>OX458319.1:28718697-31118697 GCA_949768715.1 Dascillus cervinus | reverse complement strand
TTCAAGTGAAAATAATATTGAATGAAAATGTAAAGTATTGAATCCAAGTGAGGAGCATTAAATTTAAGTAAAAAGTATTAAATCCAAGTATTAAGCATGAAATTCAAGTAAAGATAATATTGAATTAAAGTGGAGAGTATTGGATTCAGGTGATTAGCATGAAATTCAAATGAAAATAATATTGAATCAAAATGCAAAGTATTGAATCCAAATGACGAGCATGAAATTCAAATCAAAAGTATTAAATCCAAGTATTAAGCATGAAATTCAAGTGAAAATAATATTGAATTAAAGTGGAGAGTATTAGATCCAGGTGATGAGCATGAAATGCAAGTGAAAAAACTATATTCAAGTGATGAGCATGAAATTTAAGTAAAATAGTGGTAAATCTAAGTGATAAACATGAAATTCAAGTAAAAAGTGTTAAATCCAAGTATAAGCATGAAATTCAAGTAAAGATAATATTGAATTAAAGTGGAGAGTAATAGATTTAGGTGATTAGCATGAAATTCAAATGAAAGTAATATTGAATCAAAATGCAAAGTATTGAATCCAAATGACGAGCATGAAATTCAATTCAAAAGTATTAAATCCAAGTATTAAGCATGAAATTCAAGTGAAAATAATATTGAATTAAAGTGGAGAGTATTAGATCCAGGTGATAAGCATGAAATTCAAGTGAAAAAACTATATTCAAGTGATGAGCATGAAATTTAAGTAAAATAGTGGTAAATCTAAGTAATGAACATGAAATTCAAGTGAATGGTATTAAACTCAAGTAATGAGCATGAAATTCAAGTGAAAATAATATTGAATCAAAATGTAAAGTATTGAATCCAAGTGACGAGCATGAAATTCAAGTAAAAAGTATTAAATCCAAGGATTAAGTATGAAATTCAAGTGAAGATAATATTGAATCAAAGTGGAGAGTATTAGATACAGGTGATGAGCATGAAATTCAAGTGAAAAGAACTATATGCAAGTGATGAACATGAAATCTAAGTAAAGTAGTGGTGAATCTAAATGATGAACATGAAATTCAAGTGAAAGGTATTAAACTCAAGTAATGAGCATGAAATTCAAGTGAAAATAATATTGTTAAAGTGTAAAGTATTAAATCCAAGTGGCATAGATATCAAATTCGAGTGGCAATAATTAAAACGAAAATTCTGTTGCAATCCGTTTTTTGCAGAAAATTTTCTTGGAACCTGCCGAAATTTGGGTGACGCATTATTTGTATTATGTGCGTAACGATTTTGTGTTACACAAGTTTCGAATTACAGCCAATTTGCGATAATTCGTCCATTCAGCGATATTAAAATATAAATCATTCGTTACGGAAACTGTCAAATTACTTAATTCGCTTCCATGTTAATCAGCGCATTGTGTCTGAAAAAATCGATGTGTTTACAGAAAGCCCCCGAATTTTGAAGCAGCCAACCTTGTCGCAATAAGAAAAATGATGAAGTAGCTTCATTTTAATATTTTTAATAAACGTATCGCTTTTAATTGCGGAAAACTGCCGACTTCTGGCACGCGAATTTTCTAAAATTCAAGCGGCATTAGGGGGGAAACAACGTTTTTTGATTAATGGCCGCTATTAATAGTAATTAAAACTGTAATTTAAATTAACGATTAAAAATCGTCCTCGAAAATTTGCAATTTTGCAAAATTCATTTTTAAAGTCGGAATAATTGCAAGCGTTTTAAAGTTGAGAGAACAAAAATAGGAATGCAAATCAACGCTCGCAGAGGTGGAACACTTTTCGTTCATAAATAACAATTTAATTACGCCCATTTTTATTTGGCGATAACACTAAAACACTTTTCGAATTACATTTTCTTAACATAAATTTGGTTTTTAATTGGAGCTGTTGAGACGAGTTTAAAAAGTCGATTTCTTGTAGACTATCATCCATTGTATTTTTGAAAGCATAATGGGATTTTGATGGGGTAATCAATGCCTGTAATTGGTTTGTTACGTTGGCAAGTCAGGAAAGTATTTTGTAAATATCCATCCAGTTAGAAGGAATTTTTAATAATTTTCACCAATCAATTAGTCAAAAATATATTTAATAATTTAATAAATTGTTAATTAATTAATTTTGTAACAACTAAAAAAACTCATTTTTGTGTTAAACACATCATTCAAAAGGAAAAAGTGTATTTTATTCAATTCTAAAGAGTTACAAGTCAATTTTCAAAATTCGTTTCTAGATGACCCACAAAACGAAATTTTGTGCAAAGTTCAATAGTGTAACAACTCATTTTTTTTTTGTAAATTTTCAGAAGTGTAAGTGTTATTAAGGCAATCATAAATGAATAATTATTAAGTATGCCAATTATTATCCGCAAATTCCTTAGCACAAAAAAGTTAAAGCAAACTCAAGAAAACTATTATTTTTTTTAAATGCGATTATCTCAAAACTTGAATTTTTGACTTGTTACATTATAGAACTGAGGTATCGATATGTTTGTGTTTTTGTTTTACAAGTTTAAGACATTTAATATATTTTGAAAATAAAGCGCTTGTGTTTTAATAAATGACTGGTCGTAGAAAAAGTAGTGTATGCAACTCACATTTAATGGCTATTAAGACACTCATATTCATTACGACACGAGCCGCCTTAACGTCTGTCATTAAATACTCATCGCATAAGATACTAATAGAAATAGGGACTAAATGAACCTTATTTTTCTCTTTTTAAAATGTAGGTAAAACACATTCGTGATATAATAATTTCAGTTCTGAATATTATGTTAATTTCATACTAAATAAAATTATGTTTACTACAGGTAACAGTTATGAATGGCATGAATAATTTAGCCTATAATTGAGGATATACCTTTTATACATAACTGAAAAGGGATATAATGTCACAATGCTAATATCAAAAAACTTGGTTGGATTCTGTACTTATTCTGAATAAATCACCAATTTGATAAAAACTCATTACATTATGACAATTGAAAAAACTTTTATTGAATGTCTGCACACTATCAACCATGGAAATTGTCGGTGAAAATATACAAAAAAAAGGTTTATCTTTAATGAAAATACTATCTGCAAAGAATCATTTTCAGAATGGTTTCCATTAAGTAAATAATAAGCTAAAATTGCAATAACAACTTGATGACTTGCAATTAAATTTTTCATAAATATGCAAAATTGAATTAAATGGACCTTCAGTTCAAAGGAAAATCCAGTCCGTTAGTGCGGAACTCAATTTTAATTATGTTTGGTTATTTATATTTTCAATGTCGTCCCAAGCGATGGAATAATTAAGTTTCAAAAAAATTCGTCCCCTTCATGTATTTATTATTTGTCACCTTTTCGCATACGATTATACAACATTAGCACGCATTTCCCGGCAATTCAAAGCTGCAGCTTTTAATAAAACAAAACAGCAGGCCGTCACTTTAAACCTTTACGATCTGAATATATTTGAATTTCAACTCTGACCGTAGCAAACCTAAGTTATGTAGTTTTCCTTCGATAGGTTTGGCGTTGTAAATCCTTAAGGAAAATGTCAAACAATTGAGGTCAAAGTTGTGGGTTCTATTAGTAGTAGATTGTGAAAGATTAGATGAAGCAAAATAATTGGTTTACTAATTTCAGTCATGACACAATCACTGATTCGAAAAATGAAACCGTTTTAGAGACGTTATCAATGTTATCAGTTCAAGTAGGATCTGATAAAGCTGTTTTTATCGGATTTTTAACATTCAGCACAAAATAAGTGCGTCAATATAACATACAGAGTGTTTAATTTAAGGCGGAAGTTGCAACTCGTTTATTTTCAGTGTTAAACAAAAATGAAAATTGTACGTTAAGAGGCGTTCCTACCTAAAGTGTCCTTGAAATTTCTAGTAGAGCTATAAAACTGTCAAAGTGAGGGTGCAATAATGGCAATATTTGCATGTGACCGGGCCTTGAAAATATCTACCTGCTCAAAGCTCTTTTGACAAAATAAGTCTCTCAAATGAAAATCTAAAATCGAATATATCCAAGGCGATACAGATTTTTGGAAAAATCGTATGAAGCTAAAATTAAAAATTTCTTATTAAAAATGTTTGATACCAGAACTGCTAGAAAGCAGACGATTTAGAAAAATGTCTATTCGAAATGTATATTTCTCATTTTTTAATAGAAACATTTACTTGTTTATATTGTTTTGATTTAATTTTTAGTGGTTCCTAAACATTCTGGTTGTTCACCATATTTACTATTATATTCGATTATCGCACATCTTTTCAATAAACCAATAAATTTGCTTGGTTTAATGAATGACCATGAAGTCATGTGGCGTCGTCATTCATAATGAAAATGTCAAAAATTTAGTTGTTTAAAATAGTTTTAAGTAGGTACCCGCTTTGAGCACACGGTGAAAGCGGTTCAGTTGCAAATTATAGCTTTTATAGTCTCATTTTGACAATTAAAAGCCCTATCAACATTTTGACGAAAAAATATTAGTTGCTATTTAAAAAAATCGACAATGGCGTCATTACTTTGACAAGGGAAGATCTGTACATGATGTAAAATTAAATTCAAAAATTGCCCGGTTTTTGGATTTTGATTAAAACTCAACAGTTACCGATTTACCGAATTGTTGCGTTGCCGCATTTAAATACTTATAGTACAGTCAAATAAGGTGCAATAAGGATTCAACTTCGAAATGAAAGCGATGAAGCTTTATTTTTGCATAAACCTTTGTTTTGACGTTCTGAACACTAGCTGAAAAGTCTCATGTAATCTCGTGTCCGCGTCAGAAGATATTGAAGGTCAAAATTGGTCGATCACGCGGAAAAATGCATGAAATAAAAGTTGTAGATAATTTTATGTTCTACAAATTATATAATAACCTTAAATGACATGTCACGCCAAGAAAATAAGATAATTGCGAAAAACCGTAAAATAATTAGAATATTTACACCCGGTTTTCAAAAACGTTTTTGGAAATAAAGTAAAATTAAAATGGTCGAAGAAAAAAATCATTTTTCAAGCTCTGAGATATTTAACGGAAATCGCATTGACAATGCTTCATTATAATTTTTTTTTGAGGTTTTATGATCAAAAAATTAAATTTTTAATCCGTTCGATTGCAAATTAGTTTCTCTTTCAAATGATGTAACTTAAATGCAAATATTTCATTTAGATACTTTGTTATGGCCGCAACACTTTACATTGAAAATCCCATAAGAATATTCCGTAGGAACTCCTCTTAAACTTGATTTTATTCGCAAGTTGATGATTGGCAATTTACAGGAAACAACTCGAGCGATTTAAGTTGCAGCTGTGAAAATAAATGCAGTCACGAAAGACAACAGAATCGTTCAAATTCAATGTGACGTCAGGCCGGAAAAATTCCTGAAACTGAAAAGTGGAACGTTGCCGAACAAAATCAACTCTGATGATGATTAATCTCGGGCACACAAGCAAGGAAGTTATTGTGTAAGAAACTGGGGGCACATGAGGTTGCGTGTCACAACGTCCTAGTTTTTTCAAAGCACGACTTTGCATACCTCCAGACTGCATTCCGAGATTTTTAAAAGGGTTCACCGTTGAGGGGACGATTAAAAAAAATTGAATCAAATCTGAGATTTGCATGTCGCAGATTGAGTGATCAGTTCGCATTAAATTTGAAGCAAGCGTAAGTAATGAAGTTTCCGATTTTAGCCTGATTGGAAATTAATTAAGGTGTGGTACGATAACCACGTACGTCGGAAATGTCGACATGAAATTCATATATCATAAAGCACTTCGATTATTATTAAAGTTTTAAATAAATGGGTTCTATTTATACCGTTATCGACTGATCGTTCGTGAATTATTGCAGTTAAAGTTAATACCGATAATTAGAATTTGCAGTGTTGAAAATTTGTGCCGCCACAGCTTAAGGCTGGGGAACCCAACCTCAAAAAATGCAGAGTTTTAAGAAACTCAGTATCGCTTAGAAAGTACTTATCAATATATAATTTGCGAAGCAACAATTGTAAACATAATGTTACCGCATCTAATGATATATTTGCTTTGGCGAAGAAGTGCCTAGTTTTCTAAAATTAACCTCCGAAAGTGCAATTCTCGCAAAAATGTAGTAGTGAGGGCTTTTTACTGAAATCTTTAGAGTTACGAAATATTTTGCAATACACTTTACAGCACTTATAGAGAATATATTGCCTTGTAAGAAAATATTTTTTTTATTGCGAGAAAGTTGATAACTTAAGAAGAAAAAAATTGGCAATAATATTTTTTTGAAAATTTAGTGTGCCAGTAAACTCAGTTCAGCTCAAGAAGTAAGTTATATTGTAGAAATTCCTTCGGGGTATTTATACTAAACATATAGTAGTTTAATATGACATGTTTTTTTATGATAACATGGTGAATATCTTTGAAAAAAAATCTAAAATTTGTGGTACGAAATACAGTATTATTTAATCGCGTTTTTTATTGCTTTCCGAACATCGTCAACAAATTACATAAAAATGTTCTTTTAGCACCTAAGAAATAGTTTCCGTAAACCAAATTGGATAAATGTCGAAATTTTACATTTTCGGAGAAAAGTTGTTTTTCCATAAGATTTTAATCAAATAGTTCGACCTTTTACTCACAGATGTCCTGTCAAATCTGTACCTTTTTGATTGACGGCATGGATAGAATAATTTGTATTAAAAATGTACACTTGAAATAGTGCAAATTGTTAGGATATAACCATATTCCCACACGTAAGGATATAAAACTCTAAAAATTTATAAAAATGCACACTTGATAATGCAAAATATCCATGTTCGCACGCGTAAGGTTATGAAACATTTTCGAACCTACTAAATTGTACAATATATATTAATTTCGAATAGCACCGTAGGAAAAATTGTTTGAAGCATCTATTCACAAAAAATTACAAAAAAAAACAGTAAATAATGCAGCAATCGCATTGACTGATTTTACCGCCGTTATCGCCGCAGACAATAATATAAATAATATTTATCAAATTATGAGCGTATAAAAATGGGGATAAAAATTACTCTTTGGATAATTGAAAATGTGTTTGAAGCCTGTTACGGGATTAATTATAGCAGGTACATCTATGAAAACACAAAATTGGCAAAGAATTATCAAAAAATTATAGACTAATTTTTTTTCCGACTGAGTTTACCGTCGTTATCGCCGCAGACCATAATATAAATAATATTTATCAAGTTACGAGCGTATGAAAAACGCGCAACTCTTTTTTTTTGTTCTTTCTCTGTTCAATACTTAAGTTTCAAACATTATTAGTTAGGATACCTCTTTGGTTGCCTAAACATTTTTTATTTTAAGGGGCAAAATTGGTGCCCCCTGAGCGGAAGAATTGTGCATTACTTAGCAGTTCCCCAACCTTAACCAAACTAATTAGTTCCTCGTTCCAATTTTTTAGATCCTTGCAGTTCGTTAAAAAATGCATGCTGAAATTATCTAATATTAAATCCAAAGAACAAAATTCAATCCAAGTGGCTAATGTTAAAACCAAGTGGCTAATATTGGTGGCTGTTACGAAATTCAAGTGGCAATTTTGAAAATTATAAAAACACGACGACTGAATTTTTCCCTTGCCGAATCAGGTCACCGAATGTTTGGGTTGTCTGCCATTAGTAAAATTATTAAATTGGGGCGGTTCATTGTGCAGAAAATGTGTTTCTTTGAATGTTCGCCTTTTCCGCATTTCTTTACTCAACAATTGTGAAAATGTCAAAGTACGTTTCGCATGTGTCGTAGCAGTTACAAATTGGCACACGCAATAATTGGTAATACCACGATTAGTGTAGAAAGTAAACCGTAACACACCGTTAAAGGCTGTAAGTCATAATCTGCCCTTAAAATAAATTAGATAAAATCCAAGGTTAAAAGCGGTTCAGGGCCATAAAATGTAACCCCTTAAATTTAATCAAGATGTGTCTGAAACTGTTTCAGTGATAGTAATGAATGCAAATGAAACGGAATTTTTATTTGCAAGAATTGATTTGAAACAAGTTTGGCTGAACAATCAAATCAATATTTTTATTAGTCCACAAATCAAAAGGGATGTTTTATTAAAGAGACTAATGGTTTGTCTTATAAAATAAACTATTGTGTCGTTGTCGTGACTTGCCCATGACATTTTATCGAAAGGAAAATCTTGTAGATTTTTTAAGCATTCAGGAGGATTTTTAAATCGAAATTAGAATCTTAAAAGTACAAGTTCAAATATATTTTCAAGAATATTGTAACTGTTAGGTAATAATTAAGTTGTTTATAAAAAGATGATTCCAAAGGATTTTTGAACTGAAATTATTGTGGTAAGTTCAGAATGCATTCTCCAATCAGGAAAATATTTTTTTTAATTGGTTGTCCCGGCCAGTTTGACAATAAAAATTCCGACATCTATTACAATCAAATAAGTTCCACTGAAAACATTAGTTGCGAAAGGACTTCTGAACTGGAATTCTTGCATTTGCAAAATATTTTTTGAGTTTGAGAATTAAAAATTGTGACATCTATTGCAAGACATACCAAATAAGTTCCGCTGAAAAACATAGTCATAAAAGGACTTATGAACTGAAATTTTTACAGCAGATTCAGAATGCATTCTCCAATCGGAAACAGAATTTTTTAATTGTCTGGAACGTGCAGTTTGACAATAAAACATGAGACATCTATTACAATCAAACACACATCTAATAAGTTCCACTGAAAAAATTAGTTGTGAAAGGACTTCTGAACTGGAATTCTTGCATTTGCAAAATATTATTGAATTAGCTGAGACATACAGTTTGAGAATTAAAAATTGTGACATCTATTGCGAGACATACCAAATAAGTTCCGCTGAAAAAAATAGTTGTGAAAGGACTTCTGAACTAAAACTTTTATAGTAGATTTTAGAAAAATATTTTTTAAGTCGGTAGGACGTCCAATTCGACAATAAAAAATGGTGACATCTATTGTCGATACATATCTAATAAATTCCGCTGAAGATTTAGTTATAAAAGGACTTATGAACTGAAAATTTTACAGCAGATTCAAAATGCATTCTCCAATTGGAAACAGATTTTTTTAATTGTCTGGGACGTGCAATTTGACAATAAAAAACGAGACGTCTATTGCAACTAATGTTCCACTGAAACAATGAATTTTGAAAGGACTTCTGAACTAAAACTTTTATAGTAGATTTTAGAAAAATATTTTTTAATTCGCTAGGGCGTCCAATTCGACAATAAAAAATGGTGACATCTATTGTCGACACATATCTAATAAGTTCCGCTGAAAAGTTAGTTATAAAAGGACTTATGAACTGAAATTTTTACAGCAGATTCAGAATGCATTCTCCAATCGGAAACAGAATTTTTTAATTGTTTGGAACGTGCAGTTTGACAATAAAAAATGAGACATCTATTACAATCAAACACACATCTAATAAGTTCCACTGAAAAAATTAGTTGTGAAAGGACTTCTGAACTGGAATTCTTGCATTTGCAAAATATTATTGAATTAGCTGAGACATACAGTTTGAGAATTAAAAATTGTGACATCTATTGCGAGACATACCAAATAAGTTCCGCTGAAAAAAATAGTTGTGAAAGGACTTCTGAACTAAAACTTTTATAGTAGATTTTAGAAAAATATTTTTTAAGTCGGTAGGACGTCCAATTCGACAATAAAAAATGGTGACATCTATTGTCGATACATATCTAATAAATTCCGCTGAAAATTTAGTTATAAAAGGACTTATGAACTGAAAATTTTACAGCAGATTCAAAATGCATTCTCCAATTGGAAACAGATTTTTTTAATTGTCTGGGACGTGCAATTTGACAATAAAAAACGAGACGTCTATTGCAACTAATGTTCCACTGAAACAATGAATTTTGAAAGGACTTCTGAACTAAAACGTTTATAGTAGATTTTAGAAAAATATTTTTTAATTCGCTAGGGCGTCCAATTCGACAATAAAAAATGGTGACATCTATTGTCGACACATATCTAATAAGTTCCGCTGAAAAGTTAGTTATAAAAGGACTTATGAACTGAAATTTTTACAGCAGATTCAGAATGCATTCTCCAATCGGAAACAGAATTTTTTAATTGTTTGGAACGTGCAGTTTGACAATAAAAAATGAGACATCTATTACAATCAAACACACATCTAATAAGTTCCACTGAAAAAATTAGTTGTGAAAGGACTTCTGAACTGGAATTCTTGCATTTGCAAAATATTATTGAATTAGCTGAGACATACAGTTTGAGAATTAAAAATTGTGACATCTATTGCGAGACATACCAAATAAGTTCCGCTGAAAAAAATAGTTGTGAAAGGACTTCTGAACTAAAACTTTTATAGTAGATTTTAGAAAAATATTTTTTAAGTCGGTAGGACGTCCAATTCGACAATAAAAAATGGTGACATCTATTGTCGATACATATCTAATAAATTCCGCTGAAAATTTAGTTATAAAAGGACTTATGAACTGAAAATTTTACAGCAGATTCAAAATGCATTCTCCAATTGGAAACAGATTTTTTTAATTGTCTGGGACGTGCAATTTGACAATAAAAAACGAGACGTCTATTGCAACTAATGTTCCACTGAAACAATGAATTTTGAAAGGACTTCTGAACTAAAACTTTTATAGTAGATTTTAGAAAAATATTTTTTAATTCGCTAGGGCGTCCAATTCGACAATAAAAAATGGTGACATCTATTGTCGACACATATCTAATAAGTTCCGCTGAAAAGTTAGTTATAAAAGGACTTATGAACTGAAATTTTTACAGCAGATTCAGAATGCATTCTCCAATCGGAAACAGAATTTTTTAATTGTTTGGAACGTGCAGTTTGACAATAAAAAATGAGACATCTATTACAATCAAACACACATCTAATAAGTTCCACTGAAAAAATTAGTTGTGAAAGGACTTCTGAACTGGAATTCTTGCATTTGCAAAATATTATTGAATTAGCTGAGACATACAGTTTGAGAATTAAAAATTGTGACATCTATTGCGAGACATACCAAATAAGTTCCGCTGAAAAAAATAGTTGTGAAAGGACTTCTGAACTAAAACTTTTATAGTAGATTTTAGAAAAATATTTTTTAAGTCGGTAGGACGTCCAATTCGACAATAAAAAATGGTGACATCTATTGTCGATACATATCTAATAAATTCCGCTGAAAATTTAGTTATAAAAGGACTTATGAACTGAAAATTTTACAGCAGATTCAAAATGCATTCTCCAATTGGAAACAGATTTTTTTAATTGTCTGGGACGTGCAATTTGACAATAAAAAACGAGACGTCTATTGCAACTAATGTTCCACTGAAACAATGAATTTTGAAAGGACTTCTGAACTAAAACTTTTATAGTAGATTTTAGAAAAATATTTTTTAATTCGCTAGGGCGTCCAATTCGACAACAAAAAATGGTGACATCTATTGTCGACACATATCTAATAAGTTCCGCTGAAAAGTTAGTTATAAAAGGACTTATGAACTGAAATTTTTACAGCAGGTTCAAAATGCATTCTCCAATTAGAAACAGATTTTTTAAATTGTCTGGGACGTGCAATTTTACCATAAAAAATGAGACGTCTATTGCAACCAATGTTCCACCGAAACAATGAATTTTGAAAGGACTTCTGAACTAAAATTTTACAGCAGATTCTGAATGCAGAACAAAACATTGGCGTATCAGGGTTTCAAACAAACACCTACAAGTTATTTTGCATAAATTTTCAGTTTTTCCCAGTTAAAATGAGACCAATGGTCTACTTATGCCTTAGCCTATGCCTTACATTATTCCTGGCCCCAACATCCGATCCCAAATCAACCAGTCTGTCGAGAATAGAGGTCCTGTTGTCTTTCACGGCGAACATTAAAGGTGTCATCCCCGTCGCCTAGGAACAAAAGTACTGTTATGGTTTGTTCGATATTAATTTTCATATAAATAGGCCAAGCAACAGAGCAAAATAAATGTCATAATTTGCCATAAATACTACCCGGAAACCGACTGTGCGATTACATAAAGGACAGTTAGTAGATCAATTTTGCATAATTTCCCACTCGATGACTATAATTTTTAATTTGTTATAAACAATTTAGGAGAAAAAATCGTTTTTTTTTAGTTCTTTGCTTGTAAAATGGAAACTAATGAAGCAATCTTAATGTTGTCAATATACGAATTGTAGAGAATTAAACTACGAAGAAAATGAGAGGTCGAATGTCCCGATCGAATAATTAGAACCGGAAAAAACCCGGAAAACCCGAAAATTTCAGTGTTTTCTTAAAAAATTCGCAATTCCAACATTTTTAAATTTTAAGAACTGAAACTTCGCACGCAGATAGCTATTTATATGTATTTTATGTGTGCAAAACCCCGATTCTGTCGGTTCTATGCCTATGTAGAAAACTTTCCTTCAGCAGCCGGTCTTCCCCCACTACTCGACCACTTTGTCGTGCTCGACCGTTTTTACTCATATTCACGACCGTTTTTCACCTATTTCGCTGCATTTTATGGCAAATCGAAAATGAACGTTTTATTGCTGTGTGCGTCTAGTTTCCAATTCTGTTTTTACAATTTAAATCAGACAACCACAGAAGCAAGCAGCCTTCCGCGAAAATATCGCAGAAAAAAATTGAAATGGTGATTGTGCAATAACCGTTAGTCCGACAGAATCGAGGTTTTGCACACATAAAATACATATAAACAGCTATCTGTATGCAAAGTTTCAGTTCTTAAAATTACAAAATGTCGGAATTGTGAATTTTTTAAGAGAACACTGAAATTTACGGGTTTTCCGGGTTTTCTCCAGTTCTAATTATTCGATCGGGACATTGGAGCTCTCATTTCTTCGTAATTTAATTCTCTACAATTCGTCTAGGGACAACATTAAGATTGCTTCATTAGTTTCCACTTTACCAGCAAAGAACTAAGAGAAAAAACGATTTTTTCTTCTAAATTGTTCATAACAAATTAAAAATTATGGTCCTTTATGTAATCGCACAGTTGGTTTCCGGGTAGTATTTATGGCATGAAAAAATGCTTTATTGCTTGGCCTAAAAATAAAGTTTCATCGTCTGATGAATTATTGCAGTCATTGTCCTCGCTTCCATACCGCGTACCGCAAAGCCCTTCCAGAAAAAGCACTTGACGTAACTTTCGCCTAATTCGCAGTCGCTACTTTTAGATATACCGAGAAATGCCCGAAAGTAGGTCTGTCTTTGATCCGGCGATAAGCCATACAAGCGAACGATATTTTTAACGTACGGTCGCGTTTCAACATTCAGAAAAAAGAACAATCGTCTCGCAATTGTATAACTGGACTGAATTCAATTCTTCACAATCGCAGGGCTATTTTTAACAGGTTTTTGATTCTTAAAGGGGCACAATACACAAAAAATAAGTTGGTTTAATTTAAAAGTACGTTTAATTCTAAGAAAAATGGTATATGTATTTTGTTTCTAGTCAGGTTATTTAATGAGTTATAATAAATTTAAAATCGGCGCGTGACGTCACTGGGCCGAGCTGTGCGTAGCGCCCTATCTTATAGATGGAAAAATTGATCGCTTCACACGATCATTTACCTACCTTTAAACAATGTTTTCGAAATTTTTTTAAGAGTATTTACACTGTTTTTTTGTACTAAAGACGATAGTGCAACCAAAATTTTAATATAGTGTCTAGTTTTTTTTTAAATATATTATATGCGATGACAAGGCGCGGTCATTCGTACCATTTTTACGCGCTTCTAAAGGTTATTTCTACCGCCCAGACAGAGCTCATAAAGCAATTATTTTCAAGACGCCTGACCATCGTGGAGTTTTGAATGTTTTGAATGTTTAGGTCGCAATAGTATTCTAGTAGAAAACACGATGATAGCAGTTAGTCCGTATCAGTCAGTATTTACTGTTAAATTGGTTGGTTGCACTTATAAATTTAATTTTTAATTATGACAACTCCTTATTTATTTGAACCTGAATGCACAGATGACGACGAAGTTTATGCTTTTTTTGAACCTAGTAGTGTAAACATAAATTACGAAAATCAAAGTGGAATTTGTAATTGGTGTAAATGTGGAAAATGTGTAGCTATGCCAACAGATGAAGAGGTTATATGTTGTCAAGAATATGATAATATAAAACATTTAATTTGTAATAATACATGCATTACACAAAATAATTTGTTTGAAAAATTGGTTATTGACAAAGATGTTTCAAATATATCACGTCATAAACCCAACTTCCTGTAGCTTTCGAAAAATGTGACCCAATTCATAGGTTTTTTTTTGAGCCAATAGGTTAATATGTACTGATGGTACAGCACTTTTTTTCAAACAAGGTTCTTTTCAATTTGGTAGAAAATTTTTTCTTAGAACAAATGATTAGTCTAAATCACTTTCTAAAAAATGTTTATTGCAAATTCTTGAAATTCCTGGTTGAAATGATTGTCTTTTACAAAATTCTGACCAAAATGCAAATCGTTTCGGCGATTTTTCTCTATTAGGAAAACGATGTCCCGTTGGTTCACTGCATCCAAAAACTGGTCGGCGATGTTCTTGTGGCTACTGTTGCAAATAACTCTGAGTTATTCTGCATTTACGACTTTAAATCGCAATCAACTTTTACTGATAATAATGAGGGTTTACTGCAGGGTGCAACAAACCTTGTTGTTTTTATGGACGGATCACTTATAGTATTGTAAAAGGCACAGTTATAAACTTAGAATATCTTTAGCCGAACTTTACGCACAATTAAATAAAATAGGAACGGAACGCACAGTCGGAGCGCTGTTCTTATTTAATATTTAAAAAAAAACTAAACACCGTATTGAAATTCTGATTCTTTTATCGTCTTTGGCAAAACCATTCACACAGTCTCATATAAATTAAGCATTAAAAATATAATTGTTAGGTAGATGGATCGTTGTGCGAAGCGAGTGACTTTTGCACGTGAGAGATACGGAGCTTCGGTGAGCTCGGCCCAGTGACGTCACAAGCAATTCTGAATGTCTTAATATCTTCTAAAACTATTTTTTTTTACATTGGAGTTTTACCAAATAGTTTTTAATAGTTCTGACTACAATAATTTAACATTAAATAATAATTTAAAAGAAAAGTTTTTTGTGTAATGTGCTCCTTTAAGATAAGTCTCACCGGGTCAGAAACTCCCGCCAAGGGGATGGTGTTAGCGTCGTCGCCAGCATTAGCGATGGCCTTTTCCATGGCCTTGATGACTTGATCGATTGGGGCCCATTCTCCCTTTTGGCAGAGGTTGAGGATTTTTTGCGCGGCATCCCTGATCGAGGCCCCGGCACTTTGAGGTTTTGGCACAGGCGTTTCTTCAGGCTCCACAGCTGGCACAATTTCTTCTTTCTCCTTCTCTTTCGGAGGCGCCTTTTCCTTCCCTGGGGTTTTCTCTTTCGGGTCCTTGCCTTCCTTGCCACTGTCGTCGTTTTTGCCATCTTTCGGAGGGCCTTTCGGGCCACCTTTTTTACTACTACCCGATTGCGACATCTGAATTAAATACAAAAGTACAAACTTGCTGAATTATTCATTGCGGTTTTGAGTTAATTTTCCTGAAGCTTCGCGAGAGTCTCAGTAACAGGAGTTGCAAACATTTCAGGAGAACTTCACTACTCTGCATCATTGTTTATTGGGGGAACATTTTTCGATTGTTAAAATCTATAAAGTCCGGAGAACCTTGAAAGTCGGCACGCTCGCGTCGACTGCTGCAGGATCGCAGGTTTATTTTGCAGGATCTTCGGCACGCTCTGGCAAATCTTAGCCAATACTAGTCCTTTTCGCCCCACCAACTCGGTTTTTATTAGGGGTTGCTGTGATTCAACAATCTACTTTACCGTGTGTAGACACACTGACCTAGTAGTGAGTAACGTTAAATTCGAATATAAATTTTATTGTGCTATTTGCATCCACAGAATTTGATTTTATATTTGGAACGAAATTTGAATTCGATATAATTTGTCGATTTTCACTTTTTTCACATTTGATATCTTGGGTGTGATTTACATGATTTAGTAAACTCAAATTATTTTTTATTTTTTGTTTTATTATAAAAAAATCAATTTTTATCTCATTGTATCTGCAATAACGTACTTACCAATAGATAAAACATGGTAAAGAATTTTACTGAAATTTAATGCGTGACTTAAAAATTGTAACATACTTTACCTTTCCAAGAAATAACAAATTTACTTAAATAAAATTGTACCAAAGCTTACAATGTTGTTGCCGGGATAATACATTCTTTTACGCTCTTTCATAGAAATGTTAATGATTCTTACAATGTTATTCTTCGGATTCCTTTAAGATTTATTGACTTACATCAATGGTTATCGGACTAAACGACGACTACGCACACTACAATGTTGTTTCCTGCTTAAAATTCGGTAACATCGAAACACGGTAGTTTGATTTTATTAGTATTTTGTGAATACGAGTGAATTATACTGCTAGTAAAACAATATTGTCATGTCTTCACGTGAAAGGAAAATTTTGGAGTTGCTACAAAATCAACACGATAAGACTTGTTAATTATTACATTGGTTCAATCTAACCTCGTTATTTTAACTCAGACAACCGCCTAAGGCACCACCTTGGCGCTCGGAAAAATGAGTATAAATATGATTTTTTTTGACGCAGCTTTTAAAATCATAAAAGTCCTATGCTACATTTTAGATAATATAAAGAATACGTGGTATAAGTTTTATCAAAATCGGTTGAGTAAATTTCCAGATATCTTGAACACCAGTTTGAACAAAGTACCCGAGATGCGGCCGTACTTTGCTGTGCTCACTTCAAATTGCTAGAACTCCGAAAATAATTTGAACTTTCAAATGGTTAGACGGTTAAAATATCCTGCAAAGTATAAACAATAAATCTAGCCGAAAAGGAAAAATTGATTTTCTGAAAATCTCAAGGTGGTGTAACTAATAAGATTTTGTTGTTCTTCAGATATTTCCGAAGATTCGAATATTAATAAAAATGATTCCCCGTTGTCAGTAATACTACTACAATATTATATCGTATTTTATTATAATTATTGTTATAAGCAGTCTAAAAAGTTGCAATGTATTGGAGCTTACAATATTATTACAACAAATTTCCAAAAGTAAATGAATTGTAAAACACTTTATAAGATTTTATTCGATAAAAATTCTGGGTGCAAAATAATTGTAAGCGAAGTTACAATGGTATAACTGCAAACATTACTTCTATGAACAATGGTAAACGCTGGTAAATCCGTTAAATCAATAATTTTCTCAAAATAAATTATACAGTGATTTTATATGAGTGAAAATAAATAAGTATCCATCAATTTCAAACCCAAAAAAGAATGATCTCCTCAAGAAAAAGGAAAAGAAAAGATGTAGAATCTTTAAAACGCTCTCCTGAAAAATTACGTTTTGCTAGTTACAATGTTGTTCATAAAAACACCCAAATGTATTTTAATCTTTACAGAACCTCATGCAAAATTTTAGATTCTGCAATTTGTAGGGAATTAGAAAAAAACAAAATTAAACTTTCTAATTTACAATTTTGTCTAAATTAATTTCAAAATGGTCTTGTTTGCGGTAACGACACTTTCCTGGGAATTCCGCAAATTACCGCCTCCGAGTTCTGCATAGTTTTATGAATTATGCTTCGTTGAATCTGTTTAGCGTACAAAGAAACCCTTTTCGTACTAGAAATTCGCTGATTTCGTCACAGCAATTTCACCAATAGGACGGTTTCGTTTGGAAGTGCGTGCCGTGGACTGGCACGCTACTTCCGGAGACCAGTTCCGGAGAACCACGGTCGCCAGTTTTATTAGACACTCTTCTACAAGCCGCCTTTCAAGAACGAATTAGCTTTTTTAAAAATTATGTACGATTTTTCGGAAGAATCTAACATATTGGGAATGATTTATCCTGACTAAATTTTCGGTAACCTTTAACTCATTAAGTAGATTTTCAAATTGCGTTTTTTTATTTACTGTTTTATTACAATTTTTATCACTGGAATATTGATCAAATATGGTAATAAAAGTTCAGCACTTAGGGCACACTTAACGGCGTTTTACTGGCATTTCAATTTCGTTTTCTGATACAGTCAAACCTGTATAAGATCGAAATAAATCTCCGTTGTAGTTATACTTCCAGCTTAACGTACAATATGGCTTCAGTCTATTTTTCTCAATATTTTTATAAATTTTGATCGTACTAAAACATTTTTCACTTCATGTTTTAAGATTGTTTTAGGGCCACTTTTCTTTTTGTTCCAAGAATTATATTTTTTACATCAGTTTCTCAACTATTTTTATGCATCGATACCTCATTTCTATAGTGAAACAAGTTTAAAAAAGTCATTTTTGTATTAAGCACAATAATCAACAGCAAAAAGTGTATTTCATTCAATTCAAAAGAGTAACATTTCGAATTTTCAAGATTCGTCAAACCACAAAACGAAATTTTGGGCAAAGTTCAATAGTGTAACAACTCATTTTTTTGAAAATTTTAAAAAGTGTAAGGGCCAGTTGCAAAAACGAAGTTAACGCTCTGTTAGCTGACACCTTTGTTAACTTCGTTTCTACAACTGCCCCTAAGTGTTGTTAAGTCAATCACAAATTAATAATTAGGTATGCCAATTATTATTCTCAAAATAGATTCCGGCTTATCCAGGTTTGACTGTATTAGTTAAACCTTTGGATCTGTGATCTGCGATTCAAGGCAAGATTTTGTTTCTGTAAATAAAGATATAAAATTATCAATTGTGAAATTATATCATATATACAGAATGAAGCATTTATTGATATGTTTCAAGATAACTCAAAAATTATTTAAATATTATTTGGAACATCAATCAAAATATAATATATTTCTAAACATAAGGCTGAAACTCCTCAAGTTTGGTGTTGTGAATTGTTGGATTGGTGCCATCTACTAATAATTCTAAAGTTATCGGGATGTGGATGATAAATTAGTTAATGATAATATTTATTTATAATAAATGATAAATATCAGTAAATCTTAAATCTTAAGATATGAAACACATAAAAAATTCTAATAAAAAGCTACCGCCAACAAGTTTGTCAAATGCCATAATATGTTTGTGTTACACCATAATAAAAATGTTACTTTCAGTTAGGTCTCGAAAACTGTTTCAAATTGCATTCAAAAGGCTTGGTGCGATACATTATTTTATTACTTAAGTTATCACTGAGGGTTCTTTACGAAACACCCTGTATAATTTGTTTTTCCATTGTTCAACATTATTATTGACACTATTATCAGCACAGCTTGACTATAGAGTTATTATCTGTGTAGTATTCAGCAGATTATTGTAAAATGATTAAAACCATTAGTTTACTAACGAGAATTACATTAAAATCTCAAAAGAAACAAATTCTGTACACAGCCAAACGGTACGTAAAAGAACTACCTTGCGTTTAATTTCAACAAAAAAAAAATTACAGGGTGATCAGCAACTTAAGCTATCGCCACCACGTCGGACGAGAACCACTCACGCCAGTTACCGTTGGAAAATTATTGGAAATAACCGCATCTAAATATGGAGATCGGGAGGCAATCGTTTCCAAGGCTCAAAATAAAAAGTTAACATTCGCAGAAGTTTTGACCGAGGCTGATAAACTAGCTGCTGGATTGCAAGCGGTCGGGCTGGAGCGAGGAGACCGTGTGGGGATTTGGGCCCCAAATTTAGTGGAATGGTACATAACCATGATGGCATGCGCCCGTGGAGGATTTTTATTGGTAGCAATTGCTTCAAGTGAAGATGTTGAGTTAAGTTGAAATTTTAGGTGGGTCTGAATCCAGCGTATGAAGCGCCAGAATTGGAATATTCCATCAACAAAGTTCAAGTTAAAGCCTTGGTAACTCCTGTAAAGTACAAAAGGCAAGATTTTTACAACATCGCAGACAAGTTAATGCCCGAATTGAAGGACGCTCCACCAGGGAAATTGCAAGCTTCCAAATTACCCTCACTAGAAACGGTGATCACAATCGGAGAGGAATCAGTGCCGTATTAATCACAATTTTGGAAAATTCAATAATTATTTAGTTTTGCAGGGGAACGTTTAACTACAATGAGGTTCTAAATTTTGGAGACTCTACCAGAATTCAACGGATTAAAAAGGAACAAAATAGTATTCTTCCAGACGAACCCATCAACATCCAATTCACATCTGTAAAACTTTCTTATTTTCATTAAGCAATTTTTAATGATTCTTATTAGGGTACAACTGGAAAACCTAAAGCAGCAATAATTAGTCATTTTCAATTAGTGAATAATTCATATTTGGTTGGAGTAAGAAATGAACTAAATCGGAAGCATCATAAAATGTGTGTCCAAGTACCTTTCTTCCACTGCTATGGAACGGTTATTACTATTACGGCTGCTTTAAACCATGGGTCAACGATGGTGCTTCCAGGGCCTCTTTACAACCCATATGAATCACTGGAAGCAATAAAAACAGAGCAGTAAGTGTTTCCATAATGTATTTAAAATTATGCTCAGTGGCATGGACATTGTAAGACCAAGATAAATTGTCACGGCTTAAATGGAGATTTTCCTAGCGCCGCAAGAAAGGACGAACATGAAATTACCATCACTTCGCTAAAGTACTTCTATACAGTCGCATTCTCTCTGATAAATACTACAGAGGACCTTCTACCAAGATCAATTGAAACCTTCCATTAAAATACAGCACCAATTTTGGTAGTCCAACATATATATAAGGCGCCAAACAGCGCATGTATTTTTAGAAAGTTATAGCGCCAAATAGGACGCACAGTTACAGTCGGTTACAGCGGCAGTATCTCAACTTAAATTATTTAATTATTATTTAATTATTAAATTATTTAAAGTATTTAAATTATTATTTAATTATTCGCGGGAAGGCGGTGGCTAGCGTTGTAGACAAGAACATCTGCGGGGAGGTCCATCAAGGCATTTGGGGCCAGGCAAAGTTACTTGTGGCCGATGGATCAATCGGTGGCCACAGTGAATGGACGCAACAGTTCCGGGTCCATATAAGGCACAAGCTCTAATGGCGGAGGCCAGGGCTGCACTTGGGCTGACAGGTCAGAGCGGGCGTCGTCAAACAGTGGGCAGACAAAGAGACGATGGGCGGGATCATCATCAGCATCCGGGCATGCGGGACAGCACGGGAGATCACGCTTCCCCAGCCGATGCAGGTGGATGCCGAAGTTCCCGTGTCCTGACAGTAGCTGTGTGGTTATGAAGCTCGGCTTCTGACATGGACGATCAGGCACCCGGGGAAAAAAACCAAACGTGACCCGTCCCTTGGTGGACTCCTCCCACCTCTCCTGCCAACAGTCCCACACCCGAAGGGTCAGATATTCCTTGGCATGGGAAAGGCTAGGAAAGTCCTCCATTCGAAGCATATCATCCTGAAATGGGGCATGACCATTCTTTCGGAGGCCTGTAAGGGCAGTTCTCCTCTGTATTTCCAGGTCCAGAGGAGGGATTCCAGCCAGTACTCCCGCCGCATCCGTGGAGATGGAGCTGTATCCTTTGCAGATTGCTCTGCCACAGAGCCCATGAATGGAGCTAATTTTTCTCCGCACCATTACCATCCGCAACCTGTGCTGCCACATCTCTGCGCCGTGGCTAACGATCGGAACCACTGCAGTCCTGTAGATCGCATGGAGGGACGAGGTAACATCAAGGTCCCATGAGGAACGGCATTTGCGCCTCAGGGCGCCAATGAGGGCTCGGATCTTGGCATGCACATACTCAGCATGCTTCTGAAAATTCAAGCTGTGATCCACCATGACTCCCAGGTATTTCACACATTCCGAAAGGCGGAGTCGGGTGTTTCCCAGCTGAAGCCTAAGGTCTCGATGGTGGATGCGCGGCGGAGACCGGTTGACCATGTAGGTGGTCTTGGTCGTTGAAAAAAGTTGTTGGTAGTCCAACATGGATATGTGGGTCTTCCTAGCGATGCAAGAGAGGACTGACATGAAATTATCATCACTTCTATGGAGTCACATTATCTCTGATGAACCCAACAGAGGACCTTCTGCCAAGATCAGTAGAAGCCCCCCTTTACAATATGGCAATTTTGGTAGTCCAACATTTTTGCCAATTAACCAAACAATTCGCATTCCTTCTTGGTGTTGCGATTCCACCACTGATTTCTTACATTTTGGACAACTATTCTGTTCTTCAGATGCACCATAATCCACGGGACCCCGACCATGTACGTGGACTTGGTGAGGGTGCAAAAGGAAAAACAAGAAGACATCAATCCTGAAATTGCTTTAAGTGGAG
The DNA here is from genome assembly GCA_949768715.1 of Dascillus cervinus. Lineage (NCBI taxonomy): Eukaryota > Metazoa > Arthropoda > Insecta > Coleoptera > Dascillidae > Dascillus > Dascillus cervinus. The sequence goes on along the minus strand of OX458319.1, from coordinate 31,096,381 downwards.
GCGCTGTCTGCTCGCCCCATCTTTTCAAGGAGATGTTGTCCACTTTAAAAGTAAAAAAAGTGAAAGTAAGTTTGGTTGAATTTGCCTAAATAATTAATAGAAAATAGTCGGTATTTGGTATGTCGGAAGTTACTGCAGTGATATTTCAATCCCTTCCTGACGATGACGAGCACAAATCCACTGCAACAGTTGGCCACATCAGCGACCACGTCGAGGCCAAAGTGGTCGACGAAAATAATAACATTGTTCCGTTAGGCACTCCCGGTGAGTTATGTGTGAGGGTTTACAGTAGTATGTTAGGATATTGGGGCGATGAAGAAAAAACCAGAGAGATGATGGGCAGTGATCGATGGCTGAAAACAGGGTTAGTTCAATGGATAACTGAATTTCAAATAATTTTGTATTAATTGCAGCGACCAATTTGTTCTGCAGGAAGATGGTTATGGCAGGATTGTAGGACGAATAAAGGATATGATTATAAGAGGCGGCGAAAATATATTCCCGAGGGAAATTGAAGATTTACTGAATACTCATCCAAATATTTTAGAATGTCATGCAAGTGAACAGAATAGGCAACACATATTGCAAGGTGTTATGAATGTGATATGTGTTGTCTGCGACCAAAAATTATTAATTCCTAATTAATCATTTTCAGGTAGTGGGATTAAATCATGAACGTTTAGGGGAAGAAGTTTGTGCTTGTGTCAGAATTGAAAAGGGATCGTCATTAAATCTGCAAGATGTAACCGAGTTTTGCAAGGGGAAAATGGCATATTACAAAATTCCCACCCAGTTGAGGATAGTCGAAGAATTTCCAAAAACGATTTCTGGAAAAATTCAAAAGTTTATTCTACGAAGAAACTTTGAACAAAGTGAAAAATAGCAACCCTGCATTGCATTTTTTTGTATAAAAAAATAAAACCGAAAAAGTCGAAATACAAACCTGGTTACCATAATATGAAGCGAATGTATTAATATTATATCATGAACATACATAAAAAATAAAATGTCGCAAAGAACATGGTTTTTACTTTTTTTTTAATGGCATGACAGATTTTTTTATTTAAAAATTCTGTATTATATGCCATTTGCGACGTGTGGTATTATTTTTTGGGATTTCTTGCATTTAGTAATTTTTTTATCCACTGTACTTCCGCCTTAATCAATGACATATCTAAGATGATACCTAAATCGGTACCGAAATAGACAGGGTTCCAGCTTGTCCAGTTTCCGGCTTATCAAGAATTGACTGAATTAGTCAAACTACATATGTTATCTTTAAACTGATTGATAAAACGGATTCAAGGCAAGGTTTTGTTTTTGTAAATAAAGATATTAAATTATCAATGGTGAAATTATACACATACATACAGAATGAAACATTTACTTATATGTTTCATGATAACGTAGAATTGTTTAAACATTTTTTGAAACTTTAACGAAGGTAACAACAAACATCAATCAAAATAGAATATATTTCTAACCATCTGACTGAAACTCCGCGAGCTTCAAGTCGTTGTGTTCTGAATTGTTGGAATTGTCGAAGTGCATAAAAAACATTTGATGATGAAGCTGAACCATAAAAGAAGCGTGAAGTCGTCGGACGGATTTCAACAGGTATTGTTAATGCAACAGAACTGGATGATAAATTATTTCATGATAGTATTTATTTCTAATAAATGATAAATGACAATAATTGATAATCTCTCATGAAACAAATCATTAAATTAGTTTGAGAAGCAAGATGTGAAACACATAAAAAAAAAGTTCGAATAAAAAGCTACCGCCAACAAATTTGTCTAATGTATAATTTATATTTGTTTTACACCAAAAGGAAATGTCTCAAAAACTGTTTCTATTATATTCAAATGGTTTGGTGTACGACATTGCTTTATTACTTCAGTTGATGGTTCTTTACGAAACACCCTGTATAATAGTTTCAATTTTTCAACATTCTTATCGAGACTACTACAGCTTCAGCTTGAAGCGATTATTTGTGTAGAATTCAGTACATTATAAAGCAATGATTAAAACCAATAGTTTACTAACAAGAATTGCAATAAAACCGCAGAAGAAACAAATTCTGTGCACAGCTAAACGGTACGTAAAAGAACTACCTTGCGTTTAATTTCACCAAAAAAAATTCCAGGGTCATCAGCAACTTAAGCTATCGCCACCACGTCGGGCGAGAACCGCTGACGCCAGTTACCGTAGGAAAATTATTGGAAATAACCGCGTCAAAATATGGAGATCGGGAGGCAATCGTTTCCAAGGCTCAAAATAAAAGATTAACATTCGCAGAAGTTTTGACCGAGGCTGATAAACTAGCTGCTGGATTGCAAGCGGTCGGGTTGGAGCGAGGAGACCGAGTGGGGATTTGGGCACCAAATTTAGTGGAATGGTACATAACTATGATGGCATGTGCCCGTGGAGGATTTTTATTGGTAGCAATTACTTCAAGTGAAGATGTTGAGTTAAGTTGAAATTTTAGGTGGGTCTGAATCCAGCGTATGAAGCTCCCGAATTGGAATATTCCATCAACAAAGTTCAAGTTAAAGCCCTGGTAACTCCTGTAAAGTACAAGAGGCAAGATTTTTACAACATCGCAGACAAGTTAATGCCCGAATTGAAGGACGCTCCACCGGGGAAATTGCAAGCTTCCAAATTACCCTCACTAGAAACGGTGATCACAATCGGAGAGGAATCAGTGCCGTATTAATCACAATTTTGGAAAATTCAATAATTATTTAGTTTTCCAGGGGAACGTTTAACTACAATGAGGTTTTAAATTTTGGAGACTCTACCAGGATTCAACGGATTAAAAAGGAACAAAATAGTATTCTTCCAGACGAACCCATCAACATCCAATTCACTTCGGTAAAACTTTCTTATTTAAATCAACAATTTTTAATGTTTTTTGTTAGGGTACAACAGGAAAACCTAAAGCAGCAATAATTAGTCATTTTCAATTAGTTAATAATTCATATTTGATTGGAGTAAGAAACGAACTAAATCGGAGTCATCATAAAATATGCGTCCAAGTACCATTTTTCCACGCCTATGGAACGGTTATTACCATTTCGGCTGCTTTAAACCATGGGTCAACGATGGTGCTTCCAGGGCCTCTTTACAACCCATATGAATCACTGGAAGCAATAAAAACAGAGCAGTAAGTGTTTCCATAATGTATTTAAAATTATGCTCAGTGGCATGGACATTGTAACACCAAGATAAATTGTCACGGCTTAAACGGAGATCTTCCTGGCGCCGCAAGAGAGGAAGGACATGAAATTATCATCACTTCACTAAAGTACTTCTATACAGTCGCATTCTCTCTAATGAACACTACAGAGGACCTTCTACCAAGATCAATTGAAACCTTCCATTAAAATACAGCACCAATTTTGGTAGTCCAACATGGATATGTGGGTCTTCCTAGCGATGCAAGAGAGGACTGACATGAAATTATCATCACTTCTATGGAGTCACATTATCTCTGATGAACCCAACAGAGGACCTTCTGCCAAGATCAGTAGAAGCCCCCCTTTACAATATGGCAATTTTGGTAGTCCAACATTTTTGCCAATTAACCAAACAATTCGCATTCCTTCTTGGTGTTGCGATTCCACCACTGATTTCTTACATTTTGGACAACTATTCTGTTCTTCAGATGCACCATAATCCACGGGACCCCGACCATGTACGTGGACTTGGTGAGGGTGCAAAAGGAAAAACAAGAAGACATCAATCCTGAAATTGCTTTAAGTGGAGGCGCTGTCTGCTCGCCCCATCTTTTCAAGGAGATGTTGTCCACTTTAAAAGTAAAAAAAGTGAAAGTAAGTTTGGTTGAATTTGCCTAAATAATTAATAGAAAATAGTCGGTATTTGGTATGTCGGAAGTTACTGCAGTGATATTTCAATCCCTTCCTGACGATGACGAGCACAAATCCACTGCAACAGTTGGCCACATCAGCGACCACGTCGAGGCCAAAGTGGTCGACGAAAATAATAACATTGTTCCGTTAGGCACTCCCGGTGAGTTATGTGTGAGGGTTTACAGTAGTATGTTAGGATATTGGGGCGATGAAGAAAAAACCAGAGAGATGATGGGCAGTGATCGATGGCTGAAAACAGGGTTAGTTCAATGGATAACTGAATTTCAAATAATTTTGTATTAATTGCAGCGACCAATTTGTTCTGCAGGAAGATGGTTATGGCAGGATTGTAGGACGAATAAAAGATATGATTATAAGAGGCGGCGAAAATATATTCCCGAGGGAAATTGAAGATTTACTGAATACTCATCCAAATATTTTAGAATGTCATGCAAGTAAACAGAACAGGCAGCACATATTGCAAGGTGTTAGAATGTGATATGTGTTGCCTACAACCAAAAATAATTAATTCCTAATTAATCATTTTCAGGTAGTGGGATTAAATCATGAACGTTTAGGGGAAGAAGTTTGTGCTTGCGTGAGAGTTGAAAAGGGGTCGTTATTGAATCTGCAAGATGTAACCGAGTTTTGCAAGGGGAAAATGGCACATTTCAAAATTCCCACCCAGTTGAGGATAGTCGAAGAATTTCCAAAAACAATTTCTGGAAAAATTCAAAAGTTTATTCTACGAAGAAACTTTGAACAAAGTGAAAAATAGCTACCCAGCATTTTTATGAATGTTTAGTGTATTTTTCTTTTAATTAAAAAAACAATGTTATCACAAAGAAGTGACAATTACAAGCAATTACTCACGTGGTTTCATTGAGATAACGGTTTGATAATCATTAATTCATTTTATCATAAGTCAATAAATCAAACGATCAATAAGTTCTTTATTTTTAATTTATTCCTACATAATTGTTCAAAATCGCGCCAGGAAAGTAAAGCTATAAGTAAATAGATAACCTATTTTGGTACTGCAATACAGACGATACAGTGAACAGGGAAATCACTCGATTAAAGTTTCTTAAATTGGAAAGACATTTAGCTCTTATAAAATGTTGAAGTTTTCCAAACTTACAACCATTTTCAAAAGCTCCTTTTCATTCTCAAAACGGTACGTTATTATTTTTTATTTAATTTAAATTTATTTGTCGATTGTAGATCTCACACAAACTTAAGTTATCGCCATAATCCCGGGAAAAACCCCCTAAAATCTTCCACGTTGGGTATTTTACTGGAGGAAACGGCCCTGAAGTATGGCAATAGAGAAGCGATTGTATCCAGGGCTCAAAATAAACGACTGACCTACAGCGAAATTTTAAACTCGGCTGATAAATTGGCCGCTGGGTTCAAAGTCCTGGGACTGATAAGAGGAGACCGTCTGGGTTTGTGGGCTCCAAACTCGATCGAATGGCATCTGACTATGATGGCGTGCGCTCGCGCTGGACTTATCTTGGTATGCACCGATTTGACCCAATTAAATTAAGTGACTTGTATTATTAAATATTGCGCGCGTCGCTTTACTTAAGCCACACCCCCTGATGACGTATGTGTCCATCTCAAATCAACGATTATAATTTCAGGTGGGAATAAATCCGGCGTATGAAGCTTCGGAATTAGAATATGCTATTAATAAAGTCGGCGTAAAGGCCTTGATCTGCCCTTATAAATCCAAAAGGCAAAATTTTTATGAAACCATCAGCATAATAGCGCCTGAAATTCAAGACAGCAAGCCAGGCGAAACTAGTTGCCTGAAGTTACCATCTTTGAATTCAGTGATTTTAACCGGCGCCGAATCTCTGAAGTAAAATTGTTTTGATAATTACGCCAAATTAATTTAAATTCATTTTCAGGGGAACGTTTAATTTCAACGAAGTTCTAAATTTGGGAAATGCCCACGACATTGAAAACATCAAAACGAATCAGCATTTAATCAATTTTGACGATGCCTTAAACATTCAGTTCACTTCAGTAAATATAAATTACTACAGTGTATTTTTTAATTCCAGAAACGGTTTGAAGGCTGTAAAAAAATATTTTTTTAACTCTATGTTGGTAGTAATAAGTACTTAACGCCATAACCTATACAATTTTGACAGATTCACTTGAATGTTACAGAATATTGAAGTTAAAGTTTTCCTCATCGAAAGTTTCTTTGAAAATAGTTCGACCGAAGCGTTTTGTGTTATAGTTTCTAGTTATAAAACTACATTACTAATATAATCTTAAACTGACAGTTGCAAAATTCCATTACTATCAACATAAAGTACAACATACAGTTCACATCAGTAAATATAAATTACTACAGTGTGTTTTGTAATTACAGAAACTGTTAGAAGAATGTAAAAAAATATTTGTCTTAACTTTATGTTGGTAGTAAGAAGTACTTAACGCCATAATATATACCATTTTGACAGAATCACTTAAATGTTACAGAATATTGAAGTTAAAATTTTCCTCATCGGAAGTTTCTTTGAAAATAGTTTGACTGAAATGTTTTGTGCTATATTTTCTAGTTATAAAACTACATTACTAATATAATCTTAAACTGACAGATGCAAAATTCCATTACTATCAACATAAAGTAAACAAAACATTTTTTTTCTGGAATTAAAAAACACACTATAAATTATTAAATTATTAAATACAAATAGGGTACAACCGGAAAACCAAAAGCTGCAGTTTTAACACATTTCCAAATAGTCAACAATTCAAATTTGATTGGAATAAGAAACGAGCTTGATCGGAAGCACCACAAGATATGCGTACAAGTGCCTCTTTTCCACGCTTTTGGTACCGTGATTACGGCCGCTGCTGCTTTAAATCACGGTTCGACGTTGGTACTTCCAGGACCCAAATTTAACCCCAAGGAATCTTTAGAGGCAATCAAAGCAGAAAAGTACTCACCAAAATTGAAAAATGACCTTTTTAATTATTTTAACTGCAGTTGCACCATAATCCACGGTACCCCAACGATGTACGTGGATCTGATAAAAGCCCAAAAAGAGGAATGTGAAAATATAAACCCTGAAATCGCAGTTAGTGGAGGGGCCATATGCGCTCCAAACTTATTCAAGGAAATGTTGTCAACTTTAAAAGTAAAAAAAGTTCGGGTTAGTAAATCTTCATTGTTTCATTCGTTTATCTAACAGTGAATAGTCAGTTTATGGCCTCACTGAAACAACTGCAGTTGCGTTCCATTCTCTTCCTGAAGATGGTGAAGAATCTACTGGAACCGTTGGGTACTTGGGTGAGCATTTGGAAGTTAAAATCGTTGACAACCAGAACAGCGTGGTTCCTTTGGGCGTTCCTGGTGAATTATGTGTGAGAGGTTATTGCAACATGTTGGGGTATTGGAACGATGAAAAAAAAACGAAGGAAATGTTAGGGGCCGACGGTTGGTTAAAAACAGGGTAATTAAATTAAAAGTATTTTTAAAATCATTCCTCAATTTCTTTAATAGGGACCAGTTTGTTCTTGAAGAAGATGGTTATGGTCGGATTGTGGGAAGGTTAAAGGATGTAATTATAAGAGGAGGCGAAAATATATTTCCCAGGGAAATTGAAGACTTGCTGAATACTCACCCGAAAATTTTAGAATGTTATGTAAGTTTAACTTTTTCATTTTATTTACCTTATGTGGACATTTAATTATATACATAAGTAATTAAACTTACTTTTTGTGTGTCCTTCGTTTTTCACATACTTATTTAACTATTTAACTTAAATGAATGAATTTAAGTCATGTCATGTTTTTAACACTTTAAAAACGTTTCATTGTTATTTAACATTTTATGTCACACACAAAAATTTGAAGAAAATGCCATGTAAACATTAATTGAAAGATTCAAAGTTATAAAGTGGTATAGATTTGTCGATGATACATTTATTACAGAATATGACAATCCAAATGAAATTTTAGATTATTTAAATACAATTAACGAAAAGATAAAATTTACTATGGAGTTAGAATTAAATAATTCCATAAATTTTTGGGATTTAAATATTGAGAAGAAAGACAACAAATTAAATTATAACATATATCGGAAAAGCACGCAAACTGACCATATAATTCACTACAATTCAAACCATCCATATTAACATAAGATGGCAGCTTTTAGACATTTGATATATAGACTATATAATGTACCACTTAATAAAGATGATTTTGAAAACGAACTAAAAACCATTAAACAAATAGCCGTCAATAATGGATATAATATTAAAGTCATATATAAATTAATAAATAAATTCAAATTTAATAGAAGTAAATATAATAACAAGTATCAAGAAAACAACCAAGAATTAATAAATAATAGCGAACAAAATAGTAAATGGGTAAAATTCAATTATTATGGTCACGAAACGAATAAATTAACAAAAATTTTCAAAAAGCATAATTTAAAAATAGGATTAACAACTAATAATAAATTAGATAAATTTTTCAAACCAAAAATTGAAACAAACGATAAATATAAGTTGAATGGGATATACTCGATTAAATGTAATACATGTAACAAAAAATATGTAGGCCAGACTGGCAGAAGTTTCTACACACGTTATAAAGAACACATCAATAAAAATAACACAACATCTAACTACACAAAACATTTATACCAAAAAAACACCAATATGGAACAATTGAAGGAACAATGAAGATTGAAAAAATAATGCAGAAAGGGGTTAGAATGAACATAGCAGAAAACATACATATTTAAAAAATAAAAATAAAATACAACTTATAAACGAACAATTAAGCGTTGAAGACGATATGTTACTAAAACTAATAAATAAAGTTAAAGTATAAAATAGTGTAAAAATAAAAAACAAAAATAACATAAATAAAATGAACAGATAAGTCGAAATTGGAAGGGGAAAAGATGTAAATCAAAAATATAAAGAAACATAGACAGTGGATCGATTACTACTGATGAAGCAATAACGCGAAAACTGTTTCAATAATTAAACAGTTATAGTATCGATTAAATGTATTTGTGTTTAATAATGTGCGACATAACTTTTTAAAATGTTAAATAACAATGAAACGTTTTTAAAGTGTTAAAAACATGACATGACTTAAATTCATTCATTTAAGTTAAATAATTAAATAAGTATGTGGAAAACAAAGGACACACAAAAAGTAAGTATAATTACTTATGTATATAATTATGTAAGTTATTTGTTGTGAGATTTGTAATTTAAGTTGCTTGGTTAGGTAATTGGACTGAGCCATGAGCGCCTTGGGGAAGAAGTTTGTGCTTGTTTGAGAATCGTGGAAGGTTCAACGGTGACCCATAACGATGTTAAAGAATTCTGTACCGGGAAAATGGCTTACTTTAAAATTCCTAGCCAACTGAGAATAGTGGAGGAATTTCCGAAAACGGCTTCTGGGAAAGTACAGAAGTTTCAGTTACGAAAACAGTTTGAAAAAAACTATTAATTTTATGGTATGGTAAAGACGTGGTACTCCTTTATTGTACTGTTACTTTACAGAAAAGCTGTAATAAACACAAGTTATTAAATGGAGCTCAAAAACAGTTTTCACATTATCAAATAATAAAAAAGTGTGTTATTGTTAAACACATTATAAAAAATTAAGCTTAGGTTACTGTATGTACACCGGACAACTAAATATACCTCATTCTTAGTACTATCGGAAATTGTTAACTTATTTGATTACAATTAAACAAATGCTTCAAGATCACCAAAACATTTTTCACTGGCAGTTAGACATTTCATAGGCAGCAAAATTAAATTTCATTAAGAAAATAGGTATTTTGAACGCGACTAGATTCATTTTGTAAATATTCGCTTGTTAAAAAAAATAGCAGTCATATTGTAAAAAGGAAAAATTGCCTATAAAATAGACATAAATGGCTATAAATAAGAGAAACATTTAACATCAATATTTGTAACGAATGCATTAGAATTTTAAAAAAGCAACTGTTGCCTTAACGATAAAATAAATTTTTTATGCGGGCACTTAATCCGTCCTTGGTATGAGACCGTTTTCTGACGGCTGTAAAAATTCGCTCACAATTCCGTCCACCATTTCTTTCAACGTGTGCTCAATTTCCTTTTTATCTCTGCAACGTTCAAATTAAAACACAATTTAATAAGCAAAAAATTCTCTCACGTTTGGGTTGGAGAAGCGCACAGTTCTGTATAATATTTAATTTTCGGTTCGGTTCCACTCGTCCTTAAAGTAGCCACCAAACCGTTTTTGAACTCGAAGGTAATCATTTGACTGCTTTTGGAAACAGGAAGAACTGCTTTATTGTCAGGTTGACTGTTGTCATATCCCGTTGTTAGATCTCGGACAGTCTTTATTTGGTACTTGTTGTTAATAATTCCTTGAGGATACTGCAAATAATTTTGTTGAAAAGCTCAGCGCTTCAATTGGAAATATTTACCGTGTTTGGTCCTGTAAAATTCCTTAACCTTTCGAAAATCTTCTTAATTATTTCAGCTTCATGGCAAATAAAATATGAATTATAAGACACATGTTGTCCATATTCTTGATAAATTTCAGCCAATTGTTGTGATAAAGTGAGTCCGTGATGAGCCAAATAAGCAGCCATTGTGGCTAAATGTGCAGCGGCACTTATGCCATCCTTGTCCAGGACCGCGCTGCCGTACATAAAACCAATCGCTTCTTCAAACGCGAACAAAATCCGTTTATTGGCGGCCAGGAGTTCGCAGCATTTATTTCCTGCAACAGATTTTCTTAATAATCATAAAAAATAGCGTCGACGTCTCTGAAACGTTTCTATGAAGTCGGAAAATTACAGAACGTTGCTGGAACGTTGCTGCGACATAATAGAAACATCGCCAACCTTCCTGAAACTAAGGTGACCAACTATTTTTTGTACAAAAGGAGTACAAATGAATTTTCATTGGATTAAGGTGATTGGGGTTTTTAATAAAAACACTGAGTCTTCTCCATTCAACTATATGTTTTTAAAATAATATAAAAATTCATTAGTTCTAGAAATAATATTTTTCTGTTGCATGATTTATTTTAATAATTCTGGATTTAAATTCTTAAAACGAATGCCACTAATATCTTGCTAAAATTGGGTACAATTTTATTTCTTTATGGTTCGACGCGATGCATCTAATAGAATAGATACAAATTATACGGATCTCAAATCTACTAATAGTATTTTTTTGCAATATTCATTAAACACTTCAGTTATTATTGACTCGCATTTAGTTCTTGCACAAGGACATTTTGCATTATGAAAATATTTTTAATAATTTGGTAGGTTACATGCAACCTGTGAATAATCGCGGGAACAAATTTCGACTTCAGCAAAATCAAACAGTGCCTGAAGTTAAAACGGAATTTTTACAGCTTGGCTATTTCACACGAAGAAATAAAATTTGACCTTCATCTCTGCCTCTATGTCGGTAAATTTTGTGAATATATACATAATTAAAGAAATTTACTATCAAACAAACCTTTGTTGTGAATCATTGAATGCATGAATTGAAGAGGTCAGAATAAAAAAGGGTATAAATGCATTTTTAAAAATTATGGGATAAGTAAGTTTTGTTAAAGGTGAGATGCCTATTTATTGCACCAAACACACTTCAAACTCCAATATATTCAAAAAATGTAAATTTTACTTGTACTCTTTTTATTCTAACCCTTTCAATTATTATGGAATACCAAGTCATTTAATCATTGACGTGCATTATTATTAAATTGGGTACAATTATTTATATAAAATCATATTTTATTTCAATTATTATTTTCGATAAAATAAGATTTTTATGTTATCAATACATCCGTGACAACACAATAAGTAAATTATCGAAACTAAAATCATTTGCAAAAGATCTCAAAAATAAATACTTTCCGAAAAAATAATTTACAATTCTACTCGTTTAAGGTAAACTTTATGGCACTCAATAAGTGCCTTTGTTGGGGCAATATATCTTGTTGATACTTTATCCTCGAGCTATGAAAAAATGCACTTTCTGCACAATGACCTCAAACGATTTTAATTAAATTATGAACAAACTATAAAATTTGAAGAAAATCGATGCGGATACAAAAATGCGTTTAAGTGTCAGCAATAAGCTCATATAAATTTGAAACCAAAATTTTAAATATTTGGAGGCTTCATGAGGGATGCCAGTTTCGAATTTTTTTTACATTTTAATTAATAACTAGCTTAATCGAGATACCATCAAAAAAAGAACTGGATAGAAGAATGCGGACCAATCACTCTTATAAAATGCAACCTTGTCTTCAAATCTTAAAAATGTGGCCAAAACGAGTGACGCCGTTTTCCATTTAAATCACATTGCGCCAATGGTTAGTCGGCGAAAAGATCCAAGACCATTAAAGGAGCACATTACACAAAAAACTTTTTTTTTTTAATTATCATTTAATGTTAAATTATTGTAGTCAGAACTATTAAAAACTATTTGGTAAAACTCCAATGTAAAAAATATTGTTTTAGAAGATATTAAGACATTTAGAATTGCTTGTGACGTCACTGAGCCGAGCTCACCGAAGCTCCGTATCTCTCACGTGCAAAAGTTACTCGCTTCGCACAACGATCCATCTACCTAAAAATTATATTTCTAATGCTTAATTTATATGAGACTGTGTGAATGGTTTTGCCAAAGACGATAAAAGAATCAGAATTTCAATACGGTGTTTAGTTTTTTTTTTTAAATATTAAATAAGAACAGCGCCCAGCCTGTGCGTTCCGTTCCTATTTTATCTAATTGTGCGTAAAGTTCGGCTAAAGATATTCTAAGTTTATGACTGTGCCATTTACAATACTATAAGTGATCCGTCCATAAAAGCAACGAGGTTTGTTGCACCCTGCAGTGAACCCTCATTATCATCAGTAAAAGTTGATTGCGATTTAAAGTCGTAAATGCAGAATAACTCAGAGTTATTTGCAATAGTAGCCACAAGAACATCGCCGACCAGTTTTTGGATGCAGTGAACCAACGGGACATCGTTTTCCTAATAGAGAAAAATCGCCGAAACGATTTGCATTTTGGTCAGAATTTTGTAAAAGGCAATCATTTCAACCAGACAAAATGCAAGAATTTGCAATAAACATTTTTTAGAAAGTCATTTAGACTAATCGTTTGTTCTAAGAAAAAATTTACTACCAAATTCAAAAGAACCTTGTTTAGAAAAAAGTGCTGTACCATCAGTACATATTAACCTATTGGCTCAAAAAAAATACATATAAATTGGGTCACATTTTTCGAAAGCTACAGGAAGTTGAGTTTATGACGTGATATATTTAAAACATCTTTGTCAATAACCAATTTTTCAAACAAATTATTTTGTGTAATGCATGTATTATTACCAATTAAATGTTTTATATTATCATATTCTTGACAACATATAGACTCTTCATCTGTTGGCATAGCTACACAGTTTCCACATTTACACCAATTACAAATTCCACTTCGATTTTCGTAATTTATGTTTACACTACTAGGTTCAAAAAAAGCATCAACTTCGTCGTCATCTGTGTATTCAGGTTCAAATAAATAAGGAGTTGTCATAATTAAAAATTAAATTTATAAGTGCAACCAACCAATTTAACAGTAAATACTGACTGATACTGACTAACTGCTATCATCGTGTTTTCTACTAGAATACTATTGCGACCTAAACATTCAAAACATTCAAAACTCCACGATGGTCAGGCGTCTTGAAAATAATTGCTTTATGAGCTCTGTCTGGGCGGTAGAAATAACCTTTAGAAGCGCGTAAAAATGATACCAATGACCGCGCCGTGTCATCGCATTTATTATATTTTTTTAAAAACTCGACATTATATTAAAATTTTGGTTGCACTATCGTCTTCAGTACAAAAAAACAGTCTAAATACTCGTAACAAAATTTCGAAAACATTGTTTAAAGGTAGGTAAATGATCGTGTGAAGCGAGCAATTTTTCCATGTATAAGATAGGGCGCTACGCACAGCTCGGCCCAGTGACGTCACGCGCCGATTTTAAATTTCTTATAACTCATTAAATAACCTGAGTAGAAACAAAATACATATACCATTTTTCTTAGAATTAAACGTACTTTTAAATTAAACGAACTTATTTTTTGTGTATTGTGCCCCTTTAAGAAAGTTTAACAGCCGTTTTATGTAGACTGAACAATTTGAACTAGAAATATTTGATTAATTAAAGGTTAAAGTTAAATGCCAAATTTGTATATTTTTAAATGTACAGAGGAGTACAAAAGAATGCAAAGGAGTACTTTTGAAGTACCAGTTTTAAAAGGAGTACAGAACTCCCTAAAGGAGTACGTTTGGTCACCTTACTGAAACGTTTCTTGTTAAATAAGATAATCTTACCCATCCACTTAAATCCGGTGAGAGTTTCGATAAAATTGAGCCCCTCGATTTTGGCCAATGAGCGCAATATCTTAGAACTAACTGTACTCGATAAAATATACGACCTATTTAACGGTTCGTTGGGATATTTTGCTTGGTGGCAGTGCAGCGACCACCATCCCAACAAAGCGCCGATTTCGTTCCCGTTAAAAATTTTCCAATCGCCAGAGCTGAAATTTACAAACTCAAAATCGAATTAAAATCAGCACAGACTTACTTGGCATCTTTTTCCGCTATCGCCAATCGATCGGCGTCCGGATCGTTGGCCAAGATGATTCTGCTGCTGTTTGCGTCTGCCGTTTTCATGGACAGATCTAAGCAACTTTTGCCCTCCTCGGGATTGGGAAACCTGATGAAACCAAGCGAGTGAGTTTGAATTGGGATTGTTTTCGATTCGCTTACTTTACGGTGGGGAAGTCCGGATCTGGGTCTCGCTGTTCTTTGACCGGCACGATTTTTAAATTAATTGTGTTAAACAACGCCGCAATGTAATTGTAACCGACGCCATGCATGGCCGTGTAAGTAAATATTAAATTTGATTTAGAATTTATTGCTTTGTGATCTCTTAGTAAACTATTATTAACTACATTTATATAATCTTCTAAAGTTCGGGACAGGGGATCGATTAATTTGTTGCTTCGGGCCAAAACGCCAGTGTCCCAAGAAGTCGCAAGCGGTTCTAAATTTTGTAAAATGTGTTTCTGGATATTTTTGTCGACCGGCGAAATTATCTGAGCTCCATTCCAGCCATAAACCTGATCAATCACAATTAATTTATTTATAGCAAGGGATTTTTAGTGTTACCTTGTAACCGTTGTCTTCTTTGGGGTTGTGTGAAGCTGTGACCATCACTCCAGCGGCACATTTAAATTTTGTTACGGTAAACGGCACAAAAGGAGTGGGTACCACAGCACTGAACATGTAAACAGGATAGTCTTTATGCAGAAAGATGGCAGCTGTTAATTCAGCAAATCTGAAAATTAAAATTCCTTCAAATAATTGATTTAAATTAACCTTCCAGTAGTCGCAGGATTTTCCAAGGAATTTCCTTCCTAATTTATTATTTAAATGTTAGTGGAGCAATATCAGAGCTTGACATACATTATTTTTGCTTCTTTGCATATTGCGGAGTGAGACTCCGCAGCTACTATTGACGTCTTAGGCAAATCTTTGTATAAATTTTGACATTTTCGGTTTACAACAGCCCAAGGTAAATCTGTAATAATCATTTTTGATACAAGTGCACTGTCCAATAATTTTCAAAGTGTGTGGTTGCTAATTTCAAGCACAAAGCCAAGTTGTGAGGAAAACCTGCACAAAATGACAGCGTACGTTTTTTCATATTAAAAAAACCCATTAATTTATTGTAAATTTTGAAGTTGTTTGACAAATCGTCAAGTTAATAATGGTTTCTTCAATATCCACTTTTTGGGGATATTGGGTTATAGATGTCGCAGACGGATTGTAGAATCCGCTACAATACAAACCGGCTAGCCGCATTATAAAACGGCTCGGTTTTGTAAATCGGCTGGTTAACGTTTAGGCGGATTGTAATACGGCTAAACGTTGGTCAGCCTTACTGTAACGACGTTTCGCGTTCTCCAATACAACAAAATGACGGGTCGCCGTTTTATAAAACGGCGAAAAGGGACTTTATATAAAGAAAATCTGTCTTTGTAGCTATGACAAATATAAAGTCATAACTATAAGAAAAAGGTTTAACTCGATATAAAAGGTTTTTTTTAATAAAATGTCTAACAATTCTTCCTGTATCAAACGGACTGAGTTATTCAGCGATTCATAAAACACCTAAAATTTTCAGTCAAATTGTAAAACTTCTCTGTTAATTCTATATTTTACAATCTCCCCAATCATTTAGAAAACGACTGAATTTACAATTGGCCGCCGACATCTACAATATGGCTGATTGTCGCCCTACATTACACATAGTCAACATTCCGGCTAAACAATCTGCCTAAACGTTAATCAGCCGTTTTACAAAACAGAGCTGCTTTGTAAAGTGGCTAACCGCTTCATATTGCGGCGGATTCTACAATATGGCTGCGACATATACACCAAAGTTCAAGTTAAAGTTTAAGTTAAAATTAGCTTGTTCAATGGTCCACAAGAGAATCAGTAAAATAAAAAGTTTTCAGTATTTATTTTGTACAATATCTAGTAAAATTATTAAAATTTTGTGTTGTAGGCAGTATTCATTAAAGTTTTTGGAAATTGTTTCTGCTCAAAACTTTTTTTTTAATGCTTATGGCATAACAACTTAATAATACACTTGAAAAGGCTGGAAAGTTAAATTAGAAAAATATTTTGGGTAAACGTCTGTGACAGAATTCACAAAATTTGCAGAAGAGTAATAAAAAAAACGATAAAAATAAAAGTGACGGAATTTATTGATGTAATTTTTGTTTTATTAAATAATTAACGCCTAATTTGCTCCACCCTAACTTTTAGATCATCCTTTGACCACAAACGACCAAAATTTAATCGCATGAAACTCTCCTTAATTTTCCCAATTAGGAGAAAAAAATTTGTAAACTGAAAAATCTTGTGCATCGATTTCTCAAAATCCCAAATCGACTCGTTTGCTTCAAAATTGACGATTATGTGTTTATTTGAGGTAAAGCTAAAAAAAATTCTTTCCTGCTAATCTGTGGGGCTAAATTTAGCAACCTTAACGATGTAAATATGTGCACAATAAATACACAATTTCCGCCATAGTGTTTTAATTATTTTTGAAATGCGGTACCCAATCAATTAACCCATTTTTTTGCCAACATTGCGTTTTCAATGTCAACGTCATTTTTTTGGTATTTCATCCATACAAAAAAATGTTTCCATCCAATTCTAGCAATAATTGTGTGTTAATAAACTAATTTTAACAAAAAAAAACTGTTTTTTTTTCGCGGTATTTATTGGGTTAATTGGAGGGAACCGCAAACTAAAATCGTTAAATTCAACAGTTGGCACTAAAAAAATTAAATTATTTCCACGAAGCCATTAGCAGATTAAAATCGATTTTCAAAATGTGGCGGTTAACTTCACAAACTTCCCATATGAAGTTCGAGAAGTCGTCAATTTTTAGCCGGCAGCCTCACTTAAAATTAAAGTGAGGCCAATTTATTACAGTGAGCTGATGACAGACCAGGTAATATGTGTAAAGTAAACGCCACTATCTCGAGCCTAACTTGCGAATTTGATTTTTAATAGTCCTCTGAAACAATAAAATTGCTTGTAATTAAATAAAGTTTTCTGCCTCCAACAGTCGAGACTTAATTAATTAATTACAAATAATTGCAACAAAACTAGTCGTAATCGTACCACTTTCAGACAAAGTAATAAGCTTGGCGTCTTTTGTAATTAATCTGAACTTCAAAAGTTTGTCTATAAAGAAAAAAAAAACAACAATGAGTCAATAAAATAAGTTGCTTCCAACTTATAAAAAACCGAGTTACAAGCGAATCTTGAAATATTTTTTGAACTTTCGGTTCATCGAGAAAAACAAAAAAAATTAAATATCGTTACAAAACAGCGTCCTTGACAAATTTCAGTTATCGAGTTCGTCATCGCTGTCGCAAATAAAATCTTTTATTATAAATTAAGCCAATCATAAAACATGAATCATAAAAATTGCCATTCTGCTCCAGTTTGATCGATGGCAAGTGCCGCCTCCTCGAGAAAATTCGAAACATGTATTACATAATTTCGACTTTACGAAACATCTCGGTTGATATCGTATCAAATTCCACGTACGAAAATAAAAACGCGATAAAGTCGCACGTAACAGTTATTTATACAAAGGAACCGATTTTTAATTTTTGCTGGAATATTTCGGGTGGAATATTACCTAGAGCTATATTGATGTTTCAGAAACGAATGAATCAGTGATTAAAAATAGAATTGATGCATTGAATTTAAACGATGGTCAATTAAAAATTCCAATTAAAGTTATTTACCTATCGGTGTTGCCGAGATTCATTTAGGTAAACATTAAAAACTTAACCATTAGCCAGACGTATTTTAAAGTGGATGACAGTACTTATCCAAATAATAATAGTTGTATGTGTTACAGAAAATTTATTTAATTTAGGCATTTTATAAAGTATCGAAAATTATAAACAAAAATTATATAAATCAGCTGTGAAATTTAGGCAATTTATGATTTTTGTGTAAATTGCCTAAAATTTTAATAACGTTGTAACAGTTAGGCAATTCATTAATAAATAAGTGATGAACTACATATTATTACATATATTAAAATTGTTTAACGCTTCAAATCAAAATATTTTAAAATGCCTAAGTAAATTCAGGAACTTTACAAATTACTTAGGTAATCTTAGTTGTTATTGCCTAAAGTATGTCCTGATATGATGCAAACGTGCGGGGCATTTCAGGCAATTTTTGAAATTATACAAAATTAATGGTCACTTTATAAAATTGTGAAATACATGGTGCCTGTAACATAAGTATTATTTGCCTAAATTAGTTCAGCAATTTTACGAATTAAGCAAAAACGGAGGAGCATTTCAGGCAATTGGAGAAAATAATACAAAATGATTGATCACTTGATAAAATTGTGAATTACATGTTGCCTGTAACGTATTTACCTCAGTTAATTCAGGAAATTTACAAATTACCTACGCAAAATATTATATCAGTTGGGAGTGCCTAAACAATATTCTGATATGGCGCAAAAAGAGAGGGGCGTTTCAGGAAATTTGAAAAAGGATTAGATTATTAAATGTATATTCCAATTTTCCAAGGACGGTCATTTCATGACTGGTGCTTTTATAAAATGCCTGAATTACACATTGCCTGTAACATACACAATTTATACACATTTCAGTAACATTTTTTCTTCTTGTTAGTTCATGCTTACAGTTCATTTCATTTAATATTAACTAGTTACGATTAAATCTTTGGTACAAATCTCCAAATTGGTGTCAGGGGAATAATTACTTAATTAATTAATACAAGCTTCGCCATTATATCAGGCGGTAGAGGGCGCTATGCATTTTAAATGCAGCAACGATTGAACTCGACTTGCGCGTTAGATTATTTGATCATTTTAGTGCTAATTACTGTTACAAACGAATTGAACCGAGCGGAACTGTTTGTACAAATTAATAAAAACTTTAATACACAAGTTAATTCGCTAAATTCAGGAACTTTACAAATTACTTAGGCAAAATTAGTCACAATTTTAGTTGTTATTGCCTAAAGTATATCCCGATATGACGCAAAAGTGCGAGGCATTTCAGGCAATTTTTGAAAAATAAATAAATATAAAATTGTGAAATACATAAGTATTATTTGCCTAAATTAATTCAGGAATTTTACGAATTACCTAAGCAAAAACGGAGGAGCATTTCAAGCAATTTGTGATATTATGCAAAATGATTGGTCACTTGATAAAATTGTGCATTACATGTTGCCTGTAACATATTTACCTCAGTTAATTCGGGAGATTTACAAATTACCTAGGCAAAATATTATATCAGTTGTTGCCTAAAACATATTCTGATATGGCGCAAAAAGATAGGGGCGTTTCAGGAAATTAGAAAAAGGATTACATTGTTAAATGTATATTCCAATTTTTCTTATAATTTAACCGTTCAATAAAAAAAACTTAAAACCATCCCACATATGCAAAAGGGCGGACATTTCATCACTGATGCTTTTATAAAATGCCTGAATTACACATTGCCTGTAACATACACAATTTATTGCAGTAACTTTTTTCTTCATTTCAGTTAATTTCATTTAATATTAATTAGTTACGATTAGATCTTTGGTACAAACCTCCAAATTGGTGTCAGGGGAATAATTACTTAATTAATTAATACAAGGTTTGGCCATTATATCAGGCGGTAGAGGGCGCTATGCATTTTAAATTCAGCAACGATTGAACTCGACTTGCGCGTTAGATCATTTGATCATTTTAGTGCTAATTACTGTTAGAAACGGATTGAACCGAGTGGAATTAATAAAAACTTTAATATACAAGTTAATTTGCTAAATATAGGCGCGCCAGTATAAAATTAGAATGCGTTATGTTTATCTGAAACACAAAATAAACAGATCGGATTTAATTACCAGGTATGTTATGAATAAGTTTATAAACAACCACTCGCCTCGGATAACAACAAATACCTTTTGCTGTTGTGTCTCCCGTCGTACCCGATAACGATCCCGTTTTCCTTCAAAAGCTCCACGCTGGTCTCTTCGAGGTGCTTGAGGAACCCCTGTCCGGTCTGCACAATAACCAGGTCGTTCATGCAAGCATACCCGGCCGCCATCCTCCCTCGCAAACCGGCCGTGCCGAACGACAACCGATCCAGCAGCACCTTCGACAGGTGGCTGAAATTCTCGCTCCGGACATGGTTGTTAATTTCGGCCGTCGTTTTCTCGTTGCGGTCCCACGACAGCCACTCCTCGACCTTCTTGTCCACCGCGATGTCGCCGGACGACCCGCGATTGTCCATTTTTCTGACGTTTTCAATCTGTCAAATAAAATAATTAAATTCCAGTGATTGATTCTCTTACCAATTGGAGCCAATAAAAAGAATTAAAATAATTTGACGCCGCGTTTGAACGAGCGTGGAGCTAATAAGTCGCCGCCGGAGCGAGCAGGAGTATGTTTAATAAGCAGCAGGCCGATCTTATCACCATTTGATAAGTGTAAACATATACGGCCTGTCATATCCTATTCTGCACGTTAAATAGCGCAACGTCGCGCTGAAGTTCGGCTAATCGTCCAAAAACATGTCGTAAGTACAGTTGAATTTAATTCTCGTGTGAGCACTTTTTTGGGCAGTTTTCTCCCCATATTGATCAGACCTGAGGCCACCATATGCGGTTATTGCAATCGATACGAACGTTAGTGTAAAAATCACGATGTTACACTATAAGCCAGTCATTACCTCTGTCACGCTTCACTTCATTTCGATTGATACATTTTTTTGAGCCGGATTCACATTACTGCGCTTCGATTTTCAGGATATGGAGGTAGGAACTGTAAAAATCGCTGAAGACAGCGATTTCAAGATGCTGAAAACCCTTATCGACGACAATACCAACTGGAAACTCGAATACGATAAGGGGCTCGATACCAAGGTATTTATATTATACCCATTTAGCCCCAAATTGACACTTTGCTTATTTCGCGCGCACGCGCTCTACTGCGTGTGTTGAGCCGATTTTATTTTTAAAATCTCCCACGCAGGTCAATATCTCGCGCGCGCGCGCGCATGCGCTACTAAAACCGCGAAAGTTTGCTCCGCAGGTGTGGACTCAGGCCAGCGCAGGAAGCAACGTCAAGATGGTCAAAATTCACACGATTATGCACACGATCGCCCCTGGGACGCTCTTCGACGTGCTGCACGACCCCGACTACCGGAAAGAATGGGACATTCACATGCTGGAGTCGGTCGAAATCGGCTATTTGAATCCCAACAACGATATCGGATACTACGCCTGTGAGTATAAACACATGGCGCTTAAAAAGTTGTAATAAAACGCTCGATTGGTTGCCTGGCGTTCACCAAATCAGTTAAAAAGTAACTCACCTTCGCGATTCTGAGTCGGTTGTGAGCTGATTCGCTTCACATGGCTTTATCAACGTTACTAAAAAAAGGTTAGAGTTTATCGGGTTCGCTGTGGAGCGAGCGATAATTTTGGAGCTGGTGCGGTTCGCGTCTGACTGAGAAGCGGAGGGTATTTTGTAGCCCTCTGACTTAATCAGGTCGTTAGGGAGGTCATTTGGAACAAAAATGTTACATCCGTCGTTTGATCATTGTGGTGCGCCAGTAATTTAGAGTTCACAAAACTTTGATGTTTATGAAAATTATAATCATTTCATTCAATGTGTTACAGTAGTGTTCAGTTATAATGAATTTGCCCTGAGATTTTCAATACATGTAAAACGCAATTTCTTTTTATACCTTTATTTTTAATTTTGAAAAGGAACGCGATACTTCATCTTACAGAGAATACCCCAAGCCATAATTAAATAATCAGAATTAACCATGTTATTAATTCAACTTAATCAAATTCCAAAATTCGTTTTTTTGCCTTCAGTTATCAAAATTGTGTATTAAAATTTTTTGTACTCGTAGATTAGACTTTTTTATTTTGAGCTGACGCCTAGCTGTTTTAAACAACGCAATAGTTTTTGATTTATTCATTGTTCTTTAGATCAAGAACCGAAATTGAAGTAGCTAATTTTTGCCGATTTCCGAGCTGCGCCAAAAAGATTTACAACTTCGCAGCGGGTAATTATCGTTTCCCAGCAGGGATACTTTAACAGCAATAATATCCGAAATACTTTTAAAGCCAGGTTTTGTTTTCAAACAGTATATTTGAAATAATTTATAGTAAAAAGACTATTTTTAAAAAACAAGCTTTTTTAAGACGCAGTAAAAAATTAAAACTAATTTTGATATTGACCTAAATGTTTAAAAATAAAGGCGTGCATTTTAATAAACGGTTGTTTTATTGAAAAAGTTTTTTTACTATAAATTATTTTTTAGTCTTGGACGATTTTAATTTTTATTATCTACAATAACTTAATAGGATATAAATTCAGCTCTTAGGTCATATTAATTTTAAAAATCGCTCGTGAAGGCCCCTTTAAATAAATGAATGAGAATAAACTTAAATTATAATTTCTTTCCAAAAAAATTGTTTGGCTTTTTTATCCCACATTAATTTTAAAAAATAAGCTGTAGTGGTAAAAACTTATAAGCTAAAACTACAATTTTCTGTAAAAAAAAAACACTGCGCGTTAAGGGGTTATGTCAAGAAAATGTGAAATTGAATTTAAAAATTAAACTTAAATTGTAATTTTTTAATTAACGACTTATAATGTTAATGTTAATGGGATCTAATTTTTGGCTTGTTAGTAAGAAATAGATTTTACGTCAACTTGATTTTTTTGTAGGTAGATAGCATCATTATACGTTAGATGGAAAGCTAATTTCCAAAATATCAATTTGGCGTTTGTTCAAGTCGTGCATAACGCGGTCCAATTTTCTGTAAACAAAAACTGTACCTTAAGGGGTTAATCTTTTACTCATTGTGTTTTAATTTATTAATAAATATTAGTCCTTTCATATACGAAATTCAACATCTGTTCCGAGTTCTGAACAGAATTTTCTAGAATAGGTAATAAAATTTTATGACGTTCGACAATACAATCTTTCTTCAGACAGGCTATTTGGTCCAAAATTTTAACTACAGTCAGCTGCATTCCATTATCTGGTTGTTCGCATATTGTAACAAATTGACAAAAAATACAGTAACCGCAACATTATTAAAAGAACGCGTACATTTTAAAAGTAAAGATTCTGATTATGGTGATATGGAGATAGATGATATTCCGGATATGTCATTAATAGAATTTGAAACGGTTAAAAATCAATTTTTAAAAACGATTTACGATATAAATATAAATTATGTTGGAAAAAACACCCGGAATCAACATCCTAACCTGTTTTGGCGTAAATTAAAACATTGCAGAGTTAACAGGCAGTAATAACAAAACTTCTTTACTAACAATAAGTAAATAAAGTTCTTAAATTTAACAAATTCTTCTTGCATATAATTATTTTACTTTAAATTATATCGTTCTAAATTTATTGAAGATACAAAAATTTTCGAATCTGTTGAACAGGTATATTGGAATGCAACCTCTCGAAAGCCGTTTTCATTGTTACACATAGACCTATTATCCACTGCACTTTACCGTAATTATAGTGGCATTTGGATTATAAAAGTCTGAGGTGTTGCCTGTATTAAGGCGTACGCTGAAGCAATAAAAGCAAATTGCATTTGTCAACAATCTTTAGGGTGGAGCAGCCTTAAAGCGAACTGTCGGTTAAACCGATCTTATAAAATCATCTTTTCCACTACTAGTCGTGGAGAATATCATTTTGATGTATACTATACCATCCCTTTTTTTACAATACAATGTAAATACTACAATTTATATGACAAAAGAACAGACGTACGTTTTACACTCCAAGAAATCACAACTTTCTCAACACGCTGTATGTTTTTCTGTGTTATTAGCAACTTTGTACACATTTTTGAAAGGACAGGAAGTTGTTTTTTTGAGCGTTAATAACAAATTTCGTTGAAATGGAGGTTTAATTTTGATCGGTGATGCAATTATTTTAAATATAAATTCAATCAATGGAAAAATTCGATTAAAATTAGAGTCAACTTGAAGCAACAGTTATAGAACAGTAACTATCCAAAAATAAACTCAACGCTGGTAAAAAAACATCACATTTACTTTCTTTCCGGTTTCCAATTCAATTGAAAATTTACAATAAACTATAATGGCGGCGGCAACAACGAAATCATTTTGAAACAATCATATTATAAGAATCCAAAGTTTAATTTTCCTTTCCACGAATATTAAGAGCGTTACGTAAAGTTGAATAAATTACATAATTGCGGCAATTTTGTGGTAAGTGGCACTTAAAGGTAAATGAAATGACAGCTGGAATTTAAATTTCGTTGTATAACTTTGCGTTTGTTAAAAAAGTTATTTAGTTGAAACTAAAGAAATAAACATTAAATGACACTTGACCCGCCTTACGCAGGTGCTTGTGGGGTTGCCCACAAATATTAAATCTGCATTCGATATTTCACCAATAAATGCCAGTGGATCGTTGGAATGTTACTCTTGACATCACATTTTTAGTCACAAAAACGACCGAAATTCTAAAATTCCTGATAACCATTCCAGTGTCTTGCCCCCCGCCGTTGAAAAATCGAGACTTCGTCTTGCAAAGAAGTTGGCTGGACTTGGGCGACGAGAAATTGATTTTAAACCATTCGGTGCATCACAAGAATTATCCTCCCAAGAAAGGATTCGTCAGGTACGGTTTTTCTCAAATCAACACAATCGTTACGATATTTTTTTCTTTTTAGGGCGACGTCCTTTTTGACCGGTTTCATAATCAGACCTTCGAGCACCGGCTGCTTTTTGGGCTACGTTTCGCAAACGGATCCTCGAGGAAAACTGCCGCCGTGGCTGGTCAACAAGATCACGCAGATTTTCGCCCCGAAAATGGTCAAGCAGATGAGGAAGGCGTCGGAAGGGTACGAAAAATGGAAAAGGGCCCAAACCAATTCGCAGTACAAGCCGTGGATTTATCCCGAGCAGATGCTGGAGTCCCCCAGGATAAGTCTAACAGATGTGAGTTGAGATTCCCCCCCCCCCCCCTAAACTAGTTGACCGTGTGAAGTTGGCTCTAACAAAAATGCTTGTTGGCGCTATTAATTAAAACGATCCATTTTGTGATATTAATCAAAACAATATTTTTATAAGTCCGTTTTTGAAATTATTCAATTTTATGTTGTTTTAGAAGTCTCATTTTTTAATTAGATGGAGTGAAATTGAAAGCGCAAATTACACTGGAATATTTCAAGCAAGTAATATTTGCCGGCAAATTTGTTTTTTAGTATTTTTAACGTTCGTACAATGGCCAAAACACAAGCTAATTAGATCTGTTTGTAATAGAAACAAAAATTCTGATTGTAAATGTAATACAAAGGAATAAAGCCACTCAGACGCACAACTGAAATTAAGGCTAGGGAACCCAACCTCAAAAAATGCAGAATTTTAAGAAACTCAGTATCGCTTAGAAAGTACTTATCAATATATAATTTGCGAGGCAACAGTTGTAAACATAATGTTACCGCATCTAATGATGATGATGAAGAAGTGCCTACTTTTCAAAAATTAACCTCCGAAAGTGCAATTCTCGCAAAAATGTAGTAGTGAGGGTTTTTTACTGAAATCTTTAGAGTTACGAAATATTTTGCAATGCACTTTACAGCACTTATAGAGAATATATTGCCTTGTGAGAAAATATTTTTTTTATTGCGAGGAAGTTGATAACTTAAGAAGAAAAAAATTGGCAACAATATTTTTTTGAAAATTTAGTGTGCCAGTAAACTCAGTTCAGCTCAAGAAGTAAGTTATATTGTAGAAATTCCTTCGGGGTACTTATACTAAACATATAGTAGTATAATATGACATGTTTTTTTTATGATAATATGGTGAATATCTTTGAAAAAAAATCTAAAAGTTGTGGTACGAAATACAGTATTATTTGATCGCGTTTTTTATTGCTTTCCGAACACAACAGCGTCAACAAATTACATAAATATGTTCCTTTAGCACCTAAGAAATAGTTTCCGTAAACCAAATTGGATAAATGTCTAAATTTTACATTTTCGGGGAAAAGTTGTTTTCCCATAAGATTTTAATCAAATAGTTCGTCCTTTTACTCACAGATGTCATGTCAAATCTGTACCTTTTTGATTGACGGCATGGATAGAATAATTTGTATTAAAATGCACACTTGATATAGTGCAAATTGTTAGGATATAAATGGTTATATCCTAACAATTCGCACACGTAAGGATAGAAAACTCTAAAAATTTATAAAAATACACACTTGATAATGCAAAATATCCATGTTCGCACGCGTAAGGATATGAAACATTTTCGAGCCTACTAAATTGTACAATATACCGGGAGCTTATCTTAAAAGTAAACATATCCTATGTATACTTTTAAAAAAAACGAATCAACGCATTGCTTTATTGCGATCTGTAGGCAACCAAGTATACACCACAATTCTCAACATTTGAAAAGTTGGCTCTTTCAACAAAAGTCAATTAATTTTTCAGTGTCAGTTTAACATAAAATTGCAATTTCTGTAATAATCATGTACAGCAAAGACGAAAAAATTGAATTGTTAATGTGGTACCAGCAAGGTAATAGTTTGCGGACCGTGAGAGATTTATTTTCCATAAAATATCCTGAAAGACCAATTCCTTGCATCAGAACTCTGCACAATATCGTTAAAAAATTTAATTCACAAGGCTGCATAGTAAATGGTCATACAAAGAAGATTAAAACCAACCATGTGTTGACCGAAGAATTAAAATTAAATATTTTATGCTACGTTGAGCAATATCCGATGGTATCCTTGCGAGAAGTAGCTGAATATTTCGTTGTATCAAAAACGTCAATATTTAAAACACTAAAAGAATTTAAGTACAAATCTTATAAATTTTCCAATCATCAAGAGTTATTTGAGGAGGATAAAACAAAAAGAACAAATTTTTGTGAAACTTTATTTAATTTGTTAAACGAACATGATGAAATTTTAGCGAAGATAGTTTTCACCGATGAAGCAACGTTCACATTAAATGGAGAGGTCAATTCCCAAAATTTCCGGTGTGCATCATAATTTCTTATTTATCCAATTTATTCTGTTAACCTTGTTCCTTCGTTTTCCTTAGATATTGGTCCCGCACTAATCACCATATTCAAAATTTGACCCACACTCAGTACCAGCAGAAGGTGAATATGTGGTTAGGGATAGTTAATGCTACACTTATCGGGCCTTTTTTTATTGATGGAAACCTTAATTCGGCCAAATTTTTAGATCTGTTGGTAAACAACATCATCCCGGCAATAGAAAATTTAAACATTAACGAACCATGGTTTCAAATGGATGGAGCCCCTCCGCATTCCACAAATGTTATAAGAAATTGTTTAAACGAAAGGTTTCCCGGACACTGGATAGGACGGTACGGCCCCATACCATGGGCACCACGATCTCCAGATTTATCACCCAATGACTATTTCCTTTGGGGTTACCTAAAATCAAAAATTTACCGCAATATCCAAATTTTAAATCTAGATGAATTAAAAGATCGTATACGAACTGAATGTAACGAACTGAATCCTGACATTCTCAGAAATGCCGTGCGTGCGTTCCAAGATCGGCTAGGATATTGTTTAGAAGTAGAAGGTGGACATTTTGAACACTTGCTATGACGCTATTTGTTTATTTTTTTTTGTTATGTACTTTCTGTTAATAACTTCTCAAACTTTAATAGTTTTATTAAAATTGTTATTATTTTGATATTCAAATGATTTTAGATTCTATTCATAATACTATTCATGATACTTGAACATAACCTTTCACAATGAAAAATAAAAACCTTGTGATTTGTGGTGTAATGTTGGTTGCCTATAGTTATCAATATGTTGACGCGTTTTTTTTAAAAGTAAACATAGGAGATATGTATACCTGTAAGATAATCTCCCGGTATATTAGTTTCGAATAGCATCGCAGGAAAAATTGTTTGAAGCATCTATTCACAAAAAATTACAAAAAAAAAAAACAGTAAATAATGCAGCAATCGCATTGACTGATTTTACCGCCGTTATCGCCGCAGACAATAATATAAATAATATTTATCAAATTATAAAAATGGGGATAAAGATTACTCTTTGCATAATTGAAAATGCGTTTGCAGCCTGTTACGGGATTAATTATAGCAGGTACATCTATGAAAACACAAAATTGGCAAAGAATTAGCAAAAAATTATAGACTGATTTTTTTCTCGAATGAGTTACGAGCGTATGAAAAACGCGCAACTCTTTTTTTTGTTCTTTCTCTGTTCAATACTTAAATTTCAAACCTTATTAGTTAGGATACCTCTTTGGTTGCCTAAACATTTTTTATTTTAAGGGGCAAAATTGGTGCCCCCTGAGCGGAAGAATTGTGCATTACTTAGCAGTTCCCGGACCTTAATCAAAAAAATATTTTTATAAGTCCTTTTTAAAATCAATCAATTTTATGTTGTTTTAGAAGTCTCACAGTTCATTTTTAATTGGGCGGAGTGAAATTGAAAGCGCAAATTACACTGGAATATTTCAAGCAAGTAATTTTTGGCGGCAAATTTGAATTTTAGTATTTTTAACGTTCGTACAATGGCCAAAACACAAGCTAATTAGATCTGTTTGTAATAGAACCAAAGAAAGTTCCCCTGATTGCACAATGCAAAACAAAAATTCCGATTGTCAATGTAATACAAAGGAACAAAGTCACTCAGACGCACAACTGAAATTAAGGAACTGTTTTCATCGTTTATTTAAATGTAATTTACAAAAATTAGTTATTATGACAAGCATCATCTGTTTCGACAATATGGCGGCCTATAGTTTAATCAGTGTAAAACCGGTCTAGTGGCAGCCAATCATAGATCTACCTTTTG
Organism: Dascillus cervinus; assembly: GCA_949768715.1. Classification (NCBI taxonomy): domain Eukaryota; kingdom Metazoa; phylum Arthropoda; class Insecta; order Coleoptera; family Dascillidae; genus Dascillus; species Dascillus cervinus. Next base: position 31,066,938 of record OX458319.1, on the reverse strand, counting down.
GCGCGACGAAATAAGCATTTTTGTTGGAGCGTCTTAATTTCTTTTAAAAATATTGTAATTATGTGGTTTTTCGTTGGTTTCAGTGCGTCGAGACTTTCAAGATTTCGGCGCTGTCTCTAACTCACGATTCCGACCCTGAATGACTATTTGCTTGCATGTCGTTAGAGTTTGTAAGTAAAACCAAAGTCCGTTCTTAAAACATAATAAATGATTTAATTAAGAAACTGATTATACTTAATGCTTTGTTTACATGTAAGATCTGGATTTAACGTTTGATTTTTGTTTGTTAAATTAACTGTTTAATTTAATACCGTCTGCTTGTTTCAAACGGCTTTTAGTTTGTTGTGTAGTATTTTTATATTAGGACTAGGAAGTAAAGTTGACTTTAACATTAATGACACAAACACCAATTAAGACACTAATTAATTAATGCATTGTGATTTATAATCTAGTTACTTCCAGTATTGTGGTTTTCAAGTATTATCTATATTTTTCGCCTTTTTGCACAATTGATTTATTTATTTTTTGGGAAAAGTTAAAAAATTAAAAAAATTGCAAAACTAAAAATATTTCTATCCTGTGCATATCTTGCCATTTTTAAATGGTTAACTTTCAAGTGAGATTTTAGTTTTGCTTATTCGTATTTACTTATGAATGCAGAGGCACGACGGTATGAATAAAACAGTTTGTTTCGTTGATTAAAAATGAAAGATTGCAAACCATGTGAATTACTAGATTTTTTTCAGCCTTGATTTCAAGTCATTAAATTATTATCAATTCGCGTTCCATTCGCAATTTGTGGTGATTGTGAAAATTCGTTCAAAACATACTCAAATTTGGGTAAAAATCTTGTCTTGTTTACAGGATGGTTCTTTAACTGCCTCCAATGCAGTTGGTTTTTCTTGATTTGCCAGCTACATTTTCAGGTAACTTCATTTCAGGTTGCAGGTGCAAAAGTGATCATAGGAATAATATCAGCTGCACGACAGACTTTAAATGCAGATTTCTGGTTTTTACGATGTTCAGCATTTGCTTCGTTTCTCTTGTGTTGCCATAACGTCTTGGAGCTGTGCTTGAAGTCTTTTGTACATTGTGCTGTGATATTTCTGATAAAAAACTGTTGATAAAAATTTCAGATTTTCCTATCATCTTCAACTTTTACTGTAGACATGTTTTCATAGGCGAAAAAATCTAATTGAACGCACCTCATCAATAATTTTCGTGTTTTTGTTTGTGTTTGTGTTTGTGTGACGTTTGTGGCGTGGAGGAGATTTCAGGCCACGGTCGCTCTTTGCTGAATGACTGAACTTTTCTGAAACCCGTATGCATAGATCCCTCTAAGCAATTCCTCCTTCAAGTTCATGTCATCCCAATTGGATTCGATAATACCATCAAGATCCCCGGTGATCCATAAGTTCCTTCTTAAAACCTGGGAGCCATTTTTTTCCTCACTCCATTCTTCCTTTTGTGTTTGTGATTTCTATTTCTGTAATTATGCGAATGTGAAAAAATCTAGTAACTTGAATGTTTGCACCTAATCGAACGGTTCTAAACAACCAAAGTGTACTTAATTAAGTGCTTGTTAAAATTGATCAAATTTGGTCTTTCATTTTTAAATTGTACCCAGTCGTGCAATTAATTAAGGCGTATTTAATCTTGTTACCTCAGTATTAAAAAATTGTTCAGAAGGCGATTCTTGTAGCTGTTTGTTTCGACTCAGGAATTTAACGTTGAAATATATTTTGAGTTACAACATGTATTATTAAACGTTAATATTGTAATAAGATGTAATAAAATATGTCAGAAATCCTTTGTTTGTACTGATTTTCCTGCTGGATTTGTGCATAATGTTTTGAAGCCAATTAGGAATTTTCTTAACCTTGATTCAATATCTCGACTGTTTAAAATTCATATAACGCAATAAGAATATGAATAGGTTCATTGGGAGATTTAGACGCAATGCATTGTGGAATAAAAGGCTACTTAGAAAGCCATTACGGAGGCCTTTTGAAATTATTTTAAAATACGAATAAACGTTTGTCGCATAAATTGCGATTAGATTTAATAACGTCCTCAAATTAATTTGTCCTCACAGCGACATGCTTTCAGAAGTCACACCATTTAAATAAAAAATTGCTTCCTGATTTAGGTAAAGGTTAAATTTTTGATACGATAACTAATTAATCAGATTACTTATAACGTCCTAAAAAAGCATTGTACCCCGAAGGAAAGTCCTCACTTAAGAATAAGTGCTGCAGAGCTGCAGAACTGCCAAAAAATTAACGCCAAAAAAATGAACTTCGTTTGTATTTAATTTAAAAAACGTAATATTGAAGAATTTTATTTTCTTAATCGCAACAACTCGCACCGAGTAACTCAATGTCTTCATGCAATCGTGGATCCAACATTCCAACAAACCAGTTAAGTTTTGTCGTGGTTTCAGCGGAGCGGACCATTGTTTTTATACTGGGCCGTTCGAGGCAGTGCACGGAACTGCTTGAGACATCCCCACTATCCCCCTCGCGTCCTGTACATACCCAAACTCTTTCGCTAGTTTAATGTTCTTTGTGTGCTGCATTTCACGCAGTTCTATCATTCCCTAGTTACTCAAATATAATGTCTTTGATTAAATGTATTGTAAGCAACAATTGTATGATGGCGCTTTCAACCGTCCCGAAAACAATCGAGAATTCCCGTATTTCGAACTTCGGTAGAATATTTGTAAGGTTCGCAGAAACTTATCTTCAAGTGCGTGGGTTTTAATTTTCGTCTGTTATTATTTTATGTTTTATTATCTGTGCAGTTCTGTTCCAGATTTCGGATGTTGTTACGTGCGGTTTTTCGCTTTGTGGCTTTGTCGTTGTAAACTTTGATTTTATGCTTTCGTGTTCGTGTATTGTATTAGTGTTTTTTTGATAATGAATGTTGTGGACAATTTGATTAACTTTAAGCGATTTGTGAAGTATAGTTACGAAGAAAAAATAGATTTGAAAAATAAAGGTCGACCGCTGCCGGACATTATTATTGAAACAAGAGGTATTAGTCGTGGAAAACCATATAAACGTCAGTTCAACAAAGAAATTTATGCAAGGAATAACTGGATTTGTGGCTGCAACAAGAAAAATGCTCTTTTTTGCTTTTCATGTTTGCTTTTTGGTGGAGATAAATCATGGACACAGGTAGGAGTGACTGATTTAGTACACTTGAGTGAAAAAATAAAAAAGCATGAAAACTCCAAAAGTCATCTTCATAATTCAGTGGAGTTAGCAATATTAGGAACAATCAACATTCAATCTCAGTTAAATTCGGCATATTGGAAACACATACAGCAGCATAATGATAATGTGACAAAAATAGATACGTTCTATCAAAAATTATAAACTGTATAAAATTTTGTGGAGCCTTTGAGGTGGCATTTCGCGAACATAATCAAACTGAGACTTCTCAAAATCCGGATATATTTCGTGCGTTGATAAATGATAAATAAATAAAAATATGACCCTGATTATATGAGATGCAAATTGCAGAACACCTGCTTTATTGTACCACGAGCCGCCACTGGTGCCTCTAATTGTGCCAGAAGTTTATTATTAGTTGCTTTTTTAATTGGATTTGATGATAATTGATTGCAAACTTGTCTGTTAAATGTTTCATTCCAATAATTTTGAACTGTAATAGCATTATGGACTGGTGCACCATCTTGTTGGAAATATAAAAATTTCCGAAATAGCAGTGGACGATCTATGATTTCTAGTGACCAATTTCTCTTTCTTCAAAATAACTTCTTGTTGGTTGCATAATTTTATGATTTTATGATTCATTTTATGTATTTATTTTTGTGTGTTTTAAAAGACTCCTTTTTTAAGGTACAATTTAATTGACTTAAATGCCTCATTTGAACGAATTAAATTAATTGTTATCTCCTCAAAACAGTTTTTTACATAAACATAACTCACTTTTGCATAACCGTTCATGCAACATTAACAACCTTCCTATCAAAACGTCCCTTTCTTTGAAGATAATAATTTAATTCAGACTCTTTTTGGAGGTGACCATTAACGTTGGAGCGCCCTGTATACAGAATTTGATAAATCATCCAATCTAATCTAAGTCTTCAAATGTATTTTATACAAACTTGAAATATATTATATTAATTGCATCATTATTTAGTTGCATTAAATACAAAAATGTAATCATTGTTTTGTAATTTTATTATAATTTTTAGGAACACTTTATCGGAGTGTTATAAAAAATCGACTGTGCAAATCTAAGCTATCTAATCTACAAACTGAACCCAAAAGTTCCGTAAATTAATTTATTAATTAAAGTCTTGTAACTGTCTAGTTTTACGGAAATGTTTGAATTTATACAGTGTGTTCGAGAAAGAACCAAACAGTGAACAAAAATGCCAAACAACAAGAAATTACATTATTATTAAGTAAGAATATTGATGAAAGTTCTTATTTATGCGGTTGGAAAAATATTGATTTTCAGTTCAAATTACCCGCTGCATTTTATATGAGTTTCTTCTGTTAAAAAGGTCATCGTTAATTGACTCACACGAGCATAATAATCTGAACCAGTTTCACATAAAATCGCATTTACATATTAATCGACTTCTCCAAGTGGTAAGTAAGTTATTTTCATTTCTAATCTGTGACGGTTGTACAAATCATAGTAAATGTAGTGGTTTTGGCAATTTTCAAAATTTACCAAACAAAAATATTGACAAAATTGTTTCTCCGCAGGATTTCTGCTGTAACGCCCTCGAGCGAGATAACAGTGTCACCAAACAACACCTTCCACTACCTCGGTTAATAATTATTTAATTGTGGGGATTATTCTGAGCAGTTGGTGTTAGTTTTTACGTAAACACGCTATTTAATGAATAATTCAAGTCGACCTGAAACCAGTTTGTAGCTTCAAGTGACAAGGTTTTACAAAAACTTGAGTGTTTCCAAAAACGGTATAAATAAATGGAATTTCTAGTCCACATTTGGTACCCTAAAACCAAAATCTAAATACAAAAAAAAACAGTGAATTAAAACAACTAAAAATGGAAGATGATTGCCAAACTCCTTTAAATCCCGAAACGAATGTCAACCAAGTGGTCAAAACCGTCCCAACAAATAAAATAAAAAACGCCAAAAGGATTCTTTCCACGTGTGATACAATAATCGCTGTTTTCCTGATTTGCCCACTGACGGTGGGCTTTTGGAGGGGCACCTGGTGGTTAATGGACTTCCACATGGACTACTTCCCAATGTGGGAATCGTTCGCATTTGGGACGGCCTTCCATGCAGTTTTCGCAATGCTCAGGGAACCGTTTCAAGATTATATGAATTATAAAAGCTACGCTTTAATTAACACAATTTTGGGATCGATAATGCGGCGATTTCATACCTACTGCTTCGCAGTGGTGTGCCTCATGAATTGGAGGGGCACATGGGGAGTATTCGATCAACTTACGGGGTTGTGTCTCAAGGTCGATGGCCGAACTGACGCAAGATGCGATTTTAGGAAGGCTGTAATGGTGTGGGCTTTCTGCCTTCTAATCCTAATAACAATTAAGTCGGTTAGGAATATTGTAGCTTGTCCATTTGTGGTCGTTTTTGATTTCAGAAACTCCTCGTCCAATTTTCCTACAAGATTTCGCACGCAGGTAAGAAATTTATTTTTACTTTAAAATCGAATTTAAACAAGATGGAGTTGAGATTATAAGTTGACTGTAACATACAATAAAAGTTAAAATAATTTTTGTAACTAATTTTTATTAAAATAAAATTAGGTAAGTCAGAATGAATTAATTGTTTGACAGCAATTAATTTGTTATCTGAAATGTTGTGATGGTCGATTACTCTAATTTAGTAAACAGTCATATTGATTTTTTCAATGTGCGTTCGTTATCGTTTGTGTTTACAAATAAAATAAGGGAAAAACATTTGTCCATAAGATAAGAGAAAAATAATCGAATTGTTTTGCTTCTGAATGAGATTGGGGAGTTTTAATTTTTTGTTACTTATTTAACTTATTTGAATTCCAAAATTTATGAATACATTTATAAACAAACAGGTAATAAATTACGCCAGTTTCCCATAGATTTCGATGATTATTCGTACTTCTGTTTTCTACTATCTCCCAATTTCGTCAAATTTCACCTTTCAGGATCAGTATTATTGAGACAAAGATGTCCAAAGTAAAAAAAGAAAAATCAAAAAGCTGTAATTAGCCTAAACTTCTCTTATATTCGAATCTTAACAGTAAATGTAATGATTTATGAATGTAAAGATCGTCAGGAGCGGTCCGCAAAGTTAAGTACGATTTAAATTTATGGTATTGTAAAAATTTTTCACTGTCTCGTAGAAGCCGGGCGAACTGGACATCAGTAGCGTACCTAAATCGAACCTTTTTACATTCTTGTAGATTTCTAAAATTTTTATAAGTCCTCCAATAAATTACGATTATGAGAACGAACATGATTTAAAGTCTGGATGTTAAATTATTTTAGATCCTTGCGGAGCTTTCCATTAGCCCATTGGCAAAAATTTACGCGACTTTCAAAATCTATGTGGTACGGATATTTGTGCTTTTTTAATATCCTACCTACTGAAGATAGGCTAATTCCAGTGTTTTAACTGATTTCCCTAATGCTCAATTGGGGATTATTATCGGCAAAATTTAAAACTGCAGCTTGATTGATTTCATGCGTGACGGGATTCACTATCGTTTTTTTGCCCTTTAAATTTCCGTTTTGTTTCAAGGAATCAACAAATCTTTGAAATATTTTTCTTTCTGGCGGAATTCTTCGCGGAAAACGTTGGGCGTAAATTTGAGCAGCTTGAACAGAATTTTGTAGTGCTTCTCCATAAATTAATATCATATCAATCTTTTCTTCGAAGGTAAAGATAACCGACATTATAAACGAAAACTAATTAAATCACACACAAATAAAACACACAGATAAAAACTCTTTGGACGAAGTTACTCTTCAAAAGCCGAAGTTGAACTGATAACAAAAGTAATACACCCACCGTACGTTTGAAACTGACAGTCGATTTTTACGACTACGTTTACTATTGAAAAATGTAATTCCGAAGCAACTTTAGCAATAAAGTCATTAAGTACTTATGGATGAGACTTGCTTTTGAACAGGTTCTCACGAAAGATTCGAGCAGAACCCTACGACGACAATAATCCGTGAAACTAATTTCCAAATTTACGGGGACGACAAAGTTAGTCTCGAACGAGTTCCGAAATCATTCAGTTCGATACTCATTATCAGCCCGTTATTCAAAATCTTTCGCATTCATCTGTGAACTCAAACATTAATTCAAAATGTAATAAGTCCTCTTCGACTTAAAAAAAATAATTCAACATCCATACTTTAAATCATGTTCGTTTTCATAATCGTAATTTATTAGAGGACTTACAAAATTTTTAGAAATCTACAAGAATGTAAAAAGGTTTGATTTAGGTACGCTCCTGATGTTTACTTCGACTGGCTTCCACTCGACAGTAACAAATTTTTACAATTCCAAAAATTTAAATCGTACTTAACTTTTCGGAGAGTTCCTGACGATCTTTACAGTCATAAATCATTACATTTGCTGTCAAGATTCGAATATAAGGGAATTTTAGGCTAATTACAGCTTTGGAATTTTTCTTTTTACTTTGGACATCTTTGTCTTAATAATACTGATCCTGAAAAGTGAAATTTGACGAAATTGGGAGATAATATTTTTATAAAAAATCAGTTTTTATTTTTTTTCTCGATAATTAACGCCGATAATTAACATTTAAAACCGGAAATTTCTAGCCTTATACCAGAGTCAAACGTGCACCAAATTTCAAATACATAGCTTTCAATTAAAGCTCAAGTGATGGGATACTCTGTACAATGCAAGTAAACAGATCTTATTTATAATTTTCCTGTTATTTGAGCTGTGCATAATTATTATCAAGATCTTAATAATGCCTCAAGTGTGAATTGTGTTCATACACAGCCGACCACTGTTTACCAAATAATTACTTCAGTAAAGACAATGTTGGGAGTTTTCGAGGACGAAAGGACGTGAAACCTTTTGATTGGCAATTCTGGATAAATTTAGTCAAACTGTGATCACTTCTTATTAAATGTTCTGCGCTGTAAGCAAACTACTTATTGTTGTGTTTTCTCGAGAATAATTTCACGCCACCTAACTAAATGTCACTAATGTCTCTGCAATTAGTTCGTACATAATAACAATTTCTAATGCTCATTTAACCTACAGGGTGTCGCACTTCTTTACGAAACGATAAAATCGAAGAAAAATTGGAAAAATTAATTACCGAAGGCAAAGGAACAATTTTTTGCAATTTAAACGAAATTTCTTCTTTCTGTTTACTTGATTATTTATTGGAACGCTCTGTATTTTTAATGCTTCACGGTTCGAGATCGTTTAACCCAAAAACTCTGCAGCATGATTCTTCTAAAGAGAAACAATGACATTAATTACGATGGCAATAAGAAAAGAGTGTTTGAGTGAAAAGATTTAGTATGTGCCTAACAATGAAGAAGCATAAGTGGCCATCCGATTTTGGATTGTACAAATCTTACAGTTCTGATCGAAGAAGACTTGTAAATGGTTTGATAACAGTCGTCGTAGTTGCATCTTCATTATTTTTGGTAAGTAAATTGAGCCTGCTTTTACATACACGTTCTAATTTTTTAGGGCAAACAATGACAGAGTTATCTAATTATTTATTTGTTAGAACAACTCATCAATCAAATATTACAAAGTTTTATTTTCTCAGCGATTATTAAAAGACAGCTGAGATGTGTTTATGTTTTGACCGCTTTTCAATAATTAGTACAATTTTTTATCGAAATCACAATATATTAATTATATTAATTATCTTAATAAAATGTAACATGTATATAACAACAAAGTAAAATAATACAACATAAGTAATAACTAGAATAAATAAAATAACTCATTTTTTATCTAAGTAGTAATGACCCAGTTTCACTATCAGCATCTTGCTCTGAATACTCAGTTTTTTTGAGTAATTAGAAGAACGAATAAATATTTAGAAAACTATAGTCCGTTTTTAAACTAGGAACAGCGTTAGAGGGCGTGATTTTTTTAAATGTTAGTACAGGTAGCCCTCGATTTACGCCGGCTCAATTTACGTCGATTCACAATAACGCCACTGTGGAATTAACTGTTACGCCGTGTACATAATTGGGTAATTCACCGATTCTTCCTATGTTAGACTGATTTTCGTTTCAGTGTCGAGCCGCGACGTTGTGAATTCTTTTTTCCAAAAAATGTAAGAGATCCGAAACTTTGAAATTTCATTTGTTTTTGTTAATATTTTTTAATAAAAACATTTCACTTCATTTTATCTTAAAATACATTTTAAAAATTAAATTTATAATACACCTATCCCCCGATTTACACGATACTTTTTTACACGATTTCGCTTTTACACGGTTTTTAAAATAACGAATTCAAAATAAAATGGTAAAAATTAATATTTCAGATGAGTACATATTTCTATAATCATTTTAGAACTCCGTTCACTTGGTTATACATATTGGTGATTCCCCGTTTTGTATGCACAAACTTCCTACGTATTCACGTAAATTACTGCAGTAAATTTGTGCCAGTAGAAAAGTGTACATCATTGTGTTTTTACTAATCAGAATTTTTTAAACTTCATATTTACTGGTTAGCGACAAAGAATTATTTTTTGTAGCATTTTTACAATTTCTTTCGCAATAAAATTTTAAACCATAGCAGTTTTTAATGGAGCATGAAGAGACCTTTCAAATGAGGTATCACAAGCCCCTACTTCCTATTTAAAAATTTGGGGGTTGAAACTCTCACTCGAAAGGAGTTGAGGTTAGGAATGAATTTTTTACTTTGCAGGATATCATGTCATAAACGAGATTTTTTATAAATATTCACAATAATTGAGATACTGAATTTATTCCATTTGACTGTATATTTGTTATTTTATGAATGAACTGTTATTTTAATTTTTCAAAATATCTTATTTAAAAAAACTACGTTAAATAAATGACGTTGTTTTCGATTTACACGGTTTTGCCTATAAAAAAAACAATCTTCCGTGTAAATCGGGGGATAGGTGTATATGTATTTTGCATTATATTATATTAATAAATAAAATGATTTGCTTCTTTTTCACTTATGTAGAACCTAACTGTAAATATGAGTTCTTTTTACGCCGATTCGATTTGCGCCGGCTTTTGCAAGAACGCAACTGCGGCGTAAACCGAGGGTTACCTGTATCATTAGTACCATCTGACAGTTGAAGATTATATTAATAGTGTTACTGCAAAATGTAACACGAAATACTTCTAAATTTTGATGAGAAAAGCTCTGTAACAATTAAGTGATTCTATCAAAATTTCATTACTAAAATAAATGAAATAAAACAATAATTCTTGGCCTTCTAGCGCTCCTGCTGGTTTAAAAATGGACCAAAATAATGACTCACTAAACGATTTTTGTTTCAGATCATCTACGCTGCATATTTTTTCACCCACAATTACAAATCAGAGGCAAATTCTAATTCAAATTCTACTGAAGAAGTAGCAGTCACAGAAAAATTAACATCAAGAAATGTGGAGATTGAAAAACAAAATCTCTTACACGTTCCCCCACAACCTTTCATCAACGCAATTAGAGGAATCACGCCATCGGGTTTCGCACCAACCACCACCCGACCAACCACCAATTACCCGCAGCTAATGAATTACAGGAACCCATCCCACCCAAAAAATATCCAAGACGTTATAAACTACCTATCGGAAAACATGAAGAAGAACAAATTTCACAATGGTTCAAATTTAGCCAACAAGAACAACTACATTGCAAAATTTCAAAATCAGAACAGGGCGCCCAGTGTTCCTCAAGGAAGTTACTACGAAGACCCCTTTTACGCCTACAAACCACAAGACCCAAGCGATATTAATTTATTGGCGACGGCCAGCTTTCGATTCGCCCCTCCTATTTTAAATACCTACCTCAGAAATAATTTTCCCAAAATGCATCATCATTTATCCAACATTAAAAATGATTCCTTGTCGGAGGAAAACAAAAAACCCTTGAGTGTAACTCTGAACATATATCCGATACTTGACCCCCCGAATGGAAATAAAGGGGGCGATTATTTTAACCCTTTCAATAGAATCCAAAATTATCAATATCGACTACAAAATTCGGAACCTTATCCGAGAATTAAGGGAGCAAAACCCACCAAAATGGTAGTGCAGCTCAACATCTACCCCAACGACATTAATGACGAACTTCTTGGGGAGAAGAGGTCGATGAGAGGCAATGCAAAAATATGGGGGAAATAATTTATTAATTTAGAAAACCGACGAAACTTCAATATTTATTTTAATTGTTATCGGTTAGTTTCCAATAAAATGCAAGCAGATAATGCAAGGAAAATTTCAGTGTTTTATTTATTTTCAGATTATGGTTCATGGTCAAGATTTTTCTAATTTTAATGTTCTTGTTTTCGAAATTTATATTATTAAATTAATTGCATTTTTAACAAAAATTATATTTTCAAGCGCACAAGTTATTAGGCCACTTTATATGCACGAATGCATTGCAACCAAATAACGAGGGCGGAAATGGTTATGTGATACTCATCTTATTTTTTTTATAGAATGACTAGCTAAAACCATCAGAATTATCCAACGATTTAAAAAGAATGAATATGCATTTCGCTAATGTTTCAGGAGACATCAAAATGTACTTAACTTGAATTACGTTACATAAACACAAAGTAATCACTTTTTATTGAAAAAACTTAATTGAGCTACAGCGACAAGAAATCTTACAACGTTAACATTAAAGCCAAACAGTGTGTTAAATGACTGGCGAATAAAAAATGTTTCACTCATCATAAGTCAGTGCGATTTTTTTATTTACTAATCGATTTTTATTTAATTAGTCGAAAAGTTAATTTTAACAATAACGTGGAAGCTTAGGGAATGCGTGATAGTTTAAAATCGACCTATCGACATTGTGAGAAATTGATAACAGTAACTTTCTGAACGAGCATTCAAAACAGTTTTCTGTTTCTAATCAACAAATTATGGAAAAGTTTTTAAATCATCCTGCATAAAAAAATCAAAATTATTGCTTTTTACGTTACAGTGAAACCTGTTAATGTGACCAAATTTTTGCAATTATGGAAAAAATATTTATTACTGTTATTTCATGTGTTCTTATTTCTTAAAAAGTGCAGATAACAGTTTTGACTGTAAATTTAAAATGAATCCCAGTGGAGTGTACCTAACCCCTAATAACAACCTGCCCAAAGAGTGGTCACTGTTGGTCGGTTTTACGGTATTTAAAAACCTAATTCTTTTTCTAAATTATTATTTTGTTGGTGTTACAATAAAACTTGTTAATATGATCAGATTTTTGCAATTATTTTCACTTGTGAAAGTAACCAAATTAAATTCCTGTTAGAAATTAAAATTTTGAATTAATTAGAGGAATATAATTTAATAACAATCTACCCTAAGAGGGATCACTATTGGTAGGTTATACTGTATTTAAAAAATTTAAAATGTTTTTGTAAATAAACACTATTCTCCGACAAATTAGGATTATTTGAATGAAAACCCCTGAAGACACTGAAAAAAGGTTGGTAACCGCACAATCGGCTGAATATTATCGTAATGTGCCAACTGAGTTCTTACAAAGCTACGAAATGGGTCAAAGATTAACCTTCCAGTAGTCTCACCTTTTTTGAGACTTTAGTAGTCGCTGCGGAGTGAAACTCCGCAAAAGAAAATTCTATATTTTTTTGAAATTTTAAGTTAAAATTGGTAATAAATTATAGCCTTTCTAAGTGTATTATTAAGTTGTTATGCCATTAACATTAAAAAAAAAAGTTTTGAGCAGAACAATTTTCAAAAAACTTTAATGAATACAAAATTTTAATAATTTTATTAGATATTGTACAAAATAAATACTGAAAACTTTTTCTTTTACTGATTTTCTTGTGGATCATTGATAGTTTAAAATCGACCTATCGACATTGTGGGAAATTGATAACAGTAACTTTTCTGAACGAGCATTCAAAACAGTTTTCTGTTTCTAATCAACAAATTATGGAAAAGTTTTTAAATCATCCTGCATAAAAAAATCAAAATTATTGCTTTTTACGTTACAGTGAAACCTGTTAATGTGACCAAATTTTTGCAATTATGGAAAAAATATTTATTACTGTTATTTCATGTGTTCTTATTTCTTAAAAAGTGCAGATAACAGTTTTGACTGTAAATTTAAAATGAATCCCAGTGGAGTGTACCTAACCCCTAATAACAACCTGCCCAAAGAGTGGTCACTGTTGGTCGGTTTTACGGTATTTAAAAACCTAATTCTTTTTCTAAATTATTATTTTGTTGGTGTTACAATAAAACTTGTTAATATGATCAGATTTTTGCAATTATTTTCACTTGTGAAAGTAACCAAATTAAATTCCTGTTAGAAATTAAAATTTTGAATTAATTAGAGGAATATAATTTAATAACAATCTACCCTAAGAGGGATCACTATTGGTAGGTTTTACTGTATTTAAAAAATTTAAAATGTTTTTGTAAATAAACACTATTCTCCGACAAATTAGGATTATTTGAATGAAAACCCCTGAAGACACTGAAAAAAGGTTGGTAACCGCACAATCGGCTGAATATTATCGTAATGTGCCAACTGAGTTCTTACAAAGCTACGAAATGGGTCAAATATTAACCTTCCAGTAGTCGCACCTTTTTTGAGACTTTAGTAGTCGCTGCAAAAGAAAAATCTATATTTTTTTGAAATTCTAAGTTAAAATTGGTAGTAAATTATAGCCTTTCTAAGTGTATTATTAAGTTGTTATGCCATAAACATTAAAAAAAAGTTTTGAGCAAAAAAATTTTCAAAAACTTTAATGAATACAACACAACATTTTAATGATTTTCCTAGATATTGTACAAAATAAATACTGAAAACTTTTTATTTTACTGGTTCTCTTGTGGACCATTGAACAAGCTAATTTTAACTTAAACTTTAACTTAAACTTTGATGTACATGTCGCAGCCGTATTGTAGAATCCGCCGCAATATGAAGCGGCTAGCCACTTTACAAAGCAGCTCTGTTTTGTAAAACGGCTGATTAACGTTTAGGCAAATTGTTTAGCCGGAATGTTGACTATGTGTAATGTAGGGCGACAATCAACCATATTGTAGACATCGGCGGCGAATTGTAAATTCAGTCGTTTTCTAAATGATTGGGGAGATTGTAAAATATAGAATGAACAGAGAATTTTTACAATTTGACTGAAAATTTTAGGTGTTTTATGAATCGCTGAATAACTCAGTCCGTTTGATAATGGAAAGATTGTTAGACATTTTATTAAAAAAAACCTTTTGTATCGAGTTAAACCTTTTTCTTATAGTTATGACTTTATATTTGTCATAGTTACAAGGAAAGGTTTTCTTTATATAAAATCCCATTTCGCCGTTTTATAAAACGGCGACCCGTCATTTTGTTGCATTGGAGAACACGAAACGTCGTTACAGTAAGGCTGACCAACGTTTAGCCGTATTACAATCCGCCTAAACGTTAACCAGCCGATTTACAAAACCGAGCAGTTTTATAATGCGGCTAGCCGGTTTGTATTGTAGCGGATTCTACAATCCGTCTGCGACATCCATAACCCAATATCCCCAAAAAGTGGATATTGAACAAACCAATATTAACTTGACGATTTGTCAAAAACTTCAAAATTTACAATAAATTAATGTTTTTTTTTTAATATGAAAAAACGGACGCTGTCATTTTGTGCAGCTTTTCTACACAACTTGGCTTCGTGCTTGAAATTAGCAACCACACACTTTGAAAATTATTGGACAGCGCACTTGTATCGAAAATGATTATTACAGATTTACTTTGGGTTGTAAACCGAAAATGTCAAAATGTATACAAAGATTTGCTTAAGACGTCAATAGTCGCTGCGGAGTCTCACTCCGCAATATACAAAAAAAGCAAAAATAATGTATCTGCAGCTCTGATATTGTTCCACTAACATTTAGACAATAAATTATTAAGGTACTGAAAACGGCCGTTCGAGGGAATGGGAAATTCCTTGGAAAATCAAAAAAACATAGTCGTGCGACTACTGGAAGGTTAATAAAATCGAGACTGAGAACCAACCAAGGTACCGACTTGCGAAGATAACAAGCTGTTTCAAGTCAAAGGTTCCGGCAATTAAATCGATGAGATTTTGAAAAGAAATCTCAAATTATTTCTCAATCTCATATGGAGCAATGAATGATGAATGCAGATGTACCTACATAAATGCTGATATCAGTACGTCTACTTGTCATTTTGTGTTATCACGTGGTGTCCCCTCCATGCCACTGGAGAGGGTGTCCAGATATGTTAACATTAACTGACCAGTACAGAACTCGAATAACATTCTACAACCGCAATTTTTTACATCATCGCCATCACGAGAACAAACACGGAGTTGACTTGCAAGTCTCCGCTGAAATATTATGTGTTCGTTCAAGACGTTACATAAATGAGATTAAGGAAGAAGTTTTTAGTTTTAGTTTTTAGATTTTAGTTTCATTTAAAATAATTGTGAAATATGCGCGGGAGCACGGCAGGGTTGTCGGATACCCTGAAAGGGACCAACCCCATCCACTACGCCCTTCTGACCACGCTAGACTACCTCTTCTCTTGCGTCGTCGTGGCGCCGGCCATCGTCGGCTATTGGAGGAGTGTGTGGGAACTCATGACGGTCTACGTGTTTCCAGAGGACCTCTTCACCAGCTGCCTGATCTCGACGATAATCGGAGTCCTGGGCCACCTGTTTTTCAACCTGACACAATCCTTTTATAAAAAATTTCTGAACCCGGACGAAAGCAGGATCGTGTTTTATGTCACCTCCAGGTTGTACACGGTGGTTTTCGCCTTCGTCTGCGTGAATGGCTGGCGCGGGCCGTGGCTCTACCTGGACTTTTACACCGGCACGGATCTGGTCATCGTGGTGGTAACTACCCTCTTCGCGATTGTGGCGTTGGGGATCATCAAGGGCTCGAGGAACCTCAGCGGCGCGCCCTTCATAATCGTGACGGATTCGCTGCAAGGGTACTTCGAGGTTCCTACCATGTTTCGCACGTCGGTAAGTATTCAAAAAATGGCGGGAATCTTCCAGAGAGATAACCCTTGATCGGTGAGATTCCGGTTCGATTTGTAATTGAATTCGACAATTACATAAAAAATATTTTTTTGACCGATAACGATACAGTTATCGCAGTAAACGAACGCGTTTGTGTGATTTTGTTCCATGAATGGAATTTTTTCTCCATTAAAAAATCGTTGAAATCGTCGTAATTTCCTGTCGATTGAATTAATTGAAAAATTCGTTCACATTTTGCACATTCCTTTTTTTATAAAAATTTAGACTCGCTAGGATTGTTTTGGGAAAGCAAAACTTGAGTTATCATCAAAGAACTGTTTTATTTTATTTTCCAGGCGCCAAAGATATTTGCAATAAGCTAACAATTTTATGAAAGTGTTTGTAAATCTGTTTATGAATTAAGTGAAATTTTATCATGAAAGTTATCTCAACTTGGTACATTTTAAAATATGTAATAATACATGTGAACCGGGAAGAGTGTGTAAAATGGCATACTATTTTAAAATACATTTTTATTCGGTAATGGAACGCCCTATATATTTTTACACAAGAAAAATTAAATTTATTACACTATACAGGTTGTATTATATTAAGTGTCCACCATTGGTAACTTTGTTATTATTGAAGTTACAAAATCGGTTAAATTAGCAAAGAATTAGTGTTTTTTCCGGTGATTACCATAATGAAAGCAAAAAATCAATCAACATTAACTGTTGGAGATATTCACGAAAATAACATTTTTTAAAATAGAATTACCCATCTTTTTGCATATTTCGAAGGGATGTTTAATTCTGAGTAAAAAAGTCTTAATGCACTAGTACTATTAAATTAACCGCCAAGTAGTTACAAGCAATTGCAGTTCTTATTTCAATTAACTACAAAAATCACGTAAGCAATGAAACAGTTGAAATTGGTAATTATTAAAACGTCAAAAACAATTGAATAAATGTGACAGTTAATATTTTCATTTTAATGTGGTATATTCACTTTTCATTACTTTTGATGTGTTCAATTTTGAAATGAAATGAATTTAATTTCAAGGCAACACATCAATTTTCAACAGGATGGAGCACCGGCCCATATTATCAAGGAACAACCAATTTGTTAAACAGATTATTCATTGATAAATGCATTAAGATGTTTTTTACTCAAAATTAAACGTTCCTTTGAAATAGGTAAAAAATTATAGGGCATTTCATTTCAAAAAAATGTTATTTTCATTAATATCTCGAGCAGTTGATGTTCGATTGTTTTTTTTTCTTTCATTATAATAATCAGCGAAGAAAACACCAATTCTTTGTTAATTGAACCGACTTTGTAGCTCCAATAATAACAAAGTTACCAATGGTGGACACTTAATATAATACAACCTGTATACTTTAATGGCGATTTTTTTATACAAAAGCAGTTATTCTAAAAGCCAAAAAAAGTTTTTTGTTGCTCCTATAGTGTAAAAAAAAAAATTTTAAAAAAATTAAAAAAATTTGTTGAAATATTAAAAAAATAATGAATTAAGTGTTCCGGTTTTGCAAGTTTTTAGCAAACTGAAAATAATACGTTGTTGTATTAGGATTAAAAGTGTCAATTTTTAGCGGCAAATCTTGTGCTTGCGAGGAGGAGCGTTGCGAAAACGAGTGAATACAAAATTGCTAATCAAAAAAAGTAACTTTTAATCTGAAAGATGCTATATATTTCCAGTCAACAATACACGGAAAAGTACAAAATGTATAAATTCTAAAGTGGTGATAAGCAGAGTGATATCCAAGTAGCCGTGACTTTATTTAGTTATGTCATTGTTTTTAGGGAAAAAACCATCTGTTAGTTATTTTAAAACATCTTTTCAGATGAGCGAGAAAACCTCTCTGTATGTTTTGGATTGCCTGTTTCAGTTCTGTTTTTTTTTGTTAGTTACAAGAGTGTGTGTGTTTTGTGTGAGTAAAGACGAATTGTGAAGAACATGACTTTAATTACTAATAAAATTTCAAACCAAAAATGGAAGGCAATATTTTTTAAGCCTAGGATTAAAAGCGTATGTTGCCTAAATGAAGAAAGAATTTTTTCTTAGTTGCAAAAACAACCAGTTTATCTTCCAAAAATATGGCGTTTTAAGGCGGCTGGAGAAAAATAATGTTTGAATTTCGGTATTGCGAACAATGTTTTTCTGGACATCTTTATTTTTATTATTTTGTGAGCAAACATGTTGTTCAACATTTTTTCCATCTTCGTCTTTTATTTCCGCTCATTTATTAATTGAATATCATCAAAAACAAATTATGGCCGATTTTAAACAAAAAAAAATGTTGAAACTGAGAGAAATAATCAATGTGATTACTAATTTGCCACAAATTTTCAGCTGCACCTGGCAATGCACTTATTTACTGAATCTTATCCCAACTAGTATTTGAAAACACATTTTTCCTATTAGATAAAACGGTTTGTTCGACGCGACAAAGGTCGTTTTTATTCACTATATTTTTATAACTGGAATTACAAAATATAAAAATAATCAAACTGTTCCCTATTTTGTATTTGCACCTAATTTTAAAATATCTTTTCAGATGAGCGAGAAAACGTATCTGTATGTTTTGGATTGCCTGTTTTCAGTTCTGGTCGTTGGAACATTGGTAATGATTGTGTGGAGAGGTGCCTGGGTTTTAATTGATATTTACTTGTTTCCCGAAGATGAAATCTGGTCAGCCTGGGGCAGTCTGGTAAGCGACATAAATTATTACTTGCGACGGCATTTTGAGTCCCTAACGGAATCAATAACATTTCAAACAAATGGTTCAAGGTCTACAAACTATAACTATAAAATTTCGCAAGTCTTTCATATCACAAACATTTCATTCGAAAACAATCAATGCTTTTATCTCAAAAGGATTTGCAAAAAAAACTGTTTCTACAACAAAAGATAATAACCCTCCACAAAATTAGTTGTTTAAGTTAAATCAATAATAGCTGAAAACGTTGCAGGAGTTTGTTACAGTTGAGTTAATTTTTAGCGTTTTTAACCTTCCAGTAGTCGCATGCGGAGTCTCGCTCCGCACGACTATGTTTTTTTGATTTTCCAAGAAATTTCCCCTTCTCTAAATGTCAGTGGAGCAATATCAGAGCTGCTGATATATTATTTGAAACTCCGCAGCGACTATTGACGTCTTAGGCAAATCTTTGTATACATTTTGACATTTTCGGTTTACAATAACCCAAGGTGAATCTGTAATAATCATTTTCGATACAAGTGCACTGTCCAATAATTTTCAAAGTGTGTGGTTGCTTGTTTCAAGCACGAAGCCAAGGTGTGTGATGGAAAAGCTGCACAAAATGACAGTGTACGTTTTTTCATATTAAAAAAAAAACATTAATTTATTATAAATTTTGAAATTGTTTGACAAATCGTCAAGTTAATATTGGTTTGTTCAATATCCACTTTTTAGGGGTATTGGGTTATAGATGTCGCAGACGGATTGTAGAATCCGCTACAATACAAACCGGCTAACCGCATTATAAAACGGCTCGGTTTTGTAAATCGGCTGGTTAACGTTTAGGCGGGTTGTAATACGGCTAAACGTTAATCAGCCTTACTGTAACGACGTTTTGCGTTCTCCAATGCAACAAAATGACGGATCGCCGTTTTATAAAACGGCGGAACGGGACTTTATATAAAGAAAACCTTTCCTTGTAGCTATGACAAATATAAAGTCATAACTATAAGAAAAAGGTTTAACTCGATACAAAAGGTTTTTTTTAATAAAATGTCTAACAATTCTTTTTTTATCAAACTGACTGAGTTATTCAGCGATTCATAAAACACCTAAAATTTTCAGTCAAATTGTAAAAATTCTCTGTTCATTCTATATTTTACAATCTCCCCAATCATTTAGAAAACGACTGAATTTACAATTCGCCGCCGATATCTACAATATGGCTGATTGTCGCCCTACATTACACATAGTCAACATTCCGGCTAAACAATCTGCCTAAACGTTAATCAGCCGTTTTACAAAACAGAGCTGCTTTGTAAAGTGGCTAACCGCTTCATATTGCGGCGGATTCTACAATATGGTTGCGACATGTACACCAAAGTTTAAGTTAAAGTTTAAGTTAAAATTAGCTTGTTCAATGATCCACAAGAAAATCAGTAAATGATAAAGTTTTCAGTATTTATTTTGTACAATATCTAATAAAATTATTAAAATTTTGTATTCATTAAAGTTTTTTGAAAATTGTTCTGCTCAAAACTTTTTTTTTAATGTTAATGGCATAACAACTTAATAATACACTTAGAAAGGCTATAATTTATTACCAATTTTAACTTAAAATTTCAAAAAAATATAGAATTTTCTTTTGCGGAGTTTCACTCCGCAGCGACTACTAAAGTCTCAAAAAAGGTGAGACTACTGGAAGGTTAATCTTTGACCCATTTCGTAGCTTTGTAAGAACTCAGTTGGCACATTACGATAATATTCAGCCGATTGTGCGGTTACCAACCTTTTTTCAGTGTCTTCAGGGGTTTTCATTCAAATAATCCTAATTTGTCGGAGAATAGTGTTTATTTACAAAAACATTTTAATTTCTAACAGGAATTTAATTTGGTTACTTTCACAAGTGAAAATAATTGCAAAAATCTGATCATATTAACAAGTTTTATTGTAACACCAACAAAATAATAATTTAGAAAAACAATTAGGTTTTTAAATACCGTAAAACCGACCAACAGTGACCACTCTTTGGGCAGGTTGTTATTAGGGGTTAGGTACACTCCACTGGAATTCATTTTAAATTTACAGTCAAAACTGTTATCTGCACTTTTTAAGAAATAAGAACACATGAAATAACAGTAATAAATATTTTTTCCATAATTGCAAAAATTTGGTCACATTAACAGGTTTCACTGTAACGTAAAAAGCAATAATTTTGATTTTTTTATGCAGGATGATTTAAAAACTTTTCCATAATTTGTTGATTAGAAACAGAAAACTGTTTTGAATGCTCGTTCAGAAAAGTTACTGTTATCAATTTCCCACAATGTCGATAGGTCGATTTTAAACTATCAATGATCCACAAGAAAATCAGTAAAAGAAAAAGTTTTCAGTATTTATTTTGTACAATATCTAATAAAATTATTAAAATTTTGTATTCATTAAAGTTTTTTGAAAATTTTTCTGCTCAAAACTTTTTTTTTAATGTTAATGGCATAACAACTTAATAATACACTTAGAAAGGCTATAATTTATTACCAATTTTAACTTAAAATTTCAAAAAAATATAGAATTTTCTTTTGCGGAGTTTCACTCCGCAGCGACTACTAAAGTCTCAAAAAAGGTGAGACTACTGGAAGGTTAAATTCGATAAAAGGTCGCCTGCGAGCAAATTGGAATTAGAATTTATTAATTGATATTGTTTTAATAAATCTTGCCATAACAAGAATTATGAGTTGTTTTCAGTAATTAATTTAAAACAATCTGCAATAAACATTAAAACCGAGAAATAAATAATTTCATGTGCACCACAAAGCACCTTTAAAAAAGCAATTTTATCGTTCCGCCTATAAAAACGATGAAGACAATGTAACATAAAAATTTCCTTGTAATTGTTCCGAATTGGAAACGCATTTTTCGACATATAATTTCGTTTTAATTCACACGAATTCCACCGATGAATTTATTTTGGTACAGTAACAAAACAACATTGGTTGACATTGACCATTTCCTACCTGTGGCTAAAGAAAACAAAAACACGGTTTCAGCAACGTGCACAAATCAGCAAAACAACGCCTTTGTTGTCGTTCTTCACCACAAACACCCAAGTATCCACAGACAATTTGCGAACCGGCAATTTCGCTTATTTGGAGTAATTTCCGGAATTATTGAACATGAGCGTTCGTGCTGATGTGTGTTAAATTATGTGGAAACAACCTTGACATTACGTGAACACAAAACCGTGCTTCAACAGTGCAATTTACAAACTTAATTACAGTAATAACATCGATTTAACTGACCACTGTGTTGTGCGGATTGATGGACCGGAATTGGTTGGGTAAACTTGACAATCACTCACTGGATGCAGCAATTCGGCAAAGCAGCCTTGGCCCAACAACTACTAACGTTGAGATGACGTGATCTTTAGAGATAATTGAGTGAATTGAAAACGCATAAAAAATGGCCATTGTTCAATGAAAACAGGGAACAAAATTGCGCATAGTCGCTCTTTTCTCAAATAGGAAGTGTGATTTATTCCATGCGCTGTCTTAAACAATCATCAATTTGCAAATCGTCATGTTACAATTTGTACGCACGTCCCCCACTCATCCTACACTGTCTCATTCAAGTTGTTTATTTATAATTAATTTTTTATTTTTCTTGCCAAGGTATTGGGATACACCGTGGTGGCGATGGCGTTTCTTATGCAACCTGGGATGCGCTGGTTGTGTGATCGCCTTCAAGGAGTCGCCAGGCTGTTGGTGGCTGATTTTTTTTTGTTCTTTTCCTTTCTGGGCACCGTGAACGTGTGGAGAGGGATTTGGAACCTCCTCAACCTGTATTTCTTACCGAGTATGTATTCAAACTACTTAATTACCTCCAAATTATAAAAAAACTACTATAATTCAAGCTAAGCATGCGACTCTAGCGTAAATAAATTCAACTAAGTGAACTCCTTGTCGTGACGTCACGTCGTGCCACGTGCGTTTGTTATTGTTCGAGCTCTGTAATAATTTGATTAGTTTTCGATAATTCTAAAGAAGAAATGAACTAATTTGTAGTTTGTAGATGACAAATTTGTACCATAATTTACCCATAATTTTACCAATTTGTACAGGTTGTCCCATCACTTGTGGCCCAAAATTGAGCTTTAATTGAAAGCTATGTATTTGAAATTTGGTGCACGTATGACTCTGGTATAAGGCTAGAAATTTCCGGTTTTAAATGTTAATACTCGGCGGTAGTTTTCGAGAGAAAAAATAAAAACTGATTTTTTATAAAAATACTATCTCCCAATTTCGTCAAATTTCACTTTTCAGGATCAGCATTATTGAGACAAAGATGTCCAAAGTGAAAAGAAAAATATCCAAAAGCTGTAATTAGCATAAAATTCCCTTATATTCGAATCTTAACAGTAAATGTAATGATTTATGACTGTAAAGATCGTCAGTACTATCCGCAAAGTTAAGTGCGATTTAAATTTATGGTATTGTAAAAATTTGCCACTGTCGAGTGGAAGCCAGTCGAAGTGAACATCAGGAGCGTACCTAAATCCAACCTTTTTACATTCTTGTAGATTTCTAAAATTTTTGTAAGTACTTTAATAAATTACGATTATGAGAGCGGCTTCCGAAATCTCGATCATACAGTTGCTGATGTAATTCTATGTGGTAAGGATGATATTTGTGCTTTTTTAATATCCTCCCTACTGAAGATCGGCTAATTCCAGTGTTTCAACTGATTTCCCTAATGCTCAATTGGGGATTATTTTCGGCAAAATTTAAAACTGCAGCTTGATTGACTTCATGCATGACCGTGGGATTCACTATCGTTTTTTCTTTGCCCTTTAAATTTCCGTTTTGTTTCAAGGAATCAACAAATCTTTGAAATATTTTTCTTTCTGGCGGAATTCTTCGCGGAAAACGTTGGGCGTAAATTTGAGCAGCTTGAACAGAATTTTACAGTGCTTCTCTATAAATTAATATCATATCAATCTTTTCTTGGAAGGTAAAGCTAACCGGCATTATCAACAAAAACTAATTAAATCAGACACAAATAAAACACACAGATAAAAACTTTTTGGACGAAGTTACTCTTCAAAATCCGAAGTTGAACTGATAACAAAAGTAATACACCCACCGTACGTTTGAAACTGACAGTCGATTTTTACGACTACGTTTACTATTGAAAAATGTAATTCCGAAGCAACTTTAGCAATTAAGTCATTAAATATTTATGGATGAGACTTGCGTTTGAACAGGTTCTCACGAAAGTCTCGAGCAGAACCCTACGACGACAATAATCCGTGAAACTAATTTCCAAATTTATGGGGATGACAAAGTTAGTTTCGAACGAGTTTCGAAATCATTCAGTTCGATACTCATTATCAGCCTGTTATTCAAAATCTTTCGCATTCATCTTTGAACTCAAACATTAATTCAAAATGTAATAAGTCCTCTTCGACTTAAAAAAAATAATTCAACATCCATACTTTAAATCATGTTCGTTTTCATAATCGTAATTTATTAGAGGACTTACAAAATTTTTAGAAATCTACAAGAATGTAAAAAGGTTTGATTTAGGTACGCTCCTGATGTTTACTTCGACTGGCTTCCACTCGACAGTAACAAATTTTTACAATGCCATAAATTTAAATCGTACTTAACTTTGCGGACCGATCCTGACGATCTTTACAGTCATAAATCATTACAGTTACTGTTAAGATTCGAATATAAGGGAATTTTAGACTAATTACAGCTTTGGGATTTTTCTTTTTATTTTGGACATCTTTGTCTCAATAATACTGATCCTGAAAAGTGAAATTTGACGAAATTGGAAGATAGTATTTTTATAAAACATCAGTTTTTATTTTTTTTCTCGAAATTTTATAATCCCACATATTTACAAAAAGTCACTTTAACCGGCGACGTCACTGGCGATAAAAATTTCTATCCTGGATATGACGTCACCATGCGACAGTTACCTATATTATCGATACGCGGTAAAACTAATTTAAATTCCCAATTGGGTAAAGGAAACTGTAAATGAAAAAAGTTTCCTTTCATTTTAGTCAAACTACTTATTTTATAACATCTACAGATATTAACATGGCCTGCAACTCTTATTAAACCGTTTCTATGTTCAATTCAATTTGGGCGCGCTTCTGCTTAGGAAACAAAATAGCCCTTGCGGTTTGAAGACACAAAATAAAGTTGAAACTTAAAAAATTGTAAGAGCACATACCGAAATTGTTCTGAAACTGCGGATCACAATATCAAAGTACCTTTGTCACTGCTCTCAACCGAGCATTGTTTGCGAGGGTCTGAGACCCCTGCGGAAACCGTTCCTTTTGTGCCTTTGTGTGCAACGCCACGCCACGACACATGTCTGGATAACTACCCGCAGAAATGCTCGACGGCTCATTTTTAACGAACCGAATTTAACTTTAAAGAAGCACAAAAAACTTTTTTTAAAAAATTATTATTTAATGTTAAATTATTGTAGTCAGAACTATTAAAAACTGTTTGGTAAAACTCCAATGTTAAAAAAAAATTGCTTTAGAAGATATTAAGACATTTAGAATTGCTTGTGACGTCACTGGGCCGAGCTCACCGAAGCTCCGTATCTCTCACGTGCAAAAGTTACTCGCTTCGCACAACGATCCATCTACCTAAAAATTATATTTTTAATGCTTAATTTATATGAGACTGTGTGAATGGTTTTGCCAAAGACGATAAAAGAATCAGAATTTCAATACGGTGTTTAGTTTTTTTTTTAAATATTAAATAAGAACAGCGCCCCGACTGTGCGTTCCGTTCCTATTTTATCTAATTGTGCGTAAAATTCGGCCAAAGATATTCTAAGTTTATGATTGTGACTTTTACAATACTATAAGTGATCCGTCCATAAAAGCAACGAGGTTTGTTGCACCCTGCAGTGAACCCTCATTATCATCAGTAAAAGTTGATTGCGATTTAAAGTCGTAAATGCAGAATAACTCAGAGTTATTTGCAACAGTAGCCACAAGAACATCGCCGACCAGTTTTTGGATGCAGTGAACCAACGGGACATCGTTTTCCTAATAGAGAAAAATCGCCGAAACGATTTGCATTTTGGTCAGAATTTTGTAAAAGGCAATCATTTCAACCAGGACAAAATGCAAGAATTTGCAATAAACATTTTTTAGAAAGTGATTTAGACTAATCGTTTGTCCTAAGAAAAAAATTTCTACCAAATTCAAAAGAACCTTGTTTAAAAAAAAGTGCTGTACCATCAGTACATATTAACCTATTGGCTCAAAAAAAAAACATATGAATTGGGTCACATTTTTCGAAAGCTACAGGAAGTTGGGTTTATGACGTGATATATTTAAAACATCTTTGTCAATAACCAATTTTTCAAACAAATTATTTTGTGTAATGCATGTATTATTACCAATTAAATGTTTTATATTATCATATTCTTGACAACATATAGACTCTTCATCTGTTGGCATAGCTACACATTTTCCATATTTACACCAATTACAAATTCCACTTCGATTTTCGTAATTTATGTTTACACTACTAGGTTCAAAAAAAGCATCAACTTCGTCGTCATCTGTGTATTCAGGTTCAAATAAATAAGGAGTTGTCATAATTAAAAATTAAATTTATAAGTGCAACCAACCAATTTAACAGTAAATACTGACTGATACTGACTAACTGCTATCATCGTGTTTTCTACTAGAATACTATTGCGACCTAAACATTCAAAACATTCACAACTCCACGATGGTCAGGCGTCTTGAAAATAATTGCTTTATGAGCTCTGTCTGGGAGGTAGAAATAACCTTTAGAAGCGCGTAAAAATGGTACGAATGACCGCGCCGTGTCATCGTATTTATTATATTTAAAAAAAAACTCGACATTATGTTAAAATTTTGGTTGCACTATCGTCTTCAGTACAAAAAAACAGTCTAAATACTCGTAACAAAATTTCAAAAACATTGTTTAAAGGTAGGTAAATGATCGTGTGAAGCGATCAATTTTTCCATGTATAAGATAGGGCGCTACGCACAGCTCGGCCCAGTGACGTCACGCGCCGATTTTAAATTTATTATAACTCATTAAATAACCTGAGTAGAAACAAAATACATATACCATTTTTCTTAGAATTAAACGTACTTTTAAATTAAACCAACTTATTTTTTGTGTATTGTGCCCCTTTAACTACATAATTATTTTCCAGGTCAAATGGAATTAAGCTGCTGGATCACTCATTGGGTCTGCCTAATTTTGCTGATTCTTCTGAAATGTTCGAATTCTCTGCTGGTGAGGGGTGTTTACATTGACGCGGAGGAACCGGCCGGAAAATGCGTCGTCTTTCCGTGCTACTATCTCCGGCTGATTTTCCAACACGAGAGGGCGAAAAAGCTGACGAAGAAGGTCCAATTGGATATGATGGCCAAACGCAAACAAGAGCTGGATTGTACAAAAACGTCGATTTATTCGATAGACATTAACCACATAGGGGATATTAGAAAGAATAATCAGCAATATTATGAAAGCAATCACAAGCCGGAGGTTTGACAGTGTGTGAATTGTTTAAATGAAAAAAGTGTATTTATTGCTAGTTGTATTTATAGTTACAAAATATTTTGATGACCTTTGGTTGTGAAACGCTTCGAATGTGGTAAATGACGACTTGTACAAATCGGCGATAAAAGCGTTATCTTATCCAGCGAAAATACTTTCATGGCATCCAATAAATCAGGATCGACGCATCCAAATTTAGATTTGACGGTCGCGAAACATAATTAAATTATGCTGAACATTGTCAGTCTGTAACTTTTAATGTAGACGAATTAGCGATTCAATTACCTCGACATGATTCTATTAAACAATTAGTGACATCCTGACCTAAATAAGTTTTGTAAATTAATTTGTCTGAATGCGGATGTGCGGGCAGTAATTAGCTAATAATTGTTTTAATAAATCAAATGCACAATTGACCAGATTGCGGTTTTATTCAATCCTTTTCACGGACGAAGGTTACAGCGCGCCTCGTGAGAAATTTTCTCAAATTGAGATAAGCTCTCGATAACCTTTGCCGAACAACAAACTTCAAAAATAAAAACCGTGCAAAAAAGTAGTCTTCGCAGCATTAAATTGCGGAAGATTCTAAAAAATGGAAAATGGTCAAGTCGTTTCACAGAAACACAATTTTTATCAAATACCTAAAAATAGTTAAATATGTCGATAAGAAAGGGACGTTTTGATAGGAAGGTTGTTAATGTTGCATGAACGGTTATGCAAAAGTGACTTATGTTTATGTAAAAAACTGTTTTGAGGAGATAACAATTATCTAAGTTTACATTTAATTTAATTCGTTCAAATGAGGCATTTAAGTCAATTAAATTGTACCTTAAAAAAGGAGTCTTTTAAAACACACAAAAATAAATACATAAAATGAATCATAAAATCATAAAACCATGCAACCAACAAGAAATTATTTTGAGAAAAGAGAAATCCGTGACTAGAAATCATAGATCGTCCACTGCTATTTCGGAAATTTTTATATTTCCAACAAGATGGTGCACCAGTCCATAATGCTATTACAGTTCAAAATTATTGGAATGAAACATTTTACAGACAAGCTTGCAATCAATTATCATCAAATCCGATTAAAAAAGCAACTAATAATGAACTTCTGGCACGATTAGAGGCACCAGTGGCGGCTCGTGGTACAATAAAGCAGGTGTTCTGCAATTTGCATCTCATATAATCAGGGTCGTATTTTTATTTACTTATCATTTATCAACCCACGAAATATACCCGGATTTTGAGATGTCCGCGCACTGCCAACTCAAAGGCTCCACAAAATTTTATACAGTTTATAAACGTATCTATTTTTTGTCACATTATCATTATGCTGCTGTTTGTGTTTCCAATATGCCGAATTTAACTGAGATTGGATGTTGATTGTTCCTAATATTGCTCTCCATTGAATTGTGAAGATGACTTTTGGAGTTTTCATGCTTTTTTATTTTTTCACTCAAGTGTACTAAATCAGTCACTCCTATCTGTGTCCATACTTTATTTCCACCAAAACGCAAATATGGAAAGCAAAAAAGAGCATTTTCTTGTTGCAGCCACAAATTCAGTTATTCCTTGCATAAATTTCTTTGTTAAACTGACGTTTATATGGTTTTCCACGACTAATACCGCTTGTTTCAATAATAATGTCCGGCAGCGGTCGACCTTTATTTTTCAAATCTATTTTTTCTTCGTAACTATACTTTACAAATCGCTTAAAGTTAATCAAATTGTCCACAACCATTGTCAAAAAAACACTAATACAATACACGAACACGAAAGTATAAAATCAAAGTTTACAACGACAAAGCCACAAAGCGAAAAACCGCACGTAACATAACATCCGAAATCTGGAACAGAACTGCACAGATAATAAAGCATAAAATAATAACTGACGAAAATTAAAACCCACGCACTTGAAGTTAAGTTTCTGCGAACCTTGCAAATTTTCTGCCGAAATTCGAAATTCGGGAATTCTCGATTGTTTTCGGGACCGTTGAAAGCGCCATCATACAATTGTTGCTTACAATACGTTTAATCAATTATATTTGAGTGACTAGGGTATGACAGAACTGCGTGAAATGCAGCACATAAAGAGCATTAAACTAGCGAAAGAGTTTGGGTATGTGAAGGACGCGAGGGGGATAGTGGAGGTGTCTCAAGCAGTTCTGTGCACTGCCTCGAACGGCCCAGTATAAAAACAATGGTCCGCTTCGCTGAAACCACGACAAAACTTAACTGATTTGTTGGAATTTTGGATCCTCGATTGCATGAAGACATGGAGTTACTCGGTGCGAGTTGTTGCGATTAAGAAAATAAAATTCTGTGACGAAATTCAATTTTTTCAATATTACGTTTTATAAATTAAATACAAACGAAGTTAATTTTTCTTGCGGTAATTTTTTGACAGTTCTGCAGCACTTATGTACGAGCCGCCACTGGTATATTCACTTCTTGTCACATCTAATTATCCTTATTTTAAATGCGCAAAACAATTTTTTTCAACTACATAATTGGCTAGCTTTAATGCGTCCTTTTATTTCGTGGAATTGTGACTCGATAAAAATAGTTTTTTGCAAAAAAGAAAAAACTATCATTTTACAAAAATAACCGGCGAACAGATCAATTTTTCTGCGATAAATGCACTGAACTTTGTTTACAAACAATATCTAAAAAATTGAAAATTTTATAAACAAACATATTTTGATAAAAAAACTAAAAGAACGGAATTCCCATGTAATTACATGTGTGATTGCAAGCTTCTGGTTATACAAGGTAAAGACGAGTTTCTTCCAGCCACTGCACTACTGTTTGTAGTAACTGTTCAAGTTCGACGATTAGTTATTGTGTGTGTGAAGATTACCCGCCTGGGATATGTTTTAAAAATACAATAGGCAAGTTCAGTGTTACTAGGTAAGTGTAACAATATTATAATTAAGTTCTCAATGATTCGGCAAGATCTCAACTCGAATATAAAAGAATTTAATTGCGTCAATAACTCATTACCATACCAAGGGTCAAGATACAATGACGCTTTAAAAAACCGTGGCGATTCTCGAGCAAAATGCGACGAAAGTTAATTTAAATTAATTAAATTTAATTGTTCCAAATTAGCATTTCAACTTATTCAACAAGTTATCGCTAGCCAAATTTTATGCATTTTTGTATAGTTCAAGGTTAATTGGCATAAATTGTTTAATTAAATTATAATTGAAATCTGTTATAAACATTTAGTGAGGAAAGAAATTTATGTGAAAATAAATATCCCCATTTCTTAGCATAATTAATTAGCACCAACCTGTCTTGAAGTTCACGTTCAGTTCAGTTCGTGAACTCGCACAGACTTGTAACAGAAAATTAATTTCCCGATTGCAGAAATATGAAGCGGCTTTTGCTTATTTCGGTGCTGACGATGGTTTGTGCCCAAGAGTTCGTGTTTCCTGAATTCGAAGAGGAAAATTTTGAAATCAAGCTAAATCAATCGGTGAGTGCATTTCGATTTTTGTTTTTTAAATTTTAATTACTGCTTCATGTTTTAGGCGGGGGTGCCTCTGTACATTCCGGGAAGGTGTCCTGAAAACCAATTGTTGTATCCTGGAAATGAAAACTCAGACTGGATTTGTGATTGCGGCGCAAGTAAGACACTTTTAACATTTTTTTTTAAAATTTAAATTGATTATTAATTTTCTATTTATTACATTTTTAATTTTCTTTATCCATCAAAGGAACTATTAACCTTCTAGTAGTCGCACCTTTTTTGAGACATTAGTAGTCGCTGCGGAGTGTGACTCCGCAAAAGAAACTCCTATATTTTTTTGAAATTTTAAGTTAAAATTGGTAATAAATTATAGCCTTTCCAAGTGTATTATTAAGT
The DNA here is from genome assembly GCA_949768715.1 of Dascillus cervinus. Taxonomy (NCBI): domain Eukaryota; kingdom Metazoa; phylum Arthropoda; class Insecta; order Coleoptera; family Dascillidae; genus Dascillus; species Dascillus cervinus. The sequence continues at coordinate 31,035,562 of OX458319.1, read as the reverse complement.
TGTTATGCCATAAACATTAAAAAAAAAGTTTTGAGCAGAAAAATTTTCAAAAAACTTTAATGAATACTACCTACAACACAACATTTTAATGATTTTACTTGATATTGTAGAAAATAAATACTGAAAACTTTTTATTTTGCTGTTCTTTTGTGGACCATTGAACAGCTAATTTTAACTTAAACTTTAACTTAAACTTTGGTGTACATATCGCAGTCACATTGTAGAATCCGCCGCAATATGAAGCGGCTAGTCACTTTACAAAGCAGCTCTGTTTTGTAAAACGGCTGATTAACGTTTAGGCAAATTGTTTAGCCGGAATGTTGACTATGTGTAATGTAGGGCGACAATCAGCCATATTGTAGATGTCGGCGGCGAATTGTAAATTCAGTCGTTTTCTAAATGATTGGGGAGATTGTAAAATATAGAATGAACAGAGAATTTTTACAATTTGACTGAAAATTTTAGGTGTTTTATGAATCGCTGAATAACTCAGTCCGTTTGATAAAGGAAGAATTGTTAGACATTTTATAAAAAAAAACCTTTTATATTGAGTTAAACCTTTTTCTTATAGTTATGACTTTATATTTGTCATAGCTACAAGGAAAGGTTTTCTTTATATAAAGTCCTTTTTCGCCGTTTTATAAAACGACGACCCGTCATTTTGTTGCATTGGAGAACGCGAAACGTCGTTACAGTAAGGCTGACCAACGTTTAGCCGTATTACAATCCGCCTAAACGTTAACCAGCCGATTTACAAAATCGAGCCGTTTTATAATGCGGCTAGCCGGTTTGTATTATAACGGATTCTACAATCCGCCTGCGACATCTATAACCCAATATCCCCAAAAAGTGGATATTGAACAAACCAATATTAACTTGACGATTTGTCAAACAACTTCAAAATTTACAATAAATTAATGATTTTTTTTAATATGAAAAAACGTACGCTGTCATTTTGTGCAGCTTTTCCACACAACTTGACTTCGTGCTTGAAATTAGCAACCACACACTTTGAAAATTATTGGACAGTGCACTTGTATCGAAAATGATTATTACAGATTTACCTTGGGTTGTTGTAAACCGAAAATGTCAAAATGTATACAAAGATTTGCCTAAGACGTTAATAGTCGCTGCGGAGTCTCACTCCGCAATATGAAAAAAAGCAAAAATAATATATCCACCGACATTTAGACAATAAATTCCTTGGAAAATAAAAAAAAACCGTCGTGCGGACCGAAACCCCGCATGCGACTACTGGAAGGTTAAATTAGAAGTTCTTATCAATTTTGTTGGAATTTTACTTATTTTTAATTGCCATTTGTGATGAAGCCGTTGCAATGTCGACTAATAAATTATGCAGTTAACCTGTTGTGAATGTTTATTTACGGTCTAGGATAAGTTGCACTATCATCAAACCATCTCATACTCGTGTGACCTGCACTTCTATTTTTAGTGCTCTGTTGTTATTTTGCTGTGATGTTATCTTCCTTCAGTAAAATATACCGTAATATCTTCACAAAATCAGAACTTGTCCTACATTGGAAACAGCAAAGAAAAATTAATTCAGCAAAAAAAATTATTAGTATCAAACCTTGGACACTTTCATTTCCCAATTCATTTACATTCTAACACTAAAATCAAACAAAAAAGTTATTAATATTAATCTTTCAATTGGTAAACCTTCATACTTCCAGCCTGGACCTTGTTATTCCACAATCAAAATTTCCTTAAGGTGGGTTTGGTAGGTCTAGAAGTGAGGTTAGAATTATTGAATTTTCAATCCAAGTAAATTTAAATATTACAATTTTAAGAAACATTTACTCAGTGTTACACTGTAGCCTACTTAATACCGAATGGTGAGACATACTTGAGGAATTTAGGTAATGAGCAAAATCGCTTGAAAATATTTTAATATAACATAATAAATTATGAAAAGTATATGTCATCATACCTTCATGCCAGTGGTTTGCGATTTCTACCTTTTGAAGCTTATCTGCACTGTACATTTTAAATTAACTTGGATTGAAAATTCAATCATTCTAACCTCACTTCTAGACCTACCAAACCCACCTTAACTTATAGTTTTATTTTCCAGGGTTTATTTATTACCCACCGAAAGACGGTTGTTTCGCCGCCTACAAGCAAGGCCCTTGTGAACCAAATCAGTATTTAATTCTTCCCGAATCGGCCATCACTCCGAGCTGTGTTGCAAATCCTTGCAAAAAGGATGGTTTAGTTATGTGAGCACTTAATCAATTTGTTTTCGATTTAAAATTAACTTCGTGTTTTAGGTACAACCGAATGTGTTACGTTCTCAACCAGCCTGGCCCTTGTCCGTTCACACCTGCCGGACAGGGAGTGTTGGGTGTTAACGCCACAACATTGAAAATCGAATGTATAGCAGGAGAGAATTCTCTGAATCTGTTTAATTTTCCCACCAACTGTCGACCTGGCAGCAGGAGGGACAACAGACGCTGCCGGGAAAAATACTAGATTTTAAATATGTTGTGGTTCTCTCTTTTTATTCATTTTTTGTACTTACTGTTAGATATTTATTATTTGGAGCAATGTTTATTCTGATTTTGCAATAACTACAATAAAGCAGATTTCAGTGACAGATTGGAAATTTTATTTGGTGTAGGATTTCAAATGAAGAACCACAAGAACCTCCAAACCGTCAAGTAACTCAGAAAAGGCAATTCAAGCATGCGAAAATAAATTCAACTAAGTGAACTCCTTGTTGTGACGTCACGTCGTGCCACGTGCGTTTGTTATTGTTCGAGTTTTGTAATAATTTGGTTAGTTTTCGACAATTCTAAAGAAGAAGTGAAATTCATAATAATGATCAAAACGAATTAATCTCTTATTTTTAACGATGAATTTGTGAAAGTAGACATTTAATCAATGATGTTTCGCAAAGGACATTATCTAATTTAGTGGCCATCTTTTTGATACAGAATATTAGAGTTACATTATCACAAAAGACTCCATACAAAAAAAATGTTTTTACAAGGATAACTGACCATAATTCTTTTATGAAATGTCGGTTCTGTAAGAAAGCTTTTCCAAATGATTCGCAAAAAACTTTATCGAATAACATGGCAAACAATATTAAATTTTTTCCAACTCTTTGTTGCAAAGAGGATTTTGAATTGTACCTTTTACTTTAGATTTGTTTAGAAAATTTATACAGGTTGATTTATGTTAACTGTTCACCGTTGATAGAGAAAAAAACAAAAATCCGGTTATTAAGTAAATTAGCTCCGACAGTACTAAAAAAGTTAGTATTGGTGAGCACTTAATATAAATCAACCTGTACAACAATTTACAACAATTCTTGAGCCAAAATTCGTAAGAATATAAAGAATTCTTTCGATTTGCACAGAAAATGTATAGAGGTTGTTCACCATTGGTTACGAAAAAAACAACAAGTTAGTTACAAGTTAGTATTTGTGAGCAGTTAATATAAGTCAACCTGTATAGGCAATTCAAGCATGCGACTCTAGCGTAAATAAATTCAACTAAGTGAACTCATTGTTGTGACGTCACGTCGTGCCACGTGCGTTTGTTATTGTTCGAGTTTTGTAATAATTTGATTAGTTTTCGACAATTCTAAAGAAGAAATGAACTAATTTGTAATTTGTTTGTTTGATATCAAGTTACAGGCCAGATTTTAAGTGTCAGTGTTAACATTAACCATGAATTCATCCGAAACTAACCTAAACATATTTCTCACGCTGAAGCTATTGAGATTGCTCAAATATCATCGGCTATGGTCCATATTGAGAGGTCTAATCAAAGAATAAAAACGTTTAAAATATTGGCAAATCGCTTGCCAGCCAATCTAATGCTAATTGCAGATATTTTTGTAAGGTATGTGCACTTGTAAACCTCTCAAACCCAATCCGAGCAGATGATAAGTTTATTGAATGAAAATGAATCCAATTTCTAGTAAAAATTACTTTATTTCATTTACACAAAGATGATGCAACATTTTTATTAAATAGTTTTATGTCGAGAAGCTTTAAAGGTTTTGCATCGTCTCCTAAAGTGATCCCATTTTTCAGATAGTTTGCGCTGTTGTTAATCTTTCAAATTCAATTTTGGCCGATGACAAATTTGTAACATAATTTTCCCATGATTTTTTCAATTTTTATAATGCCACATATTTACAAAAAGTCACTTTCTATCCTGAATATGACGTCACAATGCGGCAGTTACCTATATTATCGATACGCGGTAAAACTAATTTGAATTCCCAATGTTTTTCAAGTGGTCTTTTTAACATTCTCCTTTACGGCTTGTTAGATTCTACAACTTTGTTTACATTGATATTTTTGTAACCAAAAACTACCAAAATTAATTGCGCCAATGTTGCGTTGCGAAATAAAACTTTTCTTTTTTACTGAAAATATTTATTAAATGAAAAATAAAAACAGATAATTGATAACAAGGTCGATTTGAACGAAACACGCTGACGCGGTTCGATTTAGAATTAGAACAGATAAACAGAACAAAAATTCGTGCATTTTAAAAACCGAGGGAGAAAACAATTTATTTTCAGGCCTGTCCAGTTTGACAAAATTGAGACATTACTAACCCACTCTCGTTAAAAATTATGGACCCGATAGACAGACCAACAGACACAAAAATATACCAGCGAGAATATTTTACATAGTTTCCTGAAATAAATTTGAAAAATAGCTGTTATTGTAATATTCATCATCTCACAGTTTCATTTATTTTCCAGAACTTTTATTTATGTTGAAAAAAATTCGTAACAATGATAATTAAATTGTGTGAGTTTATCTAACACTGATATTTATTTCAAGGGTATTTACGTCAGGATTATTGGCAAGCGGAGCAACGCATTTACATTTTTCATTCACTCAACATAATCAAATTGACATTAACCCTAGAGTGGGCGCGTGGATTACATATGTAATCCAGTGTTATTATTTTCAATGCTATTTTTGTTTTGCTTATGACACATCAACAATTTTTTCAGTACCTTCCTAAAAACGACTATTATACAGAACTATTTCATCAAGAAATTTTTTCCTTATCACCTAGGTGACGAAAAAAATATTTTATCCAAATGTAATCCACGCGCCTAACCGTGTGATTATTTTAGTTTGTTTGAGATTTCATTGAAGTATTCACTATTGACATCTACACAGTTATTTTAAGCGCAATATTTTACTATAATACAGTGAGACCTCGATAATCCGGACTAAATAAAAACGCGGTGATCCGAATAAGTAAATAATTCGGATTACTAAAGCGAAGCAGTTTTTTTTTGTTGAAAATATAAATATTTAATACAAAATAACTAGAAAAATAGTTCATAAATAAAAATTATTTAAAACAGAAGCATACATAGTAAATTTTATATTATTTTGTGAAGTACTTTGTAATTGTTGTTTGCTTGATCTTTTTCTGGTTCATTTCCGTTTCTTTCAATCTTTGTCTTCAAAAACATCATGTAGGGCTCGCTCAGGCAAATTAAGACTTCTTGAATGATGGAGACGACTAAAAACCAAGTCAGAATTACCGCGTACTATCAAATCCGGATTGAAATTTGGCCGGATTATTAAAGAATCCGGTTGTTCAGATGCCGTTTAAGTTCTTAAACTTAAGGAAAACAAATAACCAATGCAATTTTGTTGGTAATGCCGAAAATTTTAAATATTGCCAACTTTCCTAGTCAAATTTTAAATTGACAATATTTCAGATTGTGGCCATTGCCAACACAATCATATTCGGAAACTTAAACGGTATCTGAAAAAAGGCCCTTAAATATAAAAATGTGTTTTTGTTATGGCGTTAAAATTCCATTTTTGAAATTGTGTTGACAAGTAATAAAACTGTCAACACTTTTCTCTTATTTAGCGCGTGACATGATTTTTTCGCCGCAAAGGACTGAAATTTCCGAGAATCATTTTAATTTTTATCTGACAGGTAGTAAATTGTTTTCACACGTTATAAAAGGTATTAAAGTATCATTACCTTAAAAAAAATAATAACAAAATATTTTGTTAGCACAATAATAAATAATCAAAATGGCTTACATTGTAATCCACGCACCTACTCGTGTAACAAAATAACAGGCGCCTACTGAAGGGTTAATAAAGTACATAGTAACCTTAGTAGTAGGGGAGAGCTGTATAAAATGACACATTCCTTCTTCTACATTTCTTGAGTTAATATAATCCAAATGAAAAATCCAAGTGGGAAACAAAAACTTTTCATTTCATCATATTTTCTGTTTGCTGCAAAATATCCCGATTCAGAGTTGGGTCAGAAACGCATTACAATATGTGGAAGTGATTCCACGCACCAATTAATCTGAAAGTCGGTTAAGGCACCTAACACAATAATAAATAATCAAAATGGATTAAGGTAAATGCCAAATGCGGACACAGTACCAAATTCTGACACTTTGCAATTTAATGCAAAAATTAAGAATTCTGTTCCGATTACAAAAAATTTAATATATGTGGAGCCATCTGTAATTATACTGAAATGTACAGATTCAAATATCAGTGCTACAAACCTTACAACAAAATTTCTGTTATTCAACAAAACCTAGATCGTGGGAGGCTGCATGATGAGTTGTCTGTGCTAATAAGGAACGCGTTGATACATGTCACTTCCAGCTAAGTTTTTTACTCGATTTTGGTTACAAAAACATATTTTCTAATTGTAATAAGTTATTGTCGTGTTGTTTCTGTCTTATACCTAAATATAATCGACGTCTAATTATTACAACCTAAAATTATTACGGTGTCAGAATTATGGTCAACCGAGATAGACGTTTCCTAATTCTGACATGGGGTGTCAGAATTATATACATATTCGTATATCTAAAGATTTGTATTTTATATCCTTTTCTAATACCAACAGAGAAGTATTTTGCATTTCTCTTGTCTTTTTGTGATTAAATGTGGGGGTCCTAAATCTGACACCGGGTGTCTTAATTGGATCCATCAGTGTCCGTTTTATGGCCAGTGACGGCGAATGAGACAGAAGTAGAGAAGATCAATATTATACAAACAAATGAAAAAAAAATAATGACGGATGCGATGGGAGAAAAAGAAAATTTAATGAAGACGGAAATAGAAAAGGCAAACAATGCAGAGACAAATAAAAAAGAAACCAAAAATTCAGCAGAAATAGACAAGGTTAACAATGTCGGCAGAAATCCTGAAGCAATAAGAGCTTCGTTAGTAGAAACCAACAATAATCAAAGCCTTAAAAAACAAATAGCTGGAAGCAGTAAGTTGCCATTTTTAGTTCCTTCACCCTTTAAGAATATTTTATTTCGGCCGGAAAATCCAAAACAGGAAAAAAAGAAAAAGCAAGTGGTTAAAGTACCTAGCGTTGCTAGTTCTGAACAATGGAAGGCGTACTACAACAGTAAAAATAAGGCAAAAGCTGAAAAAGAAAAAGAAGAAGAAAATAGAAAAAGGCAAAAAGAAAAAATGAAAGAAAAAACTTCCAAAAGACAAAAGTAAGACAAAACTGTTAATGACACTAAAGAAAATCGTATAATTACTGTTGATGAAGAAGAAAACTCTCCATCTGAAGCAGAATTAGATAGAGACTTTGCGATTGATGCCTATTATTATTATTGTCAATTATGTTGACATGAAGTTTCCGGGCATAATAGAAGACATTAAAGAAGATGAGGCTTTTGTAAATCCGTGTGGAAATAACTGGAAATGGCCTTCCAAAAAGGATGTACTCTGGTATAAATTTGAAGACATACATCAGGAAATTAAAGAACCAGTACTACTAAATAATAACAAAAGAGGCATATTTATTGTTCCTGAAACGAAAAAAATATGAATTTTGAATAATTTTAATCTATAAATAAAAAAAATTTGCTTGTGTGTCTCAATTAGGTTAAGCTCCTGTCCGAATTATAGACTGTGTCCGTTATGTGTACCAGTGGGTATCCCTTTTATGTACATTTCTTGGAAGCCTGTGTCCGAATTAGGTTCATAGTGTATAAGCCTAAATTTATATTTTTTTAAAAAACCTTGTGCTTGTTATTGCGTTTTTCGTTGTAAAGCCAACAAAAATAAAGACTGTTCGATTCAGATCTTTTTTCCATGTAGATATCACGAAACTGATGTATATCACAAAACAAATAAGTCAAAATTTCTCTTAACGTGTCCGAATTCGGTACATTTACCTTACAAATGTAATCCACGCGCCTAATCGTGTAACAAAATAACAGGCGCCTACTGAAGGGTTACCTGTGTTTTATTAGCTAAATGATAATTTCATTTCGATGGTCCAATTAGATTTCAAATTGGATCAAATTGATAAAATTTTATGAATGAGGAGTTTTATTTTTATTTGCCAAATATGTGATTGCATAACGCGATATAATGTACCGTCGGTTTATATTTAAATAGATACATGCATGAGCTAGAGGCGTCGCGACGCTCCGCGAGTATATAAAAGAAGTCCGCAGCATTTAGACGTAATTTCGTTTACCTGAACGTTTAACCTGACCGCGGGAAATGGGAGGAGAACCCGTCGTTTCCGTCGATTTTGAAGTTTACGGCCATGTGCAAGGTAAGACTATCTCTCACGCCGTTTCCCCAATCACTGATAATAATAATAATAATAATCAACAGGTGTGTACTTTACAAAATATTGCCGGGAATTGTGCGACCAACTGTACATCTCCGGATGGATAAAAAACACCAAAAAGGGAACCATCGTCGGTAAAATGCAGGGCTACCGTTCGCACGTCGAGCAAATGTAAGATTTTTGTGACAATTGCCCTTCTGATCGGATCTCAATTTTTATTTTTTGTTATTCAACGGCCGCAACGATGTTGTGCACTTGCCAGATGTTTATTTTTGGATCGATCACTTCACAATGTATTTTAGATCGATAGCTGTAAACAAAAACAGTTTGCGAGCGGTGCTCCTCGTTTTTATTGGCAATTTTTTTTTCAAGGATAATTTGGCTGTCGAACACCGGCTCCCCTGGCTGCAAGATCGACCATTGCGAACTGACCAATTGGCAAAATTTGGCCAAACCCGAATTCAAGGGATTCTCGATTAGGTTCTAAATCTACGAATTAAGTTTGTGTATGAAATTAGCTTTTAATATTTTGTATTCCTTTGTATACTTTTGTTTCAGTGGTACTGTGTAATCTTGTGTAAATAAAGTATTTATTATTATTGTCAATTATTTCATTTTCTTAACTTGCATTAATATGGACAATACTGTATTTTCAAATTCGCTGATTTTCCAGTATTTTCCCTGGCCTTTAATTAAACCAGTCAAAATATTCAGTTTAAGTTATACAGGATGGCCACTTAGTACGTGGACGGTCAATATCTCTGTTGTTAAAAGAAACATGGAAAAATATTATATACAAAAGTTATAGGATCCGTGGAGATGAACACTCGTAAAATATTTTCTAGTATACCGAGTGTCCCAAAAAAGCGGAGCGCCAGAAATGTTTTTTTTTTTTAATGGCAACCCCAATTTTTTTTCCAGAATAGAATTCAGCATAAAATTCTACGTGTAGTAGAGTATTTTAATGTAAGGTTACGTTGCGGTGTTGCCAAATTATATGTAATTTACAAAAAAAAATATGGAAAAAACAACCTATCCAAAAAGTCGTTAAAAAAATCACTAGTTTAAATGTAATAATGCCGTGTTACGCTTTTATGAACATCAGAAATGTCGGAATAATTCTGCAAAAGAAAACTGGTTATAACTTATACAGGGCATTTTTACGGCGGTGCCAATATTGAAATTTTTAAAGTAGCAAAACTTAATTTTTTTAAGTGGATCACTATGTATTTTAATCCGGAATGTTATGCAGTATATTATGCTCTATAAATTTGCAACGACAACTAATGTTCTGAAATGGGCCGTTTTACCACAATTTTAGGTTTTATTTGAAAATGCACTAAAATATCGCTGTTTTTTGTTGTTTTATTCTCATGGTATGTCATGACTTGAGCAAAAACGGCCATTATCAGACGTTAAAAGTGTGCTTTTAATTGCATTTCTATTACTTCGTGTTTATAATGTTATTAAAAAATTTCTTCCTAAAAAACGGGCTAACGGAAATGGAAAACTTGCTCATAGAACAATGAACAAACTAGAAATAAATACGATACGTTAACTTTTTACGTATAAAGAATTTTTGAAGAAAAGGTATAAAAATTCGACCTCTAAATAAAAATGTTTAGTTTTTTGTAAGAAAAACAGTAAGAAAGAAATAATATTAAACTGGAAATAATCAAAACTTTTTTTTGAAACAATGCTATAAGGGAAACAAAACAAAAGTAAAGAGGCACTTGTCAGTTTTACTGTTACTATTGCGACTTATAATTTGGTGAGTTTAGCTATTTTTTTAATTTAAAATGCAATTTCCAAGAGAAGAGTTAGTACGTATGGTTTTTATTTTGGGAGAGTGTAATAAAAATTGTTTGCTAGCTAGCAGAGTTTATAAAACAAGATATCCCAATAAGGAAAGACATTCTAGGGAAGAGACATTCAGAAATCTTTTAGAACGGTTTGAAAGAACTGGAAACGTTTCATATGAAAAACATGAAAGAACAAAAACTATAACCAATGAAGAAAATGAGTTCCGTGTGATGAGAGCAATTGTTGAAAATCCTCATATTGGTAGTCGTGATTTAAGCAAAACTTTAAAAATCTGTCGGACATCAGTTCAAAAAATGATCAAGAAGAATAAGTTTCACCCGTACCATATTCAACTCAATGAGCAAGTTTTCCATTTCCGTTAGTCTGTTTTTTAGGAAGAAATATTTTAGTAGTATTATAAACACGAAGTAATACAAATGCAATTAAAAGCACACTTCTAACGTCTGATAATGGCCGTTTTTGCTCAAGTCATGACATACCATGAGAATAAAACAACAAAAAACAGCGATATTTTAGTGCATTTTCAAATAAAATCTAAAATTGTGGTAAAACGACCCATTTCAGAATATTAGTTGTAATTGCAAATTTTAGAGCATAACATACTGCATAACATTCCGGATTAAAATACATAGTGGTCCACTTAAAAAAATTAAGTTTTGCCACTTTAAAAATTTCAATATTGGCACCGCCGTAAAAAATGCCCTGTATAAGTTATAACCAGTTTTCTTTCGTAGAATTATTCCGACATTTCTTATGTTTGTGAAAGCGTAACACCGCATTATTACATTTAAACTAGTGATTTTTTTAACGACTTTTTGGATAGGTTGTTTTTTCCACATTTTTTTGTAAATTACATATAACTTGGCAACACCGCAACGAACCTTACATTAAAATACTGTACTATACGTAGAATTTTATCCTGAATTCTATTCTGTAAAAAAAATTGGGGTTGTCATTTAAAAAAAAGTACCTTTCTGGCGCCCCGCTTTTTTGGGACACTCGGTATACTAGAAAATATTTTACAAATGTGCATCTCCACGGATTCTATAACTTGTGTATATAATATTTTTCCAGGTTTCTTTTAACAACAGAGATATGGATCGTCCACGTACTAAGTGGCCACCCTGTATAGAATAGTTTCAATGGTTCTAGTGATTGTACAACAGAAAAACGAATCGATCTACTCTACCTACGGAATAAAACGGTGAAAAAACTGCTGAAATTGTTTTGTTTGTCAGTCAGATAAGATGATCGAATGATTAAAAAACAGAAGACATTTTAATCACTTTATTTATGAAATGATCACAAATTATTAACAGCTAAAATACAGATCAAATCGGAGTATACAGGGTGTCTCAAACACCGATATTGTATACAATGCTGTACGTTAAAAAATCCCTGGAAGCAAATGAAACTATTTAAGAATTGTTTGTACAAGTAATTATTAATATCTCATAGAAACCAATCAAAACATATCAGTTTGCCTGCTCGTTTATATGAAAAACCAAAACCCATCAGTTAAAAGTGGCCTATGTACAGCTGTAATTAAATAAGACAATTATTCCATAAAAGTACATAATTTATAACAAAAAAAGAAATCAACATGTTACAAATGTAATGCAAACAAGGTTTGTAAGCGATAAACTTAATATTAAATATCAAAATAATAGAACAAAAAAAAGTAAATTAGCTTTTGGCCTTTCATAATTCAAACTTGATATAAAAAAATCGAGGATTAAATAAAAATGAAGTATGAAAGCTGATACAAAAGAAATTAAAAATTAATTACATTAGGTCTTATCAGAGGTGATGCTAATCATTAAAAATCTGCTCAACATATATAAAATTAACGACTAACAGAACAAAATGTTATAAAAGTAAAATAATCTTACCTATGCTATTCACTACGCAATTAATACATCCACTGTTTTTCAACAACACCCAGTATAGTCCATTCGTCATTCGTACACTTTTGCTCACTTATTATTAAAAACAAATCCTTAGGAATTTAGGGAACCACTTAATTTAAGTTATCTTTAGTATATTGTTCAAATTTCAATTTAGACAAAAGCAATACAGTTTCGTGCCTCAAAGGAATTGACAAACTATCAATTTCATGTAAAAATAAAATTTGCTCGTTCGCTGTAATGTCGTAGTTTATTTTCTTTACTTCAGTAATTTCTTTTTACTTTACAAACAGTATTAAAAGTCTTAAACTATCAAGTTTATACGGCAATGTTACATGAAATTTAGAAATTAAAATATAAAGATAATAAATGCAAAACATACTACATAAAACTGCATTGCGTAAAAGCTCTAGGTATTAAATTAAAACGTAAAAATACAAAAATATGTAGATAGAACATGATGAAATTGCATCAATTACTGAAGTCTGGCTCTGTGAATCACTAAATTGGTTAATCCTGCATTTCTTCTGGAACTTCGTGAGGATTTAAGATGCCAGGTACGGACAGTTGCACTCGTCGTTTTTCTGCTTGCGCAACCTGAAGTGATTTTTCCCGCTCCTCAAGAAATAGATCTGTGTCATCTTCACCTGTGTATTCCTTTAAAAATATTCAAAATCAATTGCAATTCATTCATTTTTTACTTAATCTTGGGACACACTGTACAGGGTGAGTTAAGTTTTACCGCCCGTGGCAAAATAGGCCTTTAAAATAATTTGTCAATTCTCATAAATTGCATGAGTAATTTTATATTATTAAGGTACATAGAAACCAAGAAAAAATCTTTTTTTTTTAATCAGGTAAAATTTTGGCTTTCTTTCAATTACTAATTGCTCAATTTATTAGTTTTTTTTATGTACGAACAGTAAAATATTTTCACACAATTTAGCGTAATTGAAATAATTTTACTAATTTGGATTCATTAAATAAAACCATTTCCGTATTAGAGGGTAATTTTTTAAATGATTTACGACATAAGCTGACCAATTCACCTAACAATGGTATTAGTTTTGGGTACTTGGCTGATTATTTATGACAGTCATAAAGTTAAGTTAAAAAGTGCAACGTTACATTTTACAGGACCGGAATAAGGGTCTTCGCTATTTCTTTAAAAGTTCACAACATCGTAACTAACAGCTACACGGTAATTATAATCAAAATAAAAAATAATTTTTGCAATATTAGATTTTAAACTTGATATCTGTCTACAATTTTGTGTTTTAATTTTGCCGTCTGCAAAGTCAATATACCTATCGGTTATTGAACCTTCCCATAAAATAAATTGTTTAACTCACCCAAAGTTTAAAAACCCTGGTCACAACCCTAGGTCACTTTGTGAATAAAGAAACATTCACATTCGCAACAAATTTTCCAACACTTAAACATCGTTGGTAAAAAGTGAAAATTAAAACTTTGTTTTGTGGAATAGTGAACATTTGTGTTTAGTTCAGGTATAATCATGCCATTTCAATACTCAGTCGAGGAGAAGCTTGACATGCTTTTAATTTATGGGTAATGGGGCATCACTTTGAGCATCTTTTATAAAATAAACTTAAAATTTACCTATTAAAAACTTATTTTATTGTTCTCACAAATTCCAGAATACGGGTCTGGCAACAACTAAAACGCCGTTCCCTTCAGTTTTATGGGTCGATCATCATATATTGTTACGTGGTAGACCGTATTATCCATTGTTGGAAAGTCAAAAATAAAAGTATTTTTCGTGCTTTATGTTAAATTTGATTTAACTCAAAAAGTAATAATTTTTTAACGAATCAAATTGCAATTAACAATGCTACGAATAATTTGACAAATTTTGAAATAAAAAACCAAACATGGAAATTTTACCAGAAACTCTTTGTTTTACTTTTTTGGCTTGAAATAAAAATGATTTGGAAAACTTGTAGCACTAATCGAAAGTGTAAACTTTATCTGATGTAACATGTAAATTGCATACTTTCCCCTCAATCATTAATAGGTATTGCGGCCGGGGCGGTAAAGCTTAACTCAACCTGCATAACAGTAAAATAATTTGATTCATACTTAACCTGGATTTACACAGTTTTCATTGTAAATATTCCTTGTTTGACTTTAATTAAAATATTTGGAAGAATTTCACTTAAATTAATTATTTTTTAGACTTTCTTACTTTCTTAAATAACTTAACAATTAGAGAAATTTGAGACCGACAAAAATCCATATCTTAATAAAATTAATAAAAGCATAAAAACTTACTCGAATTTGCACCAGAAAATCTCGCAAGTGTTCTTTAAAAGCCGGAATGTCCTGGTTTAAGTTGAACATTCCCTGAACGGTAATTTTGATTTGATTATCGGTGAGATGAGGGAAAGCAGATCTCAGCAGCGCCGCCGTGAAGTCTTGAATATACAATACGTTATCACTAGTGGGTCCCAACTGGCAATTAATTCTGCCGGCTTCAACCAACGAAAATATGTAGGCTAAAATGGTCGCGTGCATAGAAAGACCGGCGGTGTGCGACGTATCGGTGACCACCGAAAATATGTGCTGCAATATGTCGGTGAGGTACGTCTGATAGAAGCTGGGGGCGGCCTGCTCGTGTTGTTCGATGTTCTGCAGCAATTTCAGCAGTATCTGTAAGCCCGTGTCGGCGACATTTCTCATCGTATGCTTGAAGGCCCAAATTATACTATCTAGCACGAGTTTAAATTGCGCAGGGGGTATGCTCAAAAATGCGGGGAAACAATGGTTGTTCACGGCTTGAAGTAATAAAAAGAAGTTCGTTCTATGCTCGGGATACTCCTCGAAATCTTTGTTGATCATCGCCAATGTGCATTCGAAAACTGCATCAAATATCTTTGGAACCTGAAATTTAAATATTTATTTATTTAAGAATTTATACATTGGCAGTACTTAATTTCACAAGCAATTACTATAGTGTTTTTTGATTCCAGCAAAGGTTACAAGACTGTGAAAAAATGTTATTTTAAAATTTATGTTGGTAGTAATCAGTGCCATAACCTCTACAATTTTGACTGAACCTTTTTGTTTCTAATTTTAAAGCTATATTACTAATACAGGGTGATTCCTAAAAAACGTACCACGCTCTAACTCAGTTATGTATTGCCCGATTTCAGAAAAAAAATATAATTAATTAATCGAGTAAGTACTACAAGAAGGTATTAATTTGGATTTTTTCCACATTAACTTCGATGCGAAGCGACAGTCAACTTTTTTTTTTCAAATGGCAATGTATACATTTTTTTATTTATTGTGGTAGAAATTTTTTTCCTAAATCCAATGATATCTAATAACTTGACCTTGAAGTAGTATTAAAGAGAGAATTTTTTTTTTTAATCAAAATAAGTGTGGGTTCTAATAAAAAAATTTAGAATGCCTTGGAAAACAATAAGATCATCACATGATAAATGTCATTTAAGTGTCAATATACGAGTTTCATTCAAAATTTCAGCTATTTTATGATACGAATTTATAATTTTTATGTGAAATAACAGTGATGAATAATAATGAATAGACTGAAATATTTTATTGAAATAACAAAACCCGTTCAAGGAAAACAAAAAAATGTCCTAAATATTGTTCAAATTGACCACCATCTTGTTGAATGTACTGGCGCCTTCTAATCACTTCATAGGTTGCATTCAATATAAAATTAGGTGGAATTTTGAGACAAACATTGATAATTCTGTCTCAAAATTTCTGCGTTTTCTGCATTGGTTAAATAAACTCGGCCTTGAACATAGCCTCAAAGCCAAAAATCAAGAGGCATAAGGTTTGGCGACCACCGAATTGGTCCATATGTTCCTAACCATTTTTCAGCAAATTTAACTTCTAACCATTTAGTATTAATTCTGGCGTTGTGTAGGGCTGAAAATAAAGTTCATTGAGTTGAAATAGTTGAAAATTTGAATGAAACTCTTATATTGACACTTAAATGACATTTATCATGATGATCTTATTGTTTTCCAAGGCATTCTAAATTTTTTTATTAGAACCCCGACTTATTTTTATAAAAAAAATAATTTTCTCCTTAATATTACTTCAAGGTCAAGTTATTAGATATCATTGGATTTAGCAAAAAATCTTCTACCACAATAAATAAAAAAATGTATACATTGCCATTTGAAAAAAAATTGACTGTCGCTTCGCATTGAAATTAATGTGGGAAAAAATCCAAATTAATACCTTCTTGTAGTACTTACTCGACTAATTAATTATATTATTTTCTTTCTAAAATCGGGCAATAAATAACTGAGTTAGAGCGTGGGACGTTTTTTAGGAATCACCCTGTATAACCTAAAATTGACATTACTATCAACATAAAGTACAAAAATATATTTTCAGCCTTGTAACAGTTTCCGGAATTAAAAAACACACCTGTAAATTGTCACCATCGATTTACTACCAACATAAATTTTTACAACAAAAAATGCTCCCGGTTGTTAATTAGGTTACAATCATACCTCAGATGTGATGTGGCCTTCCAGTTTGTTCACAATGGTTGCCATGCCGCTCAGAACTTCAGGCTCTCGAGCTGAGGGAACTGCTGTTCTTTGGTAATCTAAAAGGACAGCATCTAATAAGGGTGGTATGAAATTTTCGAGGACCATGACGTGATCATTAGAACGAAATATCCAATCTGAGATCAATTTGAGAGTTTCCTTCTTGACGACTCTCATGCTTTTGATTAAAGGCTGTTTCGTGACTCCTTCCCCGTTCAATGCAATGGCCGCTGCAATGTTCTCTGACATCACCTGAAATCGGAATAAATAAAATTTTAATGGCTGTTTCTGGTACATGTAACTAAATGTGTACTTTTTAAACAGTTTTTTTTTAATATGTGACAAATATGTAGTTAATAAAAAGCAAAATTTTTACGTTTATACAGGTACCTAAAATATTATTTCACACGCGATAATGTCCAACTTTATTGTTAAACGATTAACTGGTAGAAGAATTATTAAGGTCAAAAGTTATTAATATAGATAACCCATAATTCACAGTAATTTCAAGAATTCTTTATTCGGTTTTCTTTGTAGTCCCTGTAGGCGTGGCTTAAAAATATATATTATTGCAGTGGAAATGCACATATATGGAAAATTTGAATGTATATATAAAAATTTTATTTATGGACACAATTGTTGCATAATTATAAAATTTTCAACATATTTATAAAATTATGAAGTAAAACTATATACAGGTGAGTCAAGTTTTACCGCCGCGGTCATAATACCCATTAAAAATTGAGGAGAAAGTATGCAATTTACATGTTACATCAGTTCAAGTTTACACTTTCGATTAGTGCTACAAATTTTCCAAATTACTTTTATTTATTTATTTCGATGTTTGTTTTTTTATTTCAAAGTTTGTCAAATTATTCGTAGCATTAATATTTGCAATTTGATTCGTAAAAGAATTATTACTTTTTGAGTTAAAATCAAATTTAAGATAAAGCACAAAAAATGCTTTTATTTATGATTTTATGATTTTTGATAATGCGATTTGCCACTCCAACAATAGTTTATGATCGACCCATCAAACTGGACGAGACAGCTTTTCAGTTGTCGTTAGACCTGCATTCTTAAGTTCAGTTTAGTGACCGTCATAAATAAATAGTCAAGTATTTTACATCAATACCATTGTCCGGTAAATTGGTCTACTTATGCCGTAAATCATTAAAAAAAATACCTTCTAATACGGAAATGGCTTTATTTCATAAACGCAAATTAGTAAAATTATTTCAATTACACTAAATTGTGTAAAAATATTTTACTGTTCAAAAAAAACTAATAAATTGAACAACTAGTAATTAAAGTAAAGCCACAATTTTACCTGATTAAAAAAAATTTTTTTTTCTCGTTTCTGTTCCTTAATAATATATTACTCATACAATTTATAAGAATTGACAAATATTCTTGAAGGGCTATTTTCCCACCTGCGGTAAAACTTGACTCACCCTGTACAGTGCGCACCAGCCGAATAGAATAAATTCAGTATCTAAATTATTGTGCATATTGAGAAAAAATCCCGAAACACGTCATTGTTAGTCTATCTCATATCTTTTAAAGTAAAAATTTCATCCCTAACCTCAACCTCCTTCGAGTGACAGTTGAAACCCCCAAATTTTTAAATAGGAAGTGGGGGCTTGTGATACCTCATTTGAAAGGTCTTTTCATGCTTTATTCAAAAATGCCTATGGTTTAAAAATTCATTGCAAAAATGAAGAGTAAAAAAAAAATTAATCGGTGTAACTAAATTATTATTGGATCTTGGATGAATGAAATTAAATCCTTACCTTATAAACATTCAGCATATCGAGATAAATTCTGCCTAGTTGAAGTACGTAAGCGTGATTCAGCGCTTTGCATGCGCGCACATTAGTTTTCAAAATACTGGCTAATTGCTTAACTATTTCTATTTCCTTCAGCACATCCACATTTTTGCTCGCTTGGCAAATGATGTCGTCCCAAACCTAAAAACAACTTACAGTCACATGGAACCCAAACGGGCGACTTCTCACCTGATTGGGCAGTAACATGTATTTTTCAATCAGCAACTCCTGGGTGGCGCTGTCGACCTGCGCCGAAATCATGTACCCAACCGCTTCGTAAAACGTGTGCACTTGCTGTGTCTGCAAATCGCAAATGATAGTCGAAATGGATCCTAAAATGTCTTCGATAAAAGGGCAAGTTTCACCGATCTGCGTCGTCACGAAATGTCTCCTGCACTTCAGTGCGATTTTGATGAAGGTGTCGCAAGCCATATCCTGCACGCCATCGTGCGTCTCATGCATGAACTCGAACAGTTTGTTAACGACCGTTTTAAGAAACTTCCAGTGCGCCCTCAAAAACCTCGGATATTGCCCCACGACGTACATGATATTCGACGCGATAATCGCCTTGTTGTCCTTGCCGCGCTTCTGCTCGCACAGGCCCAACAAATCTTTAATGACCGTGACGAGAAAGCGCTTCTCGTCCTCCTCGTGCATCGCGCCGGAAATGCTGCCGATCGCCCAGCAGAGCGTGTTGAGGTTCTTCCACGACCACTCCGTCCCGTTCACTTGATTCTGCAGCTTCTCGGTCATGATGCGCTCGGTGTCTGCGTAGTCGAGATGCGTCAGGTAGACGAGGGTTTCGCGCATGTTTTTGTAGAGGTTGATCGAGTCGGTGTCTTTCATGAATTCGCGCACGACCTCGCCGTTGTCGTTCTCAACCACGAGGACCTCCTCGGGCTTGGCCATCCGCGAGATCATTATGTACCTGACTTTGTTGAGCACTTCTTGGTAGAGGCCGCGGCGGCTGTTGCCGAAGAAGATGGGTTGGGCGCCGGCGAACGGGACCTCGCGGTACAGCTCCGACGCCAGGCTGTTCCAATACTCGAGGCAGATTTTAAAGATCTCGACTTCGTCCACCTCGGAGATCAGTACGAGGTAGTGGAGGGCGTTTCTTAGGAGCGGCACGTTGTTTTCGGCGAGGGGGCCGTGTTCCTTGAGATACGTGCACAGAAACATTGCTAGGTTTTGGATAAAATTTTGCTCTTGGTCTTGGCCCACGGAGTAAGCGCCGCGGATGTCCGTTTGCAAGGGCAGCATGACCTCAAGTTGGGTCATCGTTTGACTAAACAGAGTAACAAACATGTCTTCGTAATTAGTAACAGTCACACCAGCAATTTCAGTCAAGCACTTTAAAGTCACATTTCGAAACAGAGGAACAGGTAAGAATTTAAAGATAAGCGTATTAATTAATTTAGTTTCAAAAATGTACCCGAGGGGTATCCAATTTAAGAACCTCAGCAATGTTTCTAGAGTGGCGTTCACGAGCGGGGGGTTTTGCGAGTTTTCTAAAACGAACTGACATAGCTGGAAAATCTGCGAGAATTCCGAACACATAGTATCTTTTAAATGTTTTGCTTTGGTTTGTGTTATCTGCCCGGACGAGAAATCGAACAGTTCCTCACTGAGCAGCTTCAAAATGATCATGTTGTTCTGGCAGAGCGATTCGTTGGTTTTGCTCGCGCCGACAATGTCGGGTATGAATGTCTCCCAATTTTTAGGCCACTCTCGCTTTAGTACTTGTACTAAAATCATGTTAAGTTTATTAAGGTACATTTTATTCGCTTCCAGCGTCTCGGCTTCCGAACTTGTCTTTATAATTAATGCGACGATGTATTTTTTAATTCCCTCGCACTGATTTCTCGGTAGAACTTTCCAACGCGTCTTGATGACTTGCTCGAGGATTTGTAACGCGTAATACTTGGTCTGTTGGTTGCTCGAGTATTCCAGTATCGTGTCTACTCGCGTCCACGCGTCGGGGTGTTCTTTCAGCGTCGTGAGAACCTCCTGAGCGACTCGTTGGGTCTCCCCGTTTCCTGCATACATACTAACTACCACACTGTCCAGGAGCCCGATGTCCAACTTCTGATTGAAGTCCAGCAGGGCTGCTGCTTGATGAGCTAAAGTTGCCATTTTGTAAATAACTCAGTCACACTCAGGGCCAAGAAGATATATCATTCCATGAATTTCGCCAGCTGAAAACGATGTCATTTTAGAACCTAACCTTCATTACGACAGGAATTCGCCTGCAAACGAGGGAAAGCGCCAATGAGGCGATTAACGCCGAGCGGCGTTAATAACCAAAAATGCACTCAATCTGAACGAATTCAAAACTTACGTTTATTCAAATAAACATAATCAACTGAACGTTTCACGCACACACACACACCCTCAGGAGTTTGTAAATTTAACCCCAAAATTCCTCATTAGGGCGACCCTCAATAAAACAAGCATTTTATTTGGCAGGACCGAATTGTGATGTGCACCACATTTTATTCAAGATCCGCAAACATTCAATTTTTCTTACTTTGAAATCGCGGCGCAATGGACAAAACACACAAACTTAATTTCACTCGCACAGTTCCAATCAGTCACAAAAAGCGCAAATCGCAAAATGATCTCAAATGGAAAAGACGAAAATAACAAACTGCACTCCATAACAATTTTGCGCGGCTTTCGCGCCCGCCCCACAGATGCCGCACCAATCTGCCGCATTTTCAAATGGTAATTACCATCACAATTACAAACACAACGAAAACAATGAGGCAACTGACGTTTCATCTGAACTATAAACAAAACTTCTCAAGTGTTTCGGAATCAAATCGGTTGACCGAAGTGACTCGTGCGTAATGCTTCTTACAACTGTCGGTATGTAAGTACTAAAATGTGAAAATATTTTATTAACAAATTTATCGAAAATATTTGAATCTGCGGAGAGATTAAATGAAATTCTTTGTTACAATCCAATCGTTTTTATGATACAGAGTCCCCATTTTATTTGTTCGAGCTTGAAGATTTACAAACAGGCAACACATTAAACATTTTGGTTATGAATAATAAAATTAGGTTAATTTCGTGCTTTCCATTAGTAATAATTAAGTTAACGCTCCTCGATCGGCGCAATGTGATTTAAATGGAAAACGCGTCACTCGTTTTAGCCACATTTTTAAGATTTGAAGACGGTCGCTATTGAATTTTATAAGGGTGATCGGTCCGCATTCTTCAATTGGGTTCTTTTTTTGATGGTGTCTCGATTAAGCTAGTTATTAATTAAAATGTAAAAAAAATCACATTTTGAGTCAGAAAAAGCAGATTCTGAGACAGAAAAATCGATTCTGAGTCGGAAAAATCACATTCAGTCAGAAAAAGCAGATCCTGAGTCAAAAAATTGATTCTGAGTGAAAAAGGCAAATTCAGAGTAAAAAATTCAATTCTGAGTCAGACAAATCACATTTTGAGTCAGAATCTGCTTGATTCTGAGACATAAAAATCGATTCTGAATCAGAAAAAGCACATTTTGAATCAGAAACAGCAGATTCTAAGACAGAAAAATCGATTCTGAGTCGGAAAAATCACATTCAGTCAGAAAAAGCAAATCCTGAGTCAAAAAATTGATTCTGAGTGAAAAAGGCAAATTCAGAGTAAAAAAATTTAATTCTGAGTCAGACAAATCACATTTTGAGTCAGAATCTGCTTGATTCTGAGACATAAAAATCGATTCTGAATCAGAAAGATCATATTTTGAGTCAGAAACAGCAGATTCTAAGACAGAAAAATGCTTGATAAATACATGACAAATACTGTAAAAATTAGTACACCATTTGGTGTGTTTATACAAAAACTCGTTTATATGTACTTAAAAATGTATTTACGAAAGAATGCAACAGTATTGTCAGAAAGGTTTTCGAAGGCTGTAAACTCATTTTCATTGTTAGAGAACGACCTCCGTTGTCAACGCACTTACCGTAATGACGTTTGAAATGATAATAGAAAAGTTTTAGGTGTTGCCTGTATTTAGGCGTACGCTAAATTATTTTACAGAACCCGAAAGTCGGCAAATACTGGAACAGATAAGCAACCTTAATGTCAATTCATAATTTATTTTGAAAATTAAAAACAAAATTCATAATAACAACACACAAACAAGTCTCAATCATTATTTTCACTGGTCGATGCCATTATCATATCGGTGGTTCGTTGCAAGTGCCTGTTTAATGGCGTCAACAAATGCTGCAAATCTGATTCTAAAGAGCCCATTGCTTTCGCCAACTGTGCAAAATTCATGCTTCTGCAGACCTTCTCGCACTTTGGGGCCAAAGTTTCATTATCCAAATTCATTAGACGCTCAACAGCTATTGTAAAAGCGTCCATCACATGTCTGCAAAAAAATTGTGTTATCTACAACTGTTGCAAATACAGCTTGTTCATTTGCAGTCAGCATAGGCAACACATGTTGCAGTGCATAATTCACCATCAAAATACTCTCAGATGCAGAAAAGCACTTAATTTTAAACAAGAACATATTGCAATAAAGTGGCGTGATATTCACGTGCAACTACTACTACTATACTACGATAGGTTGTTATAAATCGCTTAGAAAAGAAAAATAATTAATTGAACAAAATTTTAAAATAACCTTATTTTTTATATCTTTTTGAACCAGCTTATGTAATGTTCTTTTTCTGTTTTTTCTTTTTGAGATTTTCAATTTATTTTAACTCATTGCTTTGGTTTTACTTTACCTATATCCAATGTTTTTTATGTGCAAACTTTTGATATGCAATTTTCTGTGGAATGTAGCTACCGCATAAAAAAACCCGACTGTATAAACTTCTTGATCTTGTTTTTTTTTTAATGCACCCATACATTTTTGTAGACATTTTTGAATTTGTGAAATCTGCTTACGTGGCACGTTTTTCATAAGTTCAAGTTATAGATTTTAAAATAATTTTAATTAGTGAAAATGTACAGAAAATATTTATGTAAGCAAAAAAAATTAATTAGATTTGTTTATACCCTAAATAATTTTAATAAAAACGTTAATAATTTTTGACATTATATGTGAGTTAGGAACAGTAAAATCAAATTGATGAAGTTGGTTCAGAACTTATTTGTAGTTAAAGGAAACCGATTTGAATTTAAATTTCCCGCATAAAACGTATTTCTACCCTGACAAGTGTAAATCGGGTTTTTACCAACAATGATACAAGTGATCACGTGGACGGTGCACGTTTAGCACATGATTATTATGTTTTCGTTGAATAAACTATACCACGTTTTTTAATTCCAGAAACGGTTAGAAGCCTGTGAAAAAATATAATTTTTTACTTTATGTTGATAGTAATGGCATGTCAGTTTAAGGTTATATCAGTAATGTAGCTTTAAAATTAAAAAATATAGCACAAAACTGTTCTGTTGAAGAATGCAATATGACTATTTTCAAAGAAACTTCCGATAAGGGAGACTTTATTTTCAATTTTCTGTAACATTTAAGTGACTCTGTCAAAATTGTTTCACGTACAAATTAGTACCAACATAAAGTAAAAATATCTTTTTTCACTATTTCTGGAATTTAAAACACACTAGTTATCTTTGGAATGCAATATGTGTTGCCTATCCCAACTTTGCAAGGCGCTCCCTTCAAAAATGTATTTTGAAATGTATGTATTGCTCAAGGAAGGAGCTTATCACCCACCTCATATTTTCAATATCATGCAAGCTATAAAGAAATTTTCCCACATAATACAAATTACTGTAAAGATGCACCAACTTTGATTTTGTTATGATCGTCATTAAGATAGGAATGACATCGCTGTTGTTTATTATTGGAATATCATTGTCTTTATCTACAAAAAAAAAAAAATTGAATCCATTAGTCCAATGCTCATTCATTTACCGGAGGATATTGATATTACATCAGCTAAAGCCTCTTTTAGTTCGGCATAAACAAAATCATACGTCGCAGACAGGCAAGTAATTTTTTCGATTGGACTTTTGTGATTATCAATACTTGCTAATTCAACAATCTAAAATATTAATAGCACCAATTGCGAGACACTCAAAAGAACTTACAGCGGCCGAGAGCGGAATTGCATAGTTGGAAGGGGCCCCCAACTGCTCGGCAGTGATTTCTAATTCACACAGCTCTTTACATTTGTTAAATAAAAATTCATCATCATTTTGCATCTCCCTGTATACCAGTGGCATTAAAAATTCGTGGATTTTATTAAACGTTATGCTGTGGCACAGAAAATAATTAACGGAAGATTTAAATCGCAAACTCACCATTCCACGGATAAGCGAAGCGGCAATAACAATTCCACATTATCGACGGTCAGTTCTTCATGCAATTCGGTCATCTTCTTCGACAGAAATTCTTCCACTTCCGCCAAACTGTATCCCAATTTCGACCAATTCTCAATTTCGTCGGTCAAGGCCTCATTATTCGGGCAATATTCACTTAGAAACTGTTCCGCTCTAAAAATATGTTTTATCCAGATTGTTTAAGCAATCAGTTTTCTTACTTTTTAATATTTATAGTTGCAACGTTCATTGTGATTCAAATATCAAGTTTGGACTGTCCTTTATCTCCACTTTTATTAATCTTATCAGTTTGTTTGTTAAACTGAAGTGCCGCAATTAATTTCATTATTTTCTTTATTGTACAGCAGATGGAATAATCACCTTTGCATTGTATTAATGAAGTTGTTATGGAAACCACTTAATACAAAATTATTGATTTGTGTGGATTGCGCTTCAAAAGTGGAATTGAGTTATGGACTGGAAGGGCACTGTTGTTGCCGTTTCTGACAGGGTTTTTTCGGGTTTGTCTCACAAGCCCGACGAATCTTACAACATAGGTACGATAAATAACTAGTCACTCAAAATGAAATCAATGAATTTGAGTTAATTCACAGAAAATGAAGTTTTGTCCAGTCTACCACTGCAAATGTCTTTATACTTTAACGTCATTTTCGCACCGATGTGGACTCTTATCATAATACTATTTTTAAAAGATAAGGTAAGTTGTAAAAATGCAACTATTATTGCAAAATCGAATATGGCTATTTTTTTACTTTGGTAACATGAATCTTTGTGAAACTAAAAGGAACTTTTTGTGAAATTGTTTTTGGGTTTTTTTTGATACGTATTACGTTGGTATGACTGTTGCACAAAAATATCAAACTCGAGATTTTAAATTTGAAATTTTAGTTGACATATGACACATGACAAATACCAACACAACCTAAAAATCCCTAGAATATTTAGAAAGCAGAATTTTCAAATTTTCATTAAACTAAGAGCAAAGTAGAAAAAATAGTATATTACACTCGTTTTATAAGACGCATTGTCGTACTCGTAACAGTACGACAACTTGTATAATAATATACTATTGTGTTACATTTTAAATTAAATAAAATTCGGTTGTTGCAGTTTGATTGTTATGACGAATTAATTAAAGTCACATTATTATTGATAATAACAACAGTATTTATTGTGGAGATAACAAGACTTTACTTGGGGTACGAGGGCAACCTCAAAGATAAGGTAAGTAAACATCTTGACATTGAAATTGGTAATTATTACGATTTTAATTTCCAGATTCCAGAATTGGCTGGTTTTTGGATTTTATCTGGATTTTTGCAGCTGCCATTGCAAGGGTTCCTGCTCTTCAATCCGTATTTCAATCTAAATGTTGCAGAAATAGTGGCCCAAAGTGTGATGTTTGTAACTTTAGTCGTTGAATTGATATCGGGTTACAGAAGTTTGAAGTTCATCTCGCAGAGACACACTATTTACTTTAGCATTATGAAACTGAAACGGCGCGTTACAATGCAAGACATTCGTGAGCGATATCGCTGCACTTAAAAACAGTATTTTTATATGAAATTAAAAAAAAAAAGTCGAAAAATAAATAAATTTGTCATAAAAAATACCAACAAATAAATAGGGTCACAAAAGAACCATAAAAATATTAAATTGACAAGTTAAAAACCGTTCGGAATTTGAACAACTTAAATGCAAAAAAAAAAGTTTTGTGCTTAAAGTGGAAATACAGTGGAAAAAAATACAGAAAAAGTACCACATTAGGCAAATGGCATATAGTCATAGTCTATTTCTTTGGGACATTTGATTATTTTTGGTTAATATTTAAAGCGCTTATAATTTTTTTTTAAGTTTAACCGTCACACAAATTGACTGCGTCAGAAATTATTTTTAGCAAGTTTTACCACCCATAACCCCAATATTGACAAATCAACATATTTGCGACCTCTATCGTTACTATGGTGAACATGTACGAAAATTTGTCTATCCCCTCTTTTAGTGCCCCTCTTCAATAAAAAAAACTGTCGTGCCGTTTTTGAAAAATAAAATTATATTCAAAATGAGCCAACAGACTTTTAATAATTTTCTACACTTATTTCAAATGAAATTCTCTGTTGACAGTATTTTTTTTTGTAACGTTTGAATCAAGAATCAAGCGCTATAACAGGCCAATACGCCACCTGATGTTGTAGTTTGACATCACTCAAAGGAGTAACTTCCGCCGCAACGGTTATCATTGACGCTTCAATAAAAACCTCAGTTAGGGTAGGCTGGGATTTTAATATTAAGTTGGCAACGCACGAATTGTAATGAGTTTTTTACATCTTTTTAAAATTTTCAATGATTTTTTTCACTTCAACATTGACAGTTTGAGAATATTTTAGACGAAAGTTTTGATAAACAATAGGATGGTAAATAACATTGAGACCACAGCGGAGTGACGAACCTTCATTCATTCTCGATCCCATTGTAATTCAGCATTGAAAATTATTTGTTTATTCAATGATTACAGTTCATGAATGAAACAAGCAGAAATTTTTAATCTTGATCAGTGGATTTTAAATAGGTGAATGGAACAAGCATTAAATTTAAAAAAAGTTTAACTAGGTATTTATATTTTCAGATTATTTTCTAACCATTGCGGTTTCCCATATCTAACAAAATCAATATCTACATTATTTTAATCACCCAACAGCAAACAAGTAACAAACATCTTGTTTAACGGCACAATGCAATCACAGATTTTTTTTAAAAATTAACTACAAAACAATTTAAATTGAAACTTATCTCAATTATCAATTATCTCAATTATTCACCGTCGGGTGATTATTAACACAATTGCACTTATTCTCAGTCACAAGTGGAAGAAATTTAAAAAATGCACTTATAATTCCAAACCGTTCTCGGCGTAAAATTCCCTTATGTGATAAATGCATTGATGCAGATGCGAGTTGAACACTCGCATGTCTCTCAGCACGCGCTCATCCGCATGCCGCTTTTGCAGCGACAGAATGTAAAACAAATCGGTCCTCGAAGGGACAAATCGGCTCAAAACCTGCAAAACCCCCTCCAATTTAAGAGATCAATAGGAAAAAGACTACCTTAAACAGCTGAGTGCCCATCCAGCCGTGATGCTTGGCCAAGGTGAGCTCGTAAGCCTTCTCCAAAAAGCCCGACATGCTCTCGGTCGCTTTCCCTTCGTCTGCATCCTGGACAATCAGGTGGAAGAAAGCCTGTATGAAATGCAGGCCTCTACAATTCCAAACAAGTAAAAATAAGATTCGACCGGAATTAGACGGTACCTTTTCAGCCACAACAGGGCGTCCCTTGCGAGCATGCCATTTTCGCCCTTTTCCACGAGAATCATGTCTTCCAAATACTCATATTTCACCGAATTTTCGTTGTACTTTTTTTCTAGTTTCTGAAAATCGTCGCTGAAGTGTCGTGAATCGAATTGCGGATACAGCTACCTCCGTTGAAAATGTCACCCCAATAAAAGAAGGAAGGTTCCTTTACTAACCACCTTAGTAGCCACAAATATTTTTTTCATATTTTAAAAATATTAAGAAAATATTGAATCTTTTTTAAATATTTGAATATTTTAGTAATATGAATAATTCAACATGGAAATATTCACAATATTATTCAAATACCAGATTTTATCGATATTTAATAACAACTATTGCTATAACTACAACAATTTAATTTAAATCAAGTTTCCCTTGTTATGTAATAATTGTTTTAGTTACTTACAATTTTTTTCCTTTTTCCATAACATTTTTAAAAATTCTTTTTCACTTATTACAAATTTAACACTTCACAAATATTTTAAAAAATACGTTCTTTAAAACATTGTCAATTACACATTATTAAACATTTTGAAAAACCCATTTTAAAAAAGTCAATTCACAATGATTTAAATTAAATTAAACTAGCCGAATATGGCACAAGAATCGGAGGAATTATATTACAAATCAAAACTTCGAATGCATACTATTAAGACCCAAATATGGTTTAATAAACAGTGTTTAAAGCATAAAATTGTAAGGTATTTTACAAAAAGTGGGAATGGAAATTGTTAGATATAATATCAAGCAAAAACTGGAAGCAAATTTGGAGCTATATAAAATGCATCTCAAAACACGAGTTAAGTAGGACCGAATGGAATTTGTATTTTGACAAATGTGATGAGGAAATAAATAAAATAATCGATGAGAAATATGTAACTCTTAATAACAAGATTCATACTTTAATAAAAAATCAACATAAAAAGCTGAATAATAATGAAACAAATAATTATAAGTTTCATCCAAAGGTAGTAAAAAAAAAAAAATTATTGTGAATTGACTTTTTTTAAATGTTTAATAATGTGTAATTGACAATGTTTTAAAGAATGTGTTTTTTAAAATGTTTGTAAAGTGTTAAATTTGTAATAAGTGAAAAAAAAATATTTTTTTTAAAGAAAATGTTATGGAACAAGGACAAAATTGTAAGTAACTAAAACAACTACAACAATATTGCTGATAAATCGCTAATTCAGAAGGACTTTCCGGAAATGAAAATGCCGGCCCTAAATCATGCTAAAACAATGTTAATTTGAACTGGATTAAAAACTGTTTATTTATGATAGTAGCGTTTTTTTAGAGCAACGTCGGTTTTTTACAATAAATTAAAATAATGCAAATATTTCGTTAATAAATTGATTTTTGGCACGATAGCCAATCGATTGAAGAACTAATAATTCGCACCTCGGCTGCAAGAGTAGCGCAACTCAAAATAACAAGTTTAGAGTAAATTCAAAAAGTAATTTATTTTCTTCTGTCAAAATTCGTAATTTGGTACAAAATTGTTTAGGTTACCATATGTACTTACTACTTTTTGAAATTATGAGTGTGGTAGTACTTCTATTTTGATATATTTATGGGGACCAAAGTATTTGAAAATTTTTAAGTTGTGTCACTCTTGCAGCCAAGGTGCGAATTGTTCAAATCCTTCACAAACGATGTTAAGAAAGTAGGTAAAAATTCCGACCGGTGAATGCCTGTAATTTACGACAGCCTTCAAATTGTGGTTAGTAAAGGAACCTCCATTCTTTTATTGGGGTGACATTTTCAACGGAGGTGACTGTACTTACTGTGATGTTTCCGTTTAAATCGTATTTCACTGGTGCAAAAACCTTCCCGAGTTGCTCTGAAAATTTGAATCAATTTCGGGCATAAAATTTTATAGTACTTACCGATGAGATGCACCACATTCTTCGAAGCGGTCAGAAATTCGGTTGTGCTGATCTTGTCGGTGTGGGGAAACGGCGTGGCGACAGTGTTAAAAAATGTGGCTGTCTCGTCAGACGGCAAACCACCATTCGAGACTGACATGTTCAAAAGCGACTGTCAGAACGCATTGACAACTTATCACTTTGTAAATTATCGAGTATTATCTTGCCTGGTTCCTTACTACAAATTATATCTGCGTTTATGACCATGGTATCACATTTCCAAAACAAACCAAGATACGAGTTTATTTGTCGATGGCATTTACTGAGGCGTCGTAAAGTGATAAGTTTGTTTTACATCACAAATAAAAGTTGCTTGTTTCGGCACTGCTTTTAATTGTAGGGAATTGTTTTACGATGAGCAAACATTTTTTGACAGTTCCGCGAATAATTTAGCTGTCACTCGCACAAATCAGCTGTGCGCCATCATCGGTTTGAATTTGATTGGTCCACATTTGTTATTGGGAGGGGATGAACAGAATTTTGTTCTTTGTAAGATTTTTTTATTATTATGAAATTTCACCTTTTTAGAAAACTTGAAATTTCGACATTTTTTTTAAATTTTACCTTTTTTAAAGAAAGTTGAAATTTCACCTTTATTAAAAACTTGAAATTTCACCTTTTCTAAAAAATTTGAAATTTCATCTTTTTAAAAAAATTGAAATTTCAACATTTTTCTTGAAGTTACGAAAACTGTTAGGAAATGCAAAAAATTTAAAAAAAACTCGAAATTACATTTTTCTTGAAATTTCATCTTATTTAAAAAAAGTTGAAATTTCACCTTTATTAAAAACTTGAAATTTCACCTTTTCTAAAAAATTTGAAATTTCACATTTTTAAAAAACTTGAAATTTCAACATTTTTCTTGAAGTTACGAAAACTGTTAGGAAATGCAAAAAATTAAAAAAAAACTCGAAATTACAACATTTTTCTTGAAATTTCATCTTATTTAAAAAAAGTTGAAATTTCAGCTTTTTAAAGAACTTGAAATTTCACCTTTTTTAATATTGAATTAATTTTGATACTTTAATTGATAAATTCACTTAACTGTCTAAAACTGCAAAATATGTTTTTTTTTAAAGTCCATAAAATGGCATACAGAGTTTGGGCACATTTGAAGGCAAAAATACAGTATGTCCAACGAAAACATATAGCAATAAAGCGGCATGATATTCACGTGCAACTTGAAGCTTGAATTTCTATTGGTTGTTATAAATTTAGGACGTTACTGGCTTCTTTCGTCTGAAGTCCAGTTGAAATTGCAACCGGCTCTAAATCGCTTAAAAAAGGAAGATAATTAATTGAACAAGATTTTATAATAAACCTATTTTTTATATCAATTTCTTTCTAATTTTCGAACCAACTTATCGAACGTTTTTGAATTTGTGAAATCTGCTTATTAATAACGGAGTTATAGCGTGGCACGTTTTTCATATGACAGCCGGTATAAGAGCATTAAATTATAGATTTTAAAATTAAAATTAAAATTATAGTTAAGTAAACTTACTTTTTATTTCCTCAGATTTCCACATAATTTTGTATTTTAACACTTGAATTAATCAAGATATGTCCATTTTTCAGTTATTACACTTTAAAATTTTTAAAAACGCATTTCACTACATTTAACATTTTAAAATTGTTTTGAAACTTTTTTAAAACGTACGTCACAGATTTTTTACATTACACAAATAACATTAATTATCGAAATTATCGAAAATTAAAATTAGTAAAAATGTACAGAAAATATTTGTGTAAGTAAAAAAATGAATTAGAATTTTAATAGAAACATTAATAATTTTTGTCATTATATGTGAGTTAGGAACAATATGTATAAATCGGGTTTTTAGCAGTAAACATAAAAGTGATCACGTGGACCGTGCATGTTTAGTACATGATTACTATATGTTTTTGTTGGATAAATTATAGTAAAATGCCGCAGTAAAACTTTAAAATTCTTTCGAAATTATAATTCTGCCAAAGAATTGGGCTTATAATTTAACCATTTCCCCATGGCAGATAAGAATTTAAACATATTTGGAAAAATTATCGATGATGTTTATTAAATAATAACAATAATAATTTATTTAGGTATCATTTGTATGAAACAATATACCAATCCAAGCTCCAGTTTCAATTACATATTTTTGAGTCAATGACAGATAATAATCGTGAACTATTTGATAAATAAATAGTGAGAATTAAATTTCCCAGTAAACGATTGAAGTCAAGTCAAGTGGTTGATGCTAACTAAATAATTTTATCTCGAATTTTTATCGATAAACTGATCGAACTTTGACGTGTGGTCCGAAATTTGCTCGCACTAACACAAAAGTTGAATTCGATTTAATACAGGATTATGTTTTGCTGATAACTCGAAAACTGATAAGTTTCGGGGCCCAAAAAAAAGGTGCAAGTTCTGCTTTATTGTATTTATTTCAACAAATATTTGAGATGACTTAGAATCGAATTACCGGTTTTGTCACAGTCATTAAGGCAATAAAGATTAAAGTTTTAACACATGCAGATTTATGTGTGGCTGCTGCGAGCATTGCTGAACATACAGTCCATTTCAGGCAACCCATCGTACAGTTTTGAATCAGGCAATTTGAATATTTTCGAAAAAATATAAATTTAAGTTTAATTTAATTCATTTGAAATGATTTTTTTTCGATACGATTATTGTGTATTTGCTGCGCAGTATTTTTCCTCTTCCAATAAAAGAACGTGTGATTTGAAGATGTGTTTTCGTGAAGGTATTTATTTTTTCCGCCACATCTGATCAAATATATTTAATGCGTTTGCGATTACGTCGATGGAACCTTTCTTACCATTTGTCAGTCTGTAAGTTCCATCGAAAAAAGCACTTAATATAATTTAAGGACTTTTCCAAAACGGGAACAAAATTTAATGTATCCTAAAATAGACTGAATTGTTATTATTTAAATTACTTAAATTCAACTTAGGTGCAAGTTGTGTTGCCTATTTTGAAACAGGAAGGCGTTCGTTTTTAAATTGATTCAGCTGTGAATTAAACTTAAAATTGAAAATAATGTTTATTAAGAGATTTGATGAATTTCAGCCGGTTAACGAGATTAAAGCTTGCAATATTCATAGGCAATGAATAATAAGCAACTTCAAATAACTTTCCTAAAAGTTAAGTTATAATTTACTTATTGCGTACAAGGGATATGTGCGACCAGTTGTTGGGATGTATTTAACTTCATGCACGACAGGAGTGTAAAAGGGTACTACAAGGAAACCCTCAGCATGCATTTTAGAAACAAATTAAATCCTTCCACCCTAATAAAACTTTTACTCTCAGGAATAAAGCCGTAGTAAAATGGGATTTCAGGTATTTTAAAAAATGCCAAGTAAAGCGTCTCGTACATAAATTTGAAAAATCTTTTAAACCTGGATAATCCTTTTGAAGCGGCGAACCTTGAACTTTAAAGCGTCATTGAATATCAATTCGTCCAAATACCTATATTTCGTGGGCATTATATAGAGAAATGGAGGCGATACATCAAAATTGGTGGCCAAAATATTGTAATTTATTCCGTTTTTATTCACTACGGGCGTTATTAAAGCGAAGAGCAGTGTTCTTCGGTTTTTATAGGGTCTGCATGCCTTAGACGCTTGAATTAATGTACATAAACACAATGCGAAGACCATAAACACCGCAAATAAATTGCTTTAGAAAAAAAAACTAGCAAATGGGAAATCAAATGTCTTAACAACTCATAGGGAAGTCAAATTTTAAAATTGTCAAAATAAAACATTTAAAAAAACATCATTATAATGCCCTGAGTATGATGGGTTGTCTAAAACTGGCCCTATGAATCATTTTAGACAACCCATCATACAAAAAACTGAAAACTGAAGAAAATTGGAAATTTGTGCAAACTTTTCGCTGTAAACTTAATTTTACCTTACAAAGAGACATGTTTTGCAGTATCGTCGCCAGGAAAGAAACACAAACACAAACTGGAAATTTATGTAAAATCCTGAAATTCAAATGGCACTGTACAAAATAGAGTGTCCCATGCATTTTATTTGCAGTCAGCAAGCAAATGGTGCGGTTAGATTTATCGGTTTCAGCAGGTTTATACAACCGAGGCGAACATGTAGGCACATTTAACTTTTACAGGCACTTTTACCTGGAAATTCGCTCCTTTCAGTCTTTACATTTTTCTATGCACGTTGAGCTCTTGTCATTATGGGAGTACTTACCTGCGTTTCACAAAGACTTAATTACTTCCTGACTACGCGCTGGAATCCTTCTTTTGATCATCCGAACATATCTAAAATGA
Organism: Dascillus cervinus; assembly: GCA_949768715.1. Lineage (NCBI taxonomy): Eukaryota > Metazoa > Arthropoda > Insecta > Coleoptera > Dascillidae > Dascillus > Dascillus cervinus. Next base: position 31,000,927 of record OX458319.1, on the reverse strand, counting down.
CGTGACGTTCTCGATTCTCCGATTAAAAGATTCGAAGCTTATACTGTGCCTTCGTATTAAGAGGAGTTTTTTCAATGTGAAGTGTTGCAGCTATAACAAAGTATCTAAATGAGATATTTGCATTTAAGTTGCATCATTTGAAAGAGAAACTAATTTGCAATCGAAATTTATTTTTTTGATCATAAAAGTTAAAAAAAAATTATAATGAAGCGTTGTCAATGCGATTTCTGTTAAATATCTCAGTGCTTGAAAAATGATTTTTTTCTCCGACCATTTTAATTTTACTTTATTTCTAAAAACGTTTTTGAAAACCGGGTGTAAATATTCTAATTATTTTGCGGTTTTCGCAATTATCTTATTTTCTTTGCGTGACATGCCATTTAAGGTGATCATATAATTTGTAGACCATAAAATTATCTACAACTTTTATTTCATGCATTTTTCCGCGTGATCGACCAATTTTCGCGACCTTCAATATCTTCTGACGCGGACACGAGATTACATGAGACTTTTCAGCCAGTGTTCAGAACGTCAAAACAAAGGTTTATGCAAAAATAAAGTTTCATCGTTTTTATTCCGAAGTTGAATCCTTATTGGACCTTATTTGATTATACTATAAGTATTTAAATGGGGCAACGCAACAATTCGGTAAATCTGTAACTGTTGAGTTTTAATCAAAATCCAAAAACAGGGCAATTTTTGAATTTAATTTTACATCATGTACAAATCTTCCCTTGTCAAACTAATGACGTCATTGTCGATTTTTTTAAATAGCAACTAATATTTTTTCGCCATGATGTTGATAGGGCTTTTAATTGTCAAAATGAAACTATAAAAACTATAATTTGTAACTGAATCGCTTTCACCGTGTGCTCGAAGCGGGTACTTACTTAAAACTATTTTAAACAACTAAGTCTTTGACATTTTCATTATGAATGACGACGCCACATGAATTCATTGTCATTCATTAAACCAAGCAAATTTATTGGTTTATTGAAAAGATGTGCAATAATCGAATATAATAGTAAATATGGTGAACAACCGGAATGTTTACGAACCACTACAAATTAAATCAAAACAATATAAACAAGTAAATGTTTCTATTAAAAAATGACAAATATACATCTCGAATAGACATTTTTCTAAATCGTCTGCTATCTAACAGTTCTGGTAACAAACATTTTCAATAAGAAATTTTTAATTTTGGCTTCATATAATTTTCCCAAAAATCTGTATCGCCTTGGATATATTCGATTTTAGATTTTCCATTTTCGGCCCAAACAAATAAAATGCATTCGATTTTGAATTTGATACCACCAATCGTGCCGTTTGTTTATGTGATTATGGCCATTTACTTTAAAAACAATGTTAAAATCTTAATAAAACCTAATTTTATTTGTATTTATTTGTTTCAAAACGTTGCCCGTCCGTACATACAAATGGCCATTTCACATAGTTAAGAGCATAAAAATGTATTTTTTTTAATGTAAGCGTAAGAAGCATTTATCTGGCCAACACTTCATACATTAATTTTGAAAAATTCGCGTTTTATATTAGAGATATACTCAAAACATTGTCAGAAAATGTGTTTCAATACTGTAAAGATTCAAGAATTGCAATCATATTTTCAATAATCCTACGGTATGCGAGAAATCGTAGCGCGCATTTATATGGAATTCCCCATAAGAAACCGATAAAAACGTCATTACCTTGATAAGAAACACCCTGTATATTAAAATGTTATGTAGAAAAATAGGAAATTGAATTTAAATATTAACTCGCCCTTGGATTTTTTTAAAACTCAGTAGATTAAGATTTATAGAATGGTTGCTTTATTTTTTGCGCGTAGGTACTTTTCAATAATTTCTTTTCCAACTTTTTTCTCAGTTTATGTGATCGCTTTACTGAAATTGCGAGATGTTTGTGAGACTTATTTCGTCAAAAGAGCTTTGAGCAGGTAGATATTTTCAAGGCCCGGTTTCAATCAAATATTGCCATTATTGCACCCTCACTTTGACAGTTTTACAGCTCTACTAGAAATTTCAAGGACACTTTAGGTAGGAACTCCTCTTAAGGTACACAATATATTTTTAAATGAAAAACATTCAAACCGATCTTTATTCCTACATTAACAAATAACATCCAGGTTTTCAATTTTTAAATTGTCGAAATTAAAATAATTAAATTAAAATATTTCCAATAGGATAAAACTCAAAGCCTCAAGTAGATTTGTACTCAGTGGCTGTTTCTTTCAACAATCCGTTTTCATCTGGAGACTTTTTACGGTTGGTTTATTTTACTTTGAGAATTATGTCGTAAATGTTTCTGGATTTTGCAAATTCCGAGCTTCATTTCCCGAAGGTGAATGAATAGTCTCTCAGCTTCCTACTTCTTCATGTGGGTAATTGAAGCTTTTTGATCATTTGAAATTATTACTCAACAATCTTTTTTAGATGGGAAGTTAAATTTATTACATAAACCGAGTTCATTATTAAAGTAAGACTTCCTCTTTTCACAAAAAATACTTGACAGGAAATAATGCCATTATTATTAACATTAATTCCTCTGTTCTTAGCTGATAAAATTACTGGGTCTTCTAAATAGTCTTTGCGGAGTTTAAAAACTGGAGGAAATTTTCAGGGGCCGCACCATAAGTCAGTTTAATCGATAGAATAACATCTTGATGGGCAAATAGAATGAAACTGCTTACTCATCGTGGAGATAATAAATCACAGTAGAGACATCTTCAGAGTTCACTAAACAGGAGATTAATTAATTAGGAATTCATATTTTTGATGGCTTTATTCCGAACTGAAAACTTTTAAAAGGCCTCCTGTTACTATCCACAAGGCTTCCAAAAATCACTTTCGCGGATCTAAGAATTTAGCAATTTGGTAATTGCGCTGCCATACCGAGGAATAATAACGAAAGACGTTGACGAAGGTCTCCAACTACATGAATTAAGGAAGAGGAAGTAAGAAATTTGGCAAGAAGCACAGGCGGAAAAAGGGAGATAATTAAATTTGATTTATCTTGTAAACTAGTGCGGTTTAGGCGCGTTTCCGGTATAGTTTCTTAAAAGCACATTCGCGTCGGCTTCCCTTGGTTAACTAAATTTAAGAGGACACCAAAATTAAGAAAATGTTTGTTGGAACTGTAATAAACTTCAATTATTTAAAAAGCGTTTGTTTCTGTTGCTTCAAAGAGATGCAGTTAATTTTATAGTTCGGTGGGTTAATTATTTACTAATTGTACATTGTTTGTGTGATGTAGAACGACATGAAAAAGCTGTTAATTAAAAAATAATTGTTCTCTTCTTAATTGATAAAAAAGTCCTCCAGACGATGCTGATGTTCAATGATTTCGATGGTGCAATTAAAAATCGATTTGCTCTAAGATTGACTGAGATAGAAAACTATAAATCGAGAAAATAGCCGTAGCTCCGTTAATACTGGAGCAAATCAATTGATTCTTGTTCCATCGTTTCCGGCAGGAAAAGTTATCCTAGTAAGGAAAAAAAGAAAAAGAAAAAAAAAGTGGGAAAAAAGGCAAACCAAGGAAAAAACTTTTTTTTCTTTCTTGCTTAGAGCGTCATATAAACATGAAAACTTATGTATTTTTTACGAGGAACACGATGGTGCAATTAAAAATCGATTTGCTCTACGATTGAGAGATAGAAATTTTAAAACTAAACTAACATAACCTATCTTAACCTGACCAAACTGGGTTTAGCTTTTCGTGTTTCTCTTTCGGGGATATTTTTAGAATTCTTACATTGTTGAGGTTATGTTGTGATTATTTATCTGTTCTAAATAAACAATTGCACTGTAAAAAAAAAAAAAAAAAAAAAAAACCTGAGCACACCTTATGAAAATGTCGACTGCAATGTGCATGTTATTTTTTTGGTCACAGAGTTATACCTATATTTATATTGACGAATCAATTCAAAATAAAATCAACGAAGCCTATCAAATTTTGAATTCATTTGAATGCAGCCAAACCAACAATTTACTAAATATTGCTGCATCAACATCAACAACAACATCCCCCAATATTAATACAAAAGTGTCGCAGCTGCATTTTAATAATTGCACCATCAATAATATAACTATAAATCAAAAAGAATAATTGTGAAATTTTCTTTTTTTGTTAATTAATTAATTTTCAGATATCGTTCTCAGTTCTATGCTGTAACAACTAAAAAAACTCATTTTTGTGTTAAGCACATCATTCAAAAGGAAAAAGTGTATTTTATTCAATTCAAAAGAGTTACAAGTCAATTTTCAAAATTCGTTTGTAGATGACCCACAAAACGAAATTTTGTACAAAGTTCAATAGTGTAACAACGCAATTTTTTTTTGCAAATTTGCAGAAGTGTAAGTGTTATTAAGGCAATCATAAATGAATAATTATTAAGTATGCCAATTATTATCCGTAAATTCCTTAGCACAAAAAAGTTATAGTAAAGTCAAGAAAACTATTATTTTTTTTAAATGCGATTATCTCAAAATTTCAATTTTTGATTTGTTACATTATAGAACTGAGGTATCGATATTTTTGTGTTTTTTTTAATACATTTTGAAAATAAAGCGCTTGTTTCTTAAAATTATTACTGCTCGTAGAAAAAATAGTGTATGCAACTCACATTTAATGGCTATTAAGACACTCATATTCATTTTCATACTCGTGTCTTAATAGCTACCATTAAAATGCTCATTGCATAATATATTATTATGATATACCGTCCCTTTTTTAGCATTGAACATAAAATGTAAATATCCTGATGTTCCATTAAAAAAAAAGTCAATCAATCAATGTACGTAACCAATCGTACTCTCACGTCCACTTAAAAAAATACCTGGTATCTAACCCCAAAGTAATCGTTAAAGTATAGTTTTTCCTTCGGCTTGCAACATCAAAGAGATGCAGTTAGTTTGCTAAATAATTAATCAATCTGGGTGAAAACGTCCTCTAAACAATGAACAAGGATTTGAGATAATTGCGTATGGGAATAAGGCCGCAGCTGTTAAAATTGCAGATGAAAACGCACGAGATAAAGGAAACCGTGGGCCGCTGATGAAACTAGAAATTCTGTGTTTAACAAAGTGCTGATTAAGAATGAGTGATGGGTAAGAAATATCTGCTGGCGTATAATGTAACAGATTAATGAAGTTATTAGAGAATTTATCTTGGGGGTGTGATTATAATTTTGCGCTGGTGGGTAAACACAATAATTGCTTACATCTAAATAATCTGCAAACGTTTCGGTAATTAAGGTACCTTCTATTTTCACACCGACAAACCGAGCAACAGGTAAGTCGTCTTTTTGCAGACGATTTATTCCTTTCATTTCTTCAATTCTCAGTAACAATAAATTTATTAACTCTGCAAAAAAAAAATTACTTTTTGATGAAGTTGGCACTGTTTTAGTTGAGTATTTCATTACAAATTTTGTAGAATTGGTAGAATTTAATTTAAAATTCATAATAATGGTCGAAACGAATTAATCACTTATTTTTAACGATGAAATTGTGAAAGTAGACATTTAATCAATGATGTTTCACAAAGGACATTATCTAATTTAGTGACCATCTTTTTGATACAGAATATTAGAGTTACATTATCACAAAAGACTCCATACAAAAAAATTGTTTTTACAAGGATAACTGACCATAATCCTTTTATGAAATGTCGGTTCTGTAAGAAAGCTTTTCCAAATGATTCGCAAAAAACTTTATCGAATAACATGGCAAACAATATTAAATTTTTTCCAACTCTTTCTTGCAAAGAGGATTTTGAATTGTACCTTTTACTTTAGATTTGTATAGAAAATTTATACAGGTTGATTTATGTTAACTGTTCACCGTTGATAGAGAAAAAAACAAAAATCCGGTTATTAAGTAAATTAGCTCCGACAGTACTAAAAAAGTTAGTATTGGTGAGCACTTAATATAAATCAACCTGCACAACAATTTACAACAATTTTTGAGCCAAAATTCGTAAAAATATAAAGAATTCTATCGATTTGCACAGAAAATGTATAGAGGTTGTTCACCATTGGTTACGAAAAATACAACAAGTTAGTTACAAGTTAGTATTTGTGAGCAGTTAATATAAGTCAACCTGTATAGGCAATTCAAGCTAAGCATGCAACTCTAGCGTAAATAAATTCAACTAAGTGAACTCCTTGTTGTGACGTCACGTCGTGCCACGTGCGTTTGTTATTGTTCGAGTTTTGTAGTAATTTGATTAGTTTTCGATAATTTTAAAGAAGAAATGAACTAATTTGTAATTTGTTTCTTTGATATCAAGTTAAAGGCCAGACTTCACAATAACGCCGCTGTGGAATTCACTGTTTCGCCGTGTACATAATTGGGTAATCACCGATTCTTCCTATGTTAGACTGATTTTCGTTTCAGTGTTGAGCCGCGACGTTATGAATTCTTTTCTCCAAAAAATGTAAGAGACCCGAAACTTTGAAATTTCATTTGTTTTTGTTAATATTTTTTAATAAAAGCATTTCACTTCATTTTATCTTAAAATACATTTTAGAAATTAAATTTATAATACACCTATCCCCCGATTTACAGCATACTTTTTTACACGATTTCGCTTTTACACGGTTTTTAAAATAACGAATTCAAAATAAAATGATAAAAATGAATATTTCAGATGAGTACATATTTCTACAATCATTTTTAAACTCCGTTCACTTGGTTATACATATTGGTGATTCCCCGTTTTGTATGCACAATAAAACTTCCTACGTATTCACGTAAATTACTGCAGTAAATTTGTGCCAGTAGAAAAGTGTACATCATTGTATTTTTTTAAATTTCATATTTACTGGTTAGCGACAAACAATTATTTTTTGTAGCATTTTTACAATTTTTTTCGCAATAAAATTTTAAACCATAGTTTTTAATGGAGCATGTAGAGATCTTTCAAATGAGGTATCACAAGCCCCTATTTCCTATTTAAAAATTTGGGGGTTGAAACTGTCACTCGAAGGGAGTTGCGGTTAGGGATGAAATTTTTACTTTGCAGGATATCATAAACGGGATTTTTTATAAATATGCACAATAATTGAGATACTGAATTTATTCCATTTGACTGGTTCGCACTGTATATTTGTTATTTTATGAATGAACTGTTATTTTAATTTTTCAAAATATGTTATTAAAAAAAATTACGTTAAATAAATGACGTTGTTTTCGATTTACACGGTTTTGCCTATAAAAAACCAATCTTCCGTGTAAATCGGGGGATAGGTGTATATGTATTTTGCATTATATTGTATTAATAAATAAAATGATTTGCTTCTTTTTCACTTATGTAGAACCTAACCCTATACATCACTGTAAATATGGGTTCTTTTTACGCCGATTCGATTTGCGCCGGCTTTTGCAAGAACGCAACTGCGGCGTAAACCGAGGGCTACCTGTACCAATGACAGATGATATTTTTGTAATGGGATGTGCACTTGTACACCTTTCAAAACCAATCCGAGCAGATGATAAGTTTATTGAATAAAAACGAATCCAACTTCTAGTAAAAAAATACTTTATTTCATTTACACAAAGATGATGCAACATTTTTCTTAAATAGTTTTATGTCGAGAAACTTTAAAGGTTTTGCATCGTCTCCTAAAGTGATCTCATTTTTCAGATAGTTTGCGCTGTTGTTAATCTTTCAAATCCAATTTTGGTAGATGACAAATTTGTAACATAATTTTCCCATAATTTTCCCAATTTTTATAATGCCACATATTTACAAAAAGTCACTTTAACCGGCGTTAGAAATTTCTATCCTGAATATGACGTCACAATGCGACAGTTACCTATATTATCGATGCGCGGTAAATTAATTTGAATTCCCAATAGCGATTTACAACATTTTTGTGTAAAAATTCTTTAATATGAAGAATGTTTTTCGTTTTATCCACACTTTAACCACAACGTGAATGCAGCTGACTGGGTTGGTTAGTAAAAAGATCAAAAGAATGACTACACTCTTTGTTTTGTCATGCTTTTATGCAAAAGCTTCCTCCAACTATTTAAAAAGAATCTAGTCCACGACGTTGAAATTTCACTTTGAGCGTTCCAGACATTCTCTCTCTGGATTTTTTAAAAACAATTTTTTTAACTTTGAAGTATATCTACGGACAGTGGCGGCTTGTGGTACAATAAAACAGGTGCTCTGCAATTTGCATCTCATATAATTTATTCGTAAGAAACTTTAATAGAACGTATCTATTTTTTGTCACAATTTCATTATGCTGCTGTATGTGTTTCCAATATGCCGAATTTAACTGAGATTGGATGTTGATTGTTCCTAATATTGCTAACTCCATTGAATTGTAAAAATGACTTTTGGAGTTTTTATGTTTTTTTATTTTTTACTCAAGTGTACTAAATCAGTCACTCTTACCTGTGTCCATGCTTTATCTCCACCAAAAAACAAACATAGAAAGCAAAAAAGAGCATTTTTCTTGTTTCAGCCACAAATCCAGTTATTCCTTGCATAAATTTCTTTGTTGAACCGACGTTTATATGGTTTTCCACGACTAATACCGCTTGTTTCAATAATAATAACCGGCAGCGGTCGACCTTTATTTTTCAAATCTATTTTTTCTTCGTAACTATACTTCACAAATCGCTTAAAGACAATTAAATTGTCCACAACATCCATTGCCAAAAAAACACTAATACAATACACGAACACGATAAAATGAAAGTTTACAACGACAAGGCCACAAAGCGAAAAACCGCACGTAACATAACATCCGAAATCTGGAGCAGGACTGCACAGATAATAAAGCATAAAATAATAACTGATGAAAATTAAAACCCACGCACTTGAAGAAAAGTTTTTGCGAACCTTACAAATTTTCTGCCGAAGTTCAAAATACGGGAATTCTCGATTGTTTTCGGGGCCGTTGAAAGCGCCATCATACAAATGTTGCTTACAATACATTTAATCATTATATTTGAGTGATTAGGGTATGACAGAACTGCGTGAAATGCAGCACATACAGAGCATTAAACTAGCGAAAGTGTTTGGGTATGTGCAGGACGCGAGGGGGATAGCAGGGGTGTCTCAAGCAGTTCTGTGCACTGCCTCGAATGGCCCAGTATAAAAACAACGGTCCGCTCCGCTGAAACCACGACAAAATTTAACTGGTTTGTTGGAATGCTGGATTCTCGATTCCATGGAGACATGGAGTTATTCGGTTGTTGCGATTAAGAAAATAAAATTCTGTGACGAAATTCAATTTTTTCAATATTACGTTTTATAAATTAAATACAAACGAAGTTAATTTTTTGGCGTTAATTTCTTTGCAGTTCTGCAGCTCTGCAGCACTTATGTACGAGCCGCCACTGTCTATGGACCCTTTCCATCATCAACAGTCGTCTATTATAGCTTCCGTAAACTCCACACAACGCCTTTTGTTGAGAGCGTCAAATCAATTTCTTCGTGAAGCACTAGATAGTTCGAAACACATCGGCACTCCAAGTTAAAATTTATAACTCGATAACTTTTTACACGACACAGTGGCCCTTACATGAATAATTTATTTTCGGAAGCTTAACCTCCGGTTAAAAGCGTAAAATGGGGAGAATTTATTGCGGCATTGACGGTTATGTTTAAAGCGCAATCAGTACCCGTAGGACTAAAACCGAAATGATGAATGGGGCATAACACGGAGGAAGTTAACCCAAAGCTCCCTATAAAACATATTAAGCTGAGACGCGCCTGAAAGTGACTAATCTCGCGGTGGGGGCAGCAAGCCTCGCACTTGAAACAACCGCCGCCCGGCCTTGAAAAAACGACCCCTGAAATCGCTGAAGCTTGAATTAAAAATCTTTCAGTTTTATAAAAGTGTGATGATTCGAAAGACGTCCAACGCGACTAATGGACCGGTTCGCCGGGGAAAAATCCAAGACGCGAATATGTCAATAAAATAATTCTTGTAATTCGAAAAGATTTCATGGCTTGTTTCACACGGACGTGCAAAAAATTACAAGCCCCTTATTTTTCTCCTCGTCTGAAACGCTCGAAATTAATCACGAAAATGGTTGATCGTCGAAGTGGCAATGTACAGGGTGAGTTAATTTTCACCGCCCCGGCCATATTACGTATTAAAGATTGAGGGGAAAGTATGCAATTTACTTGTTACATCAGTTGAAGTTTACACTTTCGATTAGTGCTACAAGTTTTCCAAATCATTTTTATTTGAAGCCAAAAAAGTAAAACAAAGAGTTTCGGGTAAAATTTCCATGTTTGGCTTTTATTTCAAAATTTGTCAAATTATTCTTATATATATATATATATATATATTTTAGCACGTCAGGCCTTGTAGGCCCATGGCTTGAATACAATTGTTGCTTTCTGAATTACAATTATACTTTCTGAACTACATTGATACTTTCTGATTTACAATTGGTGTTTTCTGACTTACAATTGACGAACCTCAATTACAATTCATGCTTTCTGAATTACAATTAAATAATCTGAACTACAATTAATGGTTTCTGAATTACAATTGATACTTTTCGATTTACAATTGGTTTTTTCTGAATTACAATTAAATAATCTGAACTACAATTATACTTTTTGAATTACCATTGATACTTTCTGATTTACAATTGATGTTTTCTGACTTACAATTACATAATCTGAACTACAATTAATACTTTCTGAATTACAATTGATACTTTCTGATTTACATTTGGTGTTTTCTGAATTTCCAGTTACTGATTTTACTGCCTCCTATGTCCTTAATTACTTCATCCTTCCATCCCGACTTGGGTCTTCCTCTTCTCATTTTTCCACCTACTTCACTTTCCAAAATCTTCTTGGGAACCCTACTATTCTGCATCCTCATCACCTGCCCCGCTTCGTCCTTCCATCTCGACTTGGGTCTTCCTCTTCTCATTTTTCCACTGTTAAAAAACTCATACTCCTCAATTTCCATTGTAGTATTCCCGGTTTGCTTTGTTTCTTGTAGTGCAACTATATCAAACTCATACTTTTTGATTTCACTGCCGATCTGTTTTAGCTTTGCTTCCACAAACGTCTCACTTACATTCCCTGACCCTATTCGTAGATTAACATTCTGCTTTGCACAGCTACTTTTCTCACTTTCCTTTTTCCCACTTGCTTCTCTCTCTATTTTTTTCCTTATGACTTTCGTTTTATTCACCGTCTCATTTAACCTTAATCCCGCCCGTGTCGTCGTACCTCCTTCCCGTTCATCTTCCTCACTTAGTTTTTTGACTGCACTTAGTCCGTTTTCCTTCTTACACCTTCCGTTTTCAGATGCCTTTAATTTGACTCCCTCCTGCTTCCACTCCTCCTCCGTTGCCTTCCATTCCTCCCTCAGTTTTTGAAACTCTTCTACCATTTCATCCTTATTGGTCTTTATTTCTTCCTTGATTTCTGCAGCCCAATTTTTTATCATGCTCTTTAGCTCTTCCATTTCTGCTAACTCTATTTGCTTTTGGGACTCTGGCGACCTTACTACTATTTTGATCTTTTCAAAGGATCGTAATTCTTCTTCTCTTTCCCTTTTTCTAATTACTTTGTCGGAACATTACAACGACCTTTCAACAGAATGCACTTGCAGCGCTCTACTTCCGCTTACTCTCTATCTCACTCACACTTCTACCTTGGATTCAATTACAATCGCTTACTCGTCGCGGTTAAATTCCACGCACTATCGTTCTCTCTCACACCACTAACTCTATCTCAACTACTCGTTTTACAGTTCAACGCTCGAGATGATGACCGTACCAAAATCTTCGTTATTTGGGACTCCTCACTTACACCACTACTGTTCCTCCTTCCCCCGTTTTTCAATTCCTCCCTTCATCAAATTTCTTCTTATTTCAATCGCTTACTTGTCACTGAATTATTCTTAGCATTGTTAATTGCAATTTGATTCGTTAAAAAATTATTACTTTTTCAGTTAAATCAAATTTAACATAAAGCACGAAAAATACTTTTATTTTTGACTTTCCAACAATGGATAATACGGTCTACCACGTAACAATATATGATGATCGACCCATAAAACTGAAGGGAACGGTGTTTTAGTTGTTGCCAGACCCGTATTCTGGAATTTGTGAGAAAAATAAAAAAAGTTTTTAATAGGTAAATTTTAAGTTTATTTTATAAAAGATGCTCAAAGTGATGCCCCATTACCCATAAATTAAAAGCATTTCAAGCTTCTCCTCGACTGAGTATTGAAATGGCATGATTATACCTGAACTAAACACAAAAGTTCACTATTCCACAAAACAAAGTTTTAATTTTCACTTTTTACCAACGATGTTTAAGTGTTGGAAGATTTGTTGCGAATGTGAATGTTTCTTTATTCACAAAGTGACCTAGGGTTGTGACCAGGGTTTTTGAACTTTGGGTGAATTAAGCAATTTATTTTATGGGAAGGTTCAATAACCGATAGGTATATTGACTTTGTAGACGGAAAAATTAAAACACAAAATTGTAGACAGATATACTAACGAAAATTAGAAGCTGGTAAGCGATTTTCGTATCAAGTTTAAAATCTAATATTGCAAAAATTATTTTTTATTATGATTATAATTACCGTGTAGCTGTTAGTTACGATGTTGTGAACTTTTAAAGAAATAGCGAAGACCCTTATTCCGGTCCTGTAAAATGTTATGTTGCACTTATTAACTTAACTTTATAACTGTCATAAATAATCAGCCAAGTACCCAAAACAAATACCATTGTTAGGTGAATTGGTCAGCTTATATCGTAAATCATTTAAAAAAATACCCTCTAATTCGAAAATGGCTTTATTTAATAAACCCAAATTAGTAAAATTATTTCAATTACATTAAATTATGTGAAAATATTTTACTGTTCGTACATAAAAAAACTAATAAATTGAGCAATTAGTAATTGAAAGAAAACCAAAATTTTACCTGATTAAAAAAAAAGATTTGTTCTTGGTTTCTATGTACCTTAATAATATAAAATTACTCATGCAATTTATGAGAAGGCCTATTTTGCCACGGGCGGTGAAACTTAACTCACCCTGTATAAATTTGTGTGTTTGATTCCTTGTAATTCTTCAGTCGATTTGGCCGTTAGTAATTGACTTTAATGCGTTAATGCCCGGCTGTAATTGCGTCCATAAGATAAATATTCAAAATGCAAAATTGTACGTTTCGGAGATATTAATTTTAATTAGAAACACCCTCGGTGAAACATCATTTATTCCCGTCTACTTTGGTTCCGCTTCAATCATTTAATTCATTTTATTACAAGAGGCCGCAGCTCAAACATAAAATAGGATTAACCCAACATGGAGTTGGAAATTTGAAGAAGATGAACCGACTTTCAGATTAATTGGCGCGTGGAATCACTTCCACATATTGTAATGCGTTTCTAACCCAACTCTGAATCGGGATATTTTACAGCAAACAGAAAATATGATGAAATGAATAGTCTTTGTTTCCCACTTGGATTTTTCATTTGGATTATATTAACTCAAGAAATACAGAAGAAGGAATGTGCCATTTTATACAGCTCTCCCCTACTACTAAGGTTACTATGTACTTTATTAACCCTTCAGTAGGCGCCTGTTAATTTGTTACACGAGGAGGTGCGTGGATTACATATGTAATCCACGCACTTTGATTATTTATTATTGTGTTAACAAAATATTTTGTTATTATGTTTTTTAAGGTAATGATACTTTAATACCTTTTATAACGTGTAAAAACAATTTGCTACCTGTCAGATAAAAGTTAAAATCATGTCAAGCGCCAAATCAGAGAAAAGTGTTGACAGTTTTATTACTTGTCAATACAATTTAAAAAATGAAATTTTAACGCAATAACAAAAACACATTTTTATATTTAAGGGCCTGTTTTTCAGATACCGTTTAAGTTTCCGAATATGATTGTGTTGGCAATGCCGACAATCTGAAATATTGCCAATTTAAAATGTAAAAAGCAATACATTCTTTGGCTAGGAAAGTTGGCAATATTTCAAATTTTCGCCATTACCAACAAAATTGCATTGGTTATTTGTTTTCCTTAAGTTTAAAAACTTAAACGGCATCTGAACAACCGGATTCTTCAATAATCCAGCCAAGTTTCAATCGGCATAAAAAAAGACCTCAATGTAATCATTGTAAATTGACTTTTTTTAAATGAATTTTAAAATGTTTTTTAATTAATGTGTATTGACAATGTTTTAAAATGTTTTTAAAATGTTTGTGGAGTTAAGTTTGTCATATTGTGATAAGATTTAAATGTTGTTATGCAAAAAAAGGAAAAATTTTGTAGGTAAATATACAATTAATTACATAACAAGGGAAACTCGATTTAAATTTAATTGAATGTAATTGGTTTTGAGAATGCAACATGTGTTGCCTGTTCCAACTCTGCAAGGCGTTCTGAATTTAAATTTGAAGTGAAAACGTTTTGATCAAAGCGCAAAGGAAACATTTTTAATAAATTCTAAAGTGTTTCGTAAGTGGAAACATTTAAAATGTTACAGTTACAGCTTATCTTTATGGGGAGCAAAAACGAAAACTCTGAAGTGTTGTTAAAAATTCAAAGCAATTTAATCTAACTTTCAACTTTTATGTTTGTTCTTTCCGTAATTTATAATCAGCTTTTGCCGGCGAATAAATACAGCTAAGATAAATTGAACAACAATTTGTGTTAGTAACGAAGGTTCAACGAACACTTTATTATCCCCAGATTCAACGAAAAAACTTCTTGGCCATTATTTTCACAAGAAATTAACAAGGAGGACGAAGCTTACCAAGCTTTTAACTTTAAATGCATATGACAAATTTGCTGATTCAGCTAACAGTCCAGCATTTTAGTATTCATCTTCTAAAAAATTCCAAGTGAATATTTTCCTTTGAGATTTTCTCTCTATCGCTATAAGAAACACCGTGTTTTTTATCCCGAAAACCATTGGGTTCACATAAATTTTGTACAGGGTGAGTTAAGTTTTACCGCCCGTGGCAAAATAGGCTTTTAAAATAATTGGTCAATTCTCATAAATTGCATGAGTAATTTTATATTATTAAGGTACATAGAAACCAAGAAAAAATCTTTTTTTTTAATCAGGTAAAATTTTGGCTTTCTTTCAATTACTAATTGCCTAATTTATTAGTTTTTTTGATGTACGAACAGTAAAATATTTTAACACAATTTAGTGTAATTGAAATAATTTTATTAATTTGGGTTAATTAAATAAAGTCATTTCCGTATTAGAGGGTATTTTTTTAAATGATTTACGACATAAGCTGACCAATTCATCTAACAATGGTATTGGTTTTGGGTACTTGGCTGATTATTTATGACAGTCATAAAGTTAAGTTAAAAAGTACAACGTTACATTTTACAGGACCGAAATATAGGTCTTCGCTATTTTTTAAAAGTTCACAACATTGTAACTAACAGCTACACGGTAATTATAATCAAAATAAAAAATAATTTTTGCAATATTAGATTTTAAACTTAATTAGAAAATCGCTTACCAGCTTCTAATTTCCGTTGGTATATCTGTCTACAATTTTGTGTTTTAATATTGCCGTCTGCAAAGTCAATATACCTATCGGTTATTGAACCTTCCCATAAAATAAATTGCTTAATTCGCCCAAAGTTTAAAAACCCTGGTCACAACCCTAGGTCACTTTGTGAATAAAGAAACATTCACATTCGCAACAAATCTTCCAACACTTAAACATAGTTGGTAAAAAGTGAATATTAAAACTTTGTTTTGTGGAATAGTGAACATTTGTGTTTAGTTCAGGTATAATCATAGAAACCAAGAAAAAATCTTTTTTTTTAATCAGGTAGAATTTTGACTTTTCTTCAATTACTAATTGCTCAATTTATTAGTCTTTTTAAGGAAAGAACAGTAAAATATTTTCACACAATTTAGTGTAATTGAAATAATTTTACTAATTTGAGTTCATTAAATAAAGCCATTTCCGTATTAAAGGGTATTTTTTTAAACGATTTACGACATAAGCTGACCAATTCACCTAACAATGGTATTGGTTTTGGGTACTTGGCTGATTATTTATGACAATCATAAAGTTAAGTTAAAAAGTGCAACGTTACATTTTACAGGACCGGAATAAGGGTCTTCGCTATTTCTTTAAAAGTTCACAACATCGTAACCAACAGTTACACGGTAATTATAATCGTGATAAAAAATAATTTTTGCAATATTAGATTTTAAACTTGATAAGAAAATCGCTTACCAGCTTCTAAGTTTCGTTAGTATATCTGTCTACAATTTTGTGTTTTAATTTTGTCATCTGCAAATCGGTTATTGAACCTTCCCATAAAATAAATTGCTTAATTCACCCAAAGTTCAAAAACCCTGGTCACAACCCTAGGTCACATTGTGAATAAAGAAACATTCACATTCGCAACAAATCTTCCAACACTTAAACATCGTTGGTAAAAAGTGAAAATTAAAACTTTGTTTTGTGAAATAGTGAACATTTGTGTTTAGTTCAGGTATAATCATGCCATTTTAATACTCAGTCGAGGAGAAGCTTGAAATGCTTTTAATTTATGGGTAATGGGGCATCACTTTGAGCATCTTTTATAAAATAAACTTAATATTATAAACTTATTTTATTTTTCTCGCAAATTCCAGAATACGGATCTGGCAACAACTAAAACGCCGTTCCCTTCAGTTTTATGGGTCGATCATCAGGTATTGTTACGTGGTAGATTGTATTATCCATTGTTGGAAAGTCATAAATAAAAGTATTTTTCGTGATTTAGGTTAAATTTGATTTAACTCAAAAAGTAATAATTTTTTAACGAATCAAATTGCAATTAACAATGCTACGAATAATTTGACAAATTTTGAAATAAAAAACCAAACATGGAAATTTTACCCGAAACTCGTTGTTTTACTTTTTTGACTTCAAATAAAAATTTGGAAAACTTGCAGCACTAATCGAAAGTGTAAACTTCAACTGATGTAACATGTAAATTGCATACTTTCCCCTCAATCTTTAATAAATATTATGGCCGGGGCGGTAAAACTTAACTCACCCTGTATAGCACCTTTTTGCGCAGATTTTAATAATAAACACATTTTGTAATAGCCAAAATTCACGTAAAACCAATACTTCACAAAATATTCAACAATTTCTTTGACGGACACGATTTTTTAACGGACTTGTTACACAGTGTTTCTTATAGCGGTACAAAAACAATCCCGGAAGAAAATCTTCACTTGAAATTTTTTACAAGATTCGGCGTTTTTTTTTGTCTAAAATGCCTGGACCATAATTAGTTTAATTCAATTTGTTAGTGCAGTCCGCCTTTGGAAGTAAGGCAGCTGGTGGCGCATATAACACTAAGTGGGGTCCTTTGGGATTGATGGCCGCGCCTACGGCAGGCCGACCCAAAACTCATTCAGTGTTCTTACAACTGAACAAATGACTTCATTTAGCGCAAAAACTGGAAACAAGATTACGTCCCCGGGAGAAATACCTTTTGATGGACACATAATACCCACTTCGACTTTATTGATGAAATTCGGTAAGCGAAAATTTCTTCTCATTAACGTAACGAGGCGAATTGGTGGAAAAAACGCAAGTTGACTCCTGCGTGTGATTCAAAGAAAATAAATGGTACATCAGTGGGATAAACGTGAGAATGGAACTGTCTGAAGCAAATGTTTTGCGATAATTATTCTTCGCCGAGTCGGACGGCATTGTTGTTTCGTTTTATTCGCGAAGATTTAATTTCTGCGCGACAGTCGAAAAATGACTGATACAATTTCGCTTCATCACCTCGAATTAAGTTACGGCGTTAAAATAAAACGTCTAGTTGGGAAACTTTTCAGCGATGAATAATGAATAACTGAATAACAAAATTTCAGAAGCTTCGTGCGCTGATTTCATAACAAAAAATAAAAGTATTTGAAATATTTCTTTGCTTGAAGGGAGTTGGGCTTTGTATTTCTTTTAAGAGCGAAGAAGACCTGGAAGTGTGACAGCAAAAAGTGTAGACAATGAGTAATGGAAAAACTGTTTTACGAAAATATCAAAGTGAATATCAACTTCAAAATGACGAATTACCATATAGATGGAGAAAGGTGGAAGTCGAAGAAGACACTTCAAAAGCAGCAATAAGAGGAACCAAAACATAAGGGATTTGGACCGGGAGGAATCCGAAACGAATTAATAAAATGTATTAACGGTGAAGAGATACCGGGCGAATGGAATGAAGGCTGAATAACATCATTCCATAAAAATTTTTTGTAGACACGTATCAAATTGAGGAACAAGTCGAATTCAGAGCTGGACGAACAACGAAAGACAACATCTTAATGGAAAAAATAACAGTAATGGGGAGAGAAGTAAATATGGTATTGATAGACCTGCAAAGTTTCATCAATATCGTTTCGTTCGTTTTCAAAATAATTGCTTAGTCGCATATTTCATCCCAACCCTGTATATCGGTATCCGCAATGAACAACATTGTAACTAGCAAAACGTAATTTTTCAGAAAAGCGCATTAAAGATTCTACATCTTCTCTTTTCCTTTTTCTTGAGGAGATAATTCTTTTTTGGGTTTGAAATTGATGGATACTCATTTATTTTAACTCATATAACATCACTGTATAATTTATTTTGAGAAAATTATTGATTTAACAGATTTACCAGCGTTTACCATTGTTCATAGAAGTAATGTTTGCAGTTATACCATTGTAACTTCGCTTACAATTATTTTGAACCCAGAATTTTTATCGAATAAGATTATAAAGTGTTTTACAACTCATTTACTTTTTGAAATTTGTTGTAATAATATTGTAAGCTCCAATACATTGCAACTTGTTAGACTGCTTATACCAATAATTATAATAAAATACGATATAATATTGTAGTAGTATTACTACTAACGGGCAATCATTTTTATTAATATTCGAATCTTCGGAAATATCTGAAGAACAACAAAATCTTATTAGATACACCAGCTTGAGATTTTCAGAAAATCAATTTTTCCTTTTTGGCTAGATTTATTGTTTATACTTTGCAGGATATTTTAAGCGTTTAACCATTTGAAAGTTCAAATTATTTTCGGAGTTCTAGTAATTTGAAGTGAGCGCAGCAAAGTACGGCCGCATCTCGGGTACTTTGTTCAAACTAGTGTTCAAGATATCTGGAAATTTACTCAACCGATTTTGATAAAACTTATACCACGCATTCTTTATATTATCTAAAATGTAGCATAGGACTTTTATGATTTTAATAGCTGCGTCAAAAAAAATTATATTTATACTCATTTTTCCGAGCGCCAAGGTGGTGCCTTAGGCGGTTGTCCGAGTTAAAATAACGAGGTTAGGTTGAACCAATGCAATAATTAACAAGTCTTACTTACCGTGTTGATTTTGTAGCAACTCCAGAATTTTCCTTCCCCGTGAAGACATGACAATATTGTTTTACTAACAATACAATTCACTCGTATTCACAAAATACTAATAAAATCAAACTACAGTGTTTCGATGTTACCGAATTTTAAGCGGGAAACAACATTGTAATTGTGTGTAGTCGTCGTTTAGTCCGATAATCATTGATGCAAGAACATTGTAAGTCAATAAATCTTAAAGGAATCCGAAGAATAACATTGTAAGAATCATTAACATTCCTATGAAAGAGCGTAAAAGAATGTATTATTCCGGCAACGACATTGTAAGTTTTGGTACAATTTTATTTAAGTAAATTTGTTAGTTCTGGGAAAGGTAAAGTATGTTACAATTTTTAGGTCACGCATTAAATTTCAGTAAAATTCTTTACCATGTTTTATCTGTTGGTAAGTACGTTATTGCAGATATAATGAGAAAAAAATTGATTTTTTTATAATAAAACAAAAAATAAAAAATAATTTGAGTTTACTAAATCATGTAAATCACACCCAAGATATCAATTGTGAAAAAAAGTGAAAATCGAGAAATTGTCAGTTACAATGTTGTTAATTGCGACTACCGATATTTCTATTAACTGAATACATTTTTCTTGCTTGGTATGATTTTGTTTGAAGGGGGCCATTAATTTTATTTTTAGAACTACATCTATTTGTCCAACTTTGTGTCAAAGAAAAATGTTTGTCTGAATTTTTTGTATCTTTCAAATTGTGTTTTCTTCCAATTTGTAGGTAGCTTGTTTAACACGCGCCAACGTTCTTTTTTGCGTTACGAAAAACGAATAAATTTTCCAGCAAAAATGAACCCTAAAATATGCCATTTCACAGTAACCAATACTGATTGGGGTTAATTAACGCGTCCGATTCATACATAGCTAAATCCGTTCGGCGGAACTGAATGCATGAAAGCTGTGAATAGTTTAATCAAATGCCATGCGGTTTATTTGGCTCACCGCCACTGCATGAAGTTTACAACAATTTGGAATAAACCGCTCGTCTCCTGAACGGCAGGTTAAAACGGTAAAGTGCAAAATTCGCAATAAAAGTTATGTAGGACTTTGAATCGGCTTCACGAGATCATTAAAACTGACACAACGAAAAGTTTGCACATTGCAATTCATTTCTTTTTACTTATGTCGAATTATTTTTTAATTGATGAACTGCTTGGCAAATGCAAAATTTGATGCACTGTGTAAACTTTTAACGATGCAAGTTTTCAGAATCGTGATCTGAAGTGAGAAACTGCTGATTTCTTGTTCAAACAATTTAAGTTCGTCGGCAATATTGAAATATTCCTTTTGCTGTTTTCGGAATAAGTTGCAGAAAGAAGGAAGTTTAACATCTCCACAATTTATCGACTGGAAGGCAAACGTTGGGAATTAAATAAAATAAGTAATATAAGAATGGATTATAGGAAGTCATTTTATTGTAGTTTTTGACTGGCACGTTGTTTGGAGAGCCTCATAAGTTGTTGAGGGTAATTTATAAGTTTTGGGGTAACGTCAAAAGTTCAAAATCGTCGGAATACAATAAAGATATGTCACAATAGATTTCAACATTTCATTCTGAATTAAAAAATCTGTACTTAATATTAAATTAAAAATCTAGAAGTTACAAGCAGTTTCAGTTTGCAATGCAGTTAACTAAAAAAATCAAGTAGGTAAGGAAACAACAGTGATTTGTGTGCCTAGGCACTGAAGTTGAAGTTATCATAGCCAATGAGCAATTTAGTGGCCACATTAGCGATAAAACAGAGCTTCTACGTTTTTTTTTTAATCGAGAAATTATGAAATTAAGAAATCCGAAACAACTGTGTAAAGTTTATTCATTCATTCATTTTATTGTAGTTTTTGACTGGTACGTTGTTTGGAGAGCCTCATAAGTTGTTGAGTGTAATTTATAAGTTTTGGGGTAACGTCAAAAGTTCAAAATCGTCGGAATACAATAAAGATATGTCAGAATAGATTGCAGCATTTAATTCTGAATTTAAAAGTCTGTACTTACTATTAAATTAAAAATCTAGAAGTTACAAGCAGTTTAAGTTTTCGATGCAGTTAACTAATAAAATCAAGTAAGTAAGGAAACAACAGTGATTTGTGTGCCTAGGCACTGAAGTTGAAGTTATCATAGCCAATGGGCAATTTAGTGGCCACATTAGCGATAAAACAGAGCTTCTACGTTTTTTTTTTTAATCGAGAAATTATGAAATTAAGAAATCCGAAACAACTGTGTAAAGTTTACTTATTCATTCATTTTATTGTAGTTTTTGACTGGCACGTTGTTTGGAGAGTCTTATAAGTTGTTGAGGGTAATTTATAAGTTTTGGGGTAACGTCAAAAGTTCAAAATCGTTGGAATACAATAAAGTTATGTCAGAATAGATTACAGCATTTAATTCTGAATTAAAAAGTCGGCACTTATTACTAAATTAAAAATCTAGAAGTTACAAGCAGTTTAAGTTTTCAATGCAGTTAACTAAAAAAATCAAGTAGGTAAGGAAACAACAGTGATTTGTGTGCCTAGGCACTGAAGTTGAAGTTATCATAGCCAATGAGCAATTTAGTGGCCACATTAGCGATAAAACAGAGCTTCTACGTTTTTTTTTTAATCGAGAAATTATGAAATTAAGAAATCCGAAACAACTGTGTAAAGTTTATTCATTCATTCATTTTATTGTAGTTTTTGACTGGTACGTTGTTTGGAGAGCCTCATAAGTTGTTGAGTGTAATTTATAAGTTTTGGGGTAACGTCAAAAGTTCAAAATCGTCGGAATACAATAAAGATATGTCAGAATAGATTGCAGCATTTAATTCTGAATTTAAAAGTCTGTACTTACTATTAAATTAAAAATCTAGAAGTTACAAGCAGTTTAAGTTTTCAATGCAGTTAACTAAAAAAATCAAGTAGGTAAGGAAACAACAGTGATTTGTGTGCCTAGGCACTGAAGTTGAAGTTATCATAGCCAATGGGCAATTTAGTGGCCACATTAGCGATAAAACAGAGCTTCTACGTTTTTTTTTTTAATCGAGAAATTATGAAATTAAGAAATCCGAAACAACTGTGTAAAGTTTACTCATTCATTCATTTTATTGTAGTTTTTGACTGGCACGTTGTTTGGAGAGTCTTATAAGTTGTTGAGGGTAATTTATAAGTTTTGGGGTAACGTCAAAAGTTCAAAATCGTCGGAATACAATAAAGATATGTCAGAATAGATTGCAGCATTTAATTCTGAATTTAAAAGTCTGTACTTACTATTAAATTAAAAATCTAGAAGTTACAAGCAGTTTAAGTTTTCGATGCAGTTAACTAATAAAATCAAGTAAGTAAGGAAACAACAGTGATTTGTGTGCCTAGGCACTGAAGTTGAAGTTATCGTAGCCAATGGTCAATTTAGTGGCGACATTAGAGATAAAACAGAGCTTCTACGTTTTTTTTTTAAATCGAGAAATTATGAAATTAAGAAATATGAAACAACTGTGTAAAGTTTTTCTAGGTTGCGTGACGCTTATTTGTTGTCCCTCCTCCACTAATTCTTTGATGAAAGAATTACTTCACTGGCTATTTTTTTCTTTTTTGCTTTTAACTTTTATTGTATTAGTTTAGCAACACTATGTAGAGATGATGAATCGGACTACCTATTATTATTGATAATTGCACGTAGAAAGTAAGTTAAGTAAACAAGTAAGTATTTTATTAATCCAGTAATTTTATTTACTTTCTGACTGGAGTCTCAGAATTCAACCGAACTGTCACTGTCACTGTTACTGTCAATTACGCTACCAACACAATGTTGATGAAAGTCCCTAACTGTGCGATTTTATTCTATAACGCACGGCGTGCGTAAAGATATGCTTACTTAGTTTGTACAATATTAGTCATTTTCAGTAGTAGCAAAAGAAAAAAAATTATAAATCGTCAGATTATGAATGTGTTTGAATGATCAAATTTGGTGAGGCAAAATGAGAGGAACTTGATTAATCTAAGTACTTTAAAACAACAAAAAAACTTTGCAGTTACCTACCAATTAAATTAATGCTTTCTTTTTATGATGGAAGTTAGTAGTAGTTATGCGATATGCGGAAATTGAGTTATAATGAAAGCACAGATTTATAAAATTGCCGTCGTTATTTTTATTTTATATTCGTTGCTATGCTAAACGGTCAATTTACAAAGTGGATTCCGTGTCATTAGCGAGAAACTAATTTCAACATATGTTTTAGTATAACACGGATAATGTTTGTACTCGTACGGTTGTAACAGAGTTCCTTGATCTTCGTAATTCCTTTTAATTATAATTTTCAAAATGGTTCTGCAAGCGTTTCTATTGTTTTCATATAAATTGTTCAAGTTAATAAAACCGATACAAAAATAGTTTACAAATTCGCCTGGATCCATATGTGTTGATCAGTCGAAATAAGCTGGCATTTGTTGAAGATAAAAATAGTTACCATCTTAGCTCAAGAAAATCCTGAAATTTTAAGTTTTTTTTTCACCTTTCCCTTAAATCGCAAAAGTGTGAAAGGAATTTAAATGTTTGTTTTAAATGTTTCTCTTTTCATTAAAAAAAAATTATCCCGCTTCAGTAATCCGAATTATTTATTTATCCAGATCACCGCGCTTTTAATTAGGTCGGATTATCGAGGTCGCACTGTACTGTATCTAACTTATAATAAATAAATTTCAAATGCTTTTCAGAAACTGTTTTTTTGTGTTGTGAAATAAATTTTCGTTGAAATGCATTATAAATTTCTTTTAATGAATCACAAAAAACGATATTAGAAAAAGTAGCCGAGATTACAAAGATCCAAAAAAAGTTATACTTGATAATGTTGAGTTTTTCTACTTTTACAAACCTTAAAGAGAACATGTTTAATGTAGCGTCTTTTATTGATATACCCACATTGTAAAATCGTTGCTTTCATTTAAGTGGCACTTCATTTTTGTTGACTAACAACCAAAAAGCTCGAAAAGCTTTGTAGATTTAAAATTAATTAAAATTAATCCGAGGATAACGCCCACCTGGCCAATGTTCTCCTGTCTGGAGGATCCCTTAATTTGTTAAGAAAAGACACAAACTAAAGGACGTTCACTTGTCAGACGGACTAATATAAACGCAAACCGCAAAAAAACCGTCTACGAGGAGAAATAGTATCTTATGCAATGAGCATTTAATGATGGCTATTAAGACACGAGTGTCGTAATGAATATGAGTGTCTTAATAGCCATTAAATGTGAGTTGCATACACTATTTTTTCTACGACCAGTCATAATTTTAAAAAACAAGCGCTTTATTTTCAAAATGTATTAAATGTATTAAACTTGTAAAAAAACACAAACCTCAGTTCTATAATGTAACAAGTCAAAAATTCAAGTTTTGAGATAATCGCATTTAAAAAGACAATAATAGTTTTCTTGACTTTACTATAACTTTTTTGTGCTTAGGAATTTACGGATAATAATTGACATACTTAATAATTATTCATTTATGATTGCCTTAATAAAACTTACACTTCTGAAAATTTACAATTTTTTTTTGAGGTGTTACACTATTGAACTTTGCACAAAATTTCGTTTTGTGGGTCATTTACAAACGAATTTTGAAAATTGACTTCTAACTCTTTTGAATTGAATAAAATACACTTTTTCCTTTTGAATGATGTGCTTAACACAAAAATGTGTGTAAAAGTAATAAAAATTTTAATATGTAAATTTTAGTATGTAAATGTGACGTGATTATAATTTGTTATAATTTAAAAAATATGTAAAAAGAAAAAGTGTTGTGGGAAAAAAGGAAAATTTATATGGAAAAATTCAATTCAGTAAGTTAACTTTTTGAATTTTTCAAAACTAACAAACGAAAATGAGCCTTTTTAGTTGTTACAACATAGAACTGAGGTATCGATATCTGAAAATTAATTAATTAACAAAAAAAGGAAATTATTCTTTTTGATTTATAGTTATAAACATGAAAACTTATGTATTTGTTTTGCGAGGAACACGATGGTGCAATTAAAAATCGATTTGCTCTAAGATTGACAGAGATAGAAATCGAGAAAATGGCCGTAGCTCCGTTAATACTGGAGCAACTCAATTGATTCTTGTTCCATCGTTTCCGGCAGAAAAAGTTATCCTAGTAAGGAAAGAAGAAAAGAAAAAGAAAAGACAAAAAAAAAGAAGCGAGAGAAAAAAGCCAAACCAAGGAAAACCCTTTTTTTCTTTCTTGCTTAGAGTGTCTTATAAACATGAAAACTTATGTATTTTTTTTGCGAGGAACACAATGGTGCAATTAAAAATCGATTTGCTCTAAGATTGACAGAGATAGAAAACTATAAACCGAGAAAATGGCCGTAGCTCCGTTAATACTGGAGCAAATCAATTAATTCTTGATTGATTTTTTATTCAGAACCGAACGAAGAATGTCACTGCGTGTAGCTTTTCCGGCATTGAAAACTAAAATTTACTTACTATAGACAATAAATATTTAACATCTGGGGCTTCTCCAATAAATAATTTGATTTCATTTGTAGAAAACGTTTTAGATTTTTTGGGTGTATACCCTTCTGATTTCCTTTTCAATAGGGCTTGTAATTTGAGATATTTGAATATGTCCTTATGTTTAATACACAACGTAGATTTTAAAATTGAATAATGTGTCCATAAACTTGTGGATTTCAATTTTATAGACAACTCATCACAATAAACAATTAACACATTGTCCGAAAAACTCTTAACCTTACTTTTCTCCCTCCAAGGTTTTTGCCGATTTTACGGGCAATAAGTTGTTTTCAACTCTTGTAGCTTGTTCCAAAATTTCTGGTGGAGTTGAATTTTCGATTTCATCGTCAGTATCGCACATTTTCAACGATTTAATTGGTAAAATTTAATAGACTTACAGTAACTATGAACCAGAACTGTCAAAATTGATAAATTTTAGATCCGCCCATCCTCATGGCAATACTTGATATTGACCGAATATTAGTAATGTTGCATTTCCATTGGTTATAAATTTGTAACTTAATGAAAAATTTGTATCTTAATGGGTATCATTAAGGTACGACTTGTAACTGTCTAATAAATCGATTAAAGTACGGGCGTAAAAAAAATGTCTTCCTTCAACGATAAATTAAATCTGTACCTGTATCAAAACTAAAACTTTTCAAACTAATTAAGATATCCATTTGAAACTATTAGTAGCTAAATTAAGTGTTAGTCTCAAGCTGCTGCTTACAGACCGCTTTATGACGCAGAACAGTAAAGTACACACACCCGATAAACAGGAGTGCGCTGAAAGGTCCAACGAACATGAAGTAAGCCCGAAGGAATTGTGATTGATGTTGCGGTCACTCAAGCGTACTCCGAGAGCCCCTCTTGGATGTCGCTTCCGGTTTACAGAATGTTAGTTCGCCACAGGGATAGTAAGTATTTCCGTTTACTTATTCCCGATGTGACCCGCGTTTGTTCCGTCGTCTGAAACTATTTTAAAATCATTCAATATTTGCACGGGTTCCTGAAAGTAGGTCGGCGCTGTTACAGAACCGTTACCCTTAAAATTAACGACGCCTCCGATAAAAACTTAATAGAGCGAAAATTAATGCGATAAGAGAACATAATGATTTGACCAGAAGGATACTTTCCGGAATGGATTTCATATTTGTTTGGCGGCGCTGATAATGAAAGTGAAATATTTGCTTGAGATTGGTGTGTGTGTGCAGTCGAATAAAAGTTTGTCGGTCGTGTCATTGATCAATCATTAGTTTTCCAAGAGGTTAATGGAATTGGGTGACGGAATTTTATTGCTAACAAATTTTACTACATTAGTAACGTTATTTTAAACTTTGTCTTTAATTTAAAAAAATATATACAGGGTGAGTTAAGTTTTACCGCCCCGGCCATAACACCTATTAAAGATTGAGGGGAAAGTATGCAATTTACATGTTACATCAGTTGAAGTTTACACTTTCGATTAGTGCTACAAGTTTTCCAAATTTTTATTTGAAGCCAAAAAAGTAAAACAAAGAGTTTCGGGTAAAATTTCCATGTTTGGTTTTTTATTTCAAAATTGACAAATTATTCGTTTGCAATTGCAATTGCAATTTGATTCGTTAAAAAATTATTACTTTTTAAGTTAAATCAAATTTAACATAAAGCACGAAAAATACTTTAATTTATGACTTTCCAACAATGGATAATACGGTCTACCACGTAACAATACCTGATGATCGACCCATAAAACTGAAGGGAACACCGTTTTAGCTGTTGCCAGACCCGTATACCGGAATTTGTGAGAAAAATAAAATAAGTTTTTAACAGGTAAATATTAAGTTCATTTTATAAAAGATGCTCAAAGTGATGCCCCATTACCCATAAATTAAAAGCATTTCAAGCTTCTCCTCGACTGAGTATTGAAATGGCATGATTATACCTGAACTAAACACAAATGTTCACTATTCCACAAAACAAAGTTTTAATTTTCACTTTTTACCAACGATGTTTAAGTGTTGGAAGATTTGTTGCGAATGTGAATGTTTCTTTATTCACAAAGTGACCTAGGGTTGTGACCAGGGTTTTTAAACTTTCTGTGAATTAAGCAATTTATTTTATGGAAAGGTTCAATAACCGATAGGTATATTGATTTTTGCAGACGGCAAAATTAAAACACAAAACTGTAGACAGATATACTAACGAAAATTAGAGGCTGGTAAACGATTTTCTTATCAAGTTTAAAATCTAATATTGCAAAAATTATTTTTTATTATGATTATAATTACCGTGTAGCTGTTAGTTACGATGTTGTGAACTTTTAAGGAAATAGCAAAGACCCTTATTCCGGTCCTGTAAAATGTAACGTTGTACTTTTTAACTTAACTTTATGACTGTCATAAATAATCAGCCAAGTACCAAAAACCAATACCATTGTTAGGTGAATTGGTCAGTTTATGTCGTAAATCATTTAAAAAAATACCGTCTAATACGGAAATGGCTTTATTTAATGAACCTAAATTAGTAAAATTATTTCAATTACACCAAATTGTGTAAAAATATTTTGCTGTTCGTACATAAAAGAAACTAATAAATTGAGCAATTAGTAACTGAAAGAAAGCCAAAATTTTACCTGATTAAAAAAAAAGATTTTTTCTTGGTTTCTATGTACCTTAATAATATAAAATTACTAATGCAATTTATGAAAATTGACAAATTATTTTAAAGACCTATTTTGCCACGGGCGGTAAAACTTAACTCACCCTGTACAGTGCGTTTTTTAACTGTTGCCATAGGGAATTGCATGTTAAAAGAAAGGAATTGTTCAAAGTTTACATGTTCTATTTTCCAAAAGCTAATTTAATCATAGCCTCGAGGAGCTTTCGCTATTTATTTTTTAAAACAAAGTGACAAAAGTCAACTGACATTGCAGCCTACTAGAAATGATAGTGGCAAGAAAACGCATTTAAAAAATATTTTTTTCAAAACTTTATCAACAGTTTAGAATATTAAATTGTAATCTATTCGATAGTTTGTTTTAAAAATGATTTACATATTTTCATCAGAACAAAAGTTAACACCATGCAATTCCCTATGGCAACAGTTAAAAAAACGCACTGTGTACTTTTTTTACTCGCAATTTTATATTCGCTCGGCTGCGCAAACGTCGCTTCGCAAACACAAAATTTGCTCTCAATTCTAATAAAGCAATGTACTGTATTCAATCGAATTGAAATTGTTGCAAAAATTGATTATTACAAAGTTTTTAGACATTTAACAATAAAAAGAAATCCCCATCTTTTGTTTGCAAAACGTTTATTTTAATAATGAGGCTGTGTACAATGAAATTCCGCTTTTATACAATTAATTCTAAGGATTCTCAAGATTCTGATATACTGAATATAAAAGCGCCTAAATTGCTTTCGAGACTCATCCTTAGGCACCGATATTTGCGAAAGGCTTTGTTCTTGTATACACTTCCTCCAGGAGATTCGCAACGTACCTTTCCGTTATTGCAGACATATAACTACTTAGCTGATTATTTAGAGGGCATTAATACTCTTATGCAATTTAATGTCGCAGTTTATAGCTGCGAAAAGAAAATTGAAGCGTCTCACCTGCCTACAATAAAGTGCCCCACCACTTTGTTTCATAAATCGTTTAAATATTGATCTGGGCATTGCTACGCGTATGGTATTTATAACCGCACTAATGCCCGACATTTAGCATAACGTTTCAAGTTCAGCGGTATAATGTCAGAAAGATCCCCGGGGATTCGGCATTTTCACTTTCTTATTATCGGAGCCGAAATGGAGTAATCTGGCGATTTATGTGTCTAATACGTGATGGTGATCAATGGGCAGTAAATTGGAACGTCTGGGATCTCGCCCCGGGAAGATGAATCAGCGCTGAAATAATTTTTCGTCCCGAAATATTGTTTGTTATTAAATTAGTCTTATTGGTTGAGTCTGTCGTAAAAATGTGGTTTGAATGGGGAAATCTAGACGGCTAAATATATTTTTTAGTGCGGCCTGAGACGAGACATAAAATAAATAAACCGTATCGAACACAGAAAAAACGTAATAAGGCAAGACAAGAACACTGGGAATGAGCCATGAACAAGGATGACACCTTTTCAATTTCAGAAAAGATGAATTGTAATTCGGATTAGTAAATTGTAAACTGACGATTTCTGACAATTATGAGCTACAATTGACGACTTATAATATACAATTGACTATTCTGAATTACAATTGACGACTTCTGAAACACATTCGACTAATCTGAATTACACTTGACAATTTCTGAAATACAATTGACGATTTCTGAAATACAATTGACGATTTCTCAAATACAATTGACGATTTCTGAATTACAATTGACGATTTCGGAAATGCAATTGACGATTTCTGAAATACAATTGACGATTTCTGAATTACAATTGACGATTTCGGAAATGCAATTCACGATTTCTGAAATACAATTGACGATTTCGGAAATGCAATTGACGATTTCTGAAATACAATTGACGATTTCTGAAATACAATTGACGATTTCTGAAATACAATTGACGATTTCGGAAATGCAATTCACGATTTCTGAAATACAATTGACGATTTCGGAAATGCAATTGACGATTTCTGAAATACAATTGACGATTTCTGAAATACAATTGACGATTTCTGAAATAAAATTGACGATTTCTGAAACACATTCGACTAATCTGAATTACACTTGACAATTCCTGAGGTACAATTCACTATTCTGAATTACAATTGACGATTTCTGAAATACAATTGACGATTTCGGAAGTACAATTGACTATTCTAAATTACACTTCACGATTTCTGAAACACAATTGACTATTCTGAATTACAGTTGACGACTTCTGAAACACAATTGACTAATCTGAATTACACTTGACAATTCCTGAGGTACAATTCACTATTCTGAATTACAATTGACGATTTCTGAAATACAATTGACGATTTCGGAAGTACAATTGACTATTCTAAATTACACTTCACGATTTCTGAAACACAATTGACTATTCTGAATTACAGTTGACGACTTCTGAAACACAATTGACTAATCTGAATTACACTTGACAATTTCTGCAGTACAATTGACTATTCTGAATTACAATTGACGACTTCTGAAACACAATTGACTAATCTGAATTACACTTGACATTTCCTGAAGTACAATTCACTATTCTGAATTCCAATTGACGATTTCTGAAATACAATTGACGATTTCTGAAGTATAATTGACTGTTGTAAATTACCCTTGACGATTTCTGAAACACAATTGACTAACCTGAACTACACTTGACAATTCCTGAAGTACAATTCACTATTCTTAATTATAATTGACGATTTCTGAAATACAATTGACTAACCTGAACTACACTTGACAATTCCTGAAGTACAATTCACTATTCTGAATTATAATTGACGATTTCTGAAATACAATTGACGATTTCTGAAGTATAATTGACTATTGTAAATTACACTTGACGATTTCTGAAACACAATTGACTATTCTGAATTACAGTTGACGACTTCTGAAACACAATTGACTTTTCTAAATTAAAGTTGACTACTTCTGAAACACAATTGACTAATCTGAATTACACTTGACAACTTCTGAAGTACAATTGACTATTCTGAATTACACTTGACAATTTCTGAAGTACAATTGACTATTCTGAATTACAATTGACGACTTCTGAAACACAATTGACTAACCTGAACAACACTTGACAATTCCTATAGTACAATTCACTATTCTGAATTATAATTGACGATTTCTGAATTACAATTGACGATTTCTGAAGTATAATTGATTATTGTAAATTACACTTGACGATTTCTGAATTACAGTTGACGACTTCTAAAACACAATTGACTAATCTGAATTACACTTGACAATTTCTGAAGCACAATTGACTATTCTGAATTTCAGTTGACGACTTCTAAAACACAATTGACTAATCTGAATTACACTTGACAATTTCTGAAGTACAATTGACTATTCTGAATTACAGAAATGTTATTTTGTGAATTGAATTACGAGAAGTTTAATGTTTAATTTTGAAGTAATTAATTTCGCCAGTTAAATTACAAATGAAAAGATTTAAAAGCTTAAAGCGTGCTGCTCTCTTATATTTTTAGGCGACGAATAAATAAAGCGACGTTTGATGAATTAGAATTGTATAACGACGCCCTTACAAAAAGAGCAGCAATAAATTCAGCCCATCTAAATTTGTACAGGAAAAAATCGAATACACTTAAAGCAAACACAATTACTTATGTGTTCTTTATCCGCTTCTCTCTGCCACATATAAATAGCGCGGAAGCTTGAATGGGGAAAGCGACGCCCAGTCAAACAAAAAATCTCGTATTTTGGAGTAGGCGGTAAATTATGGCATTGCCGCACAATTATCGGTTTTCGAAGGAAAAAGATCTTTAATCAAGAGGAAATTGCAGATTACCGAAAAAATTGGATTCCTGCCAAAGCTCGATATCCCATCGAGTGAAATATCAGCAGATGCACGCTAATGCTCAACACTTGCCGGTTAATAGAAGCAACCGTAAAAACTGTAACGACTGTCTTACTTGGTGCCAAGCCGTAACTCGGATTAACCCCATAACCGCGGCTTGCAGAACTCGGTGAGTAAACCTCGGCTTGACCCAATTCATATTTTACAGCTAAATATGTTTGATTAAACAAACATGCTGATAAGAAGTTTTGTTTGGTTTATTTGGTCAACCGTAAAAATGTAAATTTAAGAAAAATGTTGATTTTTGGTTTCGTTTAATTCATAGTAATTAAAAAATAATATTTAATTAATAGTCGAGACTTTTGGCAGATTTTTAAAATTTTTGTTTGTTCAAGTATCTGAGGACTCAACCGGTCCAATTAAATTTTCTAAAAGCTTTTTCTTTGTGAGTTGCTAATAAAAAGGTTAAATTAATTTCAGAATTTTTCTGCCTTTAAGTGAACTTCTTCTGGCTGATTATTCATTACTGTAATCTCAACTAATCATTACAGAATTGAGATTAAATTCAACTATTAATATTTTCATGAAATTGCCACATTGTAGATTTTAATTATTGTCTTCGCAGTATGAGTGAGGAATTTAGTTGTGAACCTAGTCGCTTCTAGAAGCAGAGGTCTGGATGAAAGAGTTAAATAATGTGTTTGATTGTGTTAATTGCAATGTAAGAAAAGAAAATAAAATACAGTGCACTAATATTTTAATACAAACTGATTTTGTACAGAAAACCCCTAAGTTAACACTTCTGTAAAATATAAGGTTACAGAAAAATCAGTAAAATATCACGATTTCAAATTAACAATCAAGACTTTTGGCAGATTTTTAAAATTTTTGTTTGTTCAAGTATCTGGGGACTCCACCGGTCAAATTAAATTTTCTAAAAGCTTTTTCTTTGTGAGTCGCTAATAAAAAGGTTAAATTAATTTCAGAATTTTTCTGCCTTTAAGTGAACTTCTTCTGGCTAATTATTCATTACTGTAATCTCAACTAATCATTACAGAACTGAGATTAAATTCAAGTATTAATATTTTCAGGAAATTGCCACATTGGAAATTTTAATTATTGTTTTCACAGTATGAGTGAGGAATTTAGTTGTAAACTTAGTCACTCCTCGAAGCAGAGGTCTGGATGAAAGGGTTAAATAATGTGTTTGATTGTGTTAATTGCAATGTAAGAAAAGAAAATAAAATACAGTGCACTAATATTTTAATACAAACTGATTTTGTACAGAAAACCCCTAAGTTAACACTTCTGTAAAATATAAGGTTACAGAAAAATCAGTAAAATATCACGATTTCAAATTAACAATCAAGACTTTTGGCAGATTTTTAAAATTTTTGTTTGTTCAAGTATCTGGGGACTCAACCGATCAAATTAAATTTTCTAAAAGCTTTTTCTTTGTGAGTCGCTAATAAAAAGGTTAAATTAATTTCAGAATTTTTCTGCCTTTAAGTGAACTTCTTCTGGCTAATTATTCATTACTGTAATCTCAACTAATCATTACAGAACTGAGATTAAATTCAAGTATTAATATTTTCAGGAAATTGCCACATTGGAAATTTTAATTATTGTTTTCACAGTATGAGTGAGGAATTTAGTTGTAAACTTAGTCACTCCTCGAAGCAGAGGTCTGGATGAAAGGGTTAAATAATGTGTTTGATTGTGTTAATTGCAATGTAAGAAAAGAAAATAAAATACAGTGCACTAATATTTTAATACAAACTGATTTTGTACAGAAAACCCCTAAGTTAACACTTCTGTAAAATATAAGGTTACAGAAAAATCAGTAAAATATCACGATTTCAAATTAACAATCAAGACTTTTGGCAGATTTTTAAAATTTTTGTTTGTTCAAGTATCTGGGGACTCAACCGATCAAATTAAATTTTCTAAAAGCTTTTTCTTTGTGAGTCGCTAATAAAAAGGTTAAATTAATTTCAGAATTTTTCTGCCTTTAAGTGAACTTCTTCTGGCTAATTATTCATTACTGTAATCTCAACTAATCATTACAGAACTGAGATTAAATTCAAGTATTAATATTTTCAGAAAATTGCCACATTGGAGATTTTAATTATTGTTTTCGCAGTATGAGTGAGGAATTTAGTTGTGAACTTAGTCGCTCCTCGAAGCAGAGGTCTAGATGAAAGAGTTAAATAATGTGTTTAGTTGTGTTAATTGCAGTGTAAGAAAAGAAAATAGAATACAGTGCACTAATATTTTAATACAAACTGATTTTGTACAGAAAACCCCTAAGTTAACACTTCTGTAATATATAAGGTTACAGAAAAATCAGTAAAATATCACGATTTCAAATTAACAATCAAGACTTTTGGCAGATTTTTAAAATTTTTGTTTGTTCAAGTATCTGGGGACTCCACCGGTCAAATTAAATTTTCTAAAAGCTTTTTCTTTGTGAGTCGCTAATAAAAAGGTTAAATTAATTTCAGAATTTTTCTGCCTTTAAGTGAACTTCTTCTGGCTAATTATTCATTACTGTAATCTCAACTAATCATTACAGAACTGAGATTAAATTCAAGTATTAATATTTTCAGGAAATTGCCACATTGGAAATTTTAATTATTGTTTTCACAGTATGAGTGAGGAATTTAGTTGTAAACTTAGTCACTCCTCGAAGCAGAGGTCTGGATGAAAGGGTTAAATAATGTGTTTGATTGTGTTAATTGCAATGTAAGAAAAGAAAATAAAATACAGTGCACTAATATTTTAATACAAACTGATTTTGTACAGAAAACCCCTAAGTTAACACTTCTGTAAAATATAAGGTTACAGAAAAATCAGTAAAATATCACGATTTCAAATTAACAATCAAGACTTTTGGCAGATTTTTAAAATTTTTGTTTGTTCAAGTATCTGGGGACTCAACCGGTCAAA
Source organism: Dascillus cervinus (assembly GCA_949768715.1). Classification (NCBI taxonomy): domain Eukaryota; kingdom Metazoa; phylum Arthropoda; class Insecta; order Coleoptera; family Dascillidae; genus Dascillus; species Dascillus cervinus. The sequence goes on along the minus strand of OX458319.1, from coordinate 30,965,534 downwards.
TTAAATTTTCTAAAAGTTTTTTCTTTGTGAGTTGCTAATAAAAAGGTTAAATTAATTTCAGAATTTTTCTGTCTTTAAGTGAACTTCTTCTGGATAATTATTCATTACTGTAATCTCAACAAATCATAACAGAATTGAGATTAAATTCAACTATTAAAATTTTCAGGAAATTGCCACATTGTTGATTTTAATTATTGTCTTCGCAGTATGAGTGAGGAATTTAGTTGTGAACTTAGTCGCTCCTCGAAGCAGAGGTCTGGATGAAAGAGTTAAATAATGTGTTTAGTTGTGTTAATTGCAGTGTAAGAAAAGAAGATATAATATAGTGCACTCATATTTTAATACAAACTGATTTTGTACAGAAAACCCTTAAGTTAATACTCCTGTAAAATATAAGGTTATAGAAAAATCAGTAAAATACCACGATTTCAAATTAACAATCAAGACTTCTGGCAGATTTTTTAAAATTTTTGTTTGTTCAAGTATCTGGGGACTCAACCGGTCCAATTAAATTTTCTAAAAGCTTTTTCTTTGTGAGTCGCTAATAAAAAGGTTAAATTAATTTCAGAATTTTTTTGAGTGAAAAATTTAGTTGTGAACTTAGTCGCTCCTCGAAGCAGAGGTCTGAATGAAAGAGTTAAATAATGTGTTTAGTTGTATTAATTGCAGTGTAAGAAAAGAAGATAGAATACAGTGCACTAATATTTTAATACAAACTAATTTTGTACAGAAAATCCTTAAGTTAATACTTCCGTAAAATATAAGGTTACAGAAAAATCAGTAAAATATTGCGATTTCAAATTAACAAACAAGTTTCTGATTGATAATATTGTGGTGCAGTGTAGGCCACAGTTTACGCCACGTTTCCAGCATCTCAGTTGCTGAATAAGCTGCAATAACACCCTAAACGTTTTCGATAGAGGTTTCCAATTCGACAACAAAATCTATAAATGGAGACTGTATTTTTCTTCTCCAATTCATACATTTCTTGATCACCTGTTGAGGGGTAAATATTTGGATTATAGTACGTTTATCAAGATTTAGGGCGTGCTGTACGTGCCAAACTGCCATATTTATGGCTTAAACAATAATAGTAAAAATAAATACACCAAACTATTGCGTACCAGAGTTTTAACAATTTTTTTGAGAGTGAATTAAAGCTTTGAAAGCAAGGCAATTTTTTGCTAAGAAGAAATCATGAATGCAGACTTCTTAATGTAGCTTTTTCAGTTCATTAGTGTTCATTGTATGTCCCACAAGAATCTGCAATTAAAACTATTCACGTTTTGTAGACAGTTTTTTCTATGGTGTGTTTTTTAATTCTAGAAACGGTTAGAGGGCAGTGAAAAATTGTTTTTTTTCTTTATGTTGATAGTAATGGCATTTTACATCTATCAGTTTAAGGTTTTATTAGCAAATTTAAAATTAGAAAATAGAGGAAAACTTTATCTTCAATATTCTGTAACAATTAAATGATCTGTCAAAATTATACAGGGTGAGTTAAGTTTTACCGCCCCGGCCATAACACCTATTAAAGATTGAGGGGAAAGTATGCAATTTACATGTTACATCAGTTGAAGTTTACACTTTCGATTAGTGCTACAAGTTTTCAAAATTATTTTTATTTGAAGCCAAAAAAGTAAAACAAAGAGTTTCGGGTAAAATTTCCATGTTCGGTTTTTTATTTCAAAATTTGACAAATTATTCGTTTGCAATTGCAATTGCAATTTGATTCGTTAAAAAATTATTACCTTTTGAGTTAAATCAAATTTAACATAAAGCACGAAAAATACTTTTATTTATGACTTTCCAACAATGGATAATACGGTCTACCACGTAACAATACCTGATGATCGACCCATAAAACTGAAGGGAACGGCGTTTTAGTTGTTGTCAGCCCCGTATTCTGGAATTTGTGAGAAAAATAAAATAAGTTTTTAGTAGGTAAATATTAAGTTTATTTTATAAAAGTGCTCAAAGTGATGCCCCATTACCCATAAATTAAAAGCATTTCAAGCTTCTCCTCGACTGAGTATTGAAATGGCATGATTATACCTGAACTAAACACAAATGTTCACTATTCCACAAAACAAAGTTTTAATTTTCACTTTTTACCAACGATGTTTAAGTGTTGGAAGATTTGTTGCGAATGTTAATGTTTCTTTATTCACAAAGTGACCTAGGATTGTGACCAGGGTTTTTAAACTTTGGGTGAATTAAGCAATTTATTTTATGGGAAGGTTCAATAACCGATAGGTATATTGACTTTGCAGACGGCTAAATTAAAACACAAAATTGTAGACAGATATACTAACGAAAATTAGAAGCTGGTAAGCGATTTTCTTATTAAGTTTAAAATCTAATATTGCAAAAATTATTTTTTATTATGAGTATAATTACCGTGTAGCTGTTAGTTACGATGTTGTGAACTTTTAAAGAAATAGCGAAGACCCTTATTCCGGTCCTGTAAAATGTAACGTTGCACTTTTTAACTTAACTTTATGACTGTCATAAATAATCAGTCAAGTACCCAAAAGCGATACCATTGTTAGGTGAATTGGTCAGCTTATGTCGTAAATCATTTAAAAATATACCCTCTAATATGGAAATGGCTTTATTTAATGAACCCAAATTAGTAAAATTATTTGAATTGCACTAAATTGTGTGAAAATATTTTACTATTCGTACATAAAAAAACTAATAAATTGGGCAATTAGTAATTGAAAGAAATCCAAAGTTTTTCCTGATTAAAAAAAAAGATTTTTTCTTGGTTCCTATGTACCTTAATAATATAAAATTACTCATGCAATTTATGAGAATTGACAAATTATTTTAAAGACCTATTTAGCCACGGGCGGTAAAACTTAGCCCACCCTGTACAGGTTATGGTATTAAGTACTGACTAGTACCAACATGAAGTATTTTTTCACAGCCTTTTAACCGTTTGTGGAATTAAAAACCACAGTGTAGTAGAAATTCCAGCATTGTCTTTAATTATTGGACTGGAATTAACGAATGAATTAATTCATCGAATTACACCGCTGCATTCATCATTTAAATTCTATTCGGGTTATTTCGAATTCATACGAGAAACTTGATCTAAAGTCGGGAGCAATTAAACCGAAGCTCGGGATATAACGTCTATTTCAAAGCGACTTATGGCATTCTAGAATACATTATGCATTTATAAGCCGCGCTAAATTCCCTCCTGCGAAGTTCGGTTTCTGATTCGGAAAGTTAACAAACGAAATTATTTCCACGCACGTTGATTTACTTCCTCGGACCATTTTTGCCTCCTTGACACATTTATGGCTGTAAACGTCAGCATAATAAAATTAAACGACAAAAAAAAGATTAAAGGGCGCTCGGGGCTTCCATAACTGAAGGAGATGGTCCCCGAACCCGGACCGGCCGGCAGGTGTTCCGGACAATGCAAATTATGTGTATGTGCAGCTTTTAACAGGTTATGGTTCTTTTCATTTAAGGGCTCTTATCCTTGAACGTCCGAAGAAGAGTTAAATACGAAGCTGCCCGATTCATTATCTAAAATTGAAAGTCGATTAAAAGCTCTGCAAATTGTAGACAAAGTTACCTCTTTGAAGGTCTCGACCGATAGGATGGTGAATTTTGCCGCTGTAAGACAACAGGGTTTTTGGCTGCGCTCCATCATTCTTAGAATTAACTTTCTGTACTTCGTGCTTTTTATCAAGTTCCAGTCGGAGTAAAAGCTTGCTTCGGATATTTTACCGCTCTGAAATGTTTTTCAAAATTAGAAATGCCTGAAGTTATTTTCAAAGGGCAGTTGATTTTACAAATTAACTCAGTCCTAAAAATTCACGAGCGATTTTTAAAATTAATGTGACCTTAGAGTAGAATTTATATCCCATTAAGTTAATGTAGATAATAAATATTAAAACATAATTTATAGTAAAAAAACTTTTTCAATAAAACAACCTTTTATTATTTATTTTTAATCATTTAGGTCAATATCAAAATTAGTTTTAAATTTTTACTACGTCTTAATAAAAGCTTGTTTTTTTTTAAAAAGTCTTTTATTATAAATTATTTCAAATATACTGTTTAAAAACGAAACCTGGCTTTAAAAGTATTGCGGATATTATTGCTGGGAACCGATAATTACCCACTGCGCAGTTGTAAATCTTTTTGACGTAGCTCGAAAATTGACCTCCTTTTCAGAATTTAAAATGAAGGCTTAAAATCGAATCGCGTTTTACATGTATTGAAAATCTTGGGGTGGAACGCCGTTAAAAGCTTTTCACGAAAAATTAGGCGAAGAACTTAATAAGGGCTTCAATTTGCGAGTGAACGGTCAACGCTAAATTAATATTGTTGGTGCACTTGAGGGACTTAAGCGAAAATGCAGAAAATTCGGTCTAAACTTTCATTTGAGACAACTTTTGGATCGTGAAATTTTATCTTGCTTTTACGATGATTAAAGTGTTAAAAGAAACATAAAACGTTTGTCTTCGCAACTTTAAGTTTGAGCTGTCCTAAATGCAGGTGAAACAATTTGACTGGTTCACATTTCTGGGCGAAAAATTGTAACTTTGTTGATAGTTTCGATTCGGAAATTATAACACTAAATTGTTTAAAAATAAAATACGGTTTGTTAGTACCTGCTCGACTATGTGGCTGCCATAATGGCCATAAACGTAAAATTCGAAAGTGGTAGCTAGTAAGTATACGCCGTACTTGGGAAACAAATAATAATCGGAACTTTCCTGAAATCCATTGAGGAATTTTTCAATGAAATGTTTTTTAAAAAAGTACTTACCATTGACCACAGTAGCTGAAATGCCGGTGCACAAATGCTCACAGAATGTAGCAAAATATGCACAAATATTAAATTGGAATAAATATCCTCCAATATGTCACAAGAACTGTAATTATAATCTATTAAGATACATACAGTGAGCGGTAAAATTAACGCAACAATTCAATGAATCGTAAACTAATTGACTTAAAAAAAAAAACTAAAAACAAATCAATTTAAATTTCTGCAACATAATATTTTTATATACAGGCTGTTTTTTGCCAACGTTTTTTTTAATAAAAACCCATATTTTTTCGCCATGATTTTAATAGGTCTGTAAACTTTCAAAACGACGCCACATCGACGCTTAAGACACCTATCGAAGATAAAAAAGCTGGCTTGCTATTTACTTTGACAAAAATGTTAAGTTAAAAAATGTGAAATTATATTTGAAAATTGATTTGTGTTCGAACTTTTTTCAAAACTCCACAATACTTTTACCGAATTAATCTTTTATGTTGTTTTATGTAACCCTTCAGCAGCCTGGTCATCTCCTTTTCCAGAGCTGCTTGCACCAAACTGCCACCAAGATTTGCCCTTGCTGTTTTATAAATATTCCTTATGCTTAGTTGCAGAATCTCGAATTCGCCCCCAATAAAAGAAATCAACACAATAAATATACAGTCAGATCCAGAAATGACGTTAACTAAAATAATTCCGCGAATGGCGTCAATTAGGAACGCAATTTGATAAGCAGGACTGGTCGAAGTGTCGAAAGGAAACCACGAATTGAAAGGCAATGGTTTGCCATGGTTGCCATAATAAGTGATAATTGCAGGCGTTGCCACGTATATGCTTCCGGCTACCGAAATTGTACCAAGCAACACAATCATGGACAACTTAATATTCTCATAAATCGCCCCATAACTTTTAGATCGGTAATCGCTCTTCGATTTTGAATATTCCAAGATGTCTTCCAATAACTGAACCATAGGTTTTGCTTTAATGACTATTGTGATCTGTATTGCGAGGGAAATCATAAGTGGTGTAATAGTGCTCAGGCAATCGGCGAAGGATAGGAGGTCTGTTTTCTCAGACAACATTATAACTTCACCAATGGTCGAAAATACGCTGACTCCGAATAAAAAGTAACGAATGAACTAAAAAGTTTCTGTTATAATACTCACAAAAAGGGAATTGTTCTTACTGTTAGTAAACGGTCGATTTTAGTTTTTTTTGCACCGACGAGACTCGCCGGCCAAAAACCGATGTGGTACAACATGGTTTTGGAAAACCAGATCGATTTTTCAAAATATTGTGTGGCAGTCAACTGCATTGCGAACAATGCTACCTCGACGATACAAGTTACCTGCACTGAAGCACTGCGACATGTAATTACCGTCAGACTATAAGTGGTACAGGTTGATAAAGTAGTACTTTTGTTGGAGATGATCACAAGGCAACATCGGTTCGTTTCAAGCTCTTTTGATCTTTGCATTAAATGCGTTTTAATATTCAAGGTAAAAAACCGAACTAATTTAGCGTTTTATGTGAAGTGAGTAGTAAAATTCTTTGCGTTAAAAAATAATAAAAGTGTACATGCAAAAAGTTTAACTGTGCGAACAATTTATCTGTCTTCCAGTTTTCTGTTTTCTTATTTCTTTTATTTAGTTTCGCCATCACAACTTCTTGTTGTTGTTTTCTAATTTGCTTTTTTGCAACTGAAAGAAATTGTATTGTTATTAAACTCAATTTGTAAAAAATACTAAACAATCGCCAGCTGTTCGACAACCGTTAATAGACCAGTCGGCACATTAAATTACTCGCTTCTAATCGCCGGTGTTGCAAGGGTGTTTTATGGGTTGCCCACACAATCAGTTCTAATTCAATATTTTGTGTAGTCAGTGTGAAGCGGAAAATTTAAATAAGCAATTTAAACTAAATAAACAATGAATAAGAATCTTCCAATTTGTTACTTAATTCCATTCAATAATAGAGTTCAATTGGGTTCAATTGTGTATTAGTGTTTGTCGCTAGCGGATAGTCGCGATCGGAACGCCTGTGTGCAAGGCCCCTTAAACCACAGAAAAATGATAAACAATTCATAAAATTTGCATCACTTCAAGCAGAAACAAAACCGTATACATTCCTGTTTTATCCGAGTTTAACTGCACGAATTTAATTAGTCCTGCACTCAATGAGTTTTATCCTACAATTTCGTAATATCTGGCTTTTGTTAAAAAGCACGTTTTGTAATAAATTTTTAATCGGATCTCAGCGAAATTTTTATGTCATAAAGTCCCAAGAATTACTAATTTATGAAACTCAATTACACAAATTAATTTAAATAAACAAGTTGGGAGTTTATGCAAACGACAAAACGATCTTGCACTTGCCTTCCGCAACGTGACAAGCAAGACGTAAACGTTGTTTGATGACTCAAAATTTGTTATTACCAGTCGCGTTATTAAATTTGTGCCCCCGACTTTGGCGTACACAGGAGACAGTTGCAATAAACTGTCTGGCAACGTTAACTTCCGTCTAAAACACAACCAACCAACCAACCGTAAATTTAATTTTTTTATTGGGCGTTCAATTTGAAGAAATTAATTAATTCGATTACTTCGTCGAGGCTGCACGATTTTGGAAGCGAAATTTAATTTTGAAAAGCCGCCGGAAACCGACAAAATATTTACCGGAGAACACAAAATCGTATGGTAATTTGTCAACAAAAGATTTACAAGCTGATCTCGCCGACACTCCAATATCTTTAAAATAACTCAATTACTCCGGCAAGGTGCGCTGTAAACAAGCTAATAAATATTCTGAACGCTTCTATAATTAGAAATTTTAAATTGAATACAAGTTTTATTTAATTAATGTAATCCACAGCTGTCGGAACCACCCGAACCAACATGGGCTTAATTTGATGGCTATAAATTACTTTTTAAATTAACTGATTTTTAACGTTAGCGCAAAAGTTTATCCGGATTCCGGTAAACCTGGCGGTGCTTTTCAGAACAGTTCTAATAAATCTAATAAACCGTCCAATTGGTGACCTCAAAATAAATCATTATATTGTGAAGCAATGGTTTGTGGGCAATTATACAGGGTGAGTTAAGTTTTACCGCCCATGCCAAAATAGGCCTTTAAAATAATTTGTAAATTCTCATAAATTGCATGAGTAATTTTGTATTATTAAGATACATACAAACCAAGAAAAAATCTTTTTTTTTAATCAGGTAAAATTTTGACTTTCTTTCAATTACTAATTGCTCAATTTATTAGTTTTTTTTATGTACAAACAGTAAAATATTTTCACACAATTTAGTGTAATTGAAATAATTTTACTAATTTGGGTTCATTAAATAAAGCCATTTCCGTATTAGAGGGTATTTTTTTAAATGATTCACGACATAAGCTGACCAATTCACCTGACAATGGTATTGGTTTTGGGTACTTGGCTGATTATTTATGACAGTAATAAAGTTAAGTTAAAAAGTACAACGTTACATTTTACAGAACCGGAATAAGGGTCTTTGCTATTTCTTTAAAAGTTCACAACATCGTAACTAACAGCTACGCGGTAATTATAATCATAATAAAAAATAATTTTTGCAATATTAGATTTTAAACTTGATAAGAAAATCGCTTACCAGCTTCTAATTTTCGTTAGTATATCTGTCTACAATTTTGTGTTTTAATTTTGCCGTCTGCAAAGTCAATATACCTATCGGTTATTGAACCTTCCCATAAAATAAATTGCTTAATTCACCCAAAGTTTAAAAACCCTGGTTACAACCCTAGGTCACTTTGTGAATAAAGAAACATTCACATTCGCAACAAATCTTCCAACACTTAAACATCGTTGGGAAAAAATGAAAATTAAAACTTTGTTTTGTGGAATAGTGAACATTTGTGTTTAGTTCAGGTATAATCATGATATTTCAATACTCAGTCGAGGAGAAGCTTGAAATGCTTTTAATTTATGGGGCATCTCTTATAAAATAAATTTAATATTTACCTATTAAAAACCTATTTTATTTTTCTCACAAATTCCAGAATACGGGTCTAGCAACAACTAAAACGCCGTTCTTTTCAGTTTTATGGGTCGATCATCAGGTATTGTTATGTGGTAGACCGTATTATCCATTGTTGGAAAGTCATAAATAAAAGTATTTTTCGTGCTTTATGTTAAATTTGATTTAACTCAAAAAGTAATAATTTTTTATCGAATCAAATTGCAATTAAAAATGCTACGAATAATTTGACAAATTTTGAAATAAAAACCAAACATGGAAATTTTACCCGAAACTCTTTGTTTTACTTTTTTGGCTACAGGGTGCACGCATTAATTGAAAGCAAATTTTTTAAAAACTATTGTGGCTACCAATGTTAAGTCATAATTGGCATGGTTTGTTGAAAATACAAATGCCACACTCCAATTTAAATTTTTCCTCGTAAATTGAGGAGCAATTTGTGATAAACACAGTAAAATGCTACTACATAATGAGTTTGCAGGCAAACTCGAGAAACTGAAATAAAAACGAGGACGGTTTAATTAAAATCAAACAGTTTTAATTTCAACATGCGCTTGATTAAAAAAACAATTTATCAAAGGCCTAATTGAATTATCCCCTGAAGGTATAAGGATTCGAAAAACACTCTTCAATTCGTTTCTTGCCCAGAGCGAGGTTACATAATTGCTGCTAATTAAGTTAATCATCAGAAGGCTCAATAACATGTTCTATACATAATTCGTTTATTTATTATTAGCTGTTCATTCAATTAGAACTTATATTAATAATCAGTCTGATGCTGAGGTTTTTCTTAAAATCGATGTTAAAAATGCTTTCAAATCTATAGAAAAAAACTCCCTTCTTTCTGTTGTCAAAGGTGTTACTCCAAATATATATCCTTATCTCTGGCAATGTTATGATTATCAATAAAATTTATTCTTTATTGGAAATGTTATTGAATCCTCCGTAGATTGTCAACAAGATGACTCTCTCGGTCCTGCAATTTTTAGTTTATCCATTCATCAAATTATTAAAAATTTGAATTCAGAATTAAATGTTTGGTACTTAGATGATGGTTCTTTAGGTCGTTGATGTCTTACAAGACTTAGAAACGATAATTTCCGAATTTAAGAAAATTGGTTTGGTTCTTAATTTCAATAAATGCGAACCTTTCTTCCTTAATAATGTTTCGGAATTAGACAAGTCTTCAATTTTAGAGAGATTCGAATTATTAGCTCCTTGTATTCACGTTTGTAATGTTGAAGACCTTTTTATTCTTGGTTGTCCTATTTTCGATGCAGCAATTCCTCCATTCATTTCTAAGCAAATTGATTCATTCTCTTTACTTTCTTCAAATCTGTGTAAAATTAATCCTCATATTACTTTATTTTTACTCCTCCATTGTTGTTGGATACCTAATTTCACTTATAATCTTAGATGTTGTTCTTTTTGGAAATTTAAAAATGAGTGTCTTGAATTAGATAATATTGTTATTTCTTCTATGGAAAAAATTTTGAATATTAAATTTACAATAAGATCTTGGACTCGAAGCCAAATTACCAATCCGTTTTGGTGGATTAGGTATAAGGTCTATAATTGATATTTCCTCGCCTGCCTTTTTGTCTTCTATATTTTCTAATTCTGAACTAATTATGTCTATTCTCTTCTAGTTTTTCTAATTTGGAAATTACATTCCTTAACGAGCCTGTTGATTATTGGAAGAAAATTTCTAATTCGTCTTTACTTCCAAAGGAGCTTTCTATTCAAAGAAATTGGGACTTACCTATCTGTGAGAAAATATTTCAAAATTTATTATCTTCCTCAAATATCACACAAAAAGCTATCTTATTAGCTGTATCTGAACATGAATCTGGAGCTTGGCTTGAAGCTCTTCCATCTTGTAAATTATGTACTCTTTTAGAAAAAAACTTTTTACAAATTGCAATTTCACTTAGATTGGGCATCAATTTCTGTCATCCTCATATCTGCTCGTGCGATTCTTCTGTAGACTCTTTGGGTCATCATGGATTATCGTGCATTAAAAGTGCTGGTAGACTCTCTGGTCACAGCTGTATTAATGACATTATTAAACGTGCTTTCTCTTCTGCCAACATCCCTTGTATCCTTGAACCTAGTATTCCGAAGGATGATGACAAACGTCCAGATGGTATTACAGTTATTCCATGGAAAGTAGGTAAATCTTTAGTTTGGGATTTTACTTGTACGTTTACACTTGCCCCTTCTCATTTGACGGATTCTTCATTTTCTGCAAGATCTGCTGCACACTTGGCAGAAAATCTTAACAAAAAAAATATAAGTCAATTTCTGATGATTATTTTGTCGTCGTCTTCGATGTAGAAATTTTGGGTCCTTGGAGTTCTGCTGCCCTTTCTCTCCTTGAAGATTTGGGGAGGCGTATTGTTCAAACAACGGGAATTCCTCAAGCCAAAACATATTTGAAGCAACGAATAAGTTTGGCTATAGAGAGAGGCAACGTTGCTAGTGTTCTTGGTTATTTTATTTATTCTAGTTATTACTTATGTTATGTTATTTTATGTTATCGTTAAGCAAATGTACCTAAATCTAAATATATCTAATTAAGTAATTGTTATTATACTCAAATGTTTCCAATACTAGCTTCGACCCGGATTTACAAACATTCATCTTCGTTAATACAAGAAATCTCATCCGAAAAAGCGGTTAAGATAATTTGAATTTCTTTATGTTAACTAACGGAGAGATACCAATTTGTTTACTGAAAGAAATTACATTCGTACAAGGATTGAGAGTGGCGAATTCACAAGGGGATTCATGGCTTGTGAGGATTTAATCCAGTTAGTCCCGAAATATGATTACATGTTAATATCATTACATTCCCTATTTGTTAACCCCAGGATGCGGCTGAGGGCCGTAATTCAGCATTTAAAGAACCGATCCGGAATTTTTTTCAGGGTTCTTTATTAGCAACGCTCGCGTGACAGTCCTTGGGAAATTCTTATAAATAATCCTGTGTGTAGCAACAAGTAGAAAATATTTCTAATGAAATTGAATACAGTCTCGGGGACAGAGTACACAGAGAGAAACGGGAGAGAGACGCATCGCACACGGGAAGAGGTGCGAGTGAATGAAAATAATCAATATCGATGCCGCTATATTTCTAAGAGGATTGTTTGCTTCTCTTGTCGCAATATCTCTAGTCTTGTCAACAAAATTCACTCAAAGGAAAGCTTAGACAGAAGGTGGGTAAGCTGCCCACTAAGATGGATATTGTGGAACGAATAAAAAATCGTTCATGTATGGACACGCACGCACGTGCGACCGATTAGAATCCTGAAATAAATAATTTTCGGCAAAACGATACAAATCTGAATCAACCTCTCAAACACTAGATTGTCGTGGCGCAAGGAACTACACCCATCCCTCTTTACACGTAGTTTCGCTTTACGAACTTTCGCTTAACGTAGCTTCTTAAACAGATTCAACAGTCTCGTTTTACGTAGCAAAGTTTCGATTAACGTCCTTAAAAAAATTTGCTTATATTCTGACGTTGCTATTATTTTATTAATCCTACCCAGGTAACACAGGACGTCCAATGGACGTACATGTTGGTCCATTTCTTATCCATTTATGGACAATCCACAAGCGGATCTATAATGGACGTCCAATGGACGTCTAAGCTCATCCATAAATGTACATTAAAGCAATGGATATAAATGGGACGTCCACTGGATGTACATTTATGGACTTAATCGGGACGTCCATCAATGGATCAACATGGATGTCCATTGGACGTACACTCATGGACATAAACGGACAATACATAAACGGATCAGTATGGACGTCCATTGGACGTACATTCGTGTACTTGATTTGATCGGTCCGTAAACGAATCGACATGTATAAAAAAATTTGAAACTTTAACTAAAAGCATTATTAAACTCACTACTTTATGACTTTATGACTTTGAGTTTATGAAGAATACGTTGTTTTGATATCCTGATTAGATCTACGGGATAAGGAGTTTCTAGTGAATTATTAATTAAACTATTGAACGATTTTTTAGCAATTCGTATGTAAAATGCGAGATACAACTTTGAATACAAATTTATAACTGCTAATTTTTTCAAATTTTGTCTAACAATTGTTTAGTTTCAGTTACCTGTAAATAAAGTTTTGATAAAATTTGGCTCTATTGTGTTTAATAATCAAAAAGTTGTTTGATTCCGTCACTAATCAAATTGACCCCATTTTAAGTATGAAGTTGATCACTAATTATTTTAATTATACAATATATACAAATCATTAAGTGATACATGTTTACAACTAATTATCACGTTAATAAACTTTGTAGGTAAAGTAAAACGCAGTAGAAAATTTAAAATCCACAGTGATTAATTTAACCCCATTCTACGTTAAACAGAAACACAATCTTACAACTCCATGTGGCCCGGTATTTTGATTCCAATTTGGGGATGTATTTTTAAGAAGTAACTGAAGTTTTGCACAAAGGATCTGTCTCGTTTTTAAAAGAAATGGAGTGAATTAATTAGATTTTTGAACAACTTAAATTGAAAAAAAAATTTGAATTCGGTATTTGTATCAATAGATTATAAGATATTTAAACTTAAAAATTTAAAGCAGCTATTATTCGCACCATGGAAAGGTGAATGTGCCGTAACCTTGAAATTTTATTGAGGATTCGGAATTTCTTTATTCTAGCGGCTGTCGGGGCAATGAACCATCTTTCAAGTAACTTATTTACCCTTAATCTTTTGTTCGATGCATTTGGTGCTGTACACTTATTTCGTCAGTTGTAGTGAGTGAGTGCCCTTTGAAGAGTTTTTGGAGACTGCCGTAAGTAAAAATGACAATGTATTTAAGTTTTTTTTAAATATTTTTTACATGTTTTAGGCAACTCACTCTGCCCCGACTGGGAGAAATAGTTTATTATGAATTTACGAAACAAATCCCCAATGCGTTTGATAATACCTACATGAATTTGTATTATGCAATTTCAATTATGCAAGGTCGAAGAAAAAAAGTGGGTTTTGTAATTGCAGCTTTGATTATATTGGTAAGTTCAAATGATTTTAAGAAAGGGGTGTGTAATATTTTCTTTTTTTAGATAGTGTAAATTTAGTTCCTCCGAAAAGGACATTAAAGCTGCAATGGAAAAATTGCGATGAAGGACCGGGGTTGTTTTGAAATGACTTTTTTCATAGTTTCTAGTTATTTAATTTGTTAATAATTGGTTAAATTCTGTATGGTAATTATTTTTGAATGTGCATATTTTTTAAATAAATAAGAAAAACCAAGGAACTTAAGACATTAGTGAATATAATTCCACATGACTGCTAATGACTTCATTTAAATTTGATTCAACTATTAACCAAAATTCCATTGAGGCTGTTTCAGCGCCAGTTCAGGTTTGTATTTAGTATTGAAGTTCTTTTACGAAATTGAAATTAATTTCGGAGATTCCTTCATAAAATTTAATCCTTCCTTTCAGTCTATTTGGCAAGTCTGAAATTACGAAGTGATTACAATGGATTCTGTCGAATCTCGATTACTTCCCAACATATTCGCAGGGAATAAATATTTGCGCAGACTGAGCAAAGCAAATGCCATAAAGGTTTTGTTTCAATTCGCCCGAAAATTGTGCAATACATTCAACTTTGATTTGATTTGAGAAAACTGATTTATTTCAGGGGCAGATTAAATCATTTCCTAAAAGGCGGCAACTTTTTCAATATCGAGTCGCGAGGAAATTTAGCAGGTAATGCAAACTAATTTGGCGGAAACTTAATGTAAAATGAAATTTTGCTGGATTTAATTATACCGATCTGATTTTATTTACCGTAAAGTGATACATGCAACGAGCCTCGCAATGATTTTAAGGGTAAATAATAGCTGCGCCTGGCCTGGTAATTTTACTGTGTCGCTACAAGCGAGGGATATTTATATTCGGAAAAATAATAAATTTACCGGAGAGCTTTTAATGTGAGGATTTACTTTCGAGCTTTTTAACAAACAATACGGGCATAAATTATGTCGAAAAATAATGTATTGTAAAATTCGAGTCGTTTTAAGATATCCTATTAAGGGCTTTATTTTAATGAGTTACAAAGGAGATTGCAAGTATAAGAAGAAAGGAATTATAAACAAAAATGCCAAATTCATACAATTTAAAAAAGGTTTATTGAAAAAATTTAAGGAAAAGGACATTTTTGTTTAAAATATTAAATTGATGATGAATTTTGTTATTACTACTGTAATATACTTGATTATACCACTCATAGTGATATTTTTCCCTATCCCAGCGACCGCTTAATAAATGATAATCACAGTCACACTTACACACTTTATGAGAATGTGGATTCTAACATCAGTCGAAAAAAAAATGAAAAAAATTGACCTAAACACACTTTATGAAAATGTGCACTGCAATTTGCATGGTTTTACCTAGGAAAACCGACTTTTAAGATTCCACCCTTGCTGTAATCATTTGAAAACAAGAAAATGGAAAAAAAAATTACCTTAACACACCATATGAAAATGTGGATCCTAACAAAAATCGAGAAAAAAACAAAAAAACATTGACCTGAGCACAATTTATGACATTGTGCACTGCAATTTGCATAGTTTTACCTAGGAAAACCGACTTTTAAGATTCAACCCTTGTTGTAATCATTTGAAAACAAGAAAATGGAAAAAATTTGTACCTTAGCACACTTTATGAAAATGTGGATCCTAACAAAAATCGAGAAAAAAACAAAAAAACATTGACCTGAGCACAATTTATGAAACTGTGCACTGCAATTTGCATGGTTTTACCTAGGAAAACCGACTTTTAAGATTCCACCTTTGTTGTAATCATTTGAAAACAAGAAAATGGAAAAATTTTTTACCTTAACACACTTTATGAAAATGTGGATCCTAACAAAAATCGAGAAAAAAACAAAAAAACATTGACCTGAGCACAATTTATGAAAAAGTGCACTGCAATTTGCATGGTTTTACCTAGGAAAACCGACTTTTAAGATTCCACCTTTGTTGTAATCATTTGAAAACAAGAAAATGGAAAAATTTTTTACCTTAACACACTTTATGAAAATGTGGATCCTAACAAAAATCGAGAAAAAAACAAAAAAACATTGACCTGAGCACAATTTATGAAAATGTGCACTGCAATTTGCATGGTTTTACCTAGGAAAACCGACTTTTAAGATTCCACTTTTGTTGTAATCATTTGAAAACAAGAAAATGGAAAAAATTTGTACCTTAGCACACTTTATGAAAATGTGGATCCTAACAAAAATCGAGAAAAAAACAAAAAAACATTGACCTGAGCACAATTTATGAAACTGTGCACTGCAATTTGCATGGTTTTACCTAGGAAAACCGACTTTTAAGATTCCACCTTTGTTGTAATCATTTGAAAACAAGAAAATGGAAAATTTTTTTACCTTAACACACTTTATGAAAATGTGGATCCTAACATAAATCGAAAAAAAAAAAAATTTGACCTAAGCACAATTTATGACAATGTGCACTGCAATTTGCATAGTTTTACCTAGGAAAACCGACTTTTAAGATTCAACCCTTGTTGTAATCATTTGAAAACAAGAAAATGGAAAAAATTTGTACCTTAGCACACTTTATGAAAATGTGGATCCTAACAAAAATCGAGAAAAAAACAAAAAAACATTGACCTGAGCACAATTTATGAAAATGTGCACTGCAATTTGCATGGTTTTACCTAGGAAAACCGACTTTTAAGATTCCACCTTTGTTGTAATCATTTGAAAACAAGAAAATGGAAAAAATTTGTACCTTAGCACACTTTATGAAAATGTGGATCCTAACAAAAATCGAGAAAAAAACAAAAAAACATTGACCTGAGCACAATTTATGAAACTGTGCACTGCAATTTGCATGGTTTTACCTAGGAAAACCGACTTTTAAGATTCCACCTTTGTTGTAATCATTTGAAAACAAGAAAATGGAAAAATTTTTTACCTTAACACACTTTATGAAAATGTGGATCCTAACATAAATCGAAAAAAAAAAAATTTGACCTAAGCACAATTTATGACAATGTGCACTGCAATTTGCATAGTTTTACCTAGGAAAACCGACTTTTAAGATTCAACCCTTGTTGTAATCATTTGAAAACAAGAAAATGGAAAAAATTTGTACCTTAGCACACTTTATGAAAATGTGGATCCTAACAAAAATCGAGAAAAAAACAAAAAAACATTGACCTGAGCACAATTTATGAAACTGTGCACTGCAATTTGCATGGTTTTACCTAGGAAAACCGACTTTTAAGATTCCACCTTTGTTGTAATCATTTGAAAACAAGAAAATGGAAAAAATTTGTACCTTAGCACACTTTATGAAAATGTGGATCCTAACAAAAATCGAGAAAAAAACAAAAAAACATTGACCTGAGCACAATTTATGAAACTGTGCACTGCAATTTGCATGGTTTTACCTAGGAAAACCGACTTTTAAGATTCCACCTTTGTTGTAATCATTTGAAAACAAGAAAATGGAAAAATTTTTTACCTTAACACACTTTATGAAAATGTGGATCCTAACATAAATCGAAAAAAAAAAAATTTGACCTAAGCACAATTTATGACAATGTGCACTGCAATTTGCATAGTTTTACCTAGGAAAACCGACTTTTAAGATTCAACCCTTGTTGTAATCATTTGAAAACAAGAAAATGGAAAAAATTTGTACCTTAGCACACTTTATGAAAATGTGGATCCTAACAAAAATCGAGAAAAAAACAAAAAAACATTGACCTGAGCACAATTTATGAAACTGTGCACTGCAATTTGCATGGTTTTACCTAGGAAAACCGACTTTTAAGATTCCACCTTTGTTGTAATCATTTGAAAACAAGAAAATGGAAAAAATTTGTACCTTAGCACACTTTATGAAAATGTGGATCCTAACAAAAATCGAGAAAAAAACAAAAAAACATTGACCTGAGCACAATTTATGAAAATGTGCACTGCAATTTGCATGGTTTTACCTAGGAAAACCGACTTTTAAGATTCCACCTTTGTTGTAATCATTTGAAAACAAGAAAATGGAAAAATTTTTTACCTTAACACACTTTATGAAAATGTGGATCCTAACATAAATCGAAAAAAAAAAAAAATTTGACCTGAGCACAATTTATGACAATGTGATCTGCAATTTGCATAGTTTTACCTAGGAAAACCGACTTTTAAGATTCAACCCTTGTTGTAATCATTTGAAAACAAGAAAATGGAAAAAATTTGTACCTTAGCACACTTTATGAAAATGTGGATCCTAGCATAAATCGAGAAAAAAAACACAATTACAAAAAATGGCGCGTTTCGGTGATTGTTCGTTAAACAATATTGATGAAAAGATACAAAATCGTAAACCGTATACCACTGTAAAGTCTCACAAATATATTTGGGCCCAATTTACCGAGTTTTGCAACTCTCGGAATTATGTTTTGCCCGAAAAAGTATTAAATTGTTCATGCGTGATATAATTTGACGAATACAATTCGTGGAATCGTGATTATTGATAATTTCGATTCCACTTGCTGTATTGTATATGATAAGCTTATTGTTTGTACAATATTGATCATTTTCAGTAGTGATCGTAAAAAAAGAATTGTACAACACTTTGTTGTTCTTAATTAAATACAAAATGTTATTAATATGATCAAACAGTTTTTGAACAAGTAATGGCCGTGAAACAGGCACGTTCACCCTACATCACCTAAATTTGTTTGTTCGTACGTTTGATTTCAATAAATAGTAATTTTTACATAAACTACGATTAGTTTATTTTCATCAACTTTAAATTGATGTTAAAAGTATTCTTCATTTGTATAACGCAGACCAAGATGAGTTTAGTAGATTTTTATTGCAATGAGCATATTTTACGCGAGCAATTTTACAATACAAGACCTGAAATGGAGCACATTTTCCACTTTATAAAATCTTTCCACTTGCATAATACGAACTGCAAATAATGGTTACAGTGAAGTGACGCGATGCAATAAAAAATGTGACCGAATCACAATCGCAATCTTGACGCATTATATGCATCACCAAAGATGTTATCGAACGAGATGAGCCAATAAATCGAGAGATTAAATTCGAAGTGAAAAAATCAATAAACTGCGGGACGGATTAAATTTAAAAAAGGACCGGTTTAGCAGTGCTGAACTAGAAAACTATCGGAGATTATCAACTTCGGATTCCGACTTTTTTACTGCTTTACCGAACTAGGTCGGTCTGAAAAGTAACTTTATTATTCCCGCTCTACTTACGGACGGGCTTGCATCATAACATATTGTATTATGGGTTAATATGAGCTTAGCTCGCGCAAGTCTGAGCCGAATTTAAACTTTTTGGACAGTGATCCAGTGGCGGCTCGTGGTACAATAAAACAGGCGTTCTGCAATTTGCATCTCATAGAATCAGGGTGGTATTTTTATTTATTTATCATTTATCAACCCACGAAATATACCCGGACTTTGAGAAGAAGAGAGTTATATAAAAATGAAAACTTATGTATTTTATTAGCTAGGAACACGATGGTGCAATTAAAAATCGATTTGCTCTAAGATTGACAGAGATAGAATACTATAAATCGAGAAAATGGCCGTAGCTCCGTTAATACTGGAGCTAATCAATTGATTAAAAAAGAGAAAAAGAAAACAAAAAGAGAGAGAAAAAAGCCAAACCAAGGAAAAAACTTTTTTCTTTCTTGCTTAGAGCGTCATGTAAACATGAAAACTTATGTATTTTTTTGCGAGGAACACGATGGTGCAATTAAAAATCGATTTGCTCTAATTGTAAGATTGACAGAGATAAAAATCTTAAACCTAAACTAACATAACCTAACCTATCTTAACCTGACCAAACTGGGTTTATCATTTCGTGTTTCTCTTTAGGGGATATTTTTAGAATTTTTACACTGTTGAAGTTATGTTGTGATTATTTACCTGTTCTAAATAAACAATTGCACTGTTTCATCATATCCGCGCAATGCCAACTGAAAGGCTTCACAAAATTTTATACAGTTTATAATTTTTGATAGAACGTATCTATATTTTGTCACATTATCATTATGCTGCTGTATGCGTTTCCAATATGTCGAATTTAACTGAGATTGAATGTTGATTGTTCCTAATATTGTTAACTCCATTAAATTGTGAAGATGACTTTTGAAGTTTTCATGCTTTTTTATTTTTTCACTCAAGTGTACTAAATCAGTCGCTCCTACCTCTATCCATACTTTATCTCCACCAAAACGCAAACATGGAAAGCAAAAAAGAGCATTTTTCTTGTTGCAGCCACAAATCCAGTTATTGCTTGCATAAATTTCTTTGTTGAACTGACGTTTATATGTTTTCCACGAATAATAGCGCTTGTTTCAATAATAAGGTCCGGCAGCGGTCGACCTTTATTTTTCAAATCTGTTTTTTCTTCGTAACTATACTTCACAAATCGCTTAAAGTTAATCAAATTGTCCACAACATCCATTGTCAAAAAAACACTAATACAATACACGAACACGAAAGTATAAAATCAAAGTTTACAACGACAAAGCTACAAAGCGAAAAACCGCACGTAACATAACATCCGAAATCTGGAACAGAACTGCACAGATAATAAAACATAAAATAATAACTGATGAAAATTAAAACCCGCGCACTTGAAGTTAAGTTTTTGCGAACCTTGCAAATTCTCTGCCGAAATTCGAAATTCGGGAATTCTCGATTGTTTTCGGGATCGTTGAAAGCGCCATCATACAATTGTTGCTTACAATACATTTAATCAATTATATTGGAGTGACTAGGGTTTGACAGAGCTGCGTGAAATGCAGCACACAAAGAGCATTAAACTAGCGAAAGAGTTTGGGTATGTGCAGGACGCGAGGGGGATAGCGGGGGTGTCTCAAGCAGTTCTGTGCACTGCCTCGAATGGCCCAGTATAAAAACAATGGTCCGCCCCGCTGAAACCACGACAAAACTGAACTGGTTTGTTGGAATGTTGGATCCTTGATTGCATGAGGACATGGAGTTACTCGGTCCGAGTTGTTGCGATTAAGAAAATAAAATTCTGCGACGAAATTCAATTTTTTCAATATTACGTTTTATAAATTAAATACAAACGAAGTTCATTTTTTTGGCGTTAATTTTTTGGCAGTTCTGCAGCTCTGCAGCACTTATGTACGAGCCGCCACTGCTGTGATCTATGATCGTCTGGGTAAATAAACAAGTTTACTTGTTTACGGAGGGTTTGCAGGAAACGTCGGACGCGGAGGTCATTTCGGGCGGTTTATGAAAAATCCGGGATATATTTGGAATATGCAAAATTTGTAATTAAGGCGCCTTGAGCACAACAAGTAAATCGATCGGTTTTAACCGACTTTCGCTCAAACTAGTTCACAACAAAGGTTTCCTGGAGTTGGCTGTAAGGTGGCATTATTCTGACTAGTTTTCCGGAATGAGAGCAGATATTGTACTTGTAGTCTTACTTTGTACAAACAATATTCAAATACATAACATTTATATGCAAGAAGGAAGAACCCACTTTAGTATTGTCAAACTGGTTTTTTGTTTTAAATTAATAACACAACAGATGTGTTTCATAATTTTACGCGGATCTCTGAAAATATTCAACATTATTCAGCCAAAATTTGAAATTGAAATTTTCACGTTTGATTGACGAACCGAGCAAATTCAGCAATGCAACGATACAGAAATTTATTAGTAATTCGGAATTGTGTCTACTTCACTGAGAAACGGAAAAACAATAAAAAGTAAATTTCACTGTATCTCGAGATTTGCTCGAAAAAACCTAACATCATTTGCAAAATTACCACGGAATTGCGACTACATCACGTATTTTAATTTCAGGCGAAGTTAGAAAGCTGTGAAATTTTTTTTCTTTCTTTATGTTAATAAAAATGTCATTTTACATCTGTCGGTTTAAGGTTACATTAGTAATGCAGTTCAACGAAAGATGCCAAGAGACCGCTTTCTTCAAAACGCGACAAGATTCACAACTAAATTCCCCACTCATATTTTAAAGTTCCGGAATACATAAGAAATGATATTTAAAATCTACCGAATAAAATAACGCGTTTTTTTTGGGCACTAAAAATAAAATAAATAAAAATGAACTGCACAATAAAAAGCCTTTTTTGAAATTCTTATTTTGGATGTTTTTAAAGTCTCAATATCTATACAGTTTGAAGATGATTGACAACTTTAAAAGAGGCTGTTGAGTGCGTTATATTGTGACTGAATAAAAAATGTTTGCGAACATAAATCTTTCCATTTTCTTCATTTTTAACATTTCTTTTATAAATCGACACATCGATTCAGTCAACGATATGTTCAAACGATTTCGTCAAACATTAACTGCCGATCCCGATTTAGTTTCAGGAGTGTTAAGAAATGCGCATCCGAACAGGAAATTTCAGTGATTCGGGATTTATATGAAGCTTCGATTTAAATCCCGTTTTCCTAATTTCACAGATAAATTAATACAGAGTATTATCAGATCCATCTCTGCGCTAAGAAACATTTAAATGTGGGCTTAGAATCGCACCGAACTGAAACTGGAAAAGTTAGATTGTTACCACTTTAATTCGGAAAGCTGTCGTTCCAAGACCTAATTGCCCAACTCTCAAGTTAAAAATTTTGCGTTTGATGTTGCAAGGATTGGATCTGAATTGAAAGATGCCGAATGAACGAACGGTTGGCTTATTTTTTTCGAGGATGCATTGCACACTGCAAGTGACATTTAATCTCGACGCATTTCTGAGCAGGATTTAATCCAAAACAGCTTTTGCCATTTCGAAGTTGAATATGTTGTGACGACTGAAGTGTATCAGTCAAATTTTTAAATTTTCAATTAAATTAGGAGTTCATAAAAGTATAAACTTAGGGACAAAAAATGTCAAAAAAACTAAAGCTAAGAACAATGTGGCCAAAAGTGGTGAAATTGCACAAATTACCAATATTTACAGGATTTCAATTGAAGCATAACAAAAAATATAAAGACTCAGTTCAGGATATAAATAGAGTAATGTGGCTTCAGGTTACTTTTAGTCATTTATTAATTTTTGCAATTATAAATTTGGTTAACGTGGCCAAAAATAGTGTCTTCACCCTACAAACTTTCAGCATGAAAAGTGCCTATGAATGAACTAAAAATACTTAATGATTTGCAGCAAGACATCCCTGTTATGCATTTTTGACTGCCCTTTCATTAAAACAAGCTTACCAAATTGGTCAATTTTTTCCAACACACCGCCAGTATACAGGGTGAGTTAAATTTTACCGCCCGTGGCAAAATAGGCCTTTAAAATAATTTGTCAATTCTCATAAATTGCATGAGTAATTTTATATTATTAAGGTACATAGAAACCAAGAAAAAATCGTTTTTTTTAATCAGGTAAAATTTTGGCTTTCTTTCAATTACTAATTGCTAAATTTATTATTTTTTTTTATGTACGAACGGTAAAATATTTTCACACAATTTAGTGTAATTGAAATAATTTTACTAATTTGGGTTTATTAAATAAAGCCATCTCCGTATTAGAGAGTATTTTTTTAAATGATTTACGACATAAGCTGACCAATTCACCTAACAATGGTATTGGTTTTGGGTACTTGGCTGATTATTTATGACAGTCATAAAGTTAAGTTAAAAAGTGAAACGTTACATTTTACAGGACCGGAATAAGAGTCTTCGCCATTTCTTTAAAAGTTCACAACATCGTAACTAACAGCTACACGGTAATTATAATCATAATAAAAAATAATTTTTTCAATATTAGATTTTAAACTTGATAAGAAAATTGTTTACCAGCTTCTAATTTTCGTTAGTATATCTGTCGACAATTTTGTGTTTTAATTTTGCCGCCTGCAAAGTCAATATACCTATCGGTTATTGAACCTTCCCATAAAATAAATTGCTTAATTCACCCAAAGTTTAAAAACCCTGGTCACAACCCTAGGTCACTTTGTGAATAAAGAAACATTCACATTCGCAACAAATCTTCCAACACTTAAACATCGTTGGTAAAAAGTGAAAATTAAAACTTTGTTTTGAGGAATAGTGAACATTTGTGTTTAGTTCAGGTATAATCATGCCATTTCAATACTCAGTCGAGGAGAAGCTTGAAATGCTTTTAATTTATGGGTAATGGGGCATCACTTTGAGCATTTTTTATAAAATAAACTTAATATTTACCTATTAAAAACTTATCTTATTTTTCTCACAAATTCCAGAATACGGGTCTGGCAACAACTAAAACGCCGTTCCCTTCAGTTTTATGGGTCGATCATCAGGTATTGTTACGTGGTAGACCGTATTATCCATTGTTGGAAAGTCATAAATAAAAGTATTTTTCGTACTTTATGTTAAATTTGATTTAACTCAAAAGGTAATAATTTTTTAACGAATCAAATTGCAATTAACAATGCTACGAATAATTTCACAAATTTTGAAATAAAAAAACAAACATGGAAATTTTACCCGAAACTCTTCGTTTTACTTTTTTGGCTTAAAATAAAAATGATTTGGAAAACTTGTAGCACTAATCGAAAGTGTAAACTTCAACTGATGTAACATGTAAATTGCATACTTTTCCCTCAATCTTTAATAGGTATTATAGCCGGGGCGGTAAAACTTAACTCACCCTGTACAACTTCCCAGTTCACACATTTTATAGAAAAAACGATCTCTTCACTGCGGAGACGGTTGGTTCGAAATATACTAAAAAAAAATTAGATTAATTTAAAACGAGCGTTGTTAACTTTTGTTTTTGAACTTCATCGTGAGTTCGTCCCATTAGGAAATGAGCTGTTAATTTGAAATGTGTTAAGTAGGAATTACATTTCATGTATGTGGGGTGATCTAAACTTTCGTAATAGTCGGAATTTGCTGCGTGTTGCTCACAATTATTGCTGGTATTTTTAAATATTCAATTTTGGCATTAATTTGATAATTATTATTTAAGAAAAATATTAGGGAATTTATTTTAAGTAACAAACACTAATTAAAAAATGCTGTAATACAACAGTTTTCAGTTCAAAGATTACCGCCTAGAAGAATAAAAATGAGCAACACATCTTGCATTTTCAAAACACTTATGGGGATGCAAGATGTGTTGCCTATTTTAGCTACAAGGCGTTCATTTTTCAAATGTATTCCTTGTATTTTTTACATTTCGTTTTTAATGCTTATTTTATTTTCAAGGGCGTAATGTGTAGCAGTTTGTCAGTACCGAGAGCATTTATACTTATTTCTATAATATCTAAGAATGACACCAAATTGTAGTCGCCTGAATCTTTCCTACTGATGGTCTCGAAAACTTTCCTAACATTTTAAAAAATTTGGAAGTTCTAGGAAATTAATACAAGAAAGTACACAACGAAAAATGACAATAAGTTTAAATTCATTTAGTTTTAAAATGTTTGTGTTTAGATTTGAATTAAAATGTTTAAATGTTATAAGTGTAATTTAAACTTAATAAATTATAATAATAAGTGACGAGGAATGTGAAGAACATCCCGAAAAGAGAAGAAAAAGAAGATATGGAATAGAAAAAAAAAACAATTCAATCGTAAGTCGTTAAATACATTTCTACAGATGACACTCATCTCGATTTTCTATAGGAACCATGAGGTTTCCAGATATGCAATAATATGTAATAAATTAACTGAAAGTGTTTGATAATCATAAAATAAATAACAACAAAAATTGCTCACAATATCCCACTTAAGTTAACAATGAACATGCAATTTAAATATACACTTTACGACCGGCAATAAACTTGTCAAATTTACATTTAAATGATGGCTGTAAAAAATAGACGATTATGAAACAATCCAAATTACAATGTAATTACAATGTCGTATTCAATCTTTACGGTATAACATTAAGTGGTTATAATTTTCGTAAACCGCTAACGAGAACGACCTTTATAATTAAACGAAGGTACTTACGGCCGGAATTTATGGGGCTCGTTGCTGAGACGGTAACATCGAGAGATATTGAATTCGTAATAGAAAGTTAACATGTGCGGAACGTAACGCAGCACTGGTAAGACAAGATTAAAAAAGGAGGCAGGGAAAGGGTGCTTTTAAACGCAGTTTTCTTGTTCTTGATAATGACATCATCCACTTAAAACTTTATCGACCCGACACGTCAAGTTCGCAGGCTAAAAATGCAAGTGCTGAAGAAAATTTATTGCATTTTCTTAAAGTGTATGTTACCCCATCAAGCTGGAAACTACACTCAGGTGCAAGAAAAAGGGGCCACCCATCGTAACTCATCGAGGCGAAGTTGATTATGGAATTCTTCTGACTGTTCTGGTATCAATGGGGTCAGTTTCGTCAAAGACAATAAAAATAATTAAATGTCTCACGAAATGGCGACTCATGGCAATTTGCACTTGACATTGTAAAATTTATTGCCAGTGTGATAAATACATTCTTACTATCAAAACACATACCAAGGTGATAGTCTCAAATTTATGTCCTTAATATTTTAAAATTCTGTATTTAAATGGAATACAAGTTCATTACCAAATAGTTGATTGTAGTTGGTGGAATCATTATGTTTTTAATTTATAAATTGTTTCCCTTTTTTGTGGCTTCAGCATTAGCACGTTTAAACAACGTCTGCAGAACGGTGGACGATTATGGAACTCTTTTGAAAAACAGAAACTGTTGGTATAATCCTGACGTAGATCTGAATCCGGTAAAGAAAATCGTAAACAAAATACCACATTATTATTTCACTGTTGTAAAATATATATAGTGGACCCTGTGATGTCGATAATGAAAATAAAAACAAGAACCTTTAATCACAAAAAATTTTATATAAAATAATATAAAATTACTCACATAGACGCGTTCCGGTGGCTATGCCACCATCTTCAGTACATCTACTAACCCCTCAGGTCAAGTTTCGAATCAGTATCTCCAATCCATCCATTCCCAGAATGTACTGTCTTCCTAAAATCCACAAACCCGGGAATTCAATGAGACCCATTGTATCCAGCATAGGGGCACCGACTTCTGGAATTTCTAAATGGCTTGTGAATGAATTTAGCAATCTCACCATCCAACCTGCCAGTTTCTCGATTAAGAATTCATTGGAATTTATTCAGAAAATTAACAACATCTCATTGGAAGATGGTGAGTTGCTGGTTTCATTTGATGTGTCATCTTTATTTCCCAGTATTCCAATTCAACAAACACTTTCCTATCTTGAAGACTTACTGATCGCCAACGATCTGGAGAAAACGGTGGTCAAAGAATACATGTCATTAACGGAGTTGTGTATGCTGCAGAGTCAGTTTCAAATCGGGGGCAAATTCTATGAACAGACAAGTGGTACTTCCATGGGTAACTCGTTATCACCATTCTTCGCGGAAATTTTCATGGGCCGATTCGAAACTGATTTTAAATCCAACTCGGTTTATTTCCCAAGAATTTGGTTTAGGTACGTGGACGACATCTTCGCTATTTTCGATTGCCAAAACCATAATCTAATCGATTTCATTGCCGACCTCAACAGTCAATATCCAACTATTAAATTTACACAGGAAATAGAAAAAGATGGAAAGTTACCGTTTTTAGATGCATTGGTGATCAGGAAGAACAAGAAAATAGAAATAGATGTATACAGAAAGAAAACCAGTGCATGTCGCTATATAACCACAGATTCGAGCCATTGCCAACTACATAAAATGGCTAGTTTTCAATTTATGGTTCATAGACTGCTATCTTTTCCTTTAACGAAGCAAAGGTACTGGAAAGAACTTACAACCATTAGGAATATTGCGACAAGTAATGGTTTAAATTGTAACATAGTAGATAACGTTATACGTAGGAAACAATTCAAATTGTCCATTCAAAATTGTACCACTTTTAGCAGCGATACCGATCCTAAGGTCAGATTTGTTAAAGTTCCTTACGACCCAAGAGTTACAAATGGCCTTGGTGGAATCTTTAACAAATTTGACCTTAAAATAGTTCACAGTAATAACAATAGATCATTAAGTAGTTTGTTGGGTAATCCGAAGGACAAAAATAGTGATAGGGATATGTCAGGTATTTACCAGATTAGTTGT
Organism: Dascillus cervinus; assembly: GCA_949768715.1. NCBI lineage: Eukaryota > Metazoa > Arthropoda > Insecta > Coleoptera > Dascillidae > Dascillus > Dascillus cervinus. The sequence goes on along the minus strand of OX458319.1, from coordinate 30,937,571 downwards.
AGTGATTGTGATTTGGTATATATTGGGCAAACTAGACGTTCTATCATTACCAGATTCAAAGAGCATATGGCTCATATCAAATACAATAGACCAGAGAAATCTAGTGTTGCCCTGCATGTACTAGAATGCAACCATAGAATAGGTATAGACAATTTAAAATTGCTTAGGGCAGAATCAAATTATAGGAATTTAAATAGTAGGGAAAGTTTGATTATATATAAGAATAGGAAAAAATTATTAAATAGTGATATGGGCCCCATTCCCAATACCCCATTGTATAGATTACTAGATTTGACTAACGATCCGTGAAACTCACTCAAGTGTTAAATTCACGGATGCGTAAATAATAGTATATAAGGCTTAGTTTGTAAAATTAGATTTAGTAGATGTACTGAAGATGGTGGCATAGCCACCGAAACGCGTCTATGTGAGTAATTTTATATTATTTTATATAAAATTTTTTGTGATTAAAGGTTCTTGTTTTTATTTTCATTTCACTGTTGCTTTAAAAATATTCCCAAGTGAAAAACAGCAGATTTTAGATGCAAGATGTTTTTGTTCACCTTAAATTTGAAAAAAGTCTTGCATCATTAACTTATGTAGAATTTAATAAATAAATAGGCCTTTAAAAAAACGCATTTATTCCATAATTATCAAAAATGCATTTATACCCTTTTTTATTCTGACCCCTTCAATTCATGCATTCAATGATTCACCACAAAGGTTTCTTTGATATTAAATTTCTTTAATTATGTATCTATTCACAAAATTTACTGACATAGAGGCAGAGATGTTAAATAGCCAAGCTGTAAAAATTCCGTTTTAACTTCAGGTACTGTTTGATTTTGCTGAAGTTGAAATTTGTTCCCGCGATTATTTACAGGTTGCATGTAGCCTAGATAATAGTATATCGCTTGATTATTTTTCGATCAAAATATACTACGAGTAAATTAATAAGTATGTGCAATACTAATAACATCAAATATTATGTATAAAATGTAACATGTATATAACAACAAAGTAAAATAACATAACATAAGTAATAACTAGAATAAATAAAATAACTCATTAAGAGAAGAAGAAAGCAGAGCTGTACCACGAACACTAGCAACGTGGCCTCTCTGTATAGCCAAACTTATTCGTTGCTTCAAATATGTTTTGGCTTGAGGAACTTCCCAAAGTTTTCACAGTGAAGGCGATGAAAAAATAATTATCAGACATTAACTCATATTTTCTTTTCTTAACATTTTCTGCCAAGTGTGCAGCAGATTTTGCAGAAAATGAAGAATCAGTCAAATGAGAAGGGGCAAGTGTATCCGTACAAGTAAAATCCCAAACTAAAGATTTACCTACTTTCCATGGAATAACTGTAATACCATCTGGACGTTTGCCATCATCCTTCAGAATACTAGGTTCAAGGATACAACGGATATTGGCAGAAGAGAAAGCACGTTTAATAATGTCATTAATATAGCTGTGACGAGAGAGTCTACCAGCACTTTTAATGCACGATAAACCATGATGACCCAACGAGTCTACAGAAGAACCGCACGAGCAGATATGAGGATGACAGAAATTGATGTCCAATCTAAGTGAAATTGCAATTTGTAAAAAGTTTTTTTCTAAAAGAGTACCTAATTTACAAGATGGAAGAGCTTCAAGCCAAGCTCCAGATTCAAGTTCAGATCCAGCTAATAAGATAGCTTTTTGTGTGATATTTGAGGAAGATAATAAATTTTGAAATATTTTCTCACATAGATAAGTCCTAATTTCTTTGAATAGAAAGCTCTTTTGGAAGTAAAGACGAATTAGAAATTTCCTTCCAATAATCAACAGCCTCGTTAAGGGATGTAATTTCAAAATTAGAAAAACTAGAAGGTAGAATGGACATAATAAGTTCAGAATTAGAAAGTATAGAAGACAAAAAGGCAGGCGTGGAAATATCAATTATAGACCTTATACTTAATCCACCAAAACGGATTGGTAATTTGGCGCGAGTCCAAGATCTTATTGTAAATTTAATATTCAAAATTTTTTCCAAAGAAGAAATAACAATATTATCCAATTCAAAGCACTCATTTTTAAATTTCCAAAAAAAACAACATCTGAGATTATAAGTGAAATTAGGTATCCAAAAACAATGGCGGAGTAAAAATAAACTAATATGAGGATTAATTTTACATAAATTTGAAGAAAGTAAAGAGAATGAATCAATTTTTTTAGAAATGAATGGAGAAAATAGGACAACCAAGAATAAAAAGGTCTTCAACATTACAAACGTGAATACAAGCAGCTAATAATTCGAATCTTTCCAAAATTGAAGACTTGTCTAATTCCGAAACATTAATTGTATAACTTCACAGGCAATATTTTTTTGGTATAAAATACAAAATAATTAATTTTTTTTCGATTGCTTCTTCTGCCGTACAATCTTTCGCGGAAAAGGAACATTTGACTTCGATTATCGCGTTATTTCGGATAAAGCCGTCCGGAGAAGCTGCTAAAAACTATTTTTGACAATCGATAAATAACCTACATGTTTCTGCTATCCGTGAAGGGATTAGTCTTTTACTCGTTGTGTTTTAATTTAGTAATTATTAAAGTAGTGGTAAATAAATTCCTTTCTAATAACAAAAGATTCTAAAACCAAGTGTTCACGGATGTCAACAGTATTTTTACGAAGAAGTAGTAAAATTTTATGAAGTTTGCTATTGTAAATTCCAGGCAAAGAATTTTACCTGAGAAAATATGCAAATATATACCTAAAGTTTGAAAAATATTGGGATCTCTGTCCAACTTTTAGAATTTTGCTCGTTCACAAATATTCCCCAAAAATCGGCAAAAACTTATAAACATTATGAAACTGGAACAATTTTTATTTTTGAAATAAAAGTTGTTTATTAATTTTTATTACTGTTTCTTCTCTTAGGTTAAAATAATACAAAACCACGGTTATCCTGCAGAAATCCATACAGTTACCACTGAAGATGGATACATTTTGCAGCTATTTGTTTGTTGCACCCTACAGTGAACCCTCATTTTCATCAGTAAAAGTTCATTGCGATTTAAAGTCGTAAATGCAGAATAACTCAGAGTTATTTGCAACAGTAGCCACAAGAACATCGCCGACCAGTTTTTGGATGCAGTGAACCAACGGGACATCGTTTTCCTAATAGAGAAAAATCGCCGAAACGATTTGCATTTTGGTCAGAATTTTGTAAAAGGCAATCATTTCAACCAGGACAAAATGCAAGAATTTGCAATAAACATTTTTTAGAAAGTGATTTAGACTAATCGTTTGTTCGAACAAAAAATTTTCTACCAAATTCAAAAGAACCCTGTTTAAAAAAAAGTGCTGTACCATCAATACATATTAACCTGTTGGCTCAAAAAAAAACATCACGAATTGGGTCACATTTTTCGAAAGCTACAGGAAGTTGGGTTTATGACGTGATATATTTAAAACATCTTTGTCAATAACCAATTTTTCAAACAAATTATTTTGTGTAATGCATGTATTATTACCAATTAAATGTTTTATATTATCATATTCTTGACAACATATAGACTCTTCATCTGTTGGCATAGCTACACATTTTCCACATTTACACCAATTACAAATTCCACTACGATGTTGGTAATTTATGTTTACACTACAAGGTTCAAAAAAAGCCTCAACTTCGTCGTCATCTGTGTATTCAGGTTCAAATAAATAAGGAGTTGTCATAATTAAAAATTAAATTTAAAAGTGCAACCAACCAATTTAACAGTAAATACTGACTGATACGAACTAACTGCTATCATGGTGTTTTCTACTAGAATACTATTGCGACCTAAACATTCAAAACATTCAAAACTCCACGATGGTCAGGCGTCTTGAAAATAATTGCTTTATGAGCTCTGTCTGGGCGGTAGAAATAACCTTTAGAAGCGCGTAAAAATGGTACGAATAACCGCGCCGTGTCATCGCATTTAATATATTTTTAGAAAAACTAGACAATTAAAATTTTGGTTGCACTATCGTCTTCAGTACAAAAAAACTGTCTAAATACTCGTAACAAAATTTCGAAAACATTGTTTAAAGGTAGGTAAATGATCGTGTGAAGCGAGCAATTTTTCCATGTATAAGATAGGGCGCTACGCACAGCTCGGCCCAGTGACGTCACGCGCCGATTTTAAATTTATTATAACTCATTAAATAACCTGAGTAGAAACAAAATACATATACCATTTTTCTTAGAATTAAACCTACTTTTAAATTAAACAAACTTATTTTTTGTGCCCCTTTAAACTGCTCGAACTTTAAAACAGTTTGCAAGAACCGGCCATTTATGATCTCTCGGCGGAACTGAACTTCATTTCAAACAACACCGCCACGCGGGGGCAGATAATTTACAATGGGGCATTCGGAAGGAGCAACGATGGCGCTGATCTACGCGATTGAGAGAAAAATGGAAGCTGACCGAAATTTAATTGGAATAGTCACTTTTGGTCATATCGTTTTTGTGCAGCATTCCACCTCGATATTTCGATATGCGGCTCTATTCGGACCAGAGACTTATGTGCAGAGGTTTGACCTTGAGTTAGTTTTTAGCTAATTGATTTTTGCAGAATTTTTTGACTTCCATGAATATTACCGGCGTTTTTTATAAAGGAATCGCACGTTTTGTCGCTCAACATGTTTGTGTTATTCCGCCTGTGTTGAGCGGGTTGTGTAATTTGTTCTTGGTTGCCTTTAATGGCGATCCTAGTGGCGAAGCATTACCGGTCAGCATTTGTTGCAGAAAATTGTTTTTAATTATTTTATGGCTAATTTCAGCAAGATATTCCGACTTTATGGGCCGCACTTTACACCGGCACTTCATTAAAACAAATATACCATGTTGAACAATTTTATTATAATGGCGGATTGTTTCGGCAATTTGATTATGGGAGAGATAATTTTGAATATTACGGTTCCAACACACCGCCGCAGTATAACTTGTCGGCCATAGATCTCCCAGTTCACATATTTTATGGCAGAAACGACCTCTTTACGACAGAAACGGTTAGTTCGAAATTTCGAACAGCTTCAATAATTTAACGTATATTTTACGTTCAAGGACACGTTGCGTCTGTATAACAGTCTGTCAACTAGAAGAACATTGATACATATTTCTACGGATGACACCGTTCCATTCAATCACCTGGATTTTCTTTATGCCAGTGAAATAATTCGTTATCTGTACGAGCCGTTACTAATCCACTTAGTCAGGGATTTAAGTCCGGATATGAATTATGTGTAATTTGTAATACCACATATTTATACCATATTATTAATTAACAGTTGGAATAAAAAAAATTATCAAAACGAATTTTATTTATGTATAGTTCTAACTGTACAATTTAGAAGAATAATGCTTAATTTTTCACTTTGCTTCAAAATTTAAAAATTACTGCAAGAATTCTTCAAACGATACGACGGAAGAAAATTATTATTTACTGTCTTTCTAAAGTGTATTCTGATATTTTTATTATGGCTGCGCCACCCTAAAGATTGTTGACAAATGTAATTTGCTTTCATTGCTTTAGGGTACGCCTTAATATAGGCAACACCTCAGACGTTTTTATAATCCAGATCTAACTATAATTACGGTAAACTGCAGTGGATATAGGTCTATGTCGGTAGTCGCAATGAACAACATTGTAACTAGCAAAACGTAATTTTTCAGGAGAGCGTTTTAAAGATTGTACATTTTTTCTTTTCCTTTTTCTTGGGGAGATAATTTTTTTTACTCATTTATTTTAACTCATATAACATCACTGTATAATTTATTTTGAGAAAATTATTGATTTAACGGTTTTACCAGTGTTTACCATTGTTCATAGAAGTAATGTTTGCAGTTATACCATTGTAACTTCGCTTACAATTATTTTGCACTCAGAATTTTTATCGAATAAGATTATAAAGTGTTTTACAACTCATTTACTTTTTGAAATTTGTTGTAATAATATTGTAAGCTTCAATACATTGCAACTTTTTAGACTGCTTATAACAATAATTATAATAAAATACGATATAATATTGTAGTAGTATTACTGATAACGGGGAATCATTTTTATTAATATTCGAATCTTCGGAAATATCTGAAGAACAACAAAATCTTATTAGATACACCACCTTGAGATTTTCAGAAAATCCATTTTTCCTTTTCGGCTAGATTTATTGTTTATACTTTGCAGGATATTTTAAGTGTTTAACCATTTGAAAGTTCAAATTATTTTCGGAGTTCTAGCAATTTGAAGTGAGCGCAGCAAAGTACGGCCGCATCTCGGGTACTCTGTTCAAACTAGTGTTCAAGATATCTAGAAATTTACTCAACCGATTTTGATAAAACTTATACCACGTATTCTTTATATTATCTAAAATGTAGCATAGAACTTTTATCATTTTAATAGCTGCGTCAAAAAAAAATTATATTTATACTCATTTTTCTGAGCGCCAAGGTGGTGCCTTAGGCGGTTGTCTGAATTAAAATAACGAGGTTAGCTTGAACCAATGCAATAATTAATAAGTTTTACTTACCGTGTTGATTTTGTAGCAACTCCAAAATTGTCCTTCCACGTGAAGACATAACAATATTGTTTTACTAACAATATAATTCACTCGTATTCACAAAATACTAATAAAATCAAACTACCGTGTTTCGATGTTACCGAATTTTAAGCGGGAAACAACATTGTAAGTGTGCTTAGTCGTCGTTTAGTCCGATAACCATTGATGCAAGAACATTGTAAGTCAATAAATCTTGAAGGAATCCGAAGAATAACATTGTAAGAACCATATACATTCCTATGAAAACGCGTAAAAGAATGTATTATTCCGGCAACAACATTGTAAGCTTTGGTACAATTTTATTTAAGTAAATTTGTTAGTTCTTGGAAAGGTAAAGTATGTTACAGTTTTTAGGTCACGCATTAAATTTCAGTAAAATTCTCTACCATGTTTTATCTGTTGGTAAGTACGTTATTGCAGATACAATGAGATAAAAATTGATTTTTTTTATAATAAAACAAAAAATAAAAAATAATTTGAGTTTACTAAATCATGTAAATCACACCCAAGGTATAAAATGTGAAAAACAGTGAAAATCGACAAATTGTCAGTTACATGGTTGTTAACTGCGGCTACCGATGTGTAAGACTCTCAAATAACTCCCAAATTACCAGAACTTCAACTTGCATAATTTTTATGTTGAGGAGAGTTTATTCAATTAAAATCGGTCTGTAACTTTAATTGGCTTTAATTGAATATGCATATCAATCTCACCCATTGTAATTTTTTAATTGATTTTGATGAAAGTTGTCATCTGAACGTGGATTATTCGAAAACGTCATATGCATTACTTTATGGATGATCTATTATCGTAAATTGCATTAATACTGTGAAACGGCACTAAGTTAATAAGAATTTATGTGATTCGATTGCATCGATTTTTCTCATCCGATTTCAAACGAAACGCACATAATTAGGCTCGCCTGCCAAAGCTCAAATTAAAAATAAGCAATTTTCTCCCCCATTTGTAAATTTCAACGGTCAATCCGCCCGGATTCGCTTCCTCCGTTAATGCGGCCGTAAATAAGGCGCAAAAAGTCGAAAAAAATTATCGATGGAGTACGAATCCGCGAAACGTGTCCGCTTCGCCGAAAAAGAAACAACGCGGTTAAACGACGCCACTTTAGAAAACTGCAATTGTTGAGCAAAACACTCCCGTCTCCGAACATTAAAATAAATGGAAAAGAGAAAGTCTTTTGTTGCGCCACACAATGAAAAAATCCGTTTGCTTTCCGGTTAGTATTGAATTTCCGCAGATTATCGTTCGAGATGAACGCGAAAATTAATTTCGGCCGGCTTAAATTAATCCCTTTAAATGTGGAATTTTGTTTTACATTTAAAAAGATTGCGGGGATTTATTCCAATTTGCGGCTTTGTTCGGCTCACAAACGAAAATAATAAGTTTCGCCTTGTTTCCGATGCTTCCGGGGATAGAAAAATCGTTCCTAATTCGCAAACATTCGCAAAAGGTATTTTCCATTGACATTCAAATTTATTTCCAAAACGCAGCCCGAAAGAAAGTAATATTCCTTTTTGGCCAAATCGATTGTTTTTATTGTAATTATTAAAGTTTTTGTTCAATTTCGGTTCCTACATTTTTATAGATCAGTTTCATGAGCGCAATAAAACTTTTCAAATGCAATTTTGTTGCACTTGGTTCGAGATTTTTGAACTTTTCTACTCACTGTCTTTGAATTGAAAACAGTTTCCTCAGTCACTTCAGGATTATTCAATTTCTGTATTACTTTCATCAAGAAGCTAGACTTCGGCTTGAAGCCATCCAGACTTTTAAATAAATTTAAATTATCTGGCTGGATCTGTGACGAATTCCGCCGTGTTTGTTATCGCGGCGGTTGACTGTAAGCTTTCCTTTTCACACAAACAACGTACATGGTTATATTAAAAATAATTTCAACAATTTTTGGGTTTCCTTGGAAATAATAAATATCAATTTCGTCGTTGTTTCCGCAATATCTGTTATGTGCATTTTTGAGCATTTTTAGGTTTTGAGTTAAATCTCGATATAGTTCCTTCTGCTGGCACCTCTGATGCTTGGAAAAAATATTTCTCAGTAAAAAAACAACAGAGAAAAGCCATTAAGAAAAAGAGGAAAGAAAACGAAAAAGGGGAAGAAAATAAGAAATTACAGCAAGACAAAATTAAAAACCAAAAAGGAAATTGATCAACAGAATATAGAAGAGGTCCAGAAAATTAAGAAAATTTATGTGATGATGAAGATGACACAGAGCATCAAAACACTAACACTGTTGATACATAAGAAGTCGCTTCTGTTGCACTGAAAAAAATGCTACCTAAGAATTTTTTAAAAACCCACTTCTAACATTAAGAACCGATAAAAGTCTTTTGCAAGGGACTGTTTACTGACAATAGGTAAATTACTTTAGGATTTCTTACAAATTTAGTTGAAAAACGTTACACCAAACTCGGCTTGAAGTAAGAAAATATATATTACGGTGTGCATTTTCTGTATTTTTATTGAAAAGTGAATTTTTAGTAACTTACATAATTAGTGAATGTTTAATTGTGAAGAAATGGGAAATATTACAAGTGGTTTAATGTGTCGAGATGAAGATGTTAATTCAATGCAATATTAATAAATGTCGATCAACAAAATGATCAGTTTCAAAGGCCATTTCTAAAAATGGTACTGAAATTATGGGGATTTTCTGATTCTGTGTATGATAAATTCACATGTAAGTAAATTTGTTGTAATTATAATTTTTCTCACACTTTTAGCTTACCGAATGAATTTTGTAAAAGTTCTACAAGTTTTTTTAATGTAACAGCTATTAAACAAATTGTTTTTTAGTTTATTTTCGTCGGAACGAAAAGTAAGAGGAGATAAAAAGAAACCGCTTGCTTGTATAACAGAATTAATAGTAACGACGAAGGTAAAGAAATAATTTTGATTTGCTTTTATACATTTAGTGTTATTTATCTATCTTATAACAAATTTTACTTTCTAGCGAATGTATAGTTCTTTGTAAGAATTTAACAAAATACAAGCGTGACTGAATTACGCGGATTTGCGGAAAGGAAATCTGCATAAAGTGAAATGTCATTATTGAAGCATTCAAACTGGCCTATATTGGTAAATTTTTATAATAATACATCCATGGTACAATGTAAGCGTTTTGTTTCTTTGTTTTTAGGTTGATGTAGATTTTAGCCAATTATTTCTTGAGAGAAAAACAATTTATTTATGTGGCGGCCAAAATTCATTTAGAAGACTAACGACTTCGACGAACTTCCATTTCATATACGTAGATCTGTTACCAAATGATAATGTGGTTCTTAAACTGAAAATGTATTTTTAAACAGGATGTGATGTGCTGTTAAATTTTCACCTACTAATAAAAATATGTATAAGAAATAACTTTATATTCTAAAATTCCTTCAATTCAAGCATTCCATTCTACAATTCATAACAATTAGAAAAAAATATTGTATTTACAAGTGCTTATTTGATATAATAAGAAGGCCATCTTCAATTCTTAAATAAGAAAACACATTCTTAAGTAATTAAATAATAGTTCTTGAAATCAATAAATGTAAAACTTATAAAAGTTCTTAAAATTAGAGCGACCCTTTCTTGAAATTGAGAATGTCCCGTTCTTAAATTTGACAACAAGAATGAACATTCTTAAAACTCAAGAATGACCAATTCTTGGACCAAAATTAACAACGCTCAATTTTAAATTTAAGCACGAATTTTCTTACCTATAAGAATTTTTTTTCCTAGTGTGGTGATTTACAAATTGGTGAATTATTTGGACCAATATAATCCGGGAGAAATTATCAGTAAAAATAATGACAAAATTTTAAGCTGGAAGTGACCAAATCCTAAAGATGAAATCACGAAGTAGTGAAATTAAACTTCAGAGCATTCTAATGCACATCAAAGTGTGACTAGTAGCAGAAAAAAATATTTGTTCAGACTGACTCATAAATTAAAAGAATGATAACATTTGCATAAAATTACCTAAGTAAATAATACTCGGTAATTACTATTTGCAGTTAAGAAATTTTTAATCAACCCAAACTGATGGTTTTAATTACTTTAAATGCATTTTATAATCGGCGGTATTTACCAGAGGTGCAATCGAGTCCGGTAAAAACAGGTCCAATTATATTTACATCCATTCATCAAAAAAAAAATTCAATCATCAAAATTATGTTTTTGAATTATTTGCATAATTCTAAAGTGTCTATAAAATAAAATTCATTGTCACAAGACACAACGACAGCATCCACCCTTACAGTTTGAAGAATAAAGCCGGCCGAAAATGAAATAATCGCGCATGCCTCATCTTTAACACCGGCGTCGCGGCATGTTGTGTAAGCGAGAGATATGAGCGTCGCACGCCAGTTTACTTGGTAACGTCGCTTCGTTCTGACGTATTCTCCGACGCTTGGCACCGGCGGCGTCGACGGTGTTCATTCACCTCACCTGACGGCGAACACACACCTGTGCTTATCACCAAAGTAATTCGCCAACCACGACCTCCTCCGACCGGGTTTTCTCCCCCGGAATGTGAAGGTAAGATTTTGATTTCCTTCCGAGGTTTTAAATTAATTTATTGCACCGGATTTTAAATTTCAAGTTTCCGATTCTTTTTGAGAAACACATTTTTATTGAATTGGAGTTACGACGATATTTATCGAACCGCCATAAAAAAATTAATCAAGTCGAACCTCGTCAAAGTTATATCAGCGATTACAGAAACGTATTTGTTTTATAAGGTCGAATTAATTGGGCCGGCGAAAAATGCATCCGATGGGTAGTTTTGAATCGCAGAAAAGCCCTCGAAGCGTCCGAGAGTCGTCTTGTCTGCGCAATAAACTCCGCTGGGCTTACACAAACACAATTTCATTGCGAGCTTTCCAGATGCACGACCTAGTGTGGTTTCAGTCGCTGAAACAAGGGCAACGAAGTGTCTCTTTTTAAATACGATTTCTCCTGAAATAAAGGGTGAGTTAAGTTTTACCGCCCCGGCCATAATACCTATTAAAGATTGAGGGGAAAGTATGCAATTTACATGTTACATCAGTTCAAGTTTACACTTTCGATTAGTGCTACAAGTTTTCCAAATCATTTTTATTTGAAGCCAAAAAAGTAAAACAAACAGTTTCGGGTAAAATTTCCATGTTTGGTTTTTTATTTCAAAATTTGTCAAATTATTCGTAGCATTCTTAATTGCAATTAGATTCGTTAAAAAATTATTACTTTTTGAGTTAAATCAAATTTAACATAAAGCACGAAAAATACTTTTATTTGTGACTTTCCAACAATGGATAATACGGTCTACCACGTAACAATACCTGATGATCGACCCATAAAACTGAAGGGAACGGCGTTTTAGTTGTTGCCAGACCCGTATTCTGGAATTTGTGAGAAAAATAAGATAAGTTTTTAATAGGTAAATATAAAGTTTATTTTATAAAAGATGCTCAAAATGATGCCCCATTGGCCACAAATTAAAAGCATTTCAAGTTTCTCCTCGACTGAGTATTGAAATGACATGATTATACCTGAACTAAACACAAATGTTCACTATTCCACAAAACAAAGTTTTAATTTTCACTTTTTACCAACGATGTTTAAGTGTTGGAAGATTTGTTGCGAATGTGAATGTTTCTTTATTCACAAAGTGACCTAGGGTTGTGACCAGGGTTTTTAAACTTTGGGTGAATTAAGCAATTTATTTTATGGGAAGGTTCAATAACCGATAGGTATATTGACTTTGCAGACGGCAAAATTAAAACACAAAATTGTAGACAGATATACTAACGAAAATTAGAAGCTGGTAATCGATTTTCTTATTAAGTTTAAAATCTAATATTGCAAAAATTATTTTTTATTATGATTATAATTACCGTGTAGCTGTTAGTTACGATGTTGTGAACTTTTAAAGAAATAGCGAAGACCCTTATTCCGGTCCTGTAAAATGTAACGTTGTACTTTTTAACTTAACTTTATGACTGTCATAAATAATCAGTCAAGTACCCAAAACCAATACCATTGTTAGGTGAATTGGTCAGTTTATGTCGTAAATCATTTAAAAAAATACCCTTTAACACGGAAATGGCTTTATTTAATGAACCTAAATTAGTAAAATTATTTCAATTACACTAAATTGTGTGAAGATATTTTACTGTTCGTACATAAAAAAAACTAATAAATTGAGCAATTAGTAATTGAAAGAAAGCCAAAATTTTACCTGTTAAAAAAAAAAGATTTTTTCTTGGTTTCTATGTACCTTAATAATATAAAACTACTGAAGCAATTTATGAAAATTGACAAATTATTTTGAAAGCCTATTTTGCCACGAGCGGTAAAATTTAACTCACCCTGTACAATAACGCCAATTTATATTTTCCATCAGACTTACAAATTCGATAATTTTGAGGCCAGGTGGGCGCTATCTGATAAAATTGTTGCCAAGCAATAAAACTATTCTAAATATGTAACGCTGTAATTTTTATCTCAGACGAATTTACAATGTTTGAGGAGAAATTTCAGCCGGATAATTTTACGACTGACCCATCGGGCACTTTGGGTCACCTGTCGTAAAGCCCCGATTTTACGCCGTTTCGATAGATTTCCTCAACACAATAAAATGGAACGATTTGGTTGTCAACGTTTAATACGTTGTGACACTAATCAAACACGGAGCGATAAAAAGCACAAACCAAACCAAATGTCGGGCAATAAAGCCCATCTTCGAACAGACTTCATCAAAATTAAACACTTTATCTCTGCATTTAGATTTATCAAGTTAAATACCGCGATATTATCAAAAGGAAGCGTTGCTTGATGAATGGGACACATTTATTCCGGGCTAAAGTACTTTGCCACTAAATTATGATTTAGTCTGCAGTTAAAAGTATTTATCTCGATTTTAGCTCGTAATCTGCATTAAGTCTTCGGTGGTCACAATAATAATAATTTGTTATTATGTTACAGTTAAACGTAGAGCCATCAAGTTGGTATATGAGATAATCAATTCATTGGCCATATTGGAAGAAATTACCCGTTATATTAGTGAATAAACTATTTATGGGGCTTAATTATTTTGATGAGGTTGCCTGAATGGCAGCCGAATCTGGTTGCAGTTAAAAGTTACAAGATGGTTTCGGAATTACCTAATTTAATTTATTTTATTTTCCAAATAATGTTCGGAAATTAATTTGGTTACATTTTCATCATAATCGAAGGGAGGCCTCCAGAGCCTTTCCCTTCTCAAGTTTTGAGCTAGCTAGGATTTACAGGATTTGGTGGAGGCGCCAAAGTAAAGGCTGAATTTTTTTTTTACAGTTTTTCTAATATTGTTAGGTAATTAGGATTTATTAATAAAACCAAGCCTTTCAGGAATAAGTTAGTACAATATTTTCATATTTAATAATAAAAATAGCAAATGTATTATAGTTGAGAATTCTAATTCTACAGTCTCTACAGTCTAAAGCTTTATTTTTAATGCATTTAATTAATTTTCCGTTCTTTTGCACCCTTACAGGTGTTATGTACTTAAAAATAAACTTTCCCATTAAATGTAAACTTGTTGCACTTACTGCAAATTTAGTTAAGTAGAAGTATACCACCTGCAATTTATTTTGTTTCCATCAGCTAATTTGATGATTACAAATAATCCATAAAAATGCATCAATTTCAGTGGCAGTTACTGTACTTAGTCTTAAAGACCTGTCAACAAATGATAGCTTATAAATGAACTTCCCCTTAGTTGTAAACTTGTTGGACAATTGGCACTTATTGCAAATTTAGTTAAGTTGAAATAATATAATAGTATGGCACTTTTTTATTCTCAGCAACTGTTTTGATGATTACAAATACTTCATAAAAACGCATCTATTTAATATTGTCACTTTAAATATAAGGTACTTAACTTAAAGTGCCTTAATTTACTGTAAATTTAGTTAAGTACAATTTATATACTATACTATACTTTTTTCATTCCCAGCGTTTTCTAAAAACTTGTGGAAATTACACAAACATAAATTGTAATAAACGCTTTTGTATTGCATGAAGATTGAATTTTTATTAAGTGCCACCTAACACTTCTCTTTCCATTTTTCAAATAATTTAACCAATGCCAAAACTGGAACAATAAATCAATGTTTCATTATATTCTAACACTTAAGGAACAGAATAATCCCAGAAATAATATAACTTAATTTAACTAGCACTTATAAAATAAGAGATTTCCTTAAGCGATTAATCTAACGGATAAGCGACACTTACGATTTTAAGCTTAAAATTTAAATTAATATAGATTAGCAATATTAATTTTGATCTCTTTTATTCTGCAAATAATCCATAAAAATGCATCTATTTCAGTGACAGTTACTGTACTTAACCTTAAGGACCTGTCAACAAATGATAGCTTATAAATGAACTTCCCCTTAGTTGTAAACTTGTTGCACAATTGGCACTTATTGCAAATTTACTTAAGTTGAAATAATGTAATAGTAATGTTGCACTTTTTTATTCTCAGCAGCTGTTTTGATGATTACAAATAATTCATAAAAACGCATCTATTTAATATTGTCACTTTAATTATAAGGTTTCCTGTACTTAACTTAAAGTGCCTTAATTTACTGTAAATTTAGTTAAGTACAATTTATATATGGCAACACTTTTTTCGTTCCCAGCGTTTTCTAAAAACTTGTAAAAATTACACAAACATAAATTGAAATAAACGCTTTTGTATTACATGAAGATTGAATTATTATTAAGTGCCACCTAACACTTCTCTTCCCATTTTTCAAATAATTTAACCAATACACACTAAACTGAAACAATAAATCAATGTTTCATGCTATTCTGACACTTAAGGAACAGAATAATCCCAGAAATAATGCAGCTTAATTTAACTAGCACTTATAATATTGGAGATTGCCTTAAGCGATTGATGTAACGGATAAGCGACACTTACGATTTTAAGAGAAGCTTAAAATTTAAATGAATATTTAGCAATATTAATTTTGATCTTTTTTATTCTGCAAATTAAAACTCACCGAATTATTAGAAGAACCAAATCCATTTTTTTACTGTTAATTAACCATTTGAATTACAACAAATATTATTATTGCTGATCACTTACAATTTAACATTTAACATTACCTAAATAAATAAAATTCTATTCGAAAATGTACATTATAAAATGTGTGTAATTATATCATTCAATTGCAAATTTAATGTGGTTACGAAAGGTCAAAGCTTGATTAACATTTTAGCCATTTATACTCCGACCGCATTTGAATAAAAAATATCGAACACCGTCCACAACATCCGGCCTGTGTTTGGGCCTGGCGTCGAACCAAATATGTCCAAAATACGCGACCGGATCATTCCATAAATAATAACCGGATACATTGTTCGACATTGTGGTTAGGTCGTTCCATGAAAGCGCTTAACAACTTATAATGAGAAACGTTACCTCGCTCAATGCTCAATGTAAGGATAAAAGTTACACTCCTTATTCAGTGACATAAAAATTGCCGTGATTTATGGCGTAACCGTAGTTCGAAGCTGAAGTACGCTGTCTGGCCTCCTTCCGCCGGTTTCGGCGGCCACCAGAAGATAAAGTTGTAAATCAGGAAAAATGTGGCAAAATGCTGCATCGCCGCATAATCTGAAGTGGATATTTTGTGGTTCCTTGTAATAATTTAGCTGCAGAAAATTTATGTGGGATTTGCATAATTTTCGGAGCCACTAAATTTAAAACCCCTCGTTAATAGTCGGTTACGGCGAACTTTGGACTATTCGGAGGTAGATTAAGGCCTGGGAACTGCTAAGTAATGCACAATTCTTCCGTTCAGGGGGCACTAATTTTGCCCCTTCAAATAAAAAATGTTTAGGCAACCAAAGAGGTTTGAAACTTAAGTATTGAACAGAGAAAGAACAAAAAAACTTGATAAGTATTATTTATATTATGGTCGGCGGCGATAACGACGGTAAACTCAGTCGGAAAAAAATTAGTCTATAATTTTTTGCTAATTCTTTGCCAATTTTGTGTTTTCATAGATGTACCTGCTATAATTAATCCCGTAACAGGCTGCAAACACATTTTCAATTATGCAAAGAGCAATCTTTATCCCCATTTTTATACGATCATAATTTGATAAATATTATTTATATTATTGTCTGCGGCGTTAATGGCGGTAAAATCAGTCAATGCGATTGCTGCATTATTTACTGTTTTTTTTTTGGAATTTTTTGTGGATAGATGCTTCAAACAATTTTTCCTACGATGCTATTCGAAACTAATATATATTGTACAATTTAGTCGGCTCGAAAATGTTTCATATCCTTACGCGTGCGAACATGGATATTTTGCATTATCAAGTGTGTATTTTTATAAATTTTTAGAGTTTTATATCCTTACGTTGTGCGAACATGGTTATATCCTAACAGTTTGCACTATATCAAGTGTGCATTTTAATACAAATTATTCTATCCATGCCGTCAATCAAAAAGGTACAGATTTGACAGGACATCTGTGAGTAAAAGGACGAACTATTTGACTAAAATCTTATGGGAAAACAACTTTTCCCCGAAAGTGTAAAATTTAGACATTTATCCAATTTGTTTTACGGAAACTATTTCTTAGGTGCTAAAGGAACATTTTTATGTAATTTGTTGACGATGTTGTGTTCGGAAAGCAATAAAAAACGCGATCAAATAATACTGTATTTCGTACCACAACTTTTAGATTTTTTTTCAAAGATATTCACCATGTTATCATAAAAGAAACATGTCATATTAAACTACTATATGTTTAGTATAAGTACCCCGAAGGAATTTCTACAATATAACTTACTTCTTGAGCTGAACTGAGTTTACTGGCACACTAAATTTTCAAAAAAATATTGTTGCCAATTTTTTTCTTCTTAAGTTATCAACTTTCTCGCAATAAAAAAAATATTTTCTTACCAGGCAATATAATCTCTATAAGTGCTGTAAGGTGCATTGCAAAATATTTCGTAACTGTAAAGATTTCAGTAAAAAACCCTCACTACTACATTTTTGCGGGAATTGCACTTTCGGAGGTTAATTTTTGAAAACTAGGCACTTCTTCGCCAAAGCAAATATATCATTAGATGCGGTAACATTATGTTTACAACTGTTGCTTCGCAAATTATATATTGATAAGTACTTTCTAAGCGATACTGAGTTTCTTAAACCTCTGCATTTTTTGAGGTTGGGTTCCCCAGCCTTAACCAAAGGAATGACTATTGGAGACCAACGTAAAAAATAAACAGAATATTTTAATGGCAGGTTTTTATTAAAATTTATTTCTTGATCTTGTGATGCGAAATTATCTTTTCCTTATCTCACAAACATAATAAAATAAGGCGCAATATTTATTGTAATTATGCAGTAAATTTTTGGAGGACGCAGCGTATTTTTAGCAGTTCTTCATAATAAATTAACTGTCCCTACTTCGACCAGCTAATTGGGGCTTTTAAAAACATCTGGCCAGAGTTGCACCTCCCAAAATCGACTAGTAAGTTGCGTTATAATTTTCACCGGTTTCCTGAGAATTACGATGGAAATTTTGTGTTAACACACAATTTCGCACGATTTGTTTGAACATTATTGGATTGCATGGGAAGATAAATTCACCAAATTAGCAAAATTCAAATACCGTCAAAATTAATTAATGTTTACCTTGAAGGCCTTTAAATAGATTTCACACGTCATTAAAGATAATAACGAGTATCGATTTAAAATAGGTACGTCTGCCATTGTGTTGCATTTCCAATCAAAATTTTACCTTCTTCAAACGGGATTAAATAAAGGATTTTATTATACAGGGTGAGTTAAGTTTTACCGCCCGTGGCAAAATAGGCCTTTAAAATAATTTGTCAATTCTCATAAATTTCATGAGTAATTTTATATTATTATAGAAACCAAGAAAAAACTTTTTCTTTTAATCAGGTAAAATTTTGGCTTTCTTTCAAGTACTAATTGCTGAATTTATTAGTTTTTTTTTTATTTACGAACAGTAAAATATTTTCACACAATTTAGTGTAATTGAAATAATTTTACTAATTTGGGTTCATTAAATAAAGCCATTTCCGTATTAGAGGGTATTTTCTTAAATGATTTACGACATAAGCTGACCAATTCACCTAACAATGGTATTGGTTTTGGGTACTTGGCTGATTATTTATGACAGTCATAAAGTTAAGTTAAAAAGTACAACGTCACATTTTACAGGACCGGAATAAGGGTCTTCGCTATTTCTTTAAAAGTTCACAACATCGTAACTAACAGCTACACGGTAATTATAATCATAATAAAAAATAATTCTTGCAATATTAGATTTTAAACTTGATAAGAAAATCGCTTACCAGCTTCTAATTTTTGTTAGTATATCTGTCTACAATTTTGTGTTTTAATTTTGCCGTCTGCAAAGTCAATATACCTATCGGTTATTGAACCTTTCCATAAAATAAATTGCTTAATTTACCCAAAGTTTAAACACCCCGGTCACAACCCTAGGTCACTTTGTGAATAAAGAACCATTCACATTCCCAACAAATCTTCCAACACTTAAACATCGTTGGTAAAAAGTGAAAATTAAAACTTTGTTTTGTGGAATAGTGAACATTTGTGTTTAGTTCAGGTATAATCATGCCATTTCAATACTCAGTCGAGGAGAAGCTTGAAATGCTTTTAATTTATGGGTAATGGGGAATCACTTTGAGCATCTTTTATAAAATAAACTTAATATTTACCTATTAAAAACTTATTTTATTTTTCTCACAAATTCCAGAATACGGGTCTGGCAACAACTAAAACGCCGTTCCCTTCAGTTTTATGGGTCGATCATCAGGTATTGTTACGTGGTAGACCGTATTATCCATTGTTGGAAAGTCATAAATAAAAGTATTTTTCGTGTTTTATGTTAAATTTGATTTAACTCAAAAAGTAATAATTTTTTAACGAATCAAATTGCAATTAACTGTGATGGCCCCGAATTTTCTTTAAGGCTTGTCGCACTAGTTTTTAGATTTCGTAGATGTGGAATAAGAATTGAACATTTCCTTTACTTATTTATTAATAATTAAACATATGTACTAACTAAAATACAGAATATAATTGTTTCGAGATTAATCAACGAATTGCGTAGAATTGAATGAATGAATATATTGAATATTGAATATTGAATGACTCGTTTTTACGTGTTGTCTTATTTATAACATATCCTTAATCAAATAAATTAATACTCAATGGTCAGACAGTAAATACAACATTATCAATATCTTACACAAAGGTTGAATGGAAATTTAATAGATGAATGATGGCATGATTCATTTTTACAACAAAGGAAAATAAAATTAAATCAATTAAAATATAGTAAAGAATTGTAACATAAAATGTAAAAAGAATTATAGGTATGAAGGAGGTACATTACATAACAATGCTACGAATAATTTGACAAATTTTGAAATAAAAAGCCAAACATGGAAATTTTACCCGAAACTCTTTGTTTTACTTTTTTGGCTTCAAATAAAAATGATCTGTAAAACTTGTAGCACTAATCGAAAGTGTAAATTTCAACTGATGTAACATGTAAATTGGATACTTTCCCCTCAATCTTTAATATATATTATGGTCGGGGCGGTAAAACTTAACACCCTGTATTTGCACACATAAATTAAGCGCTGGCCTAGATTTTTTTAACAGCGTTTGGGACAGCCGGGAATCTGATTAAATTATTTTTTTAACCTTTAACCTCCCTCCAGAGTGCAGACGGTCCCCTAATTTGTTATTTTTCCTCTTCTACATTGTTTTATTTAATAAAATTCATTTTGTTCGCTTTGCTAGTTTCTGTTTTATCTGAAAACGCATCGGTGTCGCTTATGTTCCTTCAACCCTGAATGTGAGGATAATTTGTGCGTTGCTGCGACCCTCGCACGTTTTGTTGCCTTTATCTGTCGTGTGTATAAACAGGTAAAAAGGTTGCTACATCCCACACGTTAGGCCTCTGGGATTTATTGGTTCCTGCAATCTGTTCGTAGTTGAAAAAATCCTGTTTTACAATTAAGTTTGGGGCGCACCTTTATCGACCCTATTTTTGACGTTGATCGTTTGATACGACATTAAAATGTGTGTCGTTTAGTTCAGTCACGATTTGCCGAATAAGGCGAATTAAGGTTTTCCTATGTAATAAAACTAACTTGTCCCTCGGGGAAGATAAGACTCCATCGTTGACTTTATTTTGACGATCAAACAATACTTCAAAATATTGTCAGATATTTTTAATTACTGCAAAACGTTTTGGTCGGATTGATTTACGGTCGAAATAGTTTTTTGGGTGAGGCGTGAAAAACTGGGCTGATGTAAGTGTCACAAAGGATTACACTTATCAACGCCAGTTTAGCGTGTAATCCCTAATGTGGGTTACCTATTTGTATTTTCACTGACGAACCCATGGACCATTTTTTATAAAGGTCATAAAATGAATTGAAAGGAGGAGAAAAATAGAAATTTCTTAATAATTGTCTTTTTGATCAAAAAAGTTAATCTCATCAAATAAGTTGGCTGAAAATCAATTGAGGTATTTTGCAGGAGAATTTATAAATAATTTCAGCATGAACTGAAAGTTGGGAAAAGTGTGTTTTGATCACTCCAATTTAATTAGTTTTTGTTGTAGGTGTTTACAAGTTAAATTACGAGTTGGGTATTTACTGTGATTCGCTGTAATTGAATTTGTGGATTGTTCTCAAGGATTTATAAAAACCTACAATACTCAACAAAAGTGGAAAATGAGCAACTTTTACTTTCGTTTAAAGTCGCGAGAAAATTTTATTCTCCAACAGGAGACACTTCATTGTAGAAATTAATCGAAAATAAATTTTTGAATAATTCACAAGTCAGATTTTTTTCAAAACAATTTCTCTTAAAATAAACGTTGTCATATTTATGGAATTTATGATAGGTTTTGTGCATTTTATTTGTGTCTCTAGAAACAACCTACAAGTTTCAAATTAGATGAAACAACTATTCAAAATTCCTCAAAAATTTATTTCTAAATAAAAGTATTTTCACTACGCCACTTCGGACTTGCGGTAAGTCGGACATTGCTACAATTCAGACAGTTTGATGTCGCTTGCCTCTACACATACGAAAATCGTGTAAATGAACTTCAGGAAATAATGGGAAAAATAAGGCAACTGAAATTTTACAGATGAAGGCTTAATTGCAGAAGCTTCCAAGTCGGACGATAATGCCTTGACTTGTAAACAGTCACGTCACATTCATTCGACAACACAAAGCAGCAAATGATCAGCGATTATTTTACAACACCCCTGTTTAAATGTTGTACAGGGTGAGTTAAGTTTTACCGCCCCGGCCATAATACCTATTAAAGATTGGGGGGAAAGTATGCATTTTTCATTTTACATCAGTTGAAGTTTACACGTTCGATTAGTGCTACAAGTTTTCCAAATTTTTATTTGAAGCCAAAAAAGTAAAACAAAGAGCTTCGGGTAAAATTTCCATGTTTGGTTTTTTATTTCAAAATTTGACAAATTATTCGTAGCATTGTTAATTGCAATTTGATTCGTTAAAAATTATTACTTTTTGAGTTAAATCAAATTTAACATAAAGCACGAAAAATACTTTTATTTATGACTTTCCAACAATGGATAATACGGTCTACCACGTAACAATACCTGATGATCGACCCATAAAACTGAAGGGAACGGCGTTTTAGTTGTTGCCAGACACGTATTCTGGAATTTGTGAGAAAAATAAAATAAGTTTTTAATAGGTAAATATTAAGTTTATTTTATAAAAGATGCTCAAAGTGATGCCCCATTACCCATAAATTAAAAGCATTTCAAGCTTCTCCTCGACTGAGTATTGAAATGGCATGATTATACCTGAACTGAACACAAATGTTCACTATTCCACAAAACAAAGTTTTAATTTTCACTTTTTACCAACGATGTTTAAGTGTTGGAAGATTTGTTGGGAATGTGAATGCTTTTTTATTCACAAAGTGACCTAGGGTTGTGACCAGGGTTTTTAAACTTTGGGTAAATTAAGCAATTTATTTTATGGAAACGTTCAATAACCGATAGGTATATTGACTTTGTAGACGGCAAAATTAAAACACAAAATTGTAGACAGATATACTAACGAATATTAGAAGCTGTTAAGCGATTTTCTTATCAAGTTTAAAATCTAATATTGCAAAAATTATTTTTTATTATGATTATAATTACCGTGTAGCTGTTAGTTACGATGTTGTGAACTTTTAAAGAAATAGCAAAAACCCTTATTCCGGTCCTGTAAAATGTAACGTTGCACTTTTTTACTTAACTTTATGATTGTCATAAATAATCAGCCAAGTACCCAAAACCAATACCATTGTTAGGTGAATTAATCAGCTTATGTCGTAAATCATTTAAAAAAATACCCTCTAATACGAAAATGGCTTTATTTAATGAACCCAAATTAGTAAAATTATTTCAATTACACTAAATTGTGTGAAAATATTTTACTGTTCGTACATAAAAAAAACTAATAAATTGAGCAATTAGTAATTGAAAGAAAGCCAAAATTATACCTGATTAAAAAAAAAGATTTTTTCTTGGTTTCTATGTACCTTAATAATATAAAATTACTCATGCAATTTATGAGAATTGACAAATTATTTTAAAGGCCTATTTTGCCACGGGCGGTAAAACTTAACTCATCCTGTACAGGGTGGTCCATCGTATAGCATTTTCGCCAAAAAGTATTCTTCTAATCCCCCTAAAAAAAAACAACGTCAATAATATACAATTACAGTTCTAGAAGAAATACGAGAAAACTTAATCTGACCGGATTAGTGAAGTTGTACTGTATTTACTAATTGGGATGAGAAAAAGTTTAAGTAAAAAAGACTGAGATAATTTACTGTCTACAATTTAGTTATATGCGAGCAATAATTTTATACAACACAACAATTTTGGCATAATATTTTATGGCACAAAAAAAATTATTGTTTGCCAAGTCGTCAAGATCTCATAAAGGTTTGGGGATTCTCCAAAGTGCGCTACTTATTATTCTTGACTCCGTAAAAACTAATTCAGACCAATGGAAACAAAACGTTGGAGGACTGTTTTGCTTCAATTCGCACTAATTAGTTAGATTTTGATTAGCATAAGTTAGCGAGAGGACGGTCGTTATATTTAAAACCTACGTGTTAAAGTAATTAAAAGCAAGTAAATGGATTCAGTTCGGAGTTTCTAATCATTAGAGTGGATTTCACGGGAGCAACTATAAAATAAGTTAATTCCAAATTCTCCTTCCACTCGGCAAATTTCAATTCAGTGTCGATTTAAGTTGACCAAAAATCATATTTTTAGTCGCACAACATTAAAAATAAACCAAGTGTCAATATTTCGACGAACTAATTGGGGCTTTTAAAAACATCTGCTAATAATCTGCTCGAAGTCATTATCTTTTACAATTTCCAAGAATCAAAATCAGATGTACTTTTAGTTTCACCCGAATTAATGAAATGATAACCGTAATTTATTGGCTTAATAGGTTTCTAAATCCGTTCAGTTCCTGTCAAATAAAACGGCAGTAAAGTTTTAAGTGCACTCGATTTTTTATGAATAAGCCAGAAATATAATAGATTGGCACATTAAACTTTTATAACACTCACTCACACGTTTGCAGCTTGCAAGTAAACTCCGGAAGTGGGACATATTGGTTTAAACTGGGATCATGCAAACTTGGAAACCGTGCAACCGAAGTGAGAATTGTAATTTAGGGGATCTAACTTTAAGTAAGCGATTGGATATCGCCTCAATCGCTAGCAATTAATTTTGTATCGACTGGCGTTTAATTTCTTTTCTAATTTTGTTTACTTTACAGGTTTGGATGCAGTAAAACCGGATTACAACTTCATGGGTGAGTTGATTTAAATTTCCGTTGTTCCATTTCCACGGAATTTTATTTGTAACAAATCGCATAATTGTGAATGGCTCAGTTAAGTTTGAGAAACGACAAGATTCTTAACTAAATTCCCCACTCATACTTTCAGGTTTCTGAATACATACGAAAAGGTGATAACTATTTAACAGAGAAGACAATAATGTGACAAAATCTACAGTCATTATTTTTGATGGATTTTGACGCTCTCTTATTATTATATTATATTAACTATGGCTGCTTTAGAAATTATTTACGAGTTAAATTACAAATAATAGAGAATATTGAAAATGCCTGATTTAGGAAATCCAACATCTGGGTCAAAACGATGATATATTCGAAAATCTAAAATTTGTTTTTTTGACTATAAATGAAAGAAAGGGAAGCATGAAATATGTTACAAAAATATATTTTGCAGAATTGCGAACAAAAAGAAATTTATATTACTAATATTTTAAAAGTTACATCTAACATTTTTCTCGCATTTAAAAAAAAACTTACTCGATCATTCTATTGGAATATTTTAAATACATATTTTTTTATCAATTAAGAGATATTAATTATTTCATAACAACGGTTTGTAGTTAGGTTACAATGTATGCTTGTAACAACAGTAATTTTGAATTATTAATATTTTGAATTAGACTAGTTCCTCTTTTATTTGAGATTGACACATTCTTTTAAACCCGCGGTCCGGCAAATTTAAAGGTTCACATCTATTTCTTGAAAAACGTTTTTCAATTTTTAATTCAGCTTTACGTTGCGTATCTTCCTCCAAATTGATATAATAGCCATATATTACATTCATTTTGAAGCGTTAAAAGATCACAAAACCAACGGTATTAATAAAAAATTAACACTTGATGTTATTATACCACCTCAATGAAACAAATTACTAAGCAAAATTAGTTCTCAAAAAAATCGATTTTGGTCCATAACCAAACGCAAACTGCAAAATTAACGCTAATAATAAAACAGTACAAAGTAGACGTCAAGTCAGTGAATCGTACAATGAAGTGACTACCAGTAAGAATAGCTACCTATAACGATTATAGTTTATTTTATTACTGCAGCTGGTAGTTGTTCAATATTGTTGTTAGAGAAGATTTTTTTTTATTATTCTCCAGTATTGGAAGTTCTTGCCCGTTTTCTGATAACAACTATTTGGTAGTAAAAGTGAAACTTTCTAACCTTTTTAACCCCTTAACCCACACAGGTGTGTATATCACGTCAAACGTTTTCTTAAGGCAATTCAACTAAATAATCATATTAATAGATATTTATTTTTTTATTGCAAAATTGGCTTAAATATGTTTATGTATGAACATATTGAACAAGAGTATTATTTAAGAAGCGTGTAAATGTACATTTGTCAGAAACCTTTATTAGGTTTACCACCCACTGGGTTTATTGCGGTTCGTTTCTTATATTCTTTGAACCTTACAGTGCAATTTTTGCTTGAATGATGAAATAGGTTTACAATGCGATATACTTCACTTTGGGTTGAATGACCTAAATTCACATCGAAATTAACCATATTTTTTATGAACATCACCAAAAACAATTGTTTCGCATTTAAAAGAAAAATCAAATTATGGAAATACTTGGAATGTCTTTGAATGTTTGTTATATCGCGAATAATTTCTAAGAATAAAATGTATTTTTTCTCTTTAACGTTACTCATAAATGTGTCAATCTGTGAGAGAATATTTAAGTGCGAATGTGACTAAAATGAGAAAGTTTCAAAATATTAAAATATCAAATAGAGAGTAATGTTTAAAAAAATAATTGTATTCATAATTATTATAATTGATTTAATACTTTATAACTAGGTAATGCTGAAATTGTAACTTCTGTGAATACTTCAATGTACATACTTTAAACCTACAATTTTAGCAGTGTTCATTATTATTTTCTGTAAGTCCCTGGAAAGCTAAAAGTCACCCTTGTTACCTATATTGTATGGCGGCAAGGTCAATGAAAAACAACGACCCTGTATACATTTCCATTAAGAGAAAAGGATTTTTTGGACAACGCACAAAATAATAATTAGTTCTTTAAATTAAAGTCGGTGAATTGGAACGAAAATGAAGGTTTATCTCAAAACCGAAAAATCTCCCGAGTATAACAGTGGTTTTATTTGCACATTAGCTTTTACGTGTAGAACATGAAAATATTGTTTATTAGAATTACGGTCTGGTAAATACATTATGAAGTAATTTAAAAAAATTCGAAGTGAAAAATTGCTTGGACGAAAAAATTCAGTTCAGGGTCCGCACCCTTTCGCTGGATATCTTCAATCAGCGGTACAGATAGCACAACGTACCCTGTGTATGAACGTTCATTGCCACCGACGGCTATTCATGTCCAGATATTACAACGGAACGCTGCTGATAAAGTAGCCAATTCCAATCCTAATTCACAAGACTGGCTGAATTGGCTGAATTGTGTTTGCCTTTTTGTCAAAACTTCCGAATTTTTTTCACGTTGATTTGGTGTTAAGGGAAAGTAAAATTTAGACTTGTGTGACAATTAATAAGATCAATGAACATTTTCATTGCATTTTATTAACGTAAGATTAAATGATTTCGTTGAACGGCGAATTAATTTCCGAATTTAATAAATTTGTATCCAATTTATTTTGTAGTCAAATTGGGATCAGTTATTTAACTTTCAAGATTTTTTCACAACAAATGAGATCATTGTTAACGCCAGCGATATTTGTTTAAACCATTAGTCCATAGTGTCCCCTTTAAGGGATGGTCATATTTTATGATAATAATCTAATAATAGAGATAATCTAAAAGCAAAAAATTACGAAATATTTTAACTTCATGCACCAATGGGTTGAAACAGTTTTTTGCAGAACTAATAAAAACAGTGGCATACCTTTTCAATAAATTTTAAAGAATTAGAAAAAAAATGCTTCGAATATAAATATAACGTTTCTTGTTAACAAACACGCGATTACAAATTTTTTATTTCACCAACAAAAATTTACGAAATTAAAAATTATTTTTTAAAGTTGATGAAAATTTGTTTAAAACATTTTTATTCATAAACTATGTATAAGAACTAATTATATAAAGTCGTTTCCGTAAACATTTTAACAAATTTCCAAACTTTTATTTCGGAGACGGACGAACTACAATTAACTAATTTGGATTACAGTTGACGCCTCCTGAAACACAATTAAAGCTGTCTGAATTAAAATAACATTCCTGAAAACATGTGAAAAGATGTGAAATTAAGTTTAAAAATTAACCCGTTTTTGGATCTTTTTCAAAACTCAACAATTCTTGGTTTCAAGGATAGTATTTTCAACCGGTCAGAACTATTTGTCACACAGATCCATTTCCTCGTAACTGCTAAGGGTGCATCGCCCTACCTACAAAACAACCGGTTTTCAACTGGATATTAATTTTTGGCAAATGTTGCCCTCAAATATTTTCAGTTTCATAACGTGTATTTTGGTTATTTATTTGAACCGCCGGATTTTACAAAATTGTGAATTTTTAGAATTGTCCCCAGAATTTTGTAAAGTGTGATTTTTATTTTCAAGGAAAGTAAAATTTAGGTTTGTGTGGCAATTAAATTTCAATAAACTTTTCAACGGCGAATTAATTTTCGAATTTAATAAATTTGAATTTAACATATTTCTTATTCAAATTCGGACCAGTTCCAAGATATTCTCACAACAAATGAAAACATTATTAACGCCAGCGATATCTGTTTAAAACAGTTTGTTTGCTATACCAATAAAAACAGAGGCACATCTTTTCATTAAACTTTACAGAATTAGAAAAAAATGCTTAGAATATAAATAAAATGTTTCTAGTAAACAAACACGTGATTACAATTTTTTTATCTCATCAACAAAAATTTACGAAATTAAAAATTATTTTTTAAAGTTGATGAAAATTTGTTTAAAACACTTTTATTAATAAACTATGTATATGAACTAAATATATAAAGTCGTTTCCGTAAACATTTAAAAAAAATTCCAAACTTTTATTTAGGAGACGAACGATTTTCTCCAATATACGTCAACTTTATTTTTAATTAATTTAATTCATTTTTTTATTTTTGATGGGGCCCTGACAATTTTACTGAGTATTGCCTTCAAATTTGCAGACAACCATACAAACACCCTTGCAAAACCGCCTGCGAGCGCCCGAACGCCGTGTCTCATTTAATTTGTCCAATGGCGTACGAACCTGCAGACTTCATTAAAATGAGGCATCGTGCGGAATAAGTATTTAATTAAACTGAGTGGTATTTTACGAAATGTCAGTTATTAGAGCATGTAACGTGCGACTAAAAATAGAGGAGACCTAGGCGGAATATTATCCTTAACACTGAAAATTAAATAACGCACATACAAGAGCGTTGGAAGAGCTTGTCTTAAATCACCTCAATGTTTACCTCAAAAAAGATATTTAAATCGGATTAAAAAAATATGTGAAAGATTATTTTCAGTCAAATCGCAAGTGCAGCGAGTATATCCATCTCCAAGGGAATTTAAAAAATGATGCCGAGTTAGTAAAAAAATAAATTGTTTTAACGCATTCAACCTTGTCATAACGGCGCACAATTTTTTTGAGGAGACCTCAAGAAAAATCTAAATCGGTCGCAAAGAAATAAACGAATTCAATGGAATCGAAGGGTAAAAATTCACGCGCGAAAAAATCTCAATCAGTTTTAATTGGGCTTCAAATTATGTTCTTGTTCCATCGCACTTCACACTACGTTTTGGTCGGTACTTCGTGGAATGATTTAAATTCACTTGCGATATTTAGTTGAGCTTGTTGAAGGCCAATAAATTCGATTCGACGCTATCTCGCCGAAGTTGTAAAACTTGAGTTTTTTTTCATTGGACTTTAATGTAGCAATTTGGTCGCCAAGTTAAAATTAAGCGACCACGAAAATAATTGAAATAAAGCACCTGTTTTCGTGAGTTATTATTATTATTACGGTTTTTAAGCGACACAGATTTTGTTTACAAGCAACTTCTAAATTTAATGTCAATTTAATAGATCCGCTTAGTCAAAACTCGGAATCCGAAATGAAGGCAATACTCTCATGAAAACAACGGTTTTACAAATAATTTAAAAATAGAAGGTTTGGTCGGTGTTTGGTTTCGTAAGTGAATTGATTTTTTTTGCACTTGACGGTATTACTTTCGTACTTTGTTGTGGTTTAAAAACACGCATGAAAACATAAATAAAGCTTGTATCAACATTTTGCTGCAATTCAATATCTACACTGAGAGAAATGAATAGTCAAAAATAATATAATTATGATTAACTTAAATATAATTTATATTTCACAGTTGGACAGCAATTTGGAATGTTAAAGGTGCAATATTTATATATTAGAAAATATATTGTTGTTTTAAATATATTGGTATTGTAATAATCACATACAGGTAGCCCTCGATTTACGCCGGTTCAATTTACGTCGATTCACAACAACGCCGCTGTGGAATTCACTGTTTCGCCGTGTACATAATTGGGGAATTCACCGATTTTTCCTATGTTAGACTGATTTTCGTTTCAGTGTTGAGTCGCGACGTTGTGAATTCTTTTTTCCGAAAAATGTAAGAGATCCGAAACTTTGAAATTTCATTTGTTTTTGTTAATATTTTTTAATAAAAACATTTCACTCCATTTTATCTTAAAACACATTTTAAAAATTAAATTTATAATACACCTATCCCCCGATTTACACGATACTTTTTTACACGATTTCGCTTTTACACGGTTTTTAAAATAACGAATTCAAAATAAAATGGTAAGAATGAATATTTAAGATGACTACATATTTCTACAATCATTTTTAAACTCCGTTCACTTTGTTATACATATTGGTGATTCCCCGTTTTGTATGCACAATAAAACTTCCTACGTATTCACGTAAATTACTGCAGTAAATTTGTGCCAGTAGAAAAGTGTACATCATTGTGTTTTTACTAATCAGAATTTTTTAAACTTCATATTTACTGGTTAGCGACAAACAATTATTTTTTGTAGCATTTTTACAATTTTTTTCGCAATAAAATTTAAAACCATTGCAGTTTTTAATAGAGCATGAAGAGACCTTTCAAATGAGGTATCACAAGCCCCCACTTCCTATTTAAAAATTTGGGGGTTGAAACTGTCGCTCGAGGGGAGTTGAGGTTAGGGATAAAATTTTTACTTTGCAGGATATCACGTCATAAACGGGATTTTTTATAAATATGCACAATAATTGAGATACTGAATTTATTCCATTTGACTGGTTCGCGCTGTATATTTGTTATTTTATGAATGAACTGTTATTTTAATTTTTCAAAATATCTTATTAAAAAAAATTATGTTAAATAAATTACGTTGTTTTCGATTTACACGGTTTTGCCTATAAAAAAAAAACAATCTTCCGTGTAAATCGGGGTATAGGTGTATATGTATTTTACATTATACTGTATTAATAAATAAAATGATTTGCTTCTTTTTCACTTATGTAGAACCTAACCCTATACATCACTGTAAATATGGGT
This sequence comes from Dascillus cervinus, assembly GCA_949768715.1. Taxonomy (NCBI): domain Eukaryota; kingdom Metazoa; phylum Arthropoda; class Insecta; order Coleoptera; family Dascillidae; genus Dascillus; species Dascillus cervinus. Next base: position 30,906,452 of record OX458319.1, on the reverse strand, counting down.
TCTTTTTACGCCGATTCGATTTGCGCCGGCTTTTGCAAGAACGCAACGCAAGAATGTTAACTGAATAATGAAATTTTTACTGAGCGTAATATATCACATTGTAAGCTTTGTTATGCAGGACTTGTTAAACCATGTGGCATAGATTATTAATTTAAATATCTTGCAAGATCGACTTAACAAGAGATTATAGCTGGCTGTAACAGAGCATATTTTAATTTTTGTTATCTAACATTGCTGAACCAAATACTGCAGGTTGTTAAAAATATATTTGGGATGTAATTTTTAAGTAGCTTTATATTGTAAAGATTAGTAACAAATTGTAATTGCATAATATAATTTATATCGTATAAATTTCCTTAAGTAAAAAAAAAAAAAACATTGACTTGAGCACACCTTATGAAAATGTCCACTGCAATTTGCATGTTTTTTTTGCCAGAGAGTTATATAAAAATGAAAACTTATGTATTTTTTGCGAGGAACACGATGGTGCAATTAAAAATCGATTTGCTCCAAGATTGACAGAGATAGAAAACTATAAATCGAGAAAATGGCCGTAGCTCCGTTAATACTGGAGCAACTCAATTGATTCTTGTTCCATAGTTTTGGGCAGAAAAAGTTATCCTAGTAAGGAAAAAAAAAGAAAAAAAAAGATAGAGAAAAAAGCCAAACCAAGGAAAACACTTTTTTTTCTTTCTTGCTTAGAGCGTCATATAAACATGAAAACTTATGTATTTGTTTTGCGAGGAACACGATGGTGCAATTAAAAATCGATTTGCTCCAAGATTGACAGAGATAGAAAACTATAAATCGAGAAAATGGCCGTAGCTCCGTTAATACTGGAGCAAATCAATTGAGTTGATAAAATATTTAGTTGCACGAAAGATACATTTTGGATATTTCCAAGAACAATCTTGAATTGTTACGTTTCATATATATAGTTTTTGTTGACAGACGAAAATGCAAATAGTATTATAACAGATAGTTTAAACAGCCATGCTGTCCTAACAAATATCCATAATAGCGAATACGAGTTATTTTAAAACTAATCATTTTTAAGACAACAATCTTCCATGTTTAAATTCAGAATAACTATCTAAATAAAGCAATATATTAATCCTAACAAAGCACCGTTGATTAAGGTAAATGTAAATATACAAGCGATTGCAATAATAATCACTATTTGTAGCAATCTATTTCTCTCAGTGTAGTCGCACCAACGACAAAACAAGAAAAAAGCTTTTTGAGAATATTACACAAAAAAAAATTGACCAACTTTAAATCACTTACTTGCCTATTGCAGGAATAGAAGATAATCTAATTTTTAATGTTAGTTAATTATTTTTTATTAGGTGAAATAAAAATTGATGAAGTCACTAAAAAACTTAAGTTTTAAATATGCAACTCTTTTGATACCAGGAGTTCATGCACCATCAAAATTTCAGACGTGGCAATAACTTTCAGGCCACTCGAAACTGTTTTGAGTCCATAATTAAATTGAAATAATATTTTTTACAGGCCAATATATTTTCTGAAAACAAATGTATTGTTTGCAGAGCTCAAAAAATAAACCGAAACTTAGGTGTGGGTGGATTCATTGAAATCCGCCTTCCAGGCTGTGAAACGAAATCTCGAAAAAACAGCGGATGGTCAATTTGATGGGTTTTCCGCTTGTACACACAAATACCGTGTTTGTACGCCCCCTGAAGTGGCTGATTTTGCCACGGTGTATTTTTAGTTCACGTGTATTTATTTATTTGCATTTCGGCTCCTTTGTTGCAGGCCTCAATTAAATAAAAACCTGCAAAAAATTGGCTGGAACCTTTAAAGTTAAACGCTTTCAATTGAATCGATGCGGTTGACTAAGGTGGTTTTTTGTTAGCGAGCTTTTGTGCTTTTAAATTCGAATCACTTTTAGGGCTACGTCAATTAAACTGACGAACAAAATTTTAATTTAATTTTACATGAGAATACATGAAATAAAAATAAATTGATGATTTAAAGTATTAAACCTGTTGTATTTATTTAATGAACAACATTATTTAATCACTTTATAAATACTGAGTTATCCAATGGAATTTTTTTGTCTTTACATTTGTAATTATTTGTTTCAAAAAAATCTATTAACTTGTGACAGGAAATTACTCCAACAAGTAAAATCTGCAACTTATGCCTCGTTATAAAATACAACCTTTCCATTGCAGTTAATAAATAGCTAATATTCTCTAAACGCATTAAGATTTTATTTTTGCATTTAATTTTTTATAATCGAGATGTAAAGGTTAAAGTTCAAAGGAAATAAAATTCATAATTTGTTGAGTTATAAAATCCTTAAATATTTATAGTAAAAAACAATGTTTCTACAAAGAAGGTTTATAATATAGTATTGTGTTTCTGAGTGTGTCCAAAGTTTCAAGTGAATCGGATATGTTGAAATGGGTCAAAGGTTTCATTCTCACAAAGCAACGTACAATTGTACTTAAGTAAACGCTTGTTTTTACACACAATTCAGTCCACATATGTAATAAATATTTATTTCATCAATTCTGACAATCAAAATTAACACCTAAAAAACCCAGATTGAGTTACAAGTATTGTGTCGCGTCGATTAGACCACGCCTACTAATGACGTATGTGTCCATCTGGACTCAATCTTGTCAGTGAGAATTCTAATTTTGTTATTAACCTTTTGTTATTATTTGCGTTCAGATTCGGAATAAACTTTATTAATATGAGATTATTAGCATTAAATACATTACAGTACAAATTCGCTAATTCGGATACAAGAAAACAACAACAACAAAAAACACAAAAGAAGCACCGAAGTTGAACTGATTATCATCAACAATTTGCTAATAGAATTTAAAATTATAACAAATTCAACATTCGACAAGATTCAAATTTCAATTTAAATAAAAATGAATCGTTCACATATTTACTTATTTACGCAAACATCATCAAACAGAACTGCTGATTTATTCGATAAATCTTGTTTACTTTGGCTAAAAGGTTAGATTAAAGATTTTAACTTCTCAACCACCCAATAAAATTTTTTGTGTAATTTTTGTAGTATTTGTTAATTACAATTATTTTATATTTGTCTTCAAAATGTTTTTATAAATTATTAAAATTGTCGACATTAGAAGTGGGATTCAATTTAATTCAGGCAAAACACAAAGGCGTTATTAATGATCAGATGTGCGAAAATAACCGAGGGGAAATTACAAGTCGGGTACGTCTCAAATGAACGCTAGATAATTTTGTTATGCGGCGCACGAAATTTTTCTTATTTTCAACAATAACTCCCGCAAGGGCTGCATATTTGTAAATGGGACGAAAAGATTTATATGAAGAACGACGCTCATATAAAATTTTACTGGCTCGCTTGTTGTAAACGCGAACGTTACGTTTCGAAATGATATGTTTAAATGTTCATTAAAAGTTCGCAGGGGAATTCGAATAGTTATTGGAATATTGTTTCCAGTGAAGTGGAGTTACCGATACAGAAGCGCGCGCTTGACAAAAGTTTCCTTTGCCAACGAACAAACGATGCTATTTAGCTTTACGTCCGGTTGGCATCTAAATGATTTTTTTAACTTAACGGCGTTCCATCCTAAGATTTTCAATACATGTAAAATGCAATTTCTTTTTATACCTTTATTTTTAATTTTGAAAAGGAGGTCGATACTACATCTTACAGAGAATACCAATCTACTTTGAGCTGACTCCAAGCCTTAATTAAATAATTATAATTAACCAAGTTTTTAATTAAAACATCAAATTCCAAAATTCGTTTTTTTGCCTTCAGTTATAAAAATTTTGTATTAAATGTTTTCGAGCGACGTCCAAAAGATTTACAACGTCGCAGTAGGTACTTATCGGTTCCCAGCAGGGATACTTTAACAGCAATAATATCCGAAATACTTTTAAAGCCAGGTTTCGTTTTCAAGGGGGGTTAATCTTTTACTCGTTGTGTTTTAAATTAGTAACAATTATTAGTGTTCTGGAATCTCAACGATATTTTTTCGAAGAAGTAGTATAACCTTATTGTATATACCAGGCACATAAAATTCTAAGACAAAGAACTTTAGCTCACAATGAGAAAGGACAGACCGATATACTAAAAGAATGCCTCAAGTTTAAGAAATTTTTATGAAATACGTGACAACGTTATTTTAACAGTTAAAGAATTGATGATAACGTCATTTCTTTGACAAGAAACACACTTGATATGAAAATGTTATGTTAAAAAAATGTAAAATTGAATTTAAAAATTAAGCTTAAATTGTAATTTTTTAATTAATTAAGCTGTACGTTAAATGATGGAAAGCTAATTTCCAAAATATCAATTTGGTGCTTCATAAAGTCATGCATAACGCGGTTCAATTTTCTGCAAACAAAAACTGTGCCTTAAGGGGTTAATCTTTTACTCATCGTGTTTTAATTTAGTGATAAATATAGATACAAAATTCGTCATCTGTTCCGAGTTCTGAACAGAATTTTCTAGAATAAGTAATAAAATTTATGGCGGTTCATAGTACAGGTTACTTCGCCAGTTGCATTCCACTCTCTTTTTGGTCACCAAACTGATAATATGTAACTTTTTGAAACAGTTTTTTTCAAAACTGTTTTATTACATCTATTTTTGGACTTGTGAACTGTTCTTTATAAAAATTTACATTTTTCGTGCCTACTTATCAATTGAAAATTAGAAAACTAATTTTATTAATAACAAAACTTCTTTACCAAGTAAATAAAATTGTTAAATTTAACGAATTCTTCCTGCACATTATTATTTTACTTCACATTATATCGCCCTAAATTATTGAAGATACAAGCATTTTTTGCATCTGTTAAAAAGGTATATTAGAATGCAACCCTCGAAAGTCGTTTTCATTGTTACGCATAGACCTATTATCCACTGCCCTTTACGGTAATTATGGCGATATCTGGATTATAAAAAAGTCTGAGGTGTTGCCTGTATTTAGGCGTACGCTAAAGCAATAAACGCAAATTGCATTTGTCAACAATCTTTAGGGTGGAGCAACCTTAAAACTTTATTTCAACGATAATAGATTTGAAAGGCTTGTGTATTTTTTACATCTTTGGGATGTGATTTTTCGAACGTGTAATTGCGAACTGGAAAATGGAAATTTTGCAGTCGATTTAAATATTTATGTGGAACTGTGCGCTTAAACTTTTTGGATACTGAAAGCATATCCGATGACTTGGCGCCATTTATCAATAATGGTTACGTATCAAGACAAGATAATGGATGATGTAAATAGGAAAAAAGCAATTGCTTTTAGTATAATAATGCCGGCTCAAGCTACCTTTTATTCGCTCTTTTTATTGCTCACTAAAGCGCGGGTTTTAAGCAACGTTCTTACATTGTGCGACACAGCAGTTGCTCATTTAATCAACAAAAAATTGTTGGACCAAGCAAGAAATTGCATTTTTTGTGCTTCGATTTTTTGCAGTTCTCCGGATCACAGAAGTATTTTAGAAAAATGAAAATACAAATAAAATTCTTCGATTACAATTATTTATTTTTTTTAAATCTTATTTACGGATCAATGAACCAATTAATCGACTTCTACTGTATTCGAATAAATTGTATCTCTATTTTATTTAAAATGAAATTTTATTACCATTACCAGTGTTGTCAGTACAAAATGTGATTATTTCGTTTGATGAACATATCAATTCATTTCATGCATGAAATTAAAATGACATGTTTTAGTTGGGCTGATATGGGGATTCAGGGAATTGTCATTCGCACAAAGTGGGTGTGATATACAAACGTTAACTCGTGTCTACTGACGGTTTACATATAAATAATTAAAGTTATTTATAAATCCCACCTTTTGCCAAAAAAAAATTATTTAGGTACCCACTTCTCTATCATTGAAAACTATTTTCGCCATTTCTTTGTCAATGTCACGAAAATACGAGTTCTCAAGATCGTGCGATTTATTCGAAATTAATCTCATCGCACAATTTAAAAATTTATTGTTTAAACAATTTATAAAAAGTGAAACGATTTCGACTAAATGTTTAAAGCAATAAAAAGCTATTTTTACATTCGTGCGAAATATATTGCAGCAGCAATTTTTTGATAAACCGCGACGTCCTCTTCTTTAAACCGACCGCTTGTATCAAAGTTTTTGCAAATGTCGTTTTCCCTCTGCGATATCTCCATCCATTCCCACCGGATTTTGCAATGCGGCAACGTCGGCATCGCATGACCTAAATGGACCGAGCAACGACCCTGGGGTAACGCAGGATTCATTGGCATGATCAAATCGGCGCTGTTATGACCACCAAGTACTAATCAGATGGCCCTCGCGTTCGTCTCATTTAGAGCCAAAAAAAAATTCGATCGGATTAAGGAACTTAGAAAATTTGCCCGCCCATGTTAGTTTTCCCGCTTGCGAGATTACTACTTTCAAAATTCTTAACACACACGAAACTTAACGAGCTTTTGATGGTTTTTCCAAGTTGCGGAGGAACATTAAATCAAACTATTAAACTATTAAAACTATAAAATTTTATTTGTTTTAATAATAATTATCTAATAATAAAATGTAACATGTATATAACAACAAAGTAAAATAACATAACATAAGTAATAACTAGAATTAGAACTAGAAATTAAGGACGCTTCAACAAAAATGCTTATTTCATCGCGCCAAAAGGTAGATCTATGATTGGCTGCCAGGAGACCGGTTTTACATTGATTAAATTATAGGCCGCCATATTGTCGAAACAGCCGATTAATTTGCTTGGCATAGTAACTAATTTTCGTAAATTACATTTAAATAAATGATAAATGAGCGGCTTTATTCCTTTGTATACATTTACAATCGAGAATTTTAGTTTTGCATTGTGCAATCAGGGGAACTTTTTTTGGTTCTATTACAAACAGATCTTATTAGCTTGTGTTTTGGCCATTGTATGAACGTTAAATATACTAACATTTAAATTTTCCGCCAAAAATTACTTGCTTGAAATATTCCAGTGTAAGTTGCTCTTTCAATTTCACTCCACCTAATTAAAAAATTAAATTAATGAGACTTCTAAAACAACATAATTAATTTCAAAAACGGACTTATAAAAATATTGTTTTGATAGGTACAACGATAACATAAAATAACATAACATAAGTAATAACTGGAATAATTAAAATAACTCATTAAGAGAAGAAGAAAGCGGGACTGTACCAAGAACACCAGCAACGTTGCCTGTCTGTATAGCCAAACTTATTCGTTGCTTCAAATATGTTTTGGCTTGAGGAATTCCCGTTGATTGAACAATACGCCTCCCCAAATCTTCAAGGAGAGAAAGGGCAGCACTCCAAGGACCCAAAGTTTCCACAGCGAAGGCGACGAAAAAATAATCATCAGAAATTGACTTATATATTTTTTTCTTAAGATTTTCTGCCTAGTGTGCAGCAGATCTTGCAGAAAATGAAGAATCAGTCAAATGAAAAGGGACAAGTGTATCCGTACAAGTAAAATCCCAAACTAAGGATTTACCTACTTTCCATGGAATAACTGTAATACCATCTGGACGTTTGCCATCATTCCTCAGAATACTAGGTTCAAGGATACAAGGAATGTTGGCAGAAGAGAAAGCACGTTTAATAATGTAATTAACCTTCCGGAGCTAACAATACGGTCTCAGAGACCGACATTTACGATTTTTGCCAAGCATTTTTTCCTCAGTTGAGGCAAATTTCTGCCGTCCTCAGTACCTTTCGATCTCAAATAGAGTCAGTTGCCCTCAAGTTGTCAGACTTGAGCGTTGAACAGTTCTTAAGTTATAAACGCTTTCGGTCTCACAGACCGATGTTAGTCTATTAGTTATATAATTGGCTAAGTTCGTCTGTAACTCTATATTTACCTTAATCAACGGTGCTTTGCTAGCATTAATGTATTATTTTATTCGAGATTATTCTTGGAAATGTTTCTTGTAACTAAACAATATTTTATCAACTCATTGCGTTGCTGCTAGTTTAGTTATAATTATTCAGCTGTTGAAATAAGTTCTATGCTGTTTCGTTAGGTGTAATATTTTCACTTTTCCATCAGTATATAAAAAATGACTGCCTGCACTGATGAGGAAGTACAGAAAACACTTTTCAACCCTAATAAATTTACCATATATTTTCGAAACTTTAGAACTGATTATTTCGAAAACTTCCCTCTTCAAGGTCATACGAATTTGACATATTCCTACTCAGAAAAATGTGCTGCATCCAAATTCGCGATCAAAAGTATGGGGTGCTATTTAAAAAAATTGATGATGACGTCATAGTGCGAAAACAAAAGACGATCGTAAAAATTATAAATATTAAAGAAGATGCAGTTTTAAAAACTAAAGTTGACGGGTCCTAGGATTTTTTGTGAAAATTCTTCTAAAATGTTTTATCGAATTTATTCCATACTTTACGAAAGCACTGTATATAAACATAATAACCCGGAAGAAAAAATTCTAAGAAGAAAATTTTTAGAACTTCTTGGACACCAGCTAGTTGAGGAGCATATTAAAAATCGAGTTACTAGTACCGGCGTTTCGAAAACTATTAAATTACGTATTCAAGAAATTTATAACATTTCTGATCCTAATCCGAAAACCCCAATCTATGTAAGATGTTATTATTGCTGCAGCAAGAAAAATAGAAAATCGAAATACAAATGCCAGAAATGCCCAAAATTTATTTGCTTGGAGCATTTAGTACCGATATGCCAGACTTGTGTTTTCCAAGAAGAACAGTAATTTGGACTGCAATTTGTTTCTTTTATATTTATTTAACAAAATGTTAAGTTTCGTTTGCGTCCTATTTCATAATAAAGGAAAGTAATCATGTCGTATTTTTTAATTTTCTAATGTTTTACGTTTCACTAAATTTTTAATTTTTTATAATTTTATATTTTTTATAATAAAAGCTCTATGAACACACAAACTTGGTTAAATTACCCAAACACTTTATATTTAAGAAATAAAATTTAAACCAACTAATTTTCCAAAAGACGGCTGTAATTTTTCCAATTGGTCTATGAGACCGATGTTCGACTTCATGTTTTATAAAGCTAAGTTAGTTTCCAAAGGTTAATACAGCTGTGACGAGAGAGTCTACCAGCACTTTTAATGCACGATAAACCATGATGACCCAACGAATCTACAGAAGAACCGCACGAGCAGATATGAGGATGACAGTGAAATTGCAATTTGTAAAAAGTTTTTTTCTAAAGAGTATCTAATTTCCAAGATGGAAGAGCTTCAAGCCAGGCTTCAGATTTAAGTTCAGATCCAGCTAATAAGATAGCTTTTTGTGTGATATTTGAGGAAGATAATAAATTTTGAAATATCTTTTCACAGATAGGTAAGTCCCAATTGCTTTGAATAGAAAGCTCTTTTGGAAGTAAAGACGAATTAGAAATTTCCTTCCAATAATCAATAGCCTCGTTAAGGGATGGAATTTCAAAATTAGAAAAACTAGAAAGTAGAATGGACATAATAGGCTCAGAATTAGAAAATATAGAAGACATAAAGGCAGGCGAGGAAATATCAATTATAGACCTTGTACCTAATCTACCAAAACGGATTGGTAATTTGGCTGCGAGTCCAAGATCTTATTGTAAATTTAATATTCAAAATTTTTTCCAAAGAAGAAATAACAATATTATCCAATTCAAGACACTCATTTTTAAATTTCCAAAAAGGACAACATCTAAGATTATAAGTGAAATTAGGTATCCAAAAACAATGGCGGAGTAAAAATAAACTAATATGAGGATTAATTTTACATAGATTTGAAGAAAGTAAAGGGAATGAATCAATTTTTTTAGAAATGAATAGAGGAATTTCTGTATCGAAAATAGGACAACCAAGAATAAAAAGGTCTTCAACATTACAAACGTGAATACAAGGAGTTAATAATTCGAATCTCTCCAAAATTGAAGACTTGTCTAATTCCGAAACATTAATAAGGAAGAAAAGTTCGCATTTATTGAAATTAAGAACCAAACCAATTTTCTTAAATTCGGAAATTATCGTTTCTAAGTCTTGTAAGACATCCAAAGCCTTACCACCTAAAGAACCATCATTTAAGTACCAAACATTCAATTCAGAATTCAAATTCTTAATAATTTCATGAATAGATAAACTAAAGATTGCAGAACCGAGAGGGTCACCTTGTTGACAACCTATTGAGGATTCAATAACTATTAATTAATTTATTAAGCAATTTTCTTATTTAAAAGAAATTCGGAGTGTCGATGGTGCATTTATTCGGGGTCGTAAATTTATATTGAGTGGCGATTCTAATAAAGCTCACTTCGAAGTGCTGTAATGTTCATGGGTCGTTACACACTGAAGGCGGTTGGATGCTCAAAGAATCGTTTTTGAATGCGCTTTTTATTTTGTTTTACCTTTTTCTAGTGGAAAACACGGCAAGTTTTTAATTAGTTTTTTGTGCTGGAAACTACAGTGACGCTGTTTGAATTTTAAATGGGCGGATGTTTGAGCTTCCAGTTTACGACATTCTGTTTTACTACTTCTATTAGGCATTTATACTGCCCAAGTTTTAATATCCGATATTGAAACTTTTCTAGCGTTTGAACTGCTTGCTTTTATCTTCATGGGGATTTTTAAAATGCTTTGCAAATAACATTTACCTTAATAGATAAATATATAACAAATTCTGAATTAAAAAGCCTCAATGCACAAATACTATTAAATAAAGTACCTAAAAGTTACAAGCAAGTTAACGGCGTTCCACTCTAAGATTTTCAATACATGTAAAACGCAATTCGTTTTTATACCTTTATTTTTAATTTTGAAAAGAAGGTCGATACTTCATCTGACAGAGAATACCAATCTATTAATCTATATTAATTTATATTAATTAAAACATCAAATTGGAATGCAACCCATCGAAAGTCGTTTTCATTGTTACGCATAGACCTATATCCACTGCACTTTACCGTAATTATGGTGATATTTGGATTATAAAAAAGTCTGAGGTGTTGCCTGTATTTAGGCGTACGCTAAAGCAATAAACGCAAATTAAGTGTTAACGTTAATTACAAAAATTAAATAAGCAACGAAACAGTCGAAAATCATAATTGTGCATAAAATAGCTTTACATTATTTATTTTCTTTTGCCTCTGAACTATAAAATTTTTAAATCGTATCGTTTTGTGACGAGTTATGGGGGTTTGTTGGTCAATATAATAAAACTCGAGTTAACCAGCAATCCCAAATGCATTGTATATTTTCCAATCACATTACAGCCTAGTAATAACGGTCACTTTTATTGAAACAAATAAATCAGCTGCGGCACAATTTCCCATTTTAATGCATAAATCAGTAAACAAACACAAAAGTTCAATCGCGTCGTAAATAAAAATTCTTGTTTGAATATTTGGAAGTATCAACGGTAATTGAAAATAAATATTTAAGCGAAATAAAAACGATGGGACGTTAATATCAGTAATTGAGTATCAGTTCGTTATTAGTTCAGCAACGGATGTAGTCCTGGAAGGAAATTTACATTTATGAGAAAACTTTATGCGCTCAGTTTTGCATGAGCGATTAATTAAAATTAACTTCACGTATTTTGTATTGATTATTGGTTTCAGTTTGTTTACTAGTTTTAAATTTATGATCTTCAACGACATCGTAGCTCTTTCGATACATTACACAATGCAACTCTGATTCAGAACTCAACCATAAATTCAAGCAAAGGCATTACAAAATTGCTCAAGTCCTCACGAAACGCAAAAATTGTAGCATTATATGAATTCGTCCGATTAATATTCAGAATAGCGGCGAGCAATTACACCAATCCATGCATAGAATTTGAACAAAGCACAATCCTTATTCACAAAGAACATTGTTTCTGAAGAATTTACTTGTTGCAAAAACAGAAGAATTTTACACAAAAGAATTCGATTTTAGTCTGCTTTTAGAAACAATTTGCAGCTCGCACTGAATATTTTACAATTTTCAGTATTTTATGGCGCACTTTTTATCGTACAGATAAGTCTCAGATTATCAATAAATTTTATTCATAATATCCTGACGCATCGAACTACAGAATGACCGTAAATATCTGTTAACAGATGTTTATGGCCACCATGTACAGGGTGAGTTAAGTTTTACCGCCCCGGCCATAACACCTATTTAATATTGAGGTTAAAGTATGCAATCTACATGTTACATCAGTTGAAGTTTACACTTTCGATTAGTGCTACAAGTTTTCCAAATCATTTTTATTTTAAGCCAAAAAAGTAAAACAAAGAGTTTCGGGTAAAATTTCCATGTTTGGTTTTTTATTCCAAAATTTGTCAAATTATTCGTAGCATTGTTAATTGCAACTTGATTCGTTAAAAAATTATTACTTTTTGAGTTAAATCAAATTTTACATAAAGCACGAAAAATACTTTTATTTATGACTTTCCAACAATGGATAATACGGTCTGCCACGTAACAATACCTGATGATCGACCCCTAAAACTGAAGGGAACGGCGTTTTAGTTGTTGCCAGACCCGTATTCTGGAATTTGTGAGAAAAATAAAATAAGTTTTTAATGAGCGAATATTAAGTTTATTTTATAAAAGATGCCCAAAGTGTTGTCCCATAAATTAAAAGCATTTCAAGCTTCTCCTCGACTGAGTATTGAAATGGCATGATTATACCTGAACTAAACACAAATGTTCACCATTCCACAAAACAAAGTTTTAATTTTCACTTTTTACCAACGATGTTTAAGTGTTGGAAGATTTGTTGCGAATGTGAATGTTTCTTTATTCACAAAGTGACCTAGGGTTGTGACCAGGGTTTTTAAACTTTGGGTGAATTAAGCAATTTATTTTATGGGAAGGTTCAATAACCGATAGGTATATTGACTTTGCAGACGGCAAAATTAAAACACAAAATTGTAGACAGATATACTAACGAAAATTAGAAGCTGGTAAGCGATTTTCTTATCAAGTTTAAAATCTAATATTGCAAAAATTATTATTTATTATGATTATAATTACCGTGTAGCTGTTACTTACGATGTTGTGAACTTTTAAAGAAATAGCGAAGACCCTTATTCCGGCCCTGTAAAATGTAACGTTGCACTTTTTAATTTAACTTTATGATTGTCATAAATAATCAGCCAAGTACCCAAAACCAATACCATTGTTAGGTGAATTGGTCAGCTTATGTCGTAAATCATTTAAAAAAATACCCTCTAATACGGAAATGGCTTTATTTAATGAACCCAAATTAGTAAAATTATTTCAATTACACTAAATTGTGTGAAAATATTTTACTGTTCGTACATAAAAAAAACTAATAAATTGAGCAATTAGTAATTGAAAGAAAGCTAAAATTTCACCTGATTAAAAAAAAAGTGTTTTTCTTGGTTTCTATGTACCTTAATAATATAAAATTACTCATGGAATTTATGAGAATTGACAAATTATTTTAAAGTTCTATTTTGCCACGGGCGGTAAAACTTAACTCACCCTGTATGTACGTATGATTCCTACTAAAGTTGATGAAAAACAATGCAATAATAAATTTGGCTACAGCACATATGGCGTTATACCCTGAAGGTTTCATTCAACATATTTCATGAAATTATTGAGGCATTGAAAATTGTGAAAACACGGAAACACACTTTAATGTTATTCTAATAATTCTGTTGGTTGAATTGAGAGGCATCCCAACTCCCAAATGATTTGAAGCAGCAACCCTGTTGGTAACGTTTAACAAAAACAGCTGAAAATGTTTTCCTAATTCGTTCCTGCTGGGAATTCGAAGAGCATTGTTTTAGAAAATTAAAAAAATTACCCGAACGCAAAACATCTGCTTGTATTCAGTTTCAGTATTATAATTTGTGTGCTCGTAAAGCATAAATGCAATAATGGACACGCGAGCTGATTACATTTTAATGGAATTTAAATGTAACGAGATTCCATTGACAAACAGAATTTTTAATGTAATTTTCCAATTATTTAGAATCGCTTTAGCGCGCTTAATCCGTCCCAGTGTGTTAAGGGAAGCGTAAATAGAATTTTTGCGATTTTGTAAAGTGTCTCTAATCTGAGGGAAATACTTTCTGCATTAGTTTCAGAAGCAATTCAGTCGCGATACTTTCTGCTTTGTTTCAAACTCAATTAGCGTTCCGGCAAGTTCGGCCAGTTGCGGTTAATAAGCCAAATGGAATAAGGAAATCTTAGGGCGACAAGCTATGCAAAATTTTATCTATAAACCATTAAGATACAGGCGCATTGTGGCATAATTGAGTGAGGATTTTAATTAATCCAGCAGAAATATGAATGTCCTTGAAAAAATCAGCAGCGCTGTTTAAGAGGAGTTCCTACCTAAAGTGGCCTTGAAATTTTTAGTAGAGCTGTAAAACTGTCAAAGTGAGGGTGCAATAATGGCAATATTTACATGCGACCGGGCCTTGAAAATATCTGCCTACTCAAAGCTCTTTTGACGAAATAAATCTCTCACAAACATCTTGAAATTTCAGTACAGCGATCATATAAACTGAGAAAAAAGTTGGAAAAGAAATTATTGAAAAGTACCTACGTGCAAAAACTAAAGCAACCATTCTATAAATCTCAATCAATTGAGTTTTAAAAAAGTTCAAGGGCGAGTTAATTTTTAAATTCAATTTCCCATTTTCCCACATAACATTTTAATATACAGGGTGTTTCTTATCAAGATAATGGCGTTTTTATCGGTTTCTTATGGGGAATTCCATATAAATGCGCGCTACGAGTTCTCGCAGACCCGTTGGGTTCTTGAGAATATGATTGCAATTCTTGAATCTTTACAGTATCGAAACACATCTTCTGACAATGTTTTGAGTATATCTCTAATACAAATCGCGAATTTTTCAAAATTAATGAATGAAGTGTTGGCCAGATAAATACTTCTTACGCTTAAATTCAAAAAAATACATTTTTATGCTCTTAACTATGTGAAATAGCCATTTGTAGGTAAGGACGGGTAACGTTTTGAAACAAATAAATACAAATAAAATTAGGTTTTATTAAGATTTGAGCATTGTTTTTAAAGTAAATGGCCATTATCACATAAACAATCAGCACGATTCGTGGTATCAAATTCAAAATCGAATGCATTTTATTTGTTTGGACCGAAAATCGAAAATCTAAAATCGAATATATCCAACGCGATACAGATTTTTGGGAAAATCATATCAAGCCAAAATTAAAAATTTCTTATTGAGAATGTTTAATACCAGAATTGCTAGACAGCAGACGATTTAGAAAAATGTCTATTCGAGATGTATATTTGACATTTTTTAATAGAAGCATTTACTTGTTTATGTTGTTTTGATTTAATTTTTAGTGGTTCCTAAACATTCTGGTTTTTCACCATATTTACTATTATATTCGATTGTCGCACATCTTTTCAATTAACCAATAAATTTGCTTGATTTAATGAATGACAATGAATTCATGTGGCGTCGTCATTCAAAATAAAAATGTCAAAGATTTAGTTGTTTAAAATAGTTTTAAGTAGGTACCCGCTTCAAGCACACGGTGAAAGCGGTTCAGTTGCAAATTATAGTTTTTATAGTCTCATTTTGGGAATTAAAAGCCCTATCAACATCATGATGAAAAAATATTAGTTGCTATTTAAAAAATTCGACAATGACGTCATTACTTTGACAAGGGAAGATCTGTACATGATATAAAATTAAATTCAAAAATTGCCCTGTTTTTAGATTTTGATTAAAACTCGACAGTTACAGATTTACCGAATTGTTGCGTTGCCGCATTTAAATACTTATAGTACAGTCAAACAAATAAGGTGCAATAAGGATTCAACTTCGGAATGAAAGCGATGAAACTTTATTTTTGCATAAACCTTTGTTTTGACGTTCTGAATACTGGCTGAAAAGTCTCATGTAATTTCGTGTCCGCGTCAGAAGATATTGAAGGTCACGAAAATTGGTCGATCACCCAAAACAATGCATGAAATAAAAATTGTAGATAATTTTATGGTCTACAAATTATATAATCACCTTAAATGACATGTCACGCAAAGAAAATAAGATAATTGCGAAAACCGCAAAATAATTAGAATATTTACACCCGGTTTTCAAAAACGTTTTTAGAATTAAAGTAAAATTAAAATGATCGGAGAAAAAAATCATTTTTCAAACTGTGAGATATTTAACAGAAATTGCATTGACAATGCTTCATTATAATTTTTTTTAACTTTTACAATCAAAAAATTAAATTTCTAATGCGTCCGTTCGATTGCAAATTAGTTTCTCTAACTTAAATGCAAATATCGCATTTAGATACTTTGTTATAGCCGCAACACTTTACAATGAAAATCCCATACAAACATTCCGTAGAAACTCCTCTTAAACGGGAAATTAAAAAAATCACCCAGTATAATTGATAGTGATGAATTTGTAGTTTAATTAATTTCACTGCTACCTTAATTAGTCCTCAGCTGGCGTACAAGTTGATACATATACTTCAATTTAGAAAAATAAGAGAGGTCTGGAAGCAATCGCTGTCGCATTGTGCTCGAAGATTCGAAGCCACCAAGCAGTTCTATTGTGGAATGAAATATGGCAGCAACAGAGGTTAATAAAAATTGCAGACTGTTTTTTCAAGGACTCAGTTCCATTTCATAAATTTTTAAAACGGCTTCCTGTGCGATGAAATATTATTCGATATTAGGAGAAATGAGAAAAAGTGCAAGGTCGACGGAAATACCGCATTGTAGCAGGTGTCCGACAAGAATACGAACTTAGAACGCAAACGAGAACAATAAGTTTCCTTTGTCCAGTCCCGCTGGAATTGCTCGCGTACATCCGCCCAAGTGTCAGTAAAGAATGATCCTCGACTTCCTCCAGCCGGCGCAAAAAAGATATTTATTTACCCTCCGCTTCCGACAAGCAAAAAACTTAAAGTGCACATTGTTTCGTTCTTTCATTAACCTTCCAGTAGTCGCGTGCGGAGTCTCGCTCCGCACGACTATGTTTTCTTGATTTTCCAAGGAATTTCCCATTCTCTCGAACGGCAGATATATTATTTGAGACTCCGCAGCGACTATTGACGTCTTAGGCAAATCTTTGTATACATTTTGACATTTTCGGTTTACAACAGCCCAAGGTAAATCTCTAATAATCATTTTCGATACAAGTGTACTGTCCAATAATTTTCAAAGTGTGTGGTTGCTAATTTCAAGCACGAAACCAAGTTGTGTGGAAAAGCTGTACAAAATGTCAGGGTGCGTTTTTTCATATTAAAAAAAAACATTAATTTATTGTAAATTTTGAAGTTGTTTCACAAATCGTCAAGTTAATATTGGTTTGTTCAATAACCACATTTTGGGGATATTGGATTATAGATGTCGCAGACGGATTGTAGAATCCGCTACAATACAAACCGGCTAGGCGCATTATAAAACGGCTCGGTTTTGTAAATCGGCTGGTTAACGTTTAGGCGGGTTGTAATACGGCTAAACGTTGATCAGCCTTACTGTAACGACATTTCGCGATCTCCAATGCAACAAAATGACGGGTCGCCGTTTTATAAAACGGCGAAAAGGAACTTTATATAAAGAAAACCTTTCCTTGTAGCTATGACAAATATAAAGTCATAACTATAAGAAAAAGGTTTAACTCAATATAAAAGGTTCTTTTTTATAAAATGTCTAACAATTCTTCCTTTATCAAACGGACTGAGTTATTCAGCGATTCATAAAACACCTAAAATTTTTAGTCAAATTGTAAAAATTCTCTGTTTATTCTATATTTTACAATTTCCCCAATCATTTAGAAAACGACTGAATTTACAATTCGCCGCCGATATCTACAATATGGCTGATTGTCGCCCTACATTACACATAGTCAACATTCCGGCTAAACAATCTGCCTAAACGTTAATCAGCCGTTTTACAAAACAGAGCTGCTTTGTAAAATGGCTAGCCGCTTCATATTGCGGCGGATTCTACAATATGGCTGCGACATGTACAGCAAAGTTTAAGTTAAAGTTTAAGTTAAAATTAGCTTGTTCAATGGTTCACAAGAGAACCAGTAAAATAAAAAGTTTTCAGTATTTATTTTGTACAATATCTAGTAAAATGATTAAAATTTTGTGTTGTAGATAGTATTCATTAAAGTTTTTTGAAAATTTTTCTGTCGAAAACTTTTTTTTTAATGTTTATGGCATAACAACTTAATAATACACTTGGAAAGGCTATAATTTATTACTTAAAATTTCACAAAGATATAGAATATTCTTTTTCAAAAAAGTCTCAAAAAAGGTGCGACTACTGGAAGGTTAATAATAAATTAAGTCCGAGTGCAACTTTGGAAAATTATGCGATTGGAAAGTGCCAACGGACCTCCCAAACTTTCTCCATTCCTCAAAATTTCCATTAAATCCGGTGAATGTAGTGCGTAAGGAACACTCAGAAAAAAACATTCTCGTAGGCAAGAAAAATCGGGCTTAAATTTAAACTTGCGCGTTCTTAATTTTGGCCCAAGAATTGGTCATTCTTGGGTTTTAAGAATGTTCATTCTTCTTGTCAAATTTAAGAATGGATCATTCTTGATTTTAAGAATGTTTATTCTACTTGCCGAATTTAAGAATGGGTAATTCTTGATTTTAAGAATGTTTACTCTACTTGCCAAATTTAAGAATGGGCAATTCTCGATATCAAGAATGTTGATTCTATTTATCAATTTTAAGAACGGGTCATTCTTAATTTCCAGAATTTTGATTCTTCTTGACAAATTCAAGAATGCGTCTAATTTTAAGAAGTTTTATTATTTTTACGAATTTTAGAATGGAATGCATGAATTAAAGGGGTTTTAAAATATGAAGTTATTTAACATACGTGCTTTTATTAAAAGTAGGCAAATACAGTAAAAGTAAAAATTTGACAACGTCACATCACATTCTTTTGTTGAGTAGCTCATTATATTTAATAATAATAAGTTCAATAAAACATGATATTAGAAATAATTCTATAACTACTAAAGTTTACTGTAAAACGCAATAAAAAAATATTTGAGAAATTATTGTATAATTACATACTAAATTTCACTTTAAAACGATAATAGGTTTTTTCTTCAGACCAAAAGTAAATTGAAATGTGTATCTATTAACTTACTATAAAAATAAACTTATCACAAAAAACTACACAGTCCAATACAGTTTTAATACATTTAGTTGCTAATTATAACAGTCACTTGATCTATCCTTTTTTCTAAGTATTTATTGTTGAATAAGTGTTAGGGCGTTGAGTTAATGCTTGGTTTCCAATTTTTTTTGTTGCTTTTCCTACAAATCCTGCACTTTGGTTTATTTTCTTTCCATGGGAATAATTGGCCGAAATTTACATCAATCTAAAAAACATTAACAAAATAGTTACATTGTTCTACAGATATCACAAGAATTTACCAAAATTGAACACTTTGAATGTTTCAATAATGACCACTCGTCTATAAGTTGATCAATATTTTTATTTTTATATTCCTTTAGACGATAATTTTTTTTCCCAGAAAACTCTCGCATCCGCGTATTTGAGCCACGCTTTTGTTTTGTTACATTCTTCCAAATAACTTATATCTACATCCGCTAAAATGGATGATTTGTAATAAGATAGTAAGTATAATAGATAATCAAAATTATTTCTTTACCTTCTTCGTTACTATGATTTGTTACAGAAGCAACGGGTTTCGCACGTTCCTTCCTTTTTATAAGTCCTTTATTTACCATTTGATGCTTAATATTTCGAAGTTTGTCGTATAATTTTCCCTTCGGATTGCCATCAAATTTACGGGGAACGTAATAAATTTGCTGGAATTAACATTTATGAATATAATTTTTGTTTGTGACAAGTACCATGATTCATTATTCAGTGGACATGCGCTTTTCTCGCAAATGATTAACGAAAACGGCGTTGTGTAAAAAAATTAGGTGATAAATAAAAAATAATTTTGAAACTCCACTGTTCACATTTATTTTTTATTCCTTCTCTAATTTTCCGAGAAGATTCAGCAGAACACAATACTTTTTACAGAATATAAGTAATTTTTATTAATCGTTGGCGAGTAAAATGCATGGCCTATGATAAATAAATTACGGCGTTGCATATACCCGCAAACTTACTTTTCGTTCGGATGGAAATAAACTCTCAATTTGTATGGTTTCTAACGACTGGTCATTCTGTTCATCGATTAATTGCATTGAATTAGATCATCATCGTGCGACACTAAACCACTTGTAACGTTATCTAAACTAAGCTAAAACTAAAAGGCTGCGGCCCGTTGCCGAAAAATTGCCGACAATAAAATAATTTACACTCATCGCACCCCGCTAGGAAATAGGATACAAGGGAAAAATATCGTAACAAAATTATTTCTTGAGATTTTGCTTTCATTGTACGACTTGTCTGTTTTACAAGCCTTGTATAACGCATGCACCCAAACAGTATCTATTAAGTCACACAAAATACGCCTTTAAGTGATATGTGATTTAATACTGTTTGGCTCTGAGTGACCCAGATTTATATTCTCCGAACTTTTCCTTCAAATTTTTGTTAAGAACCCATCCCTTAGTTAACAGTTGCAAACTGAGCACGTTTCGGTAATAAAAATACTTCTAAAGTAACCGTTAAATCTAACCGTTACATTTTTTAAATAGACCAAAAAAATACTGGAAAACCGGAATTTATTGTGGGAGTACAAAATAGCGTATCTAATCTTATTATGTTATGTATGAGATTCTTTGATATTAATAATATTTACTTTATTAATGAAGCGTTTTTTCAAATTTTATTGCGACCATGTTCAAAATGTATCCTTCTAGTAACTTCTATAAAGAAACAATATTTCGAAGAGTTATCATAAAAAGTTTTCAGTAATATATATTTGTAATTTATTATAGGTACTTAGAATCATTCATTTGCACTCGGAGAAAGTAGACTGATGTTTTAAACAGGCATGGAAAATCTAAAAATTAATTCTCACAAATATACAATTAATAGAAATAAATTAAAGCTAACCACTGACGGAAGTAGAACATATTTTATATTGTTTTTATCGGCAGCCAGACTGATTGTTCAAGACGAGAACTAACTGCATTAAATTATTGAAAATGTCACCTTCTAATAAAACTATGGATTATTCCAACGTTTCGCTGTTATTTTATTGCAGCTTATTCAAGGCCAGTTCATAAACTTTCACAAAAATATTAACAAAGTTTAAATTAAAGAAGTAAACATTACTTCTTTAATTTCCTCCTCCTGTCCACATCCTTAATAAATAATTAATATTATAGTTTGGGCGTTAATCAGATAAATACTTATATTTATTTATCGATTTCAATTTTTTATCAAGAATTAGAAACGTAAAATCAATTTATTGATACAGTTCTTGTATTAACAATATTTATACGGATGAAGTTATTATTACCTTAGGCCCCTTGCCCCTTGCCCCAAACAATACCCCCCACTGCCGTCGATACAAAATAAGAATCCGTTAGGCTTGGTTTAATATTGGACGTTTTAAATTTAAGCACAAACGTGCTAAAAAGCAAGAACTCAACCATTCTCAAAGTTAGAAGCGGATTCTTGATAAATTCTTAGGTAGCATTTTTTTCAGTGAAGTAACAACACAATATTTCACTTAGTACGTTGAAATAGGGTTATATTTTCGTCAACATTAAATAAATCTGACGTTGTTATAACATTTTTATGTAAATTTTCGCATTTCCATGCGTCCTTTTGGTACCCTCCAGCATCAGTTTCAACACTTCACGATTTATTCCTTGCGCACGGTTCCACCAACCGCGATATCACATCGACAACTGTTCCCGCAGGACTTCGCCAGCAAAAACAAATTGATATCCTATTAGAAATTAAAAAACATTATTTTAATGAAGCACTAAAAACTTTTTTTTAGCAGAGAAAAAAAGCTTGCAGGAATAGTCTTAATTAGTTTTAATTTTTTAATTACTTATTTCGATAAGACAAAAATAAAATACAAAAGCTCATTGTTACCTTTCTTGTTATAAATCTAAAAGTTTGCCGATTTCATGAAAATTGGAGGCCAAAAATAGCTCAAAGAACTAGTTTCAGCAATTTTTGAAATTTTGAAGCTCCAACTTCATAAACATTGGCGGTTTCAGTGACTTATTTATATCCGGCTCGCCAAACAACAATGTAAATTTTCCTCGTCGCATTTTCCCAACACATGGTTAACAAAGAGTGGCAAAGTTAACGATTTTTTCCTGTAAACTTTTCCTGTAGTTCCCTTTGATTTTTTAATATAAACACAAGATGAAAGAGAATCGAGAGGACCCTTTCACTTACGCAAGCTCGACTCGGGTGAATTACAATGTTTTCGTAATAATTCAGTGTTTTAGAGTAAACTGTGAATTTAAATAACGGGCGCTTCAAGTCGTGTGAGATAGTCTGTATCTGTTTATTTATTTGCTAGAAAACTGATTTACGTTGAATGTATTTTTAAATACTGGAAAATTAATAATATGCTAATTTGAAGGGAATTTATAAAGGCACAATACGGACTCATTTTATTTTATTGTTTGTGAGTGTTAATAAATCTTGTTTCGTGCCGTTCGCAGTGATTAGCATGAAAACCTTATAATTTATTGTTGGGATGTTATCAATAAATTTAAGGTGTTTAATTCCCATTGTTATGGAAAAATAATTGATGCAATCTTTATTTATGTTATAACAGAATGAAAATGGTCTCATGCGTTAGTTTGGTAGGAGAAAATATTGTCTAAATGATTTAGTGGACTTTTCAAGGCAAGTTAGTGATAAGAAAATCTAACATGTGAAGAAAATTGGGCCAAATTAAACTCTCTTTTCCTTCCGGTAACAACTATTAACTATTATTATTAAATATTGTAAAATTTTCAGGAAAAACACCCTTCGGTATGTAATTACTGTTATTTGAAGATTTATTCGGCACTCCTTGGGTGCCACCCCCAAGTTTCAACCCAGTTTTGGAACTACAAGGCGAGGTCGCCCACAATTCCACGTGGCACAACCCTACAGTGCGTTTTTTAATTCCAGAAACGGTTAGGAGGCTGTAAAAAAATATATCTTTTTACTTTATGACAGAATGTTAGAAAATATTGACGATAAAGTTTTCCTCATCGGAAGTTTCTTTGATAAAAAAATTATAGTGCTTCCTTCGATAGAAGAGTTTTGTGCTATATTTTCTAATTTTAAATCTACATTACTAATATAACCTTAAAAAATGCCATTACTATCAAGTAAAAAAAATAAATATTGGAATTAAAAAACCAAGTTTTGCACCGGATTTTAAAAGCAAAAATATCAAACTCCCCGGATTAATTACAAAGGAAAAAAGAAATCTTATCATTCGTCACCCTATAGAATTTTCATGCATAATTCATACTTCCACGGTACTGATAACCGGTACTGATAACAATAACTAATGTAGATTGTTATCTTCGGCGCTAACGCACCTATTGTTCAGTTTCGGGTGATTAAAAGGCTCGTAAAACACGTCGCAAAATATTATTTTTAGTGGGTAAATACGGTTGATAGCCAGGCAAAACTACAAGCGAAATTTATGTGGAACCGTGCCGAATATCGGATAACAAAAGTTTATATTTGGAACAATGAAAACTGAACAGATACTTCATTATCTAATCGCTAAATAAATTGATAAATAAGAATATTTCCATTATTTAGTTTTTAATTATTTTGCAACAAATATGGTGATATTATGCACGTTATGTAAATGTGATGTCAAATGACTGCGATATTGAGTGAATTAATTTCATGCAGCGGTTTGCTGACACTTGAGATCACATGTTCACAATTTGTGCGAATAATTGGTTTTGTTGGCGAATGATTATACAGTCGTCTGATGTGACGTGTAATCCTATAAATGTCTGATGATGTTTGGATTAACAATTAAGGTAATTATTCTTGCACGGGTTTTTATCGTGCAAGAATAGTGTGCATTTAAAGTTGTAATGCAATATTAAAATAATAAATAAATGTTAAATTGACTGTATCTTACTCCTAATGAATATAGAAGAAGGAAAACGTTGAAATTTTTGCAACAGTTTTGATAAGGGTCGACGATGAAATTGTAAAATTCCGAAAAACACTTTTACAGTTGTCGATGGGACGAATTTCCACACCTAATATATTTCCTATAACAAGTAACAAGTATTCCTGCAAGTTTCAATCGCAGACCTGAGACAAAAATACTTTTTTAACACACCTCATTTTTATAATAGCATTTTTGGAAAATAAATCGGTTATTTTTGTAGCAAAAAAGTGTTTCATCACTTTTAATTCGAGGCTGAATTTTTTTGGATCCCATTTTTGGTTTGAAAATAGTATTAACAATTAAAGCTGAACGTACAAAACTGCTGCCACATCTAAAAATAAGTCTTCTTCGGAATTCATCTTTACTCACATGAAATACACACATTCTTGACATTTTCTTAGTTAACAGATATTTTTTTCCCCCAAAAAACAATGACATAATTAAATAAAGTCAGGGCTACTTGGAATCACTCTGTTTATCATTACTTTAGGATTTGTATATTTTGTACTTCACCGTGTATTGTTGACAATTTTGTATTCACTCGGCTCCACAACGCCCGTCTCGCAAACACAAAATTTGCTCGCCAAAAAGTGACACCTTAAATCCTAATAAAACGATACGCTATTATGATTGATCTCAAAGTGATTGGCAAAAACATCCAATGTTACATTTTTCAGAAAATAGTCAATTGAATTTCAGAAGACGTCAATTGTAATTTAAGTTATAAAATTCTATTTTTACAAAATTCTGAATTACAATTGACGTTTTCTGAAACCAATTGACTAATTTCTAATACAATTTTAGTATCGTTTACTGAAATACAATTTTGATTATTGTGAATTACAGTAAGTTGACCTTTATGTTGTTTGCTAAAATACAATTGCCTAAACCGAATTATCAATACTTTCTAAACTACAATGAATAAATTCTTTCCTTATTTTTGAATAACAATAATTGATGTTTTCTGAAATAGAATCGACTAATCAGAATTACAATTTGCTTTATTTTCTTAAGTGAAATTGACTAATTTCAATTGCAATTGATGTTTATTAAAACAATTGACTAATTTGCATTACAGTTGAAGTTTTCTGAAATACAATTGACTATTTCTGAATTACAACTAACGTTTTCTGAAAACAATTGAGTACTCTGTATTGCAATTGATGCTTTTTGAATAACAATTAATATTTTCTGAAAAAGAATTGACTAATCTGAATTACAATAAACGTTTTCTGAAATACAATTGACTAATTCTGAATTGCAATTGACGTTTTCTGAAACACGATTGAATAATCTGAATTACAAAAAACGTTTTCTGAAATACAATTGACTAATTCTGAATTGCAATTGACGTTTTCTGAAACACGATTGACTAATCTGAATTACAATAAACGTTTTCTGAAATACAATTGACTAATTCTGAATTGCAATTGACGTTTTCTGAAACACGATTGACTAATTCTGAATTGCAATTGACGTTTTCTGAAACACGATTGACTAATCTGAATTACAATAAACGTTTTCTGAAATACAATTGACTAATTCTGAATTGCAATTGACGTTTTCTGAAACACGATTGACTAATCTGAATTACAATAAACGTTTTCTGAAATACAATTGACTAATTCTGAATTGCAATTGACGTTTTCTGAAACACGATTGACTAATCTGAATTACAATAAACGTTTTCTGAAATACAATTGACTAATTCTGAATTGCAATTGACGTTTTCTGAAACACGATTGACTAATCTGAATTACAATAAACGTTTTCTGAAATACAATTGACTAATTCTGAATTGCAATTGACGTTTTCTGAAACACGATTGACTAATCTGAATTACAATAAACGTTTTCTGAAATACAATTGACTAATTCTGAATTGCAATTGACGTTTTCTGAAACACGATTGACTAATCTGAATTACAATAAACGTTTTCTGAAATACAATTGACTATTTCTGAATTGCAATTGACGTTTTCTGAAACACGATTGACTAATCTGAATTACAATAAACGTTTTCTGAAATACAATTGACTAATTCTGAATTGCAATTGACGTTTTCTGAAACACGATTGACTAATCTGAATTACAATAAACGTTTTCTGAAATACAATTGACTAATTCTGAATTGCAATTGACGTTTTCTGAAACACGATTGACTAATCTGAATTACAATAAACGTTTTCTGAAATACAATTGACTAATTCTGAATTGCAATTGACGTTTTCTGAAACACGATTGACTAATCTGAATTACAATAAACGTTTTCTGAAATACAATTGACTAATTCTGAATTGCAATTGACGTTTTCTGAAACACGATTGACTAATCTGAATTACAATAAACGTTTTCTGAAATACAATTGACTAATTCTGAATTGCAATTGACGTTTTCTGAAACACGATTGACTAATCTGAATCACAATAAACGTTTTCTGAAATACAATTGACTATTTCTGAATTGCAATTGACGTTTTCTGAAACACGATTGACTAATCTGAATTACAATAAACGTTTTCTGAAATACAATTGACTAATTCTGAATTGCAATTGACGTTTTCTGAAACACGATTGACTAATCTGAATTACAATAAACGTTTTCTGAAATACAATTGACTAATTCTGAATTGCAATTGACGTTTTCTGAAACACGATTGACTAATCTGAATTACAATAAACGTTTTCTGAAATACAATTGACTAATTCTGAATTGCAATTGACGTTTTCTGAAACACGATTGACTAATCTGAATTACAATAAACGTTTTCTGAAATACAATTGACTATTTCTGAATTGCAATTGACGTTTTCTGAAACACGATTGACTAATCTGAATTACAATAAACGTTTTCTGAAATACAATTGACTAATTCTGAATTGCAATTGACGTTTTCTGAAACACGATTGACTAATCTGAATTACAATAAACGTTTTCTGAAATACAATTGACTAATTCTGAATTGCAATTGACGTTTTCTGAAACACGATTGACTAATTCTGAATTGCAATTGACGTTTTCTGAAACACGATTGACTAATCTGAATTACAATAAACGTTTTCTGAAATACAATTGACTAATTCTGAATTGCAATTGACGTTTTCTGAAACACGATTGACTAATCTGAATTACAATAAACGTTTTCTGAAATACAATTGACTAATTCTGAATTGCAATTGACGTTTTCTGAAACACGATTGACTAATCTGAATTACAATAAACGTTTTCTGAAATACAATTGACTAATTCTGAATTGCAATTGACGTTTTCTGAAACACGATTGACTAATTCTGAATTGCAATTGACGTTTTCTGAAACACGATTGACTAATCTGAATTACAATAAACGTTTTCTGAAATACAATTGACTAATTCTGAATTGCAATTGACGTTTTCTGAAACACGATTGACTAATCTGAATTACAATAAACGTTTTCTGAAATACAATTGACTATTTCTGAATTGCAATTGACGTTTTCTGAAACACGATTGACTAATCTGAATTACAATAAACGTTTTCTGAAATACAATTGACTAATTCTGAATTGCAATTGACGTTTTCTGAAACACGATTGACTAATCTGAATTACAATAAACGTTTTCTGAAATACAATTGACTAATTCTGAATTGCAATTGACGTTTTCTGAAACACGATTGACTAATCTGAATTACAATAAACGTTTTCTGAAATACAATTGACTAATTCTGAATTGCAATTGACGTTTTCTGAAACACGATTGACTAATCTGAATTACAATAAACGTTCTCTGAAATACAATTGACTAATTCTGAATTGCAATTGACGTTTTCTGAAACACGATTGACTAATCTGAATTACAATAAACGTTTTCTGAAATACAATTGACTAATTCTGAATTGCAATTGACGTTTTCTGAAACACGATTGACTAATCTGAATTACAATAAACGTTTTCTGAAATACAATTGACTAATTCTGAATTGCAATTGACGTTTTCTGAAACACGATTGACTAATCTGAATTACAATAAACGTTTTCTGAAATACAATTGACTATTTCTGAATTGCAATTGACGTTTTCTGAAACACGATTGACTAATCTGAATTACAATAAACGTTTTCTGAAATACAATTGACTAATTCTGAATTGCAATTGACGTTTTCTGAAACACGATTGACTAATTCTGAATTGCAATTGACGTTTTCTGAAACACGATTGACTAATCTGAATTACAATAAACGTTTTCTGAAATACAATTGACTAATTCTGAATTGCAATTGACGTTTTCTGAAACACGATTGACTAATCTGAATCACAATAAACGTTTTCTGAAATACAATTGACTATTTCTGAATTGCAATTGACGTTTTCTGAAACACGATTGACTAATCTGAATTACAATAAACGTTTTCTGAAATACAATTGACTAATTCTGAATTGCAATTGACGTTTTCTGAAACACGATTGACTAATCTGAATTACAATAAACGTTTTCTGAAATACAATTGACTAATTCTGAATTGCAATTGACGTTTTCTGAAACACGATTGACTAATCTGAATTACAATAAACGTTTTCTGAAATACAATTGACTAATTCTGAATTGCAATTGACGTTTTCTGAAACACGATTGACTAATCTGAATTACAATAAACGTTTTCTGAAATACAATTGACTATTTCTGAATTGCAATTGACGTTTTCTGAAACACGATTGACTAATCTGAATTACAATAAACGTTTTCTGAAATACAATTGACTAATTCTGAATTGCAATTGACGTTTTCTGAAACACGATTGACTAATCTGAATTACAATAAACGTTTTCTGAAATACAATTGACTAATTCTGAATTGCAATTGACGTTTTCTGAAACACGATTGACTAATTCTGAATTGCAATTGACGTTTTCTGAAACACGATTGACTAATCTGAATTACAATAAACGTTTTCTGAAATACAATTGACTAATTCTGAATTGCAATTGACGTTTTCTGAAACACGATTGACTAATCTGAATTACAATAAACGTTTTCTGAAATACAATTGACTAATTCTGAATTGCAATTGACGTTTTCTGAAACACGATTGACTAATCTGAATTACAATAAACGTTTTCTGAAATACAATTGACTAATTCTGAATTGCAATTGACGTTTTCTGAAACACGATTGACTAATTCTGAATTGCAATTGACGTTTTCTGAAACACGATTGACTAATCTGAATTACAATAAACGTTTTCTGAAATACAATTGACTAATTCTGAATTGCAATTGACGTTTTCTGAAACACGATTGACTAATCTGAATTACAATAAACGTTTTCTGAAATACAATTGACTATTTCTGAATTGCAATTGACGTTTTCTGAAACACGATTGACTAATCTGAATTACAATAAACGTTTTCTGAAATACAATTGACTAATTCTGAATTGCAATTGACGTTTTCTGAAACACGATTGACTAATCTGAATTACAATAAACGTTTTCTGAAATACAATTGACTAATTCTGAATTGCAATTGACGTTTTCTGAAACACGATTGACTAATCTGAATTACAATAAACGTTTTCTGAAATACAATTGACTAATTCTGAATTGCAATTGACGTTTTCTGAAACACGATTGACTAATCTGAATTACAATAAACGTTCTCTGAAATACAATTGACTAATTCTGAATTGCAATTGACGTTTTCTGAAACACGATTGACTAATCTGAATTACAATAAACGTTTTCTGAAATACAATTGACTAATTCTGAATTGCAATTGACGTTTTCTGAAACACGATTGACTAATCTGAATTACAATAAACGTTTTCTGAAATACAATTGACTAATTCTGAATTGCAATTGACGTTTTCTGAAACACGATTGACTAATCTGAATTACAATAAACGTTTTCTGAAATACAATTGACTATTTCTGAATTGCAATTGACGTTTTCTGAAACACGATTGACTAATCTGAATTACAATAAACGTTTTCTGAAATACAATTGACTATTTCTGAATTGCAATTGACGTTTTCTGAAACACGATTGACTAATCTGAATTACAATAAACGTTTTCTGAAATACAATTGACTATTTCTGAATTGCAATTGACGTTTTCTGAAACACGATTGACTAATCTGAATTACAATAAACGTTTTCTGAAATACAATTGACTAATTCTGAATTGCAATTGACGTTTTCTGAAACACGATTGACTAATCTGAATTACAATAAACGTTTTCTGAAATACAATTGACTAATTCTGAATTGCAATTGACGTTTTCTGAAACACGATTGACTAATCTGAATTACAATAAACGTTTTCTGAAATACAATTGACTATTTCTGAATTGCAATTGACGTTTTCTGAAACACGATTGACTAATCTGAATTACAATAAACGTTTTCTGAAATACAATTGACTAATTCTGAATTGCAATTGACGTTTTCTGAAACACGATTGACTAATCTGAATTACAATAAACGTTTTCTGAAATACAATTGACTAATTCTGAATTGCAATTGACGTTTTCTGAAACACGATTGACTAATTCTGAATTGCAATTGACGTTTTCTGAAACACGATTGACTAATCTGAATTACAATAAACGTTTTCTGAAATACAATTGACTAATTCTGAATTGCAATTGACGTTTTCTGAAACACGATTGACTAATCTGAATTACAATAAACGTTTTCTGAAATACAATTGACTAATTCTGAATTGCAATTGACGTTTTCTGAAACACGATTGACTAATCTGAATTACAATAAACGTTTTCTGAAATACAATTGACTATTTCTGAATTGCAATTGACGTTTTCTGAAACACGATTGACTAATCTGAATTACAATAAACGTTTTCTGAAATACAATTGACTAATTCTGAATTGCAATTGACGTTTTCTGAAACACGATTGACTAATCTGAATTACAATAAACGTTTTCTGAAATACAATTGACTAATTCTGAATTCCAATTGACGTTTTCTGAAACACGATTGACTAATTCTGAATTGCAATTGACGTTTTCTGAAACACGATTGACTAATCTGAATTACAATAAACGTTTTCTGAAATACAATTGACTAATTCTGAATTGCAATTGACGTTTTCTGAAACACGATTGACTAATCTGAATTACAATAAACGTTTTCTGAAATACAATTGACTAATTCTGAATTGCAATTGACGTTTTCTGAAACACGATTGACTAATCTGAATTACAATAAACGTTTTCTGAAATACAATTGACTAATTCTGAATTGCAATTGACGTTTTCTGAAACACGATTGACTAATCTGAATTACAATAAACGTTTTCTGAAATACCATTGACTAATTCTGAATTGCAATTGACGTTTTCTGAAACACGATTGACTAATCTGAATTACAATAAACGTTTTCTGAAATACAATTGACTATTTCTGAATTGCAATTGACGTTTTCTGAAACACGATTGACTAATCTGAATTACAATAAACGTTTTCTGAAATACAATTGACTAATTCTGAATTGCAATTGACGTTTTCTGAAACACGATTGACTAATCTGAATTACAATAAACGTTTTCTGAAATACAATTGACTAATTCTGAATTGCAATTGACGTTTTCTGAAACACGATTGACTAATCTGAATTACAATAAACGTTTTCTGAAATACAATTGACTAATTCTGAATTCCAATTGACGTTTTCTGAAACACGATTGACTAATTCTGAATTGCAATTGACGTTTTCTGAAACACGATTGACTAATCTGAATTACAATAAACGTTTTCTGAAATACAATTGACTAATTCTGAATTGCAATTGACGTTTTCTGAAACACGATTGACTAATCTGAATTACAATAAACGTTTTCTGAAATACAATTGACTAATTCTGAATTCCAATTGACGTTTTCTGAAACACGATTGACTAATTCTGAATTGCAATTGACGTTTTCTGAAACACGATTGACTAATCTGAATTACAATAAACGTTTTCTGAAATACAATTGACTAATTCTGAATTGCAATTGACGTTTTCTGAAACACGATTGACTAATCTGAATTACAATAAACGTTTTCTGAAATACAATTGACTAATTCTGAATTGCAATTGACGTTTTCTGAAACACGATTGACTAATCTGAATTACAATAAACGTTTTCTGAAATACAATTGACTAATTCTGAATTGCAATTGACGTTTTCTGAAACACGATTGACTAATCTGAATTACAATAAACGTTTTCTGAAATACAATTGACTAATTCTGAATTGCAATTGACGTTTTCTGAAACACGATTGACTAATCTGAATTACAATAAACGTTTTCTGAAATACAATTGACTAATTCTGAATTGCAATTGACGTTTTCTGAAACACGATTGACTAATCTGAATTACAATAAACGTTTTCTGAAATACAATTGACTATTTCTGAATTGCAATTGACGTTTTCTGAAACACGATTGACTAATCTGAATTACAATAAACGTTTTTTGAAATACAATTGACTAATTCTGAATTGCAATTGACGTTTTCTGAAACACGATTGACTAATCTGAATTACAATAAACGTTTTCTGAAATACAATTGACTATTTCTGAATTGCAATTGACGTTTTCTGAAACACGATTGACTAATCTGAATTACAATAAACGTTTTCTGAAATACAATTGACTTACAAACGATATTTTCTGAAATCGATTATTTCTAAATTACAATTGCGATTTTCTAAACAGAATGAACTAATCTGAATTACAAATAACGTTTTCTGATAAACAATTGATTAGTCCGAATTACAATTGAGTTTTCTAAACTACAACTGTTACTTTCGGTAATACAAAATTCACAACAGACGAGGGAAACATTAGATACTAATAAGTCAGTGTCAAATATTAAAACAAGAATTTTTACTCTTTGATAATTAAGTACAAGATTGTACTTTATCTTACCAGTTTTTCCAATTTTATTCCCGAATATTTTTTTGTGCTAATTCTTAATAGCAGCCGTCGTTAACAAGCATCCGACATGTACATGTATGCAAAACTGCGGCGACCGGAATACGCAATTAATGGTCCCGTGTCATGATATGGCAATAATAATATAATTTAATGAGATTCCTAAAGGTCAGCGACAGCGGAATCGTTATTAACCAGGGGAACACGATTCGTGGTGTCCACGCGAGAAATTAAACCAACACGATTACATGCCACACCACTCTTCTAAGCTGCAGATTATCTCGCTTGTTAAAATCACCTATTTGGATAGATTCTTTTCGGGGCTTCGCAGACCGGAAATTTGAGGCGGCAACGAAATTCGATTGTCCGCAAAAACTAACTGGAGCGGTTCCAGAGGGTCCGGCGATTTATTCTTCGACTTCCTTAAAGTACTTCGGGGATTTAATTGTTCAGCAAAAAGTTCGATCGAACCTAAATTGGTTCCCATTGTAAACAAGATGTAATTCCATTTAGCCTGTAATTTAATGAAATGTGAGTAATGAACGCCACACGTTCGTTATCGGCAAATAAACTCAAGTGCGACCACCAGTCGTAATCAATACAATCGACGTTAATTCGCAGGATGAGACGGTTCTCGCGCAACGTCCCTTCACGCGGCCTCTAAACTGCAATTAACCTTCCAGTAGTCGCACCTTTTTTGAGACATTAGTGGTCGCTGCGGAGCGAAACTCCGCAAAAGAAAATTCTATATTTTTTTTAAGTTTTAAGTTAAAATTGGTAATAAATTATAGCCTTTCCAAGTGTATTATTAAGTT
Source organism: Dascillus cervinus (assembly GCA_949768715.1). Classification (NCBI taxonomy): domain Eukaryota; kingdom Metazoa; phylum Arthropoda; class Insecta; order Coleoptera; family Dascillidae; genus Dascillus; species Dascillus cervinus. Next base: position 30,872,586 of record OX458319.1, on the reverse strand, counting down.
GTTATGCCATAAACATTTAAAAAAAAGTTTTCATCAGAAAAATTATCAAAAAACTTTAATGAATACTAAGTACAACACAAAATTTTAATAATTTTACTAGATATTGTACAAAATAAATACTGAAAACTTTTTATTTTACTGGTTCTCTTGTGGACCATTGAACAAGCTAATTTTAACTTAAACTTTAACTTAAATTTTGGTGTACATGTCGCAGCCATATTGTAGAATCCGCCGCAATATGAAGCGGCTAGCCACTTTACAAAGCAGCTCAGTTTTGTAAAACGCCTGATTAACGTTTAGGCAGATTGTTTAGCCGGAATTTTGACTGTGTGTAATGTAGGGCGACAATCAGCCATCTTGTAGATGTCGGCGGCGAATTGTAAATTCAGTCGTTTTCTAAATGATTGGGGAGATTGTAAAATATAGAATGAACCGAGAATTTTTACAATTTGACTTAAAATTTTAGGTGTTTTATGAATCGCTGAATAACTCAGTCCGTTTGAGAAAGGAAGAATTGTTAGACATTTTATTAAAAAAAACCTTTTATATTGAGTTAAACCTTTTTCTTATAGTTATGACTTTATATTTGTCATAGCTACAAGGAAAGGTTTTCTTTATATAAAGTCCCCGTCATTTTGTTGCATTGAAGAACTCGAAACGTCGTTACAGAAAGGCTGACCAACGTTTAGCCGTATTACAACCCGCCTAAACGTTAACCAGCCGATTTACAAAACCGTGCCGTTTTATAATGCGGCTAGCCGGTTTGTATTGTAGCGGATTCTACAATCCGTCTGCGACATATATAACCCAATATTCCCAAAAAGTGGATATTGAACAAACCAATATTAACGATTTGTCAAACAACTTCAAAATTTACAATAAATTAATGGTTTTTTTAATATGAAAAAACGTACGCTGTAATTTTGTGCAGCTTTTCCATCACACACCTTGGCTTCGTGCTTGAAACAAGCAACCACACACTTTGAAAATTATTGGACAGTGAACTTGTATCGAAAATGATTATTACAGATTTACCTTAGGTTGTTGTAAGCCGAAAACGTCAAAATGTATACAAAGATTTGCCTAAGACGTCTATAGTCGCTGCGGAGTCTCACTCCGCAATATGCAAAAAAAGCAAAAAAAATGTATCTGCAGCTCCACTAACATTTAGACAATAAATTAGGAAGGCACTGAAAACGGCCGTTCGAGAGAATAGGAAATTTCTTGGAAAATCAAAAAAACATAGTCATGCGGAGCGAGACTCCGCATGCGACTACTGGAAGGTTAATACAAAATAATAAAAAATAATTCTCGTTGACAAAAACTCTGCAAACTATCCACCAGTTACAGATTTGTATGGAAACAGAAAAATATCACGGATTTTTCTATCCAATAAATTTCCTGGTTCTAATTTAAAATAAATTCATAAATACATTTAAACAGACTAAATTTCCCAAACAGCTCGTTTCTGAAAAGAACTGAAACGAGAAAGAGGCTTAATTAATAACTGCTAATTAGGAGCTCCCTCTTAATCAACAAAATGATTTTTTCCTTTTTTTTAAGCACCGTAAAACTCTTCATTATAAAGCATTCCAGTAATTTTAATTGAAAGTGGAACTTTATTAGTGAGCGCACCTCCAACTTTATGATCTGTGCACTTTTACAGCCGACGATGCAATGTGCCAAAACCGCAAGCCAGACTAACAGTCGCTTTTCGCTGAAAAAACTTTAATTTAAAAACTTTTCCGACGTATGAATAAGTGAACGGAATTTGTTGACGTTTAGCAGAGGAAAAAAAAACGATTTGATGTTCTTCGTAGACATATTTAATTTGTAAATTTTATTGGACATAAAATGTTTTATTTGTAGTTTGATTTTTGAAGATTTTTTATCGATTTGATTTTCAATAAATAGTTTTAAGCCTATTTCGAAAATTTACATTCACTCTATTTTTGCTGGGTTCATAAAACTGAAATCTTCAGACAAATTCTTCATTTGGGAAAAATAAGGTCTGGAGAACGTTGTTTGCCACGGTACAAAGTATGTGAGAATAACTGGCGTGATGCAATAAAGCGAAATACAGCAGCATCCTGCAACATTTATTAAGATAAGCTTCTCCGAGACGTTTGCATCCCTCTGTAAAATATCTGTTGGCTGGCATAAGCAATTTATTTTATCCGACAACAAAGAGGCAAAAACAACGATTAACTCTTATCTTTCATTCTTCTTGCGAGTTAGGTGCAATTCAATGGAAACTCAGAATTTGTCAGCAACAGTGACACACAATTCAATTCATGCATGACCGCAGAGCATCCGCCGAGCTTAGAGGTCGTTCCTGCAAGCTCGCCACCGAGTTCCTGTTGGTAAATGTTTGCTGCAAACATTTCCGGAAAAAACCAACCGTAACCACCTAAAGCGGGCTACACACGTTACGGTATATCTCTCCGGTGCACTTTCTATTTAAATTGTTTGTGTATTTTAACAGCAGTATTATCATTGATATTTTCAAGTCACAATAAATGACCCCTTGACAGGAATTGAAAGTCGCTTTCTCGAGTTTCCTCTAAAGAGTTGTTTATCATTGACGATTGACGTTGTGTCATCGAGATTTAGTTTTTCGACAGCCACCCTGCAATAAATTAACCCTTAAAAAACACGACATGGTTAATGATCTTTAATTCTTTCCTTTTAACATTTTATGAGGGACCGAAATCACTCTCTCCAGTCCTAAATTGCTCGTTTATCAATTGTCGCAGAAATTTCGTTTTTTTCAAAAGCGATATTTTTACAACACAGATAAAAAATCCTGAATAGGTTTCAACAATGCCAATCTGTAAAGTTAAATAATCTACATAAACAATACGCTGCCGTACCTTCACTGAATTGAATTTATTGATTAAATTATAATAACTAGTTGTATGTATTAAAAATACACAACGCAGCTGAAGTGCTTTTATTGTTAAATTTGTACGATTGAATGTAATGTAATTAATTTTACAAAAATCAAAATTTGAATGAGATTTGATTAGATTATTTTACGAATGAAGAACTAACAATAAGAAAAATTAAAATAGGTACCTATGTAAATAAGTTCTTGGCTAAATAGTAAGTAATTGAACTATTTCGACCAACACGAAGTTATATCAGAATTATCGGTATAATACCGTGTTCATTTTTGAAATAGCACAATATATATATACTTATATTTTATTGAATGCTTTCCATCCTTATTATGCATGGCTTATTAAGGATGCTACATTTTTAAAATTATATAGGAAACAATAAATACATAAACTTAATAAATACCAAATTAACATAACTTAAAATTTAATTTAAATTAACATTTAACTTAAAACTATAAACAACATAACTATAAGAACATTTGATAATAAATTATAATTTTAATTTTATTTCATAATATCGTGATAAAAGATTTGGAAGGCTTCAAAATTATCGCTATTCGTTAATTTATAATAAACCCCATCAAATTTTAACTTATTTTGAGGTTCTCTATATTTAACACATTTGTTAATCCTATGATGAATGTCATCAGTTACACTACAAATTTCACAAAGAGGAGTTGGTTTTATTTTAAATCGAAAGAGATATGCATTTCATTTCCCATGACCCGTTATGAATTGTGTTATATAAAAATCTGGTTGAAATGTAATATTTTGTGTTCTGTGATTAACTGTAGGAATAAATAATTTTGTGATAGCTTTGTTTGTATTTATCCAAATTGTGTTCCACTCTTCATTCATTATTTTTTCCAAATTTTGTTTTATTGTATATAGTGTACATTTATCAAATGAAATGATACGATGAGAATTGATTATTAAAAATGATAAATTTAACAAATTAATTTTAATTTCATTATTTATTTTTTGAACATGAAATTTTAAAATGATTGACGAAGAATTTTTTATAATATAAAGGGATTGCTTGATGTTTTGAATTTCTTGGTTTGTTGAGCATATGTTTTTTAGTTTTTTAATCGTTCCAAAGTAATTTAATATAATTGTAAATGAATGATTATTGTATTGTTTAATGTGAAGTATTACGTATGTTAAAATGTTAAAAATGTTAAAATTTTACTCTTCTGAAAGTGGTATTCAATGGCCTTTGAAAAAAATCGAATGGGGGCTTAACTGTCGAAATTGCTAGGGTAGTTTAAAAACTCCATTATCACTCAGATTTCGCTTTTTCGAAAGTAATAGAATAGACCCTTAAAAAAACAGTTAGTATCAACGACGTTAATAGTGCAAGTCCGATGGAAAATCGCAAAAGTAACCTTGAGTGTATTGAAGAATTCATTAATTGTGCCAATGTTTCGGCGCAAATCTTAATCGCTGCATCAAATTTACATGCGAATACCAACCAATCTTTACATCACTGTTTACGTTTTACTTTGCCTGTAGGGCGCTTTTTCATAGACAATAATAATGCTACTACCGCTAAAGCATCGTGTGTTGACGCTTTTACACAGAACTGACAAAAAAACCGTAATCATGTGTATCCGGTAGACCGTATTCGACAGACCTTAAGGGTAACCCGGAGAGATATACCGGAAGGTGAGTAGCCCGCTTAAGGAAACTAACGTATAATGCCGTTGTAAGACTAAATGGCTGCAGTGCTTAAGAGGTAATGGAAGTCTCATTCGCCTGGTCATAACATTGTGTAGGTGTTTCGCTTGAATATTCCCGTGTATGTCGGAATTACTTCTGTAAACACATTTTGTGCAGCTTAGCCTGAAAAACCGTCTCGAGCACTTCCACTGGAGGATTAACCGTCGCATCTTTTTAATGTCTCGAAAGGAATTTGAAATTTTAAGTTTATAATATTTTACTGGAGTTGAGGAACTAGGCTACTTTAAAGGACATTATTTACTGTAATGTGTGAAGTTGTGGATGGCTGTAATATCTGTTGTGCTGATGGTGTCGTCTCAAGTGGAATTAGCGTGGGTGTTGGTTTGGTCCCAGTGTGATTACAGTTGAGTGTCATGCAGTGTTAGTCACATGAGAGTTGCTTTTTAAAATCTAGTCATCTACAACCCAAAATACAAATGACTAACCCCTTCTACCGGGTCTTTTTTTAATATTGAACATGCAAACTGTGAAGTCTATTTTCATTCTACAAAGCGTCCCATTTTGTTCAAATGGTTTTAAGCTGTGCTGAAAAGTTGGTTTTAAACGGTCTTAAAGGTTTTCACCAATATTAAGACGATTAAATCAAGTGATGGCTTAAAAATGCACTAAAAAGTTTTATAAACTGAGAGCTTAATAGTTTCTAGATAATAAAAATACAATATTTATTACTTTCATTATTTATGATAAAGCCTGAAAAAAATGCTACCTAAGAATTTTAAAAAAATCCACTTCTTACATTAAGAATTGATAAAAGTCTTGTATTTAGACGATTCTGCTTGCTATTAGAACGAACAATAAGAAATCTAGCAAACCACCGTTTTGGATTTAGCACGGGGATTCTCAATTTGTGGTGACCTCACTGAAGGTTTTGTTTGAGATGAACATTACGTTCAAGAGATCTGCAATACCATTGTTTAGAGGTCTTGCGCTGGGTCCAACTGGGCGGATACAATTGTACGGAATGTTGTAAATTGCTTTATGACTGACATTTTTTTGCAAGGGACTGTTTATTGACAATAGATAAATTACTTTAGAATTTCTTACAAATTTAGTTGAAAAACGTTACACCAAACTCGGCTTGAAGTAAGAAAATATATATTACGCAGTGCATTTTCTGTATTTTTATTGTAAAGTGAATTTTTAGTAACTTACATAATTAGTGAATGTTTAATTGTGAAGAAATGGGAAATATTACAAGTGGTTTAATGTGCCGAGATGAAGATGTTAATTCAATGCAATATTAATAAATGTCGATCAACAAAATTATCAGGTTCAAGGACCATTTCTAAAAATGGTACTGAAATTATGGGGATTTTCTGATTCTGTGTGTGATAAATTCGCATGTAAGTAAATTTGTTGCAATTATAATTTTTCCCACACTTTTACCTTATCGAATGAATTTTGTAAAAGTTCTACAAGTTTTTTCAACGTAGCAGCTATTAAACAAATTGTTTTTTAGTTTATTTTCGTCGGAACGAAAAGTAAGAAGATATAAAAAGAAACCAGTTGCTTCTATAACAGAATTAATAGTAAGGACGAAGATAAAGAAATCATTTTCATTTTCTTTTATACATTTAGTGTTATACCTATCTTATAAGAAATTTTAGTTTTTAGCTCTTTGTAAGAATTCAACAAAACACAAGTGTGACTGAAGTACGCGGTTTTGCAGGAAGGCACTCTGCATAAAGTGAAATGGTCATTATTGAAGCATTAAAACTGGTCTATATTGGTAAATTTTTATAATAATATATCCATGGTACATTGTAAGCATTTTGATTCATTGTTTTTAGTTTGATGTAGATTTTGGCCAATTATTTCTTGAGAGAAAAACAATTTATTTGTGTGGCGGCCAAAATTCATTGAGAAGGCTAATGACTTCGACGAACTTCCATTTCATATACGTACATCTGTTACCAATTGATAATGTGGTTCTTAAACTGAAAATGTATTTTTAAACAGGATGTAATGTGATGTTAAATTTTCACCTACTAATAAAAATACGCATGAGAAATAACTTTATATTCTAAAATTCCTCCAATTCAAGCATTCCACTCTACAATTCATAAAAATTAGAAAAAAATTATTGTATTTACAAGTGCTTATTTAATATAATAAGACCATTTTCAATTCTTAAATAAGAAAACACATTAATTAAGAACATTCTTAAGCAATTAAATAAAAGTTCTTGAAATCAACATGACTTATTCTTAAATGTAAAACTTATAAAAGTTCTTAAAATTAGAGCGACCCTTTCTTGAATTTGTCACGAAGAATCAACGTTCTTGAAATTGAGAAAGTCCCGTTCTTAAATTTGGCAACAAGAATGAACATTCTTAAAACTCAAGAATGATTAATTCTTGGGCCAAAATTAAGAACGCGCAATTTTAAATTTATGTCCGAATTTTCTTACCTATAAGAATTTTTTTTTGAGGAACCTAGACGTGGTTGTTAATTTCATTTTGAGTTGCACATGAACCGATTTTTGATTTAGATTGTTCTGGAAATGAACCGCTAGATTTCGCCGAATTTTTAGATTATTTCTAGTGCGTGTAATTAATGCGTTCGTTAAAATTAAAAAGCGTGTTTTAGCAGAACCGAATTAAAATTTCCAGGGAGGGTTTTTGATCTCGTGGAATTGTAAGTGAAATGAATATCCCGCTGCGAAAGACCTGTGCGTGTAGATTTGATTAATTCTCAGGAAATGTTTCGCGAATTAATACACAGTCGAACAAAAAGATTAAATTGATTTTTTCGCTGCCATTACCGACATTAACTTATTTCTTCTCCCTCTCTAATGAGGCGGTGGATATAGTGGCGTAATGTTATCCTCTCGTAAAATCGCGCTCCGCACCCTCACTCCTCCATAAAAATACTGTTATGATTTATTATACTGGCCATTCATTCCGGAAGATTGATTTTCAGTTTGACCTGATTTAATCATATCATTCCGATTATACCTCAGATGATCCGCAATTACGGCGGCTCTCAAATTAATGGAAATCAACTTTTCGTCGATTATGCCGTGCCGTAACTCGGGGAGTGCTTTAAAATGTAGCAAATCGTAAAATGTTTTTTTACGAACGCAACAAAAAGACGCTTAAAAAATGTCGCGGTCGTAAACCCCCCAAAACGTGTTTAAACTCGACGAACAAATATTAGCGGGGATGTCGTTTAATTTTCTTATAAAAATATTTATTGTAACCTTAATAAAATGTTTATTTTAAGGAAAAAGTGAACCGTAAGAAAAACAGCGATAAAACAGGGAGCGATATTCTTCGAATACAACTCGTTGCCTATTTATTGCGGAGATATGAAATTTTTATCGGATGTAAAAGAAGATCTTGAAAAAATTCACCACTGTTTTTGTTGCGGTTCACGTGTCAACTTTCCTTCAACTTTTTATGAACGCCGACGAACGTCTGCGTTGACATCGCCATCGCCGTTACCGACAATCTCAAACAGATTGCGTAAACGATATTCAGTAACCACATTATTACATTCTGACACTTCTTTCAAGGGCGAGGCATTTATTTTTCATTTAAATATTCAAATAACGATCTTAACCCATTTATTTATTTTTTTTTTTTGGAAGGTCAAATTTAAAATTTCTTGTGATTTGTGAACAAACGTTTGGAATGCAAAAATACATTACATTTTATGCAATGATAGTATGTGGTGCTTTTGCAAACTTTGCAAGTTCTTCTAAAGTTTTGTGGATGTTTTCCACCAAGTGTTTAACGTTGTCAAATCGAACTCCATCCATTGATCTTTCAGATGGACGACCTCTTTGATAGTTATTTAACCTATCACACTTGGGGGAGAGTAACCACAGTCGGTACAGTATCCTAAGGTGGGACATGCCAATTTTATTTTCAAAATTATGAAGTAATTCAATTTCGTGTTGCATGAGAGTCTAGAAATTTCGGATTGCACAAGAATCTGGAAATTTCGGATTGTGTAAGGATCTAGAAATTTCGGATTGCACGAGAATAGACTGCATAAGAATCTAGAAATTTCGGATTGCACAAGGATCTAGAAATTTCGGATTGCACAAGAAACTAGAAATTTCGGATTGCACAAGAAACTAGAAATTTCGGATTTTGTGAGGGTCTAGAAATTTAGAATTGCACAAGGATCTAGAAATTTCGGATTGCACAAGGATCTAGAAATTTCGGATTGCGTGGGGGTCTAGAAATTTAGAATTGCACAAGGACCTAGAAATGTCGGATTGCACAAAGATCTAGAAATTTCGGATTGCGTAAGGATCTAGAAATTTCGAATTGCACGAAAGTCTAGAAATTTCGGAATGCGTGAGGGTCTAGAAATTTAGAATTACACAAGGATCTAGAAATTTCGGATTGCGTGAGGGTCTAGAAATTTAGAATTGCACAAGGATCTAGAAATGTCGGATTGCACAAAGATCTAGAAATTTCGGATTGCGTAAGGATCTAGAAATTTCGAATTGCACGAGAGTCTAGAAATTTCGGATTGTGTAAAAATCTAGAAATGTCGGATTGCACGAGAATATACTGCATAGGAGTCGAGAAATTTCGGATTGCACAAGGATCTAGAAATTTCGGATTGCGTGAGGGTCTAGAAATTTAGAATTGCACAAGGATCTAGAAATTTCGGATTGCACAAGGATCTAGAAATTTCGGATTGCGTGAGGGTCTAGAAATTTAGAATTGCACAAGGATCTAGAAATGTCGGATTGCACAAAGATCTAGAAATTTCGGATTGCGTAAGGATCTAGAAATTTCAAATTGCACGAGAGTCTAGAAATTTCGGATTGTGTAAAAATCTAGAAATGTCGGATTGCACGAGAATATACTGCATAAGAGTCGAGAAATTTCGGATTGCACAAGGATCTAGAAATTTCGGATTGCGTGAGGGTCTAGAAATTTAGAATTGCAAAGGATCTAGAAATTTCGGATTGCACAAGGATCTAGAAATTTCCGATTGCGTGAGGGTCTAGAAATTTAGAATTGCACAAGGACCTAGAAATGTCGGATTGCACAAAGATCTAGAAATTTCGGATTGCGTAAGGATCTAGAAATTTCGAATTGCACGAGAGTCTAGAAATTTCGGAATGCGTGAGGGTCTAGAAATTTAGAATTGCACAAGGATCTAGAAATGTCGGATTGCACAAGGATCTAGAAATTTCGAATTGCACGAGAGTCTAGAAATTTCGGAATGCGTGAGGGTCTAGAAATTTAGAATTGCACAAGGATCTAGAAATGTCGGATTGCACAAGGATCTAGAAATTTCGGATTGCACAAGGATCTAGAAATTTCGGATTGCGTGAGGGTCTAGAAATTTAGAATTGCACAAGGATCTAGAAATGTCGGATTGCACAAAGATCTAGAAATTTCGGATTGCGTAAGGATCTAGAAATTTCGAATTGCACGAGAGTCTAGAAATTTCGGATTGTGTAAAAATCTAGAAATGTCGGATTGCACGAGAATATACTGCATAGGAGTCGAGAAATTTCGGATTGCACAAGGATCTAGAAATTTCGGATTGCGTGAGGGTCTAGAAATTTAGAATTGCACAAGGATCTAGAAATTTCGGATTGCACAAGGATCTAGAAATTTCGGATTGCGTGAGGGTCTAGAAATTTAGAATTGCACAAGGATCTAGAAATGTCGGATTGCACAAAGATCTAGAAATTTCGGATTGCGTAAGGATCTAGAAATTTCAAATTGCACGAGAGTCTAGAAATTTCGGATTGTGTAAAAATCTAGAAATGTCGGATTGCACGAGAATATACTGCATAAGAGTCGAGAAATTTCGGATTGCACAAGGATCTAGAAATTTCGGATTGCGTGAGGGTCTAGAAATTTAGAATTGCACAAGGATCTAGAAATTTCGGATTGCACAAGGATCTAGAAATTTCCGATTGCGTGAGGGTCTAGAAATTTAGAATTGCACAAGGACCTAGAAATGTCGGATTGCACAAAGATCTAGAAATTTCGGATTGCGTAAGGATCTAGAAATTTCGAATTGCACGAGAGTCTAGAAATTTCGGAATGCGTGAGGGTCTAGAAATTTAGAATTGCACAAGGATCTAGAAATGTCGGATTGCACAAAGATCTAGAAATTTCGGATTGCGTAAGGATCTAGAAATTTCAAATTGCACGAGAGTCTAGAAATTTCGGATTGTGTAAAAATCTAGAAATGTCGGATTGCACGAGAATATACTGCATAAGAGTCGAGAAATTTCGGATTGCACAAGGATCTAGAAATTTCGGATTGCGTGAGGGTCTAGAAATTTAGAATTGCACAAGGATCTAGAAATTTCGGATTGCACAAGGATCTAGAAATTTCGGATTGCGTGAGGGTCTAGAAATTTAGAATTGCACAAGGATCTAGAAATGTCGGATTGCACAAAGATCTAGAAATTTCGGATTGCGTAAGGATCTAGAAATTTCAAATTGCACGAGAGTCTAGAAATTTCGGATTGTGTAAAAATCTAGAAATGTCGGATTGCACGAGAATATACTGCATAAGAGTCGAGAAATTTCGGATTGCACAAGGATCTAGAAATTTCGGATTGCGTGAGGGTCTAGAAATTTAGAATTGCACAAGGATCTAGAAATTTCGGATTGCACAAGGATCTAGAAATTTCCGATTGCGTGAGGGTCTAGAAATTTAGAATTGCACAAGGACCTAGAAATGTCGGATTGCACAAAGATCTAGAAATTTCGGATTGCGTAAGGATCTAGAAATTTCGAATTGCACGAGAGTCTAGAAATTTCGGAATGCGTGAGGGTCTAGAAATTTAGAATTGCACAAGGATCTAGAAATGTCGGATTGCACAAAGATCTAGAAATTTCGGATTGCGTAAGGATCTAGAAATTTCAAATTGCACGAGAGTCTAGAAATTTCGGATTGTGTAAAAATCTAGAAATGTCGGATTGCACGAGAATATACTGCATAAGAGTCGAGAAATTTCGGATTGCACAAGGATCTAGAAATTTCGGATTGCGTGAGGGTCTAGAAATTTAGAATTGCACAAGGATCTAGAAATTTCGGATTGCACAAGGATCTAGAAATTTCCGATTGCGTGAGGGTCTAGAAATTTAGAATTGCACAAGGACCTAGAAATGTCGGATTGCACAAAGATCTAGAAATTTCGGATTGCGTAAGGATCTAGAAATTTCGAATTGCACGAGAGTCTAGAAATTTCGGAATGCGTGAGGGTCTAGAAATTTAGAATTGCACAAGGATCTAGAAATGTCGGATTGCACAAGGATCTAGAAATTTCGGATTGCACAAGGATCTAGAAATTTCGGATTGCGTGAGGGTCTAGAAATTTAGAATTGCACAAAAATCTAGAAATGTCGGATTGCACAAAGATCTAGAAATTTCGGATTGCGTAAGGATCTAGAAATTTCGAATTGCACGAGAGTCTAGAAATTTCGGATTGTGTAAAAATCTAGAAATGTCGGATTGCACGAGAATATACTGCATAGGAGTCGAGAAATTTCGGATTGCACAAGGATCTAGAAATTTCGGATTGCGTGAGGGTCTAGAAATTTAGAATTGCACAAGGATCTAGAAATTTCGGATTGCACAAGGATCTAGAAATTTCCGATTGCGTGAGGGTCTAGAAATTTAGAATTGCACAAGGATCTAGAAATGTCGGATTGCACAAAGATCTAGAAATTTCGGATTGCGTAAGGATCTAGAAATTTCGAATTGCACGAGAGTCTAGAAATTTCGGATTGTGTAAAAATATAGAAATGTCGGATTGCACGAGAATATACTGCATAAGAGTCGAGAAATTTCGGATTGCACAAGGATCTAGAAATTTCGGATTGCGTGAGGGTCTAGAAATTTAGAATTGCACAAGGATCTAGAAATTTCGGATTGCACAAGGATCTAGAAATTTCCGATTGCGTGAGGGTCTAGAAATTTAGAATTGCACAAGGACCTAGAAATGTCGGATTGCACAAAGATCTAGAAATTTCGGATTGCGTAAGGATCTAGAAATTTCGAATTGCACGAGAGTCTAGAAATTTCGGAATGCGTGAGGGTCTAGAAATTTAGAATTGCACAAGGATCTAGAAATGTCGGATTGCACAAGGATCTAGAAATTTCGGATTGCACAAGGATCTAGAAATTTCGGATTGCGTGAGGGTCTAGAAATTTAGAATTGCACAAAGATCTAGAAATGTCGGATTGCACAAAGATCTAGAAATTTCGGATTGCGTAAGGATCTAGAAATTTCGAATTGCACGAGAGTCTAGAAATTTCGGATTGTGTAAAAATCTAGAAATGTCGGATTGCACGAGAATATACTGCATAAGAGTCGAGAAATTTCGGATTGCACAAGGATCTAGAAATTTCGGATTGCGTGAGGGTCTAGAAATTTAGAATTGCACAAAGATCTAGAAATGTCGGATTGCACAAAGATCTAGAAATTTCGGATTGCGTAAGGATCTAGAAATTTCGAATTGCACGAGAGTCTAGAAATTTCGGATTGTGTAAAAATCTAGAAATGTCGGATTGCACGAGAATATACTGCATAAGAGTCGAGAAATTTCGGATTGCACAAGGATCTAGAAATTTCGGATTGCGTGAGGGTCTAGAAATTTAGAATTGCACAAAGATCTAGAAATGTCGGATTGCACAAAGATCTAGAAATTTCGGATTGCGTAAGGATCTAGAAATTTCGAATTGCACGAGAGTCTAGAAATTTCGGATTGTGTAAAAATATAGAAATGTCGGATTGCACGAGAATATACTGCATAAGAGTCGAGAAATTTCGGATTGCACAAGGATCTAGAAATTTCGGATTGCGTGAGGGTCTAGAAATTTAGAATTGCACAAAGATCTAGAAATGTCGGATTGCACAAAGATCTAGAAATTTCGGATTGCGTAAGGATCTAGAAATTTCGAATTGCACGAGAGTCTAGAAATTTCGGATTGTGTAAAAATCTAGAAATGTCGGATTGCACGAGAATATACTGCATAAGAGTCGAGAAATTTCGGATTGCACAAGGATCTAGAAATTTCGGATTGCGTGAGGGTCTAGAAATTTAGAATTGCACAAAGATCTAGAAATGTCGGATTGCACAAAGATCTAGAAATTTCGGATTGCGTAAGGATCTAGAAATTTCGAATTGCACGAGAGTCTAGAAATTTCGGATTGTGTAAAAATATAGAAATGTCGGATTGCACGAGAATATACTGCATAAGAGTCGAGAAATTTCGGATTGCACAAGGATCTAGAAATTTCGGATTGCGTGAGGGTCTAGAAATTTAGAATTGCACAAGGATCTAGAAATTTCGGATTGCACAAGGATCTAGAAATTTCCGATTGCGTGAGGGTCTAGAAATTTAGAATTGCACAAGGACCTAGAAATGTCGGATTGCACAAAGATCTAGAAATTTCGGATTGCGTAAGGATCTAGAAATTTCGAATTGCACGAGAGTCTAGAAATTTCGGAATGCGTGAGGGTCTAGAAATTTAGAATTGCACAAGGATCTAGAAATGTCGGATTGCACAAGGATCTAGAAATTTCGGATTGCACAAGGATCTAGAAATTTCGGATTGCGTGAGGGTCTAGAAATTTAGAATTGCACAAAGATCTAGAAATGTCGGATTGCACAAAGATCTAGAAATTTCGGATTGCGTAAGGATCTAGAAATTTCGAATTGCACGAGAGTCTAGAAATTTCGGATTGTGTAAAAATCTAGAAATGTCGGATTGCACGAGAATATACTGCATAAGAGTCGAGAAATTTCGGATTGCACAAGGATCTAGAAATTTCGGATTGCGTGAGGGTCTAGAAATTTAGAATTGCACAAGGATCTAGAAATGTCGGATTGCACAAAGATCTAGAAATTTCGGATTGCGTAAGGATCTAGAAATTTCGAATTGTACGAGAGTCTAGAAATTTCGGATTGTGTAAAAATCTAGAAATGTCGGATTGCACGAGAATATACTGCATAAGAGTCGAGAAATTTCGGATTTCACAAGGATCTAGAAATTTCAGATTGCACAAGGATCTAGAAATTTCGGATTGAGAATGCGGTAGTAGTGCCAGTGATTCGTTTATTGCATGAGAGTCTAGAAATTTCGGATTGCGTGAGGGTCTAGAAATTTAAAATTGCACAAGGATCTAGAAATTTCGGATTGCGTAAGGATCTAGAAATTTCGAATTGCACGAGAGTCTAGAAATTTCGGATTGTTCAGTAATCTAGAAATCTCGGATTGTAAAAGTAGGCTGCGCATGAATCTAGAAATTTCGGATTGCACAAAAATCTACAAATTTTGGATTGCATGAGAGTCTAGAAATTTCAGATTGTAGAAGTAGATATTGTGAAATTAGTATCCTATTATCAATCCCCAGTTCATATTTTGATTCATAATCTTAAACGATTGCGTCAGTATTAAATTAAAATAAGTGTGTAAGCAAGTGTTGTTTTTTCCGTTTAAGGTAAGAAATTATTATATTCATGTACAGCACATTTAATTAGGACTATAGCTGGTTAATTGTGTGCAATATTTCACCTTCGAGATTGTTCCAATTTTTTAAAAACCTCATGTAAACTAAGAATCGAATGGTTACCAAAGATGGAACTTCATGGGTTTCCAAAGACGAAATGTGTCCCATCTTAGGTACTTAACTTAAATTAAAAAATGTTCGAATTTTCTTTCATTTTTTAAATGCCAATTAACGCTGAGCTACAAAGAAGAGAAAAACTCTAGATTCTACTATTTTAACCGAGTCCCCTCCCCTATAAACCCCTATAAACCCTATAAACACTATAAAGTAAAACTTGAGGCAAGAACCTTTTCTTCAGCCGTGAAAACAGTAACAAAAACAATTCTTGGAAAACAAAATAAAGGCAAAAAATATTAGGAAACAGGCAAAAAGGAAAGATTCAACAATGCCTTTTTGCCAAGAAGAATATCAAGATTCCAAAAAAGACTGGTACAAATGTGTTCATTATTCATCATAGACTCATGAATTCTGTGGGTTTTTGAATAACTTACATTTTACTTGCCAGTCCTGTGATGATGGTGGTACCTAAGGTACCGTCCCATCTCAAGATCTCGTTGTCCCATTTAAAAAATATCAAACTCAAGTGTCCCATCTCACGATACTCTCCCCTATTTGTTAGTTGTAATTCCCAATTGTGAGCGAAATTCAATTTGCGATTTTGGTGTTTGACATTGTGCCAGTCTGTCCAAAGCGAACCAAGGGCAAGCAATAATTTCAGAATTAAAGTCAGTCGCGTTATTTACAAAACATTTCTCGCGAATTAAGCAATAAATCCGCCCCCAGGCAGATGTCATATTAACCACTTACACATTGCTTTATAGGCGATATATCTTCGGCGGACGATAAGAGATTTTTGGTAATTCCGAACACATGCGCCACAAATTTACATCTAAATTTTATTCATTTTTTCACCCTCGCTCCAATAAATTTCGCTTGAAACACCGCCGGCGCAAGTATGAATTTTAATTTCGCGTAATGTACTTTTTTTGTTGTTATTAATAACAAGCCGCGCCCATGTGCGGGATTTTGCAAAGAGCCGCGGCTCAAGAAACTTTTAATTGAACTTTTGCTCCTTGCCATTGAGATCCATTAAAAGTTCGAACACTGGAATATTAATCTTCTCGTTATCGATCTGTGGCACGTAATCTGACTTAAGGCGCCAAGAAATTGAAATAAATTCGCACCGTTGCGATATTAGCGGCAAGGTATTGTCAAAAGCAATAAGTAGCTAATTGGTTTACAAGATCCCTCGGTAATGTTAAGGCCATCATCATTAACTACATTGTAAAGTGTAATTAAGATACGGCGATAAGTAATTTGTTTAATTTAGCCATTAACTCGAGAGGCTTTCTCAATTACTTCTATTGAAGTAATAATATTTTATTTTATAACTTCTTATTCGGGCGCGTCTCGCGAAGCAATTTAATTTCCCTCAGATATTTAAAATGTTGGTTTCAAATTTATATGAGCTTTTTACTGACACTTAAACGCATTTTTGTATCTGCATCGATTTTCTTCAAATATTATAGTTTGCTCATCATTTAATTAAAATCGTTTGAGCTCGTTGTGCAGAAAGCGCATTTTTTCATAGCTGGAGGGTAAAGTGTCAACAAGATATATTGCCCCAACAAAGGCACTTATTGACTGCCATAAAGTTTACCTTAAACGAGTGGAATCGTAAATTATTTCTTTGAAAAGTATTTATTTTTGAGATCTTTTGCAAATGATTTTAGTTTCGATAATTTACTTATTGTGTTGTCACGAATTTATTGATAACATAAAAATCTTATTTTATCGAAAATAATAATTGAAATAAAATATGATTTTATATAAATAATTGTACCCAATTTAATAATAATGCACGTCAATGATTAAATGACTAGGTATTCCATAATAATTGAAAGGGTTAGAATAAAAAGGGTACAAGTAAAATTTACATTTGTTGAATATATTGGAGTTTGAAGTTATGTAACTATAAAACAGTCCAGCCCTTTTTTTTAATAAACTCCCATTTTATGTTAGTTAATTAAAAGAGAATAGAATTTTAATTATAAGTTTGTGTTTGGTGCAATAAATAGACACCTCACCTTTAACAAAACGTACTTATTTCATAATTTTGAAAAATGCATTTTACTCTTTTTTATTCTGACGCCTTCAATTCATGCATTCAATGATTCACAACAAAGGTTTGTTTGATAGTAAATTTCTTTAGTTATGTATCTATTCACAAAATTTACTGACATAGAGACAGAGATGAAGGTCGAATTTTATTTCTGCGTGTGAAATAGTCAAGCTGAAGTGTTTAATGAATATTGCAAAAAATACTATTAGTAGATTTGAGATCTGTATCATTTGTATCTATTCTATCAGATACGTCGCGTCGAACCATAAAAAAATAAAATTGTATCCAATTTTAGCAAGATGTTAGTGGCATTTGTGTTAAGAAT
Organism: Dascillus cervinus; assembly: GCA_949768715.1. Taxonomy (NCBI): domain Eukaryota; kingdom Metazoa; phylum Arthropoda; class Insecta; order Coleoptera; family Dascillidae; genus Dascillus; species Dascillus cervinus. The sequence goes on along the minus strand of OX458319.1, from coordinate 30,854,976 downwards.
TGAACTCCAGAATTATTAAAAACTAATCGTGCAACAGAAAAATATTATTTCTAGAACTAATAAATTTTTATATTATTTTAAAAACATATAGTTGAATGGAGAAGACTCAGTGTTTTTATTAAAAACCCCAATCACCTTAATCCAATGAAAATTCATTTGTACTCCTTTTGTTCAAAAAATAATTGGTCAGCTTACAATAAAGTGCGCTTCAAATGATAGTATGTCCACACAACTTTCAAAAAAGTTGTGTTAAAACAGAACATTTTCAACTAGTGCCGAAATGTCACTGAAACTTTGATTTATCACTGTAAAAGTTCTTACGAGGAAATCCACTTTTACTTAAAAACGCCAGAGTTTAAAAGCGACTCAAAAACTTTAAGAGAGCACTGTGCATCACATTACAAACGATATAGAACATGCTGGAAGAATTCGCTCTGGTGAGTTCCATACAAAATGAAATTTTGTATTTTTATCCTTTTTCTAATGATAAAAATGATTTTAATTGGCTGAAGTTTTTAAAAAGCTTTCTGCGTCAACCCATAACCATAAAGGAGCTTGAAAGCACCTCCAGGGCAGAATGCATTATGAAAAGAGAATAAAATTGAAAGATTTTGTGGATACTGATTAGGGTCCGTCTAGACGGAAAATCTGGGTACATTTTAACGCTGGGAACTGCAACAGACGGTTCCGCAGCAACGAAACACTTGTACCGTTCAGAAAAAATATATGACCTCGGAGAAAATCGCTGGTTATTTGCGTGGATTTGCAAGAAATTGAATTTCAACTCAACCGATTTATTTTGCTGCAAATCACAAAAATCAGTGACAAGCAAACTCAACCATATCATTTCATTGCCATTATAAAAATTAATTAACAATCCTTACACTTTTATTGGGTTAGTAGCTGAATAAGGAAAATGAAATAGTAACGGCGTTCCACCCTAAGATTTTCAGTACATGTAAAAAGCCGTTTTCATTGCTACACATAGACCTATTATCCACTGCACTTCATCGTAATTATAGTGACATCTGAATTATAAAAAAGTCTGAGGTGTTGCCTGTATTAAGGCGTACGCTAAAGCAATAAAAGCAAATTGCATTTGTCAACAATCTTTAGGTTGGCGCAGGCTTAATTCGCCAACAAATACCTCAAACTATGAAAACGTACGTTTAATTCTCTTCAAAATTGTGCAATCAGTTATGCGATCGAGTGATTGAATTTGTTGTGACAGTGTTTTTCGTCAAAGCAAAAAGAACCGATTATTTAAAAATAAACACACATAAAGGTCGTTTGCTATGTACGAATCGGTTTTGCAGCTGGGACAAATACAATGTGTCACGGGTGAACGAACGAATTCCTGCGATTCGTTTACAAGAAATCGATCATTATGCTGAAACGGCGTCGAGATATTCCCAAAAAGTCGACAAGCCCGATGTTGACGGATACAAAACGGCATGAAATATGCAAACACACTCAACTTCAAAAGAAATGCTAAATCGATTTCTTTCTACACCGAGACAACATCAAAAATGGAATGTTTTTGAGATAATATTTTAAAAGCTTATTACAACAAAAGATTATGAACCTGTTTGTGTCACATCAGAAAACGATTGGAATATTACAACGCAACACATTGAACTTATAATTTTGGCAATACTAAATTTTTTTAAATTAATTTTTGTGATTAGTTAAAATTGAATTGCAAATTATTTTTCTCATTGTTAGTATCCAGTAATTTTATTCGTTATTGGTATTAAACATATGCAGCATTAACGATGTACAAACAGAATTATCGCAGCAGGGAGAATTATCACTGCTATTATCCGGAAAGGTAATCCTTAATTAATTATTTAATGAAGCATTAACGTTGAAAATGCCCAGAACCGATAACGTATCAAGCTCTCTTTGATATGTATTCAGGTTTGTGAGTTTTGCAGCAACTGCAACTGATAATACACCGATATTTATTGCAACGACGTTAATTACAATTTTTCAAATTATTTAATTTATAACAAGTGCTCAAACCGTTACGTCCCATGTGGCGGATTTTTGTATGACGTGGCACCTGTTGGATCGAACTTTTTTAATCAAGTTCGCTTATCAGCTGCGGTTATTAATAATTACTATCTATAAATTTTGTAGAAGTAATCCCCTTTATTACTGTATTCATATGTTACAGTTTTTTTCTTAATTAAAATTTTGATTTTGTTGTCATAACCGTGAACCATATTTTTGTCGACAAGCAATTAAATAATTAAACGAGCCACAAATTCGTGTGTCTGCTTAATTTTTTTTAATTAAAAAATCACAATTTTTAAGTGACTTATTGCAATAGCCTGCCGACTGTGCCACGTTTGAGTTGCTATTATGCAATTAATTTGTCGATTTTCACTTTTCTTCACATTTGATATCTTGGGTGTGATTTACATGATTTAGTTAACTCAAATTATTTTTTATTTTTTGTTTTATTATAAAAAAAATCAATTTTTATCTCATTGTAACTGCAATAACGTACTTACCAACAGATAAAACATGGTAAAGAATTTTACTGAAATTTATTGCGTGACCTAAAAATTGTAACATACTTTACCTTTCCAAGAAGTGACAAATTTACTTAAATAAAATTGTACCAAAGCTTACAATGTTGTTGCCGGGATGATACATTCTTTTACGCTCTTTCATAGGAATGTTAATGATTCTTACAATGTTATTCTTCGGATTCCTTTAAGATTTATTGACTTACAATGTTCTTGCATCAATGGTTATTGGACTAAACGACGACTACACACAATTACAATGTCGTTTCCCGCTTAAAATTCGGTAACATCGAAACACGGTAGTTTGATTCTATTAGTATTTTGTGAATACGAGTGAATTATATTGTTAGTAAAACAATATTGTCATGTCTTCACGTGGAAGGAAAATTTTGGAGTTGCTACAAAATCAACACGATAAGTAAGACTTGTTAATTATTGCATTGGTTCAACCTAACTTCGTTATTTTAACTCAGACAACCGCCTAAGGCACCACCTTGGCGCTCGGAAAAATGAGTATAAATATAATTTTTTTTTGACGCAGCTATTAAAATCATAAAAGTCCTATGCTATATTTTAGATAATATAAAGAATACGTGGTATAAGTTTTATCAAAATCGGTTGAGTAAATTTCCAGATATCTTGAACACCAGTTTGAACAAAGTACCCGAGATGCGGCCGTACTTTGCTGTGCTCACTTCAAATTGCTAGAACTCCGAAAATAATTTGTACTTTAAAATGGTTAAACGCTTAAAATATCCTGCAAAGTATAAATAATAAATCTAACCGAAAAGGAAAAATTGATTTTCTGAAAATCTCAAGGTGGTGTAACTAATAAAATTTTGTTGTTCTTCAGATATTTCCGAAGATTCGAATATTAATAAAAATGATTCCCCGTTATTAGTAATACTACTACAATATTATATCGTATTTTATTATAATTATTGGTATAAGCAGTCTAAAAAGTTGCAATGTATTGGAGCTTACAATATTATTACAACAAATTTCAAAAAGTAAATGAGGTGTAAAACACTTTATAATCTTATTCGATAAAAATTCTGGGTGCAAAATAATTGTAAGCGAAGTTACAATGGTATAACTGCAAACATTACTTCTATGAAGAATGGTAAATGTTAGTAAATCCGTTAAATCAATTATTTTCTCAAAATAAATTATACAGTGATGTTATATGAGTTAAAATAAATGAGTATCTATCAATTTCAAACCTAAAAAAGAATTATCTCCTCAAGAAAAAGGAAAAGAAAAGATGTAGAATCTTTAAAACGCTTTCCTGAAAAATTACGTTTTACTAGTTACAATTTTCAAGTCAAAAATTGAGTTTATTTTCTTACTTATAACAAATTTTTTGAATCTAATTACCTTTTGTAAATTTTGGAGACAATTTGATTTTATTTATTGAGAGCCGCATTGATTTCGCCATTTCCCTGTATTCAATTTTTTTATTTTTCCCGAAGTGCCGTCTGTGAATGTCGTTTTTGATGGCCGCTCGCGTTCGTATTTTATCTCTTTTCCTATATGTCTGAATATTGCTTCCTGCCACGTGTTAACCTTTTTTGCGAGCTGTCCATAACATATCCGGATTTATTCGTTTCATTTTGCCGAAATTATTGTTTGTAAACGGTTTAAAAATCGGAGAATTGTGGCGAGTTGTCGGCTCTTTTAAACGACGCTTATCTGAAGATTTGTGGCCATGAACGAGGCAATAACCGCCGAGGCGGTTCTTTTGTAGAGTGGACGAGGTGACCGCCTAGGGCTTCGCCTGAAGACTGCCATAAAGGTGGATATATTTGTCCAATCTAGCGATATTAGGCGATATCGTAAACTCTGTGCTTTAGCTCGCTTCCGGCCAATGAAAAACCGCAAACGCAACTCGACACAAACAACGATAAAATCCGAACCGAAATGGCCGTTTAAGAATCGTTAGAAATTACATTTTGTTTTCAATAACCCAATTTGGACTGAATAAATACAATTAAAAAATCTTCCTCGATTTTCCAAGAGAAAAACAAACAAAATTGGTGAATTGCACGCCTCCACTTTCAGTAAATTTGAATTTATCAACGAGCAGACACGAGCCATTATTTCTGTTTTCTTCTATTATATCTTTAATAAAAGTAATCAGCAACAGTTGTGTCAGCGTCTCAACTCAATTTTCGAAGATACATAACACAAACTACTTAGTCCAAATAAATTATGGAGCCTTTCTAACCATGAAAGGAAATAACTAAACAACAACAACAAAGGTATTTGGTTACACAGGTAGCAAAAATTTTCACGTTTTCTGTTATGTTTGTTCCAGCCAATTTAATGCGTGAAGTATTCACTAAGCGCATCCGCACGCGTTTCGAACTGTTAGTTTTAGCACATGTCGCAGGTGTTGCCAGTCAAAAGATGGTTTCTCAAGTTTTAGGACGTGTCCGGAATTGCACATATTCGAATTGTGTTGCTAGAATGCTTTCAGGGACGATACAACGTGTCAAATATGAAAGCTAAATAATGTTACAGGCCTCGTAACTTTTTTTTGTGTGTTGGTGTTGATATTTACTTTTAGATTTTGTGCTGTAACATATTTCTTTCGGAGGAGATGATGAAGTTTATTAAACCTCCAGTCGCAGTCGCACAATGTGCACACTTGACTTGCGACCACGCAAACAAAATCGATGGAAAGTCACAACTGAATTCAAATTTACTTATTATAATAACAATTTATTTCTAAAAGTAAAAACAACCAATTATGTTCAATGATATAGACAGTTTTGAGGTTCTCGAAATTAAGCGTCACTTAAATCTACTTAAGCGACACCTAAACAAAAAGCTATGGAAAGCGGATACAACTGAATCCAAATTTATTCATTTGATATTACAATTTATTTGTTAGAAATAAAAACCAACAATTATGTTGAATGATATAAAGACTTTTGGAGTTATTAAAGTTAAGCGTCACTTAAAACCACTTAAGTAACAGACAAACAAAAAACAATGGAAAGCGGACACAACATAATCCAAATTTATCCAATTGATCCTCCAATTTATTTGTTAAAAGTAAAAACAAACAATTATTTTGAATAATATGCACACTCTAGGCGTTCTTGAAGTTAAGGGTCACTTAAATCAACTTAAGCGTTGGAAAGCTGATTCAATTGAGTGCAAATTTATCCATTTGATGCGACAATTTATTTGTTAGAAATAAAAACAAACAATTATGTTGAATGATATAAAGACTTTTGGGGTTCTTAAAGTTAAGCGTCACTTAAAACCACTTAAGTAACAGACAAACAAAAAGCAATGGAAAGCGGGCAGAACTTAATCCAAATTTATCCAATTGATCCTCCAATTTATATGTTAAAAGTAAAAGCAAACATTTATTTTGAACAATATACACACTCTAGGCGTTCTTAAAGTTAAGGGTCACTTAAATCAACTTAAGCGTTGGAAAGCTGATTCTATTGAATGCAAATTTATCCATTTGATGCGACAATTTATTTAACAAACAATTATGTTGAATGATATAAAGACTTTTGAAGTTATTAAAGTTAAGCGTCACTTAAAACCACTTAAGTAACAGACAAACAAAAAACAATGAAAAGCGGACACAACATAATTCAAATTTATCCAATTGATCCTCCAATTTATTTGTTAAAAGTAAAAACAAACAATTATTTTGAATAATATGCACACTCTAGGCGTTCTTGAAGTTAAGGGTCACTTAAATCAACTTAAGCGTTGGAAAGCTGATTCAATTGAGTGCAAATTTATCCATTTGATGCGACAATTTATTTGTTAGAAATAAAAACAAACAATTATGTTGAATGATATAAAGACTTTTGGGGTACTTAAAGTTAAGCGTCACTTAAAACCACTTAAGTAACAGACAAACAAAAAGCAATGGAAAGCGGGCAGAACTTAATCCAAATTTATCCAATTGATCCTCCAATTTATATGTTAAAAGTAAAAGCAAACATTTATTTTGAACAATATACACACTCTAGGCGTTCTTAAAGTTAAGGGTCACTTAAATCAACTTAAGCGTTGGAAAGCTGATTCTATTGAATGCAAATTTATCCATTTGATGCGACAATTTATTTAACAAACAATTATGTTGAATGATATAAAGACTTTTGAAGTTATTAAAGTTAAGCGTCACTTAAAACCACTTAAGTAACAGACAAACAAAAAACAATGAAAAGCGGACACAACATAATTCAAATTTATCCAATTGATCCTCCAATTTATTTGTTAAAAGTAAAAACAAACAATTATTTTGAATAATATGCACACTCTAGGCGTTCTTGAAGTTAAGGGTCACTTAAATCAACTTAAGCGTTGGAAAGCTGATTCAATTGAGTGCAAATTTATCCATTTGATGCGACAATTTATTTGTTAGAAATAAAAACAAACAATTATGTTGAATGATATAAAGACTTTTGGGGTACTTAAAGTTAAGCGTCACTTAAAACCACTTAAGTAACAGACAAACAAAAAGCAATGGAAAGCGGGCAGAACTTAATCCAAATTTATCCAATTGATCCTCCAATTTATATGTTAAAAGTAAAAGCAAACATTTATTTTGAACAATATACACACTCTAGGCGTTCTTAAAGTTAAGGGTCACTTAAATCAACTTAAGCGTTGGAAAGCTGATTCTATTGAATGCAAATTTATCCATTTGATGCGACAATTTATTTAACAAACAATTATGTTGAATGATATAAAGACTTTTGAAGTTATTAAAGTTAAGCGTCACTTAAAACCACTTAAGTAACAGACAAACAAAAAACAATGAAAAGCGGACACAACATAATTCAAATTTATCCAATTGATCCTCCAATTTATTTGTTAAAAGTAAAAACAAACATTTATTTTGAATAATATACACACTCTAGGCGTTCTTAAAGTTAAGGGTCACTTAAATCAACTTCAGCGTTGGAAAGCTGATTCTATTGAATGCAAATTTATCCATTTGATGCGACAATTTATTTCACAAACAATTATGTTGAATGATATAAAGACTTTTGAAGTTATTAAAGTTAAGCGTCACTTAAAACCACTTAAGTAACAGACAAACAAAAAACAATGGAAAGCGGACGCAACGTACTCCAAATTTATCCAATTGATCCTCCAATTCATTTGTTAAAACTAAAAACAAACAATTATTTTGAATAATATACACACTCTAGGCGTTCTTAAAGTTAAGGGTCACTTAAATCATCTTAAGCGTTGGGAAGCTGATTCTATTGAATTCAAATTTATCCGTTTGATATTAAAATTTATTTGTTAGAAATAAAAACAATCAATTATGTTGAATGATATAAAGGCTTTTGGGGTTTTTAAAGTTAAGCGTCACTTAAAACAATTTAAGTAACAGACAAACAAAAAGTAATGGAAAGCGTACACAACTTCATCCAAATTTATCCAAATGATCCTCCAATTCATTTCTTAAAAGTAAAAACAAACATTTATTTTGAATAATATGTACACTCTAGGCGTTTTTAAAGTTAAGGGTCACTTAAATCATCTTAAGCGTTGGAAAGCTGATTCTATTGAATGCAAATTTATCCATTTGAAATAAAACAAACAATTCTTTAAGTTAAGTGTCATTTAAATCCACTTAAGCGTCAAATCGGTTCTTACAGTATTTGAAATACTAGACTTAGGGTGGACCTTATTAGGTGTGCGTTTGGGGGTCTTTTGTAATTTGTTTTTGATGGTTTGGGCAAATTTGTGAAAGTAATAGTGTAAATGGAACTGGAAAATGAAAGTGCAGATATATTACCAACTAAACTAAATTTGCAGTAACTATTAAATAAGGTGAAGTTTATTATGGAGTTCTTAAGGTTAAGCATCACTTAAAACAACTTAAGCGACATAAAAACATTAAGCGATGAATCCAAATTTATCCAATTGATGGGACAATGTATTTATGAGAAATAAAACAAACAATTCTTAAAGTTAGGTGTCATTTAAATCCACTTAAGCGTCAAATCGGTTCTTACAGTATTTGAAATACTACACTTAAGGTGGCCCTTATTAGGTGTGCGTTTAGGGGCCTTTTGTAATTTGTTTTTGATGGTTTGGGCGATTTTGTGAAAGTAATAGTGTAAATGGAACTGAAAATTGAAAGTGCAGATATATTACCAACTAAACTAAATTTGCAGTAACTATTAAATAAGGTGAAGTGTATTACGAGGCATGCACATGCAAGCAGTCAAGCAAGCATGCTGTGTGGCTTGAAAGTGGTTACCTGCCTCTAAAATATGTATGAATTAATTTGAAATTGTTAAATTCAACGACGATACTGAAACTGAGCGATTTTTCGAGCGGAGCGTTTCATATTCAGTGGAAGGATTCCAATACAAATTAAATATTGAAATTACTTGCGCTTGGAAATAAGATACGCGCCGCGACTATTTATTTTGCCGGCGACGGCGGCAATCTAAGAAGAGGAAGATGCAAATGTTTTTGACCTTATATCGATCCCCGGAATTAATTGGGCCGCGATAACGTCGCACAAATATTTGCGCGTAAATTATACCTCGCCCTGAGCACACAGCGATTTTTAAGCGCTTCATCCGAATAGTTCCGAAAACAATTTGTCCAACCGACAATAAATACAAGCAATACAATTTTCTATCCCGCAATAAATTTTCAGATATGTGGTGAAGGAAAAAGATATTGGAAATCTACTATTACCTGTCGTTTCGTTCTCAGATTCCGGTGAAATATCGCCGTCGCCGTCTCCACCTCCTCCTCCACGACGGGGATTTTGTTGTGCAAAAACAGCCCTTGGGACAATTCGGCCAATTAAACCGAAGAAAAAGCGCATTATCGGGGAAATCCGACGTCGAATACGTTTAATTGATTGCGATTTTTTAGGAGGATTTTAATTAGGGCGTCATACCGGATATTGTAGCGCCGGAAGTTTGCCGACTGCTTTTAATTTCAGCGGTGACCATTATTAACGGAAACGGATCGCAGGGAGAAAATTAAAACTTCGATGGGTCTGACCTTAATTGGTATTAGCAATATATTTCGCCGGGCCTTGTAACCAAGCGTCTTCCCTCCAAAGGGGAATTTTATTGAGTGCGTTAACGAGGAAACGCGCAACTCATTTTCAAATATGAAAATGTTAGGCAATCGGTGAATCGCGCGTTTCAGATTACAATCATTATTTTTAGGGCTTGATTTGTTTTCCAACTTTTCGGCGCGGCTCAATATGTTTGCTAATTTGAACAACATGTTCCACCTGAAAGTTTTAGAGTTGTCTGAAAATTTTTAATGTAAAAGTACAGTATAAGGCATACAAATAACTGTAGTTCAAATTTCGTTGTTTCGTTGCCTACTTGATTTCTTTAGTTAACATTAATAAAATCTTAAATTACTTGTAGGTAACTGAAAAAAATGCTTTGTGGACTTATTGTTATAAACTTTGATTTTATACTTTCGTGTTCGTGTATTGTATTAGTGTTTTTTTTTTACAATGGATGTTGTGTACAATTTGATTAACTTTAAGCGATTTGTGAAGTATAGTTACGAAGAAAAAATAGATTTGAAAAATAAAGGTCGACCGCTGCCGGACATTATTATTGAAACCAGCGGTATTAATCGATGAAAACCATACAAACGTCAGTTCAACAAAGAAACTTATGCAAGGAATAACTGGATTTGTGTCTGCAATAAGAAAAATGCTCTTTTTTGCTTTCCATGTTTGCTTTTTGGCGGAGAGAAAGCATGGACACAGGTAGGAGTGACTGATTTAGTGCACTTGAGTGAAAAAATAAAAAAGCATGAAAATCCCTAAAGTTATCTTCACAATTCAATGGAGTTAGCAATATTAGGAACAATCTCAGTTAAATTCGGCATATTAGAAACACATACAGCAGCATAATGATAATGTGACAAAAAATAGATACGTTTTATCAAAAATTATAAACTGGATAAAATTTTGTGGAGCCTTTGAGTTGGCATTGCGCGAACATGATGAAACCGAGACTTCTCAAAATCCGGGTATATTTCGTGGGTTGATAAATAATAAATGATAAATAAATAAAAACACGACCCTGATTATATGAGATGCAAATTGCAGAACACCTGCTTTATTGTACCACGAACCGCCACTGCTTGAGCTGGGTCCATCTGGGCGGATACAATTGTACGGAATGTTGTAAATTGCTTTATCACCGACATTTTTTTTGCGAGGGACTGTTTACTGACAATAGATAAATTACTTTAGAATTTCTTATAAATTTAGTTGAAAAACGTTACACCAAAATAGGCTTGCAGTAAGAAAATACATATTACGGTGTGCATTTTCTGTATTTTTATTCTAAAGTAAATTTTTAGTAACTTACATAATTAGTGTATGTTTAATTGTGAAGAAATGGGAAATATTACAAGTGGTTTAATGTGCCGAGATGAAGATCTTAATTCAATGCAATATTAATAAATATTGATCAACAAAATTATCAGTTTCAAAGATCATTTCTAAAAATGGTACTGAAATTATGGGGATTTTCTGATTCTGTGTGTGATAAATTCGTATGTAAGTAAATTTGTTGTAATCATAATTTTTCCCGCACTTTTAGCTTACCGAATGAATTTTGTAAAAGTTCTACAAGTTTTTTCAATGTAACAGCTATTAAACAAATTGTTTTTTAGTTTATTTTCGTCGGAACGAAAAGTAAGAAGAGATAAAAAGAAACCAGTTGCTTCTATAACAGAATTAATAGTAACGACGAAGGTAAAGAAATAATTTTGATTTTCTTTTATACATTTAGTGTTATTTATCTATCTTATCTTTATCTTAGCGGATGTAGAGCTCTTTGTAAGAATTTAACAACACACAAGTGTGACTGAAGTACGCGGATTTGCGGAAAAAAAATCTGCATAAAGTGAAATGGTCATTATTGAAGCATTCAAACTGGCCTATATTGGTAAATTTTTATAATAATATATCCATGGTACAATGTAAGCATTTTGTTTCTTTGTTTTTAGTTTGATGTAGATTTTGGCCAATTATTTTTTGAGAGAAAAACAATTTATTTGTGTGGCGACCAAAATTCATTGAAAAGGATAATGACTTCGACGAACTTCCATTTCATATACGAACATCGGTTACCAAATGATAATGTGGTTCTTAAACTGAAAATGTATTTTTAAACAGGATGTGATGTGATGTTAAATTTTCACCTACTAATAAAAATATGTATGAGAAATAACTTTATGTTCTAAAATTCCTTCAATTCAAGCATTCTACTCTACAATTCATAAAAATTAGAAAAAAATTATTGTATTTACAAGTGCTTATTTAATATAATAAGACCATCTTCAATTCTTAAATAAGAAAACACATTAATTAAGAACATTCTTAAGTAATTAAATAAAAGTTCTTGAAATCAACATGACCTATTCTTAAATGTAAAACTTGTAAAAGTTCTTAAAATTAGAGCGACCCTTTCTTGAATTTCTCACGAAGAATCAACGTTTTTGAAATTGAGAAAGTCCCGTTCTTAAATTTGACAAATAGAATAAACATTCTTGAAATCAAGCATGACCCACTCTTAAATTTGGGAACAAGAATGAACATTCTTAAAACTCAAGAATGGCCAATTCTTGGACCAAAATTAAGAACGCGCAATTTAAAATTGAAGCCCAAATTTTCCTACCTATAAGATTTTTTTTCTGAGTGTAGTTTAATTGTATTAAAACTTTTTCGTTCAGAAACGTAAAAATATACGGGGCGTCCCATTTATTGTTTATTGCTTTTGCCACGATAATCATTGGAACAACAACAACAGTAACAGTAACAAAGTTACACACTTAATATAAATCAATCTGTAATTTCATTTAAAACCGAAAACTAATTAAATCAGCATTGTATCCAAATTATACAACAAATCACAAGACAAAGGGTTATTTTGTAAAGACAGATTCAATTAAATAACAGAAACGCTTCTTTCGCAAAATCCGTGAAGTATTTTGATTTAAATTAAATCGCCGACTGAAATATATTATTCGATCCCGATCAAAACGTTCGAGCTAATTTAATTAACAAAGAGATGAATAAATCACCGGCGCAATTCCACTCGCCGATTTTACTGCACGAACCTAAAAAATTAGCCAACATTGCCAAACGACGGCCACTGAACCATGTAAGAGTTGGCAAGAACGCTCTCATTATATTTTACGTTCCATTTGCAACCGACGTTAGCTTTAAAGCTCCCTGCTTGCAGTTCTTTTTAAATAATGTTGTGACAGCGGGCCGAGACTTCCCGTCTCAATTTCGCGATTCGACTACGTCCGTTATTAATTAAAAATCAAGGAGACGTTCGGGTCGGGAATCTTAATAAGGGTTGTAATCGATAATACTGCAGCTGAATTAATTTAAAAAACTGGAAGCGTGGTTTTATGGGAGGTGTTATTAATATCTATTTAAATAGAGATTGTATGAAATAAACTCCGTGAGTTATTTTCTTGCCTTAGATTATACACAAGATTTATGAAAACTGTCGGGAGATTGCTTACATCTGCCAGATTTCATAATTCCCACGCAATGTGAGTAATTGCAGCGAATAACTAAGCAAAAAGTTAAGCCGAGCAAGAAAAGTTAAAAATCCTATTATGGTCAAAAGTTGTGCTTTATTAATGATGGCAATTTCAACGTGGCTTACTAAACATCACACGAACAAAAAAATACGAACAAATTATTGATACAACCTTACTTGGATATAATGAAATTAAACCTAAATCAAATAGAAAAAGATATAAATTATTACGAAATAAAAGATTTTAGAAGCACAATAATAACTTCTTTAGAAATTACAACGGATTACATTTTTTATATATCTTTTACCAAGACAGTTCATTCATCAGGGGCATTATTCGCACTGTACTACAATAACACAATAAAATATAAAAAACAATATAAAATACATTACTTATGCACAAACACTCAAATTCAATTGTACATATTAAATGAAATTTTAACATACGTAATACTTCTCATTAAACAATACAATAATCATTCATTTACAATTATATTAAATTACTTTGGAACGATTAAAAAACTAAAAAACATATACTCAACAAACCAACAAATTCAAAACATCAAGCAATCCCTTCATATTATAAAAAATTCTTCATCAATCATTTTAAAATTTCATGTTCAAAAAATAAATGATGAAATTAAAATTAATTTGTTAAATTTATCATTTTTAATAATCAATTCTCATCGTATCATTTCATTTGATAAATGTACACTATATACAATAAAACAAAATTTGGAAAAAATAATGAATGAAGAGTGGAACACAATTTGGATAAATACAAACAAAGCTATCACAAAATTAATTTTTCATACAGTTAATCACAGAACACAAAATATTACATTTCAACCAGATTTTTATATAACACAATTCATAACGGGTCATGGGAAATTAAATGCATATCTCTTTCGATTTAAAATAAAATCAACTCCTCTTTGTGAAATTTGTAGTGTAACTGATGACATTCATCATAGGATTAACAATTGTGTTAAATATAGAGAACCTCAAAATAAGTTGAAATTTGATGGGGTTTATTATAAATTAAGGAATAGCGATAATTTTGAAGCCTTCCAAATCTGTTGTCACGATATTATGAAATAAAATTAAAATTATAATTCATTATCAAATGTTCTTATAGTTATGTTGTTTATAGTTTTAAGTTAAATGTTAATTCAAATTAAATTTTAAGTTATGTTAATTTGGTATTTATTAAGTTTATGTATTTATGTTATATTGTTTCTTAGTATAATTTTAAAAATGTAGCATCCTTAATATGCATGGCTTATTGAATGCTTTCCATCCTTAATATGCATGGCTTATTAAGGATGGAAAGCATTCAATAAAATATATATAAAAGTTGTGTTTTATTAATGATAGTAATTTCAACGTGGCTTACTAAACATCACACGCCTTCACAGTGCTGATTGTGCGTTGAACCGTGGCGCATGAAAGCTGCTATTTACATTCGGAAAAACACCGAAAGTGTATTTAGAAAATTAGGAAAATTAACGAGCGCGCTGATGTTCATGAAACGCTGATGGTTACAAACCACAATGTAACCTGACACTTGCGCTCAAAAAAAAACTCAACCGAAAAAAAATTCATTAAATATTTTACATAAAAACATATTTTTACATCGCAAAATTAGTAATTTATTATTTTAGCAGGAATTTTTTTGATACTCGTCAAAAATAACAAGAAAATGCCATCAACATCATGAAACCTGACAATTACTTATATCCTGAATAAATATAAATTCGTGTTAATTTTGCAGCCTTGTAAATAAGTCTGTAATAATAATAACCGGAAACTAAATTGGAGCAAAACTTCAATAAGCACAAAATTTGTTTGTTAAATTGAGAATGTACACTCGGCCAAGATGAAAATGTCCCTGTTGTAAAAAAAAACCCTCGGTCGGTGATTATTACTTGAATAGTTCTGCCATAAACCAGTGGCATTGTATAACTTGTATCGGTCCTAAAGAAACAGGTGCATCGTTTCGTTGTCATTTTTGCTAAACTAATATTTATCTACAAGAAGTTTTGAATGATGTCTGACTAAACAAATGTTACTATATCATATGAATTAATAGATTTATATTGTTATTAGGCGTAGTTGCTGTTGGCATATAATAATTTTTCAAATATTTAATTTGATTTTACGTTTCAGCTTAATTAACGATCAAACCATTATATAGGGTGTAACAAAACTATCAAATAAGAATGGTTGTAACTTTTTAGTAAGAAAAAGTTGTCGAGGTTAATTACTGCGCATATTTTGATCTCATTAGTCTGTTCATACTTTCTTCGTTTACGATTTCGTGACGTAATATTTACGACTTTCCGAGGATATCGAAGCTGCAAAACAGTACGTCTTGGAAATCCATTTTTAGGGCGACCCTGAGCTCGTAAAACGATTAAGTCTAAGAGGGCTTGACCATCTTCGAATTTAAACCATGAGACAGTTTTTGGTTTCGCAACACTTTCAATCCCACTCGTTTTTAAAGTTTATTAAAAATCCCCATCTCTTTAGTTGTCTGAAACAGTATTTGAAAGTTCGTTGGTTTCAAAATTTTTCGTTTTTTTGGTAATTAAATTTGTGTTTTCATCAATATGCCGAGATTACCGAGACAGAGAGTTAAGATACTGAACAAGAAGAGGTTAAAACCAATTTTCTCAATATTTTTATAAATTTTGATCGTACTAAAACATTTTTCACTTCATGTTTTAAGATTGTTTTAGAACCACTTTTCTTTTTGTTCCAAGAATTATATTTTTTACATCAGTTTCTCAACTACTTTTTTGTATCGATACCTCATTTCTATAGTGGAACAAGTTAAAAAAGTCATTTTTGTATTAAGCGCAATAATCAACAGCAAAAAGTGTATTTTATTCAACTGAAAAGAGTAACATTTCGAATTTTCAAAATTCGTCAAACCACAAAACGAAATTTTGGGCAAAGTTCAATAGTGTAACAACTCATTTTTTTGAAAATTTTAAAAAGTGTAAGGGCCAGTTGCAAAAACGAAGTTAACACTCTGTTAGCTGACACCTTTGTTAACTTCGTTTCTGCTACTGGCCCTAAGTGTTGTTAAGTCAATCATAAATGAATAATTAAGTATGCCAATTATTATTCTCAAATTCCTTAGCACAAAGGACGCAACAGGAATTAACCAGACATGTTCACCAAGTTTGGAAGTCATTTCGATTTTCAAACATCTGTCAAATAGCATACCATAGCGATTGGTAGATTGTATTGAAAATAACGGATATTATAGAAAATATTAAAAACAATCAACTTATATTAACCAGAAATATGAATTTAATGTGTTTCTTAACCGGCTGGTGATTACAGCAGAAATAATAAAAAAGTTTGTTGTCCTCTTTAGAAAAATGGTGTTGATGTCTCATATTATAAAAGAAGACTAGAAATATTTAAATTTTATAAATTTAAATCTATTATTTTATTTCAAACATTTTAAATAACACACCAAGGTTTGTTTTCTTTAGTCTAGAAATGATATTTTTACGAACAGCTCAAGTTCTCTACAATACCATTTTTTGTTTTTACCTTTTACAACGGGGACATTTTCATCTTGGCCGAGTGTACTTTATTTAAACGAATAAGAATTAATTTTGTTAAATAATTACAATATAAAATGTTTAATCTCATTTCAGCTTGAATTTAGTGATAGGAAAATGAAACTGGAGCAACAATTAGATTGGGTGATACAGTCAATCACAGATGTAACAGATGTGTGGAAGTAGAAAGACAACATTTTGACCACCCAACGGAGGTCCGGCTGTGAAAGCGGTCCAAATAAAGCGACTATCGATTCCGTTTTACAAATAGATTGTCTCATTCGCACAAGATGTTATCTTAAATAGCTAATTTTATTTATATTTATTTTTAATTAAATTGAGTTGCAAAAATAAAATAAAATTTTCAATTCTTTCAGTATCTGAAACAGCGGCGATAACCGCTGAAAGCGGAAATTTCAGATCATTTCAAATAACTGCAATAAACAGAAATTCGAGCAATTTTTAACAAAAGCATTTTACAAAGGAAGTACCGAAGCAATTTAATGCACAAAGGCAACCCTTTAAGTTAAAAATCGCTGTATAAAGACGTTCAAATTCTTGCCAAATAAGCCACTATTGGCACGAACGTGATTTTAATGGCATTCGGCTGTGAATCAAAGCTCAACCTACCAAGGCTCTTTCCTCATTTTCGTAAACAACGAATTTGCATATCTCCGAGTCGAAAATAGTTCACAAGGCCGCACAAAATTAATAAGCCATTTTCGTTTTTTGATCAGGTTTTTTTTGTGAGGACTAATTATTTTGTCCGCTTGTGTTCCGGTTTAGATCGGACTAATCCGGGGAAGGTAAAAAAGTCGCACAACGTAGTTGCGTCTGAAAAAGAGTGCCGGATTAACTCCGCTGCATTTTCAGCCGAGCGGACTGGAATTTTTTAATAACTCTATCAAACACAGCTTTGCGACAGGATAGCAGTCGGTTGTTGTAGTTTTGAACAAATTTCCACCCATATTTCTGATATTTGATTAAACAAAACGAGCCTTGCGGGTCACGGGTCAGAACTGTCCTTATTATTTTGAAATCATAAATATAGTTTAAACAAAAGTTATAGGTGTTGATGTGTTCTATGATTTTAATTCTAAGAGATTTTTTTTATCACAACTAAATTTTAAGTTGTGTGCAGTCAAATTTGATGTAAAAATTTCAAGTTTCAAAACACTGTTATTATTTTGAAATCAAAAAAATAAATTAAATGAAAGCTTTTTAAGCGTTTATGTTTTCTTCGATTTTTATTTTAGAGATTTTTTGTATCTCAACTAATTTGTAAGTTGTTGACAGTCAAATTTGATGTAAAAATTTCACGGGTCAAAACTGTCCTTATTACCTTGAAATCAAAAAAATAGTTTAAACAAAAGTTTTAGGTGTTGATGTGTTCTACGATTCTTATTCTAAGAGATTTTTTGTATCACAACTAAGTTTTAAGTTGTGGGCAGTTAAATTAAAGCGTTGATGTTTTCTACGATTTTTATTTTAGAGATTTTTTGAATCTCAACTAATTTGTAAGTTGTTGACAGTCAAATTTGATCTAAAAATTTCACGGGTCAAAACTGTCCTTATTACTTTGAAATCAAAAAAATAGTTTAAGCAAAAGTTTTAGGTGTTGATGTGTTCTACGATTCTTATTCTAAGAGATTTTTTGTATCACAACTAAGTTTTAAGTTGTGGGCAGTTAAATTAAAGCGTTGATGTTTTCTACGATTTTTATTTTAGAGATTTTTTGAATCTCAACTAATTTGTAAGTTGTTGACAGTCAAATTTGATCTAAAAATTTCACGGGTCAAAACTGTCCTTATTACTTTGAAATCAAAAAAATAGTTTAAGCAAAAGTTTTAGGTGTTGATGTGTTCTACGATTCTTATTCTAAGAGACTTTTTGTATCACAACTAAGTTTTAAGTTGTGGGCAGTTAAATTAAAGCGTTGATGTTTTCTACGATTTTTATTTTAGAGATTTTTTGAATCTCAACTAATTTGTAAGTTGTTGACAGTCAAATTTGATCTAAAAATTTCACGGGTCAAAACTGTCCTTATTACTTTGAAATCAAAAAAATAGTTTAAACAAAAGTTTTAGGTGTTGATGTGTTCTACGATTCTTATTCTAAGAGATTTTTTGTATCACAACTAAGTTTTAAGTTGTGGGCAGTTAAATTAAAGCGTTGATGTTTTCTACAATTTTTATTTTAGAGATTATTTGTATTTCAACTAATTTGTAAGTTGTTGACAGTCAAATTTGATCTAAAAATTTCACGGGTCAAAACTGTCCTTATTACTTTGAAATCAAAAAAATAGTTTAAACGAAAGTTTTAGGTGTTGATGTGTTCTACGATTTTTATTCTAAGAATTTTTTTGTATCACAACTAAGTTTTAAGTTGTGGGCAGTTAAATTAAAGCGTTGATGTTTTCTACGATTTTTATTTTAGAGATTTTTTGTATTTCAACTAATTTGTAAGTTGTTGACAGTCAAATTTGATGTAAAAATTTCACGGGTCAAAACTGTCCTTATTACTTTGAAATCAAAAAAATAGTTTAAACGAAAGTTTTAGGTGTTGATGTGTTCTACGATTTTTATTCTAAGAATTTTTTTGTATCACAACTAAGTTTTAAGTTGTGGGCAGTTAAATTAAAGCGTTGATGTTTTCTACGATTTTTATTTTCGAGATTTTTTGTATTTCAACTAATTTGTAAGTTGTTGACAGTCAAATTTGATGTAAAAATTTCACCGGTCAAAACTGTCCTTATTACTTTGAAATGAAAAAAATAGTTTAAACAAAAGTTTTAGGTGTTGATGTGTTCTACGATTTTTATTCTAAGAGATTTTTTGTATCACAACTAAGTTTTAAGTTGTGGGTAGTCGAAATTGATGTTTATTTTTAAACACACAATTTTGACTATTTTTCAGATTCAAAGCTCTAAGAATAGCGTTGCCTGCTACCTACTTCAAATAGCGATTTTAATCAGTGACCGGTGCTAATTCTTTTCAGGAACAATTTTACCTGAAATGTAGCCATTTCAAGTCGGGTAACGATAAACTAATTCACTTAATGAATTATTTAGGGCGCAATCAGTTCACAAGGTTTAAATGTTTTTTTTCCAAAACGAAACTGATATCTAAGTTGCCATAAAAGATATTTAAATTTTAATTGAAAAAGTTACCAATTTACATAAGTACGGATTTAATAGCCAGTTCTTAAACGCCCAATTCAGCTGATCTGAATTGAATGTGTCAAAGTGTGACAAATCCTGCCGCACAACGGCTCTTTCGCACGAAAACCTTTCCAGTTTGATGCGCCATGAAAAGATGGCAATCACCATATCGGTAATAACCTTATCCGCGCCAAGTAAGCTTCGTTTGCCAGAGCGGCGCGGCACACACTTAACATTCTTTTACGGTTCCAAAATTTCAAGCATCCCGCATATTCGCCGTTTATTTCGCGTCGCAATTAGGCGCTTCCAAAAAGATCAACGATAATCTAACGGCGGTTTTTATGGCCACGGCGCGCCCCTTGAGGTCAGATAATAATTCCTATCGCGGATTAATGGAATTTGGCTAGACCGTTTTATTGTCTCTGAGATCAGCTGTCAGGCGATAAAAAAAGCGTAAGACGTTTTTTTTCAATCTTGTTTTATTTTGAGCAAGAAAAATATACGGGCCGTATCAATTGTGCTGTTTGGACGTGTAATGTATAAACAACGTACAGCTTAGACTGATGATAGCACTTTTGTGGATACATCTAACAAATCAAGCTTTCTAAAGCGGGCTACACACCTGCCGGTATATCTCTCCGGTTCCCTGTTGAATACGATCTACCGGATACAGAAGCGCATCCACTCTATTACGGTTTTTTTGTCAGTTTTGTGTAAAAGCAATGGCGTCAACACACGATGCTTTAGCGATAGTAGCATTGTTATTGTCTATGAAAAAGCGCCCTACACGCAAAGTAAAACGTAAACAGTGGTGTAAAGATTGGTTAAAAGAAATAGGGCGGTATTCTCATGTAAATTTGATGCAACGATTAAGATTTGCGCCGAAAGATTGGCACAATCAATGAATTCTTCGATACACTCACGGTTACTTTTGCGATTTTCCATCGGACTTGCACTATTAACGTCGTTGATACTAACACTGTCACAGAAACTGATAAAATACGCACAGTTCACCCTTTCCAGTGTTTTTTAAGGGTCCATTCTATCACTTTCGAAAAAGCGAAATCTGAGTGATAATGGAGTTTTTAAACTACCCTAGAAATTTAAACAGTTAACCCCTATTCGATTTTTTCAGAAAAGTGAAATCTCGGCGATTATTTTATTCTACTAACATTGTGTAATTTCAAAAATGAACACGGTATTATACCGATAATTCTGATATAACTTCGTGTTGGTCGAAATAGTTCAATTACTTACTATTTAGCCAAGAATTTATTTACATTTATTTATTTTAATTTTTCTTATTGTTAGTTCTTCATTCGTAAAATAATCTAATCAAATACCATTCAAATTTTGATTTTTTTAAAATTAATTACATTACATTCAATCGTACAAATTTAACAATAAAAGCACTTCAGCTGCGTTGTGTATTTTTAATACATACAACTAGTTATTATAATTTAATCAATAAATTCAATTCAGTGAAGGTACGGGAACGTATTGTTTATGTAGATTGTTTAACTTTACAGATTTGCGTTGTTGAGACCTATTCAGGATTTTTTGCCTGTATTGTAAAAATGTCGCCTTTGAAAAAACGAAATTTCGGTGACAATTGGTAAACGAGCAATTTAGGGGTTACTGGAGAAAGTGATTTCGGTCCCTCATAAAATGTTAAAAGGGAAGAATTAAAGATCATTCGCCATGTCGTGTTTTTTAAGGGTTAATTTATTGCAGGGTGACTTTCGAAAAAACTAAATCTCGATGACACAATGTCAATTGTCAATGATAAACAACTCTTTTAGAGGAAACTCGAGAAAGCGACTTTCAATTTCTGTGAAGGGCTCATTTATTGTGACTGGAAAAAACGAAATCTCAATGATAATAGTGTTGTTAAAATATACAAACAATTTAAACAGAAAGTGGCTTTGACCCTTCATAAAATGTTGAAGAAAAGAATATTTTTCAGTTTCGGAAACGTACAACCAATTTATTAAAGAAACGAAACTTGCAGCCCGAAGAGATATACCGGAAAGTGTGTAGCCCGCTTAACAGCGTGCTCTGTGTAAATCGCACAACTTTGCTGTTTATTTCCTCAAATTTGGGTCACTTCTAGTTATCGTAGAATTCTTGGAACGGAATAGTTTTGTGCAAAAAATAATGCAGTGCTGCTTTTTACAGAAAGGATTTACTTTCCGGACTGTTATAAGGGCGCAGTTTAATTCATTTTTCATTTTCATTTTCTTCTTTAGATGTTCATTCTGATAAGATGATAAGTCTGTATCGTCACGGCGTTTTCGCGTACCGTAAGAGCACTGTATATGCCCTGTTGTCCCTCGGTAATGCTACCAGTTCAGCTCTGTCCTAGCGAAGGTCCTATTACACTTTTAGAACCACGTTTTTCAACCGATTTTGTTCATTTACGAAGTTAAAATAGAATTTTGCACTGCCTAACAATAATTATGCTTCATTTCTTCAAAAGCGTGGATATAAATTAAAATTCACTGGCCGAAATTGTGCTCCCAAAAGCGTCACTGGCTTCAATAATAAAATTGCAAATTTAATCTGATCCGGCACATTTAACACAGTTTGAATAAAATCGATTGAAGTTCCGCTTGTATCTGTTTCCTTTTGAGACCAGATCGTTGCGAAATTTATGAAAATTTCTGCATTAAAAACAAAACAATGCTGGAAGGCAAGAATAACATCCATCGAAACGAAATTCTTGAGAGGATTCACGCGTTATAAAATATGTTACTTCAACAAAGTTAAATTTATGATTAGCCAAAACTTGCCAGCTCAGAAATTTATCGGTTTCTAATAGTTTTTAAGTACCTCTCGACGTTTCGATATTACCGATAAATTCCCGAAACGATAAATAACAGTCGGATTAAGCTGAAAAGTTTCATATGTAACCCCGCATGCAACTTTTCCATTGCTGACAGTGCGAAATTACCGTTCGAACCTTATTTTTAGCCCAAACTTTTTTGAAAGGAAAATCGATTTTTTTCAATTCGAAACGACGCCGCCTCGTTTATAAGAACATGGCGTGAGGCTATTAAAAAGTCGTACAACTCTATTCCGTGTTTTTATAAAAACGATCCGTTACGACCTTCTCATTTGTGAATCAGTTATTACATGTTTTTCGATCGTCGAAATGTCGGTGCGTGTGAATGTGTTACTAAAAATATGCCAAGATCATCGCACGAGGGAAATTACTTGTGCTTTTTATTTTCGACAAATTGGTTGTTAATTTAATTATGCGTCATTACTTACTGAATTAATACATTAAAATATTTGTTTATTGATGTGTAAGGATCTGATTTCAAGTCAGAGTTGCAACGGTGCAAGTTTAGATAACTGCCAAACAAGTTAGGATAATGAAAATTTACGCGGTAGCGGTTGCGGTTATAAACAAAAGATAATAATGCTTATAACCGCAAATCGATGTCACACACGCGGTTTCGCTTTGATTGTAAACACGCTGCAATGCTTGACCGCGACAAGACGCGGTCAGAGACGCGGTAGTTGTTTACATCGCGGCAGATGTGACACCTCACATTTGAATCAATGTGTTTCAGAAAAGCGGCATGAAGGTCACTTGCTACCGCAAACCGCAACCGCGTCGGTGTGTCATCGGACTTAACATAACATTAGGAATTTTTGATAATCAAAGAAACTGCTTTTAATTAAAAACATTTTATTCCATTAAATTTTTAGCTTAAGAGGAAATCACGAAAAGGTTTTTTCCAATCGATTGAACAGTTTTTTCTGTTTGAAATCTCTGAAAGTCCAGGAAAATGAAATTCCTTTAACCTTCCAGTAGTCGCATTAAAACATTAATTTATTGTAAATTTTGAAGTTTTTTGACAAATCGTCAAGTTAATATTAGTTTGTTCAATATCCAGTTTTTGGGGATATTGGGTTATAGATGTCGCAAACGGATTGTAGAATCCGCTACAATACAAACCGGCTAGCCGCATTATAAAATTGCTTGGTTTTGTAAATCGGCTGGTTACCGTTTAGGCGGATTGTAATACGGCTAAACGTTGGTCAGCTTTACTGTAACGACGTTTCGCGTTCTTCAATGCAACAAAATGACAGGTCGCCGTTTTATAAAACGTCGAAAAGGGACTTTATATAGAGAAAACCGTTTCTTGTAGCTATGACAAATATGAAGTCATAACTATAAGAAAAAGGTTTAACTCAACATAAAAGGTTTTTTTTAATAAAATGTCTAACAATTCTTCCTTTATCAAACGGACTGAGTTATTCAGCGATTCATAAAACACCTAAAATTTTCAGTCAAATTGTAAAAATTCTCTGTTCATTCTATATTTTACAATCTCCCCAATCATTTAGAAAACGACTGAATTTACAATTCGCCGCCGACATCTACAATATGGCTGATTGTCGCCCTACATTACACATAGTCAACATCCCGGCTAAACAATCTGCCTAAACGTTAATCAGCCGTTTTGCAAAACAGAGCTACTTTGTAAAGTGGCTAGGCGCTTCATATTGCGGCGGATTCTACAATACGGCTGCGACATGTACACCAAAGGTTAAATTAAAGTTTAAGTTAAAATTAGCTTGTTCAATCGTTCACAAGAGAACCAGTAAAATAAAAAGTTTTCAGTATTTATTTTGTACAATATCTAGTAAAATTATTAATATTTTGTGCTGTAGGTAGTATCCATTAAAGTTTCTTGAAAATTCTTTTGCTCAAAACTTTTTTTTTAAATGTTTATGGCATAACAACTTAATAATACACTTGGAAAGGCTATAATTTATTATCAATTTTAACTTAAAATTTCAGACAAATATAGAATTTTCTTTTGCGGAGTCTCACTCCGCAGCGACTACTAATGTCTACAGGTTAATGGAAGCGACAACTGCATTTTCTAAGATTTGTTTCTAAGAATTGCTACTTCACAGTCTGAAAATAAACACCCACCAGAGTCGCTGAAATCTGAAAGAACTGAAAGCATGAAGTAGTTGCAGCCGCCAATCGCATTGACACTTTGTGGAAAATTGTTCCTTTGATGTTTCAAAGTGAGCCTTTAAATGTGGCGCTTAGTGCGTAACGCAAATCCATTTCTTGCGAAAACCGAGTTAGGCGACAAAGCGACTGATCCGACTAAGCAAGATGCAATTTTTAGTCCTTTTAAAATCCGATCGATCCAAAAGGAAATCAGTTTCCCGGATTTATTGTGCGCTGTTGATAAACTCCAGATAGAATTTAGATATAGTGACAGAAATGACACGTTCCTAAAGAGAGAAAAATCTTTTCGTATTTCCACGTTTTGGTTGGCGTATTGAGCATAATTTTTGACTGTAAGAATAATATTGTTTTCAAGGTCTTTACTTACCTCTGAAATGTGAACATTATTGTTTCCATTGTTATTCCCGACATCATTTGCGGCGTTATTACCCTTTCAATGATAAAGAGGACTGTTTACTGGAAACAAACGATACCAAATAAACAGTCGTAAATATTATTTTCGCTACCGCGCCACGCAGTTCGAAATTATGAGGGAAGGGGGTAATTTATAGCAAGATACATACACCGAAAGCCCATCACGTACTCAAAATGTATTCGCGGCCGTTAAAATTCCGGGTAATTTCTCATCGTCAAATGTAACACCTTTTTATGTTCGTCAAACCGCGAACCGGCACTGTTTGCTAAACACGTTTCATTATTCATATCTGAAAAGACGAAACCTGTAATAAATGGCGGAGTTATAGCACTGTAATCCTCCCTGGAGGTTGTGACCTGAATTTGAATGTGCCGGACAGCTCGGGGTAATTGCTGAGCAACTGAGAAGAACCTCTCATTCAGCAACGTCCCAGACGGGCATCGGCGGGTGGCCTTAATTGAAGTTTGCGTCCTTGAGGAAAATAGAGTTCGCTTTCATTCATACTTGAGCCATTAACGCACCGTGGAAGTTTTAATGCCGGCATTAAATCGTCGGATGATGGAAGAGAAAATATTATATGGCTGCTTTTGTTCCCTTTGGCACTTGTTAATGCCATTTGATTACCTTTAGCATAAATAATAAAGTGATATTTTTTTATCTCAAAAATAAGCACATGTTTCCCTACTACCGAAACGTTCTGAATAAATGTGCTAATTAATTAAGTGCCACTTATTTTAAAGCAAACCTTAAAGTTATGGCGAAAGTTGTAACATTGCAATTCAATATTACTGGGAAAATTTGAAATTTTAATTGAAAATTATTGAATAAATGTGTTTCTTACTTAAGTGCCACTTACTATAAAGCTAACCTTAAAAATAATTTTAACATTTGTCTGTCAGTTTTGAAAGTTGGAACATTGCAGGTAAAATTTGTAATTGGAATTGGAAATTAATAAATAAATGCGTTCCTCAAGTAACTACGACCTAATTTAAACCGAACCTTAAAAATGTGACGAATTGTCACTTCAGTAAAGTTGTTAACAATACTAATTTCAACGTTTATCTCAATTTTAAAAGTTGCAAAAATATTACAGGGAAGATTTGTAATTGGAATTGGAAATTAATGAATAAATGCGTTTCTTAATTACGTATGACTTGATTTTTCAGCAAACTTTAAAGATGTTGGAAACTGTCACTTAAGTAAGATTAGAAACAATACTAATTTTAACGTTTGACTAGCAATTTTGAAAGTTGTAACACTGAAATTAAATGTTACAAGGAAAATTAAATACGACATGATTTAAAGCAATCCTTAAAGAGGGAATGAAGTGTCACTTAAGTCAGATTGGTAATTTCAATGTTTAACTGTTAATTTTGAAGGTAATAACATTAAAATTTAGAATTGGAATTGGAATTGAAATAGGAAATTATTGAATAAATGTGTTTTTTACTTAAGTGCTACTTACTATAAAGCTAACCTTAAAAATAGTTTTAACATTTGTCTGTCAGTTTTGAAAGTTGTAACATTGCAGGTAAAATTTGTAATTGGAATTGGAAATTAAGGAATAAATGCGTTCCTTAAGTAAGTACGACCTAATTTAAACCGAACCTTAAAGATGTGACGAATTGTCACTTAAGTAAAGTTGTTAACAATACTAATTTTAACGTTCGTTTCAATTTTAAAAGTTGCAAACACTGAAATTAAACACCACAGGGAAGATTTGTAATTGGAATTGGAAATTAATGAATAAATGCGTTTCTTAATTAAGTATGAGTTGATTTACAGCAAACTTTAAAGATGTGGCAAACTGTCACTAAAGTAAGGTTAGAAACAATGCTAATTTTAACGTTTGACTAGCAATCCTTAAAGATGGAATGAAGTGTCACTTATGATTGAATAAATGTGTTCTTTACTTAAGTGCTACTTACTTAAAAACGAACCTTAAAGATGCGGTGAATTATTACTTAAATATGATTGGTAACAATACTAATTTCTACGTTTGCCTATCAATTTAAAAATGGCGAAGTTGAAATGAAATATTATTGGGAAAATTTGGAATTGGAAATTTGTCACTTAGTTCATTTAAATGATACTTAACTTTAAGGAGAAACCGCGAGTTTATTTTTGACCAAGAAGATTCATACCAAATAATGTGTTTTTACATACAAGTTCCTTTCCAATAGTTATCTGCTGTGTGCGCAGGCGGATCAAAGGAATCTGAGCTGAGGATCGGCTCTGAATTAATATTTCCCCCAATGAAGATAATTGTAAAGTTCGGTCGAATTCCACTTGTGGCTTGTTGTGAAAGCTGTCAAGTTGATATTTACCAAATCATAAGAACCTTCCTACAAAATATGTGGAGCTGCACTGTCGAAACAAATTTAAGGCGCCTCCAAACGACTAAATTGCGTGCGACAGTAAAGCTGTAAAATGTTTGTTCTAGTTCTTGAAATATCTTCTTTCGGTAACAAATTTATCATGAAATAAATTAACAAAGCAACATCCTTCTTCCGCGTTTGACTGGTAACAAATCTTGTCGGTGGTTATTAGTTATGCAATGCGTTTTGTGTGGGATTAAAATAATTTATGAAGAATGTCACGAAGATTACTCGGATTATCGTTAACTTTCCCCGGCACTGACAGTAAACTCGAAGCAGGGGATTTAGCTCGTCGCGAAACATAACAATCGGTTTTAGAGTGCATTAAATCCTTGCACAAAATTCCCTAAAAAATGTATCGATTTCCCGCGAAATTCCCCCATAAATTAAGTGTGGGTTCGGCGCGCTGCATAAAAGCGAAATTAATTGGAACTGTCTTGCTGCATAAATCACCTCATCGACCTTTACAAGCCGCCGTTTTCATAAATATAGATTAGGAGCATAAAATCGAAGTTTTGCAAACGGGGAATTATTAAGTTACAAATCGGTCAAAACGGAGTTCGATTCTTGATTCGCACTTCTAATTCCATTTATCCTGAACTAGAAAGTGTCTTCGCGGAGCTTTGATCTGATTTCGATGTTCCTTTCTACAGGGTGAGTTAAGTTTTACCGCCCCGGCCATAATACCTATTAAAGATTGAGGGGAAGGTATGCAATTTACATGTTACATCAGTTGAAGTTTACACTTTCGATTAGTGCTACAAGTTTTCCAAATCATTTTTATTTCAAGCCAAAAAAGTAAAACAAAGAGTTTCGGGTAAAATTTCCATGTTTGGTTTTTTATTTCAAAATTTGTCAAATTATTCCTAGCATTGTTAATTGCAATTTGATTCGTTAAACAATTATTACTTTTTGAGTTAAATCAAATTTAACATAAAGCACGAAAAATACTTTTATTTATGACTTTCCAACAATGGATAATACGGTCTACCACGTAACAATACCTGATGATCGACCCATAAAACTAAAGGGAACGGCTTTTTAGTTGTTGCCAGGCCTGTATTCTGGAATTTGTGAAAATAATCAAATAAATTTTTAATAGGTAAATATTAAGTTTATTTTATAAAAGATGCTCAAAGTGATGCCCCATTAGCCATAAATTAAAAGCATTTCAAGCTTCTCCTCGACTGAGTATTGAAATGGCATGATTATACCTGAACTAAACACAAATGTTCACTATTCCACAAAACAAAGTTTTAATTTTCACTTTTTACCAACGATGTTTAAGTGTTGGAAGATTTGTTGCGAATGTGAATGGTTCTTTATTCATAAAGTGACCTATGGTTGTGACCAGGGTTTTTAAACTTTGGATGAGTTAAACAATTTATTTTATGGGAAGGTTCAATAACCGATAGGTATAGTGATTTTGCAGACGGCAAAATTAAAACACAAAATTGTAGACAGATATACTAACGAAAATTAGAAACTGGTAAGCGATTTTCTTATCAAGTTTAAAATCTAATATTGCAAAAATTATTTTTTAATATGATTGTAATTACCGTGTAGCTGTTAGTTACGATGTTGTGAACTTTTAAAGAAATAGCGAAGACCCTTATTCCGGTCCTGTAAAATGTAACGTTGCACTTTTTAACTTAACTTTATGACTGTCATAAATAATCAGCCAAGTACCCAAAACCAATACCATTGTTAGGTGAATTAGTCAGCTTATGTGGTAAATAATTTAAAAAATACCCTCTAATACGGAAGTGGCTTTATTTAATGAACCCAAATTAGTAAAATTATTTCAATTACACTAAATTGTGTGAAAATATTTTACTGTTCGTACATAAAAAAAAAACTAATAAATTGAGCAATTAGTAATTGAAAGAAAGCCAAAATTTTACCTTATTAAAAAAAAAGATTTTTTCTTGGTTTCTATGTACCTTAATAATATAAAATTACTCATTCAATTTATGAGAATTGACAAATTATTTTAAAAGCCTATTTTGTCACGGGCGGTAAAACTTAACTCACCCTGTACAAAGCGAACAGTGGAGTTTAATTAGTGTGGCTTTTAACTTTGCCAATGCAACAAAATGTGAATGCGTTAATTTAATCACAATTTGTCAGAAAGTAATTTTGTTACAACAACAAAATTATCTGTTTTCATAAAGTTTTGTTTTGTTAACATATTAATTTCAATTTAAAAAGAAGTTGTAAAAATTGTTGGATTGATTTAAAATATCATACTATTAAAACGAAGAACAACCCAGTTCATAATAGCAATTATGTGCGAGAAAAATACGACGCTTTATCTTCGATCAAGCCCTAATTATTCTTATTTGATTACAATTTTTAAAAAGGTCTATTATACAGGCTGTTTCATTTAATCAGAAAAAGTTGAGAATATTTCCGGTTAAACCGAAAATACAATGAGAATTAAAAAAAACATTCATCAGATGCGCTATGAGTCACTACACTAACCTGCGAAGTTTCATCAATATCGCCTCATCCGTTTTCAAGATATTTGCTTTGTTCCATACTTTATCCCAACTCTTTATTATGAAAATTGTTTACAAGTCTTGTTATGTATTCATTGTTAGCATATGAAACAAAAGTATTATGTTATGATCGTAGATAATAGCATATTATACAATGAGCATTTAATAGTAACTATTAAGATACGAGTATGAGAATTACGTGTCTTAATAGTCATTAAATGTGAGTTGCATTCACTATATTTTCTACGAACAAACATGCAAAAAAAATTGCTGCGCTGTATGATTGTGAAACTTGTAAATTTTTAAACTTGTGATGAAATTGTAAATATTATGAAAACTATTATAAAGAAAACGATCAAGACATTTTCTGAAAAGTTTTGAGTCTTATTTTTGCTCTTCCTATTCATATACTGAGAGTAAAATGTTTCGATTGTCATTGCTGATTTTACCGATAATAAATTATTTTCGACTCTTGTAAGCCGTTCCACAATTTCTGATGGAGTTAAATTCACAATTTTACTATCGCCATTTTTACCGATTTTATTTGTAAAAAGCACAAATTTTAGGAATTGATAAATTTTAGATCCGCCCATTCTCATGGCAATACTTGATATTGACCGAATATTAGTAATGTTACATTTCCATTGGTTAAAAATTTGTACCTTAATAGATATCATTAAAGTACGAGTAGTAAATGTTTAATAAATCGATTAAAGTATGGGCGTAGAAAAAATAAATTAACCTGCAAACTTAATCGTTTGAGAATTATGAAATTAATAAAAAAGTTGAACTCTTTGTAAAAAGTTTTATTAATACGAATTCTAATTTTGAAGTCTATTTTTAATCCCTTTGATGATTACAAATTACGAACTGCCAAAAAGAATTTTTTACGTTGGAAAAATGGTGGGTTATTTGCTTATAAAAAAGCGACGGTTTTTTTACATTTTTATCCTAAAAGCTCTCGACTGCTGAAAGAGCAGTAAAATAAATTAGACGCCCCACCAAAAAAGTAAGTTCGTTTAATTACAAAATCCCGAAATGTATGCAGTCCCTTTCGATTAAAATTCTGTCCTTGTAATAGGAGATAAGTTGTAATGAAAACTTTTTTTAATTTTCTGCAGTAATGGCCGCAAATAAGGCGAGATTTTGAGGCGATTTATGAATAGTGCGCAAAATAGGTTAACGAGTAACGAGCTTGGAGTAATATTTTAAACAAGGCTTTAATGAACGCAATCCATTAATCACGTCGTTTTGCGCAAACAACGATTTGAATGTTGTGTGTGATTTAAAGGAAAGTTTGGATATTTTCTCAACCGCCGTTAAACTATCCGAACAGTATCTGACAGGTTGTTCAAACTCATTTGCCAACACACCGTAGAAAATCAATTTGCATCACGCTACATCAGCAGGTATAAACCGCCGAGATTAAGTTGTTATTCAAATTTGTTCACGTTCTTCCGTAATCGCTTTCGTTCGGCCAGAAAAAGAAAATAAAAACAGCAACAATAACAATAAATAGCTATTTTAAATTACACATATTGTCATCAAACATTTAGTTTTTGTCTGATTGTTGAAAATCTGTAAGTTTCTCTTCATTTTGAATGAGATACGTCACATTACGAAGAGAACTTAACTTCCTTTGTTATCCATGACATCTTCGAGCAATACAAACATCGGATAAGATTTTAGCTAACAAAATGCAAATAGAATCCATCTCCAGTTGTAGCGAGCGGTGTATTCGTCAATCGGTTTAATTTCAGTGTCAATTTTTTGAAGGTTTGAGACAAATTTATTGATCCGTAATGTTTTTTGTATAACTCACGGTCGTTTTAAAGCCTTAAGAGATTAAGAAGTGAAATTTTGATTGTAGATAAAATGTCGTATTTTATCTCACACATAATGGCTATTATGAAGTCAAATATTCGTCTTCGATACGTATTTACCAACTTTTATCTTCGTTAATATTATCCTATATTATGTGCTTGTTGAATATACTAGTATTAGGCAGTGGCGGCTCGTGGTGCAATAAAACAGGTGTTCTGCAATTTGCATCTCATATAATCAGGGTCGTGTTTTTATTTATTTATCATTTATCATTTATCAACCCACGAAATATACTCGGATTTTGAGAAGTCTCGGTTTGCCAACTCAAAGGCTCCACAAAATTTTATACAGTTTATAATTTTTGATTGAACGTATCTATTTTTTGTCACATTATCATTATGCTGCTGTATGTGTTTCCAATATGCCGAATTTAACTGAGATTGGATGTTGATTGTTCCTAATATTGCTAACTCCATTGAATTGTGAAGATGACTTTGGAAGTTTTCATGCTTTTTTATGTTTTCACTCAAGTGTACTAAATCAGTCACTCCTATCTGTGTCCATGCTTTATCTCCACCAAAAAGCATGGAAAGCAAAAAAGAGTATTTTTCTTGTTGCAGCCACAAATCCAGTTATTCCTTGCATAAATTTCTTTGTTGAATTGACGTTTATATGGTTTTCCACGACTAATACCGCTGGTTTCAATAATAATGTCCGGCAGCGGTCGACCTTTATTTTTCAAATCTATTTTTTCTTCGTAACTACACTTCACAAATCGCTTAAAGTTAATCAAATTGCAACATCCATTGTCAAAAAAACACTAATACAATACACGAACACGAAAGTATAAAATCAAAGTTAAACAACGACAAAGCCACAAAGCGAAAAACCGCACGTAACATAACATCCGAAATCTGGAACAGAACTGCACAGATAATAAAACATAAAATAATAACTGATTAAAATTAAAACCCACGCACTTGAAGATAAGTTTCTGCGAACCTTGCAAATTTTCTGTCGAAATTCGAAATACGGGAATTCTCGATTGTTTTCGGGACCGTTGAAAGCGCCATCATACAATTGTTGCTTACAATACATTTAATCAATTATATTTGAGTGACTAGGGTATGACAGAACTGCGTGAAATGCAGCACACAAAGAGCATTAAACTAGCGAAAGAGTTTGGGTATGTGCGGGACGCGAGGGGGATAGCGGGGGTGTCTGAAGCAGTTCTGTGCACTGCCTCGAATGGCCCAGTATAAAAACAATGGTTTGCTCCTCTGAAACCACGACAAAACTTAACTGGTTTGTTGGAATGTTGGATCCTCGATTGCATGAAGACATGGAGTTACTCGGTGCGGTGACGAAATTCAATTTTTTCAATTTTACGTTTTATAAATTAAATACAAACAAAATTAATTTTTTTGGCG
Organism: Dascillus cervinus; assembly: GCA_949768715.1. NCBI lineage: Eukaryota > Metazoa > Arthropoda > Insecta > Coleoptera > Dascillidae > Dascillus > Dascillus cervinus. Next base: position 30,821,589 of record OX458319.1, on the reverse strand, counting down.
TTAATTTTTTGGCAGTTCTGCAGCTCTGCAGCACTTATCTACGAGCCGCCATTGTATTAAGTAATTAGTAAGAACTTGTACCACCTATTATTATTATTATTTACTGTACATATTAATTTATTAAAAATTTGTTAATCCTTGATTGTATTAAGTTAAATTGCCTCAAGGTTGGAATTTTTTAACTTGAGTAATCTTAGGAACGCTGTTAGCAAGTTATTAAATTCGTATTTTTAATTTGCACGCTCTATTAATATTTGACGCCTTGTTTATATACGTTGGAATATATTAGAGCGATTAATTAGTCACTTTATGTCTAGGTTTATTTTCAGTGGCTAAAGCGATCACTTATTTTCAGATTGAAGCACAAATCTTCGCAGAAACAGATTTCCACACATTACAGCCACGTAAGTATCGATTTTGTTATTACCCCGATGGTGTGTCATCAGACTTTTCTCCTCAAAATAGACCGATTTGTTTATCGGTTAAAAATTACAATGTGGCCAGGAAAGGCGTTCGGCGAAATGTTATTAATGAGACGGCCCTATTAGCGCAATGAATAATTAAGGTATCCTGCCGGTAATACAAGTGAGGCAGGTTAATATCTAATTAATAATTAACTGCCCCGGCGGGAAAACGTCAACTGAAATCGTAAACTTCATCTCAACAATTTTTTACGATGACCCAATAAGTACTTTTGAGAAATTTGCGAACAAAATTTAAAGGATGTTGGAAGATCAACAAGTGTATCCAATTAAATTTTTAATGGCGTTTCCGTTATTCCGGAAACTTGGGCGACTTCCGCATTTTTCAATTTTAATTTTTTACACGATCATAACAAGCAGACACGGATTTCTGAACGTCTCTGAAAGAGAACTTCCATACAAGTTGATTTATATTAGATGTTTACCATCCAGAACTTTATTGGTATTGGAGCTACAAATTGTTTTTTCCGCTGATTAACAAGACGAAAGCGAAAAAACAACCGAAAGGAAAACAATTTTCTAATTGGGGCAGCCTGTATAATTTGGCATGTCTCTGAGTGAAAAATTCCGAAATTCCTGTTTATGTCTTCAGTTATCAAAAATTTTATTTTAAGCTGACGCCTAGCTATTTTAAACAACGCAATAGTTTTTGATTTATTCAATGTTCTTTAGATCAAGAACCGAAATTGTAGTAAATAATTTTTGCCGATTTCCGAGCTGCGTCGAAAAGATTTACAACTTAGCAGTAGGTAATTATCGTTTCCCAGCAGGGATACTTTAACAGCAATAATATCAGAAATACTTTTAAAGCCAGGTTTCGTTTTCAAACAGTATATTTGAAATAATTTACAGTAAAAAGACTTTTTTTAAAAAAAACAAGCTTTTATTAAAACGTAGTAAAAATTTAAAACTAATTTTGATATTGTCCTAAATGATTAAAAATAAAGGCATTTTAATAAAAGGTTGTTTTATTGAAAAAGTTTTTTTACTATAAATTATTTTTTAGTCTTGGACAATTTTAATCTTTATTATCTACATTAACTTAATACGATATAAATTCAACTCTAAGGTCATATTAATTTTAAAAATCGCTCGTGAAGACCCCTTTAAATAAATGAATGAGAATAAGCTTAAATTATAATTCCTTTCCAAAAAAATTGTTTGGCCTTTTTATCTCAAATTAATTTTAAAAAATAACCTGTAGTGGTAGTAATTTATAATAAGCTAAAACTACAATTTTCTGTAGAAAAAAACACTGCGCGTTAAGGGGTTTGTCAAAAACAAGTGAAATTGAAATTAAAAATTACGCTAAAATTGTAGTTTTTAATTAAGCTGTAGGGTTAACGACTTATAATATTATTGTTAGTGGGATCTAATTTTTAGCTTGTTAGTAAGAAATAGATTTTTACGTCAACTAGATTTTTTTGTAGGTAGATAGCTAATTTCCAAAATATCAATTTGACGCTTGGACAAGTCGTACATAACGCGGTCCAATTTTGTCTTAACAAAAACTGTGCTTAAGGGATTTATCTTTTACTCATTGCGTTACAATTTATTAATAAATACTAGTCCTTTCGAATACGAAATTTACCATCAGTTCCGAATTCTGAACAGAATTTTCAAGAATAAATAATAAAATTTTATGAAGTTCGACAATACAACCTTTCTTCAGACAGGTTATTTGGCCTAAAATTTTAACTGCAGTCAGCTGCATTCCATTATCTGTTTGTTCGCATATTGTAACAAATTGACAAAAAATACAGTAACCGCAAAATTATTAAAAGAACGCGTACATTTCAAAATAAAGATTCTAATTATGGGTATATGAATATAGATGATATTCCGGATATGTCATTAATATAATTTAAAACGGCTAAGAATCAATTTTTAAAACAATTTACGATATAAATATAAATTACATTGAAAAAAAATACTATAGATCAACATACTAACCCGTTTTGGCGTAAATTAAGGCATTGCATAGTAATAGGCAGTAATAACAAAACTTTTTCACTAACAATAAGAAAATAAAATTGTTAAATTTAACAAATTTTTCTTGCATATTATTATTTTACTTCACATTATATCGCTCTAAATTATTGAAGATACAAGCATTTTTTGCATCTGTTAAAAAGGTATATTGTAATGCAACCTCTCGAACGCCGTTTTCATTATTACACATATACCTATTATCCACTGCACTTTATCGCAATTATAGTGACATCTGGATTATAAAAAAGTCTGAGGTGTTGCCTGTATTAAGGCGTAGGCTAAAGCAATAAAGCAAATTCCATTTGTCAACAATCTTTAGGGCGGCGCAGCCTTAATACACTAATGACGAGTTTATACATGCACTTAGTTGTACTTGTACACTAGTTTTGGGCATTTTAATGTTCCACGCACAGAACAACAACTGAAATTGACCTTACGCGTAGACTCTTCACTTTATTTATGCGTTTGTCAGGGTTCGATTTTGTTTGAAAACTGTGATAAACAGTTACAGCGACAATTGAGGACCTTGGTGCAAAAAGGGGATAAGTCATTATTTTCCCAATATCGAGTTATGTATGACATTTGAATGTATTGTAAATTAGGTGTCGTTTGATGTAAGAATGGGACAAGTTATAATGTCATAATGAAGTTAAAACTACTTTTGACTCATCCCATAACGCGTCTTTGATGTAAGAAGGCGATAAATCCAATTTTCATATTGTGACTTATCCCCTTTTTGCATCAAAGTCCTCAATTATAGAAAAGTACCGAGAAACCACGCATTGATTTAAATGGAAGTGTTTATATTGAGCAGCCCAATCGGCAGCGCGCTGTGATAAGACCGTCGCAATCGTCAAAAACGTCTAAGTTAAATAAAGCAGATTTCTTCGCAAGTTTTCCAAGTAATGATTGAAATAAAACTCGGTTATCACACTTTACGTATTTGAGTAATAAAATCGGGTATTCGCACGAGCAAATAGTATAAAAACAAACAAGAAAACACAATACGGCTACGAAAATTTGCTTTCAATGTATTTCCTCTTTGCTCCTTTATCGGTAAGATACACAACGAAGGGAGTCTATTTACTCCGCAAATATTTGTGTTTAGGTTTACCTATATGACGAAACTGAATAATCAGAAAGGATTCAGAGCTTTGAATCTTTTCGGCTAATAAAATTCCCCGACGAAATTTAAAGGAGCGCGCAATGCTCCCGAATGGATTTAACAAATTCAAACGGTCACGGGAACAAAACAAGGATAACAATTTTCACGAGTTTAGTTAATTATATAATCCGCCGTAACGACTCTAAATTAAATCCTGCAGAGGTGTAAAAAGCATTTCCTCGACTATTTCCGTTCTTCCCTCCGTATAATTTAATAGTTTCGAAGAGATTTACCCTGAATACTAATTGCTGGTTTTAGCATCTCAACGGTAATAAGGGCGAAAAAATCTTGCCCGGAAAGAATGCGGCTGCGATAAAATTATGTTCATTGTCACACGCTTCGTCTCAACGGCGGTTGATTTTAAGGTCCGGGAACTGCTAAGTAATGCACAATTCTTCCGCTCAGGGGGCACCAATTTTGCCCCTTAAAATAAAAAATGTTTAGGCAACCAAAGAGGTATCCTAACTAATAAGGTTTGAAACTTAAGTATTGAACAGAGAAAGAACAAAAAAAAGAGTTGCGCGTAAACTCAGTCGGAAATAAAATTAATCTATAATTTTTTGCTAATTCTTTGCCAATTTTGGGTTTTCATAGATGTACCTGCTATAATTAATCCCGTAACAGGCTTCAAACACATTTTCAATTATGCAAAGAGTAATCTTTATCCCCATTTTTATACGCTCATAATTTGATAAATATTATTTATATTATTGTCTGCGGCGATAACGGTGGTAAAATCAGTCAATGCGATTGCTGCATTATTTACTGGTTTCTTTTTTTGTAATTTTTTGTGAATATATGCTTCAAACAATTTTTCCTACGATGCTATTCGAAACTAATATATATTGTACAATTTAGTAAGCTCGAAAATGTTTCATATCCTTACGCGTGTGAACATTGACATTTGGCATTATCAAGCGTGTATTTTTATAAATTTTTAGAGTTTTATATCCTTAGTGTGCGAATATGGTTATATCCTAACAGTTTGCACTATATCAAGTCTGCATTTTAATACAAATTATTCTATCCATGCCGTCAATCAAAAAGGTACAGATTTGACAGGACATCTGTGAGTAAAACTATTTGACTAAAATCTTATGGGAAAACAACTTTTCCTCGAAAATGTAAAATTTAGACATTTATTCAATTTGGTTTACGGAAACTATTTCTTAGGTGCTAAAAGCACATTTTTATGTAATTTGTTGACGATGTTGTGTTCGGAAAGCAATAAAAAACTCTGTCAAATAATACTGTATTTCGTACCACAACTTTTAGATTTTTTTTCAAAGATATTTACCATGTTATTATAAAAAAAATCATGTCATATTAAACTACTATATGTTTAGTATAAGTACTCCGAAGGAATTTCTACAATATAACTTACTTCTTGAGCTATATTGTTTTTACTGGCACACTACATTTAAAAAAAATATTGTTGCCAATTTTTTATCTTCTTAAGTTATCAACTTTCTCGCAATAAAAAAAATATTTTCTTACAAGGCAATATATTCTCTATAAGTGCTGTAAAGTGCATTGCAAAATATTTCGTAACTCTAAAGATTTCGGTAAAAAACCCTCACTACTACATTTTTGCGAGAATTGCACTTTCGGAGGTTAATTTTTGAAAACTAGGCACTTCTTCACCAAAGCAAATATATCATTAGATGCGGTAACATTATGTTTACAACTGTTGCTTCGCAAATTATATATTGATAAGTACTTTCTAAGCGATACTGAGTTTCTTAAAACTCTGCATTTTTTGAGGTTGGGTTCCCCAGCCTTAAACGATCTTTACACGTTTACTGGATGTATCCGTGTATTGCGGTAGTCGTTTAGCGATATTAAACCGGTCTGGGTTAAAACCGCAAGAGTGGAGCTTTACTTGATATCTAAGAGCTTTACCGGGTCACGTTTAGCTCAAGATTAGGTGATGCCGCGCTCTCTGGCCGTACTTGCCACCTATCTGTCGCTTTTATTTTACATTAAATTGCCTGAAATAAGTTCGAAATAGCAATTAATTTTTTTTATTCTTTCCGGTGGCGGGTTGCTCGCTCAAACAATGTCTGCAAAAAGTCCGGTAATTAATTAGTTGACGGGAATTCGTCGTGCTTAGTCGGAAAATTCAAAAAGAACTTTTGGGCAATTAATTAATTAAATAAAACGCGACAAAAGATTTATGGTGGGTCTTTTTTGAAAAGCGTAAGGTTGAAAATAACATTTCTTACTGACAGCATAGGCGAATTTCAATAAAAATCTGATGTTTGATATTTTTAAATTAAGGCTGGGGAACCCAACCTCAAAAAATGCAGAGTTTTAAGAAACTCAGTATCGCTTAGAAAGTATTTAGCAATACATAATTTGCGAAACAACAGTTGTAAACATAATGTTACCGCATCAAATGATATATTTGCTTTGGCGAAGAAGTGCCTAGTTTTCAAAAATTAACCTCCGAAAGTGCAATTCTCGCAAAAATGTAGTAGTGAGGGTTTTTTTACTGAAATCTTTAGAGTTACGAAATATTTTGCAATGCACTTTACAGCACTTATAGAGAATATATTGCCTTGTAAGAAAATATTTTTTTTATTGCGAGAAAGTTGATAACTTAAGAAGAAAAAAATTGGCAACAATTATTTTTTTTAAATGTAGTGTGCCAGTAAACTCAGTTCAGCCCAAGAAGTAAGTTATATTGTAGAAATTCCTTCGGGGTACTTATACTAAACATATAGTAGTATAATATGACATGTTTTTTTTTATGATAACATGGTGAATATCTTTGAAAAAAAATCTAAAAGTTGTGGTACGAAATACAGTATTATTTGATCGCGTTTTTTATTGCTTTCCGAACACAACATCGTCAACAAATTACATAAAAATGTTCCTTTAGCACCTAAGAAATAGTTTCCGTAAACCAAATTGAATAAATGTCTAAATTTTACATTTTCGAGGAAAAGTTATTTTCCCGTAAGATTTTAGTCAAATAGTTCGTCCTTTTACTCACAGATGTCCTATTAAATCTGTACCTTTTTGATTGACGGCATGGATAGAATAATTTGTATTAAAATGCAGACTTGATATAGTGCAAACTGTTAGAATATAACAATATTCGCACACGTAAGGATATAAAATTAAAAATTTATAAAAATACACACTTGATAATGCAAAATATCAATGTTCGCACGCGTAAGGATATGAAACATTTTCGAGCCTACTAAATTGTACAATATATATTAGTTTCGAATAGCATCGTAGGAAAAATTGTTTGAAGCATCTATTCACAAAAAATTACAAAAAAAAAAACAGTAAATAATGCAGCAATCGCATTGACTGATTTTACCGCCGTTATCGCCGCAGACAATAATATAAATAATATTTATCAAATTATGAGCGTATGAAAAACGCGCAACTCTTTTTTTTTTGTTCTTTCTCTGTTCAATACTTAAGTTTCAAACCTTATTAGTTAGGATACCTCTATGGTTGCTTAAAACTTTTTTAATTTAAAGGGCAAAATTGGTGCCCCCTCAACGGAAGAATTGTGTATTACTTAGCAGTTCCCGGACCTTAATGAATTTCGACTAGTATTTGAAAATATCACTTCGTTGGAAGGATTTTAAAGTTTAACTTTTTTGAACCAAAAATTTATTAGTTAAATAAGAAACCTGGTGAAGAAGCAACTGTTAGCATAAAATGAAACGGTTATAGCTGCAGCATTGTTTCGATGAAAACCATATGGCATCTCTTAAAAAATATTAAAACTTCAGGTTCGCAGAAATCAGTATAAATCACATTAAAGTGTTCTGTTTGCGTGTTTTCTCAGATCATCTTCTCAACTATGGTAATAAGTTCCTGAAATAACAGACAACAATGTTTACAATATCAATATAAGATTGAAGCTAACTGCTCGGTTTATTACGGCCGATGACTGACACGCTTGAATTCCTCTTCCTATTTCTTCAGGCCAAACTAAAATGTTTGTGTTGCTCTGAAAAGATTATACACAAAACGCGCGGAAGCGTCGTAAATTGGTGCAAATTTGAGAAATTTAAGTAATGCGGCCGTTTTTAGAGATTTCCTCTTAAATCACTTACTCAACGTCCCACTCCGGTGGACTCCGGGCGGCATCGCGAATATGGGGCGGTTTATCATTCCACTTCCGAGTGAGTCGAGCTTAACATTGTAAAAAAGCCATAAAAGGTGCAGCTTCGGATGGAAATTCCCCCAGAAATAACTTAATAACGATAAATAAGTAATAAAGTTTCAAGTTTTGTCCGATAAAAAAAACTTTATTACCTTTTCGAGGGCCCTTGTCGCACTCACCCGCAGTAACAGGTGATCGAATTTAATTAAAACATTTTGCGCGAAGATTTGACTTTGCGCCTTACAGAATTTTATTTCTGTAATCGATAGGCTCTTCGGATAATCGCGTTGTAAAAAAGTTCCAATAAATTTTATTCTGAAGAATTGCTAAGGCCGAGCTTGTTATTTTTTAAACTCGCTCGCGATTTTATTCATCGCTCGATTTTTTTACAGAAGTTTCAACAACGTTGCCGCCATCGATTTGTTTGGAAATCTTTCAGCGCAAACTTAAAACGGGTCGAAAAGGAAAGATTCGAAATAAAGTGCTGTCTTACTTTTTACAGAAGTGTAGTGTTCTGTTGGAATTCTGTTGTTGGAAAGTCTTGTTTGAGAGAAAGTTTAATTAATTTTATTTTCATCAAGGCACTTCCAATAGGGTGCTAACGAATTCTTGTTAATTGAAGTCGCAAATTAATTTGAAAATATTTTAAACTGTGATATTTCTGTTAAGATAAGATGGTCGATAAACATTTTAATATATAAAATCAAGTTCCGGTACATTTTAAGAGGAGTTCCTACGGAATGTTCTTATTGGATCTTCAATGTAAATTGTTGCAGCTATAACAAAGTATCTAAATGAGATATTTCCATTTAAGTTACATCATTTGAAAGAAAAACTAATTTGTAATCGAACGGACGGATTAGAAATTTAATTTTTTGATTATAAAAGTTTAAAAAAATTATAATGAAGCATTGTCAATGTGATTTCTGTTAAATATCTCAGAGCTTGAAAAATCATTTTTTCTCCAACCATTTTAATTTTACTTTAATTCTAAAAACGTTTTTGAAAACCGGGTGTAAATATTCTAATTATTTTTCGGATTTTCGCAATTATCTTATTTTCTTTGCGTGACATGTCATTTAAGGTGATTATATAATTTGTAGACCATAAAATTATCTACAATTTTTATTTCATGCATTTTCCGCATGATCGACCAATTTTCGTGACCTTCAATATCTTCTGACGCGGACACGAGATTACATGAGACTTTTCAGCCAGTGTTCAGAACGTCGAAACAAAGGTTTATGCAAAAATAAAGTTTCATCGCTTTCATTCCGAAGCTGAATTCTTATTGCACCTTTGCATTTGAATGTACTATAAGTATTTAAATGCGGCAACGCAACAATTCGGTAAATCTGTAACTGTTGAGTTTTAATCAAAATCCAAAAACAGGGCAATTTTTGAATTTAATTTCACATCATGTACAGATCTTTCCTTGTCAAAGTAATGACGTCATTGTCGATTTTTTTAAATAGCAACGAATAGTTTTTCGTCATGATGTTGATAAGGCTTTTAATTGTCAAATTGAGACTATAAAAACTATAATTTGCAACTGAACCGCTTTCACCGTGTGTTCGAAGTGGGTATCTACTTAAAACTATTTTAAACAACTAAATCTTTGACATTTTCATTATGAATGACGACGCAACATGAATTCATTGTCAGTCATTAAACCAAGCAAATTTATTGGTTTATTGAAAAGATGTGCAATAATTGAATATAATAGTAAATATGGTGAACAACCAGAATGTTTAGGAACCACTAAAAATTAAATCAAAACAATATAAACAAGTAAATGTTTCTGTTAAAAAATGACAAATATACATCTCAAATAGACATTTTTCTAAATCGTCTGCTATCTAGCAGTTCTGGTATCAAACATTTTCAATAAGAGATTTTTAATTTTGGCTTGATATGATTTTCCCAAAAATCTGTATCGCGTTGGATATATTCGATTTTAGATTTTCCATTTTCGGTCCAAACAAATAAAATGCATTCGAATTTGAATTTGATACCACCAATCGTGCCGATTGTTTATGTGATAATGGCCATTTACTTTAAAAACAATGTTAAAATCTTAATAAAACCTAATTTTATTTGTATTTATTTGTTTCAAAACGTTACCCATCCGAATATACAAATGGCCATTTCACATAGTAAGAGCATAAAAATGTATTATTTTGAATGTAAGCGTAAGAAGCATTTATCTGGTCAATACTTCATACATTAATTTTGAAAAATTAGCGTTTTATATTAGAGATATACTCAAAACATTGTCAGAAAATGTGTTTCAATAGTGTAAAGATTCAAGAATTGCAATCATATTCTCAATAACCCAACGGATATGCGAGAAATCGTAGCGCGCATTTATATGGAATTCCCCATAAGAAACCGATAAAAACGTCATTACCTTGATAAGAAACACCCTGTATATTAAAATGTTATGTGGGAAAATGGGAAATTGAATTTAAAAATTAACTCGCCCTTGAACTTTTTTAAAACTCAATTGATTGAGATTTATAGAATGGTTGCTTTAGTTTTTGCACGTAGGTACTTTTCAATAATTTCTTTTCCAACTTTTTTCTCAGTTTATATGATCGCTGTACTGAAATTTCAAGATGTTTGTGAGAGATTTATTTCGTCAAAAGAGCTTTGAGCAGGTAGATATTTTCAAGGCCCGTTCGCATGTAAAAATTGCCATTATTGCACCCTCACTTTGACAGTTTTATAGCTCTACTAGAAATTTCAAGGACACTTTAGGTAGGAACTCCTCTTAAGCATTGCTGAAATGGACTAATTTAAAAAAAAAACAACACCGAAATAAAATAACATTAAAAATGCATTCCGAACCGGAAACGAAGGGTTCCCCAAATGATTATTTGCAAAATTACGGCGAAAGTCCATTAAAAGCGGCTTTCAGCTTAATTCAGAGTTAAACTCGCATCGCGGCCTACGGGCGGTCGCTATTTAAATTCCGACGCCATACAAGCATGAATTTTTACTGTAATTTATTTTTGACATCAAACTTTCCAAATTGTGGCTTTTTTGTTTTGTTGCAAATTCGCCGGGTCGCGAATTCCGGTCACGTCGCTTGCAACATTTCTCTGAGCGTCGCGACGCCAGCAGTAGATTATAAAATATCCAGATGCAGGATGTTTCGCACTTTATTGCGACTCGATATTTTCATCGAGTTTCGCTGCAACGCGAAAAGTTGGAAATTGGCTGAATTCCGACGGGATTCTTAAAGAATAACTGCAGTAATTTATTGTGCGCTATTTGAATGCAACGCCCGTGGTACCTCGGCTTTTGTTCTCGGATCTGTGTTCTGGAGTGACAAATGGGCTGTGTAAATGGTGCGTCGGGATATGCCGGACCTTGAATTATTCATGCGAAAGACAGCAGGTGGCATCGCTTCGTCAAATTCGCGAATTCCCAAATCTTCCTACTAAGAATTCATAAAAGGAATCACAATGCAACCGTTGCAGAACCGTTCTCCAATATCTGCGATTTTGTGTCGAAACTATTCCATTTGGCCCGAAAAAAGTCCAAATGCATTGTAGACTCTGCCGCAAATTAAATGTCACACGACGTTCGGGCGCTGGCAGGTCATGTCGTAAGGATATTTGCATGGTTGTCTACAAATTGATATTGAGATTTGATATTGAGGATCAGTGTTATGAAGTCCAAAATTAAAATAAGTAAGTGAATCGAGAGAAACAAGGAATAAAATACATTCGTGTCACAGTCGAACAGTTTCAAGAAAATAAGCTCAAATTTGTTACTAAACCGTATTTATTATTAATGAAAGTAATAAATTATTAATTTGTTATTAAATAGATAAGAAATATACACGTATTTAATAAAATATTATTGTAACTCATCAAAAACCTTAATTGATATTCTTGGTGCTTTGTTTATGAGAAGATAGAAAATTTTCCCAATTTTGTTTTTAATAGCGTTAATCGATACTTAAGAGTCAACCCATGTTGTAAGCATTTGAAAACAAAAAATTTTACCTGAGCAAACTTTACATAAGTCGAAAAAAATGAAGAAAAAAAAAGACCTGAGCACACTTTATGAATATGTGCACTGCAATTTGCATGGTTTTACCTAGGAAAATCGACTCTTAAGATTTAACCCTTGTTGTAATCAATTGAAAACAAAAAATTTTACCTGAGCAAACTTTTTGAAAATGTGTATTCTAACATAAGTCGAAAAAAAATACCTGAGCACATTTTATGAATATGTGCACTGCAATTTGCATGGTTTTACCTAGGAAAATCGACTCTTAAGATTTAACCCTTGTTGTAATCATTTGAAAACAAAAAATTTTACCTGAGCAAACTTTTTGAAAATGTGTATTCTAACATAAGTCGAAAAAAGAAATACCTGAGCACATTTTATGAATATGTGCACTGCAATTTGCATGGTTTTACCTGAGAAAACCGACTCTTAAGATTCAACCCTTGTTGTAATCATTTGAAAACAAAATTTTTTACCTGAGTAGAAATTATGAAAATGTGGATTCTAACATAAGTAATAAAAAAAATTTTAAAAATTGAGCTGAGCACACTTTATGAAAATGTGCACTGCAATTTGCATGGTTTTACCTAGGAAAACCGACTCTTAAGATTCAACCCTTGTTGTAGTCATTTGAAAACAAAATTTTTTACCTGAGTACAAATTATGAAAATGTGGATTCTAACATAAGTAATAAAAAAAAATTAAAAAATTGAGCTGAGCACAATTTATGAAAATGTGCACTGCAATTTGCATGGTTTTACCTAGAAAAACCGACTCTTAAGATTCAACCCTTGTTGTAATCATTTGAAAACAAAAAATTTTACCTGAGCAAACTTTTTGAAAATGTGTATTCTAACATAAGTCGAAAAAAGAAATACCTGAGCACATTTTATGAATATGTGCACTGCAATTTGCATGGTTTTACCTAGGAAAACCGACTCTTAAGATTCAGCCATTGTTGTAATCATTTGAAAACAAAAAATTTTACCTGAGCAAACTTTTTGAAAATGTGTATTCAAACATAAGTCGAAAAAAGAAATACCTGAGCACATTTTATGAATATGTGCACTGCAATTTGCATGGTTTTACCTAGGAAAACCGACTCTTAAGATTCAGCCCTTGTTGTAATCATTTGAAAACAAAAAATTTTACCTGAGCAAACTTTTTGAAAATGTGTATTCTAACATAAGTCGAAAAAAGAAATACCTGAGCACATTTTATGAATATGTACACTGCAATTTGCATGGTTTTACCTAGGAAAACCGACTCTTAAGATTCAGCCCTAGTTGTAATCATTTGAAAACAAAAAATTTTACCTGAGCAAACTTTATGAAAATTTGTATTCTAACATAAGTCGAAAAAAAATGAAAAAGTTTGTATGGACATGTCTCGTTTTGAATGGTAACTCCTCAAATATGCACCTAATCTTACGTAGAGAAAATACAATTTGAACGTCTCCAATTTTCAATTATTTTCTTTGCTTTACGAAAAAATAATAAATAAAAGTAATTTTATTAAATGATTTATTTTTAAAATTTATTTAAATATATTTAAATGTGCTCTAAAACGTTAAAATGTATAAATTTTATGTGAAATATTAACAATATACTGTTTAACTACAGTACAAAAAATTACATAACTTCATAACACTGATCCTCAATATCAAATCTAGCATACGGACCTGATAATTTGTAGTGAACCATGCAAACACCCTTGTAACATGGCCTGCAAGCGCCCGAACGTCGTGTGACATTTAATTTGCGGCAGAGTGTACAAAAGGCGGTATTTTAATGATCACAAATAGTATTTCGTGTTTTGTGCTTGTGAGGCGGAGCGTAAGCGGAGCTGAGGGAATACAAAATTGCGAGTCAAAAAAATAACTTTTAATCCGAATAAATTATGCTATTTTCTCTCCAGCTAAAGGTTAAAAGCAATAGGTAAAGTATGATAAGAAAGTTTATTTATATATTACATTTGAATTATTATTTGGAAAACTTATAATATAACCTGCTTTATTTTACCACTGGCGCACACAAAGCTTTTATTGAGATTACAAACGTAAAAATATTTAAAGCAAAAGTGCTTGGCTGCATCGTAAAAATAGAAATCGATTTTAACTTGGCAAATTCAGATCTTATAAATGGAAAAGAAATAAATGTTAAGTGTTTTCGCGACTAACGGCACTGACCAACTCTAAAATGAAATATTTGTCTGAAGAAAAACTAATAAAATACAAAAATTTATGCCACCTCCTGCCGGATAGCCGGAGAACAAACGCCATGAATCACAAATCTAAAAGCATATTGAAAAGTTTCTTTCCGGAAACGCCGACCGGATAGATTTTTAATTTGCTATTAACCGAAAAAGTTCCAAATTGAAAAGTTCCTTTTCGCCGACTGTAAAATAACCGATTTTTGTATGAGATGAGATTTTGCTGTTTGGATTAAAAACCGAAATAAAAAATTCCGATGATCCGCAGCAGGAAATAACTCAGCGAAGTGAAAGGTCCTGTAAGTGGGAAGCGTTTAATTCGGCTGAAATATGTGTTGTTTTTGGAGAGCATCGAAAGAATAACGTTTTAATTTAAAGATAAAAAACAAATCAAAACGGGAAAATATGGTGATATTTCTCTGCCGAATTTATTGCCGAATTTATTGTTTTCAATCGAAAATAAATACTCTGGGCGATCAGACATTTTCCGACGACGCAGATTTTCTACCTGATATTCTACATGCCAATGTGGATGGGAATTCAGATACAACTTTAACAAAACTTTGTTTTGCTTAAATTTCCATTTAAAGACCTTTTCAATAAAAACGCTATTTCAGGTGGGAATGAAGCTTTCTTTAATTAAACATTTTCACAAGTTGAGACTGAATAAAAGAATAGGGAAAAGTCGATTCCTTAACTAAATCAGTAACTGTAATAGTATATTTTTGTAATGAGCATTTAATGATAGCTATTAAGACACCAGTATGAGAATTACGATACGAGCCGTAGCCATTAAATGGGAGTTGCATACACTATTTTTTCTACGACCAGTCATAATTTTAAAAAACAAGCGCTTTATTTTCAAAATGTATTAAATGTATTAAACTTGTAAAAAAAAACACAAACATATCGATACCTCAGTTCTATAATGTAACAAGTCAAAAATTCAAGTTTTGAGATAATCGCATTTAAAAACAATAATAGTTTTCTTGACTTTACTATATTTTTTTTGTGCTAAGGAATTTACGGATATTAATTGGCATACTTAATAATTATTCATTTATGAGTGCCTTAATAACACTTACACCTCTGAAAATTTACAAAAAAAAATTGAGTTGTTACACTATTGAACAAACGAATTTTGAAAATTGACTTGCAATTCTTTTGAATTGAATAAAATACACTTTTTCCTTTTGAATGATGTGCTTAACGCAAAAATATTTTTTTTTAGTTGTTACAACATAAAACTGAGGTATCGATATCTGAAAATTAATTAATTAACAAAAAAAAGGAAATTTTACAATTATTATTTTTGATTTATAGTTATATTATTGATGGTGCAATTATTAAAATGCAGCTGCGGCACTTTTGTATTAATATTGGTGGATGTTATTGTTGATGTTGATGCAGCAATATTTACTAAATTGTTGGTTTAGCTGCATTCAATTGAATTCAAAATTTGATCGGCTACGTTGATTTTATTTTGAATTGATTCGTCAATATAACTTTCGGCCACTGTCGTGGATTTCCGCCCACCGTGACGTTTTAGTGAGGTAATATCAGCATCAGCATCAACCAATATTGTAGCAGAACTACGACGAAAACAGTGTCCGGTATATAAATTGGGATCCTGAAGATTTAAGTAAGCGACAATTTCTTTTCCCATGTTCCCAAATTTATTTATTCCTACGTTTTGTATGGTGCATTTTCCGTTTATGTAATTAATAAAAAATGATGGGGTAATACAACTTTTTGGACGAAGATTCATGTACTGTTTGCATATTTCATAATACTTTCCCGTAACTGTGAATGTTCGTGTAGTTTTTATTTTTGTATCTTTAATTGTCACTAAAAGAGTTGATGTAAAATCATTAACATCTTTAAATTCCAACTTGTGTAGCTCGTGTCTTCTATAAGCTCCCATAATACCAAAGATACATGCCACCTACGAAAAAACAGTTTTTCATATACAAGGTGTAAACGAAATAAGTACATTAATTTTTACCAGTAGTAGAACTCGTCGAGATAAGCCCTTTTTTATGTATCATTTTTTCGAAATCGCATTTTTAAAAATCTTTTTTCCCCCCCACAAATTGACGAGTCTTCTATGAAATGCTCCAACAAAGAAAAATAATGACTTTTTATTATTGAAAATTAATTTGTCACTTCTGTCAAGTGAAATCTGAAAAAATTTCTAGATTTACCAATAACGAATTTACTGATATTGTGTTAACCTATGGTGAGAGCCAAGGGAATGCAGCCTTAGCTCGAAGAATTTACATGGACCGATTTCCGGACCGTCCGTCTTCCGAATGTTCGCACATTTGTAAATGTGGTGCAGCATCTTCGAGATCACGGATCTTTTAAGCCTGCAGCTTACGATCGTGGTCGGCAGCGTCCAGCTCAAGTTGCAAACATTGAGGAGGCTGTTCTGAACAGTGTCGAGGTTCAACCTGGGCTCAGCACAAGAAGGCTAGCACTGCCACATGGAGTATCGCAGGCTACAATTTGGAAAATACTAAAAGAACAGCAATTGTATCCTTATCATGTTCAAAAAGTGCTCGTTGAATAGGACGAAGCGGTCCTGTAGCCTGGCCTGTCCGATCGCCGGACTTGAACCCTTGCGACTTCTTTTTGTGGGGGTACATAAAGGATTTAGTATACCCTGTATCAATTGATACCATCGAAATGTTGCAAGAACGGGTGGAACTTGCTGCTGCAATGATTCGTAACAACAGTGCCATGTTACAAAAGGTAGAAGAATCACTTCGTCGGCGTCTTCAAGCATGTGTACAAAACAACGGTGGACACTTTGAACAATTTTTATTATCGTTTTTCTTTATTTTCGTTAGCGCAATTCTCGCGTCAATCTTTAAAAATAAATTTGAAATAAATTTTTTTTTTGGTGTTTATTGGTTTATTGTTTAGAATCGACAATAATAATCGCAACTAATGGTAACCGTTTCATAAGGTAATCTTGTTGATTAGGTAACTTTGCTTCCAGTGGCGTGTAAGAAAATTGTGTAAGATTTTAAAATAATTTTAACTCAAAAACAAAAACGTTTTCAAAACAAAGTTATTAGGAATAGTTGTTGGTCTTGAAGAGTTCCATTACCAGTTAAAATTAATGTACTTATTTCGTTTACACCTTGTATACTATGCAGGGTGATGAAAAAAAGGTGCCCATGATTGATATTGGGACAATGCTTTCTGTTGAAGCATTGTGAAAATCGCAGCAAAACTGGTCCAAATAGATTCTGTTTAAAATTAAAACAGTTTGTCTAAGAGCACAACGTGGCAATACTGCACGTATTTCTTTTTCTAAAGAATTACTTTCAGGTAGGTCTATTTCTTGTATCTAAGCAACCAACACTGACAGATACTGTCACTTGCGTAAGACAAACAACTGTCACGTTGCCATAACTTTTTTTATTTCAAAAAAATGTAATGTATTTAAACAAGAATACACAACAAACAGGTAATTGAAGGGCTGTATGCAAAAAGTCCCTAAGTGCCGTAGAGATTTTCTACTATTTGCGCTATTTTTGATAAGAATGGATGAACTTTCGGTCACACTTACTAATTCCCGTTTAAAAGGCCCCTAACCATGTTATTTAGTAAAAACAGATCAGTCAAAAACGAAATAATGTAATTTCCAGATCAAATTGAAACAAAATCTCAAATATCTCAGAATAGGAAAAAGTGACTTAGAGTGACTGTCGCGCTAATCCTTGTATGCTTCGTCCTGATCCAGTTTCAAGTGTTTCCACAACTGCTTCCTCCAACGGTGATGTACGAACTTCACGAGGTCGTCTACCGTTTACAGAAATCGGCACTATTTGACCATTTTCTCTTAATTTTTGCTCCACTTTTCTAATTACGTTAGCATCTGGATGACCTCGATGTGGATACACTCTAGCATATTCTCTAGCAGCTTCCGATGCATTATTATCTGTCTCACCCAAGCGGAGCAACATGTCTAGATATTCACTGAAATTGTATTCCATTTTAAGACTTTTTAGGACATTTGACTTGTATCGTTCAAATTTGACAAGAGCACTGAAATTGAAAAGTGAATTATTGTTACCAACGTTTCCTAGGAGATTTGCGATGTTGCGACATTAATAAATTTTCCTCGGAGCCAAGAAGCCGTACTTTTGACATCGGTAATAAAGTAGGTTTCAATAGATTCTTTACACTTTTTTTTAAAAAAGCATCATCAAATTGCATCAAATTTAGACCCTAAAAATGAAATTATTACAAAATTGTTAATCGTATAGATTTTTATTGTCTGAATAGGAAAGCTTATATCTTGGTGAAAAGACAACAAATTTTATTTTGGCTTTCAAATTCGTGTTTTGTTAGAAATCGTCTATAAGATGTAGCTACTCACGGGCACCTTTATTTCATCACCCTGTATTACATTGAAAACTAAAATTTCCCTACTTTAAACAATAAATATTTAACATCTGGAGCTTCTCCAATAAATAATTTGATTTCATTTGTAGAAAACGTTTTAGATTTTTTAGGTGTATACTCTTCTGATTTTCTTTTCAATAGGGCTTGTAATTTGAGATGTTTGGATATATCCACCTTATGTTTAATACACAACGTAGATTTTAAAATTGAATAATGTGTCCATAAACTTATGGATTTCAATTTTATAAACAACTCATCAAAATAAGCAATTAACACATTTTCCGAAAAACTCTTAACCTTACTTTTCTCCCTCCAAAGTTTTTGCCGATTTTACGGGCAATAAGTTGTTTTCAACTCTTGTAGCTTGTTCCACAATTTCTGGAGGAGTTGAATTTTCGATTCCACCGTCACTATCGCACATTTTCAACGATTTAATTGGTAAAATTTAATATTCTAACAGTAACTATGAACCAGAACTGTCAAAATTGATAAATTTTAGATCCGCCCATCCTCATGGCAATACTTGATATTGACCGAATATTAGTAATGTTGCATTTCCATTGGTTATAAATTTGTAACTTAATGAAAAATT
Source organism: Dascillus cervinus (assembly GCA_949768715.1). Taxonomy (NCBI): domain Eukaryota; kingdom Metazoa; phylum Arthropoda; class Insecta; order Coleoptera; family Dascillidae; genus Dascillus; species Dascillus cervinus. The sequence continues at coordinate 30,802,570 of OX458319.1, read as the reverse complement.
TGTATCTTAATGGGTATCATTAAGGTACGACTTGTAACTGTCTAATAAATCGATTAAAGTACAAGCGTAGAAAAAATGCATTTGTTGGTAGGCACATGTCAGACACGCAACTTCTGGTTGAGGGTTCAAGAGATAAAATTCGCCCAATTTAAGTTTTCCTACTTCTGACCCTTTTCATGTTGCTAATGAATTCCGACACCTGGCAACATTTCCTCCTCAACAAGAGTCGTGGCTTGTGACTGCTTCATTTGAAATGAAGAATAATAATAAAAATTCGAGGCGTTAGCGTCGACATATTTACTAAACTCCACCTTATTTTAATTATGCCGTTAACACACATCGGACACATCCCCGATATTATCCTTTCATGCATAATGCAACGTAATAAGGAAGAAAACAAATATTTTCCAATACACCTGCAAATCCAATTAAGTTCCTTGCGGACATCAATAATTCATAAAATATACCGAGCTGCACCTCTGCCTACATGCAATGAAATAAATTCTGATACGGTCCCGGTTCCCGTATAAAATTTGGAAAAATGCCCGTAAATATTTCGCGCCTCATGAATTTTGAGCGCAAATAATATTCGATTCTTACAATTTAATTCGAAATCCCCCAATTCTCAAGGATCAAATCCAATTTCACACCTTCGAGTTTCCTGTTATCTAAGGCGGAACGACAGTTCAATTCTTGTAATGAGCATATTTTTCAGGCGCTTCAAATTATTGCGGATTTATTTAAGCATCTCCAGACAACGTCACGTCAGGCAGGAACTTTCCACCTATTTTTATACAGGTTGTATTATATTAAGTGTCCACCATTGGTAACTTTGTTATTATTGGAGCTACAAAGTCGGTTAAATTAGCAAAGAATTGGTGTTTTCTTCGCTGATTACTATAATAAAAGCAAAAAGTCAATCGAACGTCAGCTGCTCGAGGTATTCACAAAAATAACATTTTTTTAAATGGAATGCCCTATCTTTCCTTACATATTTTGAAGGGATGTTTAATTCTGAGTAAAAAAGGCTTAAGGTCCGGGAACTTCTAAGTAATGCACAATTCTTCCGCTCAGGGGGCACCAATTTTGCCCCTTAAAACAAAAAAAAATTTAGGCAACCAAAGAGGTATCCTAACTAATAATGTTTGAAACTTAAGTATTGAACAGAGAAGGAACAAAAAGATACGCTCGTAACTTGATAAATATTATTTATATTATGGTCTGCGGCGATAACGGCGGTAAACTCGGTCGAAAAAAAATTAGTCTATAATTTTTTGCTAATTCTTTGCCAATTTTGTTTTTCACCTGCTATAATTAATCTCGTAACAGGCTGCAAACACATTTTCAATTATGCAAAGAGTAATCTTTATCCCCATTTTTATACTCTCATAATTTGATAAATATTATTTATATTATTGTCTGCGGTGATAACGGCGGTAAAATCAGTCAATGCGATTGCTGCATTATTCTTTTTTTTTTTAAATTTTTTGTGAATAGATGCTTCAAACAATTTTTCCTACGGTGCTATTCGAAACTAATATTTATTTATTTATTCTAAATGTCCTTATACCGTTAGGTGTCGGACTAATAACTTAATTTTACATTTCAATTAATCGGTATCTCATATATTTTCCTCTTCCATACGCTTTTATCCAGAGCTACCCTTCTAACCTCATTCCAATGGATTCCACGTTTTTCCGCCCCTTGCCGGACTTGATCTTCCCATCTCATTCTCGGACGTCCAACTTTATTTTTTCCTTGCGTTTTAGCTTCATATATTTGCTTTGCTAGTCTTTCGTCATTCATCCTGAGGGTATGTCCTAGCCAGCTGAGTTGCCTCTCTTCTATGGCTCTTACTATTGGTTTTATTTCTAGATGTTCCCTTACTGTCTCATTTCTTACCCTATCTTGTCTTGTAATTCCCTCTATTTTACGCAAAAACCTCATTTCCGCAGCTGTGATTCTACTTTTCTCTCTCATTGATAGGGTCCAAGATTCGCTACCGTATACCAATGATGGTCTCACTACTCTCTTATATACTTGTGCTTTAACCTCCTTTGATATCTCTTTCTTCCCTAGGAATGTAGTTTTTAGTGAGTTGTATAATTTGCCTGCCTTACCCATTTTTGCATTTAATTCACCCTCCATTTTCCCATTATCCTCTATTATTGCTCCTAAGTATTTATAACTTTTAACTTGTTCCATTATCTTCCCATCGATCCTAATTTTGTGCTTTCTCTCTGTACCTGCAATTACCATTGTTTTGCTTTTTTCAATGTTTATTTCCATATTTACTTTTTTTAGCTCTTCGTTATATATTGTTAAATTATGTTGCAATTTCACTTCGCTATCTGCCATTAATACAATATCGTCAGCGAACAGTAATTCTTGTATTGTCACTGTTTTCATTTTTCTAAAGCCTATTTTTGTATTCTTACCTATTTCTTTACACCTCTTTACAACATCGTCGATAACTATTGAAAACAGCAACGGACTCAGTACGCAGCCCTGTCTTAGGCCTATACCTGTCTCAAATTCCGCAGACTCATCGTTATGTGTTCTTACTATGTTCTTATTGTTTTTATATAAAGCCTTGATAATTTCTATTACGCCTTCTTCAACACCTCTTCTCTTTAGACTTTTCCAGACATCCCCTCTTATTACTCTATCAAAAGCTTTTTTCAAGTCAATGAAACAGATGTGTACTTCAGCTTCTTTCCTTGATAATTTTTCCCCTAGCTGTCTAATTATAAATATCAGGTCTTGCGTACTTCTACCCTTTCTAAAGCCATACTGGGTTTCCTCTAATGTTGTATCTATTTTTTCTCTCAGCCTATATTCAATTATTCTCGTGAATACTTTCCCAGGTAAACTAGTTAGAGTGATTCCTCGGTAATTTTTACAATCTTTAGTATCTCCTTTTTTATATAAGGGCAATATTACTCCCCTATTCCAATCACTTGGTACTTTCTTTTCTTTTATAATGACGTTTAATAATGACAGAAACTCTTGCTTAGTTTGATCCCCCATATATTTCAGCATTTCTGCTGTAATTTCGTCTTGCCCTGGCGCCTTGCCCAATTTTAGTTTATTAATTGCTTGAGTAACTTCTTCAATCGATATTGGTTCAACATACTCCACCCCTTGTTCATTTGTTATTTGGGAGATTTCTTTCTGATCTTCTTCTTGTACTAGTTCGGTCATCTCTTCAAAGTATTGTTTCCATCTGTTCATTATATCCTTTTCTTTCGTAAGTATATTCCCTTCTTTGTCTTTTATATTTTTTAATCTAGGTGTTTTCTTCTGCTTTAGTTGCTTTAGGGTGCTATAGAATATCCTCTGATTTTCTCTAAAGTTTACATTCATGCTGTGCCCAAATTCCTCCCACGATTGTTGTTTCGCTGTCTTTATCAGTCTCTTCACTTCATTATTACTGGTTTTGTATTGGTCGTGATCTATTTGTCTCCCTGTTCGTATATATTTTTTCCATTTAACTTTCTTTTCCTTAACTCTTAATTGAATTTCTTGTGTCCACCATCTACTTTTTTTGGTATGCAAATTTGAAGTCTTTGTAACTCCGCAGATTTCCGTAGCTGCCCTGAGAATATTGTTTTTGAATCTTAGCCACTTGGATTCTATTCCACTCTTAATATTGACATTATCTCTAAATTGGCTGAGTAATTTCTCTTGAAATCTTATACTAACCTCTTCTTCTTTTAATCTATAGCTATTTATTTTCTTTTTAATAATCATTTTTCTCTTCTCTAGCTTTTCCATATTACTTTCCACCACCAAATCCATCTGCACCAGGAAGTGATCACTGTTTATTTCTGCTTGTCTCTTCACTTTCACGTCTTTAACCCATTTTAGTATTTCTTTGTTTACTATGAAGTAATCTATTATAGACCTTTCATTTCTTGAACATACTTCCCTTGTAAATTTGTGTATGTTTTTGTGCATGAATTTAGTATTCGCTATAGTAAGGTCGTTGTTTATACAGAGCTGTATTAATCTGATCCCATTATCGTTCCTCGTTTTTTCCCCATATGCTCCCAAATACCTTTCGATTCCTCTGTTATCATTACCTACTCTTCCATTCATATCCCCCATTAGTATAGTATTTTCCCTACCATTGTCAATTTCTAATTGTAACAACTGATAGAATGCATCTTTCTCTTCCTTTTTTCCATTATCGTTAGGTCCATATGCTATTATTATTTTGTAAGTCTTACTATCGTTTAACTTAGCTTCCAGCACCAGTATTCTTCCGTTGACATATCTTACATTTATTACACTACTCAATTTATCTCGTTTCACTATTATTCCCACTCCTTCTTGTCCCCGTTCGCTAATATCTACTCCTGACCAATATAGCCAGTACCCATCTTTCATTTCTTCTATTCCATGCCCTTTCTTTTTTATTTCTGTTACTCCAAGATAGTCTAAATTATATTGTTTCATCTCCATAATTATTTCTTCTTCTTTTCCATTTATACTCCTAATATTCCACGTACCCATTTTTATAACACTTCTTTCATTACTACTTCTGCAAACTTTTAATTTATTTCTTTCTCTCATGTCCCTATTCATTGCCTTTGTCTGGTTCATTTCCGATATCCTTTCCGCCCTTAGTTTTTTGGATGGCGGTTTCTACTTACTACTTCTTGAAAGTTGTTCGTAGTCCTGCTCCATCTCCATTCTTGACCGTTTATTACTAACTTTTGGAATCCTATCCTTACCTCTTTTCCCCTTGTAATTTCATCTTTGGCCTGTTTTCTTATTTTTTCCTGTATGATTCGTTCCTCTGGAGACATGTCATCGTTGATGTATATTTTTTCTTTTATTTTTCTTAACTTATTTTTGTTCTTCATTATTGTTTCTTTGTCTGTTACATTGTTGCAACTCACCAAACAGATTTTATTACCAATTTTTGTTGCCTGTCTTATATCGATATCCACTTGTAAAGTCTTTTGAAGGAAGTCTTTAATTTCTTTTTTTAGCGTATTTTGGTTATTCGTGGTTATTTCCACTCCCTGTATGACTACGTTGTTTCTTCTTTTCTCTCTTTCCATTCTATCCATTTTTATCTCCATCGTATCCATTTTTTCTTGTAATATTTTACTATCTTGTTTAATTTTTTCATTTTCCTCTTTTAGCTCCCTTATTTCCCTTCTGTATTCTGCCTGTTCGTCCTTTATCTCTTTCACATCTTTTGATAGGTTTGTTAAAAGCGCCATAATTTTGTCTAATTTATTATCGTCTTGACCTGCCTCTTTTCCGGTCTTCTTAAAGGGAGATCTAAATGCCTTTTTGCTCACTCCGGAATGCATCTCCTCATCACTCTCACGTTGCCTTTTTTTTATCGTCATTCGAATCACTTTCTGTTTCCATTTTACTGTTATTTCTACTTACAATCCTTCCGATTCCGATCCTTTCAAAGACGTTTCTAGTCCCCGCCAGCGAGCGCAAGGATACTCGTCCAGATCACCTCTTCAGAAACGAAATATCCTATCCCGCTGCCGTAGATCTATCTAACATTATTATTGAAACGAAATATTATTTTTGTCTTATTTAACCTATTTCACTTATTTTCGATTATTATTATCTGTTTAATTAATTTCCCTGGTTATCCCGGAATTTTCACGCCCAATTATGTGTGGTTTGGCAACGTCGCTTGCTATTCTTGCCTGGCCTTATCTGGCGTGACTTCTTTTGGGCAGTTATCTTATCTCTTAGACCACAGTATGAAGTTATTTGAACACCTTGCTCACTTACTTGTACAAACTTTTCTAATTCCTTTTGCACTTGCTACAAACTAGATCGATTCACTTACTCTCCGACACAATTTTTGCTATTTATTCTTCCGTTACAACTCCCGAATTCAGGTTTATTGTAGACGGAAAATCAAAACGCTCGACACTCGTCAACGTATCAGTGATCAGTCGAAACTAATATATATTGTATAATTTAGTAGGCTCGAAAATGTTTCATATCCTTACGCGTGCGAACATGGATATTTTGCATTATCAAGTGTGTATTTTTATAAATTTTTAGAGTTTTACATCCTTTCGTGTGCGAATATGGTTATATCCTAACAATTTGCACTATATCAAGTGTGCATTTTAATACAAATTATTCTATCCATGCCGTCAATCAAAAAGGTACAGATTTGACACGACATCTGTGAGTAAAAGGACGAACTATTTGACTAAAATCTTATGGGAAAACAACTTTTCCCCGAAAATGTAAAATTTAGGCATTTATCTAATTTGGTTTACGGGAACTATTTCTTAGGTGCTAAAGGAACATTTTTATGCAATTTGTTGACGATGTTGTGTTCGGAAAGCAATAAAAAACGCGATCAAATAATATTGTATTTCGTACCACAACTTTTAGATTTTTTTCAAAGATATTCACCATGTTATCATAAAAAACATGTCATATTATACTACTATATGTTTAGTATAAGTACCCCGAAGGAATTTCTACAATATAACTTACTTCTTGAGCTATATTGTTTTTACTGGCACACTACATTTAAAAAAAATATTGTTGCTTTTTTTTTTCTTCTTAAGTTATCAACTTTCTCGGAATAAAAAACATATTTTCTAACAAGGCAGTATATTCTCTATAAGCGCTGTAAAGTGCATTGCAAAATATTTCGTAACTCTAAAGATTTCAGTAAAAAACCCTCACTACCACATTTTTGCGAGAATTGCACTTTCGGAGGTTAATTTTTGAAAACTATGCACTTCTTCGCCAAAGCAAATATATCATTAGATGCGGTAACATTATGTTTACAACTGTTGCTTCGCAAATTATATATTGATAAGTACTTTCTAAGCGATACTGAGTTTCTTAAAACTCTGCATTTTTTGAGGTTGGGTTCCCCAGCCTTAATGCACTAGTACTACTAAATTAACTACCAAGAAGTTACAAGCAATTAAAGTTTTTATTTCAATTAACTACAAAAATCACGTAAGCAATGAAACAAATGTCCAGTTTCTTAAAAAGAACAGTCAAACAGTCTTTCAAATACTTTAAAACGCCCGTTCGGTATGTAACCAACATCACACTAAATAAAATGCAACGTGATATTTTTTTCGGTTTTTTGCATTTACAAAAAATTCTTATTCAGTTTACTTCCACCTTAATCCTTCACCAACCAGCCGGCCATTAGTTTGTAGGATCTAATTTTTTCATTTTTACTCCTTATTTTTCTTTCTTTCTATTTCTTGATGATAATAATAAACGCTTTATTTTGAAATAAATACTTTCTGCAATGAAAAATCTTACTTTTAAGCTTTATTCATTCTCGCCATTATTTTGAAAAACGGCGAAAATGAATACACGTCAAACTTGATCCTCGGTGTCTTAATGGCCTGTAATAATGACAAAGAGAATCGTTAAAATGAATGGCATCATTTAAAATAAATTCAAATTTGTACACTTTTCTGGAAGTTGGTAACGAAAATTAATGTCTATTTAAGGAAAATTCGCGAATTAGTTGTGGCTTAAATACTTTCCGAGGTTCGAGGTCGTAAAGAACTCTCCGAGGAAATACTAATGGTTTTCTGTTCTTACACAGTTACATCGTTGGAAATCTGTTTTTATACGGTCGCATTAGTTTCAACGTTCGATTCCAGACCAACATGTTTTCGTCCGGGGATTAATGGTGGTCGCAGAGTTTCACCTACAGTGAAATCGTCCGTCGATATTTGAGATTGGTAATTATGATATTAGTACAAATAGATGTTGCGGGAGTAATCTCGCGTTAATTGCTCCAAGTCGCCCAAATTGGATGGTTCAGATAGTGCGACGCTTCATTAGCGAACGATGGAAATTTCTCTGAAATCCAGTCGTTCAGAAAGACGAATTACACGCTTGATTGTGGTCCGGAAAAAAAATTTTGATCTTGCTTCAACTTGGAAGCATAATTTATGTTCCAGTGACGACTAAATTTAACTCAAATCGTTAGTTTTATTGGTTAAATACATCTGGAGTAGAATTGAACATCCAGTGTTGTATGGGTAGCTTTTGGCGCCATATTTTTAAATTACTCCTCCGAATTAAAAAATGAATTACATGAATTTTTAATTCACACATTATGTAAAAATGGAAAGAAAATTTCTCAAAAAAACAACAATTCCTTGCAAATTTTACAGAGTTTGTAGCCCGAACAAAGTTGCCATTAATGAATACTTAAGGCGATTTTTATCTGTTGTTTATGTTTTATATTCGATTACACCTAGGTCTTTTTTTATGCGGTAGATAAGTTCCACAGAAAACCTGATAAAAAAAATTGCATAAAAAAAGACATTGGTAAAAATAGGGATAGGTTCCATACTTTCCTAAAACCGCATAAAACCAAAGCAACAAATTAAAAAATAAATGAAAATGTTCGCGGAATTAGGTCTTCCAGTAAAAAAATAATATCAAAAAGTCATTTATTATAGTAATATACTTGGAGTATGTAATGCAAATAAGGCGATTCATTTTCGAGTTACCACGATTTTAGTACATCTAATTATAATTTGTCTATATTTTACTCAGCGTATGGTAATTTTTATGCAACATAAAGTTGAATAAGTAACCGATGTTACTTACATTGATTTTGCTTCGAAGGGTACTACATTTGTAGTGGCCAACTATAAACCGTCAAAGGCTGCAGTTTTATGGTTTATTTTTACTGTTGTTATTTTTAAGTTGTTTGACAAATCGTCAAGTTAATATTGGTTTGTTCAACATCCACTTTTTGGGGATATTGGGTTATAGATGTCGCAGACGGATTGTAGAATCCGCTACAATATAAACCGGCTAGCCGCATTATAAAACGACTCGGATTTCTAAATCGGCTGGTAAACGTTTAGGCGGGTTGTAATACAGCTAAACGTTGGTCAGCCTTACTGTAACGACGTTTTGCGTTCTCCACTGCAACAAAATGACGGGTCGCCGTTTTATAAAACGGGGAAAAGGGACTTTAAGTAAAGAAAATCTTTCCTTGTAGCTATGACAAATATAAAGTCATAACTATAAGAAAAAGGTTTAACTCAATATAAAAGATTTTTTTCATAAAATGTCTAACAACTCTTCCTTTATCAAACGGACTGAGTTATTCAGTGATTCATAAAACACCTAAAATTTTCAGTCAAATTGTAAAAATTCTCTGTTCATTCTATATTTTACAATCTCCCCAATCATTTAGAAAACGACTGAATTTACAATTCGCCGCCGACATCTACAATATGGCTGATTGTTGCCCTACATTACACATAGTCAACATTCCGGCTAAACAATCTGCCTAAACGTTAATCAGCCGTTTTACAAAACAGAGCTGCTTTGTAAAATGGCTAGCCGCTTCATATTGCGGCGGATTCTACAATATGGCTGCGACATGTACACCAAAATTTAAGTTAAAGTTTAAGTTAAAATCATCTTGTTCAATAGTCCACAATAGAACCAGTAAAATAAAAAGTTTTCAGTGTTTATTTTGCACAATATCTAGTAAAAGTATTAAAATTTTGTGTTGTAGGTAGTATTCATTAAAGTTTCTTGAAAATTTAATGTTTATGGCATAACAACTTAATAGTAGACTTGGAAAGGCTATAATTTATTATCAATTTTAACTTAAAATTTCAAAAAAATATAGAATTTTCTTTATGTCTCAAAAAAGATGCGACTACTGGAAGGGAAATCAACAAGCATTTTTCGCAACTTCTTAAGCTCTTTTTTAAAATCTTTATTTACCTTCTAAGCAGCTATTTCGGAATTTAATTATAATTTTATTAAGCTCTTGCCTGAAATTTAATATTCTGTTTATACCAAGTCTTTGAAAATTGGTTAATTAAAATTAAACGGTAGACTCGTTTTCATAAACGCAGTCCATTTCGTGCCGTCCACAAAATTCCTCTTTAACAAAAACCAGCAAAATCCAAACCTGAAAATTACAGCCACAACATCGAAAGCATTTGACGATATTTAGGAGAGACTGGCGGAATTTACGGCACGTCTTTTACGTCGGCGTGAAAGGCTAAAAAATCTGAGCAATAACAATCTCGCCATTATTTACATATCGATTCCCGAAAGGTTTAAATGTAGTAAGACTTGCGTAGATGGCAACATGACGTTATCGCCGCTTTATTTATGGAGACTCATCTTGATATAACGACTTTTGATGTAACGATGCCGCTGGATATTGATTGGCTGTCTGTGCAAGGATATTACCGAACCTTCAAATGGCAATATCCGTTCTTTTGAACTAAATTTTTCATCGGTGAAGTCAATGAAAAAGGAAACCGATGCGATTACATTAACCAGCGCCCTGGCGCTCCAAGATAATTGCGAACTGTTTGTAAATATTTAAGTTAATGCCTCAATTTGCGGAACTATTTTTAAGTTTTCAGTGCATCGTAAAGTTGAGAGTTTACGTTTCGCGTCAAATTAGCACCTAATAAACAGTAAATGAGCGAGCAGTGCGCCAGTAACAATTATTTACATCCCAATCTGAAAATATTTAAGAAAAATAACTTCCTGTACGATTATGAGCTGAAGTTGTCGCCTGAAATAGTATATTATGAAACGAGCATTTTATGATTCCTATTAAGACACGGCTTGTGTCGTAATGAATATGACTGTCTTAATAGCCATTAAATGTGAGTCGCATACACTATTTTTTCTACGACCAGTCGTAATTTTAAAAAACAAGCGCTTTATTTTCAAAATGTATTAAATGTATTAAACTTGTAAAAAAAACACCAACATATCGATACCTCAGTTCTATAATGTAACAAGTCAAAAATTCAAGTTTTGAGATAATCGTATTTAAAAAATAATAATAGTTTTCTTGACTTTACTATAACTTTTTTGTGATAAGGAATTTACGGATAATAATTGGCATACTTAATAATTATGCATTTATGCCTTAATAACACTTACACTTCTGAAAATTTGCAAAAAAAAATTGAGTTTTTACACTATTGAACTTTACACAAAATTTCGTTTCGTTTTGAAAATTGACTTGTAATTCTTTTGAATTGAATAAAATACACTTTTTCCTATTGAATGATGTGCTTAACACAAAAATGAGTTTTCTTAGTTGTTACAACATAGAACTGGGGTATCGATATCTGAAAATTAATTAATTAACAAAAAAAAAGAAATTTCACAATTATTATTTTTGATTATAGTTATATTATTGATGGTGCAATTATTAAAATGCAGCTGCTGTACTTTTGTATTAATATTGGTGGATGTTATTGTTGATGTTGATGCAGCAATATTTAGTAAATTGTTGGTTTGACTGCATTCAATTGCATTCAAAATTTGATCGGCTGCGTTGATTTTATTTTGAATTGATTCGTCAATATAACTTTCGGCCACTGTCGTGGATTTCCGCCCACCGTGACGTTTTAGTGAGGTAATATCAGCATCAGCATCAACCAATATTGTAGCAGAACTACGACGAAAACAGTGTCCGGTATATAAATTGGGATCCTGAAGATTTAAGTAAGCGGCAATTTCTTTTCCCATCTTCCCAAATTTATTTATTGCTACGTTTTGCATGGTGCATTTTCCGTTTATGTAATTAATAAAAAAGGATTGGGTAATACAATTTTTTGGACGAAGATTCATGTACTGCTTGCATATTTCATAATACTTTGCTGTAACTGTGAATTTTCATATAGTTTTTGTTTTTGGATCTTTAATTATCACTAAAAGGGTTGATGTAAAATCATTAACATCTTTAAATTCCAAGTTGTGTAGCTCGTGTCTTCTACAAGCTCACATAATACCAAAGATTCATGCCACCTACAAAAAAACAGTTTTTTATATACAGGGTGAGTTAAGTTTTACCGCCCGTGGCAAAATAGGCCTTTAAAATAATTTGTCAATTCTCATAAATTGCATGAGTCATTTTATATTATTAAGGTACATACAAACCAAGAAAAAATCTTTTTTTTAATCAGGTAAAATTTTGGCTTTCTTTCTATTACGAATTGCTCAATTTATTAGTTTTTTTTATGTACGAACAGTAAAATGTTTTCACGCAATTTAATGTAATTGAAATAATTTTACTAATTTGGGTTCATTAAATAAAGCCATTTCCGTATTAGAGGGTATTTTTTTAAATGATTTACGACATAAGCTGACCAATTCACCTAACAATGGTATTGGTTTTGGGTACTTGGCTGATTATTTATGACAGTCATAAAGTTAAGTTAAAAAGTGCAACGTTACATTTTACAGGACCGGAATAAGGGTCTTCGCTATTTCTTTAAAAGTTCACAACATCGTAACTAACAGCTACACGGTAATTACAATCATATTAAAAAATAATTTTTGCAATATTAGATTTTAAACTTGATAAGAAAATCGCTTACCAGTTTCTAATTTTCGTTAGTATATCTGTCTACAATTTTGTGTTTTAATTTTGCCGTCTGCAAAATCACTATACCTATCGGTTATTGAACCTTCCCATAAAATAAATTGTTTAACTCAACCAAAGTTTAAAAACCCTGGTCACAACCATAGGTCACTTTATGAATAAAGAACCATTCACATTCGCAACAAATCTTCCAACACTTAAACATCGTTGGTAAAAAGTGAAAATTAAAACTTTGTTTTGTGTAATAGTGAACATTTGTGTTTAGTTCAGGTATAATCATGCCATTGCAATACTCAGTCGAGGAGAAGCTTGAAATGCTTTTAATTTATGGCTAATGGGGCATCACTTTGAGCATCTTTTATAAAATAAACTTAATATTTACCTATTAAAAATTTATTTGATTTTTTTCACAAATTCCAGAATACAGGCCTGGCAACAACTAAAAAGCCGTTCCCTTTAGTTTTATGGGTCGATCATCAGGTATTGTTACGTGGTAGACCGTATTATCCATTGTTGGAAAGTCATAAATAAAAGTATTTTTCGTGCTTTATGTTAAATTTGATTTAACTCAAAAAGTAATAATTGTTTAACGAATCAAATTGCAATTAACAATGCTAGGAATAATTTGACAAATTTTGAAATAAAAAACCAAACATGGAAATTTTACCCGAAACTCTTTGTTTTACTTTTTTGGCTTGAAATAAAAATGATTTGGAAAACTTGTAGCACTAATCGAAAGTGTAAACTTCAACTGATGTAACATGTAAATTGCATACCTTCCCCTCAATCTTTAATAGGTATTATGGCCGGGGCGGTAAAACTTAACTCACCCTGTAGAAAGGAACATCGAAATCAGATCAAAGCTCCGCGAAGACACTTTCTAGTTCAGGATAAATGGAATTAGAAGTGCGAATCAAGAATCGAACTCCGTTTTGACCGATTTGTAACTTAATAATTCCCCGTTTGCAACTAAAACGCCGTTCCTTCAGTTTTGTGGGTCGATCATCAGGTATTGCTACGTGGTAGACCGTATTATCCATTGTTGGAAAGTCATAAATAAAAGTATTTTTCGTGCTTTATGTTAAATTTGATTTAACTCGAAAGGTAATAATTTTTTAACAAATCAAATTGCAATTAACAATGCTACGAATAATTTGACAAATTTTGAAATAAAAAACCAAACATGGAAATTTTACCCGAAACTCTTTGTTTTACTTTTTTGGCTTCAAATAAAAATGATTTGGAAAACTTGTAAAACTAATCGAAAGTGTAAACTTCAACTGATGTAAAATGTAAATTGCATACTTTCCTCTCAATCTTTAATAAGTATTATGGCCGGGGCGGTAAAACTTAACTCACCCTGTATACTATATTACATTGAAAACTAAAATTTACTTACTTTAGACAATAAATATTTAACATCTGGAGCTTCTCCAATAAATAATTTAATTTAATTTGTAGAAAACGTTTTAGAGTTTTTGGGTGTATACACTTCTGATTTTCTTTTCAATAGGTCTTGTAATTTGAGATATTTGGATATGTCCACCTTATGTTTAATACACAACGTAGATTTTAAAATTAAATAATGTGTCCATAAACTTGTGGACTTCAATTTTATAGACAACGCACAAAATAAACAATTAACACATTTTCCCAAAAAGTCTTAACCTTACTTTTCTCCCTCCAAGGTTTTTGCCGATTTTACGGGCAATAAGTTGTTTTCGACTCTTGTAGCTTGTTCCACAATTTCTGGTGGAGTTGAATTTTCGATTGCATCGTCAGTATCGCACATTTTCAACGATTTAATTGGTAAAATTTAATAGACTAACAGTAACTATGAACCAGAACTGTCAAAATTGATAAATTTTAGATCCGCCCATCCTCATGGCAATACTTGATATTGACCGAATATTAGTAATGTTGCATTTCCATTGGTTATAAACTTGTAACTTAATGAAAATTTTGTATCTTAATGGGTATCATTAAGGTACGACTTGTAACTGTCTAATAAATCGATTAATGGGCGTAGAAAAAAATTATTTACATTCCAATCTGAAAATATTTGAGAAAAATAACTTCCTGCTCGATTATGAGCTGCAGTTGTCGCCTGAAAATGGAAATTTCGGAGCGGAAGCGCTCTGTGAATTATGGGACGTTTTATTTTATTTGGTTACGTTGGCATGATTTATAAAGAATCCCGCAGCTAAATTTCACGTTACACATGTGAATGTTGAAAATGCGCTCCGAAAGTGCCGCGGCGACGACAACTCCCCGCAGTTAAACGTCGGGACTACAAAGTGGCGAACACTAACAAATTTTATTCCCGAAACTTTCAGTTAAGTTCGATATTCGCTGATTGGATTATGTTAAAGAAAGGTGAGTCGAGTTCAGGGCCAAACTTATTGTTCGGTACTTCGTGATAGCTATGCTAATTACAACTTTGATGATTTCATAAGGCCGTGCGATTCAATTAATGCGATAGGAGAATGTCTGAACTTGTAAGTTCGACTTTGTCTGGAACAATGGTCGCTCTGATGTTAAGACAGCTTTAATTAGATGTTAGCTCAAATCACAGCGATATGCTTCTATTGGCAGCAACTTATATAGGGTGGAAACACTATTTTCGGCCACTTTAATCAAATTTATAATTTAAAATGTGAAAATTTGTAAATATTATAATGCAAGCTGCTAATATCCTTGTGAGATTTGAAATTTTGGTCGAAATATCCATTCCAGTCATTCGAGGCTTTATATCTCCCACTTGGTATTGTTACAACTAAAATTGAAACAGATTAAGACAATAAAGACACTGAATATGGAATTTAATTAACTTGAATTAAAATTACATCTGAATTTTTATGACACTAGTTAGAAACGTAACATGTATGTAACAACAAAGTAAAATAACATAAGTAATAACTAGAATAAATAAAATAACTCATTAAGAGAACAAGAAATACCAAGAACACTAGCAACGTTGCCTCTCTGTATAGCCAAACTTATTCGTTGCTTCAAATATGTTTTGGCTTGAGGAATTCCCGTTGTTTGAACAATACGCCTCTCCAAATCTTCAAGGAGAGAAAGGGCAGCACTCCAAGGACCCAAAGTTTCCACGTCGAAGGCGACGAAAAAATAATCATCAGAAATTGCCTTATATTTTTTTTCTTAAGATTTTCTGCCAAGTTGGCAACAGATCTTTCAGAAAATGAAGAATCAGTCAAATGTGAAGGGGCAAGTGTATCCGTACAAGTAAAATCCCAAACTAAAGATTTACCTACTTTCTATGGAATAACTGTAATACCATTTGAACGTTTGCCATCATCCTTCAGAATACTAGGTTCAAGGATACAAGGGATGTTGTCCGAAGAAAAAACACGTTTAATAATGTCATTAATACAGCTGTGACAAGAGAGTCTACCAGCACTTTTAATGCACGATAAACCATGATGACCCAACGAGTCTACAGAAGAACCGCACTAGGAGATATGAGGATGACAGAAATTGATGCCCAATCTAAGTGAAATTGCAATTTGTAAAAAGTTTTTTTCTAAAAGAGTACCTAATTTACAAGATGGAAGAGCTTCAAGCCAAGCTCCAGATTCAAGTTCAGATCCAGCTAATAAGATAGCTTTTTGTGTGATATTTGAGGAAGATAATAAATTTTGAAATATTTTCTAACAGATAGGTAAGTCCCAATTTCTTTGAATAGAAAGCTCTTTTGGAAGTAAAGACCAATTAGAAATTTCCTTCCAATAATCAACAGCCTCGTTAAGGGATGTAATTTCAAAATTAGAAAAACTAGAAGGTAGAATGGACATAATAAGTTCAGAATTAGAAAATATAGAAGACAAAAAGGCAGGCGAGGAAATATCAATTATAGACCTTATACCTAATCCACCAAAACTGATTGGTAATTTGGCTTGGAGTCCAAGATCTAATTGTAAATTTAATATTCAAAATTTTTTCCAAAGAAGAAATAACAATATTATCTAATTCAAGACACTCATTTTTAAATTTCCAAAAAGGACAACATCTGAGATTATAAGTGAAATCAGGTATCCAAAAACAATGGCGGAGTAAAAATAAACTAATATAAGGATCAATTTTACATAGATGTGAAGAAAGTAAAGAGAATGAATCATTTTTTTTAGAAACGAATGGAGGAATTGCTGCATCGAAAATAGGACAACCAAGAATAAAAAGGTCTTCAACATTACAAACGTGAATACAAGGAGCTAATAATTCGAATCTTTCCAAAATTGAAGACTTGTCTAATTCCGAAACATTATTTAATTTAAAATTATTAGTTGTTCCCAGATTTTTAAGTTGACATTTGAAAATGGCATTCAAGTTATTTCTACTAATTCGACAATTTTATGAAATAATTATAAAGTTTTTTACGAAAGCGTTTGTTTGAAAAGTTAGCCAGTTAAATAATTATTAAAATTGATACTTACAAATTCCTTTTAATTATGAAAGTTGATGGCGGTGCTACTCATTTCGTTCAATTCAACGTGGCCCAAATGACTGAACTAGTGAATGTACTAAGCAAAACTTTATATTTAACGAGTTACACTTGAGATAAACATCCAAGCGATTTAGCATAAGAAAAACTTTTACAAACGTTGACTTCCAGGAATTTCCCTGAACTATTTATTATTTTTAATATAATTAGAAAAAGATAACAAATTGATTTTATAATTAAATAGACAATAACTATACAAAAACGGTACAGAAAAGATATGCGTAGGATGAACGAACCTACTGTCGGCCGTTGAACAGAATTTTGAGATTACAGTGGCGAACATTTATATTTAATGAGATATGGAATAAAATAAATTGAATAGTCTTTTTGTATAAATAATTACACATTGGGCGGTACCTCGTCTGGTCCGTAAATATCTTGTTTCGGTTGAATATTATTACATTTAAACAGTGACAGCACGTTTGTTCTAAAGTCATTATTAAACAATATCAAAATACCTAAATTGTGTAATGAATTCGGCCACATGATCAAAGTAAAATAATCTATTTCCTTACTCCAGACATCAACAGCCAACAAAATATAAATTAGAGACAAAATGCATACGCGCCAACATACTAATAGTAAAGTCGATGTATCCGCTGAGCAATTCTTATTCTTCCGCAAACATTTGGTAGCAACACATATTACAGCGGTAAGATTGGTCATTGTGTTATAATCTGCAGAACATAAACTAGAAATTGGCCAAGCTGGCAAGAGTACAAGAATCCAAACAATAATCGCTACTATGTAATTATACTTTTTATATTTTTCAGATGGAAATGAAAAGTAGTAAACCAAGAACCAAAGTATGCCCAAAAACAATATAAAAACTGATATCACGCGTTCCAGCAATCTTATAAGAATATTAATTATATAGAATATGTTCATTGTTGTCTCAATACACATCTTAATGATTACGGCAACGTCAATTAAAAGATTAGCCACCGTCCAATTTGAAATGTAGAAATTTGGTACTGTTCTCATATTTCGAAATCGAAGGACGACAAATATAATAACGCAGCCTGCTAATATGGTAATGGCAGTCAAAATCGCAAGCACTATGTTTCTTGTAGTCTCTGAAACAATTGGGTACTTCTCCCGTGGTATCGACATTTCCCCCGAATCTTCCATTGATACACCTAAAATTGAAACAGATTTTAAAAAAAACATTTTTTATTGTGCCTATAATACAAGAATTTTCCGTTTTTATTATTATAATCTATTCACACCCTGTATATAACATTATTTAGATTATTTTCTATCTCAACATGTTGGGGTAATTATATCACTAATTCGACAAATTGTACAATATTTGTTAACTTATTTACAACTCAGAATTTGGCGAATGCTTTTGACAACTTGAATTTCTAGTTTGCACAAAATGTGAATGATTGAAATAAACAGTAACTTACGCTTTATTTTTAACTGCAAAAGATGATAACCGCACTTCTAGTTTAGTTTAAAACACCTCGGTTACTAAAATTTGAAGGTTATCGAAATGATTGAACTACGGAATTGTTTCTGAATGTGTGACGTTCAAGTTGAACAGGTTTTTTGTATTAAAAAAACATTTTGTATATGTACAGTAGACCCCGCTTATAACGAACCAGCGTAAAACCAACTTCGGGTTATACTAAACCAATCTGAAAGTTTATAAGATTGTTTGTAACATATAAATAGAATTTTTAATGTAAGCTTAACAATTTCACACGGATTGTATATAAAAAAACAAACAAATGTACTGCTATTTATTATGAACTAAAGAAGTGATTGGAAAAAGGTGTATAAGATTTTTTTACGTTAGAATTCACATTTTCATAAAGTATGCTCAGGGTTGAAGCTTAAGAGTCGGTTTTCCTAGGTAAAACCATGCAAATTGCAGCGCACATTTTCAAAAAGTGTGGTCAGATCAATTTCTTTTTTTTAAATTTTTTTTAAATTTTCTTTATTTTTTATTTTTATTTATTTAGTTAGAATCCACATTTTCATGAAGGATGCTGAGGGTTGAAGCTTAAGAATCGGTTTTCCTAGGTAAAACCATGCAAATTGCAGTGCACATTTTCAGAAAGTGTAGTCAGGTCAAATTATTTTTAAAAAAAAATTTTAATTTATTTATGTTAGAATCCACATTTACATAAATTGTGCTCAGGTCTTTTTTTGCGAAACAAACAAAAAATAAATGAAAGAATAAAATTGTGGGAAACACCTTTATTGGCTCAATTACATTAATTAATAAAATCAGATGGAAAAATAATTATTTTAACCAATTTACACAAATGAGCAATTTAAAAATTAAAGGTAATTCAACAGATATCAACATGAAAGCAGAAATTGATAGCTAAATGCATGAAATAGTTAGAAAATATTTAACCATCTTACAATTTGTATTTAATTATAAAGGATGACGGCACTAACTCGCTAACAATTCAAGATTGTCCGAAAGGCTGAATTATTGTCACTTTGTAGAGTTGCACACATGTCAAACATCCTAGCAATGTGAACATAAAACAAGTTCTTATAATAATAATTAAAATTAAAATTTAGAGAGATTTTTCAGAAACGTTATTATTTTTTAGCGCATTATAAACAATGGCACGATTACTTCTTGCGGCACATGAAAATATTCTGATGTGGCTCTCCTTGTGTCTCTAAATAGTGATAATATATTTTGCCTAATATTCTTGTCGAAAGTCATCAGGATTGCCAAGTTTTAAAATGGACTCAACAATAAAAGAACATAGTTTGGACCAGAATTAGCCATCCAGTAGATATCGAACCCAACAATTCATGAACGAAAAACACAGCAAAATACTGATAACAAATTTTGTTGAAAATTCCTGTTTAAGGCCGCCAGGATTCCGAAATTGTAAAGTGAATTCACTAATAAAGTAATTTTGAAATAGCCCAATGGCGTTGAAAATGGTCCCCTGTAGCCCTCATCGATCAAACCGTATACGATTAATACCGATCTAACGCAAACCATCAATATCAATAGCACAGGTGACACATCCTCTTTACCATCATACCATATAATTCGTGTAATGAGCAGTATTACAGCAATGACAGACATTCCTCCTGCTACGTATGGCACCATGTCTAATATCTGGATAAAATCATAATAGGTAGCATACCAAAAATGTCTTCCAATAAAACTGTATGCAATCCAAACAATGCCAGCTATTGCCCAGTGGAGTAATTTGCATTTTTTACTTTGCCCTGTAACATGATAAGACAGGAACAAAGATATACTCAACAAGAAGAAAAAAGTTAAAATTGCGTATACCAATATTCCTGAAATTATCATATGTGCGTGAAGAACGCGGGCCTCGAAGAACAGATCATTAAAAAACACTCTAATTGCAATTAGACAATAGAGATTGTTGATGTAATATACAATATCGCATAATGCCCAATTTACAATGAAGACGTTGGTAGTTGTTCTCATATTTGGAAATCGAATCATTGTAAATATTATCAGTAAACATGGTACTACATTAATTATGTACATACATATCAATAAATAAGTAGATGTTGTCCAAAGCCCTGCAGGAAGCTCCTCCATCTGAAAACCAATTATGAACTTAAAATTTTGAAAGCATAAAACACAAATATTTTTAATGAATAAAAAAGGTTATCAATTTAAATTATAAATACACAATTAAAAATAGTATAGAACTTATAAATAATTTAAAAAATGTTGCACTAAATAAAAATTCTAAATTTGTATCATTTGACATTTGTAATATGTATACAAATATCCCAATTAAGGAAACGTTAAATATAATAAAGAACGATCTGCATAAAAAAGATTATCATAATGAATACATTGAACAATTAATAAACAACATTGAAATGATACTCAACCAAAATTATTTCAAATTTAATGATAAATATTATAAACAAACTGAAGGTTTAACAATGGGATCACCTATTTCAGCAATACTAGCGGAAATATATTTACAAAAATTCGAAGATAAAGCTAAGCAAATGTTAATGGAAAAATTTAAAGTCATAAAATGGTATAGATTCGTTGATGATACTTTTATTATCACAGAATATGATAATCCAAAGGAAATTTTAGATTACTTAAATACAATCAATGAAAAGATAAAATTTACCATGGAACTAGAATCAAATAATTCCATTAATTTCTTGGATTTAAATATCGAAAAGAAGAACAACAAATTAAATTATAATATACAGGTTGTATTATATTAAGTGTTCACCATTGGTAACTTTGTTATTATTGGAGTTGCAAAGTCGGTTAAATTAGCAAAGAATTAGTGTTTTTTCCGCTGATTACCATTATGAAACCAAAAAAACAATCGAACGTCAACTGTTCGAGATATTCACGAAAATAACATTTTTTTAAAAGGAATGCCCTATCCTTTTTTGCATATTTTGAAAGAATGTTTAATTTTGAGTGAAAAAGTCTTAATGCACTATTACGATTAAATTAACTACCGAGAAGTTACAAGCAATTGAATTTTTTATTTCAATTAATTACAAAAATCACGTAGGCACTGAAACAATTGAAAATTGTAATTATTAAAACGTCAAAAACAATTGAATGAATGTGTTAGTTAATATTTTCATCAAACATTAACGTGGTATATTCAATATTTATTACTTTTGGTGTGATTTAGTAACAGCTGTGTTCAATTTTGGTTCCCGACATGGCATTTTTACATTTAGAAAAATGTGACATGTTAGAAGCATATCTTATGTGCGGCAAGAACTCGGCGAGAGCTCGAGATTATTACCAGCAGCAGTACCCGCTTCGATTGCAACCAATTCAACAGTATTTTCTGAGACTGTATAGAAAGTTTAGGAGTAACGAAACAGTGTTTCAAAAGGGAAGAGAGAAGAAAAAAATTGTAATTTCTGAAGAAGTCGAAATTAATGTAATTGCGTATTTTGAGGCATATCCTAGAAATTCAATACGAGATATTTCAAGGGAGTTAAATTTGAGTTTGAACAGCAAACGTTACTTCCAGGCGATTTAAATCGAAGGTTAACTTTTTGCAACTGGTATTCAAGTTACTGCCAACGACACTTCAATAGCGAGTTTCATTTTCTGTGGACCGATGAATCGAACTTCTCAAATTTTGGAATGTACAACAGAAAAACGAATCATTATTGGGCCCGCGAAAATCCATTGCAAGTACACCCTATAAATCCACAAATGCGGTTCAGTCTAAATGTGTGGTGTGGAATTGTAGGTTCAAAAATTATTGGACCATTTTTTTACCGTGGTAATTTGACTGGAGTGAAATACGTAGAATTTATGAACACTGTCCTGCATAACTGTTTGGATGAAATGGATTTAATTTCAAGACAATACATCCATTTCCAACAGGATGGAGCACCGGCCCATAATTATCACGGAACAACCAATTTGTTAAACAGATTATTCATTGATAAATGGATAGGAACTAATGGGCCCGTGCGTTGGCCACCACGTTCGCCAGATTTAACCCCCATGGATTTTTTTCTGTGGGGGTATGTGAAAAATTTAGTTTACAGGGAGAGATATGCAACAGTTAATGAATTGGAGAATAAAATTTTAACAATAATTAATGTATTGGATGGTAGAAAAATTTTGAAAGCAGTGCGGTGTGTTCAAAAAAGAGCCCAAAAATGTGTCGAACAAGACGGTGACATTTTCGAACATTTATTATAATGTCTTGGTCATGCAATATGTTTTTCTAAATTTCTATTCTCAGTTTGCCGTGGAAGAAATGTTTCAATAAATACCATTTTCAATTGTTTCAGTGCCTACGTGATTTTTGTAATTAATTGAAATAAAAAATTCAATTGCTTGTAACTTCTCGGTAGTTAATTTAATCGTAATAGTGCATTAAGACTTTTTCACTCAAAATTAAACATTCTTTCAAAACATGCAAAAAAGGATAGGACATTCCATTTAAAAAAATGTTATTTTCGTGAATATCTCGAACAGTTGACGTTCGATTGTTTTTTTGGTTTCATAATGGTAATCAGCGGAAAAAACACTAATTCTTTGCTAATTTAACCGACTTTGTAGCTCCAATAATAACAAAGTTACCAATGGTGAACACTTAATATAATACAACCTGTATATCGAAAAAGTACGCAGACGGATCATATCATTCATTATAAATCAAACCATCCATACCAACATAAGATGGCAGCCTTTAGACATCTAATAAATAGGCTGTACAGCGTACCACTTAATAAAAATAATTTCAATAATGAACTAAATACCATTAAACAAATAGCTGTAAATAACGGATATAACATTAGTGTCATATACAAATTGATAAATAAATTTAAATTCAATAGAAGTAAACATAATAAAAGCAACCAAGAAAACAGCCAAGGAACAATAAATAATAGTGAACAGAAGTGTAAATGGGTAACTTTCAATTATTATGGAAACGTGACGAATAAATTAACAAAGATTTTCAGAAACCAAAATCTAAATATAGGATTAACAACAAATAATAAATTAGAAAAATTCTTAAAACCAAAAATCGAAAAAGAAGACAGATATGATTGGAATGGAATTTATTCAATTAAGTGCAACACATGTAACAAAAAATATGTTGGTCAAACTGGCAGAAGTTTCCATGAAAGGTATAAAGAACACATTAACAAAAATAATACAACTTCAAATTATACAAGACATTTATATCAAGAAAAACACCAGTTTGGTACCATTGAAAATACTATGAAAATAGAAAAAATAATGAAAAAAGGAGTCAGGATGAACATAGCTGAAAATATACACATTTATAAAAACAAAAATAAAGAACAGCTTATAAATGAACAGTTATACGTTAAGGATGATATGTTAATAAAACTAATAAACAAAATTAATACATAAATGAAATACAATAATAATAAAAGAATAGATAAAAATTAAAAATTAAAATAGTGGGGAGTGGATATAAAATTCAAAAAACTTGAAGGAACGCTTATAATATCAAATACTACTGATGACGCGAAATCGCGAAAACTGTTAGTAGTATGAACAGTTTTAGTATCGATAATTTATGTTATTTGTGATATGTAAAAAATTTGTGACGTACGTTTTAAGAAGTTCAAAAATTTTTTTAAAATGTTAAATATAGTGAAGTGCGTTTTAAAGTGTATTAACTGAAAAATGGATACATCCTGATTAATTCAGGTGTTAAAAATACAAATCATGTGGAAATCTAAGGAAATAAAAAAGTAAGTTTACTTAACAAATATTTTGTACAAGTACAGGTAGCCCTCGGTTTAGGCCGCGGTTCCGTTCTTACAAAAGCCGGCGCAAATCGAATCGGCGTAAAGTGAACCCATATTTACAGTGATGTATAGGGTTAGGTTCTACATAAGTGAAGAAGAAGCAAATCATTTTGTTTATTATTTCAGTATAATGCAAAATACATATACAGTCTAACTTCCATATAACGAAGCGTTACGGTGACCTTAAAGAAATTTGTTATAGAGAAACTTCGTTATATAGAAATTCATGTTGGGAAAAACTTTTCAGTTTAACCCTTTCAGGTTCACAAGAATTTTTGAAGCAATACGATTTTAGGCATTAAAATGGCAGGGTATCTATTTAACATAAAACAACGTACTTTTAAAATTTACGTTGGGACACATTATGTCGCAAGGTCGCAAAAGGATTCATATGCAGTTATGTAGTTATTTAATTAATTGAATAAATAAGACCACCCCAATGTTATGAAACATTTTTTAAGAGACAAGGAAAAGTATGGTAATAAAATTTAAAAAATTTGATACAGTAAAACTTTGTCAATTCCATTTAATATTGTAAAATTTTTGCACGCTTGAATTAGTGCCACTTACTTCGTCGGCTAATCCCTCATAAAATGTTGAACCTTGGATACATCTAGGAATATTACTACAACCGAGTTTTTTCTGAAGTTACAGTGAAACAACAAAAAAAACAGTTTTAAATCTCGAAAATTTGTAAAGTTAGGGAAAAAAATTCGTTATACGGAAATTTTTACTTCGTTATAAGGGGTATAAAATGCATCAAAAATGTGTCCAGGGTGAAGGTTCACCAAAAAAAATTCGCTATATAGAGAAATTCGTTAAATAGAAATTTGTTATAGGGAAGTTTGACTGTATTATAAACTTAATGTTTAAAATGTATTTTATGATAAAGTAAAGTGAAATGTTTTTATTAAAAAATATTAAGAAAAACAAATGAAATTTCAAAGTTTCGGATCTCTTGCATTTTTTCGAAAAAGATCCCCTGAAACGAAAATCAGTCTAAAATCGGTGAATTACCCAATTATGTACACGGCGAAACGGTGAATTGTACAGCGGCGTTATTGTGAATCGACGTAAATTGAGCCGGCGTAAACCGAGGGCTACCTGTATTTATTTATTTAAAAGCACAAGCGTTCTTTGTTATCATAACATACGAATTCACAAGTTTAGAACAGAAATAGTTTAAAATTTACCTTGTTGTGTTGTATGAATTAATTATTAACAGTTTATCAAATATTTGGCTGTTTGTTCTTCAAACATATTCTGAAGTCTGAAACGGATACCGATACTGATATCAAGTGGTACCATGGATTTTAATCAATTGCGGTTGTATTTTTTATTGTTATCAAAAAAGATACTGGTTTGAATTTCCTACATTAAATGCTAAATACTTGCATTTCAAAAACTTCCAATCATTTTCGTTTTTTAAATTGTGTCTTTAATTGTTTCTCATCGGTCCTACTATTCAGAAACAGTCTCACAAAGTGACACAAGCGTCACAACTTAAATACACAGATATCTGAATTGGCAAGTGGTTTTCCTTGCTTTAATTATGTATGCCACAATAAACCTCATCCTAGAGGAGGCTCGTCAATAGTTACACAGTTGGTAGTATTTGAAAAATTATATTAATAATTGTAAGTGAACTTCATTATGCACATGTATAAAATACTGGAATTATTATTGAAAAAATTACAACAATTTAAAAAAATGCTGTGTCACTCTTGACCAGATTTCCCAACATACAGTACCTACCTACTTTCATTTCACAATACAATGGCGATATTATTAAAATTATTGTTAAAGGTTTAAAGATTAATAATCACTGGAAACTGAAAGAAAGACAATCATTGTGCCCCTAATTAAGAAAATGGTATAAGTCAATAAAAAAAAATTAGTTTATCAGTTATTTCACATCACATTACATAATACTATAAAATGTATACAAATTATTTTTTTATTTTTTTTCATTTTAACCATTTTTATAATTATAAGCACAGGCCATTTTTGCATCTTTTTGAAGGTTGACATTGTATTTCATAAATCTCAAAAATAAAAAAACAATCTGTAATGGAAAATCTTTAAAATTTATTTTATCACAAGTACAAATAATACATTAGTTGAACAGTGGCGTATCCTTCCTTTGGGGCTGCTTACAGCAAAATAATAACAAAATGATCTCTTTAAAATCATTGTTAAACATCAGCAGAATTCCGAAATTATAAAATGGATTCGGCGATAAAACAAAATTGAAATACTGTAATATTATTCTATACTGCCACTCAATACTGGACCAACTGTAAATTGCTGATCTAACGCACATCAACATTATTAATAATAAGGGCGATATATCCGCTTCACCTTCATACAATATAATTCTTGTAATGAGAACTATTACAGCAATTACAGAAACAAATCCTGCCACGTACGGAATTGCGTCTATTTCCTTGACATAATCATAATAACGAGACCAATGTTGCTGTACAGTGACGATGCACATAAACCAAATTATAATGGCTGCTGCCAAGTGGTACATTCTATACACTTTGTAATATTTTTTAGGTGGTTTTCTAACGTTATAAGACACGAACAAAAATAGACTCAAGAGCAGGCAAAAAATTAAAGCTGCGAATACAGACATTCCAGAAACTAACCAATTTGCTTGAAAAATGGACCGATCCTTCGGAATAAAATTAATTACTATCAGGGAAATGAGATTGCTTCCATTGTAGACAAGATCGCATAAAGTCCAATTTAGAATGTAGAAGTTGGTGGTTGTTCTCATATGTGAAAATCGAGTCATTACGAATATTATGACAATACGTGCCAAGATGTTCACAACGTGCAAGAAGGTGAGCAAAAAATTTGGTACCATCCAAGGCCCTTCGTCAAATTCCATCTGAAAACTAATTGGGAATTTAAAAGTTGATTATTTTTCGACTCTTATTGCAATGATTGATTAAGAAATTAATTTTGAACAAATAAGCAACTTTGATGCACATTAAACATAACTTTTGCAAAACTAATTAAATTGAAACTAGTAAACTTTCAATAAACGTACTCTACTATTCTACACTGAAAAAAAAAAGTAGTAAATAAAACTACAATTGTACAAATTTTTACCACAAATTGTATTAAAAATACGACTAGTTACAAATTGTATCATTTTTTTCTAAACAATTGTAGTAACTTGGTTGTAGCTACATTTACAATAATTTGTGGCATATAGTACTAACGTGTATAGCGAGATTTTCGACAAATATAATAGTAAAGTGTACTACACAGTCATTGCAAAATTTACTAAAATAAAGACTAATGTGTTCCAAATCTTTACAGTAAAAAGTATAAGATTTTATACTAAAAATTACTATTTTAGAGATTAAATTTTGCGACAAAAAAGAGAAACAGTTACCATATACACATATCTTTTTCTATTATTATTGCCGTTATTTTTACTACAGGTTTTGCAGCATATTTTGCAACAATTAACAGACTTCTGCGCCTAATTAATGTAGTAAAAAGTAATATGTATATTCGTTGCAAAATACTACATTTTTTATGAATCACAATTTACTACTTTTTTTTGGAATGGAATTAGTGGTAAAATGAACCAGGTAAAATGAAACGCAAGAATTAATTATAACAGGATTGTTTCTTATATATTTTAAACAACATCTACAGTAATAATACAAGTAAATACAAAAAGAGCTTTTACTTACAAATTATGTTCCTTGTTCATAACAATTTTTAAAATTTTTTAACACTTATTACAAATCACAAACATTTTAAAAAACACATTCTTTAAAACATTGTCAAATACACAAATTACATTTTAAAAACATATTTTTTAAAAACATATTTTTTAAAATGTAATCAATATACATCAAATTTTCATGATTGGAAAAAGTGGACATACATCATTCTGCTTCTCTGGTACAGATTTTATAAATTAATTCTGAACAAAACTATTTTTACTTGATGCTCAATTTTTAATTTCTCTAATTTTTGGCCAAACAGTTTCCGCGTGCTCAAAATTGGAATTAATTCCTTGAGATCTTCTCGATCAAGATTGAGTAAGGTCTGTTTGTCGACTTCGTTTACTGTAAAACAAATTTCATAATTAATAGTTACTGTCAAATAAAACGCGGTAAAACAATAGAGGTATGTTGCAACGATGGACTTTATGAATACTTTATTAACCCCTTACCGCCCCCTGTGAAAAATATGGGTCACCATGAAAATGTTTTTTTTTTCAAGTTATTGTGAAATTTTTGTTGTTAACACTATCTGTCCCGTATTTGGCACACTCAAATGTTTTATAAGATCATCATAAAAGGTATTACGTGGTCCTGACCGTAATATATGACATATTTGACGCCTAGTAATATTTTGAACTTTTTATAAAAAATTGCGATAAAAATTTTTTTTAGTATTTTTTCAAGTGTTCAATAACGATAATTAATAACATATATTTAATTGAACGGTATAAAAAAAATCGGGCGGTAAGGGGTTAATGAATAGTAAAAACTGTTTCGATAGTACTTACCGTCAAAGCTCACCCTCAACCGGTCTAACAAGCCCCAGCTTTCTAAGGTTGTCTTAACGAAGTCATCCATACCTAACTCACACAAAATCACAACGCAAAACTAATAATTATTAATAAACTTATCGCACTTATAGTCAGTAAGTTAAGACTTTATTAATTTCACTTTACTAACTAATTATAATTAAAAAGATTGATACAAAATTATGCGTATTAAAAAGAAGTTGTTCGTAAGCTCTCGAAAGAATGAATGACCGTTTTTAATCAGTTTGTTTATATTGCGAGGTTGTTTATCACTCCAATTGCTGGAAGGCGCTCTTCACCGGCTCCACCGACCAGCCACAACATCCTCCTTCACGCATATCGACTACACACTGTTTCGGATGTATAATATAAATAAATAAATGCAAAATCAGCAGAAATTCACAACTCTTATCTGTAAACCGCAATATAATCAATATTGATTAAAGCCCAATTTTCCGTGGCATTAACCTATTAACTCCAATGACGGTAGCGTTCTAGTGTTAAAGGCGTATTTTGTGTGACTTAATACTGTTTGGGTCAGAAGTTCAAATATACGTTATACACGGCTTGTAAAACAGACAATGAGAGCAAAATCTCAAAAAATAATTTTGTTACGATATTTTTCCCTGGTATCCTATTTCCTAGCGGGGTGCGATCAGTGTAAATTATTTTATTGTCGGCAATTTTTCGGCAACGGGCCGCGTCCGCAAATCTGTTCCTTCCCTCTCGATCACTTTCAATAAAATACATTCGGCAAGCACGTGCCAACAATTATGAATTTGTATTGGCCAGAAATTTTCGAAAAATATGCAACAATTGTAGTGACGTTAATCCATTTATTTTATAGTAAAACTCACTCAAAATATAATGTAAGTTGCAACAATCTTATAGCAAATATTAAAACAAAAGTAATACCATAATTGTTTTGAAAAAGTAATACACTTTGTAGATAAGATTGCTACAAAGTTTTCACTACAAATGCTTTAAAAATTGTATCACAATTTTAAGTAACAAATGCTCTCTTTGTAGCAAAAATTGTTACAAAATATGTGCTACATTATTGTAGTAATTTGTAACATACGATTTTTTTCAGTGTAATAATTAGTATTAGTATTAGTAGTATAAGTTGCCCTATAGGAAGTCCTGCAAAATTTTAAAATAAAATGTAGTTTGGAACAAAAACAGTTTGCAATTATTTACCTTTCGCTGTTCTATGAAATAGTAATTAGCAACTTATCAAAGAAATTCTGAAGTTTGACTGCGAACAGGATACGGATTTTGTTATCACTTGGCAACATTTCGTGGTTGATTTATTAAAAACTTGAGGTAACAATTACAATCAGAAACCGATTTTTTGCGTTTCCTCCATGTGATTTTTATTTTGGAATTTCGTTGAATTTTCCAAAATAAATAAAGTTGATTTGTTAAATAAATAAAAGCAATAAATTTAATATATAAATTTATCTTCCTGTTAACAATAATTTAAAAGATAATTATACAAATGAAAGGAAGAAATAAAAATATTAAAATTTCATCATTAACTATTTTCTATCTTAATAATAACAATGAACTTGTTAAGTTAAATGCAACTATATATAAAGTTAAGTAAACTTACTTTTTTATTGGGTCTTTAGATTTCCACATAATTTTATTTTTATTTTAAACACCTGAACTAATCAGGATATGTCCAGTTTTTCCAGTTTTTACACTTTAAAAACGCAATTCACCTACATTTAACATTTTTAAAAAATTCTTGAAAACTTTTTAAAAACGTACGTCACAAAACTGTTCATACTACTAACAGTTTTCGCGATTTCGCATCATCAGTAGTATTCGATATTATAATTATTATTATTATTATTATTATATTATTACTATTATTATACAACAGCACCTGCATATAAAATGTCAAAAACTATTGCTAATGAATTAAAAAAGGTTATCAATTTAAATCATAAATATACAATTAAAAATAGTTTAGAACTTATAAATAATTTAAAAAATGTTGCACTAAATAAAAATTCTAAATTTATATCATTTGACATTTGTAATATGTATACAAATATCCCAATTAAAGATACGTTAAATATAATAAAGAACGATCTGTATAAAAAAGATTATCATAATGAATACATTCAACAATTAATAAACAACATTGAAATGATACTCAACCAAAATTATTTCAAATTTAATGATAAATATTATAAACAAAATGAAGGTTTAACAATGGGATCACCTATTTCAGCAATTCTAGCAGAAATACTTTTACAAAAATTCGAAGATAAAGCTATGCAAATGTTAATGGAAAAATTTAAAGTCATAAAATGGTATAGATTCGTTGATGATACTTTTATTATCACAGAATATGATAATCCAAAGGAAATTTTAGATTACTTAAATACAATCAATGAAAAGTTAAAATTTACCATGTAACTAGAATCAAATAATTCCATTAATTTCTTGGATTTAAATATCGAGAAGAAGAACAACAAATTAAATTATAATATATATCGAAAAAGTACGCAGACGGATCATATCATTCATTATAAATCAAACCATCAATACCAACATAAGATGGCAGCCTTTAGACATCTAATAAATAGGCTGTACAGCGTACCAGTTAATAAAAATAATTTCAATAATGCACTAAATACCATTAAACAAATAGCTGTAAATAACGGATATAACATTAGTGTCATATACAAATTGATAAATACATTTAAATTCAATAGAAGTAAACATAATAAAAGCAACCACGAAAACAGCCAAGGAACAATAAATAATAGTGAACAGAAGTGTAAATGGGTAACTTTCAATTATTATGGAAACGTGACGAATAAATTAACAAAGATTTTCAGAAACCAAAATCTAAATATAGGATTAACAACAAATAATAAATTAGAAAAATTCTTAAAACCAAAAATCGAAAAAGAAGACAAATATGATTGAAATGGGATATACTCAATTAAGTGCAACATATGTAACAAAAAATATGTTGGTCAGACTGGCAGAAGTTTCCATAAAAGGCATAAAGAACACATTAACAAAAATAATACAACTTCAAATTATACAAGACATTTATATCAAGAAAAACACCAATTTGGTACCATTGAAAATACTATGAAAATAGAAAAAATAATGAAAAAATGGGCCAGGACGAACATAGCTGAAAATATACACATTTATAAAAACAAAAATAAAGAACAGCTTATAAATGAACAGTTATACGTTAAGGATGATATGTTAATAAAACTAGGAAACAAAATTAATACATAAATGAAATACAATAATAATAAAAGAATAGATAAAAATTAAAAAATTGAAAAAGTGGGGAGGTGGATATAAAATTCAAAAAACTTGAAGGAACGCTTATAATATCGAATACTACTGATGATGCGAAATCGCGAAAACTGTTAGTAGTATGAACAGTTTTAGGATCGATAATTAAATGTTGATTTTATTTGTGTTATGTAAGAATTTGTGACGTACGTTTTTAAAAAGTTTTCAAGAATTTCTTAAAAATGTTAAATGTAGGTGAAGTGCGTTTTTAAAGTGTAAAAACTGGAAAAACTGGACATATCCTGATTAGTTCAGGTGTTTAAAATAAAAATAAAATTATGTGGAAATCTAAGGACCCAATAAAAAAGTAAGTTTACTTAACTTTATATATATTTATGCGTCCACATAAAGGAAATAAAAATGAAAAAGTTGACTAAATGCAACTAATTGTTTTCACAGCTTAAGTTTTCCCATAATTACAAAGCAAAGTAACTACATCCATTTTTACTAAAAAACAAATTAAAAGCGATAAACTTATTTGCAATATCTAAATGTAGTGATTTACCTTTTTCTGTTGGGCGAATTGCCAATTAACAGTTTATGCAAGGTTGTTCTGTCTTCAACTAAATTTTTAAGACTGACTGACTGTGTGAGTTCCTATTAGGTTTTCCACTGTGGTTTTCATTATCACTGCTCACATTAAGTATACATTACATTAACTACTCAAAAACAATAAAAGCCATCAATTATTGATTCCAAGTACTTTCTAAATTTAATCACACTTTAATTTGTTTTGCAGTCTTAAATAATTTAAAACTTGAATGAACTAAATAATTATAGTAATTGATAATAACTAAATAAATATTAATATTCCGTTTTGAATAAGAATCAGTGCGATTGGTGCAACTTAAAAATTATGATTGAATAACCAATCACGTTATTAACAAGTAGAACATTAATTCATAACTCAATTTTCACAAAGCTGTTGTACGCATATTGTAAAGTTTCCCATTTCATAAGCTCGATAAATTTTTCTCCACTTCAACTACAGACCTTATACTTCCCAAAACCAGATTACTTGTCAATCTCACTCATAATTTTGAAATTTTCTTGTTTAATTAAATAAAGCGATTAAAATTATTTGTAACAATGCAATCTCCAAACTTAGTGAAAAGTGAATTAAAACGATTTGTAGTGATTTACCTTTTTGTGTGGTGGGAATTGACCAGTGATAGTTTATGTAAGGTTGTTCTGTCGTCAACTAAATTTGCAAGACTAACTGTGAGTTCCTATGCGTTTTTTCACTGTGATTTTCATTATCACTTTTTACATTAAATATACATTACATTAACTACTCAAAAACAATAAAAGCCATCAATTATTGATTTCAATCACACTTTAATTGAACAAACTAAATAATTATAATAATTGATAATAACTAAGTATAAATTAAAAACATTAAACATCGATTGAATTCTTTGAATGAGAATCAGTGCAACTTAAATTTTGCTTAAAACTGCAATCAAAATATAACAAAACAGTGAAATTGATTAACGGATTTCGGCAAACGAGAGCAACAAAAATAGTGATAAAAACTGAATAACCAATCGCGTTATTAACAAGCAGAACATAGTGCAAGAACAAAGTACAAATGTGCCAACAAATTAAAATTAATGTTGACAAATCTGTTCTGTTGGTGTTTTTGCGGCGCAATAATTTGATCAGAACGATTATTACAAGCAGAGAAAACAAGAAAACGTACACTTCCATTTCCGAGTAATAAACAAACGTTGCATCATAAACTCGAGGATGTGTGCAGACGAAAGTAACGGCTGTACCAACCCCAACCAGCCAAACAATAAGGGCTAATAAGTGATGGTACATCTTGTACGTTGCAAACTGAAACGGAAAGTTATGAATTAGGAACCAATGTATGGTTAAAAGCAGTACGAAACATGAGGTCACATTTTTTATTCTTTCCAGGATGCTGTTGGTTAAACAGTCTTGATAAAGTAACTCCTTGCAGGTGTAACTGGTTTTCCAAATTACTTTTGTTATTGTTTTGCTTAATTTGCCAATAATTAGCAGGAGATCACAGACAGTCCAATTTATTATGTAGAAGTTTGTGATTGTTCTCATATTTGGAAATCGAAGCATCACAAATATGATGGCACAACATACCGGGATGTTGATTAAATCCGTAATTATGTAGAAGGTTGTTAGTGAATCGTGTGAATGATTGGTTGACTCCATTTCAGGTTTAAAATTTTTTGTGCTGCTAAAAATTGAATTATTTGCATAATTTTTTATTAAATTTAAATCAAATTAATTCATACCTGAAGATGAGTTAATTGCTTCAACAAATTGCACTGATTCGGTTTATAGGTTTTTTAGTTCATCACCACGAAATAACGAATGTGCTTCTGACAAGGAAATGTTACAAAAATATATGCGTTATCTGCGATTCTCGAGTAAACATTTTGGCGGATATCAAATTAAATCAACATACAATCATTTTTATTTAAATTTAAGTTTAAATCGTTGTTTTCGCTGTTTAATTAAAGTCTCTTTTCCTAGGTTTTATACTTAGGCGAATAACTTAATGTTTTTCGGATGGGACAATTGGGGAGTTGAAATTAAAACCGTGTTAAGGGTCTTTTCATACATTTTAAGATATTCAATTTTTTTAGTTCAATAATTTTGTAAAAAATTAAGAAAGTTCTTTGGCATCAATATAATGTGCCTGCGAAATATTTGTACGTATTAGAGAAAAAATTGAATATTTTAAAATGTATGAAAAAGCATTGAACACGGTTTTCATTTCAACTCCTCAATTGGGATTATGTTCTCATCGTATTTTAATATTCAGCTTATCTTTTAATGCAAATAAAATTCATTTTCGATAATATAATATTTTTGGTAGAACAGTAAACTTTGTAAACACCAGGGGCAGTAAGAAATAGTTGCTATATTAATTCAGAAACAATAACAAACTATTATTCTTATAAATGCATTAAATATTAATTTTTTAGGAAGTTGAATTTTTATAACTCCATGAATTTAACAATTCTTAAATTGTTATATCGAAACTTTTCATTTTAGTTAGAAAACTATTGAAAATCCTAAAACAAAATATTCAAAATGGTTCAAAATGAAATAATTAAAAAAAGCCAAAAAAATAATGAAACCTCTTCTTAATAACATTGTCGCAAAATTATAACACACACTTAAAACTAGGACGATAATTGGTCCGTCACGTTCCATCATTCCAAAGAGGACGAAATTCAAGCAGTGATGAAATGAAAATTCGGTGGCAGCAATTCTCGGGATTGTGTTGATGCCAATGTCAATTATGCAACATATTGCGTCGCATACTGTCCAGTTTAGAATGTAAAAATTTGGGGTTGTTTTTATAATTGAAAATCGGAGCATTACGTATACGATACAATCCTAGTAGCAAGGAAATATTTTTTTATTTTCCTTGAATATTTAAAAAATATTTTTATGACATGGTTGTTAACATTTTAGAAATATTTCTAAAAAACATTTTAGAAATATTTCTAAAAAACATTTAAAAAATATTTTTTCAATACATTCAAAAAATATTTCTTAAATATTAACAAAAGTGACATAAAAATATTTTTTTAATATTGTTGCAATAATAATGAGATTTATTTTGATATAACGTATGAATTAAATTGTTATTAATATAAATGTAATTTATCAAAGTGCTGGCGGCGTTTTAAAAGGAGTTTTGTTGGATTTTGACTTATTAATTTCATATTAATTAAATGATTGTCTCACCGAATTATATAATACAATATTGTTTCAGACTTTTATTTTTTGAATTTTTTTTTATACAAAATGTAATATTTTTTGAACATAAAGAATTTTTTTTATGTAAACCTAATATTTTATGAATAGGCAGAAACAAATATTTTTTCTTGGTATAAATGTACCATTTCTTGAATGTACAAAAATAAATATTTTTTCTTTATGTAAATCTAACATTTTTTGAATATGGAAAAATAAATATTTTTTTCCTGATCTAGTATTTCTCGAATGTATAAAAACAAACATTTTTTTCATAATGTAAATCTAGTATTTTTTAAATATTCAAAAATAAACGTTTTTTAAATTTATTTGAAATTTTTTTTAAAAATATTAAAAACATTCGAATATATTTTAAATATTTTATAAATATTAAGTAAATATTGTGTGCTACTAGGGAACATGTCGGTATGTTAATCAAGCTTATGCACTGACAAATGTACCAATTTATTAAAATAACGTCTGATTGAATATCGCTTTTTGGACACATAATATTTCTAAAATATTAACAAAAGTGTCATAATTTTTTTTTTTTTAATATTGATGTAATAATAATGCGATTTATTATGATATAACGTATGAATTAAATTGTTATTAATATAAATGTAATTTATCAAAGTGCTGACGGCGTTTTAAAAGGAGTTTTGTTGGATTTCGACTTATTAATTTCTTATTAATTAAATGATTGTCTTACCGAATTAATAATAGTACAATATTATTTCAAATTTTTATTTTTTGAATTTTTTTTTTTATAGAAAATGTAATATTATTTGAACGTAAAGAATTTTTTTTATGTAAACCTAACTGATATTTTATGAATAGGCAGAAACAAATATTTTTTCTTGATATAAATCTAACATTTCTTGAATGTACAAAAATAAATATTTTTTCTTTATGTAAACCTAATATTTTTTGAATATGGAAAAATAAATATTTTTTTCTTGATCTAGTATTTCTCGAATGTATAAAAACAAATATTTTTTTCTTAATGTAAATCTAGTATTTTTTAAATATTCAAAAATAAACGTTTTTTAAATTTATTTGAAATTTTTTTTAAAATTATTAAAAACATTCGAATATATTTTAAATATTTTATAAATATTAAGTAAATATTGTGTGCTGCTAGGGAACATGTCGGTATGTTAATGCACTGACAAATGTACCAATTTATTAAAATAACGTCTGATTGAATACCGCTTTTTGGACACATAATATTTCTAAAATATTAACAAAAGTGTCATAATTTTTTTTTTTAATATTGATGTAATAATAATGCGATTTATTATGATATAACGTATGAATTAAATTGTTATTAATATAAATGTAATTTATCAAAGTGCTGGCGGCGTTTTAAAAGGAGTTTAGTTGGATTTGGACTTATTAATTGCATATCAATTAAATGCTTGTCTTACCGAATACAATATTATTTCAGACTTTTATTTTTTCAATTTTTTTTTTTTTTTATATAAAATGTAATATTTTTTGAACATAAAGAATGTTTTTATATAAACCTAATATTTTATGAATAGGCAGAAACAAATATATTTCCTTGATATAAATCTAATATTTCTTGAATGTACATACAAAAATAAATATTTTTTCGTTATGTAAATCTAATACTTGATCTAATATTTCTCGAATGTATAAAAACAAATATTTTTTTCATAATGTAAATCTAATATTTTTTAAATATTCAAAAATAAACGTTTTTTAAATTTATTTTAAATTTTTTTAAAAAATATTAACAACATTCGAAAACATTCGAATATATTGTAACTATTTTATAGATATTAAGTAAACATTGTGTGATACTAGGGAACATGTCGGTATGTTAATCAAGCTTATGCACTGCCAAACTGCAAAATCATCCATTTCTGAGTGGGCAGTGACATTAAACTGCAGTTCACTCAGTTCTCCATTTTTTGTACCTTCTGAAAAAAAAAAATTGTTGGATGAAAGGAACTTATTGATATTGCGGTTTAACCAAATTGCAATTAATTAAACATCTGATTTCGGTTGAGCGCCACGTTGAGCAGTTTTTAAACACCCAAACGTTATCAACATGCACTGCCTAAAATTACTGTTGAACGACATGATAATGACGAAATTAAACAATGGAGTCATCCACACGATAAGAGATAACACCATGAAGAAGACGTTGAACACATTGAAGCAGTACAAAAGGGCCGTAATTGACCAAACAACTGTGTACCAAGTTATCAACAATAACGTTGTTATGTCGAATGAGATATTCTTCCTGCTGCACAATACTTTTGTCACATAAATGATAACAATAAGGAACAGCAATAAACCTAATATGTATTGAACCACATCGTTAAATAAAGTTATGTTTTGATTCCCAGAACATATCGCGATGAATGCGCCTGCGCTACCTATACCCATCATCCAGATGAGGCCAAGTATTGTGTGGTGGTAGGCCTGGTTGGACTCGGTTGGCACAGAGAAATTGTTGCTTAAGTACCAATGTACCCCCAAGAACAGCACGATGAATGAAACTGCGTGCTGCATCGTTCCCAAAACTTTGATGTTCAAACAGTGATCATAAGCAGTGAATTCGGATTTCATAATGATGCGCGGGACTCGGTTGATGCAGATGTCTGCGACGCAGCAAACAGCGTCACCTATCGCCCAGTTTAATATGTAGAAATTTGCGGTTGTCTTCATAACTGAAAATCGCAGCATCACAAACACAATGCAGCAACAAATCGGGATGTTGAGTAGACTTATAACGGCCGCAATTATTTCCGAGGGTTGCACTGACGATTCGACGATTTCTTGTTTTATTGTCATGTTGTACCATTCCAATCTGCCGAAATCCTCCATTTCAGAACTGAAAAGAAACGAATTAGTTAGAAATGAATTTGATTTTTTCAACAAGAGATATTAAACTGGCGAAAAAATGTAGGTCGGGATGTAAGAAACGACAAGGGTAAACTGCATAATATTAAATTTTCTTCTGCACATTGCACTCACAAAGTTGTTTGATATTAAATACGTCACGTAACACTGAGGAATATTAAATGGCTACAAATGGTTGCACTGAGACATTTATTACTTTTTAAAAGAGAATTTATTACTTCAAAATTGAGAAATCCTTGACGGTTTTTTAAATTTGCCGCCTAAATTGCGATGCGTAGGTCGTAACTCGACACATTGGTATATTTAACAATGGTTGAAAAGTCAGCTTATGGTTTCAATTTGTTTTTATTTACACATTTATGCATTTACATTTTAAAAAATAAAATGAAATTTACAATAATTGCTTGGAGTGTTGGTCTTCATACACAAATTGACTCGATGTTTCATATTTTCGAATAATCTGATGAGAACTTTTCATAAAATATTCAATTTCTAAAATTTTCTCAACTAACTTAATGTCATCTGAGCTTCATGAGCGGTCGCTCCATCATGCTGGAACTAGCCACAATGTAACTGATCAAGGTAAACTTGATTAACGAATTTTTTCAAGACAGTAATAGTATATTATACAGGTTGTATTATATTAAGTGTCCACCATTAATAACTTTTGTCATTATAAAAATGAAAACTTATGTATTTTTTTGCGAGGAACACGATGGTGCAATTAAAAATCGATTTGCTCTAAGATTGATAGAGATAGAAAACTATAAATCGAGAAAATGGCCGTAGCTCCGTTAATACTGGAGCAACTCAATTGATTCTTGTTCCATCGTTTCCGGCAGAAAAAGTTATCCTAGTAAGGAAAAAAGAAAAGAAAAAGAAAAAAAAGAAAACAAAAAAGAGAGAAAAAAGCCAAACCAAGAAAAACACTTTTTTTCTTTCTTGCTTAGAGCGTCATATAAACATGAAAACTTATGTATTTTTAGCGAGGAACACGATGGTGCAATTAAAAATCGATTTGCTCTAAGATTGGCAGAGATAGAGATCCTAAACCTAATCTAACCTAACCTAACATAACCAAATTTTGTTTATATTTTTGTGTTTCTCTTTCGGGGATATTTTAGAATTTTTACACTGTTGAGGTTATGTTGTCATTATTTACCTGTTCTAAATAAACAATTGCACTGTTAAAAAAGAAAAAAAAAAGATGTTCGAAAATGCCACCCTCCTGGTCTACGCATTTTTGAGCTCTTTTTTGAACATTGCGCGCTGCTTTCAAAATTTTTCTACCATTACTTTCTATCAATTTATCAATGAATAATCTGTTTAACAAATTGGTTGTTCCTAGATAATATGGGCCGGTGTTCCGTTCTGTTGAAAATTGATGTGTTGCCTTGAAACTAAATTCATTTCATTTCAAAATTGAACAAATCAAAAGTAATGAAAATTGAATATACCTCCTTAATGTTCGATGAAAATATTAGCTGTCACATTTATTCAATTGTTTTTGACGTTTTAATAATTATCATTTTCAATTGTTTCAGTGCCTACGTGATTTTTGTAGTTAATTGAAATAGAAACTTCAATTGCTTGTAACTTCTTGGTAGTTAATTTAATAGTATTAGTGAATTAAGACTTTTTTACTCAGAATTAAGCATTCCTTTGAAATAGGTAAAAAAGTGTAGGGCATTCCATTTAAGAAAATGTTATTTTCGTGAATATCTCGAGCAGTTGACGTTCGATTGATTTTTTGCTTTCATTATAGTAATCAGCGAAGAAAACACCAATTCTTTGCTAATTTAAGCGACTTTGTAGCTCCAATAATAACAAAGTTACCAAAGGTGAGCACTTAATATAATACAACCTGTACAGGGTGAGTTAAGTTTTATCGCCCGGGGGAAAATAGGCCTTTAAAATAATTTGTCAATTCTCATAAATTGCATGAGTAATTTTATATTATTAAGGTACATAGAAACCAAGAAAAAATCGTTTTTTTTAAATCAGGTAAAATTTTGGCTTTCTTTCAATTACTAATTACTCAATTTATTAGTTCTTTTTATGTACGAATAGTAAAATATTTTCACACAATTTAGTGTAATTGAAATAATTTTACTAATTTGGGTTCATTAAATAAAGCAATTTCCGTATTAGAGGGTATTTTTTTACATGATGTACGACATAAGCTGACCAATTCACCTAACAATGGTATTGATTTTGGGTACTTGGCTGATTATTTATGACAGTCATAAAGTTAAGTTAAAAAGTGCAACGTTACTTTTTACAGGACCGGAATAAGGATCTTCGCTATTTCTTTAAAAGTTCACAACATCGTAACTAACAGCTACACGGTAATTATAATCATAATAAAAAATAATTCTTGCAATATTAAATTTTAAACTTGATAAGAAAATCGCTTACCAGCTTCTAATTTTCGTTAGTATATCTGTCTACAATTTTGTGTTTTAATTTTGCCGTCTGCAAAGTCAATATACCTATCGGTTATTGAACCTTCCCATAAAATAAATTGTTTAACTCACCCAAAGTTTAAAAACCCTGGTCACAACCCTAGGTCACTTTGTGAATAAAGAAACATTCACATTCGCAACAAATTTTCCAACACTTAAACATCGTTGATAAAAAGTGAAAATTAAAACTTTGTTTTGTGGAATAGTGAACATTTGTGTTTAGTTCAGGTATAATCATTCCATTTCAATACTCAGTCGAGGAGAAGCTTGAAATGCTTTTAATTTATGGGGCAACACTTTGGGCATCTTTTATAAAATAAACTTAATATTTACCTATTAAAAACTTAATTTATTTTTCTCACAAATTCCAGAATACGGGTCTGGCAACAACTAAACGCCGTTCCCTTCAGTTTTATGGGTCGATCATCAGGTATTGTTACGTGGTAGACCGTATTATCCATTGTTGGAAAGTCATAAATAAAAGTATATTCGTGCTTTATGTTAAATTTGATTTAACTCAAAAAGTAATAATTTTTTAACGAATCAAATTGCAATTAATTACGAATAATTTGACAAATTTTGAAATAAAAAACCAAATATGGAAATTTTACCCGAAACTTTTTGTTTTACTTTTTTGGCTTGAAATAAAAATGATTTGGAAAATTTGTAGCACTAATGGAAAGTGTAAAGTTCAACTGATGCAACATGTAAATTGCATACTTTTCCCTCAATTTTTAATAGGTATTATGGCCGGGGCGGTAAAACTTAACTCACCCTGTATACCGAGACTTGTTATTTTCTGCAGAAAACATATAAATTTGTTCAATTTGCGTTTAATTTATCCACGAAATTGAATTAAAGGACGCTGAGGTCACCCCGGTAAAAACATGGCAGTTAATGAATTAAGCGCGTTCTGCGAATTGTTTTCACAAAAAACCAAGTTCCTTTTAAATGAACGCCTGTTTGGTCATTTCCTCGTAAACGACGTACGTGCCAGTACTCCATAATATGCCACCAAGTGCACAGACGACACTGCCTGAGAAAACGGTCCAAAATTCAATTCTTAAAAGTTGCTCAACGAAAAGTGAACCCTGACGCGATCATGATATCATCTTTCTGAAGATTTAAAGTGCCCGTTTCCGTTTACTTCAAGTTTCAAGTGGTGTCAGTTTACTGTAATTATTTCGTGGTGGTTCAAATCTTAATTCCGGCCATTATTAAATATGGATGAAGACCTGACCTTCGAACTTACCAACCTAACTGCAGTTGAACGAGATTCGTTGAAAATTACCGTTTCAATCTTCGACGTAGCATTAATAACAATCCGGATAATAACAACGATGTCCTGCGGACTGATTGTGTTAATAATTTTGAAATTTAAACGAATGAAAACGATACCATTTTTTTACATCTTAAATTGGCACATTGCCGATTTGTTGTTCGGTGTTATGTCACTAGCGACGTTCGTCGCATATTTGTTGAACGAAAATAAAATCACCAGAAACATCAGTTGCGTTAATTTGGTCCTCTACGACGACCTCCAATTAGCGGTTGCGTTTTTTGTGTTGCTATTAAGCTTCCAATGGGTTCTCAACGTAATTTTTCCGTTGACCACAAACAAAAACAAAGTTTATCACAGCTCCATTATTATGATCATGTGGATATTCAGTGTGGCTTGCGCATGCGCAGGAATCATCAACGGCTGTGTTAAGGGCTCCCATCATTTTATTGTCAGGTACAACTCGAGAATATTAATCATCATCTACTGCTTGCTGGCATTAATCATTGTTATCGCCAAATATGCCACTTGGAAGAAAAATATTGAATCTAACACAAACAAATCGGTTTTTGTATTGACGATGGTTTATTTGGCGAATTGGTTGCCGCCTTGGTTCCTGGCTGAATTTATCAATCGCGACGCTTATTTTGTTGTTTTTGAGGTGTTTGTGCACATCGCCCAATTAAATTCTGTTCTTAATTTAATCGTTCTGGCGGAAGTCAATCAAGCCTTTAAGCAATCTCTATTGGATTTGTGCAGGCAATTAAGAGGGATTTTTAATCGGAACGGTTTAAATGTTGACAGAAATGTTGTAAATATTGAGAGATAGTTTTATTTTTACAATGTTTATTGTTACTTTTATAAATTTTGCTTCAATAAAATTCTTACACAATACATTGATTGTTTAATTTATTTTTCTACGACCACTGCTGAAAGTGATGAAAATTGTGCAAATTATAAACTAAGTAAGCGTATTCTTACACACACCGTGTGTTATAAAGTAAAATCGTACAGTTAGGGACCTTTATCAGCATTGTGTTGCCGTTCAAGTATTACGTAAGCAGAATTTTAGCTGTTTGTAACCCCCCTTCCCTTGTCAGCAAAAATAAGCAAAGCTCTAACCCCCCCTCATGTGTCGTTGCCATAAATTTGAAGCTCTTTCTATGAAACAAATATTTTACTAGTAAATTAAGTTTTATTTATTTTTAATAGACTGCAAAATATGTACAACAGACGCTCGATTGTATGAACATTCATTATATGAACTATTCATTATAGCGAACTATGAATGAACAAGATCAATTTTGATTATGTGAACAGCCTGTTTTGTTCCCAGAATCTCGTCTTCCATGAATGTACATGTGTACAGGGAGAGTTAAGTTTTACCGCCCGTGGCAAAATAGGCCTTTAAAATAATTTGTCAATTCTCATAAATTGCATGAGTCATTTTATATTATTAAGGTACATAGAAACCAAGAAAAAATCTTTTTTTTTTAATCAGGTAAAATTTTGGCTCTCTTTCAATTACTAATTGCTCAATTTATTAGTTTTTTTATGTACGAACAGTAAAATATTTTCACGCAATTTAATGTAATTGAAATAATTTTACTAATTTGCGTTCATTAAATAAAGCCATTTCCGTCTTAAAGGGTATTTTTTTAAATAATTTACGACAAACTGACCAATTCACCTAACAATGGTATTGGTTTTGAGTACTCGACTGATTATTTATGACAGTCATAAAGTTAAGTTAAAAAGTACAACGTTACATTTTACAGGACCGGAATAAGGGTCTTCGCTATTTCTTTAAAAGTTCACAACATCGTAACTAACAGCTACATGGTGATTATAATCATAATAAAAAATAATTTTTGCAATATTAGATTTTAAACTTGACAAGAAAATCGCTTACCAGCTTCTAATTTTCGTTAGTATATCTGTCTACAATTTTGTGTTTTAATT
The DNA here is from genome assembly GCA_949768715.1 of Dascillus cervinus. Classification (NCBI taxonomy): domain Eukaryota; kingdom Metazoa; phylum Arthropoda; class Insecta; order Coleoptera; family Dascillidae; genus Dascillus; species Dascillus cervinus. The sequence continues at coordinate 30,758,125 of OX458319.1, read as the reverse complement.
TTGCCGTCTGCAAAGTCCATATACCTATCGGTTATTAAACCTTCCCATAAAATAAATTGCTTAATTCACCCAAAGTTTAAAAACCCTGGTCACAACCCTAGATCACTTTGTGAATAAAGAAATATTCACATTCGCAACAAATCTTCCAACACTTAAACATCGTTGGTAAAAAGTGAAAATTAAAACTTTGTTTTGTGGAATAGTGAACATTTGTGTTTATTTCAGATATAATCATGCCATTTCAATACTCAGTCGAGGAGAAGATTGAAATGCTTTTAATTTATGGGTAATGGGGCATCACTTTGAGCATCTTTTATAAAATAAACTTAATATTTACCTATTAAAAACTTATTTTATTTTTCTCACAAATTCCAGAATACGGGTCTGGCAACAACTAAAACGCCGTTCCCTTCAGTTTTATGGGTCGATCATCAGGTATTGTTACGTTGTAGACCGTATTATCCATTGTTGGAAAGTCATAAATAAAAGTATTTTTCGTGCTTTATGTTAAATTTGATTTAACTCAAAAGGTAATAATTTTTTAACGAATCAAATTGCAATTAACAATGCTACGAATAATTTGACAAATTTTGAAATAAAAAACCAAACATGGAAATTTTACCCGAAACTCTTTGTTTTACTTTTTTGGCTTGAAATAAAAATGATTCGGAAAACTTGTAGCACTAATCGAAAGTGTAAACTTCAACTGATGTAACATGTAAATTGCATACTTTCCCCTCAATCTTTAATAGGTGTTATATCCGGGGCGGTAAAACTTAATTCACCCTGTATATACAGAACAGAAAAATGTTTACATTATCAGAACAAAAGAACAAAAGAAATATGTATTTTTAATTTTTGACGAATTACTGGTATTTTAAAATCCAGAAAGAAGCATTTCCGAAACGTTTGTCTGCAATGAGAGTATAAACACAAATAACACAATATTTTAATACGCTTTAATCGTGGAAAAGCATGAATAAAAAGGACTGTGAACAATTTCATTTTATGAACACCTCTGGTTTTTATTAGTTCATATAACCGAGCGACTATTGTATGTTCGAAATTATTTAACTGTCCTCACTCCAAAACACTTATTTGCTGACGTAAGCACCATTCGACCCCCCCCCCATTGTCATCAAAAATAAGCACAGGCGTAACCCCCCCCTACTGATGCTTACGTAATACTTGGTACCGTTATTGACCGTGACAGTGATTATTGAAAAATAATTCAGTAAAATTCAAATTCATAACAAAACAAGGGTTTTTCGGTGAATCAGTTGGTGGCTTGCCTGTCGATGGAAACAACATCAGTCTGAATATTTAAATTTACTTCCCAGTCATCATCCGGATGGGAAGCATCTTCGTATCCTTGTATTTTCCTATAAATCTCCAGCAAACATTGCTTGAATTTGTCGTTAATTTTGGCCAATATGATCAAATTGAAAATCGAATTTAAGTACCCGATGCCAACAAGGATCACAATCGCGATTAGAAGATCATCGTAATTTCCAAATTCAGTCACCAACCAAGGTGGTAACCAATTCGCGACAAAAATCACTGTTAAGGCCAAAACGGTTTTATCTAATTCAATGTCCTTCCTCCAAGCAATGCATTTACTTACAATAATTACGGTCGAAAGCAAACAATATAGCACGAACAGCGTATTCCTACCATGTAAGAACATAAAACGAAAATTGCCTAGAAAACAGCCATAAATACCGTCACCAATCCAATAAGTGGTAAAAATCCAGACGGTAACTAAGGAAGCACAGTGATACTTTTTAAAATTAGTTGTAACTGCCGGGAAAAAAATACTTAAAAACCACAGAACGCTCAATTGGGTCACAAAAAGTGCAACGGTTATTTGGAGGTTGTCGTAGAAGACCAAATTAATGCAGCGAACGTTGTCTCTGGTGGCAATTTTGCCGTCAGTGGTTGAAAATATGATGAATGCTATTGTGGCCGTTGAATGGAATAGGAAGTCGGCGATGTTCCAATTTAAAATATACAGAAAATAAACTGTTTTCAGTCTCTTGAATTTTAGTATTATGCACACAATAAAAGCGCACGCCGCTGCGGTGGTTGTGCGAATCAACACGAAACATATTTCCAGGAAAGGAATGATGGACGTTTCAAACGAGTCTTCACTCGTTGTGATGTTTTTAAACTCTTCGATTGCGTCTTGGTCCATTTCGACCGCACTAAAAATCACTTGGAACTGACATCACTTAGTTGCAATACCGGAAATTTTCATTAAAACGATGTCGTTTACAAACGTCAATTTAAAACATTTTCAACGTTCACAATGTTGCTAATATCGTCACAGTCAGTTATATTTATTTCAAGCAGCTATCTTTATGTGCTTGTGCGCTTCCTGGCATGTGATAAACTACTGGAGCACACGTTGTTTACAAACAGATCCGGATTAAAGAATTAACCTCGATTCAGCACAGCCTCCAACAATAACAGCGTTACAAACGTTGCAAAAAATCGTTTTGAATTATCACAACTACATGGTGTTGCAATTTTTATGTCACTGGGTATTAATTCGCCCTTTTCGGTTTAGGATCAAATTAAATTCTGGCTAAATTCGATCAATTACAATTGGTTGAACGGTGTGCCATAGAAAAGTAATTGCTGACCTGCGTCAACGGTTTAAGTGTTGAGGAAGTGTGAATTCTCCAACCTCAGACTTTAAATAGCTTGATTATCTTAAATTCCTTTCGTTCTAGGCAATTTACCGGTCTATTTTAATAATCTTTTTGTGTCCTTTCGACACTTACATTTTGGTCTAATGATCTAAATAACATTTCGTGTGCAAATTTCCTAATAATCAATTTTATTCTTATTAAGATTTTATTTTTAAATGTACCGAGTGATTTTTTAAATTTCAACTCGAAACGGTGACTCTTGCCAGAAGAAAACTTATGGCTTAGATTAAAAACTCGCTCAACATGCTTGATAAGAAAAAACGAACCTTCAAATGAACATTTAACCTTCCAGTAGTCGCGTGCGGAGTCTCGCTCCGCACGACTATGTTTTTTTGATTTTCCAAGGAATTTTCCATTCTCTCAAACGGCCGTTTTCAGTACCTTCCTAATTTATTGTCTAAATGTTAGTGGAGCAATATCAGAGCTGCAGATACATTATTTTTGCTTTTTTTGCATATTGCGGAGTAAGACTCCGCAGCGACTATTGACGTCTTAGGCAAATCTTTCTATACATTTTGAAATTTTCGGTTTCCAACAGCCCAAGGTAAATCTGTAATAATCATTTTCGATACAAGTACACTGTCCGATAATTTTCAAAGTGTGTGGTTGCTAATTTCAAGCACGAAGCCAAGTTGTGCGGAAAAGCTGCACAAAATGACAGCGTACGTTTTTTCATATTAAAAAAAAAACATTAATTTATTGTAAATTTTGAAGTTGTTTGACAAATCGTCAAGTTAATATTGGTTTGTTCAATATCCACTTTTTGGGAATATTGGGTTATATATGTCGCAGACGGATTGTAGAATCCGCTACAATACAAACCGGCTAGCCGCGTTATAAAACGGCTCGGTTTTGTAAATCGGCTGGTTAACGTTTAGCCGGATTGTAATACGGCTAAACGTTGGTCAGCCTTACTGTAACGACGTTTCGCGTTCTCCAATGCAACAAAATGACGGGTCGCCGTTTTATAAAGCGGGGAAAAGGGATTTTATATAAAGAAAACCTTTCCTTGTAACTATGACAAATATAAAGTCATAACTATAAGAAAAAGGTTTAACTCAATATAAAAGATTTTTTTAAATAAAATGTCTAACAATTCTTCCTGTATCAAACGGACTGAGTTATTCAGCGATTCATAAAACACCTAAAATTTTCAGTCAAATTGTAAAAATTCTCTGTTCATTCTATATTTTACAATCTCCCCAATCATTTAGAAAACGACTGAATTTACTATTCGCCGCCGACATCTACAATATGGCTGATTGTCACCCTATATTACACATAGTCAACATTCCGACTAAACAATCTGCCTAAACGTTAATCAGCCGTTTTACAAAACAGAGCTGCTTTGTAAAGTGGCTAGCCGCTGCGACATGTACACCAAAGTTTAAGTTAAAGTTTAAGTTAAAATTAGCTTGTTCAATGGTTCACAAGAGAACCAGTAAAATAAAAAGTTTTCAGTATTTATTTTGTACAATATCTAGTAAAATTATTAATATTTTGTGTTGTAGATAGTATTCATTAAAGTTTTTTGAAATTTTTCTGCTCAAAACTTTTTTTTTAAAGTTTATGGCATAACAACTTAATGATACACTTGGAAAATAATTTATTACCAATTTTAACTTAAAATTTCAAAAAAATATAGAATTTTCTTTTGCGAAGTCTCACTCCGCAGCGACTACTAATGTCTCAAAAAAGACGCGACTACTGGAAGGTTAACAAAACTTATCATAACAGTCATTATTAATTTTCTGATATATTAATTGACATTGTAAATTGTGATTAACGCTTTTCATTTCCCAAGCACAGTTTTAATTTATTATTATTAAATTTTACCACACCAGACAAATTACACCAACATCCAAAATGAATTAAACACAAACAACGATAACAACTGATAATAAAAATATAACCGGATCATTTTACACACAAACAGAAGTCAACGTCTATTAATAGTAACAACATCAGCTCTAACATTTAAATTTGCATCCCAATTGTCATTCGAGGCATCTTCATAACCTTGCGCTCTTCTATACAGATGCAATAACGACTCTCTGAATTCTTTATTGACCACCGCAAGGACGGCCAAATTAAAAACCGAATTTAAATAGCCAAACCACATGGAAACCACGACCAAAACGGAAATCGTATCCCGCACTACGAACTCTCTGAGCAATCTTGCAGGCAACCAATTAATTAGGTAAACAACCGTCAATGCAAAAATCGATTGGTCCGAATCGATTTTTTTTAAGCGCGCCAGGCCCTTGGTTAACAAAATAATCGCCGCCAGCAAGCAGTAGATTGTAAAAAAAATGTGTTCATCGTTCCATATTATAAAATCGTGGGAATCCGAGAAGCAATCGTAAATACTTGTGCAGACACAAAAAGTGGCAAAAATCCAGATTATAATCACAATGGAACTGTGATAAATTTTGTATCGGGTTAAAATCACAGGAGAAAATATGCTGAAGAACCAATGGACGTTCAAAACGATCACAAAAATCGCCGTGGTTATTTGAAAGTGTTTGTAGAAAATCAGATTGAGGCAGCGAGCTTTCCACAGGGTTGTTTTATCTTCAACCACCGAGTCCACGAAAAACATTCCATTCGCGGTGAGATGGAACAAAAAGTCGACGACGTTCCAGTTAAAAACGTACAAGAAGAAGATTGTTTTTAATTTCCTGCATTTTATTATCAAGTAAATGATAAAGCCGCACGATGATGTGGTAACTATGCGTAGAAGCACCAACGTTATTTGCATTAATACAATCATCTTATCAGGTTTTGCGTGCTCGGTTGCATTTTGGTCCATTTTAACAAGCCTAAAATCGGAGATAAAAGTGCATGAAATGTCGAGAGTCGTACATTACCTGAGAACTCAATTTTATCACAATATCATTTTACAGCACAATAAAATCGTGTCACAGACTGCACCTCACAACAAGTAATAAAACACTGCGTTGTTTACAGGCGAGTGACCTAACAGTTTTAATAAATTGCCAGTTGAAAGACTTCATGTAAACTTAGCCCAGATATTCTAACAATAAACAACGTAATACGAATCCGGATCTTTCCAAGATTATTCATGAAATTGCACGCGAATGAAACAAGTCCTGGCAGGTGAAGGACCAACTTTTGAGTAGTTGCATAACTGAATTTAAACTTCCCCAGCGTTGTTTTACAACACAAAATAAGTTACTACCCTTGTGGGCTTGGAACGAGAATTTAATTGATTTAAATTTGGTGAAATCGCAATTAATCAAATTGTACTTACTGGATTATCTCCGCACTTGAAACATGTCGCATGTGAACGGTTGAGTGGCGTAAAAAGACAGTTACGATTGGTTTGAGTGGTCAAAAATTAATTACTGGTATAAGCGATACGAAGCGGTTCAAACAACATCGAGATAAAGTTTGTGCTCCTCGACGTTTCTTGCTAATTACTTTTAATTAAACGAATTTTGTTGCCGGTTTTATTGATCTGGTTTGAACTGAATCGGTGTGAATGAAACGAAATGCGATGCTAATTCGTGCAATTCTTGCTGCAATTGTAATTTTAAGTCAAGTTGCTAATTTTTGCTTGTTTTAGTTAAGTTTGCAGCACTTGAAACTTTTTTTAGCCGAGCACTCAAAATTATTAATTTAACTCGCGTTTTAATTGTTTTAATGTTTTAATTGTTCACAATTTGATGGAAACACAATACAATGTACACAATAAAATTTCCTTTAGGTAAAACAACATAACGTCACATTTTTTGTTTACAAATTAAAAATTTGTATAGTTCAAGTTGAAATACAGTAGAAACCGCTTATTTGGATTGGTGGTTAATTGAATCAGTCGCATATTTGCACTTGAAAAGTGAGGTAATGAGTCTCGCAACCAAAATGGCATATAATAATTTTTCAAATACAGTCGAACTTCTCTATAGTGAACTTCTCTATAATGATTTTTTCTCTATAATGATGTTTTTGTCAGGAACGTGCATTTTTGCACGTTTTGCATATAAAAATACCTCCGTATTATGATGTTAAGCCTCTATATAGTGATTATTCTTTGAGAAATATTTACCAACATTCTCGGGAAACGAAATTTTCGGTAATAAAAAATACAATGGATGTATTGAACATCTGTTTTTTTTCTCAAATTCCGACAACCTACCTGAAAAATTCTTAGAACAATTTATTGCAAATCCCTTATTTATGGAAATTTCTACCCTCACCAAATGCATTGGCTACATTTGCATTTATACTTTTGCACTTTAGTTTCGCTTCAATTTTTGTACCACACGCATTTTAGAACGTGAAATGGCGAAACGAAAGTGTTTGAGTATCCAAGACAAATTAAAGGTGTTGGAAGACGTTGATAATGGTGTAAAGCAAAAAGACGTTGCCGCAAAATTTGGTATTGCTGCAAATAGCGTATCCGTAATTGTGAAAAATCGTGAAAAACTTAGAAAAGAAGTTAATTCGGGACGAAAAAAAATGAGGCTGTGTACATATGAAGATTTAGATGAAGCGATGTTAAAGTGGCTACAGGTGATTCGCGCCCAAAATGTTCCGGTGTCCGGGCCATTAGTAAAAGAAAAAGCGTTGGTTTACGCAGAAGCCTTGGGATACTCAAATTTTCAAGCAAGTAACGGATGGTTAGACAAGTTTAAACAGAGACATAAAATTTCCGAAAAAGTAATTAGCGGCGAAAGTGCTATAATTAGTGACCATACCTGTAACCAATGGTTAAAGTCGGTTTTAAAAAAAATTTTGGACACATATCATCCTAAAGACGTCTTTAATGCTGACGAAACTGGGTTATTTTTTAAGTGTACGCCAAATAGAACTGTAACGTTTAAAAACGATAAGTGCTTTGGAGGTAAAAACAGCAAGGAGCGAATAACTGTCATGATTGGTGCCAATATGACTGGAAGTGAAAAATGAAGCTTCTTGTAATAGGTCGCAGTAGAAATCCACGTTGTTTTAAGGGCGTCAAATCTTTGGAAGTGGATTATGACTTCAATAAAAAAGCGTGGATGACCAGTCAGATTTTTGAAAAGTGGTTGCTAAAGTTTGGCAATCAAATGGGCAGAGAAAAACGAAAAGTTGCGTTAATTATAGATAACTGCCCAGCCCATCCTGCGCTTATAAAATCAAAATGTAAAAACGTCGAATTGATTTTCTTACCACCAAATCTAACGTCAAAATTGCAACCGATGGATCAAGGAATCATAAAAAATTTTAAATTCCATTATCGGAAAAGGATATTAAAGAAAATTATGACCGCCATTGAAGAAAATCAACCTGCACATAATATCATAAATCTTCGGACGTCCATATCTGAAATAGCAAAAGTATGGCAATTTGAAGTGACGGAGATTACAATAAAAAATTGTTTTGGCAAGGCAGGGTTTATTAATTTAAATTTGACTAATTGGGAGGAAGAAGATAACCTTCAATTGTCAGAATTGAAGAAATCTTGGGAACAGCTAAAAGCGTTGGACATTATTTGTGATGAAGTGGAATTTCAGGATTTTTTAAACATTGATAAAGATGTGTTAATTACTGAATATCCTGATGACATCGAGATTTTGGAAAGTGTCAGAAAAGACAACGAATTGTCGAATTTGGAAGAAGAGGATGAAGAAGATTCTATCGAAAATCCTTCCAAAGCCGAGATGGTCATGGCATTTGAGACTATTCGCCGAGGTTTGCAATGCCAAGAAAATGTTCCAGAAAGAATATTCAACGCATTAAACAAGTGTGAAACGTTCTACGAAAATAAAATAATTTTTAAGAGTACTGTGCAATCAACTTTAGATGGATTTTTTCTTCAATAAGTACATGTTGTGTAATATAAATCTGTATGTATTTCTAAATACGGAAATATCATTTCAAACAATAAATAAAATTTAATTTTAATTTTTTGTTTCATTTTGAATATCGATTGTTTTTTAAAGTGACTGCCAAAACTGTAAAATTATATGTGACTTCTCTATAGTGAAGTTTCTCTATGGTGATCTTTTTTCAGGGCTTTTCGAACATCACTATAGAGGAGTTCGACTGTATTAAATTTGATTTTATGTTTCAGCTTAATTAACGAACAAACCATTATATAGGGTGTAACAAAACTATCAAATAAAAATAGTTGTAATTTTTTTGTAAGACAAAGTTGTCTAGGTTAATTATTGTGCATATTTTGATCTTTTTGGTCTGTTCATACCTTCTTTGTTTACGATTTCGTGACGTAATATTTACGACTTTTCGAGGATATCGAAGCTGCAAAACAGCACGTCTTGGAAATCAATTTTTAGGGCGACCCTGAGCTCGTAAAACGATTAAGTCTAAGAGGGCTTGACCATCTTCGAATGTAAACCATGAGACAGTTTTTTTGGTTTCCCAACACTTCCAGCCCCACTCGTTTTTAAAGTTTATTAAAAATCCCCGTCTCTTTAGTTGTCTGAAACAGTGTTTGAAAGTTCGTTGGCTTCAAAATTTTTCGTTTTTTTGGTAATTAAATTTGTGTTTTCATCAATATACCGAGATTACCGAGACAGAGAGAAGTTCTTTAAGATTCTGAACAAGAAGAGGTTAAATATGGCTTCAGTCTATTTTTCTCAATATTTTTATAAATTTTGATATTAGTAAAACATTTTTTACTTCATGTTTTAAAATTGTTTTAGGTCACTTTTCCTTTTGTTCCAAGAATTATATTTTTACATCAGTTTCTCAACTACTTTTATGTATTGATACCTCATTTCTATAGTGGAACAAGTTAAAAAAGTCATTTTTGTATTAAGCGCAATAATCAACAGCAAAAAGTGCATTTTATTCAATTCAAAAGAGTAGCATTTCGAATTTTCAAAATTCTCCAAACCACAAAACGAAATTTTGGGCAAATTCAATAGTTTAACAACTCAATTTTTTTGGAAATTTTCAAAAGTGTAAGGGCCAGTTGCAAAAACGAAGTTAACGCTCTGTTAGCTGACACCTTTGTTAACTTCGTTTCTCCAACTGACCCTAAGTGTTGTTAAGTCAATCATAAATTAATAATTAAGTATGCCAATTATTATTCTCAAATTCCTTAGCACAAAGGACGTAGCAGGAATTAACCAGGCATGTTCACCAAGTTTGGAAGTCGTTTCGATTTTCAAACATCTGTCAAATAGCATTCCACTGCGATTGGAAGATTGTATTGAAAATAACGGATATTATAGAAAATATTAAGAATAATCAATTTATATTAATCAGAAATATGAATTTAATGTGTTTCTTTACCGGCTGGTAATTACAGCAGAAATAATAAAAAAGTTTGTTGTCCTCTTTAAAAAAATGGTGTTGATGTCTCATATTATAAAAGAAGACTAGAAATATTTAAATGTTATAAATTTAAATCTATTATTTTATATCAAACATTTTAAATAACACACCAAGGTTTGTTTTCTTTACTCTAGAAAAGATATTTTTACGAACAGCTCAAGTTCTCTACAATACCATTGATTTATGACAGGAACCATTCAGCTAATAATCACCGACTGAGGGACATTTTCAACTTGACCGAGTGTACCTTTCAGAACTTGTAAGAAAAATAACTGTTTAATTACAATCAACAATTATTCCGTTGTATACAACACTTAAACGTGTCTACAGTGCGTACATTCAATTTCAATAAATATTAGTTTCTACAAAATATTGACATATTATTTCCTGGGGTCAGTCTGCACTTAAATAAAAATTAGAATTAAATCATTTCTACTTGTAAAAAGTACTTTTATTTGCAATAATGTGTGCCAATGGTGCAGATATGGCGACGTTTATCTGCCCAAGCTTAATTGTTTTCAATCACGGTTATCCTTTGTAGTAGTAACTAACGCCCGAACGTCACGATCGGTGATCACACGCACATTGTCCCAGAATCGGTAATTGATGCGTTTATTTATCAGATCAGCAACTACTTACACGAATTACCGTGTTGTTCAAAATTTATGCGTTATTTTTGTTTGGCCAAAATAACAACTAACAGCCTTTTTTAATTGAATGTTGGTAATGGTTGCAAATTATCAAAAAAGTATAAACGTGGAAGCTCGAAAATAAATTTTCTACGAAGAAACTTTTTGTAAGAGACTACCCCTACCGCGCGCACCCCTCGACCTTCCGGGCAAAAAGATATTTCATATACCTTACTCTCAGTCCGTCCATTAATCTCTGTACAAACTTAAAGAAACAGATATCTGAAACAACGATTTGGAGGAAAATCTTTTTACAACTTCGCTTAATAAAAGATTAAAATGATGCTAATGCGATAATAAAAACGAATGAAGCACCGACCGTACAAAATTTCAATGTAAAATAGATCAAACCTCAACGATAATTTAACCAACACGTTTTTTAATGAGAGCGATTAATAATTGAGGCATTTTAAAGCGCGAGTTGGTTACAATATTTTTACCTTGAGAAAATCTATTTTTCTAAATTAACATTCAATTCTATTATTTATCAAAGATACTTCAAGTGTGACAAGTGGCGAAAGTTTGCAATTTGCGAGCGGTTATGCACATCGACGATGTTACATTGACCTCCAAAATTGTTAGACAATGCATTTTAATAATTGCACCATCAATAATATAACTATAAATCAAAAAGAATAATTGTGAAAGTTATATTGACGAATCAATTCAAAATAAAATCAACGTAGCCGATCAAATTTTAAATTCAATTGAATGCAGCCAAACCAACAATTTACTAAATATTGCTGCATCAACATCAACAATAACATCCACCAATATTAATACAAAAGTGCCGCAGCTTCGTTTTAATAATTGCACCATCAATAATATAACTATAAATCAAAAAGAATAATTGTGAAATTTCCTTCTTTTGTTAATTAATTAATTTTCAGATATCGATACCTCAGTTCTATGTTGTAACAACTAAAAAAACTCATTTTTGTGTTAAGCACATCATTCAAAAGGAAAAAGTGAATTTTATTCAATTCAAAAGAGTTACAAGTCAATTTTCAAAATTCGTTTGTAAATAACCCACAAAACGAAATTTTGTGCAAAGTTCAATAGTGTAACAACTCAATTTTTTTTGTAAATTTTCAGAAGTGTAAGTGTTATTAAGGCAATCTTAAATGAATAATTATTAAGTATGCCAACTATTATCCGTAAATTCCTTAGCACAAAAAAGTTATAGTAAAGTCAAGAAAACTATTTTTTTTTTCAAATGCGATTATCTCAAAAGTTGAATTTTTGACTTGTTACATTATAGAACTGAGGTATCGATATGTTTGTGTTTTTTTTACAAGTTTAATACATTTAATACATTTTGAAAATAAAGCGCTTGTTTTTTAAAATTATGACTGGTCGTAGAAAAAATAGTATATACAAGGTATTAATGCACGATTTTCTATACATTAAACAAAAGTTATTCTATTATTCTTTTTAAGAGTCCTAATTAATTGTAATGACTATTAAAAGCAAATGCAATCAGCTAATTTATCTAAATTGCAGATTTCACACGGAGATTCCCTTATCGGCTCTATTCATAGTTGAAGTAAGTACAAAATTCAACTACTACTATCTTTACACTTTTAATTATTAACCACATTCCTTAATTTTAACTTAAATGATTTTTACAATACGTACATTTTTTGTTCTTTGCGCACAATTTTTCAACACTTTCCTAAGTTAAGCGGCCACTCTTCCGTTTAAGTCGATAACATCCGATTTGTTGCCGTTACTTTCGACTAAATTCTGAGTTTCCGCGTGACCCTTAACCCGCTTATACAATAATAATTTAAACACTTTATTGAAGATGAATAAAATAATAACGTAAAAAAGCGACTGAGGTAAGCCACGGAAAGCGTCAATAACACAACAAGCTTGTGAACGCCGAGGAATGTGGTAAACCCCCAGGTGCTCCAACAGAAATGATAAAGAATGATTAAAATCAAAGTGGACATGCATTTGATGTGATTACTTTGCAATCGAATTAACACCGTTACAACAATCACACGATTACTTGCAACAAGGAGACGACGGCGACTGCGAAATTAAATAAACGCATCATAAACTCGGTTGGTGCATCATACAAACACACTGCAACTGTGGTTGCAGTGATCAAAGCTGCAACGATCAAATTGAATAAATGTAAAGCTTGAAATGTTTCCTAAATCGGTCCAAGTTTGGAGGAAAGTAGTTTAAAATGTACCAACACTACGAAGAGGGTGGTGGCGAGTTGGGCGGACCCTAATTTCGAAAATAACGCAGATTAATTCTGAAGAAAAGTGGAGAATAAAAAGATTGTGTTACCAACGCTCCAAGTAAGGAAGTACAAGTTCGGAACGGTTCTGATCCTCTTGAAGTAGATGAGTATGTAAACGATCAGGCAATTGACTGTAATTCCGAGTGCTAACAAGGTGTAGCAGTAATTGAAGCTTTCGTCACTGTCGAGAGTGGAGTTATCCGTGTCGTAATCCATTTTCCGGCGATTAAATCGGGCTGTATGTGTCTGTAATAAAGTTTTTATTACATCACTTAATGTTGTAAGTAGTTATCGAGCACCTGGTAGACAACGCACTGTCTTGGCTTAAGTACACTTAAAATATTATTATGTTCCTTAATAACATTGCAGAGATTAAGACTGAACAGTAATGCGCTTCGATTGGAGTTTTTATTGATTTATAAAAATTCGGCGAATTTCAAAGGGTTCATAAATCAGAGCTTTTGCTTTGTTCTTTAGACCAAATTAAGTTATGTGAATGGGCCAAAAGAAGTTGCAAGTTTTCATCTATAAAAATAGCTTAGGTAGTTTTCAAAATGTGTGGTTGCTAATTTCAAGCACGAAGCCAAGTTGTGTGGAAAAGCTGCACAAAACGACAGCGTACGTTGTTTCATATTAAAAAAAAAGGAATTTATTGTAAATTTTGAAGTTGTTTGACAAATCGTCAAGTTAATATTGGTTTGTTCAATGCCCACTTTTTGGGGATATTGGGTTATAGATGTGGCAGACGTATTGTAGAATCCGGTACAATACAAACCGGCTAGCCGCATTATAAAACGGTTCGGTTTTGTAAATCGGCTGGTTAACGTTTAGGCGAGTTGTAATGCGGCTAAACATTGGTCAACCTTACTGTAACGACGTTTCGCGTTCTGCAATGCAACAAAATGACGGGTCGCCGTTTTGTAAAACGGCGAAAAGGGACTTTATATAAAGAAAACCTTTCCTTGTAGCTATGACAAATATAAAGTCATAACTATAAGAAAAAGGTTTAACTCAATATAAAAGGTTTTTTTTAATAAAATGTCTAACAATTCTTCCTTTATCAAACGGACTGAGTTATTCAGCGATTCATAAAACACCTAAAATTTTCAGTCAAATTGTAAAAATTCTCTGTTCATTCTATATTTTACAATCTCCCCAATCATTTAGAAAACGACTGAATTTACAATTCGCCGCCGACATCTACAATATGGCTGATTGTCGCCCTACATTACACATGGTCAACATTCCGACTAAACAATCTGCCTAAACGTTAATTAGCCGTTTTACAAAACAGAGCTGCTTTGTAAAGTGGCTAGCGGCTTCATATTGCGGCGGATTCTACAATATGGCTGCGACATGTACACCAAAATTTTAGTTAAAGTTTAAGACTCTTCTATACCAGCGTGTGAACGGTGAGCTGAGAGAGCAAGCAAAGTTCAAAGTAGGATACCAATAGATGACGCATTGAAAACATTCTCTATATTATCCATGCGGCTGACGTACGGAGTCAATTAAATGAAAATGGATTGGTGCGGGCGCCGACAAAGAATCTTGATAAGGCACGTGCAAATTTTTACTGTCACGGAATAGGACCAGTGGTGAATCGCTGAACAATTATTTTAGTTGAGCTTGTGTTTCCACCCGTGTCTCAATTTTACAGAAGATATCGGTTATCTAACTAATTAAAAAAATGGGTAAATCTAGTGGCGATTTACGTAAAGTAACCAAATTTGGACGAAAGAAACGAAGCAATGGTCAGCAATTACAAAATTTAAATCAATTCAGGGGTAAAAAAAATACATAAATTATTAGCATTAGTATTAGCGTGATTACCACAAACCTGTGATATTAAAACTGTTATGCAAATTAATTTATAAACACCCCATACAACATACAATTTTTTAAAAGTTCACGAAAAGAAAAGTATCACTTTCGTCGCTAGTAGGAAAGAAAAGTAACTTTTCTTCTAAGGAACTAGCACTTTCCATTATCTTGTTATGACTATAATGGTTATCGTTTGATAAAGATATTTAAAGAAAAATTGGTCCACTTTGTGAGAAAAGTCGTACTTTTCCCATTAATATGTGGTAGGAAATAAGTTTCTGTTTTCAGTAGTCGACATAATTAATTTTGCAGTTTTGTGTTATTACGTATTGGCATAGATGTTAAGACGCAAAGGCCCAAAAAGACCAATGACCGAATAAGCTAGAGTATATGCTAAACTGTATCCACGTCGACGTCATTCAGATGCTAACGTAATTAGAAGAGTGGAGCAAAGATTAAGGGAAAATGGACAAGTAATGCCGATTTCTGTAAATCGTGGACGACCTCGTGAAGTTCGCACACTAACGTTGAAGCAAGTAGTTGTGGAAGCGATTGAAACTGTACCAGGACGAAGCATTACACTTTTTCATATTCTAAGATATTTGAGATTTTATGTTTCAATTTGATCTGGAAATCACATTGTTTCGTTTTCGATTGATCTGTTTTTACTAAATAACATGGTTAGGGACCTTTTAAACGGGAATCAGTAAGTGCGACCGAAAGTTCATCCATTCGCAGTGCTCTTTTTGTCATGGAACGCTTGGGAACGGCGTGCCACCACCTGTTTTCGACGATTTTTTTTATTTTTAATAGCTGTTGGTCTAAATAAAATCGCCCTGTTGAGCGTTCCACCACCTTTTTTTTTTACAAAAAGTGCACTGTCCATTCTTATCAGAAATAGTGCAAATAGTAGAAAATCTCTACGTCACTTGGGGACTTTTTGCATATAGCCCTTCAATTATCTGTTTGTTGTATTCTTGTTTAATTACATTAAATTCTTTTGAAATAAAAAAAGTTATGTCAACATGACAGTTGTTTATCTTACGCAAGTGACAGTATCTGTCAGCGTTGGTGGCTTAGATACAAGAAATAGGCCTACCTGAAAGTTTGTAATTCTTTAGAAAAATAAATATGTGCAGTATTGCCACGTATTGCTCTTAGACAAACTGTTTTAATTTTAAACAGAATCTATTTGGACCACTTTTGTTGCGATTTCCACAATGCTTCAACAGAAAGCATTGTACCAATATCAATCTTGGACACCATTTTTTCATCACCCTGTATACCAGATAAACACATATTGACTCTTTCACAGATCGGCTGTCGGCTCGATGGTGGCTCTTATACCTTCAGTGTTTTTTCACGACCGGAAATGCAACAGCACAAAATGCAAATTATAACAATTTGAAAATGGAAGACCAAACTGTGCATTTTTACCATATTTTTACTAAAGTAAAAACGACTTTTACTGTATTTTACTTCCATAAAGGAAAGAACGCGCGTCAAATTTGTGAAAAATTGCGTAAAGTTTACGGTGACAATGTCCTACAATAACGTCAGTGACAACGATGGTTGCACCTATGGCGATCATTTTTTCAAGTATGTTAAAACATTATTAAATATAATTTAATAATAATATAAATTCACTGGACGGAATCCGCTCAAAAATATTACCCCTATACGAAACCTAAATATCCACATTTGAAAATTCATGTGAAAATTCATGTGAAAATAATCGCCTTTTATACAAAACCGTTTCACATAATTCGTGAAACATTCATATTCGAGAAGACGTTCAAACGACTCGTAAATACTGTAATCGGGTAGTCACAACAAAAGAGAGAAAGCATGCGTTTGCCGATTCTATCAGCAATAGTAGGGTAGAAGAGATGACCGTAGCATGGCGCCAGGATACGATGCCGATTTAATGTTTTCACGGGTGCCACGATTGGGACCTTATTTATCCAAATTTCGCATCTAATTTTTTTATTAATGCTGAAAATCATCTTTACTACAAACTGATCGGACCACTTTTTGTATAAATGAGCTCTGTCCGTAGTAATAAATCAAAATCGTTTTGGTCGAAATTAGGTATAAAACCATAAAGTTTCAAAGTGTTATTACATTAGTCGCATTTACTTTAAGAAAAAAACATCCGGTTATTTTGTAGATAAAGATTTAAACTTTCATAATCTGGCGTTAAAAGTTTATTTTTTTATTAATTGAAGGGGGTTTTTGTGGCAGCCGTGATATAGGAAAATTACATTGAGAACGAGGTATAGAAGAGTCTTAAGTTAAAATTAGCTTGTTCAATGGTCCACAAGAGAACCAGTAAAATAAAAAGTTTTCAGTATTTATTTCGTATAATATCTAGTAAAATTATTAAAATCATTAAAGTTTTTTCAAAATTTTTCTGCTCAAAACTTTTTTTTTAATGTTTATGGCATACAACTTAATAATACACTTGGAAAGGCTATAATTTATTACCAATTTTAAATTAAGATTTCAAAAAAATATAGAATTTTCTTTTGCGAAGTCTCACTCCGCAGTGACTATTAATGTCCCAAAAAAGTTGCGAATACTGGAAGGTTAAACAACATTCCACCATAAATGCATTTTCTATATTAAACTGTTTTTTTTTTTATTATTTCCTTTATGTGGACATATAAATATATATAAAGTTAAGTAAACTTACTTTTTTAGGTCCTTAGATTTTCACATAATTCTTATTTTAAATTTTAAACACCTGAACTAAAAAAAAAAAAAAAGAGAAGAAAAAAAAAGTTTTAAAATGTTAAATGTAGGTGAAGTGTTTTTAAAGTGTAAAAAACTGAAAAAACTGGACATGGCCTGATTGGTTCAGGTGTTTAAAATTTAAAATAAGAATTATGTGGAAATCTAAGGACCTAAAAAAGTAAGTTTACTTAACTTTATATATATAGGTAATAATTAGTTCGAAAATTATCATTTTATATTGAAACCTTCAAAAAAAACTTTATTTCGGGTATACAGGGTGTCTTAAAACAAACGAACAATATGAAAAAAACAAATAAACAATTTTATCTCGTTTTAAATTGGCAACTTATTTTAAAAAAAAAACGTTACAAGAACACTAATTCAAAAATTTTCTACCATAATTCAATTGCTACCTCCCTTTAAGTTAATAACATCAGATCCATCACCGTTATCAGCAACGCCACTTTCAATCAAATTTTGAGCCTCCGCGCGACCTCTGACTCGCTTATATAATTGTATCAAACAAAATTTAAACTCCTTATTGAAAATAAACAAAATAACAACATAAAATAACGGACTTAAATACACAAGACAAGCGGATAGTATCACCACGATTCTACCATTACGAAAATATACATTAAATATGAAAGTACTCCAACAAAAATTATAAAAAACCACCAGAATTAAAGTGGACAAACATTGAACTCTAATTCTTCTGAATTTTATTAAAACCGTCACAATAATTGCGATCAGCTGCAACAACGAGGCGATGTTCACCGCGAAATTAAACACACGATTCACACGATAGTCCAAAACGCACAACGTGCTTGTAGTTGTGCTGGATGCGACTACAAAAATCCAGATTGAGCAAACGTAAAATTTGTAATATCTTCGAAATCGTTCCAAGTTTTGCGAGAAGAAGTTTAAAACGTACCAATCGACGCTTAAGAACATCACGAACATTGTTGTGGCGAGCTGAACGGTCGCTTTAATGCCGAAAAAGACGCAGAGGAGTTTGTCAGAAATTCCGTGTTGTTCTAACGTCATTACAACTCTGTAAAACCATGGCGTGGCGAACAGGAATATCGTATTGCATACACTCCAGTTAAGGAAGTATAAATTTGGAACCGTCCTTATCCTTTTGAAGTAGATTAGTATGTAAATGATCAGGCAATTCACTATTATTCCCACCAAACATATTAATGCAACTGTTAATTCCATTGCTAGAAGCGTGTAGTAGTTAGTAACAACTTCTACATCTTCTTCATTGACCAAAGTGTAGTTGTCTGCGTCGTAGTCCATTTTAAGGAGTTTCTGTAATAAATTTCGAATTGCAGAAGTTAATATAACAAAAAGTATCACCTACCTAGTGGGAATTGAACGATGCACTGAACTGCACGCTGTACATCATACTGACCACACACAGTTTAAGTGGACTTATTATGTGCTTTAATATGATTGCAAAAATTAAGTCGTAATCGCAAGAATGTTTTGAAGTTACTTTTATTTCCACAAAATAATATTAAGTTGATTTTATTTGATAAATAAAATTATCTTTGGATAATGGATGAAACAAGAAAATAGTAATAATTAATCAATTTTATTTTTTCCATCAAAATTCTGGTACATATTTCTAGAAACCTTGGTTTAATTTAATGCCTCTTCATTTCTTTATGGCCCCTATGTTGTTGGTGATTTTCATCATCACTCGATAGCAATTTAATAGTTTTTTTATCAGATAGTTTTCGATTTGTTTCATTTTATGTTATCCATTTTAGACCTTTATTCAGTTCATTAATTGTACATTCTAAATAATTAACTGTTCTAATAAATTTAAATTTATAACAATACAGGGTGAGTTAAGTTTTACCGCCCCGGCCATAATACCTATTAAAGATTGAGGGGAAAGTATGCAATTTACATGTTACATCAGTTGAAGTTTACACTTTCGATTAGTGCTACAAGTTTCCAAATTATTTTTATTTAAAGCCAAAAAAGTAAAACAAAGAGTTTCGGGTAAAATTTCCATGTTTGGTTTTTTATTTCAAAATTTGACAAATTATTCGTAGCATTGTTGATTGCAATTTGATTCGTTAAAAAATTATTACTTTTTGAGTTAAATCAAATTTAACATAAAGCACGAAAAATACTTTTATTTATGACTTTCCAACAATCGATAATACGGTCTACCACATAACAATACCTGATGATCGACCCATAAAACTGAAGGGAACGGCGTTTTAGTTGTTGCCAGACCCGTATTCTGGAATTTGCGAGAAAAATAAAATAAGTTTTTAATAGGTAAATATTAAGTTTATTTTATAAAAGATGCTCAAAGTGATGCCCCATTACCCATAAATTAAAAGCATTTCAATATTCTCCTCGACTGAGTATTGAAATGGCATGATTATACCTGAACTAAACACAAATGTTCACTATTCCACAAAACAAAGTTTTAATTTTCACTTTTTACCAACGATGTTTTAGTGTTGGAAGATTTGTTGCGAATGTGAATGTTTCTTTATTCACAAAGTGACCTAGGGTTGTGTCCAGGTTTTTTAACTTTGGGTGAATTAAGCAATTTATATTATGGGAAGGTTCAATAACCGATAGGTATATTGACTTTGCAGACGGCAAAATTAAAACACAAAATTGTAGACAGATATACTAACGAAAATTAGAAGCTGGTAAACGATTTTCTTATCAAGTTTAAAATCTAGTATTGCAAAAATTATTTTTTATTATGATTATAATTACCGTGTAGCTGTTAGTTACGATGTTCTAAAGAAATAGCGAACACCCTTATTCCGGTCCTGTAAAATATAACATTGCACTTTTTCACTTAACTTTATGACTGTCATAAATAATCAGCCAAGTACCCAAAACCAATACCATTGTTAGGTGAATTGGTCAGCTTATGTCGTAAATCATTTAAAAAAATACCCTCTAATATGGAAATGGCTTTATTTAATGAACCCAAATTAGTAAAATTATTTCAATTACACTAAATTGTGAAAATATTTTACTGTTCGTACATAAAGAAACTAATAAATTTAGCAGTTAGTAATAGAAAGAAAGCAAAAATTTTACCTGATTAAAAAAAAAGATTTTTTCTCGGTTTCTATGTACCTTAATAATATAAAATGAGAATTTACAAATTATTTTAAAGGCCTATTTTGCCAGGAGCGGTAAAACTTAACTCACCCTGTACAAGAACAACAATTTTTCGATTAAGTGCTACACAACAGATGCGGTCTCATTATCAGCAACGCCACTTTCGATTAAATTTTGAGCCTCTCTGTGACCCCTAATTCGTTGATACAATTGTATTAAACAAAATTTAAACTCCTTATTGAAAACGAACAAAATAAAGACATAAAAAAGAGGACTCAAATAAGCAAAACTTATCGCGAGCAACACCGTAGTGGCATTAATAGGAAAAATTACATTAAACCAGAAAATGCTCCAACAAAAATTGTAAAAAACCACAAGAATTAAAGTGGACAAGCACTTAATTCCGCCGTTCCCCAATTTTATTAAAACCGTTACAATCAAAACGATTATCTGCAACAACGAAACGACACTTACCGCCAAATTGAAGGATCGATTATCAAACGTAATGAACTCATTAAAAATACAAACCGAACTTGTAGTTATGCTAGATATGACCATGAAGATCCAAATTGAGTAAATGTAACGCTTATAATAATTTCTGAATCGCTGCAAGTTTTGGGGGAAATAGTTTAAAATGTACCAATCGAGGCCTAAAAACATTACAAAGAACGTAGTGGCGAGCTGGGCGGTTACTTTAATTTCGAAAATAACACACAAAAATTTATAAGCGGTGCCGTAACTTTCTAACGTCACTGCAATTCTGTAAAACCATGGAGTGGCGAACAGGAATACGGTGTTGCAAACGCTCCAGTTGAGGAAGTATAGATTCGGAATCGTCCTTATCTGCTTGAAATAGGCAAGTATGTAAATGATGAGACAATTGACCAATATTCCTATCAAACATATCGGTGCAACGGTTCTTTCGATCGCTAACAACACGCGACCATGGCCATCGTCACTGTCCAAGGTGGAGTTGTTCATATCGTAGTCCATTTTAATTTTCTGCAATAAAATTTTAATTAAATCACTTAATTATAGCGACAGTTATGAAGCACCTAGTTAAAATGCGAGCGATGCACTGAACTGCCTCATGAACATCTCATTGACCACGCACAGTTTAAGTGAGCCATTATTTAATGTCACTGCAAAAATTAATTTGCAACATTTGCGACATTTTTCCTTGTTTCTTTCTACGGCTGTCCTTATTTCCTCTTTCCACCGTGTCCTGCTTTTTTCTGATTCGTATATGATCAATTTTAAAAACAATAATTAAATCGGCCAATATATGCAACCAATCGCACTTATTATTAAATTGCAATGGCAAGAATTTTGAATAATAAAACAATTTATTTAATGAAAAAGTTCTCGAATTGTCCTCCTTCATAATTGATTGAAAATAAATCTATAGAACTTATCTGAAGCTACTGTTATTTTCATACCAATTCACAATATTGCTTTTTTCTTCTTTTGAATACACTTTAATTACTAAATTCCAAACTTAAACTTCAACAATCAAATTTTTTATTTCCAAATTCATATAAATATCAAATCATTTGTATTATCAAAAATTGACTTTTCTTTTCTTAACTGAACATGGAGATAGATTCAATATTCAATTTAAAAAAGAACAGCCATTGCAGTTCATTTATGCACACTATAGTTTGTAGATAAGATCACTCACCCACTTAATCATTTTTTCTATGAAGACTAGGTGTTATTACTAATCCAAATATCGAATCAAATTTATTTTTTCAGATACAAAATTAATCTTACACATAACAGGAAATTTTTATAGGTACCTTAATTTTTCATAATTACCTAATTCAAGTGTTAGTAGTCCCATTTAAGTTAATACCGTCAGATTCGGTCTCATTATTATAAGTAACACCATTTTCAATCAAATTTTGAGCCTCGGTGTTCCCTCTAACACGTTTATACAATTGTACAAAACACAGCTTAAATTCCTTATTGAGAATGAACAAAACAACGACATAAAAAACCGAACTTAGGTACGCAACAGCCAACATGAACAACACCAGCACTTGATTACCACCAAAAACTAGACTAAACCAAAAGATGCTCCAACAGGAATTATAATAAATCACCAAAATCAAACTGGACGAATATTTGATTCGAACTTTCCCCAATCTTACTAAGGCCGTTACAATTATAATAATGAGTAGCAACAATGACAGACAAATTACGGCCAAATTTAGCAAACGTCCTATAATTGTGAGTATTGTGTCATACACGTATAGTAAGGTCATTGTGGACACAATGGAGATCAGCATAAAAATCCAGATTGAGCAAATGTAGAACTTGTAGAAACTTCTGAACCGTTTCAAGGTTCGCGGAAAATAGTTCAAAAAATACCAATCCAAACTTAAATACATCACGAACAACGTAGTGCCAACTTGCATCGTCATTTTCAGTTCAAAAATAACACTCAATAATTTATAAGAAATGTTGCCATGCGCTAACATCATCGCACCTCTGTAAAACCATGGCGTGGTGAACAGGAATATAGTGTTGCATATGCTCCAGTTGAGGAAGAACTAATTCGGAACCGTCCTTATTCGCTTGAAATAAATGAGTATGTAAATGATTAGACAATTGAATATTATTCATATCAAACATATCGGTGCAACACTTCTTTCGATCGCTAACAACACCTAACCATGACCATCGTCACTGTCCAAAGTGGAGTTGTTCATATCGTAGTCCATTTTAATTTTCTGCAATAAAAGTTTAATTAAACCACTTAATTATACCGACAGTTATGAAGTACCTAAATGCGAGCGATGCACTGAACTGCATCATGAACATCTCATTAATCAGGCACAGTTTAAGTGAACCTATTATTTAATATCACTGCAAAACTTAATTTGCAACATTTGCGATATTTTTCCTTGTTTCTTTCTACGGCTGCCCTTATTTCCTCTATACACCGTGTCCTGCTTTTTTTCTGATTCGTATATGATCAATTTTAAGAACAATAAGTCAATCAGCCAATATATGCAACCAATCGTACTTATTATTAAATTGCAATGGCAAGACGTTTGAACACTAAAACAATTTATTTAATGAAAAGTACAATAAATACTCGAATTGTAATCCTTCACAATTGATAGAAAATAAATCTATAACTTGTCTGAAGCCACTGTTTTTCATTCCAATTCACAATATTACTTATTTCTTTTTTTGAATACACTTTATAACTAAATTCCAAACTTAAACTTCAATCAATTTTTTTATTTCCAAATTCATGTAAATATCAAATCATTTGTATTATTAAGAATTTACTTCTTTTTTTTTAACTGAATATGTTCAATTTAAAAAAGAATAGCCATTGCAGTGTTTATGCACACTATAGTTTGTGGTTAGCACCAATTCCTTAACCCTTTTTAAATGAAAACCAGGTGTTATTACTAATCCAAATATCAAATCAAATTTATTTTTTCAGTTACAAAATTAATCTTACACAAACAAGAAATTTTTATAGGTACCTTAATTTTTCATAATTACCTAATTTAAGTGTTAGTAGCCCCATTTAAGTTAATACCGTCAGATTCGGTCTCATTATTAAAAGTAACACCATTTTCAATCAAATTTTGAGCCTCGGTGTGCCCTCTAACCCGTTTATACAATTGTACAAGACACAGCTTAAATTCCTTATTGAGAATGAACAAAACAACGACATAAAAAACCGAACTTAGGTACGCAACAGCCAACATGAACAACACCAGCACTTGATTACCACCAAAAACTAGACTAAACAATAAGATGCTCCAACAGAAATTATAATAAATTACCAAAATCAAAGTGGACAAATATTTGATTCGAACTTTCCCCAATCTGATTAAGGCCGTTACAATGATAATAATCAGTAGCAGCAATGACAGACAAATTATGGCCAAATTTAGCAAACGTGATATAATTGCCATTATTACGTCAACAACGTATAGTACGGTAATTGTGGACACACTGGAGATAAGCATAAAAATCCAGACTGAGCAAATGTAAAACTTGTAGAAACTTCTGAACCGTTCCAAGGTTCGCGGAAAATAGTTCAAAAAGTACCAATCGAAACTTAAATACATCACGAACAACGTAGTGCCAAGCTGCATCGTCATTTTCAGTTCAAAAATAACACACAATAATCTATAAGAAATGTTGTGATGCGCTAACATCATCGCAGCTCTGTAAAACCATGGAGTGGTGAACAGGAATATAGTGTTGCATATGCTCCAGTTGAGGAAGAACAAATTCGGAACCGTTCTCATGCGCTTAAAATAAACGAGTATGTAAATGATTAGGCAATTGAATATTATTCCAATCAAACATATCAGCGCAACAATTATTTCGACCGCCACCAACGTGTAGTAATAATTAAAACTTTCTTCACTATCCGTTGTGGAGTTGTCTGTGTCATAATCCATTTTACGGTGATTCAATTTCGCTGTCTGCAATAATTTTTTTATTACACCATTCAATAAGTACTTAGTAAGAAGCACCTAGCACATAATTCACTGAACTGCGCCATGCACAACATGTTACTGACTTTGAACGGCTCAAGTATATATTATCATTATGTTTCGAAATAGAATTGCAAGAATTGAGACGAAACCCAGATTCTGAACAATTTTTTGTGGGAAGTGTTAACTGGAATTATTAAATTTCTGCACTGCGATAAGAACTTTTTATTGATTAACATAAAGCACGATTAAGTTGTTGATCGGCGACGTTAACGGTTTAATCGTTGATATTAATTGTTCCACAATTATAACCTCTTTGAACTGATCAGTTATGTTTGATAAATAAAATTAACTTTGGACCAAGGTTACCCATGTGACGATAGACTGCGCGGAATGCAATCTGATGCTTCGGTTTCCTTTTTGTTTAAGAAATAAATTGTTGGTGAAATTAGGAAAAATTGATGATTGATTGCTCAATGAATTGTTATTTCCTTATTAAGTAATAATTTGGTATCAAGAAATCAAGAACTGTTTGCATTTAACTGCATTTGCTAATTAATTTTAATTAATTGATCTTAATTCAAACATCAGTCATTTTAATCGCCACAGCTGATTTTTTTTATAATTAATGGGCGTTTCGAAAATTAATCTTACACATAACAGGAAATTTTTATAGCTACCTTAATTTTTCATAATTACCTAATTCAAGTGTTAGTAGTCCCATTTAAGTTAATACCGTCAGATTCGGTCTCATTATTATAAGTAACACCATTTTCAATCAAATTTTGAGCCTCGGTGTGCCCTCTAACACGTTTATACAATTGTACAAAACACAGCTTAAATTCCTTATTGAGAATGAACAAAACAACGACATAAAAAACCGAACTTAGGTACGCAACAGCCAACATGAACAACACCAGCACTTGATTACCACCAAAAACTAGACTAAACCAAAAGATGCTCCAACAGAAATTATAGTAAATCACCAAAATCAAAGTGGACAAATATTTGATTCGAACTTTCCCCAATCTGACTAAAACCGTTACAATTATAATAATGAGTAGCAACAATGACAGACAAATTACGGCCAAATTTAGCAAACGTCCTATAATTGTGAGTATTGTGTCATACACGTATAGCAAGGTCATTGTGGACACAATGGAGATCAGCATAAAAATCCAGATTGAGGTAATGTAAAACTTGTAGAAACTTCTGAACCGTTCCAAGGTTCGCGGAAAATAGTTCAAAAAATACCAATCGAAACTTAAATACATCACGAACAACGTAGTGCCGACTTGCACCGTCATTTTCAGTTCAAAAATAACACTCAATATTCTATAAGAAATGTTGCCATGCGCCAACATCATCGCACCTCTGTAAAACCATGGCGTGGTGAACAGGAATATAGTGTTGCATATGCTCCAGTTGAGGAAGAACAAATTCGGAACCGTCCTTATCCGCTTGAAATAAACGATTATGTAAATGATTAGGCAATTGAATATTATTCCTATCAAACATATCAGCGCAACAATTATTTCGACCGCCACCAACGTGTAGTAATATTTAAAACTTTCTTCACTATCCGTGGTGGAGTTGTCCGTATCGTAATCCATTTTACGGTGATTCAATTTCACTGTCTGCAATGAAGTTTTTATTACACGATTCAATAAGTACTTAGCAAGAAGCACCTAGCACATAATTCACTGAACTACGCCATGCACAACATGTTACTGACTCTGAACAGCTCAAGTATTTATTATCATTATGTTTCGAAATAGAATTACAAGAATTGAGACGAAACCCCGATTCTGAAGAATGTTTTGTAGGAAGTGTTGGTTGGAATTATTAAATTTCTGCACTGCGATAAGAACTTTTTATTGATTAACATAAAACACGATTAAGTTGTTGATCGGCGACGTTAACGGTTTAATCGTTGATATTAATTGTATCCATAATGATGACCTCTTTGAACTGATCAGTTATGTTTGTTAAATAAAATTAACTTTGGACAAGGTTACCCATGTGATAAGAGACTGCGCGGAATGCAGTTTGATGCTTCGGTTCCCTTTTTGTTTAAGAATTAAATTGTTTGTGAAATTAGTAAAAATTGATGAGATTATGTTCCTCAATGAATTGTTATTTCCTTTTTAAGTAATAATTTGGTATCAAAATTGAAATCAACAACTGTTTGCGTTTAACTGTATTTGCTAATTAATTTCAATTAATTGATCTTCATTCAAACATCAGTCATTTTAATCGCCACAGCTGATTTTTTTATTATTAATGGGCGTTTAGGAGCCACATCGGTCGAGGTAAACACAACATGTTTAATGTCTTATTAAATTTTTTACTTGCACTTTTTATGACCCAATCTGATTAAGGCCGTTACATTTATAATAATCAGTAGCAACAATGACAGACAAATTATGGCCAAATTTAGCAAACGTCCTATAATTGTGAGTATTGTGTCATACACGTATAGTAAGGTCATTGTGGACACAATGGAGATCAGCATAAAAATCCAGATTGAGGAAATGTAAAACTTGTAGAAACTTCTGAACCGTTCCAAGGTTCGCGGAAAATAGTTCAAAAAATACCAATCGAAACTTAAATACATCACGAACAACGTAGTGCCGACTTGCACCGTCATTTTCAGTTCAAAAATAACACTCAATATTCTATAAGAAATGTTGCCATGCGCCAACATCATCGCACCTCTGTAAAACCATGGCGTGGTGAACAGGAATATAGTGTTGCATATGCTCCAGTGGAGAAAGAACAAATTCGGAACCGTCCTTATTCGCTTGAAATAAATGAGTATGTAAATGATTAGGCAATTGAATATTACTCTTATCAAACATATCGGTGCAACAATTCTTTCGATCGCTAACAACACCTAACCATGACCATCGTCACCGTCCAAGGTGGAGTTGTTCATATCGTAGTCCATTTTAGTTTTCTGCAATAAAAGTTTAATTAAACCACTTAATTATACCGACAGTTATGAAGCACCTCAATGCGAGCGATGCATTGAACTGCCTCATGAACATCTCATTGACCAGGCACAGTTTAAGTGAGCCTATTATTTAATGTCACTGCAAAAATTGATTTGCAACATTTGCGATATTTTTCCTTGTTTCTTCCTACGGCTGCCCTTATTTTCTCTATCCACCGTGTCCTGCTTTTTTTCTGATTCGTATGATCAATTTTAAAAACAATAAGTCAATCAGCCAATATATGCAACCAATCGTACTTATTATTAAATTGCAATGGCAAGAAATTTGAATAATAAAACAATTTATTTAATGAAAAAGTACAATAAATTCTCGAATTGTCCTCCTTCACATTTGATAGAAAATAAATCTATAACTTGTCTGAAGCTACTGTTTTTTCATACCAATTCACAATATTACTTTTTTCTTCTTTTGAATATACTTTAATAACTAAATTCCAAACTTAAACTTAAACAATCAAATTTTTTATTTCCAAGTTCATATAAATTTCAAATCATTTGTATTATCAAGAATTGACTTTTTTTTTCTTAACTGAACATATAGATAATTCAATGTTCAATTTAAAAGAGAACAGCCATTGCACTGCATTTATGCACAGTATAGTTAACCCTTTTTTAATGAAGGCCAGGTGTTATTACTAATCCAACTATCAAATTTAATTTATTTTTTCAGTTACAAAATTAATCTTACACATAACAGGAAATTTTTATAGGTACCTTAATTTTTCATAATTACCTAATTAAAGCGTTAGTAGCCCCATTTAAGTTAATAACGTCAGATTCGGTCTCATTATTATAAGTAACACCATTTTCAATCAAATCTCGAGCCTCGGTGTGCCCTCTAACACGTTTATACAATTGTACAAGACACAGCTTAAATTCCTTATTGAGAATGAATAAAACAACGACATAAAAAACCGAACTTAGGTACGCAACACACATCGTGACCAATATCAGCACTTTAGCACCACCAAAAACTAGACTAAACCAAAAGACGATCCAAGAGAAATTATAATAAGTCACCAAAATCAAAGTGGACAAATATTTGATTCGAACTTTCCCCAATCTGATTAAGGCCGTTACAATGATAATAATCAGTAGCAACATTGACAGACAAATTAGGGCCAAATTTAGCAAACGCGTTATAATTGTGACTATTACGTCAATAACGTATATTAAGGAAATTGTGGTCACACTGCAGATAAGCATAAAAATCCAGATTGAGGAAATGTAACACTTGTAGAAACTTCTGAACCGTTCCAAGTTTCGCGGAAAATAGTTCAAAAAATACCAATCGAAACTTAAATACGTCACGAACAAGGTGGCGCCCATCTGCATCGTCATTTTCAGTTCAAAAAGAACGTACAATACTTGATAAGAAATGTTGTCATGCGCTAACATCATCGCACCTCTGTAAAACCATGGCGTGGTGAACAGGAATATAGTGTTGCATATGCTCCAGTTGAGGAAGAACAAATTCGGAACCGTCCTTATCCGCTTGAAATAAATGAGTATGTAAATGATTAGGCAATTGAATATTATTCCTATCAAACATATCAACGCAACAATTATTTCGACCGCCACAAACGTGTTGTAATATTTAAAACTTTTTTCACTATCCGTGGTGGAGTTGTCTGTGTCGTAATCCATTTTACGGTGATTCAATTTCCCTGTCTGCAATAATTTTTTTGTTACACGATTCAATAAGTACTTAGCAAGAAACACTAAACTACGCCATGCACAACATGTTACTGACTGAACGGCTCAAGTATTTATTATCATCATGTTTCGAAATAGAATTGCAAGAATTGAGACGAAACCCAGATTCTGAACAATTTTTTGTGGGAAGTATTAACTGGAATTATCAAATTTCTGCACTGCAATAAGAACTTTTTATTGATTAACATAAAGCACGATTAAGTTGTTGATCGGCTGATATTAATTGTATCCACAATTATAACCTCTTTGAACTGATCAGTCATGTCTGTTAAATAAAATTAATTTTGGACCAAGGTTACCCATGTGATGAGAGACTGCGCGGAATGCAATCCGATGCTTCGGTTCTCTTTTTGTTTAAGAAATAAATTGTTGGTGAAATTAGGGAAAATCGATGAGATTTGGTTCCTCAATGAATTGTTATTTCCTTATTAAGTAATAATTTGGTATCAAAATTGAAATCAAGAACTGTTTGCGTTTAGCTGCATTTGCTAATTAATTTTAATTAATTGATCTTAATTCAATCATCAGTCATTTTAATCGCCACAGCTGATTTTTTTTATTATTAATGAGCGTTTTGGAGCTACATCGGTCGAGCTAAACTCAGCATATTTAATGTCTTATTAAATTTTTTACTTGCGCTTTTTATGACCCTCTGTTTAATTTCAAGGAACATGTGCACACCATTTCCTGTTGCAGTTTGATTGGTTCGTAGCTCCCGGAAGAATTTGTTGTTTAACTTGACCCAAAAGTTACAATTAAACTTGCATCAATTCTCTATTTGTTCAAAACCTAATTAGACATAACTTGACATCTTGATTGTAAACATTAAACTTTACGATTTTACTGCGTCCTTAAGTGCACTTGAAAGATATTAAATTAGATTTATGATAAGACCGTCAAATAGATTATACAGGGTGTCCCATCACTTGTGACCGCCCCAAAATTGAGCTTTAATTGAAAGCTGTGTGTTTGAAATTTGGTGCTCGTTTGACTCTGGTATAAAGCTAGAAATTTCCGGTTTTAAATGTTAATTGTCGATGGTAGTTTTCGAGAAAAAAAATAAAAACTGATTTTTTATAAAAATACTATCTCCCAATTTGGTCACATTTCACTTTTCAGGATCAGTATTATTGAGACAAAGATGTTTACAGTAAAAAAAATCCAAAAGCTGTAATTAGCCTAAAATTCCCTTATATTCGAATCTTAATAGTAAATGTAATGATTTATGATTGTAAAGATCGTCAGGATCTATCCGCAAAGTTAAGTACGATTTAAATTTATGGCATTGTAAAAATCTGTCAGTCGAGTGGAAGCCAGTGGATTCTAATATGTCGAAAAAAAAGAAAAAAAAATGACCTGAGCACACGTTATGAATATGTGCACTGCAATTTGCATGGTTTTACCTAGGAAAACCGACTCTTAAGATTCCCCCTTGTTGTAATCATTTGAAAACAAAATTTTTTACCTGAGTATAAATTATGAAAATGTGGATTCTAACATAAGTAATAAAAAATAATAAGAGAAATCAGCTGAGCACACTTTATGAAAATGTGCACTGCAATTTGCATGGTTTTACCTAGGAAAACCGACTTATAAGATTCAACCCTTGTTGTAATCATTTGAAAACAAAATTTTTTACCTGAGTACAAATTATGAAAATGTGGATTCTAACATAAGTAATAAAAAATTTTAAAAAAATTGAGCTGAGCACACTTTATGAAAATGTGCACTGCAATTTGCATGGTTTTACCTGAGAAAACCGACTCTTAAGATTCAACCCTTGTTGTAATCATTTGAAAACAAAATTTTTTACCTGAGTAGAAATTATGAAAATGTGGATTCTAACATAAGTAATAAAAAAAATTTTAAAAATTGAGCTGAAAACACTTTATGAAAATGTGCACTGCAATTTGCATGGTTTTACCTAGGAAAACCGACTTATAAGATTCAACCCTTGTTGTAATCATTTGAAAACAAAATTTTTTACCTGAGTACAAATTATGAAAATGTGGATTCTAACATAAGTAATAAAAAATTTTAAAAAAATTGAGCTGAGCACACTTTATGAAAATGTGCACTGCAATTTGCATGGTTTTACCTGAGAAAACCGACTCTTAAGATTCAACCCTTGTTGTAATCATTTGAAAACAAAATTTTTTACCTGAGTAGAAATTATGAAAATGTGGATTCTAACATAAGTAATAAAAAAAATTTTAAAAATTGAGCTGAGCACACTTTATGAAAATGTGCACTGCAATTTGCATGGTTTTACCTAGGAAAACCGACTCTTAAGATTCAACCCTTGTTGTAATCATTTGAAAACAAAATTTTTTACCTGTGTACAAATTATGAAAATGTGGATTCTAACATAAGTAATAAAAAAAATTTAAAAAATTGAGCTGAGCACAATTTATGAAAATGTGCACTGCAATTTGCATGGTTTTACCTAGAAAAACCGACTCTTAAGATTCAACCCTTGTTGTAATCATTTGAAAACTAAATTTTTTACCTGAGTACAAATTATGAAAATGTGGATTCTACCATAAGTCATAAGAAAAAATAACAATAATAATAATAATAATTTTAAAAAAAAATAGAAAATTGTTTTTGAGCTGAGCACACTTTATGAAAATGTGCACTGCAATTTCCATGGTTTTACCGAGGAAAACCGACTCTTAAGATTCAACCCTTGTTGTAATCATTTGAAAACTAAATTTTTTACCTGAGTACAAATTATGAAAATGTGGATTCTAACATAAGTAATAAAAAATTTAAAAAAAATTGAGCTGAGCACAATTTATGAAAATGTGCACTGCAATTTGCATGGTTTTACCTAGAAAAACCGACTCTTAAGATTCAACCCTTGTTGTAATCATTTGAAAACTAAATTTTTTACCTAAGTACAAATTATGAAAATGTGGATTCTACCATAAGTCATAAGAAAAAATAACAATAATAATAATAATAATTTTAAAAAAAAATAGAAAATTGTTTTTGAGCTGAGCACACTTTATGAAAATGTGCACTGCAATTTCCATGGTTTTACCGAGGAAAACCGACTCTTAAGATTCAACCCTTGTTGTAATCATTTGAAAACAAAATTTTTTACCTGAGTACAAATTATGAAAATGTGGATTCTAACATAAGTAATAAAAAATTTAAAAAAAATTGAGCTGAGCACAATTTATGAAAATGTGCACTGCAATTTGCATGGTTTTACCTAGAAAAACCGACTCTTAAGATTCAACCCTTGTTGTAATCATTTGAAAACTAAATTTTTTACCTGAGTACAAATTATGAAAATGTGGATTCTACCATAAGTCATAAGAAAAAATAACAATAATAATAATAATAATTTTAAAAAAAAATAGAAAATTGTTTTTGAGCTGAGCACACTTTATGAAAATGTGCACTGCAATTTCCATGGTTTTACCGAGGAAAACCGACTCTTAAGATTCAACCCTTGTTGTAATCATTTGAAAACAAAATTTTTTACCTGAGTACAAATTATGAAAATGTGGATTCTAACATAAGTAATAAAAAATTTAAAAAAAATTGAGCTGAGCACAATTTATGAAAATGTGCACTGCAATTTGCATGGTTTTACCTAGAAAAACCGACTCTTAAGATTCAACCCTTGTTGTAATCATTTGAAAACTAAATTTTTTACCTGAGTACAAATTATGAAAATGTGGATTCTAACATAAGTAATAAAAAATTTAAAAAAAATTGAGCTGAGCACAATTTATGAAAATGTGCACTGCAACTTGCATGGTTTTACCTAGAAAAACCGACTCTTAAGATTCAACCCTTGTTGTAATCATTTGAAAACTAAATTTTTTACCTGAGTACAAATTATGAAAATGTGGATTCTACCATAAGTCATAAGAAAAAATAACAATAATAATAATAATAATTTTAAAAAAAAATAGAAAATTGTTTTTGAGCTGAGCACACTTTATGAAAATGTGCACTGCAATTTCCATGGTTTTACCGAGGAAAACCGACTCTTAAGATTCAACCCTTGTTGTAATCATTTGAAAACAAAATTTTTTACCTGAGTACAAATTATGAAAATGTGGATTCTAACATAAGTAATAAAAAATTTAAAAAAAATTGAGCTGAGCACAATTTATGAAAATGTGCACTGCAATTTGCATGGTTTTACCTAGAAAAACCGACTCTTAAGATTCAACCCTTGTTGTAATCATTTGAAAACTAAATTTTTTACCTAAGTACAAATTATGAAAATGTGGATTCTACCATAAGTCATAAGAAAAAATAACAATAATAATAATAATAATTTTAAAAAAAAATAGAAAATTGTTTTTGAGCTGAGCACACTTTATGAAAATGTGCACTGCAATTTCCATGGTTTTACCGAGGAAAACCGACTCTTAAGATTCAACCCTTGTTGTAATCATTTGAAAACAAAATTTTTTACCTGAGTACAAATTATGAAAATGTGGATTCTAACATAAGTAATAAAAAATTTAAAAAAAATTGAGCTGAGCACAATTTATGAAAATGTGCACTGCAATTTGCATGGTTTTACCTAGAAAAACCGACTCTTAAGATTCAACCCTTGTTGTAATCATTTGAAAACTAAATTTTTTACCTAAGTACAAATTATGAAAATGTGGATTCTACCATAAGTCATAAGAAAAAATAACAATAATAATAATAATAATTTTAAAAAAAAATAGAAAATTGTTTTTGAGCTGAGCACACTTTATGAAAATGTGCACTGCAATTTCCATGGTTTTACCGAGGAAAACCGACTCTTAAGATTCAACCCTTGTTGTAATCATTTGAAAACAAAATTTTTTACCTGAGTACAAATTATGAAAATGTGGATTCTAACATAAGTAATAAAAAATTTAAAAAAAATTGAGCTGAGCACAATTTATGAAAATGTGCACTGCAATTTGCATGGTTTTACCTAGAAAAACCGACTCTTAAGATTCAACCCTTGTTGTAATCATTTGAAAACTAAATTTTTTACCTGAGTACAAATTATGAAAATGTGGATTCTACCATAAGTCATAAGAAAAAATAACAATAATAATAATAATAATTTTAAAAAAAAATAGAAAATTGTTTTTGAGCTGAGCACACTTTATGAAAATGTGCACTGCAATTTCCATGGTTTTACCGAGGAAAACCGACTCTTAAGATTCAACCCTTGTTGTAATCATTTGAAAACAAAATTTTTTACCTGAGTACAAATTATGAAAATGTGGATTCTAACAT
This sequence comes from Dascillus cervinus, assembly GCA_949768715.1. Lineage (NCBI taxonomy): Eukaryota > Metazoa > Arthropoda > Insecta > Coleoptera > Dascillidae > Dascillus > Dascillus cervinus. Next base: position 30,723,023 of record OX458319.1, on the reverse strand, counting down.
AAGTAATAAAAAATTTAAAAAAAATTGAGCTGAGCACAATTTATGAAAATGTGCACTGCAATTTGCATGGTTTTACCTAGAAAAACCGACTCTTAAGATTCAACCCTTGTTGTAATCATTTGAAAACTAAATTTTTTACCTGAGTACAAATTATGAAAATGTGGATTCTAACATAAGTAATAAAAAATTTAAAAAAAATTGAGCTGAGCACAATTTATGAAAATGTGCACTGCAACTTGCATGGTTTTACCTAGAAAAACCGACTCTTAAGATTCAACCCTTGTTGTAATCATTTGAAAACTAAATTTTTTACCTGAGTACAAATTATGAAAATGTGGATTCTACCATAAGTCATAAGAAAAAATAACAATAATAATAATAATAATTTTAAAAAAAAATAGAAAATTGTTTTTGAGCTGAGCACACTTTATGAAAATGTGCACTGCAATTTCCATGGTTTTACCGAGGAAAACCGACTCTTAAGATTCAACCCTTGTTGTAATCATTTGAAAACAAAATTTTTTACCTGAGTACAAATAATGAAAATGTGAATTCTAATATAAGTAAAAAAAATAAAAAAAATAAAATAATAAAAAAATTGAGCAAATCGATTCCCAACTTGAAATTGACCCCTGAGTCCCTAATCTTTGGTATTACAATACTTGTGGCAAATAAAGTGGTTATGAAAAACAATTTGCAGAAGGAGAATCGATCGACAGTTATTTATTTACGCTTATTTGAAAGCGTCGATTACGAGAAACACATCCTATTTATGAATTTTAAATCTCAACAATTTATTGAATTGAATTCGTAGAAATCGCGAGGAAACTCATTTATTTAAATGGAGGAAGAAAAAGGTCTGCAACTGAAACTTTCTCGGAAGTTCGGGATGTTCAACTACATGAATGTCTTCTCCATTTGCTTTGTATCGGAACAGACGAGTAAAGAAAGTGAAAGAAAAAAGTTTTCTGATCAGACTATTCTTTTCACTTTAGAACCCACATGTCTCAAAATATTAACACAAGCCATTTTTATTTCTGTTTTGAATGAAATTAACTGAAATTACTTGAGGCAGTTTTGCACCGCCAATCGATATTCGCGTTAAAGGATAAATAGGACATTTAAACGCAAAATCCGTCCCATTTATCAAAGGTGATTAAATCGGGCGAGACGTCTAAAGGGGTTGTATTCCGTTTGAGTGTCTATAACGTCGGTAGTTCGGCGCTAAACTTTTTTTATGGGGAATAAAATCAAAAGCAGATATAAAAAAGTGCAACTTTATTTCGGGTGCGCGTTGTATAAATGTGTGAAATACGTTCGGTTGCTAACATCACTTTATGTAAAAGAAGTAAACCAATTCTGTAACATTATTTATGTCTGGATACCTGCCGCCTGAGTGCCCCATTTCGGATTCTTTACGACCAGGTTTTTCCTTTTTCTGTCATCTCCAAAAAATTGTTTCTTTGCGCCAGCGAGCGTCAACAGATAACTTAATTTTTAATGGACATTTCCGGTTAATAAATGGAACGCTTATTACATCAAAGGCTCAGTTTTACACTACGTTGGAATTTTTTATGCGGAAGGTAGACGTCTGAATTCGTTCGTTGAACGTTCTTGTTGATAAAGGTTATTACAGTAGAAGAAAAAAACGTTCCAAGCTTAGCATTATAAATTCGGCCATATTCGTGCACAGCGACCTCGAAAAAGCGTCGTATCTCAACCGACACCTTTTTTCATAAATTCGCCTTTTTGTACATAAATAAAAGTAAGTAAGATGGCGAAAATATTTGGGGAGACCTGGAGGAAGTTTGTTTAGGATTTTATTTTTTACCAATCACTGTGGCTCGATTAATTAATTAATTTGTAATTGTCAAAATTGGCCAAAAACTGTTATTATTGTTGTAAATGTTGTAAATCGTTTAATTAATGTAAAACGGTCTGCTTTCTTATGAACTTTTTCTTTTTTAGTATATTATGCAATGAACATTTAATGATAGCTATTAAGACACGAGTATGAGTGTCTTAATAGCCATTAAATGTGAGTTGCATACACTATTTTTTCTACGACCAGTCATAATTTTAAAAAACAAGCGCTTTATTTTTAAAATGTATTAAATGTATTAAACTTGTAAAAAAAAAACACAAACATATCGATACCTCAGTTCTATAACGTTACAAGTCAAAAATTAAAGTTTTGAGATAATCTCATTTTAAAAAAAATAATAGTTTTCTTGAGTTTACTATAACTTTTTTGTGCTAAGGAATTTACGGATAATAATTGGCATACTTAATAATTATTCATTTATGATTGCCTTAATAACACTTACACTTCTGAAAATTTACAAAAAGAATTGAGTTGTTACACTATTGAACTTTGCACAAAATTTCGTTTTGTGGGTCATCTACAAACGAATTTTGAAAATTGACTTGTAACTCTTTTGAATTGAATAAAATACACTTTTTCTTTTTGAATGATGTGCTTAACACAAAAATGAGATTTTTTAGTTATTACAACATAGAACTGAGGTATCGATATCTGAAAATTAATTAATTAACAAAAAAAGGAAATTTCACAATTATTCCTTTTGATTTATAGTTAGATAATTGATGGTGCAATTATTAAAATGCAGCTGCGGCACTTTTGTATTAATATTGGTGGATGTTATTGTTGATGTTGATGCAGCAATATTTAGTAAATTGTTGGTTTGGCTGCATTCAATTGAATTCAAAATTGATAAATTTTAGATCCGCCCATCCTCATGGCAATACTTGATATTAACCAAATATTAGTAATGTTGCATTTCCATTGGTTATAAATTTGTAACTTAATGAAAATTTTGTATCGTAATGGGTATCATTAAGGGGCGACTTGTAACTGTCTAATAAATCGATTAAAGTATGGGCGTAGAAAAATATAATAAAATTGAGTTCTTTTTCTTCTTTTCTTTTTCTCCCTGTATATTATAGAAAAATTAGAGGCAGATTTATTTTTATTTCATTTTATTTTATACATTTCAATTTAAAAAATTCAGCAAGTCTCTTGATAGTTATAATTAATTATCATGTTCTACATTCAATATTTACAGTTATGTTTACAAGTGATAAGTGCAGAAATACAATCTAAATTGCAATCCATATTCGCACTTGGTATTGACATTATGTACGTCAGTCGATAGTGCTGAATAAATACATGCACTTGAAAGCACAAAATTGAACTTGACATTTCAACATATCGAATTTCTGCTCGAAGCGAGATTTCATGAACCCAATACACATCCTGTCAAGTTGTATTAAAAACAGCAAACAAAACATTATTTCGTTGCATTTATAAAATAACATAATTTGAACTAACAAGATAAAATTATGACACGTTAACATTGGTGAAAGCAACAACCCCATCTCCGTTTGAATGATTTTCGTTCGCCACATCGTCTTCGTTTAATATCGCAGCTTCGAAACTGTCTTCGGTTTTTCTGAAAATTCTCAAAAATGAAGTTCTAAATTGTTGGTCGATTAGAAAAAACAACCCGAATTTAACGAGGGAATTTAAGAATCCGAGGAGGATGAATAAAAACACTAAAATTTCCCAAACCTTCCCTATCAAGGTCAACAGCCAAACTGGACCCCAACAGAGGGCGTACGACGTCACTATGATCAAAGTGATGCAGTCTCTCAAAACAATGCCCTTCCAAAATCGAACGGAATTAGTTACAACTGTTAAGATTAGGAGGATTCCGAAGCTGATTATGGTAATTTCGAAACCGTGCGGAAAGTGGCGTCGACTGAAACACAAACCGTTGCAGAACATCATGTACATTGAAGTGACTACCCAAAGCACCAAAATTAAATTTTTGTGGTAAGTTGCGACGTGATTTATTGTTAAGTTCGCCAACCAGTCGCACAACGCCAGGACCGAAAAAGTGACCGATAAAAATTGGAAAAATAACGAAGATTGGAAGAAAATGCAAATGATCTGCAAGGGCAGGTCGAGGCGATCGAATAAAAATATCAGCCTGACCATGAAAGGGGTGGCGAGGAGCAGCAACCCGTCGGCCACCACCGAATTTAGTAAATACTCATCGGACGCGCTTTTCACTTTTTTGCAAAACGTGAAAATGTAGATCGTGAATCCGTTGGCGACGATTCCCAATATGCAGACGAAAGCGAAAACCAGCTCGTGAAATAGCAGGCGGTGCGTGTCGTCAGCTGTGACGACGTCGTCGTAAGTGGCGTTGCTAAAATTTCCCGCTTCGTCGTAATCCATGGCGGCGATGCTTTCGGTTGTTGAGTTGATTCCTGGATGTAAATTGCGCCAATTAAGTGAATAAATGATGACATACCGTTACCTTTCACATGCGAGTCACTGCATCATTTTTACACCGATTTTGTCATAACACTGAAGCGTTGGAGTTATTTGGTTACATTACTCCCCTTTATGGTGTTGGCGATAAGAAACGAATGATATTGATCCAAGCGCATGCTTCTAAAATAATGTTTGCTTTTACATTAACATCTGGATTGAATTTTAAAAAATCGAGGAATTTGGAAGTAAACTAACAGCCAATTGAATAGTGGCGTTTGAATCACGAGCCGTCATCTTTGTGGCACACTTTCTATTCATTAAGACTGCGCCACCCTAAAAATTGTTGACAATTTGCTTTTATTGCTTTAGTGTACGCCTAAATACAGGCAACACCTCAGACTTTTTTATAATCCAGATGTCACTATAATTACGGTGAAGTGCAGTGGATAATAGGTCTATGTGAAACAATGAAAACGACTTTCGAGGGTTGCATTCTAATATACCTGTTTAATAGATGCAAAATTTTGATATCTTCATTAATTTAGAGCGATATAATGTAAAGTAAAATAATAATGTGCAAGAAGAATTCGTTAAATTTAACAATTTTATTTACTTGGTAAAGAAGTTTTGTTATTAATAAAATTAGTTCCCTAATTTTCAATTGATAAGAAGGCACGAAAAATGTAAATTTTTATTAAGAACAGTTTACAGGTCCAAAAATAGATGTAATAAAACAGGTTTGGAAAAAATTGTTTCAAAAAGTTAGATATTCTCAGTTTGGTGACCAAAAAGAGAGTGGAATGCAACTGGCAATATAACCTATACTGTGAACCGCCGAAAACTTTATTACTTATACGAGAAAATTCTGTTCAGAGCTCGGAACAGATGGCGAATTTTATATCTATATTTATTACTAAACTAAAACACAATGTGCAAAAGGTTAACCCCTTAAGACACAACTTTTGTTTGCAGAAAATTGAACCGCGTTATGCATGACTTCATCAAGCGCCAAATTGATATTTTGGAAATTAGCTTTCCATCATTTAACGTACAGCTTAATTAATTAAAAAAATACAATTTAAGCTTAATTTTTAAATTCAATTTCACATTTTTTTAACATAACATTTTGATATGTAGTGTGTTTGTTTTCAAAGAAATGACGTTATCATCAATTCTTTAACTGTTAAAATAACGTTGTCACGTATTTCATAAATATTTCTTAAACTTGAGGCATTCTTTTAGTATATCGGTCTGTCCTTTCTCATGGTGAGCTAAAATTCTTTGCCTTAGAATTTTATGTACCTGGTATATACAATAAGGTTGTACTACTTCTTCGAAAAAATACCGTTGAGATTCCGGAACACTAATAATTGTTACTAATTTAAAACACAACGAGTAAAAGATTAACCCCTTAATGCACAGTATTTTTTACAGAAAATTGTAGTTTTAGCTAATTATAAGTTATTACCACTACAACTTATTTTTTTAAATTAATGTGGGATAAAAAGGCCAAACAATTTTTTGGAAAGAAATTATAATTTAAGCTTATTCTCATTCATTTATTTAAAGGGGTCTTCACGAGCGATTTTTAAAATTAATATGACCTTAGAGTTGAATTTATATCCTATTAAGTTATTGTAGATAATAAAGATTAAAATTGTCCAAGACTAAAAAATAATTTATAGTAAAAAAACTTTTCAATAAAACAACCTTTTAATAAAATGTACGCCTTTATTTTTAATCATTTAGATCAATATAAAAATTAGTTTTAAATTTTTACTACGTTTCAATGAAAGCTTGTTTTTTAAAAAAAGTCTTTTACTATAAATTATTTCAAATATAATGTTTCAAAACGAAACCTGGCTTCAAAAATATTTCGGATATTATTGCTGTTAAATTATTCCTGCTGGGAAACGATAATTACCTACTGCGAAGTTGTAAATCTTTTTGACGTAGCTCGGAAATCGGCAAAAATTAGCTACTTCAATTTCGGTTCTTGATCTAAAGAACATTGAATAAATCAAAACCTATTGCGTTGTTTAAAACAGCTAGGCGTCAGCTCAAAATAAAAAAGTCTAATCTACGAGTCCAAAAAATTTTAATACAAAATTTTGATAACTGAAGGCAAAAAAAACAATTTCGAAATTTGATGTTTTAATTAATAACTCGGTTAATTATGATTATTTATGATTGCTATTCTCTGTAAGATGAATTATCGACCTCCTTTTCAAAATTAAAAATGAAGGCTTAAAATCGAATCGCGTTTTACATGTATTAAAAATCTTAGGGTGGAACGCCATTAATGAAGGGTGTTGTAACAACAAACAAAAAACTTACGCACGCTGTGTGTTATTTTTAAATATTTTTTTTTCACTGTAACTCAAAAACGTTTGATTAAATGATTTATAAATGCGGCGTTTGCAGCTATCCTCAAGACAGGACGAATTTCCCTCAGAGGTGAAATTAAACATGCGTTTTACCTTTTCGACAACAGTGAATTTATTCCACGCCGGATAACACACGGGCGAGCTAAAATAATGCTCCGGTGTGTAAACTTCCTTGCCGGTAACGGAGCCGAGCTGTCAGTTCGCGGGAACCCCAAGGGTTCGCTGAAAACCCTCGTTTAATTGCGCTTTTTTATTAAGTTAAAAATAATTTCAACTGTCCCTATTATCTTATTACGCTCATAAAAGTTTTTTGCGATCGGCAAAAAAAGTTAATAAAGTGGGACTTCGAGCGGAAATAATCGAAAAATTATCGACAGTCCCTATTAAATAGTCCAATCTTGTTGGATAACACTTTACACATAAAACATTTGCCCTGTTCGTGTGGTGAGTGAACATGAGCACTTGTCATTTCATGTGACGTTGGTTGCCTATCTAATTACCGTTTTAGAGTTTTAAGAATCAAGAATCAAGGATAAAAGGTTGTATTTGACACGCACATAATCGCTATTATGAACTCAAATGTTCAACACTAAAAAAAAATTAAAATTAAAAATTAAAATGGTAATCCATACAATCTCGCATTCAATTCATTATCAGACTTCAGTATTGCATTACCCACGCCCCTTAACCCGCCAGAATCACATTTAATTGAAATAAATCTTAATTGCTTGAGCGCTCGATTCGACTCACATTTTCAGCAAAATCGACTCCAAAATTAATTTGTCGCGTACGATTATTAGAAAATCCATCGACGACCGATCAAATTTTATAAAAGAAATTTCATTGGATTTGTGGGGTTGCGTTATTCATAATGGAAACTGAAATAATGAGACCTAAATTTGAAAAATTAATTTAAAATTTGATCCTTGAACCTTGGAAAGTCGCCACGAAATAAATTTTGTTATTGGGAAAGATTTTTTAACCTTGAACATGTTCAGTTTAAAAAAAAAAGTCAATCAGTCAATGTATGCAACCAATCGTACTCTCGCGTTAAGTAGATTGTAATGACAAAACGTTAAAAGAAAATTTATATTAAATTTATGAATCTCCCTCCTTGTAAAATCCTGCACATCATTTCTTAAATAAATGAGATTTATTGTTCCGACAGATCTGTCGGGTTAATTGGTGGAAAATGAATCTTTGACTTGTCTGAAGCTATTGTTATTTTTATACCAATTCACAATACTATTTTTGTCTTCTTTTGAATGCATTTTAATAACTAAATTCCAAATTTAAACTTCAACAATCAAATTTTTTATTTCTAAATTGGCATAAGTGTCGAATCATCTGTGCTATCAAGGATACTGATTGACAATATTTTTTTAAATTTAATGTTGAATAATTAAAGAAAGAGATGGGATTGATGAAGGCGTCCATCATTTCTTAAATAAATGAGATTTATTTAGTATTATTACTGATGGAAAATAAATGTTTGACTTGTCTGAAGCTATTGTTATTTTTATACCAATTCACAATATTAATTTTGTCTTCTTTTGAATGCATTTTAATAACTAAATTCCAAATTTAAACTTCAACAATCAAATTTTTTATTTCTAAATTGGCATAAGTGTCGAATCATCTGTGATATCAAGGATACTGATTGACAATATTTTTTTAAATTTAATGTTGAATAATTAAAAAAAGATATGGGATTGATGAAGGCGTCCATCATTTCTTAAATAAATGAGATTTATTTATTATTATTATTGATGGAAAATAAATGTTTGACTTGTCTGAAGCTATTGCTATTTTTATATCAATTCACAATATTAATTTTGTCTTCTTTTGAATGCAGTTTAATAACTCAATTCCAAATTTAAATTTCAACAATCAAATTTTTTATTTCTAAATTGGCATAAGTGTCGAATCATCTGTGCTATCAAGGATACTGATTGACAATATTTTTTTAAATTTAATGTTGAATAATTAAAAAAAGAGATGGAATTGATGAAGGCGTCCATCATTTCTTAAATAAATGAGATTTATTTATTATTATTATTGATGGAAAATAAATGTTTGACTTGTCTGAAGCTATTGCTATTTTTATATCAATTCACAATATTAATTTTGTCTTCTTTTGAATGAAGTTTAATAACTCAATTCCAAATTTAAACTTCAACAATCAAATTTTTTATTTCTAAATTGGCATAAGTGTCGAATCATCTGTGCTATCAAGGATACTGATTGACAATATTTTTTTAAATTTAATGTTGAATAATTAAAAAAAGAGATGGGATTGATGAAGGCGTCCATCATTTCTTAAATAAATGAGATTTATTTATTATTATTATTGATGGAAAATAAATGTTTGATTTGTCTGAAGCTATTGCTATTTTTATACCAATTCACAATATTAATTTTTTTCTTCTTTTGAATGCATTTTAATAACTAAATTCCAAATTTAAACTTCAACAATCAAATTTTTTATTTCTAAATTGGCATAAGTGTCGAATCATCTGTGCTATCAAGGATACTGATTGACAATATTTTTTTAAATTTAATGTTGAATAATTAAAAAAAGAGATGGGATTGATGAAGGCGTCCATCATTTCTTAAATAAATGAGATTTATTTATTATTATTATTGATGGAAAATAAATGTTTGATTTGTCTGAAGCTATTGCTATTTTTATACCAATTCACAATATTAATTTTTTTCTTCTTTTGAATGCATTTTAATAACTAAATTCCAAATTTAAACTTCAACAATCAAATTTTTTATTTCTAAATTGGCATAAGTGTCGAATGATCTGTGCTATCAAGGATACTGATTGACAATATTTTTTTAAATTTAATGTTGAATAATTAAAAAAAGAGATGGGATTGATGAAGGCGTCCATCATTTCTTAAATAAATGAGATTTATTTATTATTATTATTGATGGAAAATAAATGTTTGATTTGTCTGAAGCTATTGCTATTTTTATACCAATTCACAATATTAATTTTTTTCTTCTTTTGAATGCATTTTAATAACTAAATTCCAAATTTAAACTTCAACAATCAAATTTTTTATTTCTAAATTGGCATAAGTGTCGAATCATCTGTGCTATCAAGGATACTGATTGACAATATTTTTTTAAATTTAATGTTGAATAATTAAAAAAAGAGATGGGATTGATGAAGGCGTCCATCATTTCTTAAATAAATGAGATTTATTTATTATTATTATTGATGGAAAATAAATGTTTGATTTGTCTGAAGCTATTGCTATTTTTATACCAATTCACAATATTAATTTTTTTCTTCTTTTGAATGCATTTTAATAACTAAATTCCAAATTTAAACTTCAACAATCAAATTTTTTATTTCTAAATTGACATAAGTGTCGAATCATCTGTGCTATCAAGGATACTGATTGACAATATTTTTTTAAATTTAATGTTGAATAATTAAAAAAAGAGATGGGATTGATGAAGGCGTCCATCATTTCTTAAATAAATTAGATTTATTTATTATTATTATTGATGGAAAATAAATGTTTGATTTGTCTGAAGCTATTGCTATTTTTATACCAATTCACAATATTAATTTTTTTTCTTCTTTTGAATGCATTTTAATAACTAAATTCCAAATTTAAACTTCAACAATCAAATTTTTTATTTCTAAATTGGCATAAGTGTCGAATCATCTGTGCTATCAAGGATACTGATTGACAATATTTTTTTTAATTTAATGTTGAATAATTAAAAAAAGAGATGGGATTGATGAAGGCGTCCATCATTTCTTAAATAAATGAGATTTATTTATTATTATTATTGATGGAAAATAAATGTTTGACTTGTCTGAAGCTATTGCTATTTTTATATCAATTCACAATATTAATTTTGTCTTCTTTTGAATGAAGTTTAATAACTCAATTCCAAATTTAAACTTCAACAATCAAATTTTTTATTTCTAAATTGGCATAAGTGTCGAATCATCTGTGCTATCAAGGATACTGATTGACAATATTTTTTTAAATTTAATGTTGAATAATTAAAGAAAGAGATGGGATTGATGAAGGCGTCCATCATTTCTTAAATAAATGAGATTTATTTAGTATTATTACTGATGGAAAATAAATGTTTGACTTGTCTGAAGCTATTGTTATTTTTATACCAATTCACAATATTAATTTTGTCTTCTTTTGAATGCATTTTAATAACTAAATTCCAAATTTAAACTTCAACAATCAAATTTTTTATTTCTAAATTGGCATAAGTGTCGAATCATCTGTGCTATCAAGGATACTGATTGACAATATTTTTTTAAATTTAATGTTGAATAATTAAAGAAATAAATGAGATTTATTTAGTATTATTACTGATGGAAAATAAATGTTTGACTTGTCTGAAGCTATTGTTATTTTTATACCAATTTACAATATTAATTTTTTTCTTCTTTTGAATGCATTTTAATAACTAAATTCCAAATTTAAACTTCAACAATCAAATTTTTTATTTCTAAATTGGCACAAGTGTCAAATCAAGGATACTGATTGACATTACTTTTTTTAATTTAATGTTGAATAATTAAAAAAGAGACGGGATTGGTGAAGGCGTCCAAAGTTAAAGAAACAATGGGCGCCGTTTATTTTTTACTCATTATCGCAGTGAATTAAACAGACGGCTGATAATAATGATACCACTTAAAGAGAATGGGGATCTTGAAAATATATATCTCCAGAATCTTATGCGCGTTGTTGTCGACCGTTTTCCCGCCGCCGCCGTTATCTCGTGAAGTAATTACAAGGTGCTTCGAAAAAGGAATAAATTATTGCGTCCCATTATTGCGACGGGTTACACCCGCATAAAAATACAAACGGCAATGTTTATTTTGAATCTCGTTAAAGTGGATGTTATCAATCAACTTTATTGCGCTTCATTTTTTTCCCGTTTATGAAAGCCGTTATATTAACGGTCCGAGGTACATTTAACTCGAAAACTTTAAATAAATTTTCAGTCCTTTCGGGTTTTTATTCTTAAACAAGCCGCAGATAGGACCGAGATAAAATTAATTGTGTCGCATTTTTCTGTTGTTCTTCTGTCTGTTCAACTTGTTCACGTTGTTCGGCGATTCTTTCTTGTGCTTTATTACTGCTCGCACATTTTCTTTCGTGTTTTCCTAATTATGAGGATTAATAAATAGACTAAGAAATGACGTCCACGTGGCTTGAATTAAATATAGAAAGGTTGTGTAAAATGAGATGAATTAAAAACTGTAAGCTTATAATTAATACATTATAATTTATTCCAAATATAAGATATTTTGATAGAAAAATAATCGAGCTATATATTATCTAGGCTACATGCAACCTGTGAATAATCGCAGAAACAAATTTCAACTTCAGCAAAATCAAACAGTGCCTGAAGTTAAAACGGAATTTTTACAGCTTGGATATTTCCTGAACCTTCATGTCTGCCTCTATGTCAGCAAATTTTGTGAATAGATACATAATTAAAGAAATGTACCATCAAACAAACCTTTGTTGTGAATCATTGAATGCATGAATTGAAGGGGTCAGAATAAAAAAGGGTATAAATGCATTTTTGAAAATTATGGGATAAGTACGTTTTGTTAAAGGTGAGGTGTCTATTTATTGCACCAAACACAAACTTATAATTAAAATTCCATTCTCTTTTAATTAACTAATATAAAATGAGATTTTATTTAAAAAAGTCTAGACTGTTTTATAGTTACATAACTTCAAACTCCAATGTATTAAAAAAATGTAAATTTTACTTGTACCCTTTTTATTCTAACCCTTTCAACTATTATGGACTACCAAGTCATTTAATCATTGAGGTGCATTATTATTAAAAATTATTTATATAAAATCATATTTTATTTCAATTATTATTTTTGATAAAATAAGATTTTTATGTTATCAATAAATTCGTGACAACACAATAAGTAAATTATCGAAACTAAAATCATTTGCAAAAGATCTCAAAAATAAATACTTTGCGAAGAAATAATTTACGATTCCACTCGTTTAAGGTAAACTTTATGGCAGTCAATAAGTGCCTTTGTTGGGGCAATATATCTTGTTGACACTTACCCTCGAGCTATGAAAAAATGCGCTTCTGCACAACGAGCTCAAACGATTTTAATTAAATTATGAGCAAACTATAATATTTGAAGAAAATCGATGCGGATACAAAAATGCGTTTAAGTGTCAGCACTAAGCTCATATAAATTTGAAACCAAAATTTTAAATATTTGGAGGCTTTATGAGGGATGCCAGTTTCGATTTTTTTTACATTTTCATTAAAAACTAGCTTAATCGAGACACAATCAAAAAAACAACCCGATAGAAGAATGCGGACCACTCACTCTTATAAAATGCAATAGCGACTATTATGGAATACCTAGTCATTTAATCATTGACGTGCATTATTATTAAATTGGGTACAATTATTTATATAAAATCATATTTTATTTCAATTATTATTTTCGATCAAATAAGATTTTTATGTTATCAATAAATTCGTGACAACACAATAAGTAAATTATCGAAACTAAAATCATTTGCAAAAGATCTCAAAAATAAATACTTTGCGAAGAAATAATTTACGATTCCACTCGTTTAAGGTAAACTTTATGGCAGTCAATAAGTGCCTTTGTTGGGGCAATATATCTTGTTGACACTTACCCTCGAGCTATGAAAAAATGCGCTTTCTGCACAACGAGCTCAAACGATTTTAATTAAATTATGAGCAAACTATAATATTTGAAGAAAATCGATGCGGATACAAAAATGCGTTTAAGTGTCAGCACTAAGCTCATATAAATTTGAAACCAAAATTTTAAATATTTGGAGGCTTTATGAGGGATGCCAGTTTCGATTTTTTTTACATTTTCATTAAAAACTAGCTTAATCGAGACACAATCAAAAAAACAACCCGATAGAAGAATGCGGACCACTCACTCTTATAAAATGCAATAGCGACTATTATGGAATACCTAGTCATTTAATCATTGACGTGCATTATTATTAAATTGGGTACAATTATTTATATAAAATCATATTTTATTTCAATTATTATTTTCGATCAAATAAGATTTTTATGTTATCAATAAATTCGTGACAACACAATAAGTAAATTATCGAAACTAAAATCATTTGCAAAAGATCTCAAAAATAAATACTTTGCGAAGAAATAATTTACGATTCCACTCGTTTAAGGTAAACTTTATGGCAGTCAATAAGTGCCTTTGTTGGGGCAATATATCTTGTTGACACTTACCCTCGAGCTATGAAAAAATGCGCTTTCTGCACAACGAGCTCAAACGATTTTAATTAAATTATGAGCAAACTATAATATTTGAAGAAAATCGATGCGGATACAAAAATGCGTTTAAGTGTCAGCACTAAGCTCATATAAATTTGAAACCAAAATTTTAAATATTTGGAGGCTTTATGAGGGATGCCAGTTTCGATTTTTTTTACATTTTCATTAAAAACTAGCTTAATCGAGACACAATCAAAAAAACAACCCGATAGAAGAATGCGGACCACTCACTCTTATAAAATGCAATAGCGACTATTATGGAATACCTAGTCATTTAATCATTGACGTGCATTATTATTAAATTGGGTACAATTATTTATATAAAATCATATTTTATTTCAATTATTATTTTCGATCAAATAAGATTTTTATGTTATCAATAAATTCGTGACAACACAATAAGTAAATTATCGAAACTAAAATCATTTGCAAAAGATCTCAAAAATAAATACTTTGCGAAGAAATAATTTACGATTCCACTCGTTTAAGGTAAACTTTATGACAGTCAATAAGTGCCTTTGTTGGGGCAATATATCTTGTTGACACTTTACCCTCCAGCTATGAAAAAATGCACTTTCTCACAATGAGCTCAAACGATTTTAATTAAATTATGAGCAAACTATAATATTTGAAGAAAATCGATGCGGATACAAAAATGCGTTTAAGTGTCAGCACTAAGCTCATATAAATTTGAAACCAAAATTTTAAATATTTGGAGGCTTTATGAGGGATGCCAGTTTCGATTTTTTTTACATTTTCATTAAAAACTAGCTTAATCGAGACACAATCAAAAAAACAACCCGATAGAAGAATGCGGACCAATCACTCTTATAAAATGCAATAGCGACCTTGTCTTCAAATCTTAAAAATGTGGCTAAAACGAGTGATGCCGTTTTCCATTTAAATCACATTGCGCCAATGGTTAGCCGGCGAAAAGATCGAGGAGCCTTAATTTAAAAAAAAAACTCTTATGATCTGTGCGTAAGTTTGGTTGCCTATATATACTATCAGGCAGAATTCCAACTTCGACATTTTTATACTTCTGTAATTAATCACTTTATTGTGCTTCAGTTTATTAAGCTTCGTTGTAAAATTAGTTCCAACATATTCATAAAGCAAAACGCTCGAGCGTTGTTCAAAATTCGTTCGTTCTGAAATTTTAAATTAAAAAGAGGCAATAAAAGCAGCAAAAATATTCATGCTCGAAGCGGACCGTTGTTTTATACACTTGAATCATTGCCTTTTTCGTGTGCCTTAGTTTTAGTTGCAATTAAGTTTCCATAACTGGTTTGCTTCTTTTTTTAATGGACTTCTGTGCTCTACTTAAAGTTTCGTTATTTAGTTTCATGACTTGGAAATAAAAAATTTAATTGTTTAGTTCTGGATTTGATTGATATGATCTTTATTTAAGAACGGTTTAGTTTTTCTAGCTTGTCTGTATCATTTTCAGTTCGCTCAATCGATCAAATCTCACTAATTAAGCCCCTTACACTAATCTCTTTTTGATGTTGAGATTCATTTCACTTCTTTCTATTTTGTTTTGTGATTAACTGAAACATTTTATTAAAAAGATAAAATTTAATTCTTCATCAAAATGAAATTATTTCGAAAATTCAATCTACAGAAAGTTGAATTTTTCGCAACTTTTCCTAATTTAAACTTAAGGCTTTATCGGCGCAACGAAATTGCCTCGAAAATTTTTATTGTGCTGAAACTTTGAAGAATTACAAAAACTTTTCAGCTTAATTGTTTCACTCCAAATTGGACGACTTGTTTTTATATTGAACACTTTATTAAATCTGGAACATCTGACGAATTCTGGAGTCGCTTCTCAATATTGCCATAAAAATAAAACAAGCTCTTTGATGTAATTACCGTCATTTTATCATTTAATATCAGTCGCTCGATTGTGACTTCCAAAATTTAAAATTAAATTTGAAAACACCTGTTCGTCGCGCAAGCTTTTCTTGAACCAATAAGTCAATCGCCGGGTTTTAAATATCCGCCATCATTAGAACACATAATGAGAGCTTCTTCCAATTTGCCACGCGGCATTGATCGTTAAATTGTTGACGACCTTGCAAGACGCATCCCCAGGGGCAGGCAGCATCAGGTGCCTGATAAATAGCGCGCCAAACTATGTAAAGGAATCCATAAGAAATTTAAGCGACCTCATCGTTCTTATTTAATTATTTCTGTGCAGAAGCTCACTTGAAATGCTAATAGCTCCATCTCGTTATAGACGTTACCGACAATATGCATAAATTTCGGCCTTTGTTGCAATTTCCATTTCAATTAAAACCAACAAGTTAAACAATTAAGCTTCTTCTATCCAACATAGTTAATGGTTTTTTTTTTTGTTGGAAGTATTGTATTTTGGAACCTCAAAGTATAAGTGGGGAATTTAGTTGTGAATCTTACCAAGTTGAACGAGTCGCCTACCTGTAACTTTTAAGAGGAGTTCCTACCTAAAGTGTCCTTGAAATTTCTAGTAGAATTGTAAAACTGTCAAAGGGAGGGTGCAATTATCACAAATAATGTCAATATTTGCATGCGACCGGATCTTGAAAATATCTACCTGCTCAAAGCTCTTTTGAAGAAATAAGTTGTTTACAAACATCTTGCAATTTCAGTAAAGCGATCATATAAACTGAGAAAAAAGTTGTAAAAGAAATTATTGAGAAGTACCTACGTGCAAAACATAAAGCAACCATTCTATAAATCTTAATCTATTGAGTTTTTAAAAAATCCAAGGCCGAGTTAATTTTAAAATTTAATTTTTCATTTTCCTACATAACATTTTAATATACAGGGTGCTTCTTATCAAAGTAATGACGTTTTTATCGATTTCTTATGGGGAATTCCATATAAATGCGCACTACGATTTCCCGCATACCCGTAGGGTTATTGAGAATATGATTGCAATTCTTGAATCTTTAAAGTATTGAAACACATTTTCTGACAATGTTTTAAGTATATCTCGAATATAAAACGCGGATTTAAAAGAATTAGTGTATGAAGTGTTGGCCAGATAAATACATTTTTATGCTTTTAACTATGTGAAATGGCCATTTGCATGTTCGGACGGATAACTTTTTCAAATAAATAAATACAAATAAAATTAGGTTTTATTAAGATTTTAACATTGTTTTTAAAGTAAATGGCCATTATCACATAAACAAACGACACGATTGGTGGTATCAAATTCAAAATCGAATGCATTTTATTTGTTTGGACCGAAAATGGAAAATCTAAAATCGAATATATCCAACGCGATACAGATTTTTGGGAAAATCATATGAAGCCAAAATTAAATTTTTTTTATTGAAAATGTTTGATACCAGAACTGCTAGATAACAGACGATTTAGAAAAATGTCTATTCGAGATGTCTATTTGTCATTTTTTAATAGAAACATTTACTTGTTTACATTGTTTTGATTTAATTTTTAGTGGTTCCTAAACATTCTGGTTGTTCACCATATTTACTATTATATTCGATTATCGCACATCTTTTCAATAAACCAATAAATTTGCTTGGTTTAATGAATGACAATGAATTCATGTGGCGTCGTCATTCATAATGAAAATGTCAAAGATTTAGTTGTTTAAAATAGTTTTAAGTAGGTACCCACTTCAAGCACACGGTGAAAGCGGTTCAGTTGCAAATTATAGTTTTTATAGTCTCATTTTGACAATTAAAAGCCCTATCAACATCATTTCGAAAAACTATTAGTTGCTATTTAAAAAAATCGGCAATGACGTCATTACTTTGACAAGGGAAGATCTGTACATGATGTAAAATTAAATTCAAAAATTGCCCTGTTTTTGGATTTTGATTAAAACTCAACAGTTACAGATTTACCGAATTGTTGCGTTGCCGCATTTAAATACTTATAGTACAGTCAAATAATGAGCAATAAGGATTCAACTTCGGAATGAAAGCGATGAAGCTTTATTTTTGCATGAACCTTTGTTTTGACGTTCTGAACACTGGCTGAAAAGTCTCATGTAATCTCGTGTCCGCGTCAGAAGATATTGAAGGTCACGAAAATTGGTCGATCACCCAAAACAATGCATGAAATAAAAATTGTAGATAATTTTATGGTCTACAAATTATATAATCACCTTAAATGACATGTCGCGCAAAGAAAATAAGATGATTGCGAAAACCGCAAAATAATTAGAATTTTTACACCCGGTTTTCAAAAACGTTTTTAGAAACAAAGTAAAACTAAAATGGTCGGAGAAAAAAATCATTTTTCGAGCTCTGAGATATTTAACAGAAATCGCATTGACAATGCTTCATTATAATTTTTCTAAAAACTTTTATGATCAAAAAATTAAATTTCGATTGCAAATTAGTTTCTCTTTCAAATGATGTAACTTAAATGCAAATATCTCATTTAGATACTTTGTTATAGCCGCAACACTTTACATTAAAAATCCCATAAGAACATTTCGTAGAAACTCCTCTTAAGACCTTTAACAGCTGTTTCATTTGCACCAGGCAGAGTGAATTGAATCTACCCTGACATTTTTATGTTGTAGGTAACGCCCTAGATCATCTATACACAATATACAGAAATTAAATAACGATGCTTGTAAATATACAAAAGCCTCATTAAGGAACCCATAAAACTAATTAATTTAGAAAACGATTTTATTTCATTTTTAAGTTTTCTAATTGTGCACACAAAGAACGTGAAAACCTTCGAGCGACAAACAAAGCGGAAACTTGAAAACAATTTCAGCATCGATCTTGAGACACGCGTAGGCAACCTACCCGAACTGTCACACAATTTCTTGCGTTAACAATTTCACTGTCTAAATATTTACCGGTGCAGTTATGTAAGCTCGGCCGATGATTTGTGTCGGTTTGACCTTGCAATCGATACGAAACCAAAGCTGCCACGCAAATGAAAACCAACAAAGAGGGAGCGGTTTATACACACACCTTACCGCGAATTTCAGCCTGTTGTGACAAACAGGCGTCAGGCACGTGACGGGTTTCAGTAAGTAATTAAATATCGGATCGGGTCCTGATTTACTGAAAAAAAAATTGATTGACTTTGCGCGAAATTCTAGTTAAAAAAAAGTAATTGAAGATCCTGATTGATGTGAACAACTGTCGGGGGACGACGGGAAGACGGCGACAGATCGCTGAATGATCGATGGCGGGCTATAGATTGTCAAAGTGACGTTCACCATAGAATCAATGTGTGTTTTTTGGACGGAACCGTGCGAGCACTTTGAGTCACAGGCTGAAATTTCTAAGTTAAATTAAACACCAACACAAATTTGATTATAAATTGAATATTAGATTGGTCCAGCAGACATTCAGGACAAAGATGCGTTAGGGATAATTTAAGCAATAAATAAGTTACCCTGAAAGTGGTTCAGGATTGATGCATGAATTGAAGAAGAGTGAAGAGTGAAATTTCGCCAAACAATTTAAGTTGATTCCTTGTTTTTTAATTTAAATTTACAAAGTTCTTTCATGCAAGACTTGAAACGTTCCTTGTTTAGTTTCCGCTGAAAAATTCCTTGCATGTATAATTTCTTGTTTCAGGATTTAATTCCCACTCGCGACTTCTTCGGTTTGTCTTGGGTAAATTAAAGTTGATGTATTCGCTCCTTCAACGTTTTCAGTTCTTTGGAATTATTTAATCATTCATGGGTTTGAAAGTAATTTTTTTTGTTACATTTTGGAACTGAAAAAAATTTAATTTATTAATGCTCCCATTGAGGTTACATTTGGAACAAGTTTCGACAAATAATTACTGGATCGGGGATAAATAATGGTTCAGAATTATTTCAGTTGTACACACAAATAAGAATTTTCAGAATCGCAACTAAAAGTAAAAGTGTTCAAAGTTACTCTGATAGTGTTAACTATTAAAAAAAATTGTAAATAATTAACGGATGAAGTAATCGAGTTGAAATTAAATTTTTTTATAAACAATAGTGTTATAAAGATGTTGGAATTTTTTCAGTCGGATGCGCAAATCAGAATTTTCAGAATCAGAGCTGTAAGTTACAGTGAAATGTTCTAAGTCGATCTGATAGTGCAACAATTTTAAAAACATCTATAAATAATCCTGGATGGGGGAATTAACTTGAAATTAATAAATTTGATAAACAATGGTTCCACAAAGATGTCGAAATTTTTTCAGGCGAATACACAAAGATGGATTTTCATAATCGCAACTTAAAGTTAAATTGTTCAAAGTTACTCTGATAGTGTAACTATTAAAAAAAATTGTAAATAATTAACGGATGAA
The DNA here is from genome assembly GCA_949768715.1 of Dascillus cervinus. Lineage (NCBI taxonomy): Eukaryota > Metazoa > Arthropoda > Insecta > Coleoptera > Dascillidae > Dascillus > Dascillus cervinus. The sequence continues at coordinate 30,702,716 of OX458319.1, read as the reverse complement.
GTAATCGAGTTGAAATTAAATTCCTTTATAAACAATAGTGTTATAAAGATGTTGGAATTTTTTCAATCGGATGCGCAAATCAGAATTTTCAGAATCAGAGCTGTAAGTTACAGTGAAATGTTCTAAGTCGATCTGATAGTGCAACAATTTTAAAAACATCTATAAATAATACTGGATGGGGGAATTAACTTGAAATTAATAAATTTGATAAACAATGGTTCCACAAAGATGTCGAAATTTTTTCAGGTAGATACACAAAGATGGATTTTCACAATCGCAACTTAAAGTTAAATTGTTCAAAGTTACTCTGATAGTGTAACTATTAAAAAAAATTGTAAATAATTAACGGATAAAGTAATCGAGTTGAAATTAAATTTTTTTATAAACAATAGTGTTATAAAGATGTTGGAATTTTTTCAGTCGGATGCGCAAATCAGAATTTTCAGAATCAGAGCTGTAAGTTACAGTGAAATGTTCTAAGTCGATCTGATAGTGCAACAATTTTAAAAACATCTATAAATAATACTGGATGGGGGAATTAACTTGAAATTAATAAATTTGATAAACAATGGTTCCACAAAAATGTCGGAATTTTTTCAGGTAGATACACAAAGATGGATTTTCACAATCGCAACTTAAAGTTAAATTGTTCAAAGTTACTCTGATAGTGTAACTATTAAAAAAAATTGTAAATAATTAACGGATAAAGTAATCGAGTTGAAATTAAATTTTTTTATAAACAATAGTGTTATAAAGATGTTGGAATTTTTTCAGTCGGATGCGCAAATCAGAATTTTCAGAATCAGAACTGTAAGTTACAGTGGAATGTTCTAAGTCGATCTGATAGTGCAACAATTTTAAAAACATCTATAAATAATACTGGATGGGGGAATTAACTTGAAATTAATAAATTTGATAAACAATGGTTCCACAAAAATGTCGGAATTTTTTCAGGCGGATACACAGAGATGGATTTTCACAATCGCAACTTAAAGTTAAATTGTTCAAAGTTACTCTGATAGTGTAACTATTAAAAAAAATTGTAAATAATTAACGGATAAAGTAATCGAGTTGAAATTAAATTTTTTTATAAACAATAGTGTTATAAAGATGTTGGAATTTTTTCAGTCGGATGCACAAATCAGAATTTTCAGAATCAGAACTGTAAGTTACAGTGGAATGTTCTAAGTCGATCTGATAGTGCAACAATTTCAAAAAAATCTATAAATAATATTGGATGGGGGAATTAACTTGAAATTAATAAATTTGATAAACAATGGTTTCACAAAGATGTCGGAATTTTTTCAGGCGGATACACAGAGATGGGTTTTCACAATCGCAACTTAAAGTTAAATTGTTCAAAGTTACTCTGATAGTGTAACTATTAAAAAAAATTGTAAATAATTAACGGATAAAGTAATCGAGTTGAAATTAAATTTTTTTATAAACAATAGTGTTATAAAGATGTTGGAATTTTTTCAGTCGGATGCGCAAATCAGAATTTTCAGAATCAGAACTGTAAGTTACAGTGGAATGTTCTAAGTCGATCTGATAGTGCAACAATTTCAAAAAAATCTATAAATAATATTGGATGGGGGAATTAACTTGAAATTAATAAATTTGATAAACAATGGTTTCACAACGATGTCGAAATTTTTTCAGGCGGATACACAGAGATGGATTTTCAGAATCGCAACTGAAAGTAAAAGTGGATTGTTCCAAGTTGTTCTGATGAGATTCCAGTTATTAAATTAATAAATTGGTATTAAAACAGAAACTTATTTTTAAGATCAATTTATGTAGGAAAATAAATTATTTTGAAAAAAGCAATTAAGACCGAAATTATAATCCACCTACAACGCAGATTCGCATCAATCTCAGCTAATAGCTACATCCAAAAGGTGAAAATTCGACCCTGCACTAATGGGTTACGACATATCCGAAATTTCAAACTTTGTTAAATTGGTGAACCGTAATTAGTGGTTTTATTGCTTTTCCAGTAATGATCCAATTTTTAATTTTAATTTTTAGCAAGTTATTTATTTTTCAGAACCTCATTTGTGAATTGAAAACCTCACAAATCAATAAAACGAAAATGGAATAAATTTTAAAGTATAATTTTTTCTTGGGAAATTAAAAGCAAAAAATCGCCTAGGACTGAATTAATTTTTAGGAATAAATTAAAACAGCCGATTTTAATTAAATTCTGAATTGAAATTTATTTCGTGGAGTAAAGTGGGTTAAAAGCATCAATCAAACGTTTTTGGTGATACATTTTTAAACCTGCTGAATTGGACATTGGATATTAATTTAAAATTTTCCTTAATTTAATCAAAATAGGCAACACATCTTACATCCGAGAGATTACCAACTCCTCTGTAAGGCGTTCGTTTTTATAATGAAGACCCTGCATTTAGAAATTTCATCCTCTTTTGGTTTCAAAACAAAAATAATAAAAAATCATTCTGTACATTGTAATGACCCAAACTTGCCGCCGAAATAATTTAAATATTCGAAATATCCCGAACGCTCGAAAAATAAACCGCGAAATTCAAATTGGCCAACAAAATTGTGATCGTCTAGAATGTCGGTAGGACTCCTCGTTGCGTTTACACAATGCGGCAAGTGTTCTGGATGCAACGGTGAGACTTTTAGGGGAAGAGGTGTCTTCAATAAAACAATATCATAGTGGAGGATGCCTTTTTAATTAAATCAAAATAGTAAGAGCGGAGAGCTCATGCAATAAACTGGAATCGGTGAAACCTCCCCAAACCGATTCCTCAGGCATGTAAAAAAAAACAAAAGCATACACAAACAAAGAAAGCAATTAATACCACCGACATACACAACATAAGAAATCGTCCCTTTTTATAAATAAACAACATACAAAATAAAAACATAAACGAGATGTGGTATGTGATAAAAAAACACATGTTAAATAATTAGGTTGTAATGTCGAATCATCTGAAACATATCGGAGATCACACCGAAGACCTGGATAAATTTTGATTGGCAAGGCAGTACGAATGATGGACATGATTTCATCATTATTATCACTTGAAGCATGAAATAACAAGAACTATTTGTTATGATAAATTAACCGGGCTACGAACTGTTGCCTTTCCAGGCCCACGATCCAGCACTACAGTGCGCCGTAGAGGGCGGTCCGTAACTCTGCCTTAATGCCTTTTTCGAACGGAGGAGAGAACGGCACAGCAATTAGACACACATAAAAACAACAATCTCGGCCTATAAATGATGTCCCGCCTGTTATTGGCTAGGTTCCCCACCACCGAGTACAAAAACAACAACAATTATAAATAGCACATACATAGCATAATAGACAAACAAAACCTTTCGATCATACTCACAACCGAGGAAATGGAACACAAATTCCAGCTCGCCGCCACTGGTAAGAGCTGCAACCAGTTCCCGGGGGTGATAACTAAATGTCCACATTACGCGCAGATGGTAATTTAAATTAATAAAAGGACGATTTCTCATGTTTACAATTAGAACATACAATATCTAACCAAGGAACACACATGCGACGAACCGGCCTATAATTACGTTCGACCGGTCGTTCCCAACGAGGTCTTCGTGTAGAATTGGGCGCCTCCGCATACCCCTTTAAACCTTGCGTCGGTCCAAATCTGGTTCAAGCGCTCCCGAGTGCGCGCTTAAGTAACGGGCCCTCCCGATACTCCGGCACTGGAAGGCACGCCCTAACGGAGCGGCTACATGACGCCACGCGGAGATTTTGACCCTTAACGACACGTAACCCGCGTCCCCTTTACAAACAACGGAAAAACCCCGCGTTTCTTCGCCCCCGCGATAAAAAACGCATGCTAACCCTTGCCGTTCCCGTACTTAACCAAAACTAACGCGCGATTAGGCCGATTCGTTATCTAACTACAGTTTCATACTACTAAATCGAACATGCTAACTAACCTACCCCTCGCGCTGTAGCCGTCAACAAAAACTACCAGATACGATACCCGGATTAAGAGATCCTGCACAAATTGCTCCACTAATTAAAAACCCACCCCCAAAACAACAAGACACTTTAAAATAAAATTAAAACAACCACTTTTTCTCGAAGCGTCTTCTTCGGTTCAGGGCCCGCTAGCTTCTTCCCCCACAATCCCTCGCGGCTCCCTTAAACCGGTCCCGCCCTCTACTCTACTCAACTTGGCTTAAGACTCTCCGCCACTTAACTCGGTGCGTGTGTCGGGTTGCCGACGGTGCAGGCGTAAATTAGAATTTTTAAATTCAGTTCACTACAACATCCAAATTGGCGTCACCTTTCCTGAACAAAAAATAAAGTTGTTGAGTTAATTCCAGCACAAACCCTTGAAATTAGTTTACGTTGCTGTTAATGAAATTTGTGAAGTTAGAAAGACTCCTTTGACCAAGGGATACCTGCACCGGCACTCCGTAACTTGCAGAAAATACGAAAATAAGTTGGAATACTTCAAGTTTGGCGAAATTCTGGCGGATCGTTCAAAGGGCCCGTAAATACGTTGCGTAAATGCGTTTAAGATGGTCGAAGCACCTTGTAATCTTGTTCAACAAATTTCATTACAAGTCAATTACACTCTCTCTATTTTCTTCAATGTAACTGCATTTCGAAACCAATTTAATTAGATGAAATTAAAACGTTAGACAACAGAGATTTATTGGCATTAAATAAATTAATGTAAACAGAATCAATCAGTTGGAAGGGAAGCAAACATGTTTACAGGATTTAAACCTCCGTCAATTATTTTATGTTGGTTAAAGAATTCGGTGAAATTATTTCTGAACAACTTAGTGAAATAGTTAAACTAAGACATGGAATCGACTGGTCGATATTACAAATAGTGACCACGTGCTGAACACGCCCCAAATTTATAGTGACCAATAGAAATTCGACGCACAAGTTGCACGTGCTCATCACGCTGCTGTTTATTTATTTAATTTAAAATCATTTTTAATGTTAGTTATATTAAAAAAGTACCAGAACTTGTTAAAAATGAAGTAAGCTACTAGTGCGCGAAAATCATCCTGAAATTTTCACTACTTATTTATTTCAGTATTTCAGTGTCGCAAATTCAGAATAAACTAATTTCTTACAATCGATTTAAAATTGACAAGAAGCGCGCCCTAAAGCGTAATTCAACCTTCAAAGGCCGTGATCCGTAAGCCGATTTAAACCTGCGTCAATTATTTTATGCTGGTTAAAGAATTCGACGACAACTTGAAAGTTTGTGGAATTATTTGTGAACAACTTAGTGAAATAGTTAAACTAAGGCATGGAATCGACTGGTCGATATCACAAATAGTGACCACGTGCTGAACACGCCCCAAATTTATAGTAACCAATAGAAATTCGACGCACAAGTTGCACGTGATCATCACGCTGCTGTTTATTTATTTAATTTTAAATCATTTTTACTGTTAGTTATATTAAAAATGAAATAAGCTACAAGTGTGCGAAAATCATCCTGAAATTTTCAGTACTTATTTATTTCAGTATTTCTTGTCGCAAATTCAGAATAAACTAATTTCTTACAATCGATTTAAAATTGACAAGAAGCGCGCCCTAAAGCGTAATTCAACCTTCAAAGGCCGTGATCCGCAAGCCGATTTAAACCTGCGTCAATTATTTTATGCTGGTTAAAGAATTCGACGACAACTTGAAAGTTTGTGGAATTATTTGTGAACAACTTAGTGAAATAGTTAAACTAAGGCATGGAATCGACTGGTCGATATCACAAATAGTGACCACGTGCTGAACACGCCCCAAATTTATAGTAACCAATAGAAATTCGACGCACAAGTTGCACGTGATCATCACGCTGCTGTTTATTTATTTAATTTTAAATCATTTTTACTGTTAGTTATATTAAAAATGAAATAAGCTACAAGTGTGCGAAAATCATCCTGAAATTTTCAGTACTTATTTATTTCAGTATTTCTTGTCGCAAATTCAGAATAAACTAATTTCTTACAATCGATTTAAAATTGACAAGAAGCGCGCCCTAAAGCGTAATTCAACCTTCAAAGGCCGTGATCCGCAAGCCGATTTAAACCTGCGTCAATTATTTTATGCTGGTTAAAGAATTCGACGACAACTTGAAAGTTTGTGGAATTATTTGTGAACAACTTAGTGAAATAGTTAAACTAAGGCATGGAATCGACTGGTCGATATCACAAATAGTGACCACGTGCTGAACACGCCCCAAATTTATAGTAACCAATAGAAATTCGACGCACAAGTTGCACGTGATCATCACGCTGCTGTTTATTTATTTAATTTTAAATCATTTTTACTGTTAGTTATATTAAAAATGAAATAAGCTACAAGTGTGCGAAAATCATCCTGAAATTTTCAGTACTTATTTATTTCAGTATTTCTTGTCGCAAATTCAGAATAAACTAATTTCTTACAATCGATTTAAAATTGACAAGAAGCGCGCCCTAAAGCGTAATTCAACCTTCAAAGGCCGTGATCCGTAAGCCGATTTAAACCTGCGTCAATTATTTTATGCTGGTTAAAGAATTCGACGACAACTTGAAAGTTTGTGGAATTATTTGTGAACAACTTAGTGAAATAGTTAAACTAAGGCATGGAATCGACTGGTCGATATCACAAATAGTGACCACGTGCTGAACACGCCCCAAATTTATAGTAACCAATAGAAATTCGACGCACAAGTTGCACGTGATCATCACGCTGCTGTTTATTTATTTAATTTTAAATCATTTTTACTGTTAGTTATATTAAAAATGAAATAAGCTACAAGTGTGCGAAAATCATCCTGAAATTTTCAGTACTTATTTATTTCAGTATTTCTTGTCGCAAATTCAGAATAAACTAATTTCTTACAATCGATTTAAAATTGACAAGAAGCGCGCCCTAAAGCGTAATTCAACCTTCAAAGGCCGTGATCCGTAAGCCGATTTAAACCTGCGTCAATTATTTTATGCTGGTTAAAGAATTCGACGACAACTTGAAAGTTTGTGGAATTATTTGTGAACAACTTAGTGAAATAGTTAAACTAAGGCATGGAATCGACTGGTCGATATCACAAATAGTGACCACGTGCTGAACACGCCCCAAATTTATAGTAACCAATAGAAATTCGACGCACAAGTTGCACGTGATCATCACGCTGCTGTTTATTTATTTAATTTTAAATCATTTTTACTGTTAGTTATATTAAAAATGAAATAAGCTACAAGTGTGCGAAAATCATCCTGAAATTTTCAGTACTTATTTATTTCAGTATTTCTTGTCGCAAATTCAGAATAAACTAATTTCTTACAATCGATTTAAAATTGACAAGAAGCGCGCCCTAAAGCGTAATTCAACCTTCAAAGGCCGTGATCCGTAAGCCGATTTAAACCTGCGTCAATTATTTTATGCTGGTTAAAGAATTCGACGACAACTTGAAAGTTTGTGGAATTATTTGTGAACAACTTAGTGAAATAGTTAAACTAAGGCATGGAATCGACTGGTCGATATCACAAATAGTGACCACGTGCTGAACACGCCCCAAATTTATAGTAACCAATAGAAATTCGACGCACAAGTTGCACGTGATCATCACGCTGCTGTTTATTTATTTAATTTTAAATCATTTTTACTGTTAGTTATATTAAAAATGAAATAAGCTACAAGTGTGCGAAAATCATCCTGAAATTTTCAGTACTTATTTATTTCAGTATTTCTTGTCGCAAATTCAGAATAAACTAATTTCTTACAATCGATTTAAAATTGACAAGAAGCGCGCCCTAAAGCGTAATTCAACCTTCAAAGGCCGTGATCCGTAAGCCGATTTAAACCTGCGTCAATTATTTTATGCTGGTTAAAGAATTCGACGACAACTTGAAAGTTTGTGGAATTATTTGTGAACAACTTAGTGAAATAGTTAAACTAAGGCATGGAATCGACTGGTCGATATCACAAATAGTGACCACGTGCTGAACACGCCCCAAATTTATAGTAACCAATAGAAATTCGACGCACAAGTTGCACGTGATCATCACGCTGCTGTTTATTTATTTAATTTTAAATCATTTTTACTGTTAGTTATATTAAAAATGAAATAAGCTACAAGTGTGCGAAAATCATCCTGAAATTTTCAGTACTTATTTATTTCAGTATTTCTTGTCGCAAATTCAGAATAAACTAATTTCTTACAATCGATTTAAAATTGACAAGAAGCGCGCCCTAAAGCGTAATTCAACCTTCAAAGGCCGTGATCCGCAAGCCGATTTAAACCTGCGTCAATTATTTTATGCTGGTTAAAGAATTCGACGACAACTTGAAAGTTTGTGGAATTATTTGTGAACAACTTAGTGAAATAGTTAAACTAAGGCATGGAATCGACTGGTCGATATCACAAATAGTGACCACGTGCTGAACACGCCCCAAATTTATAGTAACCAATAGAAATTCGACGCACAAGTTGCACGTGATCATCACGCTGCTGTTTATTTATTTAATTTTAAATCATTTTTACTGTTAGTTATATTAAAAATGAAATAAGCTACAAGTGTGCGAAAATCATCCTGAAATTTTCAGTACTTATTTATTTCAGTATTTCTTGTCGCAAATTCAGAATAAACTAATTTCTTACAATCGATTTAAAATTGACAAGAAGCGCGCCCTAAAGCGTAATTCAACCTTCAAAGGCCGTGATCCGTAAGCCGATTTAAACCTGCGTCAATTATTTTATGCTGGTTAAAGAATTCGACGACAACTTGAAAGTTTGTGGAATTATTTGTGAACAACTTAGTGAAATAGTTAAACTAAGGCATGGAATCGACTGGTCGATATCACAAATAGTGACCACGTGCTGAACACGCCCCAAATTTATAGTAACCAATAGAAATTCGACGCACAAGTTGCACGTGATCATCACGCTGCTGTTTATTTATTTAATTTTAAATCATTTTTACTGTTAGTTATATTAAAAATGAAATAAGCTACAAGTGTGCGAAAATCATCCTGAAATTTTCAGTACTTATTTATTTCAGTATTTCTTGTCGCAAATTCAGAATAAACTAATTTCTTACAATCGATTTAAAATTGACAAGAAGCGCGCCCTAAAGCGTAATTCAACCTTCAAAGGCCGTGATCCGTAAGCCGATTTAAACCTGCGTCAATTATTTTATGCTGGTTAAAGAATTCGACGACAACTTGAAAGTTTGTGGAATTATTTGTGAACAACTTAGTGAAATAGTTAAACTAAGGCATGGAATCGACTGGTCGATGTTACAAATAGTGACCACGTGCTGAACACGCCCCAAATTTATAGTAACCAATAGAAATTCGACGTACAAGTTTCACGTGCTCATCACGCTGCTGTTTATTTATTTAATTTAAAATCATTTTTAATGTTAGTTATATTAAAAAAGTACCACAACTTGTTAAAAATGAAGTAAGCTACAGGGTGAGTTAAGTTTCACCGCCCCGGCCATAACACCTATTAAAGATTGAGGGGAAAGTATGCAATTTACATGTTACATCAGTTGAAGTTTATACTCTCAATTAGTGCAACAAGTTTTCCAAATCATTTTTATTTGAAGCCAAAAAAGTAAAACAAAGAGTTTTGGATAAACTTTCCATGTTTGGTTTTTTATTTCAAAATTTGTCAAATTATTCGTAGCATTGTTAATTGCAATTTGATTCGTTAAAAAATTATTACCTTTTGAGTTAAACCAAATTTAACATAAAGCACGGAAAATACTTTTATTTATGACTTTCCAACAATGGATAATACGGTCTACCACGTAACAATACCTGATGATCGACCCATAAAACTGAAGGGAACGGCGTTTTAGTTGTTGCCAGACCCGTATTCTGGAATTTGTAAGAAAAATAAAAAAAGTTTTTAATAGGTAAATATTAAGTTTATTTTATAAAAGATACTCAAAGTGATGCCCCATTACCCATAAATTAAAAGCATTTCAAGCTTCTCCTGGACTGAGTATTGAAATGGCATGATTATACCTGAACCAAACACAAATGTTCACTATTCCACAAAACAAAGTTTTAATTTTCACTTTTTACCAACGATGTTTAAGTGTTGGAAGATTTGTTGCGAATGTGAATGCTTCTTTATTCACAAAGTGACCTAGGGTTGTGACCAGGGTTTTTAAACTTTGGGTGAATTAAACAATTTATTTTATGGGAAGGTTCAATAACCGATAGGTTTATTGACTTTGCAGACGGCAAAATTAAAATACAAAATTGTAGACAGATATACTAACGAAAATTAGAAGCTGGTAATCGATTTTCTTATCAAGTTTAAAATCTAATATTGCAAAAATAATTTTTTATTATGATTATAATTACCGTGTAGCTGTTAGTTACGATGTTGTCAACTTTTAAAAAAATAGCGAAAGCCCTTATTCCGGTCCTGTAAAATGTAACGTTGTACTTTTTAACTTAACTTTATGACTGCCATAAATAATCAGCCAAGTACCCAAAACCAATACCATTGTTAGGTGAATTGGTCAGCTTATGTCGTAAATCATTTTAAAAAATATCCTCTAATACGGAAATGGCTTTATTTAATGAACCCAAATTAGTAAAATTATTTCAATTACACTAAATTATGTGAAAATATGTTACTGTTCGTACATAAAAAAAACTAATAAATTGAGCAATTAGTAATTGAAAGAAATCCAAAATTTTACCTGATTAAAAAAAAATATTTTTTCTTGGTTTCTATGTACCTTAATAATATAAAATGACTCATGCAATTTATGAGAATTGACAAATTATTTTAAAGGCCTATTTTGCCGCGGGCGGTAAAACTTAACTCACCCTGTACAAGTGTGCGAAAATCATCCTGAAATTTTCAGTACTTATTTATTTCAGTATTTCAGCGTCGCAAATTCCAAATAAACTAATTTCTTACAATCGATTTAAAATTGACAAAAAGCGCGCCCTAAAGCGCAATTCGACCTTCAAAGGCCGCGATCCGTAAGCCGATTAAAGGTCATCCGCAGGGTCACGCAATTCATTGCAACGCTCCGAAAAGCGCCGCGACGTTACAGCAGCAAATTCAATTTAACTTCTCAATTCGGCAACATCAGCATAATTATGTAATTTAATTTTTATTTTTATAGGATTCGTTTTGTACTTTACGGCCGTAAAACTTTATTGGAGCGGAATCTGCGATTAAATCCACGTAATTAAGCATTTTACAGGGAATTTAAGTTTTTTAATTTCGGCCAAAAGGAACGCGTGTTTAATATTGCAAAGCGATCTGGCGCGCGGTTCGGGCGGAGGACGATAAATAACTCAATTATTGGCTTGGTCTTCCGAACTTTCTTTTCGGATTATCTTTTAAAATAAACGACTTGCGCGTGGGTTCGCTGTCATTACGTCGACGTTTCGCGCGAGATTAAACCGATGCAGATTTTACGGCGACATTCGTAAAGGAGTTTTTTCGCCGCTTTTAAATATTCATTCGGGTTTCAGGACAATTTCGCCGTTTTAATAATTAATAAAGTGGATTGCGTTCGAAGGCCTTAATTTTATTGCTGGATGTGGAGGGTTTTATTTCGGTTTTAATGCGGCGTGCCAAATTATGACTGCGAAATTAATCGCGTTCAGGTTGGAAATGGTTGCAAATGTAAAATATTCGATTGAAGAGAAAGGAGTCCCAAAATTGAGCTTTAATTGAAAGCTCTGTATTTGAAATTTGGTGTACGTGTGACTCTGGTATGAGGCTAGAAATTTCCGGTTTTAAATGTTAATTGTCGGCGTTAGTTTTCCAGAAAAAAAATTAAAACTGTTTTTTATAAAAATACTATCTTCCAATTTCGCGGGAACAAATGTTGATTTGCTCTAAGATTGACAGAGATAGGAAACTAAAAGTCAACAATGAAAAATTAAAAGTCGACGAAATGGCCGTAGCTCCGTTGATACTGGAGCAAATCGAATGAAAATGTGGATCCTAACATAAGTCGAAAATGTGATTAATGTCAGAATGTGATTTTTCTGGGCGAGACTCGATTTTTCTGACTCAGAATCTGATTTGTATGACTGAGAATGTGATTTTTCTGACTTAGATGTGACTTTTCTGACCCAGAATCGATTTTTCGAGAAAATGGCCGTAGCTCCGTTAATACTGGAGCAACTCAATTGATTCTTGTTCCATCGTTTCCGGCAGGAAAAGTTATCCTAGTTAGGAAAAAAAAAGAAAAAAAAAGAAAAAAAGAGGGAAAAAATCCAAATGAAAAACTAAAAGTCGACGAAATGGCCGTAGCTCCGTTGATACTGGAGCGAATCGAATGAAAATGTGGATCCTAACGTAAGTCGAAAATGTGATTAATGTCAGAATGTGATTTTTCTGGGCGAGACTCGATTTTTCTGACTCAGAATTTGATTTGTATGACTGAGAATGTGATTTTTCTGACTTAGATGTGACTTTTCTGACCCAGAATCGATTTTTCTGGGTCAGAATGTGATTTTTCTTGCCGAGAATCGTTGTTTCTGACTCAGAATCTCCTTTTTCTGGCTCAGAATGTGATTTTTCGGAGCCAGAATCGATTTTTCTACTTCAGAATCTGTTTTTTCAGTGTCAGCATGTGATGTTTCTGGCCGAGAATCGATTTTTCTGTCTCTGAGTCTACTTTTTCTGACTCTGAATGTGATTTTTCATACTCAGAATCGATTTTTCTGTCTCAGAATATGCTTTTTCTGACTCAAAATGTAATTTCTTTTGACTCAGAAATGAATTTTTACTCAGAATTTGCCTTTTTTCACTCAGAATCGATTTTTTTGACTCAGGATTTGCTTTTTCTGACTCTGAATGTGATTTTTCCTACTCAGAATCGATTTTTCTGTCTCAGAATCTGCTTTTTCTGACTCAAAATTTGATTTATCTGACTCAGAATTGAATTTTTTGACTCTGAATTTGCCTTTTTTTACTCAGAATCGAATTTTTTGACTCAGGATCTGCTTTTTCTGACTCTGAATGTGATTTTTCCTACTCAGAATCGATTTTTCTGTCTCAGAATCTGCTTTTTCTGACTCAAAATTTGATTTATCTGACTCAGAATTGAATTTTTTGACTCTGAATTTGCCTTTTTTTACTCAGAATCGAATTTTTTGACTCAGGATCTGCTTTTTCTGACTCTGAATGTGGGACTATTTCCTCTTGAACGGTCTTTAAGAAAACTGCTCCCGAATACTCACACAAATCATAATAAAAACGTCAAAAACCGTGCCGTGCCGCGCCGTCCCGTTAAGTATGACGCCGACCTAAGCTAAACTTTATGGCAGTCAATAAGGCCTCAACAAAGGCCACTCAGTGCCTTTGTTGGAGCAATATACCTTGTTGACACTTTACCCTCGATCTATGAAAAAATGTGCTTTCTGCACAACGGGCTTAAACGATTTTAATTATATTATGACCAAACTATAATATTTGAAGAAAATCGATGCAGATACAAAAATGCGTTTAAGTGTCAGCAATAAGTTCATATAAATTTGAAACCAAAATTTGAAATATTTGGAGGCTTTATGAGGGATGCCAGTTTCGAATTTTTTTTACATTTTAATTAATAACTAATTAATAATCGAGAAACCATCAAAAAAACAACCTGATAGAAGAATGCGGACCGATCACTCTTACAAAAAGCAATAGCGACCTTGTCTTCGAATCTTAAAAATTTGGCTAAAACGAGTGATTCCGTTTTCCATTTAAATCACATTGCGCCGATGGTTCGGTCCAAGACTCTTAAGCACTCATTCTTCATAAATTCTTAGATGGCATGTTTTTGAGTGTACACATTAGATAAGTTTATATAAATTTATTCATTATTATGACATTTTTGATTCAATACATTATTATGAAATTTAAAAGTCACTTGTTACAAACAGCATCCATTAGAAAATCTTTCTTAAAATGGAATTTAGAGATGACATTGAAATTTTCGAGACAATTTTCCTATTTTTAATTTTCCTTGAAATTTCATTCGCAACAGTTCGATTGTATTTAATAATGGCTAGCAAACGTTTTTGTACGTTTGTTGTATAATCGATCCCACAACAGATATTTGGTAACGATGTTATGTTGCAACGGAATTAATGTTTGTTAAGTTTGTTTACAAATTGTATTAAGTTTATTCAGTGTCTTAAAAACCTCTGCTACGCAAACACCTACGGAATATTAGATCCGACTTGTGTACACGTTTGATAAAATTTAATCCAATATACACCGGTACTCATTTTGGATCGCAGTGTGTTCGGCACGAAATTGTTAATTTATCTTAACAACATTTGTAATTTAGACCGGCGTGAAAACAGTGATCGTGACTGAATTATTCCACCAGCGATTTCGTTTAGTAACAGCGTTGATACCATTTAATCTGCCGGTAATTTACTAACGGAGATATGAAAATTTATAATTAATGTGTGCGACCGATTCGTACCTACTCCAAAACGAATTAAGGTCCGGGAACTGGTAAGTAATACACAATTCTTCCGCTCAGGGGGCACCAATTATGCCCCTTAAAATAAAAAATGTTTAGGCAACCAAAGAGGTATCCTAACTAATAAGGTTTGAAACTCAAGTATTGAACAGAGAAAGAATAAAAAAAAAGAGTTGCGCGTTTTTCATACGCTCGTAACTTGATAAATATTATTTATATTATGGTCTGCGGCGATAACGACGGTAAACTCAGTCGGAAAAAAAATTAGTCTATAATATTTTGCTAATTCCTTGCCAATTTTGTGTTTTCATAGATGTACCTGCTATAATTAATCCCGTAACAGGATACAAACACATTTTCAATTATGCAAAGAGTAATCTTTATCCCTATTTTTGAGCTCATAATTTGATAAATATTATTTATATTATTGTCTGCGGCGATAACGGCGGTAAAATCAGTCAATGCGATTGCTGCATTATTTACTTCTTTTTTATTGTAATTTTTTCTGAATAGAAGTTTCAAACAATTTTTCCTACGATGCTATTCGAAATTAATATATATTGTACAATTTAGTAGGCTCGAAAATGTTTCATATCCTTACGCGTGGGAACATAGATATTTTGCATTATCAAGTGTGTATTTTTATAAATTTTTAGAGTTTTATATCCTTACGTGTGCGAATATGGTTATATCCTAACAATTAGCACTATATCAAGTGCGCATTTTAATACAAATTATTCTATCCATGCCGTCAATCAAAAAGGTACAGATTTGACAGGACATCTGTGAGTAAAAGAACGAACTATTTGACTAAAATCTTATGGGAAAACAACTTTTTCCAGAAAATGTAAAATTTAGACATTTATCCAATTTGGTTTACGGAAACTATTTCTTAGGTGCTAAAGGAACATTTTTATGTAATTTGTTGACGATGTTGTGTTCGGAAACCAATAAAAAACGCGATCAAATAATACTGTATTTCGTACCACAACTTTTAGATTTTTTCTCATAGATATTCACCATGTTGTCATAAAAAAAACGTGTCATATTAAACTACTATATGTTTAGTATAAGTACCCCGAAGGAATTTCTACAATATAACTTACTTCTTGAGCTGAACTGAGTTTACTGGCACACTAAATTTTCAAAAAAATATTGTTGCCAATTTTTTTCTTCTTAAGTTATCAACTTTCTCGCAATAAAAAAAATATTTTCTTACAAGGCAATATATTCTCTATAAGTGCTGTAAAGTGCATTGCAAAATATTTCGTAACTCTAAAGATTTCAGTAAAAAACCCTCATTACTACATTTTTGCGAAAATTGCACTTTCGGAGGTTAATTTTTGAAAACTAGGCACTTCTTCACCAAAGCAAATATATCATTAGATGCGGTAACATTATGTTTACAACTGTTGCTTCGCAAATTATATATTGATAAGTACTTTCTAAGCGATACTGAGTTTCTTAAAACTCTGCGTTTTTTGAGGTTGGGTTCCCCAGCCTTAAACAAGCTCACCGACCGTTTATCTCAACAAAAAAACCGCGGACTTACACCGGAAGTAAAACTAACATTTATTTCAATTCGTAGGTTATTTGTCGACCCTGGCCTACAATTATGTAAGCTTTATGGCCTAGGGGACCGCAGCTGTAAACGGTTTTCCGCCCCGCAAAACTGCCTCGAAAAAATAAGTAAGCGTCGCATCGAAACGCGAGATAACTCAGAGGGATGATCGTGTACCGCGTCTTTCTGGTAAGTGTTCAACATATTCAAATATTACTTAGTTCTTTTCACCCTCTGCGGGGACGACTTGCCTCCTTTAGTGGCGAATTTATTCCCGAACACTATAAAAGTTTGTAACTTTCCTTGTGTGAGTGTGTGTGTGTGTGTGTGTTAGCACCTTTTTAAGTCTCTCTGGGGCGATGGTCGCTATATCAATCAAATTTTACGAGTTTTTGTTAAAGTGTTTGGTATACGTGGAAGTTGTTCCCGCATTTAACGCTCTTTTCCTCGATCGCTGAAATAAAAGGAACGCTTTCGCATGAAACTTTCTGGAAAAATTTATATCTTCGGATTTGCTCCACTCTAAAGATTGTTGCTTTAGCGTACGCCTTAATATAGGCAACACCACATACTTTTTTATAATCCAGATGTCACTATAATTACGGCAAAGTGCAGTGGATAATAGGTCTATGTGTAACAATGAAAACGACTTTCGAGGGTTGCATTCCAATATACCTATTTAACAGAAGCAAAAATTTTTGTAAATTCAATAATTTAGAGCGATATAAAGTAAAATAATAATGCACAAGAAGAATTCGTTAAATTTAATAATTTTATTTACTTGGTGAAGAAGTATTGTTATTAATAAAATTAGTCTCCTAATTTTCAATTGATAAGTAGGCATGAAAAATGTAAATTTCTATAAAAAACAGTTTACAGGTTCAAAAATGGATGTAATAAAACAGCTTTAAAAAAACTGTTTCAAAAAGTTAGATATTCTCAGTTTGGTGACCAAAAAGAGAGTGGAATGCAACTGGCAAAGTAACCTGTGTTGTGAACCGCCACAAGCTTTATTACTTATTCGAGAAAATTCTGTTCAGAGCTCGGAACAGATGGCGAATTTTATATTTATATTTATTACTAAATTAAAACACATTGTGCAAAAGATTAACCCCTAAAGGTACAGTTTTTGTTTGCAGAAAATGAAACCGCGTTATGCATGACTTCATCAAGCACTAAATTGATATTTTGGAAATTAGCTTTACATCATTTAACGTACAGCTTAATTAATTAAAAAATTACAATTTAAGCTTAATTTTTAAATTCAATTTCACATTTTTTTAACATAACATTTTGATATAAAGTGTGCTTCTTGTCAAAGAAATGACGTTATCATCAATTCTTTAACTGTTAAAATAACCTTGTCACGTATTTCATAAATATTTTTTAAACTTGGGGCATTCTTTTAGTATACCGGTATGTCCCTTCTCATTGTGAGCTAAAGTTCTTTGCATTAGAATTTTATGTACCTGGTATATACAATAAGGTTATACTACTTTTCCGAAAAAATACCGTTGAGATTCCGGAACACTAATAATTGTTACTAATTTAAAACACAACGAATAAAAGATTAACCCCTTAATGCACAGTGTTTTTTACAGAAAATTGTAATTTTAGCTAATTATAAGTTATTACCACTACAGCTTATTTTTTTAAATTAATGTGGAATAAAAAAGCCAAACAATTTTTTTGGAAAGAAATTATAATTTAAGCTTATTCTCTTTCATTTATTTAAAGGGGTCTTCACGAGCGATTTTTAAAATTAATATGACCTTAGAATTGAACTTATATCCTATTAAGTTAATATAGATAATTAAGATTAAAATTCTCTAAGATTAAAAAATAATTTATAGTAAAAAAACTTTTTCAATAAAACAACCTTTTATTAAAATGTACACCTTTATTTCTAATCATTTAGGTCAATATCAAAATTAGTTTTAAATTTTTACTACGTCTCAATAAAAGCTTGTTTTTTAAAAAAAAGTCTTTTTTCTATAAATTATTTCAAATATACTGTTTGAAAACGAAACCTGGCTTTAAAAGTATTTCGGATATTATTGCTGTTAAAGTATCCCTGCTGGAAACCGATAATTACCTACTGTGAAGTTGTAAATCTTTTTGACGTAGCTCGGAAATCGGAAAAAATTAGCTACTTCAATTTCGGTTCTTGATCTAAAGAACATTGAATACCTAAATCAAAAATTATTGTAGGTTAAAATACAGGTTTTGTTATTGGCTTGCATTATTTCAAGGGAAATTAAATTTTGAGTATTTTGCACTTAGTCGTCTTGAAGGGATATGAAAAAGAGTAAGATGGCATCACGTTGCAACTTTTGTAATTTTATTGGGTAGTGAACTTTTACGAGTCGAAAACAAAAGTAGACATCAAAATTTAAAAAAACCTTAAGTGTTCATAAAACCTTGCATCAATTTTTTCCAGTCTTCCACAACATTACTTTATCGAATCATTTTGTACAAAGTTGGGTAGTGTTCAACATTATTATTATTATTCGCCGAATTGTTTCTAAGCATAAAATTTTATATTTTAGAAGTAAAACTTTTTATCTTTTCATCGCCAGATACCAAAAAATTAATATGCACTTGTAACATATAAATCAAGGAATCAAAATTATTTATATAATAAATAAATAAAAACACGACTCTGATTATATGAGATGCAAATTGCAGAACATCTGTTTCATTGTACCACGAGCCGCCACTGGCAACACATCTGATATTCGTCAAATTGAATAGGCGAGATCTGAATAATGACAGGTGCGCTCTAATAAAATACTGCCCACCTTCGTTTTATCCCATGTTTTCACAGAGAAACCTTTCAAATCTACTGTATGCGCGCCGGATATTTCTGGTATTCAAGTGCCATCGATATATTTCGCTTAATTTTTATGGCCAATATTAAATTTACAAGACAAAAAAATCGATAGAAAAACCCTAACAACTAAAATCAATTAGAAATCTAAGAACGATTAATTTAAACAAAATTCATTCAGAATATTAGGAAAGAATTAATTCAGTTAGGTCAATGCTGCTTAATTTATGCAAATCAAAACAGACAGTACAAATTGTGTTGATAAAAAGTTTGAAAATTTTATGTTATGTTACTCATATCACTGACAGAAATAAGTTTCGACAGTCGCTTTAGGCAACTCCCTCGACGAACTTCCTAACATCAGGCAAGAAACTTTTTTGTATTTCCACAACCGAGCCTGCATTTGAACCAACTGATGCAACAAACAAGTCACTTATTAGTTTCCTCAAAGAAAACAATTTATTTGTGGAAAATATTAAATTGATTCCATTTATTTAGTGATGTCCGCTGGCCAAGTTTCTACATGAAGGAATTTGGCGGTGTTCAAGCAACACTGCAGTTACCAATTCCATCCATCATCTGGGTGACACGTACAGCAAGACGTACAGACTTATCTATTTTCACGTTCAGACCGATTAATCATCCAAAACTAATATTGTCGAAACGAAAATAATTTATATAACTTTAGTAAATTGAATTTCCCAATTTATTGCCTGAAAGTACTGTCGGTACCAACGCAAATAAAATCAACTGATGGATAGTCACTTTTAATAATAATAATAATAATTATCCCGTTTTCTAACCTGAAGTCTTCGCAAACTTGTTACCGCACGACTCAACCGTAGAACGTTGTTTGTGTCTAGCCAAAGTTAAATACCGTTAAGTTGGCGAGTGCTGCATTACAGCCGCATCAAAGTTTAAACAGTCTCAAAAGAGAATGGAAAAACAGCCCAAATGCTTTTATCAATGCTGGCTGTAACATCTAACTGAAAAAAAATTCCCTGACGTGTGGTTCTCCGTTTGTGTATCTGCGGAAGTAAAGCAATTGTTTAAGTTTCGTAATGTGTGCATGTGCTAATAAACTTGGTTAGTTTAAATGCACACAAGCCCCCAAGATAACAAGGTTATTGTGCTTAATTAATTGGTGCACAATAAAATCAAATAAAAAACTATTCAAACCAAAGAGAATAAATTTATTATATCATTTTAATTAGGGATCGAATTTGTTGTAACTCTAGTCAGGGATTAAATATGTCACTTCAGTCTTCGGAAAATGGGAGTAAAACACAATGTAATTTATTTAGAGGGTTTAAATTTGTTAAATCCTCCTAATAGGAGATTAAATTCATTATGCCACTCTAATCAAGTCTAATTATTGTCAATCTAATCGGGGATTAAATATGTAACTTCAATCTTCGGAAAACGGAAGTAAAATCAAAATTTATTTAATTTAGAGGGATTAAATTTATTAAATCCCTCTAATCAGAGATTAAATTCACTATGCCAAATTTATTGTCAATCTACTCAGTGATTAAATTTGTCACTTCAGTCTTCGTAAAACGGAAGTAAAATCAAAACCTATTTAATTTAGAGGGATTAAATTTATTAAATCCCTCTCATAAGAGATTAAATTCATTATATCACTCTAATCAAGGATCAAATTTATTGTCAATCTAATCAGGGATTAAATATATAACATCAGTCTTCAGAAAACGGAAGTAAAATCAAAATTTATTTAATTTAGAGGAGTTAAATTTGTTAAATCCCTCTAATCAGAGATTAAATTCACTATGCCAAATTTATTGTCAATCTACTCAGTGATTAAATTTGTCACTTAAGTCTTCGTAAAACGGAAGTAAAATCAAAACCTCTTTAATTTAGAGGAATTAAATTTGTTAAATTTCTCTAATAAGAGATTAAATTCATTATGTCACTCTAATCAAGGAGCAAATTTATTGTCAATCTAATCAGGGATTAAATATGTAACATCAATCTTCGGAAAACAGAAGTAAAATCGAAATTTATTTAATTTAGAGGGATTAAATTTATTAAATCCCTCTAATAAGAGACTAAATTCACTATGTCACTCTAATCAAGGATTAACTTTATTGTCAATCTAATCAGTGATTAAATTTGTCAGTTCAGTCTTCGGAAAACGGAAGTAAAATCAAAATTTATTTCATTTAGAGGGATTAAATTTATTAAATCCTTCTAATAAGAGATTAAATTAATTATGTCACTCTAATCAAGGATCAAATTTATAGTCAATCTAATCAGTGATTAAATTTGTCACTTCAGTCTTCGTAAAACGGAAGTAAAATCAAAATTTATTTAATTTGGAGGGATTAAATTTATTAAATCCCTCCAATAAGAGATTAAATTCATTATGTCACTCTAATCAAGGATCAAATTTATTGTCAATCTAATCAGGGATTAAATAAGTAATTTCAGTTTTCGGAAGACGGTAATGAAGTCGCAATTTAATCCCGGAGAACATTAATTCCGAATGAGTCGCACAATGTTATCATTAAAGCTTCGGTTTTTACTGGCGTCAGTCACTTTTGTGTAGGTATTCCAATTAAACCAAGTTTCTGACCGAACAAAGACAATGCAGCAAGCCTCTGCGTTAAAACTGGAAACAACGAAACAATTTAGATTAACCCTTGCCTCTGCATTATATTTTCCGGCATTCAAAAGTTAACTAGTTAAGTGGCGATACGGCTCATAATAAATTCATGCTAATGCTAATGCTAATGTTGTAATTCCCAAACGTATTGAATTTTTCATGCCGTTTTCAGGAAGTAGTGCTTTTATTTTGAAAACGGCGCATTATCAGTTTGTTGTTGCACAAACGTTGACAAGTTGACAACTCACTGTTTCAACTACAAAAACAGAAGTGAATAGATTTGCAGGGAACTTCGCCGTCTCCGGTTTCCCCCGTTCGATACTTTCTGTCCTATTTTCAATCAGGACTTTTTTTTTTAACTTACAAACATTTGATGATTAAATCGCATTGTAATTGAATTGGGCCAAAGCTGAAATGTTTTCTTACATGAACAGTTTATTCAGCGATCCCTGAGGGTGTGTAGGTTGCAATTTTACACCCTCCACATCGAATTATTCATTTTATTACTTCGTGTTATAAATTCGAGATGAGACGTGCGTGGAATGGATTCCTGCTGTTTCTGGGGGCCACGGTGAGAAATATTACCGATCCCATGTTCCTAAATTGCCTTTTTTGAATCTTCTGCGAAATCATCGGATTTTAAATTATTTTTGAAAGATTTTTTTCGCGTCACGTTCCATGTTTCACTTTTATTATTAAATTTATTCTTCGGCGGAACATTAAACATTTATTATTTAATAATTCAAAAATTTTCATTCCTCTCACCATTAATTCGGTAGCCGCAGTGAACAACATTGTAACTAGCAAAACGTAATTTTTCAGGAGATCGTTTTAAAGATTCTACATCTTTTCTTTTCCTTTTTCTTGGGGAGATAATTCTTTTTTGGGTTTGAAATTGATAGAAACTCATTTATTTTAACTCATATAACATCACTGTATAATTTATTTTGAGAAAATTATCGATTTAACGGATTTACCAGCGGTTACCATTGTTCATAGAAGTAATGTTTGCAGTTATACCATTGTAACTTCGCTTACAATTATTTTGCACCCAGAATTTTTATCGAATAAGATTATAAAGTGTTTTACAACTTTACTTTTTGAAATTTGTTGTAATAATATTGTAAGCTCCAATACAATGCAACTTTTTAGACTGCTAATAACAATAATTATAATAAAATTTGTAGTAGTATTACTGATAACGGGGAATTATTTTTATTAATATTGGAATCTTCGGAAATATCTGAAGAACAACAAAATCTTATTAGTTACACCACCTTGAAATTTTCAGAAAATCAATTTTTTCTTTTCGGCTAGATTTATTGTTTATACTTTGCAGGATATTTTAAGCGTTTAACTTGAAAGTTCAAATTATTTTCGGAGTTCTAGCAATTTGAAGCGAGCGCAGCAAAGTACGGCCGCATCTCGGATACTTTGTTCAAACTGTTGTGGAAGATATCTGGAAATTTACTCAACCGATTTTGATAAAACTTATACCACGTATTCTTTATATTATCTAAAATGTAGCATAGTACTTTTATGATTTTAATAGCTGCGTCAAAAAAAAATTATACTTATACTAATTTTTCCGAGCGCCAAGGTGGTGCCTTAGGCGGTTGTCTGAGTAAAAATAACGAAGTTAGGTTGAACCAATGCAATAATTAACAAGTCTTACTTACCGTGTTGATTTTGTAGCAACTCCAAAATTTTCCTTCCACGTGAAGACATGACAATATTGTTTTACTAACAATATAATTCACTCGTATTCACAAAATACTAATAAAATCAAACTACCGTGTTTCGATGTTACCGAATTTTAAGCGGGAAACAGCATTGTAAGTGTGTGTAGTCGTCATTTAGTCCGATAACCATTGATGCAAGAACATTGTAAGTCAATAAATCTTAAAGGAATCTGAAGAATAACATTGTAAGAATCATTAACATTCCTATGAAAGAGCGTAAAAGAATTTATTATCCCGGCAACAACATTGTAAGCTTTGGTACAATTTTATTTAAGTAAATTTGTTAGTTCTTGGAAAGGTAAAGTATGTTACAATTTTTAGGTCAGGCATTAAATTTCAGTAAAATTCTTTACCATGTTTTATCTGTTGGTAAGTACGTTATTGCAGATACAATGAGATAAAAATTGATTTTTTTTTATAATAAAACAAAAAATAGAAAATAAATTGAGTTTACTAAATCATGTAAATCACACAATGTTGTTAATTGCGGCTACCGAATTATTCAAATTCACCTTCAAAAACTGTTTCAAAGTATTTTCATGTTAAATTCGCTGTTTGTGCAAGATTTACAGCGCCGAAAGGAGTAACAAATGCAGCAATTATTAAAACAGAAACTTTTGTTTGGAACGGTCACAATATCGTAACTAACTCCCAACAAAGGCTCGCTTTCATTGCAATTTTTCGCGTCCCGTATAAGAATAATCCCCCGGGTCGCTTTATTTTACTGTACGAACCTGTAAACAACGGGGAATGCGTTCACGAAACGTTGAACTCAAAAGTAAACGGACCGCGATGCCATTTGCATAAGCCCGAAATTTAAACAGAAACCTCAAAATATTCTTTTGTCAGGTGACCAAGAATGGGTGTCTTTTAGCCCTCCGATCGGCTGGGGGTCATTTCAAATGAAGCCGCCTCGTTTTAAAGGCAATAACTTGCAAATTCGCCGATAAAAGAGAACTCATTTTGCCGGATCGATTTATATTCTTTTTACGGTCGCCTTTCAATTGCGTTCAAAACTTTATAATTTAACTTTTGCGATTGCCTCATCAAAATCGGCACGCACTTAGGGGAGTTTCCAGTTTTTGAAGAGTTCATTAAGAGGAGTTTCTACGAAATGTTCTTATGCGATTTTTAATGTAAAGTGTTGCGGCTATAACAAAGTATCTAAATGAGATATTTGCATTTAAGTTACATCATTTGAAAGACGAACTAATTTGCAATCGAACGGACGGATTAGAAATTTAATTTTTTGATTATAAAAGTTTAAAAAAATTATAATGAAGCATTGTCAATGTGATTTCTGTTAAATATCTTAGAGCTTGAAAAATGATTTTTTTCTCTAATTTTACTTTAATTCTAAAAACGTTTTTGAAAACCAGGTGTAAATATTCTAATTATTTTGCGGTTTTTCGCGATTATCTTATTTTCTTTGCGTAACATGTCATTTAAGGTGATTATATAATTTGTAGACCATAAAATTATCTACAACTTTTATTTCATGCATTTTTCCGCATGATCGACTAATTTTCGTGACCTTCAATATCTTCTGACGCGGACACGAGATTACATGAGACTTTTCAGCCAGTGTTCAGAACGTCAAAACAAAGGTTTATGCAAAAATAAAGCTTCATCGCTTTCATTCCGAAGTTGAATCCTTATTGCACCTTATTTGACTGTACTATAAGTATTTAAATGCGGCAACGCAACAATTCGGTAAATCTGTAATTGTTGAGTTTTAATCAAAATCAAAAAACAGAGCAATTTTTGAATTTAATTTTACATCATGTACAGATCTTCCCTTGTCAAAGTAATGACGTCATTGTCGATTTTTTTAAATAGCTACTAATATTTTTTCGTCAAAATGTTGATAGGGCTTTTAATTGTCAAATTGAGACTATAAAAATTATAATTTGCAACTGAACCGTTTTCACCGTGTACTCAAAGTGGGTACCTACTTAAAACTATTTTAAACAACTAAATCTTTGACATTTTCATTATGAATGACGACGCCACATGAATTCATTGTCATTCATTAAACCAAGCAAATTTATTGGTTTATTGAAAAGATGTGCGATAATCGAAAATAATAGTAAATATAGTGAACAACCAGAATGTTTAGAAACCACTAAAAATTAAATCAAAACAATATAAACAAATAAATGCTTGTATTAAAAAATGACAAATATACATCTCGAATAGACATTTTTCTAAATCGTCTGCTATCTAACAGTTCTGGTATCAAACATTTTCAATAAGAAATTTTTAATTTTGGCTTCATATGATTTTCCCAAAAATCTGTATGGCGTTGGATATATTCAATTTTAGATTTTCCATTTTCGGTCCAAACAAATAAAATCCATTCGATTTTGAATCTGAAACCACCAATCGTGTCGTTTGTTTATGTGATAATGGCCATTTACTTTAAAAACAATGTTAAAATCTTAATAAAACCTAATTTTATTTGTATTTATTTTTTCAAAACGTTACCCGTCCGTACATACAAATGGCCATTTCACATAGTTAAGAGCATAAAAATGTATTTTTTTTTAATGTAAGCCTAAGAAGCATTTATCTGGTCAATACTTCATACATTAATTTTGAAAAATTCGCGTTTTATATTATAGATATACTCAAAACATTGTCAGAAAATGTGTTTCAATACTGTAAAGATTCAAGCATTGCAATCATATTCTCAATAACCCTACGGTATACGAGAAATCGTAGCGCGCATTTATATGGAATTCCCCATAAGAAACCGATAAAAACGTCATTATCCTGATAAGAAACACCCTGTATATTAAAATGTTATGTGGGAAAATGGGAAATTGAATTTAAAAATTAACTCGCCCTTGGATGTTTTTAAAACTCAATAGATTAAGATTTATAGAATGGTTGCTTTATGTTTTGCACGTAGGTACTTTTCAATAATTTCTTTTCCAACTTTTTTTCAGTTTATATGATCGCTTTACTGAAATTGCAAGATCTTTGTGAAAGACTTATTTCGTCAAAAGAGCTTTGAGCAGGTAGATATTTTCAAGGTCAGGTCGCATGCAAAAATCGCCATCATTAATGATCATTGCACCCTCACTTTGACAGTTTTATAGCTCTACTAGAAATTTCAAGGACACTTTAGGTAGGAACTCCTCTTAAAACTTAGATGCAAAAATTTTCAGAAAATTCTTTTCTGAATTTCACGCCGCATTATCAATTTACTCCAGTTGAGGTAAATGCGCGTGGGATTCCTCTCTTTTAATCTCTATTCGTTACGCTATCCTGCGCAGCTAATTGTTCTTCATCTCTTCAGCCGTGATCTGCGCTCATTTGGAAACGCAGGTAGAAAAAAATTCCATGCGATTTTCAGATAAAAAGTATCACAGCAACCGTTTCTGATTTTAATTAACCCTTAAGGGGCGCGATTGAAGTGAGGGACCCTTCAACACCGGATGTAAAATTCTTATTGCCCGGAACGGAATAAAAGTGGCGCGTTCCTTAATTGAATTCAAAATTACATCTTTGAATGTACTGATAATTAACGGGAAAGAAGAAATTTTATGTTCTTGCAGGTTTTCGAGGAATGGGAGTTATTAATGGCAATTTTCTGTTTTAAAGTTTTGACAACAAAATTAATTGCGTTTGAATAAGTGGTCTCAAATGAAATTGATTGTATATGTTCTCAATTTTGACAGTGTAATGACTGTAAAGTGCCTGGAGTTGTTTCAGAAACTTTATCAGGACTTTAAAAAAAATTGAAAGTTTTTAAGTACATCCTTGAAGTTCTTGAGCCTTTTATTTTGTCGCAAACGATAACCGAAAAAAGTTCAACTCTCTGGAGGCTGAAAATTTACATAAGTAGGTAGTTAAAGTTAGGAAATAAAATTGTAATGCCACTATTATTACATAGGATGTTCAAAAAATTTGTAAAAAAATGTTGGAGCCAGGAATTAATTTGAAATTGGTAATTATGATAAATAATAGTTCTATAAAGGTCCAGCAAAAAAATTGTTCGAATACAAAAATATGAATTTTCAGAATCGCATCTAAAAGTCAAAATTTGCAATAAATGGCATTTAAGTACAGTGCATTGCTTTAAAAAATTTGTAAAATATTATTGGATCGAAGAATTAATTTGAAATTGGTAATTATGATAAATAATTGTTCTATAAAGGTCCAGAAAAAAAATTGTTAGAATACAAAAATATGAATTTTCAGAATCGCCTTTGAAAGTCAAATTTTGCAATAAATGGCATTTAAGTACAGTGCATTGCTTTAAAAAATTGTATAAAATTATTGGAGCCAGGAATTAATTTGAAATTGGTAATTATGATAAATAATGGTTCTATAAAGATCCAGAAAAAAAATTGTTGGAATACAAAAGTACGAATTTTCAGAATCACATCTGAAAGTCAAAATTTGCAATAAATGGCATTTAAGTACAGTGCATTGCTTTAAAAAATTTGTAAAAAATTATTGGAGCCAGGAATTAATTTGAAATTAGTAATTATGATAAATAATGGTTCTATAAAGATCCAGAAAAAAAATTGTTGGAATACAAAAGTACGAATTTTCAGAATCACATCTGAAAGTCAAAATTTGCAATAAATGGCATTTAAGTACAGTGCATTGCTTTAAAAAATTTGTAAAAAATTATTGGAGCCAGGAATTAATTTGAAATTAGTAATTATGATAAATAATGGTTCAATGAAGATCCAGAAAAAAAATTGTTGGAATACAAAAGTATGAATTTTCAGAATCACATCTGAAAGTCAAAATTTGCAATAAATGGCATTTAAGTACAGTGCATTGCTTTAAAAAATTTGTAAAAAATTATTGGAGCCAGGAATTAATTTGAAATTAGTAATTATGATAAATAATGGTTCTATAAAGATCCAGAAAAAAAATTGTTGGAATACAAAAGTACGAATTTTCAGAATCACATCTGAAAGTCAAAATTTGCAATAAATGGCATTTAAGTACAGTGCATTGCTTTAAAAAATTTGTAAAAAATTATTGGAGCCAGGAATTAATTTGAAATTAGTAATTATGATAAATAATGGTTCAATGAAGATCCAGAAAAAAAATTGTTGGAATACAAAAGTATGAATTTTCAGAATCACATCTGAAAGTCAAAATTTGCAATAAATGGCATTTAAGTACAGTGCATTGCTTTAAAAAATTTGTAAAAAATTATTGGAGCCAGGAATTAATTTGAAATTAGTAATTATGATAAATAATGGTTCTATAAAGATCCAGAAAAAAAATTGTTGGAATACAAAAG
Source organism: Dascillus cervinus (assembly GCA_949768715.1). NCBI lineage: Eukaryota > Metazoa > Arthropoda > Insecta > Coleoptera > Dascillidae > Dascillus > Dascillus cervinus. The sequence goes on along the minus strand of OX458319.1, from coordinate 30,674,240 downwards.
TACGAATTTTCAGAATCACATCTGAAAGTCAAAATTTGCAATAAATGGCATTTAAGTACAGTGCATTGCTTTAAAAAATTTGTAAAAAATTATTGGAGCCAGGAATTAATTTGAAATTAGTAATTATGATAAATAATGGTTCTATAAAGATCCAGAAAAAAAATTGTTGGAATACAAAAGTACGAATTTTCAGAATCACATCTGAAAGTCAAAATTTGCAATAAATGGCATTTAAGTACAGTGCATTGCTTTAAAAAATTTGTAAAAAATTATTGGAGCCAGGAATTAATTTGAAATTAGTAATTATGATAAATAATGGTTCTATAAAGATCCAGAAAAAAAATTGTTGGATTACAAAAGTACGAATTTTCAGAATCACATCTGAAAGTCAAAATTTGCAATAAATGGCATTTAAGTACAGTGCATTGCTTTAAAAAATTTGTGAAAAATTATTGGAGCCAGGAATTAATTTGAAATTAGTAATTATGATAAATAATGGTTCTATAAAGATCCAGAAAAAAAATTGTTGGATTACAAAAGTACGAATTTTCAGAATCACATCTGAAAGTCAAAATTTGCAATAAATGGCATTTAAGTACAGTGCATTGCTTTAAAAAATTTGTAAAAAATTATTGGAGCCAGGAATTAATTTGAAATTAGTAATTATGATAAATAATGGTTCTATAAAGATCCAGAAAAAAAATTGTTGGAATACAAAAGTACGAATTTTCAGAATCACATCTGAAAGTCAAAATTTGCAATAAATGGCATTTAAGTACAGTGCATTGCTTTAAAAAATTGTATAAAATTATTGGAGCCAGGAATTAATTTGAAATTGGTAATTATGATAAATAATGGTTCTATAAAGATCCAGAAAAAAAATTGTTGGAATACAAAAGTACGAATTTTCAGAATCACATCTGAAAGTCAAAATTTGCAATAAATGGCATTTAAGTACAGTGCATTGCTTTAAAAAATTTGTAAAAAATTATTGGAGCCAGGAATTAATTTGAAATTAGTAATTATGATAAATAATGGTTCTATAAAGATCCAGAAAAAAAATTGTTGGAATACAAAAGTACGAATTTTCAGAATCACATCTGAAAGTCAAAATTTGCAATAAATGGCATTTAAGTACAGTGCATTGCTTTAAAAAATTGTATAAAATTATTGGAGCCAGGAATTAATTTGAAATTGGTAATTATGATAAATAATGGTTCTATAAAGATCCAGAAAAAAATTGTTGGAATACAAAAGTACGAATTTTCAGAATCACATCTGAAAGTCAAAATTTGCAATAAATGGCATTTAAGTACAGTGCATTGCTTTAAAAAATTGTATAAAATTATTGGAGCCAGGAATTAATTTGAAATTGGTAATTATGATAAATAATGGTTCTATAAAGATCCAGAAAAAAAATTGTTGGAATACAAAAGTACGAATTTTCAGAATCACATCTGAAAGTCAAAATTTGCAATAAATGGCATTTAAGTACAGTGCATTGCTTTAAAAAATTTGTAAAAAATTATTGGATCGAAGAATTAATTTTAAATTGGTAATTATGATAAATAATAGTTCTATAAAGGACCAGAAAAAAAATTGTTCGAATACATAAATACAAATTTTCAGAATCGCCTTTGAAAGTCAAAATTTGCAATTTAAGAACAGTGCATTGCTTTAAAAAATTTCTAAAAAATTATTGGAGCCAGGAATTAATTTGAAATTAGTAATTATGATAAATAATGGTTCTATAAAGATCCAGAAAAAAATTTGTTTGAATACCAAAATATGAATTTTCAGAATCGCCTCTGAAAGTCAAAATTTGCAATAAATGGCATTTAAGTACAGTGCATTGCTTTAAAAAGATTGTAAAAAATTATTGGATCGAAGAATTAATTTTAAATTGGTAATTATGATAAATAATAGTTCTATAAAGGACCAGAAAAAAAATTGTTCGAATACATAAATACAAATTTTCAGAATCGCCTTTGAAAGTCAAAATTTGCAATTTAAGAACAGTGCATTGCTTTAAAAAATTTCTAAAAAATTATTGGAGCCAGGAATTAATTTGAAATTAGTAATTATGATAAATAATGGTTCTATAAAGATCCAGAAAAAAATTTGTTTGAATACCAAAATATGAATTTTCAGAATCGCCTCTGAAAGTCAAAATTTGCAATAAATGGCATTTAAGTACAGTGCATTGCTTTAAAAAAATTGTAAAAAATTATTGGATCGAAGAATTAATTTTAAATTGGTAATTATGATAAATAATAGTTCTATAAAGGACCAGAAAAAAAATTGTTCGAATACATAAATACAAATTTTCAGAATCGCCTTTGAAAGTCAAAATTTGCAATTTAAGAACAGTGCATTGCTTTAAAAAATTTCTAAAAAATTATTGGAGCCAGGAATTAATTTGAAATTAGTAATTATGATAAATAATGGTTCTATAAAGATCCAGAAAAAAATTTGTTTGAATACCAAAATATGAATTTTCAGAATCGCCTCTGAAAGTCAAAATTTGCAATAAATGGCATTTAAGTACAGTGCATTGCTTTAAAAAAATTGTAAAAAATTATTGGATCGAAGAATTAATTTTAAATTGGTAATTATGATAAATAATAGTTCTATAAAGGACCAGAAAAAAAATTGTTCGAATACATAAATACAAATTTTCAGAATCGCCTTTGAAAGTCAAAATTTGCAATTTAAGAACAGTGCATTGCTTTAAAAAATTTCTAAAAAATTATTGGAGCCAGGAATTAATTTGAAATTAGTAATTATGATAAATAATGGTTCTATAAAGATCCAGAAAAAAATTTGTTTGAATACCAAAATATGAATTTTCAGAATCGCCTCTGAAAGTCAAAATTTGCAATAAATGGCATTTAAGTACAGTGCATTGCTTTAAAAAAATTGTAAAAAATTATTGGATCGAAGAATTAATTTTAAATTGGTAATTATGATAAATAATAGTTCTATAAAGGACCAGAAAAAAAATTGTTCGAATACATAAATACAAATTTTCAGAATCGCCTTTGAAAGTCAAAATTTGCAATTTAAGAACAGTGCATTGCTTTAAAAAATTTCTAAAAAATTATTGGAGCCAGGAATTAATTTGAAATTGGTAATTATGATAAATAATAGTTCCATAAAGTTTCCAAAGAAAATTTATTTAAATACAAAAAACTGATTTTCAGAATCGGCTCTGAAGGTTAGAACTTGTAATACGTGGCACTTAAATACCTACATTATCTCTAAACACTTAATAAAATTAAGCCATTTGTATATTTTTGTTAGCTGTACCTTTTAAAGCTTCCCACAATACATCTTGTAGTTAACTACCAACGTCTAGCCTAAGTTACAAAAAGAGTTGATAACAAAAAAAACTGCAAATTTCTTTTGGAACACGTTTTCGGTTGTCCTGTCGGCATATAAAACACTTTTTTACAACTCAAGCATCATAAATTAACTCATTACCTCAAATCTCTGCCAAACCGTCTTTTTCACTGTAAAAAAGAAAAGTGTTTTTTTGTGATTGAAAAGTCCCACGTTTATTCAGATAAATTGCGTTAATATGTAAACGTTCCACCTTACACTCTAAACATTTAAATGTGGCCATCACACAGAATGGAGATTGATATCGCACACGTTCAGAAAAAACTTGGCCGCCAACGCAAGAATTAATCTCAGGAAAATTTCGATTCAAAAAAGTCACAGTAACTCGCAATAATTAGATTCTCATCTTATCAATTAGACCCTTCCATCTCGACGAAAGTGTTTGGGTTGCAAGAAACAAGATGTAGATTTTTCACTGAATTAATTAATGGTGGCCCTTTGTGTTGGTTTTAAGGACCGTAATGATTGAATATTGACTGGTCAATACAATCAAATTCTGTTTGATGGCATCTTAAATGTGAAAGGTGTATTATTTATAAGAGGTCGCCAATAAACTGTGTTAACCGCCATCAAAACTCTGTTATGATAAAGGCTATTCACGCTCGAAGTTTACGATCTCTTTGACCTATATTTTCATTTCTTTAATGCAGATAAGTGCCCTTTACGTTCACATTTTTCATGAATTTTTTCTTGCCTGCGAAACAAATTGCTCCCAATTTAGCCTCCATCAAAACGAATTAAGTTGCCATTAAAAAGTTAAGTTAAAATTCGATATAAAATAAAACAATGTAATTGAAGCGCAGCTGAAAGAAGAGAATAAATATTTTTCACCTTCTGAAACTAATTTGGTGTTCTGACATTTAAGCGCTCTGTAAATTGTGAAATGTTCTTTACAATAAATATCGTCAATTTTGTTATAAACTGCTCAAGAATAATTAATTAAAAATTTCAGTACTCCCTGATTTACATGAAATAATTTTTAATTGCCAACAACCCGTATATAATTCCGGAGGACGTATCCTGAAACAATATAAAACTTCAGAAGCTGTACGAATCTTTGTGTACAAGTTGGTTGATAACAGTAGAACTTGAGCGTCAGGTATTCTCGAAAAACTTTTTTAATAAAGAAAATCATGAGACTATTTTAATAACTTCCTTAAAACTTCCGAACGCCTCTAAAAATATAAAATAAAAACCTGTATCGAAAAACGTTTAAAAAATGCTTAGTTCACAAATAAATATTCTTTTTTTCAGTTCCTATGTTAGAGACAAAAACACACTTTTAGAACCATCTGTCAGATATGTCACGTCGCGCCCTCCATGTGTCATGACGAGAGGCGGGCCATCCCGCCTATATAACCACGAAGACGACAACGCGACCGAGCTGTAGTAGTAGAGAGTCGTACGCTAACCTTTTTTAACGTGTTATACTTGTGTGTGTTCGAATGTACTTACCTGTATTTAATATATCCAGCATTTAACAATCTCGGTGTATTCCAACTGCAACCTATCACAGGTTATTGGCCCAGCATTTGCAAACACAAAAAAAAAAAATACAAGGTATGTGCAGAAAGCGATAAAGCAACATGAGCACGTGTTAAACATAACCTTAAAACGAAAATCTGAAAAGTCATGGCGAACGTAACAAATTCGTCGCGTATTGAACTTCTGACAAAGGACAATTACGACACATGGCGAATTCAAGTTGAAGCGTTATTAATCAAGAACGAATCCTGGTCTTATGTAAACGGCGATATCCCTAAACCTGCCATTACGAGTAATGAAAACGAAGTTTCAAAAAGAACGGCGGAGCAAGCAAAACTAACCAAGTGGACAAGTGAAGATCGCAAAGCCAGATCCGATTTAATTCTTTCCATGAGTTCCACGCAACTCAGGCATATCCGAAATTGCATCACTGCAAAAGAAGTTTGGGACAAGATTAAATCAATCTACGCATCGCAGGGACCCACAAGGAAAGCCACGTTACTCGAGCACCTATTGTCGCTAGAAATGCACGAAGACGACGACATTCGCGATTATTTATCAGGCTTCATGGACATTGTTGATAAACTACATCATCTCGAAATAAATATCGACGATGATCTACTCATCATAATGTTACTCCGAAGTCTACCAAAAAGTTTCGACAGCTTTTGTTGTGCGATGAAATCACGTGATAAATTGCCAGACATAGATTCATTGACGACAAAAATCATCGAAGAACACGAAAGCAAAAATCGCAAGATGGCCGACAGCAGATACGACGTCATGTTCACAAAACATCAAACACACGTCAAGCCCAGATTAGATTACGCCGGTGGAAGCATGCAACGAGAAAAACGTCAAATACCCGCGAAGATATCAAACATCACATGCTTCTACTGCAAAAAACGAGGACACAAGAGCGCAGACTGTCGTAAGAAAAGGAGAGACATCGAAAATGCCAACACCGCGTACGAGACGTTTTACGCCCAAGATAATGTAAAAACCTCAATGAATGTGTTATGTAATTCGGTGACGGAAGATAGGTGGTGCATAGACAGTGGTTGCACATCGCACCTATGCAAAGACCCTCGCCTATTTGCGAAATCACGTAAGACAAATAGTAAAGTCAAATTAGCCAGCGACGTAACCGCAAAAGTAACAGCCGCAGGCGAGGTAGATATAGTGACATCCGACGGTAAGCGCAATAAGACGATCACACTTCGAAACGCGCTGCACGTGCCAGACCTACGGATGAACCTTCTATCAGTCGCAAAAATCGTAGATAAAAATCACGAAGTAATATTCACGCAAAAACAAGCCTACGTGAAGGACGCAAGCGGAAATGTAAAATTTATAGCCGATCGCGAAGGCGATTTATTCTTCCTACGAGATGGACGGAACATCGCGGGCACTATCCGACACGATACCGGTGACAATTTGGAAGAATGGCATCGACGGCTCGGACATCTAAATTGGAGCGACATGCTACTAATGCGTCGGAATGAGACGGCATCAGGCATGACATTCAAAACCGATACCAATCTTCCAGAATGCGATACATGTTCAACAAATAAGTTAGCGAGCCTACCTTACCCACAACGAAAGGAAAAATCTCAAGCACCACTAGAAATAGTAAATGCAGACGTTTGTGGACCGATGCGAACAACATCACAGGGAGGAGCTCGATACTTTCTGACTTTCACGGACGACCACACTCGCTGGACTGTCGTTCATTTTATCAAAAGGAAATCTGAAGTAAGCGAAAAATTCCTCGAATATAAAAACTACGCGGAGACACAGACAGGTTACAAAATTAAGGCCCTTCAATCGGACAATGGCCGAGAATTCTGTAACTCAACGATGGACAAAATACTAAGAGATGCCGGGATGCAACGCAGATTAACAACACCGTATTCCCCGCAACAGAACGGCATCGCTGAACGCAAAAATCGCACTCTAGTCGAGGCTGCCCGATGTATGCTCGCAGAATCCGGACTTCCAGAATCCTTATGGGCAGAAGCGATAGCGACTGCCAACCACATACGAAATCGCTGCATCACGAAGATTTTAGGCACCAAATCTCCATACGAGATATGGATCGGCAGACGACCTGATATGAGTCACCTCAGAAAATTCGGTGTTAAGGCGTTTGTTCTGGACAAAACCCCGAACAAGAATAAATTTTCACCGAGAGGCATCATCGGAGCTTTTGTTGGATATTCCGAAACATCCAAAGCCTATCGTATATGGGAGCCATCCACGAAGAGAGTTCATACATCACGAGACGTCAGATTCTCGACTGAATTACTCTACGATAAAAATAATCGTGTATCTGTTCGTATGAACAACATTAATCAGTTTCTTGTTCCAGAAGACACAGGTAGCACCGAAACAACCACCGAAGCCAAAATCGATTCCGGCAACAAGCCGAGTTTGGAGGAGATTCAACCAAACGTCCCCGAAGACGGACAACAACTCCAGAAGATTATCACCGAGACGCCCGGAGCCGATATGGAAGCTCCTACACAACGAGGCCCAGGAAGACCAAGCAAGACAATGACAGGCAGACCTGGACGACCCACTAAACGATACAGCATGAAACCTGTCGTCACCACCCCGCATGAATTGAATAACTCTGGTAACCCAGACGACAATGCTGACAGCGAAGAAGCCGGATTAGCACTGCTAGCATCCGAGATCCCATTTAATTTAGCAGTCTCCGGACACGACAAAGATGAATGGCATGACGCTATCTACTCCGAGATCAAAAGTCTGATCGCCAACGATACCTTTGACATCGTAACCAAACCTAAGGATGGAAGAACCATCAAGAGTCGAACCGTATTAAGAAACAAGCTCGACTCCGACGGAAATCTCGATCGAAGAAAAGCACGCGTCGTCGCTAAGGGTTTCACCCAACGTCCCGGCGTTGACTTTTTCGAAACTTTTGCACCGGTCGCCAGACTTGGGTCTTTACGCCTACTAATGGCCCTGGCTGCAAGATTTGATTTGAAGGTGTCTCAACTCGACATCGAAACCGCATTTTTAAATGGTAAGATCGACACGGAAATCTACATGGAAATGCCGGAAATGCTTCAAGAGATGCTACTGAGAATGGTCAATGAAGAGAAGAATTCCTCACTATCCGTAAAAGCTACCACGATGCTAAAGAAGATTGATGAAGGCAACGCAGTATGCAAACTGAAGAAGGCACTATACGGCCTACGCCAGGCCGGCCATCAATGGCACGCCAGACTGGACGAAGTACTTCAGGGCACCGGTCTCAAACCCTCGAATGCCGACCCGTGTGTCTACAAGGACGTAGGCAACCAAACTTACGTACTCGTATACGTTGACGACATCTTGATCATTTCGAATAATTCGAATAGAGAGAAACAGATCAAGGGGGAGCTCGCTAATCATTTCAAGATAAAGGACCTTGGGCCCGTCAAATATTGCCTAGGTTTCGAAATACGACGAGAAGGAAGAAATGTGCACCTTTCTCAAGAAGGATACATTCAAGAAATCTTGAATCGATTTGGCATGAGTGATTGTAAACCCGTAGGCTCACCACTTGTACCTGGGGAGAAGCTAACGGAGAACGATGAAGACGATGTAAATGACACGAAGGACTATCCCTTCCGAGAATTAATTGGCGCCTTGATGTACGCCGCTATGGGAACACGACCTGATATCGCACACGCTGTAAGTGTACTGAGTCAATTTAATTCTTGTTTCAGAAGAAAACACTGGACGGCTGCAAAGCGTATACTCAGGTACCTGCAAGGAACTCAGAATTACGAGCTGATTTTCAAAAGGGACGATCACCCGTTACGTGGCTTTGCGGACGCCGATTGGGGAAACTGTACGATAGACCGAAGATCGTACACGGGCTCCGTATTCCTGCTTAGTGGAGCTGCCATAACATGGGAATCACGAAAACAGAGAACAGTTGCTTTATCGTCAACCGAGGCGGAATACATGGCGATTAGCGACGCAGCCAAAGAGGCTGTATATCTCATTCACTTTCTACAAGAGCTTGGCTGCTACGATCTCACGGATGTCACCTTATATAACGACAACCGTGGAGCTGGAAAACTGGCTGAAAACTCGACCTTCCATTCCAGATCAAAACACATTGACATCAGACATCACTTCGTTCGTAGAGCACTACAAGACTATCCGATTCATTTAACTTACCTACCTACCGAGGAGATGATCGCGGACGTTCTTACCAAAGGATTACCTAGAACGTCACATTCCAGATGCACACAGGAACTTGGACTTTCCTTTGTAAAACCCCGGAGAGCGCAACCTGAGGGGGAGTGTCAGATATGTCACGTCGCGCCCTCCATGTGTCATGACGAGAGGCGGGCCATCCCGCCTATATAACCACGAAGACGACAACGCGACCGAGCTGTAGTAGTAGAGAGTCGTACGCTAACCTTTTTTAACGTGTTATACTTGTGTGTGTTCGAATGTACTTACCTGTATTTAATATATCCAGCATTTAACAATCTCGGTGTATTCCAACTGCAACCTATCACACCATCCATAAAAACTTTCATAAGTTTCGCATTGCCATTATTTTAAATTTAAATTCCGCAAACGGTGTTTACTCCGAAATTATTACAAACTCCACCAGTCGGTAAAAACGGAAAGTTTTCAACAAATTCGCAAAAAATGTTTCAGGACGTCTGAAAACTTCACGATGGGTTTTTGACAAGACTCAAACCGCAAATAAAATTGGTCAAACTACAAACGTAATAAAAACTGTGCTACAAATTCAACGATTTTATTTGATGTAATGTTTTTGATTTTTTACAATAAAACAAAGTTTTACAATTAAAATACCATTATTTAATTTTTAATGATCTGCAGGTCTCTACTTGTTAATTAAAATTATTAAACTGGAGACTGCTGGTTTAGTAGGTGAAAGCCAATTTTTTGTTGGCAATAAAATCTCCACACAACAGGTTGAACAGCGATTAATCATCCCCAACAGTCAATTAGCACCAAATTCGGTAACTAGGTATTCCGCCATTCAGGCAATAATCCCTGACAAATTATCAACTCTCATTTTCTCAGGAAATACGTTCTCAAATGTTTGTAAAAAATTAAATTACAATTCTGTACCTGCTGTCTAAAAGGCTATTAAATTTATTTTATTCCATACACCCTAAAGATTGCTGACAAATGCAATTTGCTTTTATTTCTTTAGCGTACGCCTAAATACAGGCAACACCTCAAACGTTTTTATAATCCAGATGTCACTATAATTACGGTAAATTGCTGTGGATAATAGGTCTATGTGTAACAATGAAAACGACTTTCGAGGGTTGCATTCCAATATACCTGTTTAACAGATGCAAAAATTTTTGTATCTTCAATAATTTAGAGCGATATAATATAAAGTAAAATAATAATATGCAAGAAGAATTCGTTAAATTTAACAATTTTATTTACTTGGTAAAGAAGTTTTGTTATTAATAAAATTAGTTTCCTAATTTCCAATTGATAAGAAGGCACGAAAAATGTAAATTTTTATTAAGAACAGCTTAAAAAACGGATGCAATAAAACAGCTTTGAAAAAAACTGTTTCAAAAAGTTAGATATTCTCAGTTTGGTAACCAAAAAGAGAGTGGAATGCAACTGGCAAAGTAACCTGTACTGTGAACCGCCATAAACTTTACTACTTATTGGAGAAAATTCTGTTCAGAGCTCGGAACAGATGGCGAATTTTGTATTTATATTTATTACTAAATTAAAACACAATGCGTAAAAGATTAGTCCCTTAAGGCACAGTTTTTGTTCGTAGAAAATTGAATCGCATTATGCATGACTTCATCAAGCGTCAAATTGATATTTTGGAAATTAGCTTTCCATCATTTAATGTACAGCTTAATTAATTAAAAAATTACAATTTAAGCTAAATTTTTAAATTCAATTTCACATTTTGTTAACATAACTTTTTGATATAAAGTGTGTTTCTCGTCAAAGACATGACGTTCTCATCAATTCTTTAACTGTTAAAAAACGTTGTTACGTATTTCATATATGTTTTTTAAACTTGAGGCATTTTTCTAGTATATCGGTCTGTTCTTTCTCATTGTGAGCTAAAGTTCTTTGCCTTAGAATTTTATGTACCTGGTATATACAATAAGGTTATACTACTTTTTCGAAAAAATACCGTTGAGATTCCGGAACACTAATAATTGTTACTAATTTAAAACACAACGAGTAAAAGATTAACCCCTTAACGCACAGTGTTTTTTACAAAAAATTGTAGTTTTAGCTTATTATAAGTTATTACCACTACAGCTTATTTTTTTAAATTAATGTGGGATAAAAAAAGCCAAACAATTTTTTTGGAAAGAAATTATAATTTAAGCTTATTCTCATTCATTTATTTAAAGGGGTCTTCACGGGTGATTTTTAAAATTAATATGACCTTACAGTTGAACTTATATCCTATTAAGTTCATGTAGATAATAAAGATTAAAATAGTCCAAGACTAAAAAATAATTTATAGTAAAAAAACTTTTTCAATAAAACAACCTTTTATTAAAATGTACGCCTTTATTTTTAGTCATTTAGGTCAATATCAAAATTAGTTTTAAATTTTTACTACGTCTTAATAAAAGCTTGTTTTTAAAAACAGTTTTTTACTATAAATTATTTCCAATATACTGTTTGAAAACGAAACCTGGCTTTAAAAGTATTTCGGATATTATTGCTGTTAAAGTATTCCTGCTGGGAAACGATAATTACTTACTGCGAAGTTGTAAATCTTTTCGAGGTAGCTCGGAAATCAGTAAAAATTAGCTTCTTCAATTTCGGTTCTTGATCTAAAGAACATTGAATAGATCAAAAACTATTGCGTTGTTTGAGGCTGGAAAACTTCCTTTTCAAAATTAAAAATAAATGTATAAAAAAGGAATTGCGTTTTACACGTATTGAAAATCTTAGGGTGGAAAATTAATAAATGACTAAGAATAGCCGCACTTAATGCGTGCGCATATCATATAAACGAATTACTATTATAATTGCCGTATATTGTTTGTAGTTGTTTTCATAATTAGCCTGATTTGCATTGCAAATATTTCGTCAAACACAGTTATACCGATTCATATACATAACGCCGTCGACGTTGTACATTCCGATTAAAGCATTAGCAGAAACAGTATAATTTCCTTTCGTTGACACAATCGATACTTTGTAACATTACCAACAGCTCAATGAGCACAAAACGTGTAGGCCGTATCGTTTACCAACATTTCCGAAACGAAATCTCGCAACATCTCCAGCTTATTACTGGAAATCAATGCTAATCGGCAGAAAGTCGTCATTAACGGTTGGAATATTCAAACCCAATTTGAAACCCACATCTAAATCCAGATCTAAAAATAAGCGAAACGTTTGTCTTGATAACCTTTTATTCTTTTTCAGGTCGTGAAACAATTTTAAGATGCACGCAATTAATGGGTCTCACGTTAACGCCTGAGAAACTGTGTCTCAAGCAGCACCTGTTTGTGACGTAAATAAATAAGAATTTTATATTGCACCTCATTGTCAAACAAGAGCTCCGTTTCTTGCAAAAGTAAAAATGTGTTTGAAAATAACCAGAGAGAACGGAATCAAGTTAAATCAAGTTACAAAAATAAGCACAGCTGTGAAAAGTTGTACTGAACATTACAAAGTCTTGTCTGAAAATGTCTGGAAGGGTTTAATTCAATTACAACCATTGTTGTGTTTGGAATCAAAACGAAATTTGATTCGGGTTTTATTAATAAATCAATCGGGATTTAATTTTGAGCAACGTTTAAAGTGTTTGGAGAACTCAAATATTTATTTATGCGTATTTTTGAGGTAAAAGTACAGAAAAATTCTGAAATATTTTCATAGAGATTTTGTCTTTCATTCGACAAGGAATTCCAATTACATTTCAATATCATTTTCCAAATTCATTTCCACAATCACTTTCGCGAGCAACAAAATACAAATAATGGCCACTTTACAGTTACGGTTAACCTTAAAAAAACAACCGCCTCTTAGTGGGTTTAAGTGACACTTAACTTTAAGGGCGAGTGTTACTTCAGAACGTTGATACGTTGAAGTCTAAAATTTGGCTTTTTAGCAATAAATGAAAGAAAGAGATGCATGGAATATGTTATAAGAATCTATTTCGCTTAATTGCAGATAAAAAAAATTATTACTAATAGTTTAGAAGTTAGATTTATTTATTTTCTCGCATAATTTACCCTTTTATTCTTAAAAAAAAATTTAGTTTTTACCATTTTATTAGGAAACATGTTCTCTACGAATTGGCCCAATATTAATGCGTTTTTTTTATCAATTAAGAGATATGGATTATTTTGTAATCCTGTGCGTAGTCATTAATTGTAACTGACTACGAACGGGATTACAAAACCTTTGTTGTGAATCATTGAATGCATGAATTTAATGCGTCGGAATAAAAAGAATATAAGTGCATTTTTGAAAATTATGAGATAAGTGCGATTTGCTAAAGGTGAGGTGCCTGTTTATTGCACCAAGCACAACCTTATAATTTAAATTCTATTCTCTTTTAATTAACTAAAATAAAATGAGATTTTATTTTAAAAAAGTCTAGACTGTTTTATAGTTACATAACTTCAAACTCCAATATATTCAAAAAATGTAAATTTTACTTGTACTCTTTTTATTCTAACCCTTTCAACTATTATGGAATACCTAGTGGTTTAATCATTGACGTACATTATTATTATTAAATTGGGTACAATTATTTATATAAAATCATATTTTATTTCAATTATTATTTTCGATAAAATAAGATTTTTATGTTATCAATAAATTCGTGACAACACAATAAGTAAATTATCGAAACTAAAATCATTCGCAAAAGATCTCAAATTGATACTTTGCGAAGAAATAATTTACGATTCCACTCGTTTAAGGTAAACTTTATAACAGTCAATAAGTGCCTTTGTTGGGGCAATATACCTTGTTGACACTTTACTCTCGAGCTATGGAAAAATGCGCTTTCTGCACAACGAGCTCAAACGATTTGAATTAAATTATGAGCAAACTATAATATTTGAAGAAAATCGATGCGGATACAAAAATGCGTTTAAGTGTCAAAATGATTTGAAAATTTTGCCATTCCATTGTATTTTGAAATTTTGAAAATAAAACAACAATTTTTGTTTACAACACAAAAAATTTACATTACTTCTGGCAACTCGTACATCACCATTAAATGAGGAAGTGTATTTTTTATACAGAAATGTTTACTTTAAGTAAAAAACAGGATTTACATCCCTTCATAACATTCCGTAAATTATCCCACGGATATTTTATACTACGTCGTAAATAAACCCACACCTACACTCAACTCTCAAAAATAAATCAAATCGCGCAGAATTTATTTTCAAATCCAAACAAAATGAAAATAATTAGTAAACAAAACCGGCCGCGAATTAGCGCTAATTAAGTGAAGAAATGTTTGGAAATTGAATTTCTTGAGCTTCTCTTTTTCGTGAAAATAAAATTAGATATTGATAAACGAAGCGCGTGTTGCTCCAACAATAAGACATCTTTATTGCCAGTAAATGTCGTTGGGCTGTAAAAATAATTGAGACTTTTATCTTGCAGATTCCGCAACCCTGCCGGAAAATCGAATGCCGCAAATAGAAAATTGAACAGCTCCGAAATGGCCGAGAACCTGACGGCCGCAAATTCCTCTCTCTTCGCCGATTCCGGGAGGATGCCGGCCTCTTCGGCCGCGTTAATTTTCCAGGAGGTCCTCTTCGCCATCGTCTGCCTCGTTGGCCTGTTGGGCAACACTTTGGTCATCTACGTGGTCCTGCGATTCTCCAAAATGCAGACGGTGACGAACATGTACATAGTCAATTTGGCCATCGCCGACGAGTGCTTCCTCATTGGAATTCCGTTTTTAATAGTCACGATGATCAAACACGCGTGGATTTTCGGCGAAGTTATGTGCAAGGCTTACCTCATCTTAACCAGCATCAACCAGTTCACCAGCAGCATCTTCCTGTTCATAATGAGCGCGGATCGGTACATCGCCGTGTGCCATCCCATATCGTCCCCCAAGTGGAGGACTCCCTTCATATCCAGGATAGTGTCTCTGGCCGCGTGGACCTGCAGCATGCTCCTCATCATCCCCATCTTCAGCCACTCGAAAGAGGCCGAAAACTGGAGGATCGGCGAAAACGGAAACAACATCACAGTCAAATCCTGCGTTATAATCTGGTCGGAAAACGCGACGGAGAACCTAACGGAAAGTTCCTCCCAGGCCACCACCTTCATCCTCTACACCTTCGTCTTCAGTTTCGCCACACCCTTGTGCTTGATCCTAATTTTCTACTGTTTAGTAATCCAAAAATTGAAAACCGTAGGTCCTAAGAACAAATCGAAAGAAAAAAAGAGGTCCCACCGCAAGGTCACCAACCTAGTCTTAACCGTCGTGGCGGTTTACATCTTCTGCTGGCTTCCTTACTGGATCACCCAAATCGCCATGACTTTCACCCCCAGCGACGAGGGTCCATCACAGTTTGTCATCACCATCCACTTGCTGGCCTCTTGTTTGAGCTATTCAAATTCGGCCATGAATCCGATTCTCTACGCGTTTTTGAGCGACAACTTCAAGAAGAGCTTCCTGAAGGCTTGCACCTGCGCCGCTGGCAAGGACGTGAACGCCACGCTCCACTTGGAGAACAGCGTTTTCCCCAGGAAAAACAAGCAGGGTTCCGAGAGGTTCCGGCCAACTCGCGGAACCAGCCTCTGTCCTAATAACGACGAAGAATGCGATGCAGGGCCGCTCGTCAGTAAAGGAGACGCTTCCACTTCCGCCATAACAATGACTTCGCGTTCTAATATAACTTTAACTACCGACACCAGGGACACGCCGCCGAAAGACACCGTCGTTAAAAATGGAATTCCAATGACCTTACAGCCTACAAGTTTGTAATTACACATTACTCACCTGATGAAAAAAACGCTTGTGAAATAAAGACAAGACTTGTTAAGTCCTGGTTTTTAGTTTGTATAACCGAGATAATGTGATTGAAGAGTAACGAAGATAATAGATGTCTCTTAGATACTTAAAAATTGTGTACCTTATTACAAAAAGGATGAGGTAATAAAACTGTGCTGAAGTTGGGTCGATGCCTTCAGAATGAGATTGAAAGCAGGGTAATAAGTTAAAAAAAATAATTATAGACTTCAATTATGCTTTTGTGATGTAACGAAGAATGTACAAATAAAATTCTTTGCTGTATTAGTAAGCTTCAGAAGGTTTCAATTTTAAAATTGAGTTATGCCGAAATTCCTTCACTCTATTCTGAATACTAAAAACACAAAAGCCATTATGAAAAATAATATGAATTAAATTTCAGTTTCAACTTTTACAGAAAAATATTGTTCTTGTTGGAAACGTTTGTGACACATGATTTTTTTCTTTATTTTACTTATAATATTTCTTTCTTTTAGTTCATTTGGAGACACGCTGTATAAAGTAGCATAAGGAATTTAGTTCTTTATTTCAAACCTATCAATAAATAAGGAAACAGCCGCTTAAAAGTAATGAAATTAATGGCAAGAAGTGCAAATTGCCACCTTACCTGATAAGTGCAAACGACCCCACTCAAGCCACTCGCTTAAGTGCGCTCATTTTTTAAAGTTGAACCTTCGCGAGGAGTTATTTGTGCAACGGACAATTACTTCTCATAACATTATTTAGCTTTCATTGGTATGATTTAGGCCTTAACTTTCATTTGGGAGATTTATATGATGTAAAGATCAACGATTGTGAAAATGTATTGCAATCCACGAGATTTTATTAATTGAGCCCATAAAATCTTGTGCTGTATTGCATTAAATTTTTATTTTTTGTAAAACTTACTAAAAATAGTATTAGCCAAATACAGAAATTATAAACGTTATGTAAATAGATATAAAAATAGCTAATTTAAGTTTTTGTACGTTGTAGATTGATCTGTGATATTAACATCTAATACAAATATTTAAATGAATTAATTGGGATACTGTAATAGCAAATTATGTATATAATCACACATCCTACTGTCTTCTTGTACCTCTGCACTGGTGTATAATTGTTAACATAGTGTTACATTGACTAAAAATAAATTCAATGTATAATTACTAATATTATAGTACCGAAATGTAATAGACAGTTATAATATTTAGATTGGGATTTGTTTGTTAGCAGAGATTTTTGTATTAAACTCCGGTTATTTTATTCTTTACTGTTCTCACAAAAATATCTACTTGCTGTACTTAGTGTGAATGTATACATTTTATGTAAAATAAAATGTGAGGTAATTACAAATTTTAATTATGTAAATTGATTTCAAATTAAAATCTGAAACCAAATTATTCAATTATTTTATACAGGACACATTGAAACTGTTATGAAGAATTTTTTTTAATGAATGTTAAGCAGGTAAATCAAAAACAATGATATTGACGAATAAAGTAGAATACATTGAAAAAACTATAACATTCATAAAAAACAATACTTTTAATATGATAAATAATGACCCAACTACAAAGTTTCAAACACAAATAAGTAATACTATAAAAACCTCAAACAAAATTATTCCAAAAGAAAATCAATGGAAACAAATAAATAGGAATCCAGCAGCTCCAAAACTAATAGCATTACCTAAAATACATAAAATAAATATGCCTATTAGACCAATAGTAAACTATACAACTGCACCAGCTTATAAAATTTCAAAAAACTATCGGAACAGAACTAAAAAACGCTATAAAATTAAAACATAAATACACGATTACAAATAGTTTAGAATTAATTGATAAATTAAAAACCTCAAAAATCAGCAAAAACGCAAAATTATTATCACTTGACATTGTCAACATGTATACAAATATCCCAATCAAAGAAACAATAAACATAATTAAAAATGAATTAAAAAAGAAAACATTTCATGAAGAATACACCGAACAAATAATAAGCAACCAAAATTACTTCCAATTTTGTGATAAGTATTATACACAACATGACGGGTTAACAATGGGATCACCAATATCAGCCATGTTATCTGAGATATTTTTAGAAACATTGGAAGAAAACATAATGCAAACACTGAAAGAGAAATTTAAAGTCAAAGAGTGGTTTAGATACGTAGATGACACACTAGTTATTACAGACCACGATAATCCAATAGAAATATTAAACTATTTAAATTCAAAACATCAGAAAATAAAATTCACGTTAGAAATTGGAGAAAATAACTGTATCAACTTCTTGGATTTAAACATCAAAAAAGAAAAAAATTATTTACATTATACTATTTATCGAAAAAACACCCAGACAGATCAGGTAATTCATAAAAATTCAAACCATCCACATCAACAAAAAATGGCAGCATTCCAACACCTCATATATAGGCTCTATAACATACCACTGAGTAAATATAACTTCGACAAAGAACTATTAAACAAATTGCCGTCAACAACGGATATAATATCAATATTATATATAAATTAATTAATAAATTTAAATTTAACAGAAGCAAATATAAAAATGTAAACAAAAACATTGATCAAAGTTTACAAAATGATAATAAATATAAAGAAGAAAATTGGGTAAAATTCAATTATTACGAACATGAAACAAAAAAATAACAAAAATATTCAAAGATCAAAATTTAAAAGTAGCATTAAAAACAAATAATCAGTCAATGCGATTGCTGCATTATTTACTGTTTATTTTTTGGAATTTTTTGTGAATAGATGCTTCAAACAATTTTTCCTACGATGCTATTTGAAACTAATATATATTGTACAATTTAGTAGGCTCGAAAATGTTTCGTATCCTTACGCGTGCGAACATGGATATTTTGCATTATCAAGTGTGTATTTTTATAAATTTTTAGAGTTTTATATCCTTACGTGTGCGAATATGGTTATATCCCAACAATTTGCACTATATCAAGTGTGCATTTTAATATAAATTATTCTATCCATGCCGTCAATCCAAAAGGTACAGATTTGACAGGACATCTGTGAGTAAAAGGACGAACTATTTGACTAAAATCTTATGGAAAAACAACTTTTCCCCGAAAATGTAAAATTTAGACATTTATCCAATTTGGTTTACGGAAACTATTTCTTAGGTGCTAAAGGAACATTTTTATGTAATTTGTTGACGATGTTGTGTTCGGAGAGCAATAAAAAACGCGATCAAATAATACTGTAGTCGTACCACAACTTTTAGATTTTTTTTCAAAGATAATCACCATGTTATAAAAAAAACACGTCATATTATACTACTATATGTTTAGTATAAGTACCCCGAAGGAATTTCTACAATATAACTTACTTCTTGAGCTGAACTGAGTTTACTGGCGCACTAAATTTTCAAAAAAATATTGTTTCCAATTTTTTTCTTCTTAAGTTATCAACTTTCTCGCAATAAAAAAAATATTTTCTTACAAGGTAATATATTCTCTATAAGTGCTGTAAAGTGCATTGCAAAATATTTCGTAACTCTAAAGATTTCAGTAAAAAACCCTCACTACTACATTTTTGCGAGAATTGCACTTTCGGAGGTTAATTTTTGAAAACTAAGCACTTTTTCACCAAAGCAAATATATCATTAGATGCAGTAACATTATGTTTACAACTGTTGCTTCTCAAATTATATATTAATAAGTACTTTCTAAGCGATACTGAGTTTCTTAAAACTCTGCATTTTTTGAGGTTGGGTCCCCAGCCTTAAACAAATGTTATGAAGAAGCTTCTAGAATTTTTTTAGTCTGCTCAAGGTTTTATTACAATTAAAATATTCATTTTCCCCATAACCATTTACATAATATGTAATATTACTAGAAGATTAATTAAAAATAATATATTTCCTTGATCATATCAGAAGCTTTTTCTCCAATCATATAAGCCGGGGCATTGGTATTCCCTGAAGTTATTTCCGGCATTATGCTGCAATCCGCCACTCTCAAACCTCCAATTCCATGCACTTTAAGTTCATAATTAACAACAGCCTGAGGATCAGATGATGGACCCATTTTGCACGTTCCAATCGGATGAAAAACTGTACTTGTCAAGTGCCTGATATGACATATCCAATACTCTCTCGACAAATATCCCAAGTCTTTACAAGCCGGAAGTGTGTACTTCAACAAAGTGGCGTTATACTTTTGAAAAGCTTCGGTTTCAATTAATTTAAGCGCATGCAATATTCCTTGATAAACGGTTTCAGCGTCACGCGGATCTGAGAGTAAATTAACATCGATGTCGGGAAATTCGAGAGGATCGTTGTTTCTTAACTTAACAGTGCCCCTGGAACGTGGATGTAAAAGTACTATGGGAAACACAACAGACTTATTGTGTTGTGATTTTAAAAAAATCTCATCCAATACGTCCTGGTTGAAATCAACATAATTAAGGGGTGTCTCTATAGTAGGATCAGAAGGAGGTGAAAAGGAGAGTTGAATATCAGGAACGCCTGGAATGGCCGAATCATTTGCAGCGACTAAAGCAACCGCCAACGCTAGTGGATAGGTCAAAGCACCACGACCGTTTAAATACTCCTTTATGTGTGTCCTAAAAGGTTTTGCAGGAAGGGTCTCGTTGATGTCGGCTATTATTGCGGAAAAATATGGATGGTCTTGCAAATTTTTTCCAACTCCAGGTAAATTGTGAACGCTAACGAGGCCATGTTTTGTTATTTCATCTTTGGGGCCTATTCCGGACAGCAACAGCAGTTGCGGAGAACCGATCGTTCCTGCTGAAACTATAACTTCCTTATTCGCCCAAGCTTCATATAAAACGCCATTTAAAATAAATTGAACACCTTCAGCCTCCTTCGTTGCCTGATTTATCACAATTCTGTACACCAAAGCTCCGGTTACGATTTTAAGATTATCGCGGCGAAACACCGGTTCCAAAAATGCTTTAGCGCCGCTATCGCGCCTTCCATTAATCATGTTAAACTGTGTTCGTCCAGCCCCACACTGATGCCTGCCGTTGTAGTCCAATATTTCCAACCCCAACTCTACATTTCCTTGTAAATAAGTTGATATCAGGGGGACGAAGGGTTCCGGATATTCGACATGCAAAAACCCCCCCACGTTATGATAGCCCAAGTCGCCATCAATTTTAGAATTTTCTGATTTGAGAAAATATGGTAAAACATTTTTATAACCCCAACCAGGGTTTCCTTGCGCTTCCCAATTATCAAAATCGAGACGATTGCCTCGGAAGTACACCATGACGTTGATTGTACTTGATCCCCCTAACACTTTTCCTCTTGGATATAGGAATTGCCTGTTCTTCATTCCTGAAATTTGAATAGTTCATCTCGTTGCTAGTGGAGGGAAGAAATTACCTAAACAACTTGTTTTTTGAGGTGTTGTTTCATATCCCCAATTCATTTCAGAGAATGCTAAGGGCATGAACATAGCCGGGATGTCGCTGAAATCATTTTCATATTTTCCAGCTTCTAAGAGTAATATTTTCCATTGTCTTACTTCCGATAACCTGTTGGCGATTACACTGCCAGCTGAGCCTGCGCCGACTATAATGAAGTCGAATTCCCCAAAATCTAAGAATTAAAAAAGATTAATATAATACAGGGTGAATTAAGTTTTACCGCCCGTGGCAAAATAGGCCTTTAAAATAATTTGTCAATTCTCTTAAATTGCATGAGTGATTTTGTATTATTAAAGTACATAGAAACCAAGAAAAAATCTTTTATTTTAATCAGGTAAAATTTTGGCTTTCTTTCAATTACTAATTGCTCAATTTATTAGTTTTTTTATGTACGAACAGTAAAATATTTTCACACAATTTAGTGTAATTGAAATAATTTTACTAATTTGGGTTCATTAAATAAAGCCATTTCCGTATTAGAGGGTATTTTTTCAAATAATTTACGACATAAGCTGACCAATTCACCTAACAATGGTATTGGTTTTGGGTACTTGGCTGATTATTTATGACAGTCATAAAGTTAAGTTAAAAAGTGCAACGTTACATTTTGCAGGACCGGAATAAGGGTCTTCCCTATTTCTTTAAAAGTTCACATCGTAATTAACAGCTACACGGTAATTATAATCATAATAAAAAATAATTTTTGCAATATTAGATTTTAAACTTGATAAGAAAATCGCTTACCAGCTTCTAATTTTCGTTAGTATATCTGTCTACAATTTTGTGTTTTAATTTTGCCGTCTGCCAAGTCAATATACCTATCGGTTATTGAACCTTCCCATGAAATAAATTGTTTAATTTACCCAAAGTTTAAAAACCCTGGTCACAACCCTAGGTCACTTTGTGAATAAAGAAACATTCACATTCCCAACAAATCATCCATACTTAAACATCGTTGGTAAAAAGTAAAAATTAAAACTTTGTTTTGTGGAATAGTGAACATTTGTGTTTAGTTCAGGTATAATCATGCCATTTCAATACTCAGTCGAGGAGAAGCTTGGAATGCTTTTAATTTATGATTAATGGGGCATCACTTTGAGCATCTTTTATAAAATAAACTTAATATTTACCTATTAAAAACTTATTTTATTTTTCTCACGAATTCCAGAATACGGGTCTGGCAACAACTAAAACGCCGTTCCCTTCAGTTTTATGGGTCGATCATCAGGTATTGTTACGTGGTAGACCGTATTATCCATTGTTGGAAAGTCATAAATGAAAGTATTTTTCGTGCTTTATGTTAAATTTGATTTAACTCAAAAGGTAATAATTTTTTAACAAATCAAATTGCAATTAACAATTCTACGAATAATTTGACAAATTTTGAAATAAAAAGCCAAACATGGAAATTTTACCCGAAACTCTTTGTTTTACTTTTTTGGCTTCAAATAAAAATGATTTGGAAAACTTGTGGCACTAATCGAAAGTGTAAACTTCAACTGATGTAACATATAAATTGCATACTTTCCCCTCAATCTTTAATAGGCCGGGCGGTAAAACTTAACTCACACTGTATACTAAATGGCATGGAAATTGCTACATCAAGACTACCATCGAGGGCCAACAAATTTCGAAGTTAAATATTGGATCATTAATTTCAGTGGAGTATAAAAAGCATAATTCAGTCACCTGTTCAGATTTAGATTGATAGACTTATTATTGTTAAAGTTAAAGAACTGAAATATTTTGAAGATTTTCCGAAAAAAAAAATATAACGACCACGTCATTGGACGGTCATTGGAAGTACCAAGTGACTTAACAGTCTAGGAATGACTATGAAGATAAGTTGGTGAAAATTAGAAAATTGTCTTACCATGTATTTCGCTACTGGTTAAATTTTCAGCAAAATATTTTGAATTATTTGGTATTTGATATGCCAAACTATTTTTTATTTCATCAGAAATTAGATCTTCGTAGTAGTCAATCTCCTCGTCATCGTCAATTTGGGCAAAACCAATTGTTGATAACAGTAAAATATTGCAAGCAATTATGATATTCATTGCGAACTGTTTAAACAACTACCAAATTTTATTCCATAAACAGGTGTTGAAAGCTTAAAATAAACATTTTAAACTGTTTTATCGCATAGTTTCGTGCTATTAAAAATAAATAAACATGACTGAATGCAACTGAAATGTTGATTTCAAACTACAATCTCAAACGAAATTAATGAATTATTTTATATACAGTGCTTTCGTAAAGTAAGGACTAAATTCGATAAAATATTTTAGAAGAATTTTCACAAAAAATCCTCGAACCCGTCAACTTTAGTTTTTAAAACTGCATCTTTTTTAATATTTTCGCACTATGATGTCATCAACAATTTTTTTATATAGCACCCCATATTTTTTTTCACGAATTTTGATTCAGCACATTTTTCTGAGTACAGCAATGTCAAATTCGTATGACCTTGAAAAGGAAAGTTACCATGTGTATGTTATCGCATCGTTTCGTGCTATTAAAACTAAACAAATATGACTGAATACAACTGAAATGTAAAAAAATTGATGGTAATTAATTTGAAACTAAACTCTCAAACTAAATTAGCCAATTATTTTATTTAGAACCAACTGAGTCATAAGGTACCCACATTAGATATTTCGAAACTGTTATGAGAATGGATAAAAATAAGTTTTGTAGAATTTTTTTGGTCTGTCATTGGTTGTTACTAAAACTTTTATTAAAATTAAGAGCATTTGAAACATATTACTAAAAGTCTAATGACTAAGAATACATTTCCTTGATCATATCAGAAGCTTTTTCTCCGATCATATAAGCCGGGGCATTGGTATTCCCTGAAGTTATTTGCGGCATTATGCTGCAATCCGCCACTCGCAAACCTCCAATTCCATGCACTTTAAGCTGATAATTAACCACAGCCTGTGGATCAGATGATGGACCCATTTTGCACGTTCCAACCGGATGGTAAATAGTTCTTGTCAAGTGCTTGATGTGACATATCCAATACGCTTTCGACAAATATCCCAAGTCTTTACAAGCCGAAAGTGAATACTGCAACAAAGTGGCGTCATACTTTTGAAAAGCTTCGGTTTTAATCAATTTAAGCAAATACAAAATTCCTTGATAAATGGTTTCAACGTCTCGTGGATCTGACAGCAGATTAAGATCGATATCGGGAAATTCGAGAGGATCTTTGTTTCTTAATTTAACAGTGCCTCTGGAACGTGGATGTAAAAGTATTGTAGGTAGCAATATTGACCTATTTAGAGGTAATTTTAAATAGATCTTCTCTAGCACCTCCATGTTGTAGTCAAGAATATTAAGTGGTGCGCTCATATTAGGATCAGAAGGAGGTATAAAACCGAGTTGAATAGCAGGAGCGCCTGGAAGGATCGAATTATCTGTCAGGATGGAAGCAACGGCCAACGCTGCTGGATAGGTCAAAGGGCCACGACCGTTTAAATACTCTTCTACGTATGTCCGGAAAGGTCTTGTAGGAACCGCTTCATTTATAACGGCTATTATTCCGGTAAAGTGTGGATGATCTTGCAAATTTTCTCCAACTCCAGGTAAATCCTGCACGCTAACGAGGCCATGTTTTGTTATTTCATCCTTGGAACCTATTCCGGACAGCAACAGTAGTTGCGGGGAACCGATGGCTCCTGCTGAAACTATAACTTCCTTATTCGCCCAAGCTTCATATAAAACGCCATTTAAAATAAATTGAACACCTTCAGCCTCTTTCGTCGCCTGATTTATCACAATTCTGTACACCAAAGCTCCGGTTACGATTTTAAGATTATCGCGGCGAAACACCGGTTCCAAAAATGCTTTAGCTCCGCTATCGCGCCTTCCATTAATCATGTTAAACTGTGTTCGTCCAACACCAAGCTGATTCCTGCCGTTGTAATCCAATATTTCCAACCCCAATTCTTCATTTGCTTCGAAATAAGTTGAAATTAGGGGAACGAAGGGTTCCGGATATTCGACATGCAACAACCCTCCCACGTTATGATAACCCAAGTCGCCATCAATTTTAGAATTTTCTGATTTGAGAAAATATGGTAAGACATTTTCATAACTCCAACCGGGGTTTCCTTGCGCTTCCCAATTATCAAAGTCGAGAGGATTACCTCGGACGTAGACATTGTTGTTAATTGAACTTGATCCTCCTAACACTTTTCCTCTTGGATATGGGAATTGCCTGTTCGGCATTCCTGAAATTTGAATAGTTCATCACATTGCTAGTGGAGGGAAAACATTACCTAAGCAACTTTCTTTTTGAGGTGTTGTTTTATATCCCCAATTCATTTCAGAGTATGCTAAAGGGACGTACAAAGCTGGGATATCGTTGAAATCAGTTTCATATTTTCCAGCTTCTAAGAGTAATATTTTCCATTGTCTTACTTCCGATAACCTGTTGGCGATTACACTACCCGCTGAGCCTGCACCAACTATAATGAAGTCGCATTCACCAAAATCTAAACAAGAAACAAGAAACATGAGCTGGATGTTAGCCATTAATGAAGAACTAGTTCCATGAACATTTCAATGGGATGTGGAGTCAGAATTATTTAAAATTCGGACAATTTGATAAAATTGTGAAGGATGAAAATTTGATGGTGCCAGTTCAGTCAACAAGTAATGGAACTGGATTGTATCATTGGGATATTCCAATCAAAAAAATCCATACAGTGAGTGGGTCTACAAGGCTTCCCCGCCACTAAAATGGATAAAACCTAAATCTTCTGTTGACATATTGATACTAGCCATTTTTTGGGATGCAAAAGAGTTTTGCCAATTGAATAAATGCCGAAGTTTATGGGGAAACATATCAGAATTTGAAGAAAGGTTTGGAAGAAGAAAACGGCCACTTTAATGAAGCAAAGAAAATTAGCTGTTTTGCAGCTGCAAAGTGCAAAAACCATTATTCACTCAGTCCAGATTTAGCTCAGTGCAACTATGAGAAGAAGGTAGTTCGGTCAACAGGAACTGGGTTATATCATTGGGATCTTCCAACCAAAAAAACTC
Organism: Dascillus cervinus; assembly: GCA_949768715.1. NCBI lineage: Eukaryota > Metazoa > Arthropoda > Insecta > Coleoptera > Dascillidae > Dascillus > Dascillus cervinus. The sequence continues at coordinate 30,647,843 of OX458319.1, read as the reverse complement.
CATACAGTGAGTGGGTCTACAAGGCTTTGCCGCCACTAAAGTGGATAAAAGCTTAATCTTCTGTTGACATATTGATACTAACCGTTTTTTGGGATGCAAAGGAGTTTTGCCAATTGAATAAATGCCGAAGTCTATGGGGAAACAATTCAGAATTTACAGAAAGATTTGGAAGAAGAAAACGACCACTTTAATAAAGCAAAGAAAATTAGCTGTTTTGCAGCTGCAAAGTGCAAAAACCATTATTCACTCAGTCCAGATTTAGCTCAGTGCAACTATGAGAAGAAGGTAGTTCGGTCAACAGGAACTGGGTTATATCATTGGGATCATCCAACCAAAAAAAATTCATACAGTGAGTCTACAAGGCTTTCCCGCCACTAAAGTGGATAAAATCTTCTGTTGACATATTGATACTAACCGTTTTTTGGGATGCAAAGGAGTTTTGCCAATTGAATAAATGCCGAAGTCTATGGGGAAACAATTCAGAATTTACGGAAAGATTTGGAAGAAGAAAACGACCACTTTAATAAAGCAAAGAAAATTAGCTGTTTTGCAGCTGCAAAGTGCAAAAACCATTATTCACTCAGTCCAGATTTAGCTCAGTGCAACTATGAGAAGAAGGTAGTTCGGTCAACAGGAACTGGGTTATATCATTGGGATCTTCCAACCAAAAAAAATTCATACAGTGAGTCTACAAGGCTTTCCCGCCACTAAAGTGGATAAAATCTTCTGTTGACATATTGATACTAACCGTTTTTTGGGATGCAAAGGAGTTTTGCCAATTGAATAAATGCCGAAGTCTATGGGGAAACAATTCAGAATTTACAGAAAGATTTGGAAGAAGAAAACGACCACTTTAATAAAGCAAAGAAAATTAGCTGTTTTGCAGCTGCAAAGTGCAAAAACCATTATTCACTCAGTTCAGATTTAGCTCAGTGCAACTATTATTAGGAGATATTTTGAAGCCCCGCCGAAAATGATGATGATGATGATGATAACGTAAAGAATTGTCTTACCATGTATTTCAGAGCTGGTTAAATTTTCAGCAAAATATTTTGAATTATTCGGCATTTGATACGACAAACTCTTTATTATTTCTTCAGTAATTAATTCTTCGTAATAGTCAATCTCCTCTACATCGTCAATTTGGGCAAAACCAATTGTTGATAACAATAAAATATTGCTGACAATTATGATATTCATTGTGAACTGTTTAAGAAACAAGTGTAAAATTTTATTCAACAAATAGATGTTGAAAGCTGACAAGCATTTTAAACTGTTTAAATTGTGTTTTATCGCGCAGCTTCGTGCTATTAAGAATAAATAAATATGATTGAATGCAAGTGAAATAATACAAAAAAGCGATAATTAAATAAATAAGACGTGCCCAGCAACAAAACGTGTATTTTGGTTTTTCCATAGAATGCAGCGAAATAGCTGAAAAGCGGTCGTGAATATGAGTAAAAAACGGTCGAGCACAAAAAAGTGGGGTTCTATTCCTATATAATGCGCTTCCCCTCAGCGGCCAGTCTCCCCCCACTACTTGAACACTTTTTTTACTTTATTTTTATACTTCTTTTCACGACCGTTTTCAGCTATTTCGCTGCATTCTATGGAAAAACCAAAATACACGTTTTGTTGCTGTGCAAGTGTAGTTTCCAATTCTGTTTTTAAAATTTAAATCGGACAATCACAGGAGCATCCAGCCCTCCGTGAAAATATTGCAAAAAATAATTGAAATGGTGATTGTGCAAAAACTGATATTCCGACAGGATCGGGGTTTTGCACACACAAAGTACATATAAATAGCTACTTTCGTGCAAAGTTTCAGTTTCTAACATTAAAAAATGGCGGAATTCTGAATTTTTTAAGGAAACACTGAATTTTCCAAGTTTTTCGGCTTTTCTCCGGTTCTAATTATCCGATCGGGCCATTCGACCTCTCATTCTCTTCGTAATTTAATTCTCTACAATTCGTCTATTGACATCATTAAGATTGCTTCATTAGTTTCCATTTTACAAGCAAGAAACTAAAAAAAATCAATTTTTTGTCGAGAATTATAACAAATTAAAAATTATGGTTCTCGAGTTGGAAATTATACAGAATTCATCTACTAACAGTCGGTTTCCAGGTAGTATTTATGTTATGAAAAAATGCTTTATTGCTTGGCCTAATAAATTATGAATCCATCTTGTTACATTTTTTTGAAATAATGGTAGTTATTCTAAAATATGAAAAATTGGATAATTGAAGTAAATTAATGATAAAATCTTATTTATTTATTTTATTTTCAGTTTCTTTCACATCTATATCAATTTCTTCTAATTTTGTGCCGGCTGTTCCCATCTTTTTATCGTGATCCTTTAAAATCTCCAGTTCTTCTTGCTTCACATGGTCGTCGACAGCTTTTCGAAACATTTCAGCCCTTGTTGACTGCCAGTTATACTGCCAATACCTGGCATCTTGCATGGTCATTCCACCTAACTTCAAAAGTCCATAAATGGCACTTCCTGCTATTGTTCCTAACACCATGCCTGGAAAAAACACAAATAAACTAAAGCAAAATTTATTGCTGGATTGTATTACCGGCCGTTCCTCCAGCAATCCATCCTTTAGGCCCCATACTAAACTTATAAAGGGTTCCTGCCGCGGCTCCTCCTATCATGTATTCTATAATGCCATTCTTTCCCCTATATTCGGAAATGACTGTTGCAACGCCCCTGCAAATTACAGTAAATTTTCGATTATAAAAAATTTCTTTCTTACACAAATGTCGTGCAAAAAAGCGACAATCTCCATCCCCATTTAAAACCACCTCTAGCCATTCCAAGGGTAACTTTATCCTGCAACCGTTTCTAAAAATAAAAATGATTAAAGTCAAACCAATCTCAATCCAACCATACTTTTGCTTCCAAATGGTCATTGAAAGCGGTGGCTTGATTGTTTTGTATGAAGTCTAAATAGGCCCTCCTACTGTGAATAAACCCTCCGTACATTCCTCCAGCGAACAAACTCACGCAAGCAACTTCTGTGACCATATTCAATTCGTGACTCATATTTCCAAACTCGCTAGAAAAAAAAATTGTAAAAGCCATTTTAAATTGAGATGGCCTTACTCCGTAGAGAACATTCTGTGCAGACGATCCCATCCTGTTTCGTTGATTTGAGTTAAGTCGACCTTTTTTTCTGTTTCAGTGGCCCGCACTACTTCATCTTCACTGAAACGAATTGGCAATACAGAAGACAGTAACAACACATTTTTTAATGTGGAACGAATCATTTTTGACTCTTTTCTGACATTTAGGTTAAGATTGTAGGTTAGGATCTGTTATGAAATCCTACTTTGTAATTTGTTTTTCTAGCAAAGTATTTTACTGCGTTATTGTTATTAATTAATTTTATCATTACAGTATTTTTAGATAATAATTTGTACGTTTAAAAGCTGTTAAAAATTATGTAATCAAAATTCTACTTAAATATAGATGACCAAACATACATAGTTTTTCGTATCTCCGCCAATCTTAGATTTATACCTTTATTTTTAATTTTGAAAAGGAGGTCGATACTTCATCTTACAAAGAATACGAATCTACTTTGAGCTGACGCCATAATTAAATAATCATAATTAACCAGGTTATTAATTAAAGCATCAAATTCCGAAGTTTCTGTTTATACCTTCAGTTATCAAAATTTTGTATTAAAATTTTTTGGACTCTTAGATTAGATTTTTTTATTTTAAGCTGACCCCTTACTGTTTCAAACAACGCAATAGTTTTTGATTTATTCAATGTTCTTTAGATCAAGAACCGAAATTGCAGTAGCTAATTTTTGCTGATATCCGAGCTACGTCAAAAAGATTTACAACTTCGTAGTAGGTAATTATCGTTTCCCAGCAGGTATACTTTAACAGCAATAATATCCGAAATACTTTTAAAGCCAGGTTTCGTTTTCAAACAGTATATTTGAAATAATTTATAGTAAAAAGACTTTTTTTAAAAACAAGCTTTTATTAAGACGTAGTGAAAATTTAAAACTAATTTTTATGTTGACCTAAATGATTAAAAATAAAGGCGTGCATTTTAATAAAAGGTTGTTTTATTGAAAGAGTTTTTTTACTATAAATTAGTTTTTAGTCTTGGACAATTTTAATCTTTATTATCTACATTAACTTAATAGGATATAAGTTCAACTCTAAGGTCATATTAATTTTAAAAATCGCCCGTGAAGACCTCTTTAAATAAATGAATGAGAATAAGCTTAAATTCTAATTTCTTTCCAGAAAAATTGTTTGGCTTTTTTATCCCACATTAATTTAAAAAAAAAAAGCTGTAGTGGTAATAACTTATAATAAGCTAAAACTACAATTTTCTGTAAAAAAACACTGTGCATTAAGGGGGGTTAATCTTTTACTCGTTGTGTTTTAAATTGGTAACAATTATTAGTGTTACGGAATCTCAACAGTATTTTTTCGAAAAAGTAGTATAACCTTATTGTATATACCAGGTACATAAAAATCTAAGGCAAGGAACTTTAGCTCACAATTAGAAAGGACAGACCGATATGCTAAAAGAATGCCTCAAGTTTAAAAAATATTTATGAAATACGTAACAGTTTAACAGTTAAAGAATTGATCAGAACGTCATTTCTTTGACAAGAAACACACTTTATATCAAAATGTTGTTAAAAAATGTGAAATTGAATTTAAACATTAAGTTTAAATTGTAATTTGTAAATTAATTAAGCTGTACGTTAATTGATGGAAAGCTAGTTTCCAAAATATAAATTTGGCGTTTGATGAAGTCATGCTTAACGCGGTTCAATTTTCTGCAAACAAAAACTGTGCCTTAAGGGACTAATCTTTTATACATTATGAAGACCCCTTTAAATAAATGAATGAGAATAAGCTTAAATTATAATTTCCTTCCAAAAAAATTGATTTGGCTTTTTTATCCCACATTAATTTAAAAAAATAAGCTGTAGTGTTAATAACTTATAATAAGCTAAAACTACAAATTTCTGTAAAAGAACACTGTGCATTAAGGGGTTAATCTTTTACTCCTTGTGCTTTAAATTAGTAACAATTATTAGTGTTCCGGAATCTCAACGGTATTTTTTCGAATAAGTAGTATAAACAAATGTTACAAAAGTTACTAAAGCTAACCTTTCTCATAATATTTACATTAAAACGAATGTATTTGAAATTTTAAGAGCAATTTCAAGATATTTATTTTTAGAAGGTGTTTAAATTGAACAATCCAGGAGAACAGTTAGAGATGCGGCAATCACACGAACTGAAATCCTAAACATTTCATTTTACACTTTTCGACTAAACACCGTTTCGTTCCAATCAGATTAGTTAAAAACGACCAATTCATCACCGATCAAATCATTTTCAGTGGTCCTTGCGCAAATCTCTATTTAATGGTTACAGTTTCACTTATCTCTTACATCGAAAATTGACATTTAATTTTTTCACAACATCTAAAGAAAACGTTTTAGTGCAAATGAAAAAGGTCGGAGGTGGATTATTAAAAATTAAAAGTGTTGAAAACTAATCTAAAACAATGTGACACCATTCATTTACATACAATTCCGATTTAATAAAAACCAGCAAAAAATAACCTCAACCAGTAAGTAATCCCAAGTTTTTATGCTGTTACGCCGGTGAACATTACGTAAGGCCGCAAATGTGGTGAAAAATTCCATTTGCGGTTGGTTTTGACCACCGAACCGTTCCCAAAGGTTTACAACATAACCTCAATTTATTTTTAAAGTTTTAGAAAATGGTTGTGAAAGCCCAGGTGAAAAGAAATGTGCGCATTTTGCTGCTAGGCGATGTCGGGGTGGGAAAAACGTCTCTTATCCTGTCGTTGGTGAGCGAGGAATTCCCCGAAAATGTTCCTGCGAAGGCCGAAGAGATCACAATCCCGGCTGATGTCACCCCGGAGCAGGTGCCGACGAACATCGTTGATTATTCAAGCTCCGAACAGACCGACGACCAATTGATCGAGCAAATGAAACTGGCTAGTGTTATCTGCATCGTTTACGCCGTTGATGATGATGATTCGGTCGAAAAGATCTCCTCGCATTGGCTGCCTCTCATTCGACATAATCTAGGGGAGGCTTCGTGCCCCGTCGTCCTTGTTGGGAATAAAATAGACCTGGTCGATTATTCCACCATTGATGTAAGCTATTTAGGCCAAGCAACAGAGCAAAATAAATGTCGTAATTTCCAACTCGAGAATCATAATTTTTAATTTGTTATAAACAATTTTCAACAAAAAATGGCGTTTTTTTTAGTTTCTTGCTTTCAAAATGAAGCAATCTTAATGATGTCAATAGACGAATTGTAGAGAATTAAATTACGAAGAGAATGAGGGGTCGAATGGCCCGATCGGATAATTAGAATCGGAGAAAAGCTGGAAAACTTGGAGAATTCAGTGTTTTCTTAAAAAATTCATAATTCCGCCATTTTTTAATTTTAAAAACTGAAACTTTGCACAAAAGTAGCTATTTATACCGTGCGTTTTTTTTAACTGTTGCCATAGGGAATTGCATGGTGAAAATTGTACCCCGTGTTAACTTTTGTTCTGTTGAAAATATTTAAATCATTCTTGGAACAAAGTTGGAAAATTCTTTAAACTATCGAATAGATTACAATTCAAAAAAATATTTTTGTAAAAGCGTTTTTTTGCCACTATCATTTCTATCATTTTAAGAATGTTCATTCTTGTCAAATTTAAGAATTGGTTATGAAAAAATGCTTTATTGCTTGGCCTAATTGTGGCATTTTGAGCCATTACTGATGCTATTGTGTTTAGAGCGTGTATTCGTTGATGGAGGACTATGCAGAGATTGAAACGTGCATAGAATGCTCGGCCAAAACCTTAAGAAACATATCCGAAATGTTTTATTACGCACAAAAGGCGGTGCTGCATCCCACTAAACCTTTATACATTGTCGAGAATACAGATGTACGTTGAACCTCAAATTGGAGTGTTTATTAACTGTTCTTTTTAGTTAACAGAAGGTTGTCAAAAGGCTCTCACACGCATCTTCAAAATATGTGATATTGATAACGATGGACTGTTAAACGATACGGAATTAAATAATTTCCAGAATCGGTGTTTTGACACGCCGCTGCAACCTCAAGTTTTGGATGATGTTAAAGCCGTCTTGAGACGAAACATTGAAGATGGTGTCACCGCCAATTCTGTCACTCTCAAGGGTTTTCTGTACTTGCATAGTTTATTTATACAAAGAGGCAGAAATGAAACAACCTGGACCGTGCTTAGGAAGTTTGGTTACAATGACAATCTGCACATTTCAAAAGACTACTTATTTCCCAGGTAATTGATTTACAAACCAGGAGGAGAGGTAGAGGACTGAAATTTTTGTTTTTTTTTTAAATTTTATGTTGGCATTTTGCATCTGACAGTATAAGGTTACAGTAATTCCAATTCATTAGCAATTTAAATCTAAAAAGGATAAATTGATGACCTGCTGCTCTTCCTGGTTGTTATATTAATTCCAACTCATTACTAACTTAAATTTCAAAATAAATAAATTGATAACCTGCTGCTCTTCCTGGTTGTTAAATGGAGTAATTTACAAAGCAGGAAGAGAGGTAGAAGACTGAAATTTTTTTTTTTTTAATTTTATGTCGGAATTTTGCATCTTACAGTTTAAAGTTACATTAATTCCAACTCATTACCAACTTAAATTTAAAAATAAATAAATTGATAACCTGCTGCTCTCCCTGGTTATTAAATGGAATAGTTTACAAACCAGGAAGAGAGGTAGAAGACTAAAATTCCTTTTTTTTTAAATTTTATGTTGACATTTTGCATCTAACAGTTCAAGATTACATTAATTACAACTTATCACCAACTTAAATTAAAAAAAACAAACTGCTCCTCCTGGTTGTTAAATAAGGTAATTAAAATTGCAGCCTGAAAGTTCCTTCTGGATGTACTGTCGAACTGTCTCACAAAGGCCAACAATTTTTAACGAATATCTTCCAACGGTACGACCAAGACCACGATCAAGCCCTTTGCCCGAAAGAGTTTGACGAACTGTTCTCGACGTGTCCCACGCCTGCTTGGGGGCCGGATGTTAGTGCAATGGTCCCAACGAACGACAGAGGGTGGATTACATATCAGGGATATATGTGCCAATGGGCTGTTATAACTTTGACTGATCTTCCAAGGACTCTTGAATATCTCGCGTACTTTGGTTACAACATTTTCGAAAATGAAAGTCAGCTGACGGCAGTACAAGGTAAAATATTCTAGTATTGGATTATGGCATGCCAATTCAACCAAGAAAAATGGCAAATGTTAAAATTCGTTTGTAACAAGACTTTAAAAAAATTAATTTTTTTTTTTTTTAAATTATTTTCCAGTTGATCACAGTTTGTTCTATGGTATGGTTTTTAATTCCAGAAACAATTTTTTTTGGTTTATGTTGATAGTATTGGCAGTTTACATCTGTCAATTTAAGGTGATATTACTAATGTAGTTTAAAAATTAGAAAATATTGCACAAAACGGTTCTGTCGAATTATTTTCAAAGAAACTTCCAATGAGGACAACTTTATTTTTAATATTCTGTAACATTTATGGGCCTGTTTAGATACCATTTCAGTCTCCGACTGCAATATAAAGTAAGTGAAGAAAAATAACTAATGCGATTGTGTTGGCAATGCCGAAAATGTAAAATATGGTCAAGTTTTTTATGTTTTAAATTGACACATGAACAAGTGGGGTTATGAAATAAAATTGGCAATATTTTAAATTTTCAGCATTGCCAACACAATTGCATTGCTTATTTTTTTTCCTTAAGTTTATGAATCTGGAAAAATTGTATAGGTTATGATATTAGGTACTGATTATTACCAACATAAGTAAAAAAAAAAAAATTTACACTGTCTTCCAACCGTTTCTGGAATTAAAAAACATTCCATAAAGAGTTAAAGATTTGCACACTTGTAGTAGGTTACAAAAATTGAAGGAATTCAAAAATTAATAATTAATTAATAACTTTATTGAAACGAAATAGGCGACTGGTTGAAATGGCACAAAATGACACCCTTTGACTTTTTTACTAAAAACAGTTATTTTAAAGTTACCCGAGAAAAGAAACTAGATTTAGCCAAGAAACAATCGAGTAGAAATGTGTATCAGTGTCACGTGATTGGTCCTACAAACGCCGGAAAATCATCTTTCTGCCGTAGTTTCATCAAATCCCCGACTGAGGTATGAAACACTGAATTTGTTTCGTTTTCAAAATAATTTTTTTTTCAGAGAAACTCGCACATAGATACAACTGGCACTCCAGCTTGCAGAGTGAACATGGTGCAGGTCTACGGACAAGATAAAACAATGGTGCTTCGGGACATAAACATAAGAAACGTGTCCGATCCCCTGTTGCCTCATGAGGTACAATGTGATGTCGCTTGCCTTGTTTACGACCAGAGTAATCCCAAATCGTTTGAATATATCGCGCGTATCTACATTGTAAGCGGGACGATTTTATCGTTATTGGCTGATTTCTTAAACTTTTTTTTTTCAGAAATATTTTGCTGAAAGTAAGATACCCGTATTGGTAGTCGCTTGCAAAAGTGATTTGGAAGAAATTCGTCAGGAGTATTTATTGCAGCCTTTGACCTTTTGCGAGAAGTATAAAATTCTTCCTCCGCAACCGTTCAGCTCGAAAGGGCACGTCAGAAAGGACGTGTTTGTTAAGTTGGCCACAATGGCTGCATTCCCGTAAGTACAGCAGTTTGTTTACTTATATTAAGTACTTATTTTCACTAAATATTTGATCGAAAATTTTAAAATTTATGTTGGCAGTGCACCTGATTGTGTTCAATATTGTTATTGTTATCAAGTACCTTTATTCATTGCTGCCAACAAATTTAAAAAAATAAATTGTGCATGTTTCGATCATACAGGGTGATTCCTAAAAGACGCCGCAAGCTGTAACTTTGTTATTTATTGTCCGATTTTAATAAACAAAAAATCGAAATTAGTTATTCTACAAGCACTATGAGAAGTCTCCAATTCTGATTTTTTTAACATTTATTTCACTGTCCAGCGATACTCAATTTTTTTTTCTTAAATAGCAATGCCTATTTTTTAAAGTTTATTCTATTAGAGGATTTTTTAATTCAATGACGTCTCAGATGTTAATTTTGATCCAATAATTGGTAAAAAAAAATTTCACATTAAATTATCTTCTAAAATTATCAAGTCCTTAATATTACTTCAAGGTCAAGTTATTAGATATAATTTTATTTTAAATAAATACTAAATAAAAAATTTATACATTGCAATTTGAAAAAAATAGTTGACTATCACTTCACATTGAAGTTAATGTGGAAAAAATCTTAATTAATACATTCTTGTAGTACTTACTTGAACAATCATTTGATTGTTTTTTTTTCTGAAATTGAACAATAAATAGCTGAGTTAGAGTGTGGGGCGTTTTTTAGAAATCAGTCTGCATATATTGTGTTTTTTAATTCCAGAAACGGTTAGAAAGAAGTTTTTTTTTAACTTTATGTTGATAGTACATCTGTCAATATTCTGTAACATTTAAGTGATTCTGTCAAAATTATATAGGTTGTGGCATTAAGTACTGATTACTACCAACATAAAGTAAAAAAAAATGTATTTTTTCACAGCCGTTTCTGGAATTAAAAAATACACTATAGGTAACTACAAGTACACACCGACCAATTAAAAATGTTTGTTCAGTCGGTTTCAAGCAGCCTGGATTTTATTTTATCGCCACAGGTTTGTTATTCAATATCACATTAATTTGAATGTTTATAGTTTTAATAATTGTAAACATGCAATGCCTTATTGAGTATCAAGAACGTTCATTTAATTAAATTTTTATGAGAGTATTGCGCATGTATTATGAAGTTACACTGATGTTTTATTTACAGTCCATTGCGTCGCATGGTTCACATGTTATTTTTGCGTCCACAACAATCAGAGTGGTTTACACAGTTTAGCAGGTTGCTGAAATATTTTTTGTTTTATTGAATGCCTCCTTCACATTTTCAAGTGATTAACAAGCATTAATTTTTAGCAGAGTGTTCGACTTAACGCATGGATTTTGTCTTTTCGCTTTTTAATAAGTTGTCTGTGATTTTCTGCTTAATGTCAAGTTTGAACAAGTTTCTTATAACGCCTTATCGACCGCGCACAATATTTTTATGACTTGATATTTGAGGCTCACAACTGAAATCGCGGAAGTGCGGGTTTGGTCGGCAAGGTGTTAAAATCGATTTTTCACTGCACTGTTTCCGAATGAAATAAAAGCAACTTTGCATGTTGAATCCACCTTAAAAACGCTGCATGTTTGTTCTGAAATGAATTCTTGTTGAAGTTTGTTTTTGTTTAGGAACCTTCGTCAGTTTGGTCTGGTACCGCAAGATGTGAACGCCTGGTGGAAGGCAGGTATTGGTATCGCCGTAGCTACTGTATTCGGTTATTTGGTAATAAAAATTCTGCACACAGATAAAAGTAGATAGTCTGTGAAATAAAAAGAACTCTGATTAGATTTCCCCAAATATCTCAAATATCCAATAGCTACGCAATGTAAAGTGTCATCATTTAATGTACAATATTTTTATTTAAGTAATTTGTTTATACTTGTAATTTTATTGAATTTATACAAATTTATTCTGATATTGTATTTTTAATTGAAAGCAATCTTGATCCGTGTGGTCATACTATTGGAAATAGAATTCGAAGATATATTTTTAATTAAGTTTGTTTTAATTCGTTGTTAAATAAGTTTGAAAATAAGTTCAAATAATCTTTTGGTGTAAATATTATTTTCGGGAGTCTACATGAATGAGCAGTTATACTGTGGTGCCTAGAAATTTACATAGTTCAAACTCTTCTAGTCTTTAATAGTGAAAATACCGTACTGCCGATTTATTTTTCATAAATGAAGGTATTAGGAAAATTTTCCAAATTGTTAAATGTTCGTTTTAATTGCAGTAAGTTAATCTTAAATAAATTTAGTAATTAGTAAAAATTAATTTTATTGCTTTATTGTTCTACTAATGTTATGATAAGTACTTACTATTTTTGTATAAGTTTTGTGTGGCAGTGAAATTTAGCAATACTTGTAAAACAGTTAATAAAAGGAATTGGAAAGTTTAAATTTGCCGCTTTTTTGACGGGGAAAACAGAGACCTCTACGATATGGATAACTAGTGACTTCCTTTTTGCCGTGGTTCGAGCTGTGTAGTCAATGGTAAACAGAAAATAAATCGCAGGTAATATAAAGTAATATTCACCATCCAATGAAATAAATTACATAAATGAACATTTTTAACGTCTAATTTTGATATGGTGCTGATATATCGCACTCGCAGCATTAGATGGCCGAATAAATGTCAGTTACAAAATGACGGCAATACTCATGTTTTTTCCAATTAATCGAATTAACTAGTTTATAGTTAATTCCGTTTAGTTTACATTTGTAGTTTATGAACTTAATTATTTTCCTTAAAACTTTGTGTCTAAAAAAAGCATGTTGAGGGTTAGGTTAACTACATAACCTAAAATTTTTATCTGTCTTTTCCAGCCATGGTGCGGATGAATGTATTAAGTGATGCGCTGAAGTCGATTAATAATGCTGAAAAACGAGGAAAGCGGCAGGTCCTGATCCGACCGTGCTCGAAAGTTATAGTGAAGTTTTTAACTGTAATGATGAAGCACGGCTATATTGGAGAGTTCGAAATCGTAGACGACCACAGGTCGGGAAAAATTGTGGTCAATCTAACTGGAAGGTTAAATAAGTGCGGAGTAATTTCACCTAGGTTCGATGTGCCCATAACGCACATCGAGAAATGGACAAATAATTTATTACCTTCTCGGCAGTTTGGGTGAGAGGAATCTTTCTCCATCAAATTTGCACAGTTTTTATTTGCTGGTTTTTAGGTATGTCGTGTTGACAACGAGTGGGGGCATAATGGACCACGAAGAAGCAAGACGAAAACACTTAGGAGGAAAAATTCTTGGTTTTTTCTTCTGATGTAAAGTTATTTAAAATACAACAAGTTTCTTAAACCATCCACATTTTATTTCACAACCTCGAAAGCTCCCAGGAAATTTTTAGTCGATTTAAGAATAATTAATTTTATCATTTCGACGGATTTATACCAAAACGACATAAACGCCAAAAATTCGAATTTGAGATATTGGTATCACTTGAAAGAGAATTTTAAAGCACATGTACTGGCATAAATAGTACAAGCTACAAAAAATACAGTAAATAGTTATTTAATTTTTAAGTTTGTATAAACGCCATATGACCATATGCGTAAGTTGGTAAGACATAAATACCAGTACCATGTAAATTTTCATAAGAATAGTACAGCACACAAACACAATATAATTTCATAAATGTAAGTAGAAAAATACTATAATTTTCTAGAACGGTAAACTTGTTAAATATTTCATTTTTTTCATTGTTATATTTGTTTTCGTCTTCAAAATCTTGATTAAATATTTTTTTATAAAAATATTAGATTGGCATAAGCGACATTTTCCTATGCAAATGCATAAATATAATTAAACAAACAATTTGTAATATTTAGAAACCAACTTACAATTTTTACAGGCAGAAATTATACTTTAATTTATTTTGAACCATTAAAATTGCTTAATTTAATAAGTTAGATAATATATCTGTCGGATAATCGTGGTTTTAGTTTTGGCGCTTATACCATTTTGATCTTTTCGGAAGGATGAATTCCAGCAGGAAAAAAAAATTTACTGTGCTACAGGAACACAACCTGTCAAAAAACAAAAACTGCGACTTAGAAATGACTGTACCAAATGATAAGACTGAAACAAGTAGTTCCAATCTCTCAGTAGATATTCAAACGCCAAATAATTGTGAGCAAATGACTGTACCAAACGATAAGACTCAATCAAGTAGCTTCAATTTTCTAGTAGACGTTCAAACTCCAAATAATTCCGAACTTCTAAATTCTTTGTAAAAGACCTAGTTTTAGTTTTGCAAAATAATATACAGTCGAACTCCTCTGTAGTGATGTTCGAAAAGCCATGAAAAAACATCACTATAGAGGAACTTCACTATATAGAATTCAAGTATAATTTTACAATTTTGGCAGTCACTAAAAAACCAATTGATATTCAAAACAAAAAATTAAAATTTATTATATTTGAAAAAATATTTGTTTAAGTATATAGAAATACATACAGTTATTAATAAACAATACAATTTTTCATCTGAATACTTACATAACATATACTTATTGATGAAAAAATCTGTCCAAAGTTGATTGCATAAGTAAGGATTTTGCAAAAAATTCTTTTAAGGATTTTTCAGGTTTTCTATTACCGAAAATTTCGTTCCTCGCAAATTTTGGTAAACCTTTCGTAAAGAATAATCACTATATAGAGGCTTAACATCATAATATAAAGGTATTTTTATATGGAAAACGTTCAAAAATGCACGTTCCTGACAAAAACATCTCTACTGAGAAAAAATCATTATAGAGGAGGTCACTATAGAGGAGTTCGGCTGTAATTTTTTTAAATAACGAAAATGATGAAATATTAATAGAAGAAACGGCTGTGTTACTAGAAAGTAATAATATTATAAACCAAGATCAACTATGATATTATCAACTAATGATAAGATTTTGACTGAACCACTACCTGAGATTTTTCCATGTACATTGGTACATTGGTCAAAAAAGATTACAATCTATTATTATTATTATTTTGGTTATTTTCATTATACCTACTTGTTATTTTGCTTTTTGTACTTTTTGGAAAAATTATAATTTGTGTTCAATTTGTTGCTCTTTTTTAAAATTATTATGGAAATATTATTATTACATAATTCATACATTTATTCATAATTCATAATTATATGACACAAATGCCTAAATAATTAATAAAGGTTAAGTTATAATCAAATTGGCATAAGGAGCCACAAACGCCAGAACTGTATAAAAATGGCTAGGGAGATAAATGTCACTATCGGATAGACATAACCGACAAATAAAAATTGCGAATGGCGTAAGCGACAAATTTTCATTAATTCCTCAAAATAGAAAAAAAAATCGTTATCAAAAATAGTCCTTTAAAGAGATAGAAAATTTAAAAAAATATATACAACAAAAAGAAATTTGGCCGATTAAAATACAAAAAAATTCAAAGAAACTAACCGGTTTTTTCTATATCCTGTAAAGTTTACCAAATGGCGTTTATGTCGTTTTGGCGTAAATCCGTCGATTTAATCTTCAAACAAATCTGAATTCTAAATTCAATAGTTTTCGAAGTGACAGTTGGCGTTGCGAAAATCCGCCATCATTTAAAATTCGAACTGCTTCCTCACCTGTCCGGCAGGTGTCGCCGACTTTAAGTAAACGTCTGATTGGTCGCGAATGCAGGTTTGACGCACGCGCAATTACGAAATAAAAACATGCATCTTGCATTCCAAAGTCGTGCGCTGCGTGTAAAGTGTACAAGTCGTGTTTTCGGCCGAGTACGCGTTTACCCTTCGCAAACAAATTAAAAACTTTTCAAAGTTGGAAAAGCACGCGCTGTGTTTGAATCGCGCCCATTTTTATTGGCCCAAGCGATGACTTTGTGTGCCCAGAAAATTCGTCACAGCGAAAACGAAAAGTTAACGGTGTGTTTACCTTGCCCAGCAGCTACAGGTGTTCCCACATTCGTCAACTTTGCGGCAGTTTGTGAGTTGTGTTGAAAATGAGTGAAAAATGCGAGTCGCGGTGCTCGATCGCGTTTGCGGATGATTCGTGAAAAGTTTCAGACTTGATGTTTGTGTACAAAAAACATAAACAGAAAGATTGTATCATGGAAGAGAAGGAGAGAAATACGACGGACCGACGAGGAAAACTTTTAGCGGGGACTTTTTTAATTCTAGTTTTTTTAGCGAATATACCGCCGAGTGAATCTGGTGAGTTTCAATTTTTCGCTGCCAACTTAATTTAAATTTAAATCTGAAATTTAAATTTGCAAAACCTGGAAAAATCAGGGAATTTAGAAAGATCTCTCAGCGGATTTTATGTTATACAGTGTGTCCATTGACCTGGACTGAAAATTTTGAATGATTCAGTTAAAGGCACAAATTACTAGAAAAAGGTCAGGGAATATACAGGTTGTATTATAAGTGTCCACCATTGGTAACTTTGTTATTATTGGAGCTACAAAGTCCGTTAAATTAGCAAAGAATTGGTGTTTTCTTCGCTAATTACTATAATGAAAGCAAAAAAACAATCGAACGTTATGCTTATCAATCAAATTTATTCTTTAATGGAAATGTTATTGAATCCTCGGTAGGTTGTCAACAAAGTGACCCTCTCGGTCCTGCAATTTTTAGTTTATATATTCATCAAATTATTAAGAATTTAAATTCAGAATTAAATATGTGGTACTTAGATGATGGTTCTTTAGGTGGTTGATGTCTTACAAGACTTACAAGACGATAATTTCCGAATTTAAGAAAATTGGTTTGGTTGTTAATTTCAATAAATGCGAACTTTTCTTCCTTAATAATGTTTCGGAATTAGACAAGTCTTCAATTTTGGAGAGATTCCAATTATTAGCTCCTTGTATTCACGTTTGTAATGTTGAAGACCTTTTTATTCTTGGTTTTCCTATTTTGGATGCAGCAATTCCTCCATTCATTTCTAAAAAAATTGATTCATTTTCTTTACTTTCTTCAAATTTATGTAAAATTAATCCTCATATTAGTTTATTTTTACTCCGCCATTGTTTTTGGATACCTAATTTCACTTATAATCTTAGATGTTGTCCTTTTTGGAAATTTAAAAATGAGTGTCTTGAATTAGATAATATTGTTATTTCTTCTTTGGAAAAAATTTTGAACATTAAATTTACAATAAGATCTTGGACTCGAAGCCAAATTACCAATCCGTTTTGGTGGATTAGGTATAAGGTCTATAATTGATATTTCCTCGCCTGCCTTTTTGTCTTCTATATTTTCTAATTCTAAACTTATTATGTCCATTCTACCTTCTAGTTTTTCTAATTTTAAAATTACATCCCTTAACGAGGCTGTTGATTATTGGAAGGAAATTTCTAATTCGTCTTTAGTTCCAAAAGAGCTTTCTATTCAAAGAAATTGAGACTTACCTATCTGTGAGAAAATATTTCAAAATTTATTATCTTCCTCAAATATCACACAAAAAGCCATCTTATTAACTGGATCTGAACTTGAATCTGGAGCTTGGCTTGAAGCTCTTCCATCTTGTAAATTAGGTACTCTTTAAAAAAAAAACTTTTTACAAATTGCAATTATTGTGTACTCTGTTCAATTTCTGTCACATTTTTGTCAAAAATTTTATTAAACACTGATTACTACCAACATAAAGTAAAAAAAAAATTTTTTCGCGATCATTTAACTGCGTCTGGAATTGAAAAACCTATTCAAATTAAACAGTAATCTTGTTTTGATGCCCTTTCTGCTTGTGTCAAGCTTGCGGGTTCAAGCACCGCTCGGTTTATAAATAAATTAGCTTCGATTGGGAAATTAGCTAGACACAATACCGGAAGCAGCTTTTCTTGAAATCGGTTTTTTCGCGTATTCTGAAACTAGACCATCGCATGTTTCGAGCCAGCACGCAAATGTTGGTACTACAAAAGTTTTGAGCTTTTTGCCTCGAGATTAACACTTATGTTCGAGAAAATTGTGCCCATTAGAGGGAATAACGTGAGAAACGCGTCTGAAAAGTAAGTTTTTGTGCCAGTTTTTTAACTGTATGCACTTCACGTGATGAGCCAAACTGGTTTCAGCCTTCAACTGACACGATTGAGAGAGTAAAACCGATGATGCTACCTGCAACGTATTTTATAATCCGTTCACAGAATCGCTCAACTTTTTCCCAATTTTGTAACAACTGTCACTTGTCACTTTTACTGCCAACTTAAATTTAAAAAAAAAATGAGTGAGTTTTCGACCATACGGTATATGGAGATATTTTTGGGCGAAGCTTTATTACTGCAGGAGCGATCCGACTAATTATTAAAGCAGTCGTGCAGCTTCCGTTTGAGCCGATGTATCTTTTCTGTGCGAGACGTCGGGTTTATTAACTCGGTCTTCGTTTCGTCAATCGTCAAATCGAGGTCAATAAAGAGTAAATTTACTCGCAGCTGCTTTTCGAAGCTGCATATCAAATATTCACTTATCTAATAACTGTTTCTGGCCGTTTTCAAGTCGACTGACTGTAAAAAACGTTAAGAAACCGTTATTAGGCTCATCTTTAGAATAGGGCGAACCCTTTTTTATCTTTAACCTTCCAGTAGTCGCACCTTTTTTGAGACATTAGTAGTCGCTGCGGAGTGTGACTCCGCAAAAGAGAATTCTATATATTTTTGAAATTTTAAGTTAAAATTGGTAATAAATTATAGCCTTTCCAAGTGTATTATTAAGTTGTTATGCCATAAACATTAAAAAAAAAGTTTTGAGCAGAAAAATTTTCAAAAAACTTTATCTGCAACACAAAATTTTAATAGTTTTACTAGATATTGTACAAAATAAATACTGAAAACTTTTTATTTTACTGGTTCTCTTGTGGATCATTGAATAATCTAATTTTAACTTAAACTTTAACTTAAACTTTGGTGTACTTGTCGCAGCCATATTGTAGAATCCGCCACAATATGAAGCGGCTAGCCACTTTACAAAGCAGTTCTGTTTTGTAAAACGGCTGATTAACGTTTAGGCAGATTGTTTAGCCGGAATGTTGACTACATGTAATGTAGGGCGGCAATCAGCCATATTGTAGATGTCGGCGGCGAATTGTAAATTCAGTCGTTTTCTAAATGATTGGGGAGATTGTAAAATATAGAATGAACAGAGAATTTTTACAATTTGACTGAAAATTTTATGTGTTTTATGAATCGCTGAATAACTCAGTCCGTTTGATAAAGGAAGAATTGTTAGACATTTTATAGAAAAAAACCTTTTATATTGAGTTAAACCTTTTTCTTGTAGTTATGACTTTATATTTGTCGTAGCTACAAGGAAAGGTTTTCTTTATATAAAGTCCCTTTTCGCCGTTTTATAAAACGGCGACCCGTCATTTTGTTGCATTGAGGAACGCAAAACGCCGTTACAGTAAGGCTGACCAACGTTTAGCCGTATTACAACCCGCCTAAACGTTAACCAGCCGATTTACAAAACCGAGCCGTTTTATAATGCGCCTAGCCGGCTTGTATTGTAGCGGATTCTACAATCCGTATGCGACATCTATAACCCAATATTCCCAAAAAGTGGATATTGAACGAACCAACATTAACTTGACAATTTATCAAACAACTTCAAAATTTACAATAAATTAATGTTTTTTTTTTTTAATATGAAAAGTGTGTGGTCACTTTGAAAATTATTATTATTTAGACAATAAATTAGGAAGGTACTGAAAGCGGCCGTTCGAGAGAATGGAAAATTCCTTGGAAAATCAAAAAAACATAGTCGTGCGGAGCGAGACTCCGCATGCGACTACTGGAAGGTTAATGTGACTGCGCTCTCAGTCCCGCTCGGTGGGGCAAGAAACTTAATTGTAATTTATTTGTGTGATTAAAGTTGAATGTTTTCGAACGATTGCACACAGATGTTGACTCGGATAAATTGAAAATTTAATTGTTTTGAATAGCCTTTTTTAAATAAACATTTAAATTGTTAATTTATGTTTTTATTATGCCATTTTCAATCTGCTGTAAATTTTCCGGTTTGTGCTTACTGTAATTATTGCTATCAGAAGTTATTTGCATTGGAATGCTTGTGTTACTTTAAGAAATATAACCATTATGTACAGGGTGACGTAAGTTTAACGCCGGGACTATTATATCTAGTAAAAATTAAGGGATAAGTGGTGAAACTTATAACATAAAGGGTCTAAGTGCCAAATATATTATTGCGAGAAAATTACACACGTTTGGAATCGCGCGCAAAAAAATGTAGGGACGGAGTCATCTATATATAATTATTTAAAATATTTTTACATGAAATAGGCACTTCGAACATTTTTTAATGCTCATAGATAATTTTTATAGAAAAATACGAATTTAGAAAAAAATATTTAATGATAGCTATTAAGACACGAGTGTAAACGCAACTTGTGGAAATAAACGGTCAGTAACGCCCTAAATTCATAATAACCAATAGAAATTCAAGTTTCAAGTTGCACGTGAACATTTAAATAAAACCATGAGAGGAAATAATTCAATGGGAATTTGTAAGTTTTGTTGTTAATTTCAATTTTTTTAATTCAAACGCGCAAATCAGATTATTCAAAGGATTTTCACAAACAAAAATCGTTAATCCGACAATCCAGCTTCAACAATTCATATTATAAGAACGTGTACGATTCGGAACGACACGAAAACTAACTTTTTGCTGAAACCATCGTTATTTCAGGAGTCATGTACATGTTTCGGAAACTTTCTTAACAAACACAATTCATATTTGCTTCCTCATCCTGTCTTTACAGTTTCCGCGGTAAAACAACACATATATACAGTGCGATCAATTTAAAAACGAGCGCCTGATCGCGTCGGAACCGGCAACACATATTAGCATCAACATATTGCATTACACCGACGCAAGTGTTTGTGCAGCAGAACGTGACGTCGTCGTCGGTTCACCGGAACAATAGCGCGAGATGACTGTCGTTTTGTCAGGAACAGCCTCCGGGATTCGGATGTACGTATTGAGAGCTCGCATCGCAGATTATGATTAGATTAGCGGTATGTCGGAATTATTAGATTAATTTACGTGTTTGCTAAATCATTTCGCAAACTACGTTAAAATAACAATGGGTTCACGCGATTTTTTCAATGCATAATAGGTATATTGAGTAGTATATTTAGGCAAAGAGTAAATTCGATGTCAAATTACAAGAAAAATATGATTGATCGCATTACTTCGTGTCTGTATCTTGGCTTATGTCGGCGCTAAGCAGACCTTGATATCCGCGCATGATGAATGATATATTCAAATCAAGTTGGTGACAAATACGTCTCAATCTCGAGCAGGTCGATAATACAGATGTCTGCGAAAATTGGAAGTCTTTCAATAAGTTACATATGGATTCATCACATCTGCACTGTCTCCGATGATCGATTCTGAATCCATCAAAAGTGACTCACAAGATTTACAAATTATAAAGAGGCACTTTTTTCTAGTTATTCAATGCCAAATGAAATTCATTTCGACACAGATTTTCATTACAGCATCTCTAAATTGACCAATGGCAGTAGAATTTTTTTTTCTACGCCCATACTTTAATCGATTTATTAAACAGTTGCAAGTCGTACCTTAATGATACCCATTAAGATACAAAGTTTTCATTAAGTTTTCAATATCAAGTATTGCCATGAGGATGGGCAGATCTAAACTTTATCAATTTTGACAGTTCTGGTTCATAGTTACTGTTAGTCTATTAAATTTTACCAATTCAATAGTTGAAAATGTGCGATAGTGACGATCAAATTGAAAATTCAACTCCATCAGAAATTGTGGAACATTGTGAAATCCTCGCCTGATAGTTTCACTTAATTTTTTTTATGAAGCGCATTTTTAGTCGTTTCTGCCATTAAATGAAATAATTGTTAATTATAGAAGATTGAAATAAAAAGTATTTCAAAGAAAAATAATCACTTCTATTCTTGGTTGATGCGGTTTTCCAATTTTTTCTTTTCAAATGATTACAACAAGGGTTGAATCTTAAGAGTCGGTTTTCCTAGGTAAAACCATGCAAATTGCAGTGCACATTTTCATAAAGTGTTTTCAGGTCTTTTTTTTGAGTTATGTTAGAATCCACATTTTTATAAAGTGTGGTCAGGTAAAATTTTTTGTTTTCAAATGATTGCAACAAGGGTTGAATCTTAAGAGTCGGTTTTCCTAGGTAAAATCGTGCAAATTGCAGTGCACATATTCATTAAGTGTGCTCAAGTCAATTTTTTTCTTTTTTTTCTTTTTTTTTCCACATTTTCATAAATTTTTTGTTTTCAAATGATTACAACAAGGGTTGATTCTTAAAAGTCGGTTTTCCTAGGTAAAACCATGCAAATTGCAGTGTACATTTTCATAAAGTGTTTTCAGGTGTTTTTTTTTGAGTTATGTTAGAATCCACATTTTTATAAAGTGTGGACAGGTATAATTTTTTGTTTTCAAATGATTACAACAAGGGTTGAATCTTAAGAGTCGGTTTTCCTAGGCAAAACCATGCAAATTGCAGTGCACATTTTCATAAAGTGTTTTCAGGTGTTTTTTTTTGAGTTATGTTAGAATCCACATTTTTATAAAGTGTGGACAAGTATAATTTTTTGTTTTCAAATGATTGCAACAAGGGTTGAATCTTAAGAGTCGGTTTTCCTAGGTAAAATCATGCAAATTGCAGTGCACATATTCATTAAGTGTGCTCAAGTCAATTTTTTTCTTTTTTTTCCACATTTTCATAAATTTTTTGTTTTCAAATGATTACAACAAGGGTTGATTCTTAAAAGTCGGTTTTCCTAGGTAAAACCATGCAAATTGCAGTGCACATTTTCATAAAGTGTTTTCAGGTGTTTTTTTTTGAGTTATGTTAGAATCCACATTTTTATAAAGTGTGGACAGGTATAATTTTTTGTTTTCAAATGATTGCAACAAGGGTTGAATCTTAAGAGTCGGTTTTCCTAGGTAAAATCATGCAAATTGCAGTGCACATATTCATTAAGTGTGCTCAAGTCAATTTTTTTCTTTTTTTTCCACATTTTCATAAATTTTTTGTTTACAAATGATTACAACAAGGGTTGATTCTTAAAAGTCGGTTTTCCTAGGTAAAACCATGCAAATTGCAGTGCACATTTTCATAAAGTGTTTTCAGGTGTTTTTTTTTGAGTTATGTTAGAATCCACATTTTTATAAAGTGTGGACAAGTATAATTTTTTGTTTTCAAATGATTGCAACAAGGGTTGAATCTTAAGAGTCGGTTTTCCTAGGTAAAACCATGCAAATTGCAGTGCACATTTTCATAAAGTGTTTTCAGGTGTTTTTTTTTGAGTTATGTTAGAATCCACATTTTTATAAAGTGTGGACAGGTATAATTTTTTGTTTTCAAATGATTACAACAAGGGTTGATTCTTAAAAGTCGGTTTTCCTAGGTAAAACCATGCAAATTGCAGTGCACATTTTCATAAAGTGTTTTCAGGTGTTTTTTTTTGAGTTATGTTAGAATCCACATTTTTATAAAGTGTGGACAGGTATAATTTTTTGTTTTCAAATGATTACAACAAGGGTTGAATCTTAAGAGTCGGTTTTCCTAGGCAAAACCATGCAAATTGCAGTGCACATTTTCATAAAGTGTTTTCAGGTGTTTTTTTTTGAGTTATGTTAGAATCCACATTTTTATAAAGTGTGGACAAGTATAATTTTTTGTTTTCAAATGATTGCAACAAGGGTTGAATCTTAAGAGTCGGTTTTCCTAGGTAAAATCATGCAAATTGCAGTGCACATATTCATTAAGTGTGCTCAAGTCAATTTTTTTCTTTTTTTTCCACATTTTCATAAATTTTTTGTTTTCAAATGATTACAACAAGGGTTGATTCTTAAAAGTCGGTTTTCCTAGGTAAAACCATGCAAATTGCAGTGCACATTTTCATAAAGTGTTTTCAGGTGTTTTTTTTTGAGTTATGTTAGAATCCACATTTTTATAAAGTGTGGACAAGAATAATTTTTTGTTTTCAAATGATTGCAACAAGGGTTGAATCTTAAGAGTCGGTTTTCCTAGGTAAAATCATGCAAATTGCAGTGCACATATTCATTAAGTGTGCTCAAGTCAATTTTTTTCTTTTTTTTCCACATTTTCATAAATTTTTTGTTTTCAAATGATTACAACAAGGGTTGATTCTTAAAAGTCGGTTTTCCTGGGTAAAACCATGCAAATTGCAGTGCACATTTTCATAAAGTGTTTTCAGGTGTTTTTTTTTTGAGTTATGTTAGAATCCACATTTTTATAAAGTGTGGACAGGTATAATTTTTTGTTTTCAAATGATTACAACAAGGGTTGAATCTTAAGAGTCGGTTTTCCTAGGTAAAACCATGCAAATTGCAGTGCACATTTTCATAAAGTGTTTTCAGGTGTTTTTTTTTGAGTTATGTTAGAATCCACATTTTTATAAAGTGTGGACAGGTATAATTTTTTGTTTTCAAATGATTACAACAAGGGTTGATTCTTAAAAGTCGGTTTTCCTAGGTAAAACCATGCAAATTGCAGTGCACATTTTCATAAAGTGTTTTCAGGTGTTTTTTTTTGAGTTATGTTAGAATCCACATTTTTATAAAGTGTGGACAGGTATAATTTTTTGTTTTCAAATGATTACAACAAGGGTTGAATCTTAAGAGTCGGTTTTCCTAGGCAAAACCATGCAAATTGCAGTGCACATTTTCATAAAGTGTTTTCAGGTGTTTTTTTTTGAGTTATGTTAGAATCCACATTTTTATAAAGTGTGGACAAGTATAATTTTTTGTTTTCAAATGATTGCAACAAGGGTTGAATCTTAAGAGTCGGTTTTCCTAGGTAAAATCATGCAAATTGCAGTGCACATATTCATTAAGTGTGCTCAAGTCAATTTTTTTCTTTTTTTTCCACATTTTCATAAATTTTTTGTTTTCAAATGATTACAACAAGGGTTGATTCTTAAAAGTCGGTTTTCCTAGGTAAAACCATGCAAATTGCAGTGCACATTTTCATAAAGTGTTTTCAGGTGTTTTTTTTTGAGTTATGTTAGAATCCACATTTTTATAAAGTGTGGACAAGTATAATTTTTTGTTTTCAAATGATTGCAACAAGGGTTGAATCTTAAGAGTCGGTTTTCCTAGGTAAAATCATGCAAATTGCAGTGCACATATTCATTAAGTGTGCTCAAGTCAATTTTTTTCTTTTTTTTCCACATTTTCATAAATTTTTTGTTTTCAAATGATTACAACAAGGGTTGATTCTTAAAAGTCGGTTTTCCTAGGTAAAACCATGCAAATTGCAGTGCACATTTTCATAAAGTGTTTTCAGGTGTTTTTTTTTGAGTTATGTTAGAATCCACATTTTTATAAAGTGTGGACAAGAATAATTTTTTGTTTTCAAATGATTGCAACAAGGGTTGAATCTTAAGAGTCGGTTTTCCTAGGTAAAATCATGCAAATTGCAGTGCACATATTCATTAAGTGTGCTCAAGTCAATTTTTTTCTTTTTTTTCCACATTTTCATAAATTTTTTGTTTTCAAATGATTACAACAAGGGTTGATTCTTAAAAGTCGGTTTTCCTAGGTAAAACCATGCAAATTGCAGTGCACATTTTCATAAAGTGTTTTCAGGTGTTTTTTTTTGAGTTATGTTAGAATCCACATTTTTATAAAGTGTGGACAGGTATAATTTTTTGTTTTCAAATGATTGCAACAAGGGTTGAATCTTAAGAGTCGGTTTTCCTAGGTAAAATCATGCAAATTGCAGTGCACATATTCATTAAGTGTGCTCAAGTCAATTTTTTTCTTTTTTTTTCCACATTTTCATAAATTTTTTGTTTTCAAATGATTACAACAAGGGTTGATTCTTAAGAGTCGGTTTTCCTAGGTAAAACCATGCAAATTGCAGTGCACATTTTCATAAAGTGTTTTCAGGTGTTTTTTTTTGAGTTATGTTAGAATCCACATTTTTATAAAGTGTGGACAGGTAAAATTTTTTGTTTTCAAATGATTGCAACAAGGGTTGAATCTTAAGAGTCGGTTTTCCTAGGTAAAATCATGCAAATTGCAGTGCACATATTCATTAAGTGTGCTCAAGTCAATTTTTTTCTTTTTTTTTTCCACATTTTCATAAATTTTTTGTTTTCAAATGATTACAACAAGGGTTGAATCTTAAGAGTCGGTTTTCCTAGGTAAAACCATGCAAATTGCAGTGCACATTTTCATAAAGTGTTTTCAGGTGTTTTTTTTTGAGTTATGTTAGAATCCACATTTTTATAAAGTGTGGACAGGTATAATTTTTTGTTTTCAAATGATTGCAACAAGGGTTGAATCTTAAGAGTCGGTTTTCCTAGGTAAAATCATGCAAATTGCAGTGCACATATTCATTAAGTGTGCTCAAGTCAATTTTTTTCTTTTTTTTTCCACATTTTCATAAATTTTTTGTTTTCAAATGATTACAACAAGGGTTGATTCTTAAAAGTCGGTTTTCCTAGGTAAAACCATGCAAATTGCAGTGCACATTTTCATAAAGTGTTTTCAGGTGTTTTTTTTGAGTTATGTTAGAATCCACATTTTTATAAAGTGTGGACAGGTAAAATTTTTTGTTTTCAAATGATTGCAACAAGGGTTGAATCTTAAGAGTCGGTTTTCCTAGGTAAAATCATGCAAATCGCAGTGCACACTTTTATAGTGTCCTCAGGTCAAAAAAAATTATCTCTTCTTTTTTTTCTTTTTTTTTATGTTAGAATCCATATTTTTATAAAGTGTGGTCAGGTAAAATTTTTTGTTTTCAAATGATTGCAACAAGGATTGAACCTTAAGAGCCCGTTTTCCTAGGTAAAATCATGCAAATTGCAGTGCACATTTTCATAGTGTCCTCAGGTCAAAAACAAATTGTCTTTTCTTTTTTTTTCTTTTTTTTTTGACTTATGTTAGAATCCACATTTTTATAAAGTGTGGTCAAGTAAAATTTTTGGTTTTCGAATGATTGCAACAAGTGTTGAACCATAAGAGTCAGTTTTCCTAGGTAAAATCATGCAAATTGCAGTGCACATTTTCATAGTGTCCTCAGGTCAAAAAAAATTGTTTTCTTTTCTTTTTTTTTCTTTTTTTTTGACTTATGTTAGAATCCACATTTTTATAAAGTGTGGTCAGGTAAAATGTTTTGTTTTCAAATGACTGCAACAAGGGTTGAACCTTAAGAGTCAGTTTTCCTAGGTAAAATCATGAAAATTGCAGTGCACATTTCCTCAGGTAAAAGAAAATTGTCTTTTCTTTTTTTTTCTTTTTTTTTCTTTTTTTTTTGACTTATGTTAGAATCCACATTTTCATAAAGTGTGGTCAGGTAACATTTTTTGTTTTCAAATGATTACAACAAGGGTTGAATCTTGAGAGTCGGTTGTCCTCGGTGAAACCATGCAACTTGCAGCGTGTTTGTTGTAACGTGTTTATTTAAAAGCTGTTAATGATATAAGATTGAAATAAAAAGTATTTCAAAGAAAAACAATCACTATTTCACTATTGCATGAAACGCGTTTTTTTTTTTTACAAAAACTTACTTGAAAGCTTGTAACGATTTGGGGCAGTTTTTCGGTCGTCTCGTGTCTGGCACGGCGTTAACATTTAAGGGACGTTTTTAATACGAATATTTACTTGCCAAATTACACCATCCAAATTACAATACGTACCGACACCTTTTTTGAACCTCGTTGTGGGCAGATTGCTTCCACCGTGTGTGTCAATCACAAGAAAACTGTTTTTTTTTTCAAGCAAAATTGGAAGCGATTGAAAGCTCCTTTCGTCTTTAATTGCTAGTGAAATCCGACTTTCAAACGGAATTACGCTGAAGTCTTTCTTATTTACGGCTCGAGGGTGTCAAACCCGTCCTGTTTTATTTTCAACCAAATGGAATATAAATCTCGTGCGGAAGGGAATATCCGCCCCTAAACGTTCTTTGGTAACTGGATTTACCTGATGTCATTTTTTGCGCGAAACTGTTTTTTGAGTGGTGTTTGACCGCGTTTTTTTTGCACATTAAAATTTGCTCGTCTACGGAATTAATTAAAACCGCAAATATTAGCAAACAGCATTTTGCGTTGTCCAAGTGTAAAGCAAACATTGCAGCAACATTTTGCCAACTGGCTTTAACGGTTCTGTGATCGATTTAGTTGAAATAAAATATTTTTATGATAAACTGTGAAGAAATAGTTGAATTGTATTCCTAGGTGCGGATTACTGGTCGATACGTTTGCAGATTATGGTTGGAAGTTTCAGCTCGACGTTGGTAATTGACATAATTAATCAAGTCACGATGAGTAATCGAAGCGTGTAACACTTGTGTGTCTGCATTGATGCAAGTGATGTTGTGGCCTCCCGAAAACGTGAAATTGTTCATGATTTACTCGTATTGGCACCACTCAGAAATAAAATCGACCCTCAACAAAGTGTTACTTAAAAATAAACACAATTAGTGCCATTTAAGTGACACTTAAAATATTATGTGTCCCTTAAAAAGTTGGTGAGGCACTTACGATTTTAGGGGAAACTTAAGGTCCAAAATCAATACGCCAACCAAAACATGGAAATATGAAAAGATTTTTCTCTTCTTTTTCTCTCTCACTAGATGGCACTAAATTTTTTCCCTCTCCAACTTACACATGTTCTTTGGTCTGTACTGAACAGTAATTTTCTTTATTCTTGGTATACGTGGTGCAGGTGCGAGTTTTATTTCTGCAAGTTTCGATTCAACAAAGTGTTACTTAAAAATAAACACAATTAGTGCCATTTAAGTGACACTTAAAATATTATGTGTCCCTTGAAAAGTTGGTGAGGCACTTACGATTTTAGGGGAAACTTAAGGTCAAAAATCAATACGCCAACCAAAACATGGAAATATGAAAAGATTTTTCTCTTTTTTTTTCTCTCTCACTAGATGGCATTAAATTTTTTCCCCCTCCAACTTACACCTTTTCTTTTGTCTGCACTGAACAATAGTTTTCTTTATTCTTGGTATACGTGGTGCAGGTGCGAGTTTTATTTCTGCAAGTTTCGATTCAACAAAGTGTTACTTAAAAATAAACACAATTAGTGCCATTTAAGTGACACTTAAAATATTATGTGTCGCTTGAAAAGTTGGTGAGGCACTTACGATTTTAGGGGAAACTTAAGGTCAAAAATCAATACGCCAACCAAAACATGGAAATATGAAAAGATTTTTCTCTTTTTTTTTCTCTCTCACTAGATGGCATTAAATTTTTTCCCCCTCCAACTTACACCTTTTCTTTTGTCTGCACTGAACAATAGTTTTCTTTATTCTTGGTATACGTGGTGCAGGTGCGAGTTTTATTTCTGCAAGTTTCGATTCAACAAAGTGTTACTTAAAAATAAACACAATTAGTGCCATTTAAGTAACACTTAAAATATTATAGCGTCCCTTAAAAAGTTGGTGAGGCACTTACGATTTTAGGGGAAACTTAAGGTCCAAAATCAATACGCCAACCAAAACATGGAAATATGAAAAGATTTTTCTCTTCTTTTTCTCTCTCACTAGATGGCACTAAATTTTTTCCCTCTCCAACTTACACCTTTTCTTTTGTCTGCACTGAACAATAGTTTTCTTTATTCTTGGTATACGTGGTGCAGGTGCGAGTTTTATTTCTGCAAGTTTCGATTCAACAAAGTGTTACTTAAAAATAAACACAATTAGTGACATTTAAGTGACACTTAAAATATTATGTGTCCCTTGAAAAGTTGGTGAGGCACTTACGATTTTAGGGGAAACTTAAGGTCAAAAATCAATACGCCAACCAAAACATGGAAATATGAAAAGATTTTTCTCTTCTTTTTCTCTCTCACTAGATGGCACTAAATTTTTTCCCTCTCCAACTTACACATTTTCTTTTGTCTGCACTGAACAATTCTTTATTCTTGGTATACGTGGTGCAGGTGCGAGTTTTATTTCTGCAAGTTTCGATTCAAACGACTTTTATATTCTGAATTCGTTGTAGCCTTATTAAGTGCGGTTTGATGAGAAATTTTATGCCTCATACCGAGCCATAACAGCTCGTTAGATGCAATAAAATGCGGTGATACAGGTTTCAACGATTAATTTTATTTGATATCTTGTCGTACCGATAAATAAAACTGAATCGATCGTTAAATAAGTGCGTTAGTAATTTTTCCAGTCGGGCATTGAATCGAAACTGTCCGTCATATTTTCTCGTCGTCTCGAATGGATGAAAATCGCGATTGGAAACCTTTGTGCGAACGAAATTATATTTGGGATTAAATCTATTTATTTTGTTGTTGGATTTGTTTTCGGATTTTTACCCCTTTGGAGGTTGTCCGCCCCGGCGGTTTCACAATACTTCATTTCGATTCACTTATTTATACTCAATGAATAGTCTATCAAGTTGTAAACTCGAGCTCCGTCACCCTCCGATACCACATGTGCCACAATTAGCTCGCGCTCCTCCCCCTCTGCATTATAAATTCGCTTTATTCTCACTGATGAAAAAACTCTGTGCTTTAAGGTCCGGGAACTGCTAAGTAATGCACAATTCTTCCGCTCAGGGGGCACCAATTTTTCCCCTTAAAATAAAAAATGTTTAGGCAACCAAAGAGGTATCCTAACTAATAAGGTTTGAAACTTAAGTATTGAACAGAGAAAGAACAAAAAAAAGAGTTGCGCGTTTTTCATACGCTCGTAACTTGATAAATATTATTTATATTATCATCTGCGGTGATAACGACGGTAAAATCAGTCGGAAAAAAAATTAGTCTATAATTTTTTGCTAATTCTTTGCCAATTTTGTGTTTTCATAGATGTACCTGCTATAATTAATCCCGTAACAGGTTGCAAACACATTTTCAATTATGCAAAGAGTAATCTTTATCCCCATTTTTATACACTCATAATTTGATAAATATTATTTATATTATTGTCCGCGGCGATAACGGCTGTAAAATCAGTCACTGCGATTGCTGCATTATTTACTGTTTTTTTTTTTTGTAATTTTTTGTGAATAGATGCTTCAAACAATTTTTCCTACGATGCTATTCGAAACTAATATATATTGTACAATTTAGTAGGCTCGAAAATGTTTCATATCCTTACGCGTGCGAAAATGGATATTTTGCATTATCAAGTGTGTATTTTTATAAATTTTTAGAGTTTTATATCCTTACGTGTGCGAATATGGTTATATCTTAACAATTTGCACTATATCAAGTGTGCATTTTAATACAAATTATTCTATCCATGCCGTCAATCAATAAGGTACAGATTTGACAGGACATCTGTGAGTAAAAGGACGAACTATTTGACTAAAATCTTATGGGAAAACAACTTTTACTCGAAAATGTAAAATTTAGACATTTATCCAATTTGGTTTACGGAAACTATTTCTTAGGTGCTAAAGGAACATTTTTATGTAATTTGTTGACGATGTTGTGTTCGGAAAGCAATAAATAACGCGATCAAATAATACTGTATTTCGTACCACAACTTTTAGATTTTTTTTCAAAGATATTCACCATGTTATCATAAAAAAAACATGTCATATTATACTACTATATGTTTAGTATAAGTACTCCGAAGAAATTTCTACAATATAACTTACTTCTTGAGCTGAACTGAGTTTACTGGCACACTAAATTTTCAAAAAAATATTGTTGCCAATTTTTTTCTCTTAAGTTATAAACTGTCTCGCAAT
Source organism: Dascillus cervinus (assembly GCA_949768715.1). Lineage (NCBI taxonomy): Eukaryota > Metazoa > Arthropoda > Insecta > Coleoptera > Dascillidae > Dascillus > Dascillus cervinus. Next base: position 30,616,357 of record OX458319.1, on the reverse strand, counting down.
AAAAAAAATATTTTCTTACAAGGCAATATATTCTCTATAAGTGATGTAAAGTGCATTGCAAAATATTTCGTAACTCTATAGATTTCAGTAAAAAACCCTCACTACTACATTTTTGCGAGAATTGCACTTTCGGAGGTTAATTTTTGAAAACTAGGCACTTCTTCACCAAAGCAAATATATCATTAGATGCGGTAACATTATGTTTACAATTGTTGCTTCGCAAATTATATACTGATAAGTACTTTCTAAGCGATACTGAGTTTCTTAAAACTCTGCATTATTTGAGGTTGGGTTCCCCAGCCTTAAATGTTTTTTAGTCGCCTGTTCGAGGGATTCCCTTTCGCCGGAACCCCGAACCTGCGTGCACCTGGCCCGCGTTGTAAACCAACGACATTTTGGCCGCAACTGAACATTCAAATTAAGTTTCAATGTCTAGACTGAAGTCAATCAAACGGAGCGAACTGTGGTCAAACTAGAACGCCTAAGCATGTTGCAGTTGTCTAACTTATTAGCAATTTACATTGTGTTTGAAGTGGAGAAGGACGGGCGTCGTGCGGGAGGGAGCTGGACGAGGTCATTAGAGATAATACGTGTCTTTGACTGCTGAACTGCTGCAGATCATACAATTTAATGCAATTACCCGATCCCGCTGTCATTTCTTGCTTATTGTAGTGTAAGTTTCTAGGAAAGATTCCTACCGCACTTCCTCGTTATCAGTTGGCTGATGTTTCGTGCAAAAAATCGAGCGGTCGAGATGATGTTACAGGGCGTGCAAGAATGCGTTTTTATGTCGTCGGGAGACAACTTAAATTACCTTTTGTCTCAATGAATAGCTGCGTCGGACTGCAATAACGAAAGCTTCTCGTGGTCTTTTGGTAACTTGAGAATATTTGTTTTCAACCGCGAACTTTAATTTATTTTATTGTTTGTGTTAGAGACGCTGGCAACCGCACTTTAATAATTACTTTTTGTGTTGCAACCTGTGTGTGTGTGTGTGGATTATTTCAGTGAAATGTGGCGGCCACCTGCGAACATGGCAACTTCCTGCGAGAACCACCCTAAAACCGGTGCTCCCTCAAAGCTGGTATTAAAAAGCCGTTGGTCTCAATTTTTGCATCAAGTAAATAAACGACAGTTTCAATTAGATAGGATAATCCCAGTTGAGCAATTATTGCATTCACTTGCCTGATAACTATCAGTTTTGTAACTTATGTGTTATGGAACTTGCTTTTTTCTGGCTGAAAATTCATTATTTTATGTAGAGCAACTTGGGAAAAGATAACAATTTTTGCTTTCTGTGTCCATTTATCTGCAGCCTGCCTTATGCCACGAGTAGGTGGTCTTCCCGTATTTCTTTTTTCCGCCCATGGTCTTCATTCCATCATTTTCCTTCCACAAATCTGATCACATGTTCTGCCCAATTCCATTTCAGTGTTGTTGTGCATTTTATAAGGTGACACACTCCTGTTCTTTTTCGTATGTTTTCATTTTTTTTTGTCCTTCGGTATTGAATAGTTTTACTGTTTTAAAATGTTGTCTTCAACCATCTGTCACGAAGAGTATTGGAAGATGCATTATCTAACCAAATAAGATTTTTCCATTGCCCCAGTTCAGTTATGCTATCAGGTCCCATTCCACTTTCCTTTGCATTTGTGGGAAATGATGTTCAAGTAGGAAAAATTACTTGGCCTTCATTCCCCAAATCTGGCCACATGTTCTGTCCAAGTCCATTTCAGTGTTGTTGTGCTTTTTATGTTTTCATTTTTTTATCCTTCAGTATTGAATAGTTTTACTCTTTTAAAACGTTGTCTGCAACCATCTGTAACGAAGAGTATTGGAAGATGCTTTATCTAACCAAATAAGATTTTTCCATTGCCCCAGTTCAGTTATGCTATCAGGTCCCATTCCACTTTCCTTTGCATTTGTGGGAAATGATGTTCAAGTAGGAAAAATTACTTGGCCTTCATTCCCCAAATCTGGTCACATGTTCTGTCCAAGTCCATTTCAGTGTTGTTGTGCTTTTTATGTTTTCATTTTTTTATCCTTCAGTATTGAATAGTTTTACTGTTTTAAAACGTTGTCTGCAACCATCTGTCACGAAGAGTATTGGAAGATGCTTTATCTAACCAAATAAGATTTTTCCATTGCCCCAGTTCAGTTATGCTATCAGGTCCCATTCCACTTTCCTTTGCATTTGTGGGAAATGATGTTCAAGTAGGAAAAATTACTTGGCCTTCATTCCCCAAATCTGGTCACATGTTCTGTCCAAGTCCATTTCAGTGTTGTTGTGCTTTTTATGTTTTCATTTTTTTATCCTTCAGTATTGAATAGTTTTACTGTTTTAAAACGTTGTCTGCAACCATCTGTCACGAAGAGTATTGGAAGATGCTTTATCTAACCAAATAAGATTTTTCCATTGCCCCAGTTCAGTTATGCTATCAGGTCCCATTCCACTTTCCTTTGCATTTGTGGGAAATGATGTTCAAGTAGGAAAAATTACTTGGCCTTCATTCCCCAAATCTGGTCACATGTTCTGTCCAAGTCCATTTCAGTGTTGTTGTGCTTTTTATGTTTTCATTTTTTTATCCTTCAGTATTGAATAGTTTTACTGTTTTAAAACGTTGTCTGCAACCATCTGTCACGAAGAGTATTGGAAGATGCTTTATCTAACCAAATAAGATTTTTCCATTGCCCCAGTTCAGTTATGCTATCAGGTCCCATTCCACTTTCCTTTGCATTTGTGGGAAATGATGTTCAAGTAGGAAAAATTACTTGGCCTTCATTCCCCAAATCTGGTCACATGTTCTGTCCAAGTCCATTTCAGTGTTGTTGTGCTTTTTATGTTTTCATTTTTTTATCCTTCAGTATTGAATAGTTTTACTGTTTTAAAACGTTGTCTGCAACCATCTGTAACGAAGAGTATTGGAAGATGCTTTATCTAACCAAATAAGATTTTTCCATTGCCCCAGTTCAGTTATGCTATCAGGTCCCATTCCACTTTCCTTTGCATTTGTGGGAAATGATGTTCAAGTAGGAAAAATTACTTGGCCTTCATTCCCCAAATCTGGTCACATGTTCTGTCCAAGTCCATTTCAGTGTTGTTGTGCTTTTTATGTTTTCATTTTTTTATCCTTCAGTATTGAATAGTTTTACTGTTTTAAAACGTTGTCTGCAACCATCTGTAACGAAGAGTATTGGAAGATGCTTTATCTAACCAAATAAGATTTTTCCATTGCCCCAGTTCAGTTATGCTATCAGGTCCCATTCCACTTTCCTTTGCATTTGTGGGAAATGATGTTCAAGTAGGAAAAATTACTTGGCCTTCATTCCCCAAATCTGGTCACATGTTCTGTCCAAGTCCATTTCAGTGTTGTTGTGCTTTTTATGTTTTCATTTTTTTATCCTTCAGTATTGAATAGTTTTACTGTTTTAAAACGTTGTCTGCAACCATCTGTCACGAAGAGTATTGGAAGATGCTTTATCTAACCAAATAAGATTTTTCCATTGCCCCAGTTCAGTTATGCTATCAGGTCCCATTCCACTTTCCTTTGCATTTGTGGGAAATGATGTTCAAGTAGGAAAAATTACTTGGCCTTCATTCCCCAAATCTGGTCACATGTTCTGTCCAAGTCCATTTCAGTGTTGTTGTGCTTTTTATGTTTTCATTTTTTTATCCTTCAGTATTGAATAGTTTTACTGTTTTAAAACGTTGTCTGCAACCATCTGTAACGAAGAGTATTGGAAGATGCTTTATCTAACCAAATAAGATTTTTCCATTGCCCCAGTTCAGTTATGCTATCAGGTCCCATTCCACTTTCCTTTGCATTTGTGGGAAATGATGTTCAAGTAGGAAAAATTACTTGGCCTTCATTCCCCAAATCTGGTCACATGTTCTGTCCAAGTCCATTTCAGTGTTGTTGTGCTTTTTATGTTTTCATTTTTTTATCCTTCAGTATTGAATAGTTTTACTGTTTTAAAACGTTGTCTGCAACCATCTGTAACGAAGAGTATTGGAAGATGCTTTATCTAACCAAATAAGATTTTTCCATTGCCCCAGTTCAGTTATGCTATCAGGTCCCATTCCACTTTCCTTTGCATTTGTGGGAAATGATGTTCAAGTAGGAAAAATTACTTGGCCTTCATTCCCCAAATCTGGTCACATGTTCTGTCCAAGTCCATTTCAGTGTTGTTGTGCTTTTTATGTTTTCATTTTTTTATCCTTCAGTATTGAATAGTTTTACTGTTTTAAAACGTTGTCTGCAACCATCTGTCACGAAGAGTATTGGAAGATGCTTTATCTAACCAAATAAGATTTTTCCATTGCCCCAGTTCAGTTATGCTATCAGGTCCCATTCCACTTTCCTTTGCATTTGTGGGAAATGATGTTCAAGTAGGAAAAATTACTTGGCCTTCATTCCCCAAATCTGGTCACATGTTCTGTCCAAGTCCATTTCAGTGTTGTTGTGCTTTTTATGTTTTCATTTTTTTATCCTTCAGTATTGAATAGTTTTACTGTTTTAAAACGTTGTCTGCAACCATCTGTCACGAAGAGTATTGGAAGATGCTTTATCTAACCAAATAAGATTTTTCCATTGCCCCAGTTCAGTTATGCTATCAGGTCCCATTCCACTTTCCTTTGCATTTGTGGGAAATGATGTTCAAGTAGGAAAAATTACTTGGCCTTCATTCCCCAAATCTGGTCACATGTTCTGTCCAAGTCCATTTCAGTGTTGTTGTGCTTTTTATGTTTTCATTTTTTTATCCTTCAGTATTGAATAGTTTTACTGTTTTAAAACGTTGTCTGCAACCATCTGTAACGAAGAGTATTGGAAGATGCTTTATCTAACCAAATAAGATTTTTCCATTGCCCCAGTTCAGTTATGCTATCAGGTCCCATTCCACTTTCCTTTGCATTTGTGGGAAATGATGTTCAAGTAGGAAAAATTACTTGGCCTTCATTCCCCAAATCTGGTCACATGTTCTGTCCAAGTCCATTTCAGTGTTGTTGTGCTTTTTATGTTTTCATTTTTTTATCCTTCAGTATTGAATAGTTTTACTGTTTTAAAACGTTGTCTGCAACCATCTGTAACGAAGAGTATTGGAAGATGCTTTATCTAACCAAATAAGATTTTTCCATTGCCCCAGTTCAGTTATGCTATCAGGTCCCATTCCACTTTCCTTTGCATTTGTGGGAAATGATGTTCAAGTAGGAAAAATTACTTGGCCTTCATTCCCCAAATCTGGTCACATGTTCTGTCCAAGTCCATTTCAGTGTTGTTGTGCTTTTTATGTTTTCATTTTTTTATCCTTCAGTATTGAATAGTTTTACTGTTTTAAAACGTTGTCTGCAACCATCTGTCACGAAGAGTATTGGAAGATGCTTTATCTAACCAAATAAGATTTTTCCATTGCCTCAGTTCAGTTATACTATCAGGTCCTATTCCACTTTCCTTTGTATTTGTTGGAAATGATGTTTAAGTAGGAAAAATTACTTGGTCTTCATTCCATCACTTCCCTACCCCAAATCTTTTGACATGCTCTGTTCAATTCCATTTCAGTGTTGTTGTGCTTTTTATGTTCTCATTTTTTTGCCCTTCAGTATTGAATAGTTTTACTGTTTTAAAATGTTGTCTGCAACCATCTGTCACGAAGAGTATTGGAAGATGCTTTATCTAACCAAATAAGATTTTTCTATTGCGCCAGTTCAGTTACGCTATCAGGTCCCATTCCACTTTTTTTTGTATTTATTGGAACTGATATTTAAGTAGGAAAAAATTAATTGGTCATCTTTTCCCCTGGCTTTGGAAAAGATGTCCATGTTTTTCATGGTAATTTAGCAACTCCATCGTTTTTTGAAATATTAAATACTTCGTTGACCATTCGGTTGATGAGCACATTCCACTCCTCTTTCCTGTTTACTATCCAGTCATTGGCATTGTCCACATTTTCCTGCCGAATGGTATTCCAACTATTTCAATTAAATGTCGTGTCCTGTTAGCAAGTGGCTATCTTACAATGCTTTATGCGACAAAAAATAGTCTCGATCAGATTACTTTGTTGTTATCTTAATTCACTGCAAGTGTTATACTCGAACTTGCTGTTCCAATTTTATTTATTGTCGCGAATACATTTCATTTCCTACTGGCAAATACAAATAAAACAAATTAACGCTAAAGCCTTCCGATAATTTAGGGGTTGAAATAAAAATTAGTAATTTCAATCAAAATGCACTTGTGTCGCCGGTTGGTGCAAGTTAATATTCACGCCAGGTTCATACGTTTCATTTCTTTCAACAAGGCAGTGCCCATTTTGGCCGGAGATGGGGTCACGATGACCCCTGCCGCCTGCAACGCCCTGATCTTCTCGGGCGCGCCGCCCTTCCCCCCAGAAATGATGGCACCGGCATGTCCCATGCGACGTCCCGGAGGCGCGGACATCCCAGCAATGAACGACACGATCGGTTTGGCTTTCTTCCCGGTGTTGAACTTCTTCAAGAACTCGGCCGCGTTTTCCTCGGCAACGCCTCCGATCTCGCCGATCATGATGATGCCCTCCGTCTTCGGGTCTTTCAGGAAGACGTCCAGACAGTCGATGAAATCGGTCCCGTTGAACGGGTCCCCTCCGATCCCGATGCACAAGCTTTGGCCCAATCCAACCACCGTGGTCTGTTGGACCGCTTCGTACGTCAGGGTTCCAGATCTGGACACCACGCCGATTCTGCCTGGTTTGTGGATTTGGCCGGGCATTATTCCTATTTTGCATTGTCCCGGAGCTATAATCCCAGGGCAGTTTGGGCCTATTAATCGCGATTTGTCTTGCCTTAACAGCTGGTACTTTATTTTTACCATGTCGTGTTGGGGGATCCCTTCGGTGATGCAGACTATTAGTGGGACTTGCGCTTGGAGGGCTTCTTGGATCGCGGCCGCCGCCCCGGGGGGCGGCACGTAAATTACAGTAGCGTCCGCTTTAGTCTCGGCCATCGCTTCTGCCACGCTTTTAAACACCGGTTGGCCGAGGTGTTTTTGGCCTCCTTTTTTGGGCGATATCCCGCCGACTATTCTCGTCCCATAATCGAGCGCTTGTTTGCTGTGAAACGTCCCTTGTTTTCCGGTGAATCCCTGACATATAACCTTTGACTTTGCCGTCAACATCATGTTCTTCCTCGTGGCTTCGTAGCTCATAAATCGAACGAATCGCCTTACAGGCGTTTTGAGCATTTTAAGGAGGCTCGTCATGTTGGATGGTGAATTTTTGAATTTTGGTTAGGACATGTCGACCTGTCAAGGAAAATAAACGAAGGCATTGTGATTTTTTGTTCGATTTTGATGTCAAAATTACTGTGTTATTAAAAGTCAATGCAAAAATTGGACAGTTTGTTCCTTATGATTCATCGCGAATTTATCGAAGCACTTATCTGCAATGTTTGCTCTGATTATTAGATAAATATGTGTTATCAAAATGTGAATTGTGTTTATAGCGTCGAGTTTATTGAGTAAAATTGGTTTATTAATAGTTATGCAACACAATGTGGATTAATTGACATTTTAACGCGCTCGCTTGGCTCGCGCGTTAATTTTTGAGATTATTGACGTCTTAGGTAAATCTTTGTATACATTTTGACATTTTCGGTTTACAGCCCAAGGTAAATCTGTAATAATCATTTTCGATACAAGTGCACTGTTCAATAATTTTCAAAGTGTGTGGTTGCTTGTTTCAAGCACGAAGCCAAGGTGTGTCATGGAAAAGCTGCACAAAATGACAGCGTACGTTTTTTCATATTAAAAAAAACATTAATTTATTGTAAATTTTGAAGTTGTTTGACAAATCGTCGAGTTAATATTGGTTTGTTCAATATCCACTTTTTGGGGATATTGGGTTATAGATGTCGCAGACGGATTGTAGAATCCGCTACAATACAAACCGGTTAGGCGCATTATGAAACGGCTAGCTTTTGTAAATCGGCTGGTTAACGTTTAGGCGGATTGTAATACGGCCAAACGTTGGTCAGCCTTACTGTAACGACGTTTCGCGTTCTCCAATGCAACAAAATGACGGATCGCCGTTTTATAAAACGGCCAAAAGGGACTTTATATAAAGAAAACCTTTCCTTGTAGCTATGACAAATATAAAGTCATAACTATAAGAAGAAGGTTTAACTCAATATAAAAGGTTTTTTTTTAAATAAAATGTCAAACAATTCTTTCTTTATCAAACGGACCGAGTTATTCAGCGATTCATAAAACACCTAAAATTTTCAGTCAAATTGTAAAAATTCTCTGTTCATTCTGTATTTTGCAATCTCCACAATCATTTAGAAAACGACTGAATTTACAATTCGCCGCCGACATCGACAGTATGGCTGATTGTCGCCCTACATTACACATAGTCAACATTCCGGCTAAACAATCTGCCTAAACGTTAATCAGCCGTTTTACAAAACAGAACTGCTTTGTAAAATGGCTAGCCGCTTCATATTCCGGCGGATTCTACAATATGGCTGCGACATGTATACCAAACTTTAAGTTAAAGTTAAAATTACTTTGTTCAATAGTCCACAAGAGAACCGGTAAAATAAAAAGTTTTCAGTATTTATTTTGTACAATATCTAGTAAAATTAGTAAAATTTTGTGTTGTAGGTATTATCGATTAAAGTTTTTTGAAAAATTTTCTGCTCAAAACTTTTTTTTTAATGTTTATGGCATAACAACTTAATAATACACTAGGAAAGGCTATAATTTATTACCAATTTTAACTTAAAATTTCAAAAAAATATAGAATTTTCTTTTGCGGAGTCACACTCCTCAGCGACCACTAATGTCTCAAAAAAGGTGCGACTACTGGAAGGTTAATCGTCGATTAGCATTTCTATGTCAATTATAGCCTTTCCGCAGGTAATATTAACAAACAAATTATTTAGCAAACTTTTCAACAAACAAAAAGTTTCTTGCAGGATTTGTTTTTTTTTTTACTGCGTTGGTCTGAAATTTTTCAAGACTGGTCTCATTGTTGATTTAATTGCTTATTGTTTCCTGAGAAGAAGAATTTTTTTGTCTTCGCCGTTAATTACATTGTCTTGGTTTTTTAATCATTAATAATTATAACGTTTACAGCCTTGAAAAGCTTTCACATAAGGGCGAATTTTTTAGTAATGTTCCATTTTCTAAAGAAAAATTAGGTTGGCACCAAGCTTTTTCCCATTTCAACCCGTCAAATTGGCCATAAATAAGATTTTTAGAGGTTAATTTTAACAGCTCAATTCGGTTGGTATTGTTTGCGCACACGAAAGCCTTGTTACCAACCCCAAATACTAAAAATTGTCGCCATTTATATTAAATATGAATTAAATAGGATTCGTTCTGGAGTCCAGAAATAATACCTTTTGTAATATTCTTGTAACGTTCCGCAGCGCCGGTTGTTTTGTAATGAAATATTATCGTCGAGTTGACAATACCAGAAATTATTCCGCTGGAAATTGCTAAGACGAGAAATTCCGAGATAATCCAGTTTTTTGTTCGGATTGCGCAAGAAGAAATCGTTACCGAAGACTCAATCGCAATCCCCAGCTGTTGCTGCTGGAACTTGTTTCTTATTTAAAAACTTGTTTCTCCAAATTTAAAGGCCTCGACTAATCCGCTTAAAACTGTCCAACCGTTAAAACAAAAGAATTTAGAAAAGAGCTTCTCATCCGGCCGATGTAACATTGATGAACTGTAATTAATTTCGATGTGGCGTTGGTATTTGATATGAGATCTCCGATTAATCTTGATTCGCATGCACCGGTTTTCATGCTTGGTTCCACATGGTAATTATAGACTTTTTTGCAAGTTTGATTGCACCAAGTTTTTGATGTCGAGAGTAGGCTACATTAATTTCGTTTACGTTGTGTAAAAATTAATTGTCATAAACGCTAAATTAAATTTACATACTTGTGGTTTATATCCGTTTAGCATGCAATGTGACTGTAACCAAAGTCAAACAGTGTTCTCCTTACTTGTTAGTGCAGTGACGTCAGTTAATTTATTTTTTGTGTTATCAAGTTTACCAACAGCTTTATAACTGTTGAGCCATAGTTTTAATAAATTCCGGGTAATGTTCCGCTTAACATGTGTGCTATTGTTTGATTAAATGGGGAGATAATAAGTATTTGCAGCCCAGTTACAGCGAAACCTGTTTAAGTGCTACTTAAAAATAATTCTAAACTTGTTGCACTATTGGGACTTACTGCAAATTTAGTTAAGTAGAAGTATGGCAACACTGCCCATTAGTCGTTTTAACTGGCACTTCAAATATTTAAGTGGTCTACGTAAATACAAATCCGAAAAAATACCACATGTTGCAATTGACATATAATATATAATTCTTAAATAAAATAAAAAATAGTGGCCAGTGGTGGCTCGTGGTACAATAAAACAGGTGATCTGTAATTTGCATTTTTATTTATTTTTCAACCCACGAAATATACCCGGATTTTGAGAAGTCTCGGTTTCATCATATTCGCGCAACGCCAACTGAAAGGCTCCACAAAATTTTATTCAGTTTATAATTTTTGATATGACGTATCTATTTTTTGTCACATTATCATTATGCTGCTGTATGTGTTTACAATATGCCGAATTTAACCGAGATTGGATGTTGATTGTTCCGAATATTGCTAACTCCATTGAATTGTGAAGATGACTTTTGGAGTTTTCATGCTTTTTTATTTTTTCACTCAAATGTGCTAAATCAGTCACTCCTACCTGTGTCCATGCTTTATCTCCACCAAAAAGCAAACATGGAAAGCAAAAAAGAGCATTTTTCTTGTTTCAGCCACAAATCCAGTTATTCCTTGCATAAATTTCTTTGTTGAACCGACGTTTATATGGTTTTCCACGACTAATGCCGCTTGTTTCAATAACAATGTCCGGCAGCGGTCGACCTTTATTTTTCAAATCTATTTTTTCTTCGTAACTATACTTCACAAATCGCTTAAAGTTAATCAAATTGTACACAACATCCATTGTCAAAAAAACACTAATACAATACACGACGAAAAAGTATAGAATCAAAGTTTACAACGACAAAGTCACAAAGCGAAAAACCGCACGTAACATAACATCCGAAGTCTGGAACAGAACTGCACAGATAATAAAACATAAAATAATAACTAATGAAAATTAAAACTCACGCACTTGAAGCTAAGTTTCTGCGAACCTTGCAAATTTTCTGCCGAAGTTCGAAATACGGGAATTCTCGATTGTTTTTGGGACCGTTGAAAGCGCCATCATACAATTGTTGCTTGCAATACATTTAATCAAGGGCATTATATTTGAGTGACTAGGATATGACAGAACTGCCTGAAATGCAGCACATAAAGAGCATTAAACTAGCGAAAGAGTTTGGGTATGTGCAGGACGCGAGGAGGATAGTGGGAGTGTCTCAAGCAGTTCTGTGCACTGCCTCGAATGGCCCAGTATAAAAACAATGGTCCGCCCCGCTGAAACAACGACAAAACTTAATTGGTTTGTTGGAATGTTGGATCCTCGATTGCATGAAGACATGGAGTTACTCGGTGCGAGTTGTTGCGATTAAAAAAATAAAATTCCGTAACGAAATTCAATTTTTTCAATATTACATTTTATAAATTAACTACAAATGAAGTTATTTTTTTTGGCGTTAACTTTTTGGCACCTTTGTAGCACTTATGTACGAGCCGCCACTGCTAGTGGCAGAGAGAAATAATGATAAATGAGTAGCAACGACCCACTCCTAAATAGAGGAAATTCTTATCGTACTTCCACGTTTTGGTTGGTGTATTGACTTTAATTTTTGACTGTACTTTTACCTTGAGAAGTTGGTGCGACACTTACGCTTTTTGGGGGAACTTAAAGTTTGGGAAGTGGAGGGAATCGTAAGTGTAAGTGTTGCACCAAGTTCTTAGGGGAAACTTAAGTGACACCTAAGATTTTAGGGGACGCATAAAGTTTGGGAAGTGGAGGGAATCGTAAGTGTAAGTGTTGCACCAAGTTCTTAGGGGAAACTTAAGTGACCCTTACGATTTTATGGGACGCATAAAGTTTGGGAAGTGGAGGGAATCGTAAGTGTAAGTGTTGCACCAAGTTCTTACGGGAAACTTAAGTGACACTTACGATTTTAGGGGAAACTTAAAGTTTGTGAAGTGGATGGAATTCTAATTGTAAGTGTTGCACCAAGTTCTTAGGGGAAGCTTAAGTGACACTTACGATTTTAGGGGAAGCTTAAAATTTAAGTTGAAGTGAAAATACAAATTAAGTAAAAATATGTAGATTCGAACAGGTTTCACTGTATTTTGAGCTGCGAGCGTTACGAATCGTAAGAAAATGTTATTCGTAATGTGATCAGTCATCGTTTTGAAGTCGTGTTCTCATTTTAAATTGTAATGGTATTAAACGAAACGGCCTTCGACTCCACATCCTATCCCGGAGAAAGGGAAAACATTTCATTGAATTCTCTCGATTGTAAATTAAACTGTTGCGCTTGTTTAACTTGCTTTCACATTCAGGTGCTGTGCGCGTTTACTTATTACTGTATTATTTTCGAGTATTCTAAAATAACGGCGCCCATTCGACAAATTGGCTCAATAAGTCGAGCCAGGATCACATCGCGAGTTGATTAAGTTGATTAGGGCTTTAAATTGTATGGTCGATGAAATGGAAAAAATCGGTGTGCGAAATAGAGCCAGACAGAAAAAGCGCCATCGAATTTTCCTGTTATCTGGCTAACCCAGTTTTGGGCTATTGAAGTAAATTTTTTCAATTGCGTTTTATAACGGAATTTACCGTTTCGTTCGTCGCTCGAACGCCAGATAGCCTTTTATCAAATAAAAACCCGACAATCGGAATTAGGATCACAACTTTGAAAATTGCGAATTAAAATCGAGTCGAGCTAACAAAACGCGGCGAATAATTAAATGCAAGCTTTCGAATGCTTAATGGCTTCGTAATTGGTTTGAGGAAAGTTGCGCGAATCCGATTGTTCGAAAAAATATTTCCGGAATTTTGACGACCCTCCGGCGAGGCATTTGTATCGACTCGTTACGTCGACGACAATATTATTTAATGGAGCATTAGCTTTTATGCATAATTAACGGTTATAAACGGGCAAAGTTTTTAATTTATTTCGATGAGCACTTCACATCATACAAAATAAATAAACCGAAACACGTGTCGATTTTATTGCGCTGAGGATTACGTTTATTTTTAAATTTCAATCAATAATTTAGTAGTGACGAATATAAATTATTTCTCATAACCAGTTGCGTGGAATTATTTGATCTACACAGAAAATTTACTTGCATTTTTGAATATAATTAGCTGCACGGACAATACCCTTGCTAGTTATGTAACTAACTTTTTGGACTGCATGGTATTTTTAAAACGTTATCAAAAACATTAAAAATTATGTTTTATCGCTCAGTCCGTTTGAAAAGTTTTACTTGCATTTTTCTGCTGCAGTTTAAGGTGGATAAAAAAAAAATTGCTGTTGGCAACATTTGTGACCGTACTTTTACTTTAAGAAGTTGGTGCGACACTTACGCTAGGGGAAACTTAAGATTTAAATTTAAATCAATGGAAGTGGATGAAATTGTAAATGTAAATGTTCAACCAATTTCTTAAGGGAAACTTAAGTGGCACTTATAATTTTAAGGAAAACTTAAAATTTAGGTTGAAGTTAGTTGACGTATTGACTATGATTTCTGACCGTACTTTTACTTTAAGAAGTTAGTGCGACACTTACGCTTTTAGGGGAAACTTAAAGTTTAAGTTTAAGTCGATGGAAGTGGATGGAATTGCAAGTGTAAATGTTGCACCAACTTCTTAAGGGAAGCTTAAGTGACAGTTACAATTTTAAGGAAAATTTAAAATTTAGGTTGAAGTTAGTTGGCGTATAGACTATGATTTGTGGCCGTTCTTTTACTTTAAGAAGTTGATGCGACACTTACGCTTTTAGGGGAAACTTAAAATTTAAGTTCAAGTCGATGGAAGTGGATGGAATTGTAAGTGTAAATGTTTCGCCAATTTCTTAAGGGAAACTTAAGTGGCACTTACAATTTTAAGGAAAACTTAAAATTTAGGTTGAAGTTAGTTGGCGTATTGACTATGATTTCTGACCGTACTTTGACTTTAACAAGTTGGTGCGATGGAATTGCAAGTGTAAATGTTGCCTCAACTTCTTTTAGGGAAGCGTAAGTGACACTTACAATTTTAAGGAAAACTTAAAATTTAGGTTGAAGTTAGTTGGCGTATTGACTATGATTTCTGATCGTATTTTTACTTTAAGAAGTTGATGCGACACTTACGCTTTTAGGGGAAACTTAAAGTTTAAGTTTAAGTCGATGGAAGTGGATGGAATTGTAAGTGTAAATATTGCACCAACTTTTTATGGGAAATTTAAGTGGCACTTATAATTTTAAGGAAAACTTTTAAAATTCAGGTTAAAGTTAGTTGGCGTATTGACTATACTTCTACTTGAATCGTTCACTTTCACCTATTTATTGCGAGGAATTTCCATTTCAAGAGGTGAACTCATAGATTTGTAAATCAACGAGGCCAGTTCTCTTTTGCAGTTGTGGAACGAGGAAGTTTTGTCTTGAAAATTAAAATGTTGGTCACACTTGGAACTAATGGTCTAATTTATGAAAGGACGATTGAAACGCCAAGTTGTGCAACCTGTTGAGATCTCATCCCGGATATTCATCATCGACTTTTCCATTAAAATGTTGCCCGTTTATGAATCACCTTGCATTAAACTTTCGGATCGATAAATGCCATTCTTGATTAGCGAATCTGGAACAATGTTAAGTCCCAATTAAAAAATAATCAGCGGATCGTAAAATTTGGACGATTTATCACCGGTGGTTCGGTCTCGTTAAATTCAATTTCAAAATAAGCCTGGAAGTATCCGGGACGAAAAGAATCCTGGTGGGGATGCGGTGCAACAGGTTGGCAACCGGTTAGAATCGCGGAATTTATTGTTTGTGTAAATATATGAAAATTTTTCATTCTAATTCGTCGGCAATTCATCCAGCCGGTGTTTATTTGAGTCCGTTAATTTTTGAAGTGTTCATCGACGAAAATCAAAGTTTGTGGGTCTTTGGAGCCTTGAATGAAACTCAGGTCAACTCAATTCTGTCACTGATTGATTAACGGGTTCAAGGAGGTGATTTAACACGTTCGCTGTCTCCGACGCGTTTACGCGTTCGGTTGGGATTGAAGTTTTTGCCTCGACCGCGTTATTTTATAATTTGTTTTGTATGGATTTTCACTCGGTATGGCATTAAATAGGGGACAATATTTTTGTCAGAGGCATTACTTAATTAATAAAGCTGTAGTGGTGCTTTTTCAAGTGTCCTACCAAAGTGTTAATGGACGTCGAGTTTCGCAAAAATTGAGAACAACGCTTTAAAATTAAAACTCTTATCTATATTTATCTTTGGTATGTGTGTGTGTGTGTGTGTGTGTAAATAGGGGAAGCATAAAAAGTGATAATGCTTGTGAAAGTAAACACTGTATCATTGATTGCCGTTTTATGAATATACATAAAAGCAGGTCGTTTATCAATATGTACATTAGATTCTTTTCGTCGTCGGAAATGACGATTTTTCCTAATATAATAATAATGTGCTTTTATTGGTGGAGGTGGTGGAACTGTGAAGGGCCACTTTCGATCTTTGTTAAGTTAATAAACGATTATTATCAAAAAATAATAGCAACAAACCCCAAAGGTCGCGTGGGATGTATGCTATTTTTTCTACTAATTTAAAATTTCGATATCTAATCAGAAAATTTCGCCGGAAGACATTTACAGTTCCCAGATTCGTCCAATTCCGCTTCACCTTCCTGCCCAAGTTCAGCGAATTTAAAATTTATTCTTTTCGGCGTCGGAAATGACGATTTTTCCTAATATAATAATAATGTGCTTTTATTGGTGGATGTGGTGGAGCTGAAAGGGCCACTTTCGATCTTTGTTAAGTTAATAAACGATTATTATCAAAAAATAATAGCAACAAGCCGCGAAGGTCGCGTGGGATGTATGCTATTTTTTCTACTAATTTAAAATTTTTAATCAGAAAATTTCGCCGGAAGACATTTACAGTTCCCAGATTCGTCCAATTCCGCTTCACCTTCCTGCCGAAGTTCAGCGAATTTAAAATTTATTCTTTTCGTCGTCGGAAATGACGATTTTTCCTAATATAATAATAATGTGCTTTTATTGGTGGAGGTGGTGGAACTGAAAGGGCCACTTTCCATCTTTGTTAAATTAATAAACGATTATTATCAAAAAATAATAGCAACAAGCCCCAAAGGTCGCGTGGGATGTATGCTATTTTTTCTACTAATTTAAAATTTTTAATCAGAAAATTTCGCCGGAAGACATTTACAGTTCCCAGATTCGTCCAATTCCGCTTCACCTTCCTGCCGAAGTTCAGCGAATTTAAAATTTATTCTTTTCGTCGTCGGAAATGACGATTTTTCCTAATATAATAATAATGTGCTTTTATTGGTGGAGGTGGTGGAACTGAAAGGGCCACTTTCCATCTTTGTTAAATTAATAAACGATTATTATCAAAAAATAATAGCAACAAGCCCCAAAGGTCGCGTGGGATGTATGCTATTTTTTCTACTAATTTAAAATTTTTAATCAGAAAATTTCGCCGGAAGACATTTACAGTTCCCAGATTCGTCCAATTCCGCTTCACCTTCCTGCCGAAGTTCAGCGAATTTAAAATTTATTCTTTTCGTCGTCGGAAATGACGATTTTTCCTAATATAATAATAATGTGCTTTTATTGGTGGAGGTGGTGGAACTGAAAGGGCCACTTTCCATCTTTGTTAAATTAATAAACGATTATTATCAAAAAATAATAGCAACAAGCCCCAAAGGTCGCGTGGGATGTATGCTATTTTTTCTACTAATTTAAAATTTCGATATCTAATCAGAAAATTTCGCCGGAAGACATTTACAGTTCCCAGATTCGTCCAATTCCGCTTCACCTTCCTGCCGAAGTTCAGCGAATTTAAAATTTATTCTTTTCGGCGTCGGAAATGACGATTTTTCCTAATATAATAATAATGTGCTTTTATTGGTGGATGTGGTGGAGCTGAAAGGGCCACTTTCGATCTTTGTTAAGTTAATAAACGATTATTATCAAAAAATAATAGCAACAAGCCGCGAAGGTCGCGTGGGATGTATGCTATTTTTTCTACTAATTTAAAATTTCGATATCTAATCAGAAAATTTCGCCGGAAGACATTTACAGTTCCCAGATTCGTCCAATTCCGCTTCACCTTCCTGCCGAAGTTCAGCGAATTTAAAATTTATTCTTTTCGGCGTCGGAAATGACGATTTTTCCTAATATAATAATAATGTGCTTTTATTGGTGGATGTGGTGGAGCTGAAAGGGCCACTTTCGATCTTTGTTAAGTTAATAAACGATTATTATCAAAAAATAATAGCAACAAGCCGCGAAGGTCGCGTGGGATGTATGCTATTTTTTCTACTAATTTAAAATTTTTAATCAGAAAATTTCGCCGGAAGACATTTACAGTTCCCAGATTCGTCCAATTCCGCTTCACCTTCCTGCCGAAGTTCAGCGAATTTAAAATTTATTCTTTTCGTCGTCGGAAATGACGATTTTTCCTAATATAATAATAATGTGCTTTTATTGGTGGAGGTGGTGGAACTGAAAGGGCCACTTTCCATCTTTGTTAAATTAATAAACGATTATTATCAAAAAATAATAGCAACAAGCCCCAAAGGTCGCGTGGGATGTATGCTATTTTTTCTACTAATTTAAAATTTTTAATCAGAAAATTTCGCCGGAAGACATTTACAGTTCCCAGATTCGTCCAATTCCGCTTCACCTTCCTGCCGAAGTTCAGCGAATTTAAAATTTATTCTTTTCGTCGTCGGAAATGACGATTTTTCCTAATATAATAATAATGTGCTTTTATTGGTGGAGGTGGTGGAACTGAAAGGGCCACTTTCCATCTTTGTTAAATTAATAAACGATTATTATCAAAAAATAATAGCAACAAGCCCCAAAGGTCGCGTGGGATGTATGCTATTTTTTCTACTAATTTAAAATTTTTAATCAGAAAATTTCGCCGGAAGACATTTACAGTTCCCAGATTCGTCCAATTCCGCTTCACCTTCCTGCCGAAGTTCAGCGAATTTAAAATTTATTCTTTTCGTCGTCGGAAATGACGATTTTTCCTAATATAATAATAATGTGCTTTTATTGGTGGAGGTGGTGGAACTGAAAGGGCCACTTTCCATCTTTGTTAAATTAATAAACGATTATTATCAAAAAATAATAGCAACAAGCCCCAAAGGTCGCGTGGGATGTATGCTATTTTTTCTACTAATTTAAAATTTCGATATCTAATCAGAAAATTTCGCCGGAAGACATTTACAGTTCCCAGATTCGTCCAATTCCGCTTCACCTTCCTGCCGAAGTTCAGCGAATTTAAAATTTATTCTTTTCGGCGTCGGAAATGACGATTTTTCCTAATATAATAATAATGTGCTTTTATTGGTGGATGTGGTGGAGCTGAAAGGGCCACTTTCGATCTTTGTTAAGTTAATAAACGATTATTATCAAAAAATAATAGCAACAAGCCGCGAAGGTCGCGTGGGATGTATGCTATTTTTTCTACTAATTTAAAATTTCGATATCTAATCAGAAAATTTCGCCGGAAGACATTTACAGTTCCCAGATTCGTCCAATTCCGCTTCACCTTCCTGCCGAAGTTCAGCGAATTTAAAATTTATTCTTTTCGGCGTCGGAAATGACGATTTTTCCTAATATAATAATAATGTGCTTTTATTGGTGGATGTGGTGGAGCTGAAAGGGCCACTTTCGATCTTTGTTAAGTTAATAAACGATTATTATCAAAAAATAATAGCAACAAGCCGCGAAGGTCGCGTGGGATGTATGCTATTTTTTCTACTAATTTAAAATTTTTAATCAGAAAATTTCGCCGGAAGACATTTACAGTTCCCAGATTCGTCCAATTCCGCTTCACCTTCCTGCCGAAGTTCAGCGAATTTAAAATTTATTCGCCGGCTCAAAAATAACCCAAAGACATATTCGCCAGGTTCTTTGATTGTTTCCGGATGTATTATTCAATCGGGATTGATTCGATTTTTTTTGGGCGAAAGTGGCTGGTGAATTTTAACCGGAGGTTTTGTACGAGCTAATTGGCTGAGCAAACTGTTGATTTAACCGATTTTGAGCGAGGATGGGAATTGTTTCCGTTCGTGTTTAATTGGTCTTATAGAAAATGAGACTTAAATCTTTTCGGCATTGTGCGTTTAAATTATAACGCGTTGATTAAAATTAAACGAAAATTAATTATTGAATGTATCACCCCGTTTTTTGCTTTCTGGAATCCTCTGTGGCAATTTAATGGAAGTTTCCACGGCTTAATTAAATTTATAAATAAAGAAGATAAGCGAAATGAAGCGGAATGAACTGCACATATTGTGTCGATTTATTTTTCTTTCCGTGCTTTCAGTGGATTTTACAGTTTTATTAATCTGAACCGCCAACAAAACCTGTTTCTTACTAATGCACTTTTTTGATTGCGTGCTAGGTTTTAAAAATTGGCCGATTGAAAATAATTTTAAAATTTTCTACAGGGGGTCCCATCACTTGAGCTTTAATTGAAAGTTATTTATTTGAAATTTCCAGTTTTAAAGTTTAATTGTCGGCGTTAGTTTTTGAGAAAAAGAATAAAAACTGTTATAAAAATAATATCTCCCAATTTCGTCAAATTTACCTTCCTAATTTATTGTCTAAATGTTAGTGGAGCAATATCAGAGATGCATTATTTTTGCTTTTTTGCATATTGCGGAGTGAGACTCCGCAGCGACTATTGACGTCTTATACCAATCTTTGTATACATTTTGACATTTTCGATTTACAACAGCCCAAGGTAAATCTGTAATAATCATTTTCGATACAAGTGCACTGTCCAATAATTTTCAAAGAGTGTGGTTGCTTGTTTCAAGCACGAAGCCAAGTTGTGTGGAAAAGCTGCACAAAATGACAGCGTACGTTTTTTCATATTAAAAAAAAAATTAATTTATTGTAAATTTTGAAGTTGTTTGACAAATCGTCAAGTTAATATTGGTTTGTTCAATATCCACTTTTTGGGAATATTGGGTTATAGATGTCCCAGACGGATTGTAGAATCCGCTACAATACAAACCGGCTAGCCGCATTATAAAACGGCTCGGTTTTATAAATCGGCTGGTTAACGTTTAGGCGGATTGTAATACGGCTAAACGTTGGTCAGCCTTACTGTAACGACGTTTCGCGTTCTCCAATGCAACAAAATGACGGGTCGCCGTTTTATAAAACGGCGAAAAGGGACTTTATATAAAGAAAACCTTTCCTTGTAGCTATGACAAATATAAAGTCATAACTATAAGAAAAAGGTTTAACTCAATATGAAAGGTTTTTTTTAATAAATTGTCGAACAATTCTTCCTGTATCAAACGGACTGAGTTATTCAGCAATTCATAAAACACCTAAAATTTTCAGTCAAATTTTAAAAATTCTCTGTTCATTCTATATTTTACAATCTCCCCAATCATTTAGAAAACGATTGAATTTACAATTCGCCGCCGACATCTACAATATGGCCCATTGTCGCCCTACATTACACATAGTCAACATTCCGGCTAAATAATCTGCCTAAACGTTAATCAGCCGTTTTACAAAACAGAGCTGCTTTGTAAAGTGGCTAGCCGCTTCATATTGCGGCGGATTCTACAATATGGCTGCGACATGTACACCAAAGTTTAAGTTAAAGTTTAAGTTAAAATTAACTTGGTCAGTATTTATTTTTTTTTATTTTGTACAATATCTAGTAAAATCATTAAAATTTTGTGTTGTAGATAGTATTCATTAAAGTTTTTTGAAAATTTTTCTGCCCAAAACTTTTTTTTTAAATGTTTATGACATAACAACTTAATAATACACTTGGAAAGGCTATAATTTATTACCAAGTTTAACTTAAAATTTCAAAAAAATATAGAATTTCTTTAATGTCTCAAAAAAGGTGCAATGGAAGGTTAAAAGGGATCTTCACGTCCTCGACCTTGAGAATTTTGTAAACTCTAATCGCTGTTACAAACTTCATCTATCAATAAAAAATTAGCATTGTTGAATGATATTATCAAATGGAAATTTGCAACTTTGACTAAACCGTTAAGTACAAAATTGAATGCTGATTCAGATGATACCGCACTTTTTATGAAATTTGTTTTTTACTCCAAGCTATAGTGGCAGGCAAAAACGCCCTTTTTCATTAAACAGCACCTTTTTTCTGGTCACATTGATGCGTTTGTACTGTAAAAACTTTACGTTTAGCCTTCGCAAATAACGTTTTCATTTAACCTGCGAGTACATCGCTTTCCCATTACCAGCTTTTAACGATTTTTAATTCCGGGTTGCATTTTATCCGAGTCGGGAGAATGATTAATTGCCCCGAAAGTAAATCCAACTGTGTTTACAACCCGGCGAAATTAAGAAATACGCTTTATGCAAATTGGGCTTTAAAAATAATCTCCATAACTCATCTCTGTGCGACTTTTCGATGCGACCTGATTTAAATGAAGTCAGAAGGCAAAACAGCCTTGACGACTGGTCACATTCCGAAGCTGCAAGTATTTCCTTTGTGACCGTTCACCCTTACATCAGACTGTGACGGCGCGGTCGAGAAGTGAGACCGCTCGGACGCAGTCACAGAAGGTCGTTTGCATGCAGACCGCATGTGCAAGATCTTCCGATCGCAAAGGTCGCAGGCTGTTAATTTTTAATTGAGTGAAAACGCACTTTTTAAATTCGCTCAATTAGTCGTCGAACGGTTCTGCGAATGGCGAGTAACGAAGCTCAATCTGAGATAATTAAAACTCATTTGCGAACAGTTGCAGCTGAATTTATCCTTGACCGATCGAATCGCCAATCGCGCCTCTTGCAATGGGTAATTTAACTGTTAATGATTGTGTGAGGATTTCCTTTCTTCATAATGTTTACAAATCATGTGCAATTCGTTTTCATCTATTGATTCGATGTACAGGGTGTCCCATCACTTGTAGCCACCCCCAAAAATTGAGCTTTAACATTCCAGTAGTCGCCCCTTTTTTGAGACATTAGTAGTCCGAAAAAGAAAATTCAGTATTTTTTTGAAATTTTAAGTTAAAATTGGTAATAAATTATAGCCTTTCCAAGTGTATTATTAAGTTATTATGCCATAAACATTAAACAAAAAGTTTTGGGCAGAAAAATTTTCAAAAAACTTTAATGAATACTACCTACAACACAAAATTTTAACAATTTTACTAGATATTGTACAAAATAAATATTGAAAACTTTTTATTTTACTGGTTCTTTTGTGGATCATTGAACAATCTAATTTTAACTTAAACTTTAACTTAAACTTTGGTGTACATGTCGCAGTCATATTGTAGAATCAGCCGCAATATGAAGCGGCTGGCCACTTTACAAAGCAGCTCTGTTTTTTAAAACGGCTGATTAATGTTTAGGCAGATTGTTTAGCCGGAATGTTGACTATGTGTAATGTAGGGCGACAATCAGCCATATTATAAATGTCGGCGGCGAATTGTAAATTCAGTCGTTTTCTAAATGATTGGGGAGATTGTAAAATATAGAATAAACAGAGAATTTTTACAATTTGACTGAAAATTTTAGGTGTTTTATGAATCGCTGAATAACTCAGTCCGTTTGATAAAGGAAGAATTGTTAGACATTTTATTAAAAAGAACCTTTTATATTGAGTTAAACCTTATTCTTATAGGTATGACTTTATATTAGTCATAGCTACAAGTAAAGGTTTTCTTTATATAAAGTCCCTTTTCGCCGTTTTATAAAACGGCGACCCGTCATTTTGTTGCATTGGAGAACGCGAAACGTCGTTACAGTAAGGCTGACCAACGTTTAGCCGTATTACAACCCGCCTAATCGTTAACCAGCCGATTTACAAAACCGAGTCGTTTTATAATGCGGCTAGCCAGTTTGTATTGTAGCGGATTCTACAATCCGTCTGCTACATCTATAACTCAATATCCCCAAAAAGTGGATATTGAACAAACCAATATTAACTTGACGATTTGTCAAACAACTTCAAAATTTACAATAAATTAATGGTTTTTTTTTAATACGAAAAAACGTACGCTGTCATTTTGTGCAGCTTTTCCACACAACTTGGCTTCGTGCTTAAAACAAGCAACCACACACTTTGAAAATTATTGGACAGTGCACTTGTATCGAAAACGATTATTACAAATTTACCTTGGGCTGTTGTAAACCGAAAATGTCAAAATGTATACAAAGATTTGCCTAAGTCGCTGCGGATTCTCAGTCCGCAATATGCAAAAAAAGCAAAAATAATGTATCTGCAGTTCTGATATTGCTCCACTAACATTTAGACAATAAATTAGGAAGGTACTGAAATAGGCCGTTTGAGAGAATGGCAAATTCCTTGGAAAATCAAAAAAACATAGTCGTGCGGAGCGAGACTCCGCATGCGACTACTGGAAGGTTAAATTCACTCGGTTAGTAATGTTTTTAGACTGACAAAAACTACCGAATTGCTTGTTTAGTGGGAGGTTGTTGTGCGACTGTATTGAATGTTTGATGGGATGAATGATTACCAATTAATAGGGCCTAGCAGTGCTTATACAAATTTAATAGATTGGCACAATAAAGTGCCTTACAATCGGCTCAAGGATACTTACTAGGACAAACAATTTAACAAGTTTAATCTGTTCGAGTTGCTTTACGCCATTCATCTCAGTCAGTTAACATTCTTCTGATTGGTTTATTTGAGCTTTTCATTAACTGGATTTCTTCATTCCTTCTGTGCTGCTTCTGTCTACTGTCCAATACTTTACTTCAATCCATATAAATTTGACCTTAATGCACCAAGTCAAAAATTATAGTCAGTCAATACGCCAACCAAAACGTGGAAGTACGAAAAGATTTTCCCTTCTGGAAGTCGGTCGTTTTCTGTCATAATTTATTTACCGTTACTTGAGACTGAAGTTGCTGTAAGTTCATTGTTTTGCAACAACCAAACCGTTTGACTGTTTTCAGGAAGATAAAATTCACTTTAATTTCCAGGAACTATTTAACTACACATCTGGCTCGGAACATTTTAAACTGCAAACACAACAATAAAAACGCAAAGACAATCGTAAGGCAAAGAAACGTTATATTAACCAGAAGATTAACGTCAATTTTTGTGGCAGTTCTTAATTAGCTTAACCATCGAAAATTATCTTACACCGTGTCCCATTAACATATAAAGTCGCTCACTTAATTTCGTGTGAATAAATTGCCCCGGCGCTGATAGCATAATTAATTCAGACTTGACCTATGCCAATCGAACCACTTGGCTAATCGTGCGTTTAAAAAAAAAGAATCTGAATAAGTACCCACTTTCACTTCGAGAGGAGTTCACTAAAGTAAACCTGCTGCATTGAATGCAAAATCCGCCGTTCCAGTTGCCCTTAGGGATTTTTCTCTTTAACTGTTTTAATGGATGTGGTCTTTGCGGTTCTTTCTTTCCGAATTGAAATGTATTTCGCTGAAAAATCTGTTCATCTTTCAGTTTACTTTTTTTTAACGTTACCAACACTGACTCATCCCTGATAGTCACATACGTCATCAGTAGGCGTGACCTAATCGACGCGTCACAAGGTGACGTTACTATTTGAAATCATTTTGGATAATGTTTGTAAATTTTGACTGAAATGAAAATGAAGTTGCACGAACTTTTAGTAGCTTTATGTTAAACAGTAACGATGCGAGTTATTATTATTCATTAAATACATAAGCCTGTATGTAGTTGTTCACTGTGAAGTTTACAGTTCTAAAATATTAATTGCAGTCGTAAACCGCCTTAACCAGCCAACAGATGGCCTTATAACAAAATTTAATGTCCTTTCTAATATGATGCAGGCATAAGTAAAATGTCATGTTTTTCGCACATTTATTTAATTCCCATTTACATAATGGGGCCATATTATTCGGTAGCTACCTCTGATTTACTGGATAAGTGCTTCGAAATAGATTTTCGTACATTATCGATCGTTCGTTACGGAGGAAGTACAGGGTGAGTTAAGTTTTACCGCCCGTGGCAAAATAGCCCTTTAAAATAATTTGTCAATTCTCATAAATTGCATGAGTCATTTTATATTATTAAGGTACATAGAAACCAAGAAAAAATCTTTTTTTTTTTAATCAGGCAAAATTTTGGCTCTCTTTCAATTACTAATTGCTCAATTTATTAGTTTTTTTTATGTACGAACAGTAAAATATTTTCACACAATTTAGTGTAATTGAAATAATTTTACTAATTTGGGTTCATTAAATAAAGCCATTTCCGTATTAGAGGGTATTTTTAAATGATTGACGACATAAGCTGACCAATTCACCTAAGAATGGTATTGGTTTTGGGTACTTGGCTAATTATTTATGACAGTCATAAAGTTAAGTTAAAAAGTGCAACGTTACATTTTGCAGGACCGGAATAAGGGTCTTCGCTATTTCCTTAATAGTTCACAACATCGTAACTAACAGCTATACGGTAATTATAATCATAATAAAAAATAATTTTTGCAATAATTATTAGATTTTAAACTTGATAAGAAAATCGCTTACCAGCTTCTAATTTTTGTTAGTATATCTGTCTACAATTTTGTGTTTTAATTTTGCCGTCTGAAAAGTCAATATACCTATCGGTTATTGAACCTTCCCATAAAATAACTTGCTTAATTCACCCAAAGTTTAAAAACCCTGGACACAACCCTAGGTCACTTTGTGAATAAAGAACCATTCACATTCGCAACAAATCTTCCAACACTTAAACATCGTTGGTAAAAAGTGAAAATTAAAACTTTGTTTTGTGGAATAGTGAACATTTGTGTTTAGTTCAGGTATAATGATGCCATTTCAATACTCAGTCGAGCAGAAGCTTGAAATGCTTTTAATTTATGGGTAATGGGGCATCACTTTGAGCATCGTTTATAAAATAAACTTAATATTTACCTATTAAAAACTTATTTTATTTTTCTCACAAATTCGAGAACAACTAAAACGCCGTGTCCTTCAGTTTTATGGGTCGATCATCAGGTATTGTTACGTGGTAGACCGTATTATCCATTGTTGGAAAGTCATAAATAAAAGTGTTTTTCGTGCTTTATGTTAAATTTGATTTAACTCAAAAAGTAATAATTTTTTAACTAATCAAATTGCAATTAACAATGCTACGAACAATTTGACAAATTTTGAAATAAAAAACCAAGCATGGAAATTTTACCCGAAACTCTTTGTTTTACTTTTTTGGCTTCAAATAAAAATTTGGAAAACTTGTAGCACTAATCGAAAGTGTAAACTTCAACTGATGTAACATGTAAATTGCATACTTTCCCCTCAATATTTAGTAGGTATTATGGCCGGGGCGGTAAAACTCAACTCACCCTGTACAGTGGAAATAAATTTAAACAAATGTGTCGTTCCATTTTCGAAAAAAATAAATAAAAATTATGTTTAATTTAATTAATTTTTTACAACTCAATATGATCCGACCTATTATTTTTAAGCAAACCTACCGACACGATTTGACTAAATTATGTCTAAATTTGTATAAAAATAATAATAATAATAATAATAAACTTTCTAGTAAACGCTCTCGTAAAGAGGGAAAAATCTTTTCGTACGTCCTCCTCTTGGTTGGCGTATTGACTATGATTTGTGACTGTACTTTTACCTTAAACAAAAAATGTAATTGTAAACTAAAATGTGTGCAAATAAAACTGCCAGAAATGCTAAATCAATGGTGTCATAGAAACAACTTTTTCCAATAAATAAAATCATCTCAATGTAAACGCAATTATAAACTGAATAACGTTGAAAATATTTCAGTTATGTAGTTAAAAGAATTCCGTTAACAGTCGTTTTATTTTAATTTCTCCCGGATTTTTATGTAAAATGGAAAGCCCATTACCATTATCGAGTCGCGTCGAACATTAACGTTGGTTTATGGTTGTTTTAAAAATTTCTTCGAAACGGCGTCGTCCCTACGTTCGATGCATACATTCCTATAAATAAACGTGATTTGACGGTGTGAAGACTTAAAAGTACGCGACGAGGAAATCCGCGGAATTGTGAGCCTTACGCCGAGAAAGAATAGAGACTATCATTAACGCTAAAAGCATGGACGCGGTTGGTCCTACCTGCACCACGTCTTTGTAAAACAGGAAGTGAGGGAGGCACGTTCTTTGTTAACATTGTGTTATGCGCTTTATCTAACATACAGACATCGATCAAAAAATATTCCCCGCTCGAGTTTGAAAAATCGCAAATATTCGTGATGTATGGTTTTTGGTCACTGTGGTGTGTTGTGTACATGTTGTTAAATCGCCATGTGGCATGAAATATTGATCGCTTGTTAAATCGATGTAACGGCGTGCAAAACAACTCGTTTTGTGGTATTTGGAAACTTTGTGTGGGAATGGCGACTTTATTTCAGTGATTTTTTGTCGAATTTAAATAAATAAAAATGATGTAACGCATCCTGCATTTATAATGTCGTGACGTGCAGCTAATGTTTCACACTGACAAAAAACAGTCTTCTGGAATTTATAGTTTGAGAGTAATTGAGGAAAATACCGGATCCGTTTTGAACGATATTAATAAATATCCGGATTTGAAAACTCCAGCTAACTATCATTACAAGATTTATTGACGTTCAGAAACTTCCAAGTTTGTCAGGTTCAATTTGTTTAAAACGATGGCGATTAACTCGAGGAGATTTTTTATGAAGTCAATTTTTGAAGCACCAAATTTAATTCAAATAAAATTGAATCTCCAACAATTAAGAATATTTTTGTGTTTAAGATAAAAGTAGTCAAAAATCACTTCTGGATATTGTTACTTGTCGATGAGACCCACTTTGTGCTATATGTCCTTCTGCAGATGTTTTTCTCGCAGACGCTTTAAATCACCTTACCAAAACTTCAGTTACTATTAAGATAGAAATGTATACATTGTGACAAATAAAGAGCTTTCCTTTTCTAATTAGATCTCCGACGAAACGAAACTTTTAATTTCGCCAATTTCCAGGCGACACATCAAAAAAGTTTATAGCGTCATTGAGATTCCGGATTGAGGAAAATACCGAATCCGTTTTGAATGATATTAATAAATACCCGGATTTGAAAACTCCAGCTAACTATCATTACAAGCTTTATTGACGTTCAAAAACTTCCAAGTTTGTCAGGTTCAATTTGTTTAAAACGATGGCGATTAACTCGAGGAATTTTTTTATGAAGAAGTCAATTTTTGAAGCACCGAATTTAATTCAAACAAAGAATCCCCAACAATTAAGAATATTTTTGTGTTTAAGATAAAAGTACAGTCAAAAATCACCTGCCACACAGCTCTGGATATTGTTACTTGTCGATGAGACCCACTTTGTGCTATATGTCCTTCTGCAGATGTTTTTCTCGCAGACGCTTTAAATCACCTTACAAAAAAATCAGTTACTATTAAGATAAAAATATATATATTGTGACAAATAATTAGATCTCCGACGAAACGAAACTTTCAATTTCGCCAATTTCCAGAGACACATCAAAAAAGTTTATAGCGCCATTGAGATTCCGGATAACGAAAGTTTGAGATTAAAAGTTGAAAGTTGGCTAAATTGCCACTTTGTAACTAAACAAGTTATCTGCAGATATTCACGCATCACTGGTGAAGGGCAGATTACCGAGCTCGTTTTATTGTACAGTGGAAGTCGCTTATAACGACGGCCAAGGGACCAAAAAATTCCGTCGTTATATCCGAATGCTCAAAGCAATTGTGTCTAGGTTTTCAGTCGTTATAAGCGACTTTTACTGTATCAATTTTGATTTTGGGGACTTTAAACTGTCGCACTAATTGCTGCTAAATGTGACGTGAAGGCCGTCGACCGGGCAAAAAGTGCGCTAATTGAAATGAATGAATATCGCGTAATTTCGCGAAACTCGTTCTGCGAATCTCTGTAAAAGTCTTGCGAGTTCATCAGCGATGTTGATCTCATCCGAGGTGGACAAAAACCACTTTTTGTTGCACGGCATAATGATTGCATTTTCGAGATGCCTGCGATTCGCTTTTATGCTCCTATATGGCGCGGCTCGGTCAGCAAGAAAGTATACAGAAAATAAAAGTAAAGTCTATTTTATACTCGACTGCTTTGTTACGTGGCTGCATAGACACGTATTATCTAAATAGGTTGCCTGCTTACCTTGCCTGATCTGAAGTGTAAAGTTTCTTTTGTGCCGGAAAATATTTGTAGTTTAAAATTGGATTTATAGTGTCGTAACCTATCAGCTTCCTCGATGCGGTCAACTGTGTTACGATAAGGTCGCGAAAGAGCCTGCAAAATCGCATTCTTCAAATCTGAACTAGTTGGGTGAACGCACCTGTTGTCCGGTCTCTTCAAAAAATATTTGATCATATTAACAATATTTAGTAATCAAAGGCAAGCTGTTATAATGTTCTATGATTTGTGATTTACACAATTAATACAATTTGAATTGTACATACTAAATGAAATTTTAACATACATAATACTTCACATTAAACAATAATAATTCATTTACAACCATATTAAATTATTTTGGAACGAATAAACAACTAAAAAACATATACTCAACAAACCAACAAATTCAAAACATCAAGCAATCTCTTCATATAATAAAAAATTCTTCATCAATCACTTTAAAATTTCATGTTAAATTCATTTGATGAATGTACACTATACATATACAATAAAACAAAATTTGAAAAAAATAATGAATGAAGATTGTAACACAATTTGGATAAAAACAAACAAAGTATCTAGCACAAAATTATTTTTTTCTACAGTTAATCACAGAACACAAAATACTACATTTCAACCAGATTTTTACATAACACAATTCATAACGGGTCATGGGAAATTAAATGCGTACCTTTTTCGATTTAAAATAAAACCAAATCGTCTTTGTGAAATTTGTAGTGTAACTGATGACATCCATCGTAGGATCAATAATTGTGTTAAATATAATGAACCCCAAAATAGGTTAAACTTTGATGGGATTTATTATAAATTAATGAATAGCGATAATTTTGAAGGCTTCAAATTCAAAATCTTTTGTCACGATATTATGAAATAAAATCAAAATTGTAATTTATTTTAAAACGTTCTTGTAGTTATGTTATTTATAGTTTTAAGCTAAATGTTAATTCAAATTAAATTTCAAGTTATGTTAATTTAAAAAACAATTGTTATTTATTAATTAAGTTTGTTTTTATGTTATATTGTTTGTTTTAAAATTTAAACTGATGTAGCATTGCATAATAAAGATGTAAAGCGCTCAATATGATTTGTGCTTATTGGTTGATGAGAAAGATAATTTTTAATTTTTTTTTTCAAAACGACGAGACATATTTTAAATTTATTTAAGAATTATTTATTACGTGTCACTTGCGACATGTGGTATTTTTTTCGAATTTTTGCATTTATGAATTTTTGTTATACGTTTGCCAGATATGTTTACTGTAATCTGGAAATTCCGTTAAATGGCCGACAACAGGTGTGTTCACCCTGCTCATTGGCGGTCTTAAAGATGGCCGTTTTTACGACTCGCCACGTATCATTTTTAAAAGTAATCCATCGCACGTAAAACTTTTACGCCCGGCTCAAATCGAAATAAACGGGTTTGATTAAATTTTTGCAAAAATCCCACCTGCCTATTGATTGTATGCGAACCGTTGCAACGCACAAGTGTCGGGTTTGCAGTGTTTGCAGAGCTCGCATGAGAGATTCTGCATAATCAGGAATGTTTTAGTTTGGGAAAAAACTGGTCCAAATCGCAACAAATTCCAAATTCAGCAATTTGATTTTTAACAGAAATTTTTGCTAACTACTTGAGACTGAACACTTGGAACTTGACGCTTTTATCAGCCGTTAAATAAAAATTTAAATTTAAAAACAATTTAAAGAATAAATAACCTTTTTTCATCACAAGTGATGAAAGTAAATCACTTTCGTCGCTAGTGAAGAAAGTAAGCATGAATTTCTTTAGAATTTTTATAATAATTTAGAATAGGTACTTAATTAAGCAGTCTGTTTCAATAATAATTATTATAGATCAGTTTAATTACGAAATTATGTGAATCGATTCAATTAAGCCGCGTTAACATATTTTCAATAGATTGTTGCCGTCGATTGTAACGTTGCTAAATTCAGGAAATGAATAACACCAAAAAAAGAGTTGGTTATCGCGAACCGTTAACCGAAACGGCATTGATTAAAACAGGTCGTCGTCGTCAATTTATTTTTACATTTCATTAATTGCAATTTCGTGGAAAAAATCTAATTTAATTTGCATCGACTGATTTTTCAAGTTAATAATAAGTGAGCAAACAATTTTTGCTTCGACCGACTTGCGCACATGAATGAACGCGGTTTTTTCTAATGAAATTAGAAAAAACTTGCGTTTGTGATGAATCATCGGCGAAAACGTCTTCATCGGCAACTCTAATTAGAACGAATTAGACGACGGCGAACGGGAAATAAACCGAAACAATGGAGATCATCGGTTTAGTTATTCAGAATGCCAGAGGCGTTCTGGTCGATGCCTCAAAATTAAGGTTGCACCTAAGGAAGTAACTGATATACAGGGTGAGTTAAGTTTTACCGCCCCGGCCATAATACCTATTAAAGATTGAGGGGAAAGTATGCCATTTACATGTTACATCAGTTGAAGTTTACACTTTCGATTAGTGCTACAAGTTTTCCAAAGCATTTTTATTTGAAGCCAAAAAAGTAAAACAAAGAGTTTCGGGTAAAATTTCCATGTTTGGTTTTTCATTTCAAAATTTGTCAAATTATTCGTAGCATTGTTAATTGCAATTTGATTCGTTAAAAAATTATTACTTTTTGAGTTAAATCAAATTTAACATAAAGCACGAAAAATACTTTTATTTATGACTTTCCAACAATGGATAATACGGTCTACCACGTAACAATACCTGATGATCGACCCATAAAACTGACGGGAACGGCGTTTTAGTTGTTGCCAGACTCGTATTCTGGAATTTGTGAGAAAAATAAAATAAGTTTTTAATAGGTAAATATTAAGTTTATTTTATAAAAGATGCCTAAAGTGATGCCCCATTACCCATAAATTAAAAGCATTTCAAGCTTCTCCTCGACTGAGTATTGAAATGGCATGATTATACCTGAACTAAACACAAATGTTCACCACAAAACAAACTTTTAATTTTCACTTTTTACCAACGATGTTTAAGTGTTGGAAGATTTGTTGCGAATGTGAATGTGTCTTTATTCACAAAGTGACCTAGGGTTGTCACCAGGGTTTTTAAACTTTGGGTGAATTAAGCAATTTATTTTATGGGAAGGTTCAATAACCGATAGGTATATTGACTTTGGAGACGGCAAAATTAAAACACAAAATTGTAGACAGATATACTAACGAAAATTAGAAGCTGGTAAACGATTTTCTTATCAAGTTAAAATCTAATATTGCAAAATTTATTTTTTATTATGATTATAATTACCGTGTAGCTGTTAGTTACGATGTTGTGAACTTTTAAAGAAATAGCGAAGACCCTTATTCCGGTCCTGTAAAATGTAACGTTGCACTTTTTAACTTAACTTTATGACTGTCATAAATAATCAGCCAAGTACCGAGAACCAATACCATTGTTAGGTGAATTGGTCAGCTTATGTAGTAAATCATTTTAAAAAATACCCTCTAATCTGGAAATGGTTTTATTTAATGAACCCAAATTAGTAAAATTATTTCAATTACACTAAATTGTGTGAAAATATGTTACTGTTCGTACATAAAAAAACTAATAAATTGAGCAATTAGTAATTGAAAGATAGCCAAAATTTTACCTGATTAAAAAAAAAGATTTTTTCTTGGTTTCTATGTACCTTAATAATATAAAATTACTAATGCAATTTATGAGAATTGACAAATTATTTTAAAGGCCTATTTTGCCACGGGCGGTAAAACTTAACTCACCCTGTACAGTGTGTCCAAGGATGGGGTTGACAAGAAGGAAAAAGCTTTTATTTTCAACTTTACGCCAAAAAGTTATTCTTTATAAAAAGTTTTGCTTGTCATGGATAGTCGGAAACAATTACCAAAGTTTTATTAAAATTTGTAGTGTTGTAAAAATTACAAAACATGAAATTGACCTTAAGAAAAGTAGCCTTATTTTTTATTTTTGTAAAAGGTATTATTTCAGAAAGTTGTTTCAAAACTTAAAAAAAGCTTCCATACAAAGTTTGGTAGAGGTAGTGATAAAATTTTGTTGTTACTTATTTGATTTACTTAAAATGACAAATTTTATGATATTTTGTAATCATAATCAATCAAGAATGTGGGTCGAAATGGTATCAATTCGCATTAACAGTATTGCCAATAACTTATTTTAAATTATTTGGCAACTAAAATAACAGTTCTGTTGACTTGCGCGTGCGTACCGACTTCGCCACGTAACCGTTTTGAAATTATTAAATGAAAATAATTATTATTTCATCAAGTTTTGGTGTCCATTCTCGAATCCGGAACTTTTGCTGGAGCCAATTAATTTCATTCCATGATCGAATTAATATTCGCCACAAAAAAAAACGTGACCCGGAAAATTTGCCGCACTGTCGGCCATTTAAAAAATAATGAGATGACTCGCCTTAAATGATATTAATGAACTTTCAGAATTTAACCAGTTTAATGTGTTTTCCGCGTATAAAATCCGTAAAGTTATAAAGCCAATGTCACAGGCATTTGTCGAACGGACACAACGATATCGCGGATCGTTAAAATAATCGGCGATAATTAAATGAGTCGAAAGTGGACATCGCAAGCCTTACAACAATCTGTAATCGTAAACGAAGCAAGGTGGAAACGAGAAATCCAATACTGCATTGGCCATCTTTCAGCTGTCCCCTTCGCGACCAAATGCATCATCCAATTAACCTATTCGCTTGGAATAACGCCCCGTTTTCAAGTGGCGTCGATTTCAATGTACTTACACGTATTTACAGTGAAACCTTGATGCAGCGGCTTCAACGTCTAAACTAAATACATTTTTTTAAACTGATAGTTTTGGACCAAATGAAGATTGAAATAAAAAGTATTTCAAAGAAAAATAATCACTTCTATTCTTGGTTGATGAAGTTTTCCATTTTCTTGTTTTCAAATGATTACAACAAGGGTTGACTCTTAAGAGTCGGTTTGCCTAGGTGAAATCATGCAACTTTTAAGATTCAACCCTTGTTGTAATCATTTGAAAACAAGAAAATGGAAAAAATGTAACTTTATGAATATGTGGATACTAACATAAGTCAAAAAAAAAAAATGTACACTGCAATTTGCATGGTTTTACCTAGGAGAACCGAATTTTATGATTATGATGACAACAAGGGTTGACTCTTAAGAGTCGGTTTGCTTAGGTGAAAGCATGCAAATTGCAGTGTGTTTGTTTTAACGTGTTTGTTTATACATATAATTTTTTGAACTAATGAATTTTGAATTTTTGTTTAAAAAACATATAGTTGAATGGAGAAGACTGTGTTTTTATTGAAACCGAATCACCATATCCAATGAAAATTCATTTGTGTAAAAAATAGTTCATCACCTTAAATTAAAAGTAATTTATAAATTTATGCGACCGAATGAAATAATTTAAGAATAAATTTCAGGCGCATTTTAGTTCAAGTACATTCTAATCTGGTTGCGATAACATCAAATGTCGACGGTAAAAGGAAAAAAATAGTAAGCGATTTGCCTGTCATTCCACTGCGAATTTATCAACTTAGCGAAACGCAGGACTTATCTAAATTAATCTGCCAGTTACATTTTGTAACCTTAACCAAACGAACGCCGAAACAATGAGGCGGTTATTACAATGCAATCCTCGTATCTCCAGCCCCACGATTAGTAAGACGGTAGTCACTGAAAATGAGACAAGAGCAATGTTTTGCAAACTGTGTTCGAGTTGCTTACAACGATTTCTCATTTTGTACAGACATGGATTTGTAAACAATTTTTTCTGCAACCATCACTTGTGGCCACCCCAAAAATTGAGCTTTAATTGAAAGCTATGTATTTGAAATTTAGTGCACGTATGACTCTGGTATAAGGCTAGAAATATCTCGGCGTTAGTTTTCGAGAAAATAAATAAAAACTGATTTTTTATAAAAATACTATCTCCCAATTTCGTCAAATTTCACTTTTCAAGATCAGTATTATTGAGGCAAATATGTCCAAAGTAAAAAAAAATCCCAAAGGTGTAATCTTAACAGTAAATGTAATTATTTATGACTGTAAAGGTCGTCAGGTAGTGTCCGAAAAGTTAAGTACGATTTAAATTTATGGCATTGTAAAAATTTGTCACTGTCGAGTGGAAGCCAGTCGAAGTGAACATCAGGAGCGTACTTAAATCAAACCTTTTTACATTCTTCTAGATTTCTAAAATTTTTGTAAGTCCTCTAATAAATTACGATTATGAAAACGAACTTGATTTAAAGCAAAGATGTTGAATTATAATTTTTTTAATCGAAGAGGACCTATTACATTTTGAATTAATGTTTGAGTTCAAAGATGAATGCGAAAGATTTTGAATAACAGGCTGATAATGAGTATCAAACTAAATGATTTCGGAACTCGTTCGAAACTAACTTTGTCATCCCCGTAAATTTAGAAATTAGTTTCACGGATTATTGTCGTCGTAGGGTGCTGATCGAGTCTTTCCTGAGAACCTGTTCAAAAGCAAGTCTCATCCATAAATATTTAATGACTTTATTGCTAAAGTTGCTTCGGAATTACATTTTTCAATAGTAAACGTAGTCGTAAAAATCGACTGTCATTATAAACGTAAGGTGGGTGTATTACTTTTGTTATCAGTTCAACTTCAGCTTTTGAAGAGTAACTTTGTCCAAAAAGTTTTTATCTGTGTATTTTATTTGTGTGTGATTTAATTAGTTTTTGTTTATAATGCCGGTTATCTTTACCTTCAAAGAAAAGACTGATAGGATATTAATTTATGGAGAAGCACGGCAAAATTCTGTTCAAGCTGCTCAAATTTACGCCCAACGTTTTCCGCGAAGAATTCCGCCAGAAAGAAAAATATTTCAAAGACTTGTTGATTCCTTGAAACAAAACGGAAATTTAAAGGGCAAAGAAAAAATGATAGTGAATCCCACGGTCAGGCATGAAGTCAATCAAACTGCAGTTTTAAATCTCGCCGATCATAATCCCCAATTGAGCATTAAGGAAATCAGTAGGGAGGATATTAAAAAAACACAAATATTACCACATAGAATTACATCAGCAACTGCATGATCGAGATTTCGAAAGCCGCGTAAATTTTTGTCAATGGGCAAATGGAAAGCTCCGTGAAGATCTAAAATAACTCAACATCCATACTTTAAATCATGTTCGTTCTCATAATCGTAATTTATTAGAGGACTTACAAAAATTTTAGAAATCTACAAGAATGTAAAAAAGTTCGATTTAGGTACGCTCCTGATGTTCACTTCGACTGGCTTCCACTCGACAGTGACAAATTTTTACAATGCCATAAATTTAAATCGTACTTAACTTTTCGGACACTACCTGACGACCTTTACAGTCATAAATCATTACATTTAATGTTAAGATTCGAATATAAGGGAATTTTAGGCTAATTACAGCTTTTGGATTATTTTTTTTTTACTTTGGACATTTTTGTCTCAATAATGACGAAATTGGGAGATAGTATTTTTATAAAAAATCAGTTTTTATTTTTTTAATTTTATTACGGTCTAGAATTTCCGTCTTTGCGTTTTAAACGATGGAGTAACCGATTGGTTTGAACAATAATAATCGTTGCATGTTGGAGCGCTGGTAAAATATGCGATCTGCGAATGGAAAACGAGGGAAATGAAAATAGCATTTATGCACCCAATAAACTTTACAAAGGAATGTAAGAATACACTCACAAGCCGGAATGTGTAGCTTTTATGCAAATACCAGTTCTTACTGATTATACAGCTTGCAAGTTCACTTAATTTATAAGGCCGAAGCAATTTAAATATTATTGCATTTTAGTTGTGTATGCACTGGCGAAATTGGTCTTTACAAATGTGCAATTTGCAATATTCAGTAATGAGAAAAACCCAAGTAAATGCATGTGTGTAATTGAAGTTTTTGTGCGAGTTAATGAAATGGACTTGTTCTTAATTGCAAGCACCGAGTTTCGCTCGACAAAGTAACTTTTATTGCCGGTCGTGTTATTATGTAACGTTCTTCCTTGGCCTTGCCGCTTTGACACCGGAGGGGTCATGCGAACAGGTGCTCCGCAAAAAACGCGACAACTTGCGACCAAGCGCTTGTATTCGCCACTTTACAAGTTCCAAACATTTATTGTAACGTTTTGTCTACAGTACAACCTGTTTATAGCGCCCAATCAAATTTGGACGCTTTAAGGGGGCCACTTGAGAAGCAAGATTTACAAGATGGCGCCACCGTAGTAAAAGTGTCAATTTTGTAAAATCTCTTTTCATTAACAAGCTTTTTTATATATAAAACTAGTGGCGGATATATAAGATAAAAAAATGATCTAGGTATAGACATAAATTTGCCATGGAAAAACTTGAAAAAAGTATTTATTCAAAAATATCACACA
Organism: Dascillus cervinus; assembly: GCA_949768715.1. NCBI lineage: Eukaryota > Metazoa > Arthropoda > Insecta > Coleoptera > Dascillidae > Dascillus > Dascillus cervinus. Next base: position 30,578,572 of record OX458319.1, on the reverse strand, counting down.
TTTTGCGATGCTTTTTGACTTAAATACTAACAAATGTGATTAGATAATGTACGAGTATACTTATGATTAATGTTTCCAGGGTGTGATCAGCAAGATTTTCTTTACTTTTAACAAAAAATTCGAATATTATTGAAAGTTTGACATTTTTGAATAAATACTTTTCTCAACTTTTTCCATGGCAAATTTATGTCTATACCTAGATCATTTTTTAATCTTTTATATGTATCTGCCATTAGTTTTTTATATAAAAAAGCTTGTTAATGAAAAAAGCATTTTACAAAATTGACACATTTTTCTACGGTGGCGCCATCTTGTGAATCTTGCTTCTCAAGTGGCCCCCTTAACAGCTTTAACTGTATTCCTAATTTCGAAATTTCAAGACAGGAAATAAATAATAAATCTCGTGACGTTACATGTTTTGCAAGTTTCGGTTCGACATATTTATGAAAAGTTTTGTTATTAAATTTGCGGCGTTCTTAACCTTTTTAATTTTTTAGTGAACCTTGTTCTTTGAGGGCATTTTTTATGAAGTTGACTTGTCGGGTTCGGCGTCTTTCACGTGGAAAGGTTGGAAAATTCGCATCTGAAATGAAATCATCAAAATTGTTATGTTTCATAAAAAATAATAACTTTGTTCGAGGACATTTCATATCTTTTGACCTAATTGTGAAATTACCGTGTTTTATGTGTTTGATTTTTTCTGTTGTGTTTATGGATTTTTTATTATGGATTTTACTGTATGTTGAAATTCTTGTGAGCCCAATTTTGAATCGTTTAAAATTTAACTAACATCGAGCGAATTGTGAGAGAAGTTTTAAATATGAGATAACATTTTTACATTTTTAAGTAATGAATTTTTAAACAATTTAAACATCAAATCGACCGTTAGAAAATATAAAAGTTTGAAGAAGTGAAATTAGCGTTATTCTTCAAGTTACATAAAAATGTTTGTGAGATGAATTGTAGACATAAAAATATTCTACAATTAGTGTTCTAATAATTTTTCGAAATGTCGAACCGTTCTTTTTTAATATCTAACCTAACCTATAATCGCAAAAAATGCAAGCATTTTGAAGAAGTAAAAATAACATTGACATTTTTCAAGTTACAAGAAAATATTTCGAAGATAAGTAGTAGTCGTGAAGTTTCTCTATAATCGCTATTCTAGTAATTTCTCTATATCTCGAACCGTTAAGAAGTTGTGAATTTTTCAATGACGATCTAACATATAATCGCAAAATATGTAACCAGTTTTATGAAGTAAAAATATCATGGCCATTTGTCAAGTTACAAGAAAATATTTCGAAGATAAGTTGTAGTGGTAAAGTTTCTCTATAAGTACTATTCTAGTAATTTCTCTATATCTCGAACAGTTAAGAAGTTGTGAAGTTTTCAATGACGATCTAACATCTAATCACAAAAAATGTAAGCAGGTTGATGAAGTAAAAATATCATTGCCATTTTTCAAGTTACAAGAAAATATTTCGAAGATAAGTTGTAGTCGTAAAGTTTTTCTATAAGTACTATTCTAGTAATTTCTCTATATCTCGAACCGTTAAGTAGTTGTGAATTTTTCAATGACGATCTAACATATAATTGCAAAAAATATAAGCAGTTTGATGAAGTAAAAATATCATTGCCATTTTTCAAGTTACAAGAAAATGTTTAGGAGATAAGTTGTAGTCATAAAGAGGCTCTATAATTACCGTTCTAATAATTTTGTCACATCTCGAAGCGTTACGAATTTAGGATTTTTTTGAGCAAGTAAAAATAGCATTGTACGCTTTTAAATACAAAAATAAATAATGAAACCTCCATTAAATATTTTTTTGTTAGATCGTGACAATTCCGTTTGCGTGATGCATTAAAATTTACTGTAAACAGAATATTTTCAGCCGAACCTTTCATAAAGTCGTGGAGATTGGTTTCATCGAAAAAAACCTTTCAGCTCTGCCCCAAAAAGCATCCAAATAATTATAAATCGTTAATTTCGATTCGGCTGTGTTTTTCAAAATCTAATCAATGTTTGGGTTCAAGAACTACCAAACATGTTATTGTGACTTTTGGTCTTCAGATTATTAATAACTTTATTCACTAATTGCACAAAAAAAGATTAAATTATTCATTCGATTCAATGTTAATTCTAAAGGAGTTCCAATTGAGATTCAAAGCAGCGCTTCAAAGATTACTTAAAAGGCAAGACTTAGTTTATTACATCACATGAAAGCTCACTATTTACAGGTTACAGCGGCATTTAACATAACAACTTTACGGCGATAATTAAGTTGAAATTAATTTCGCATTCAAGGAAAACTTTCCAACCGACTCCAAAACACTTTGTAAATAATAAGTAATTTTTTTGTACAAATTTACATCCGATTTGCAATATTTAAAGGTTTTTTTAATCACTTCCCACGATTCTGACTACATCAAAGACAAAAAACCTCCGTTAACTCCTCCACAATCCGAACCGAACTTTTTTCCATCGAGAAAGAATGACTGGAAAAAACTCAAAAAGAATTTGATTCCTCCTGGAATATCCGACCGATCCAAAGAAACGTTTCGTGTTATTTGCCATTTTATCATCTTAATCTTCAACACGAACTGCTTGCAATTAGTTTAGATAAGATACCGGCGATTGTTGCGATTGACCAGGAGATTAATGAAGAAGTTACAATTACAAGTTCTTATCTTGTCGACCTAAATGCAGGCGTCAAAACTAGCAAATGGCATTTTAAACATGCAGCTTGCATGCGCTTCAACTGCAGTCGACATTCATTATGTGCTTCGGTCATTTCGATGAAACAAATTCTGGAGATATAATCGAACCTCCTGGGAAAGATTAACCGAAATAAACTCATCGATCATGAAGAATTGCGAAAGTTTTCCTTGTAAAAAATCACAGAGAATTAAGCGTCGAGGGACCCGAAACTCCTCTGCGCACATCCATTCAGCTCATTATGCACAAAAGAAGTAATAATTAGGTTATCTCTGTGGATTTTTATTGAAATAGTCGAACGAGTTTCCTGTGGACCGTTTAGCACAAAGATATCTCGGTAATGAATACCTAGCTAACGGTCACTCTGGGCGTAATTAATCACTCGTTTCTATGCAGGACGTTCTAAGAACATCTTCAACGGTTTTGTGAATAACGATAAGGAAGAGGCGATTTTCGAATCGTGCAAAAATGCTGCTGGGTCGCTTTTTGTTTGGGAATATTTATTGCGTAGGCCAAATTTAAAAATAAAAGTTAAATGATTGTTAAAGTCGACGAACTCGACGGGGAACGTTGTGAGATATAAATTATTTTTTCCTGGATTCCCAGTGGCGCTTTTTACTTGCTCAAAGTTTTTACATTCATGGCGATTAGGAATTTTAGATGTTTAAATAGTTGTCGAATACTTTGAACTAGGCAAAAATGGCAAGTAAAGTAGAGATGTCTTGTATCTACAATTTTCTTATCAATATTTTTCTGGAGATTTTTGAGATGACAGTTTAAAATATTTGAAAATTCGTAATTTAAAAACGGTTCGTGATACCGAAATTTTGTTAGAATAGAAATTGTAAACTTCTTTTGTGACTACAACTTATCTTCTAAACATTTTCTTACGACTTGAAAAATGGCAATGATATTGTTAATTTGTCAAACTGCTTGCATCTTATGCGTTTAAAAATCTGTAACTCTATAACTATTCGAGATATAGAAAAATTATTACAACAGTAATTGTAGAGCCTTTTTATGACTACAACTTATCTACTGAACATTTTCCTATAACTTGAAAAATGGTCATTCTAAACATTTTTTTTTATAACCTAATCTAACCTACAAGCGCAAAAATGATGAAATAAAAATAGCATTGTCATTTTCCAAGTTTAAGGAAAATGTTTAGAAGATAAGTTGTAGCCATTAAAAGCCTCTACAATTATTGTTGTAATAATCTTTCGGTATCTCAAACCGTTTTTTCGCTTTTTGTTTGGGAATATTTATTGCGTGGGCCAAATTTAAAAATAAAAGTTAAATGATTGTTAAAGTCGACGAACTCGACGGGGAACGTAGTGAGATATAAATTATTTTTTCCTGGATTCCCAGTGGCGCTTTTTACTTGCTCAAAGTTTTCACATTCATGGCGATTAGGAATTTTAGATGTTTAAATAGTTATCGAATACTTAGAAATAGGCAAAAATGACAAGTAAAGTAAAATTTCTTGCATCTACAATTTTCTTATCAATATTTTTCTGGAGAAGAACCGGGTGTCTCAAAGTACTTCCAAATTTTTGAGATGACAGTTTAAAATATTCAAAAATTCGTAATTTAGAAACGGTTCGAGATACCGAAAAATTTTTAGAATAGAAATTGTAAACTTCTTTTGTGACTACAACTTATCTTCTAAACATTTTCTTACGACTTGAAAAATGGCAATGATATTGTTAATTTGTCAAACTGCTTGCATCTTATGCGTTTAAAAATCTGTAACTCTATAACTATTCGAGATATAGAAAAATTATTACAACAGTAATTGTAGAGCCTTTTTATGACTACAACTTATCTACTGAACATTTTCCTATAACTTGAAAAATGGTCATTCTAAACATTTTTTTTTATAACCTAATCTAACCTACAAGCGCAAAAATGATGAAATAAAAATAGCATTGTCATTTTCCAAGTTTAAGGAAAATGTTTAGAAGATAAGTTGTAGCCATTAAAAGCCTCTACAATTATTGTTGTAATAATCTTTCGGTATCTCAAACCGTTTTTTCGCTTTTTGTTTGGGAATATTTATTGCGTGGGCCAAATTTAAAAATAAAAGTTAAATGATTGTTAAAGTCGACGAACTCGACGGGGAACGTAGTGAGATATAAATTATTTTTTCCTGGATTCCCAGTGGCGCTTTTTACTTGCTCAAAGTTTTCACATTCATGGCGATTAGGAATTTTAGATGTTTAAATAGTTATCGAATACTTAGAAATAGGCAAAAATGACAAGTAAAGTAAAATTTCTTGCATCTACAATTTTCTTATCAATATTTTTCTGGAGAAGAACCGGGTGTCTCAAAGTACTTCCAAATTTTTGAGATGACAGTTTAAAATATTCAAAAATTCGTAATTTAGAAACGGTTCGAGATACCGAAAAATTTTTAGAATAGAAATTGTAAACTTCTTTTGTGACTACAACTTATCTTCTAAACATTTTCTTACGACTTGAAAAATGGCAATGATATTGTTAATTTGTCAAACTGCTTGCATCTTATGCGTTTAAAAATCTGTAACTCTATAACTATTCGAGATATAGAAAAATTATTACAACAGTAATTGTAGAGCCTTTTTATGACTACAACTTATCTACTGAACATTTTCCTATAACTTGAAAAATGGTCATTCTAAACATTTTTTTTTATAACCTAATCTAACCTACAAGCGCAAAAATGATGAAATAAAAATAGCATTGTCATTTTCCAAGTTTAAGGAAAATGTTTAGAAGATAAGTTGTAGCCATTAAAAGCCTCTACAATTATTGTTGTAATAATCTTTCGGTATCTCAAACCGTTTTTTCGCTTTTTGTTTGGGAATATTTATTGCGTGGGCCAAATTTAAAAATAAAAGTTAAATGATTGTTAAAGTCGACGAACTCGACGGGGAACGTAGTGAGATATAAATTATTTTTTCCTGGATTCCCAGTGGCGCTTTTTACTTGCTCAAAGTTTTCACATTCATGGCGATTAGGAATTTTAGATGTTTAAATAGTTATCGAATACTTTAAACAAGGCAAAAATGGCAAGAAAGTAGAGATTTCTTGTATCTACAATTTTCTTATCAATATTTTTCTGGAGAAGTACCGGCTGTCATCAAAATACTTCCAAATTTTTGAGATGACAGTTTAAAATATTCGTAATTTAAAAACGGTTCGTGATACCGAAAAATTTTTAGAGTAGAAATTGTAAACTTCTTTTGTGACTACAACTTATCTTCTAAACATTTTCTTGCAACTTGAAAAATGGCAATGATATTGTTAATTTGTCAAACTGCTTGCATCTTTTGCGTTTAAAAATCTGTAACTCTATAACGATTCCAGATATAGAAAAATTATTAGAACAGTAATTGTCTTTTTATGACTACAACTTATCAACTGAACATTTTCCTATAACTTGAAAAATGGTAATTCTAAACATTGTTTTATAACCTAATCTAACCTACAAGCGCAAAAATGATGAAATAAAAATAGCATTGTCATTATTCAAGTTTAAGGAAAATGTTTAGAACATAAGTTGTAGCCATTAAAAGCCTCTACAATTATTGTTGTAATAATTTTTCAGTATCTCAAACCGCTTTTAAGTTACGAATTTTTAAACATTAAAAAAAGCCAGTTTTGAATGTCCCTGATTTTTTAAGAGAATTGAAACGTCCGATCCTTCGGAAATTTCAATTGGCTGTAATTTTCTTTGATTTGGTGTAATGTGAATGTGTGTAATTTTGGTCCTTTGATTTTTGAAGTTTCCAATCTGGCGCAGGGTTCAAAGGAAACCAGCAGCTTTGATATGCGATCGGACCTTGATTATTGTAACGCTCCATTTTACACTGAAATATTGTTCAGCCAAAACAAGGCTCGTTACAAAAGTAGCAAGCGTGTGTTTTCATTAAATTTCGTTAACAATATTTACAGCTCCCTCGAAAGCATTGCAAACCTAATAAGTCCTCATCTGTAAAGAGGAAAAAAATATATCTCTCAACATATCCGGACTTTATTCCGGGCATTTTGGGACTTGAAAGCTTGATATATAGCCTACTTACAGCTGTTTGCCATTTCAACTTTTTTGTACCACATACTAACACGGGATGAACGATACGAGGAGAGCGCCGCGGCAGAACGTGTATTTATAAACTTCAACCCCTACCTACGGATCATCAATAACTTTTCACGGTTTAAAATTTAATGCGGATAAATAATGAAGAATTACACAACGCGCGCGCAGGTTGGAAAAGAAGCATTTTTCAAATTACGGACAGCGAACAATTCAACGAGAAAACCTTTCATGGAGATATTGCGTTCATAACTGCCGCGGATGGGGAAGAAATTTTGATATTGAATGCGAGCCGTGAATGCAGAAATGCTCGACGAGGTTGCATTTAGCGACACGGTGGTGCTTTTTGCTGTTTTGCATTTTGAAATGATTGCATAGAAACTTTAGTGCGGCTGTTCGATGCGATGCTTAAACGCAGATATAATAGAAAAATGTTGATTAAATCCGAGTCGTTTTTCTATGCAAGTGGAACATTAGCTACGCCCCGAGCACATCCGCTAAACAATTTATGAAGCTGGATGTTATTTTAGAATCGCATAAATGCGAATTACAAAGGTATTCCTGGGAGGAAAAAACGCCTCATAATAAACCATAACTTCGCAGCCATCAAAAGAAACAGAAGATTGAAATTGCCAACTTTTAAATAAAACATAAAACAGATTCGGTTTGGAATTAAAAAAAAATGGCTTTAATAAAGATTGGAGAACCTTGCAATATCTACAACTTTTGTTACAAACATTTTTTCGCACTGTTTAGCTGTATTGTTGAAATAATAAAATTCAAAACTTGAAAACGGTTGGAAATATGAAAAAATAGTGGGAACAAGAATTGTAGAATGCTTTAATATCTACAACTTTTATTATTGACATTTTTTCGTCATTTGCTAAATAGTGCCCGTTTTCGTCGTCCAAAGCCGTTACATCTTCAATTTCAATTATTTAGTTTAGTTGTAATTTTGGAATAATAAAATTCAAAACTTGAAAATGGTTGGAAATATGAAAAAATAGTAGGAACAAGAATTGTAGAATACTTTAATATCTACAACTTTTATTCTTGACATTTTTTCGTCATTTGCTAAGTAGTGTCCGTTTTCGTCGTCCAAAGCCGTTACATCTTCAATTTCAATTATTTATTATTTAATTGAAATTTTGGAATAATAAAATTCAAAACTTGAAAACGGTTGGAAATATGAAAAAATAGTGGGAACAAGAATTGTAGAATGCTTTAATATCTACAACTTTTATTATTGACATTTTTTCGTCATTTGCTAAATAGTGCCCGTTTTCGTCGTCCAAAGCCGTTACATCTTCAATTTCAATTATTTAGTTTAGTTGTAATTTTGGAATAATAAAATTCAAAACTTGAAAATGGTTGGAAATATGAAAAAATAGTAGGAACAAGAATTGTAGAATACTTTAATATCTACAACTTTTATTCTTGACATTTTTTCGTCATTTGCTAAGTAGTGTCCGTTTTCGTCGTCCAAAGCCGTTACATCTTCAATTTCAATTATTTATTATTTAATTGAAATTTTGGAATAATAAAATTCAAAACTTGAAAACGGTTGGAAATATGAAAAAATAGTGGGAACAAGAATTGTAGAATGCTTTAATATCTACGACTTTTATTAGTGACATTTTTTCGTCATTTGCTAAATAGTGCTCATTTTCGTCGTCCAAAGCCGTTACATCTTCAATTTCAATTATTTATTATTTAGTTGTAATTTTGGAATAATAAAATTCAAAACTTGAAAACGGTTGGAAATATGAAAAAATAGTGGGAACAAGAATTGTAGAATACTTTAATATCTACAACTTTTATTATTGACATTTTTTTGTCATTTGATAAATAGTGCCGGTTTTCGCCGTCCAAAGCCGTTACATCTTCAATTTCAATTATTTATTATTTAGTTGTAATTTTGGAATAATAAAATTCTAAACTTGAAAACGGTTGAAAATATGAGAAAATACTAAGAACAAGAATTGTTGAATACTTTAATATCTACAACTTTTATTATTGACATTTTTTTGTCATTTGCTAAATAGTGCCCGTTTTCGTCGTCCAAAGCCGTTACATCTTCAATTTCAATTATTTATTATTTAGTTGTAATTTTGGAATAATAAAATTTAAAACTTGAAAACAGTTGAAAATATAAGAAAATAGTAATAACAAGAATTGTAGAATACTTTAACATCTACAACTTTTATTATTGACATTTTTTCGTCATTTGCTAAATAGTGCCGGTTTTCGCCGTCCAAAGCCGTTACATCTTCAATTTCAATTATTTATTATTTAGTTGTAATTTTGGAATAATAAAATTCAAAACTTGAAAACGGTTGAAAATATGAGAAAATAATAAGAACAAGAATTGTTGAATACTTTAATATCTACAACTTTTTATTATTGACATTTTTCGTCATTCGCTAAATAGTGCCCGTTTTCGCCGTTCAAAGCCGTTCCATCTTCAATTTCAATTATTTATTATTTAGTTGTAATGTCGGAATAATAAAATTCAAAACTTGAAAACGGTGGAAAATATGAGAAAATAGTAAGAACAAGAATTGTTGAATACTTTAATATCTACAACTTTTATTATTGACATTTTTTCGTCATTTGATAAATAGTGCCAGTTTTCGTTGTCCAAAGCCGTTACATCTTCAATTTCCATTGTTTAGTTGTAATTTTGGAATAATAAAATTCAAAACTTGAAAACGGTTGAAAATATGAGAAAATAGTAAGAACAAGAATTGTATAATACTTTAACATCTACAACTTTTATTGTTGACATTTTTTTGTAACTTAACAAATAATGCCCTTTTTACTTGATCGAACCGCCCCATTTTTAATTGAGGTTTAATTTTCAAGAACAAAATAAATTCACCATAACTTAATTTTTCTTATGCGCATTTTTCTGTTACAAGAAAAATAGCGCCCGTTTCGGTCCATCAAATCTTTCCGTTTCTAATTCAAGCTGTGTTGTGAACACTGCGGTACAATGTTATAAGCTACTCGGTTTAAATTCACCTGGGTTGAAGAACCCTTGTTTTGTGCATCTGTACAGGGATCCCAAGGCCGCCACACAAACCTACACCAATTCATACGTCATTATCAAGTGAATGCCCGACCTTTCTTTTCAACCTCTTCGATACCTCGAATTTTGTGAACAATAAATTTGCCCGAATTTCGTCCGGAATGTGGGCAGGCACTATCGACATTCTGAAATTTTTATGCGACAACAATAAACCAATCAATTTTTTTCAAATAATTAAAACCAAACGCGATGAGGCGCACCGAATTAATTAATTTGGAATATAGTGTCGGGACTCGCTCTCGTGTTACTGCGTCGCTTCTGTAATATTATTTAATTTACACCAACGAAATGTTTACTTTGTTAGTGCTACCATTTCGTGCGGCTAATTTTACATAAGCCTAATGTGACTTGGGCGCCCCTTTACGCAGTTTATCTCCCTAGTTAGAAACGCGCTTATAATAAGTACGAACTGTACACTGTTTTAACAAAATCACCAACGAAATTGTTACATTTTTCGATTGAAATCTCGCGCGCCTTGTCCGTTTCAATTGACTGGCAGTGTACCAGTGGCGGCTCGTGGTGCAATAAAACAGGTGTTCTGCAATTTGCATCTCATATAATCAGGGTCGTGTTTTTATTTATTTATCATTTATCAACCCACGAAATATACCAGGATTTTGAGAAGTCTCGGTTTCATCATGCCAACTCAAAGACTCCACAAAATTTTATTCAGTTTATAATTTCTGATAGAATGTATCTATTTTTTGTCACATTATCATTATGCTGCTGTATGTGTTTCCAATATGCCGAATTTAACTGAGATTGGATGTTGATTGTTCCTAATATTGCTAACTCCATTGAATTGTGAAGATGACTTTTGGAGTTTTCATGCTTTTTTATTTTTTCACTCCAATGTGCTAAATCAGTCACTCCTACCTGTGTCCATGCTTTATCTCCACCAAAAAGCATGGAAAGCAAAAAAAAACATTTTTCTTGTTGCAGCCACAAATCCAGTTATTCCTTGCATAAATTTCTTTGTTGAACCGACTTTTATATGGTTTTCCACGACTAATACCGCTTGTTTCAATAATAATGTCCGGCAGCGGTCGACCTTTATTTTTCAAATCTATTTTTTCTTCGTAACTATACTTCACAAATCGGTTAAAGTTAATCAAATTGTTCACAACATCCATTGTCCAAAAAACACTAATACAATACACGAACACGAAAGTATAAAATCAAAGTATACAGGGTGAGTTATGTTTTACCGCCCGTGGAAAAATAGGCCTTTAAAATAATTTGTCAATGCTCATAAATTGCATGAGTAATTTTATATTATTAAGGTACATAGAAACCAAGAAAAAAAATTATTTTTTTTAATCAGGTAAAATTTTGGCTTTCTTTCCATTACTAATTGCTCAACTTATTAGTTTTTTTTATGTACGAACAGTAAAATATTTTCACACAATTTAGTGTAATTGAAATAATTTTACTAATTTGGGTTCATTAAATAAAGCCATTTTCGTATTAGAGGGTATTTTTTTAAATGATTTACGACATAAGCTGACCAATTCACCTAACAATGGTATTGGTTTTGGGTACTTGGCTGATTATTTATGACAGTCATAAAGTTAAGTTAAAAAGTGCAACGTTACATTTTACAGGACCGGAATAAGGGTCTTCGCTATTTCTTTAAAAGTTCATAACATCGTAATTAACAGCTACCTTGTAATTATAATCATAATAAAAAATAATTTTTGCAATATTAGATTTTAAACTTGATAAGAAAATCGCTTACCAGCTTCTAATTTTCGTTAGTATATCTGTCTACAATTTTGTGTTTTAATTTTGCCGTCTGCAAAGTCAATATACCTATCGGTTATTGAACCTTCCCATAAAATAAATTGCTTAATTTACCCAAAGTTTAAAAACCCTGGTCACAACCCTAGGTCACTTTGTGAATGAGGAAACATTCACATTCGCAACAAATCTTCCAACACTTAAACATCGTTGGTAAAAAGCGAAAATTAAAACTTTGTTTTATGGAATAGTGAACATTTGTGTTTAGTTTAGGTATAATCATGCCATTTCCATACTCAGTCGAGGAGAAGCTTGAAATGCTTTTAATTTATGGGTAACGGGGCATCACTTTGAGCATCTTTTATAAAATAAACTTAATATTTACCTATTAAAAACTTATTTTATTTTTCTCAAAAATTTCAGAATACGGGTCTGGCAACAACTAAAACGCCGTTCCCTTCAGTTTTATGGGTCGATCATCAGGTATTGTTACGTGGTAGACCGTATTATCCGTTGTTGGAAAGTCATAAATAAAAGTATTTTTCGTGCTTTATGTTAAATTTGATTTAACTCAAAAAGTAATAATTTTTTAACGAATCAAATTGCAATTAACAATGCTACGAATAATTTGACAAATTTTGAAATAAAAAACCAAACATGGCAATTTTACCCGAAACTCTTTGTTTTACTTTTTTGGCTTCAAATAAAAATGATTTGGAAAACTTGTTGCACTAATCGAAAGTGTAAACTTCAACTGATGTAACATGTAAATTGCATACCTTCCTCTCAATCTTTAATAGGTATTATGGCCGGGGCGGTAAAACTTAACTCACCCTGTACAACGACAAAGTCGCAAAGCGAAAAACCGCACGTAACATAACATCCGAAATCTGGAACAGAACTGCACAGATAATAAAACATAAAATAATAACTGACGAAAATTAAAACCCACGCACTTGAAGATAAGTTTCTGCGAACCTTGCAAATTTTCTGCCGAAGTTCGAAATACGGGAATTCTCGATTGTTTTCGGAACCGTTGAAAGCGCCATCATACAATTGTTGCTTGCAATACATTTAATCAAGGACATTATATTTAAGTGACTAAAAAGAGCATATAAAGAGCATATAAAGAGCATTAAACTAGCGAAAGAGTTTGGGTATGTGCAGGACGCGGGGGGGATAGTAGGGGTATCTCGAACAGTTCTGTGCACTGCCTCGAATGGCCCAGTATAAAAACAATGGTCCGCTCCGCTGAAACCACGACAAAACTTAACTGGTTTGTTGGAATGTTGGATCCTCGATTTCATGAAGACATGGAATTACACGGTGCGAATTGTTGCGATTAAGAAAATAAAATTCTGTGACGAAATTCAATTTTTTCTTTATTACGTTTTACTAATTAAATACAAACGAAGTTTTTGGCAGTTCTGCAGCTCTGCAGCACTTATGTAGGAGCCGCCACTGCAGTGTACGTCGCTGAGACGAATCTAAAAAACGAGTAATTACGAAATTAATTGCGGCGGTGTTTGAATGATGAACGATCAATCAATTTTGCGCCGAAGAACCGAATTAACGGTTGTATCTAACTGTCGGATTCCGAACAATGTAAACTAGTGCGAAAGTGGACCGAACTGTAATTACACAACGTCAAGAAAACGATCGAAATGCGTGCTGTCAGATGCGGGGAAATATCAATAAATGGGTATTAAAATGCCTGTGGACTTAATTCGATTACACGATGATTTATGTTATGTGACTTTGTTTTATAATAAATCGTTTTCATTTTTATTATCTTCGTCATTTGGATCCAGCTGATGGGACATGGATGTCGTTTTCATTTCACAAAAAGCACCTTACACAAAACCGCAGGCAAAAATCAATTTCTGTGTCACCCATTGTACTCACTTTTTTGGTGTCATTAGTGAAGTGTGCATTTGCTCCCTAAACGCATTCTGAACGTGCACTCGTCTGCACTTCTTGTGCTCGCTTGATTTAATTTGTACAAACGGCAAAAAAATGGAGCATTTATTATCAGATTGCTAAACAAACTTTTAGTATCGATTTTTAGTGTTGTTCGGTACAGTGGAACATCTAACTGTGATTTTTGCGGCCTTGCCTATTCAAAAAATCACAAATGAAAGCGGAAATAATTTTAAAAAATTTTACAGCGTGCCACTTAATTTTAATTACCTAATTCAAAATTGCTAAAATTCATAATGACCTGTGAAACGAGTCCACAACCACAAGATTATTTTAATAAAAAAAATTACAGTTGGAGATGCTTATCCTTCCAGTAGTCGCACCTTTTTTGAGATATTAGTAGTAGCTGCGGAGTAAGACTCCGCAAAAGAAAATTATATATTTTTTTTAAATTTTAAGTTAAAATTGGTAATAAATCATAGCTTTTCCAAGTGTATTATTAAGTTGTTATGCCATAAACATTAAAAAAAAAAAAAATTTAACAGAAAATTTTTCAAAAAACTTTAATGAATACTACCTACAACACAAAATTTTAATAATTTTACTAGATATTGTACAAAATAAATACTGAAAAATTTTTATTTTACTGGTTCTCTTGTGGACCATTGAACAAGCTAATTTTAACTTAAACTTTAACTTAAATTTTGGTGTACATGTCGCAGCCATATTGTAGAATCCGCCGCAATATGAAGCGGCTAGCCACTTTACAAAGCAGCTCTGTTTTGTAAAACGGCTGATTAACGTTTAGGCAGATTATTTAGCCGGAATGTTGACTATGTGTAATGTAGGGCGACAATGGGCCATATTGTAGATGTCGGCGGCGAATTGTAAATTGAATCGTTTTCTAAATGATTGGGGAGATTGTAAAATATATAATGAACAGAGAATTTTTACAATTTGATTAAAAATTTTAGGTGTTTTATGAATCGCTGAATAACTCAGTCCGTTTGATAAAGGAATAATTGTTAGACATTTTATAAAAAAAACCTTTTATATTGAGTTAAACCTTTTTCTTATAGTTATGACTTCATATTTTGCATATCTACAAGGAACGGTTTTCTCTATATAAAGTCCCTTTTCGCCGTTTTATAAAACGGCGACCCGTCATTTTGTTGCATTGAAGATCGCGAAACGTCGTTACAGTAAGGTTGACCAACGTTTAGCCGTATTACAAACCGCCTAATCGTTAAGCAGCCGATTTACAAAACCGAGCAGTTTTATAATGCGGCTAGCCGGTTTGTATTGTAGCGGATTCTACAATCCGTCTGCGACATCTATAACCCAATATCCCCAAAAAGTGGATATTGAACAAACTAATATTAACTTGACGATTTGTCAAACATCTTCAAAATTTACAATAAATTCATGTTTTTTTTTAATATGAAAAAACGTACGCTGTCATTTTGTGCAGTTTTTCCATCACAAACAAGCAACAACACACTTTGAAAATTATTGGACAGTGCACTTGTATCGAAAATGATTATTACAGATTTACCTTGGGCTGTTGTAAACCGAAAATGTCAAAATGTATACAAAGATTTACCTAAGACGTCAATAGTCTAAAAAAAACACAGTCGTGCGGACCGAGACTCCGCATGCGACTACTGGAAGGTTAAAAATGAAACTTTAAAACAAAAATGTTGCAAACTTGTCGTACTGTAATGTAATAAAAGAGTAACTACAAGAGACTCATGTAGGTAATTGCAGACGGTTACAAACTCTTGCGATCGAGTTACAAAAGAAGCAACTTTACCTTTGTTGCGCCTGAAATTTTCAACTGGGGCGAAAAAGAAAGAAAATTTTATTGTAGAACTTCAATATGTAGCTTATTTAATTCTTAATGTGACGGTGGACGTATTGAACAGGACTTTTGTAACAGTGGGACATATCTTTTCTATTAAGTTAGCAAAAGTGCATGGAAAAAAATAATAAAAGTAGCTCCCGAATGTGTCACGAGCCTTTCGGCAGCTCGAACAAAAATATTTAAAATGCCTCCGATTTGTGCGATAAACAACCATCTAATGACCTGTTGTACGAGCATTGTTCGTATTTCAACGGATGTAGGAGACCCATTGTTCCAGGAATGTTCTCACACCCAACCAGATAAGTTGAACAACTTTAAAATTGTAAAGAACCACAACGGCGCAAGAAACCTTAATAAATTTTTGGGATTGTATCACCGAATTAGAAAAAAAGAACGCGCATGTTTAATAAACGAGAGGGGAGCGATGCACGGTGCAGAACGAAGCGAGAAATATTAAGTTTCATTTAAATCGAAATTGAGTGCTCGCTGGAACAAATTACGTAGCAGATCCAGCTGTTTGTGTGAATGCAATGTTCACACCGCGTCCTTGCAAAGCCGAATCCGAGTCGTTCACAGGAAATAATGTTTAAGACTCATTCATTATTCAAACACAACTAGGATAATAACGAGCAATTTCGAGACGATTTCAAGCGAAAAAAGTTATTAATTTTTCAACCGACATTTTTTATTAGTTTTTTGTGCGCAAATACCGCAGTTAATGGTTTTCAAATTGGTCGCAGGTTTCACATGCAATGTTGTGTTCGGTATCATCGTCTAATCTCATCGAGAATCGAATAATTTCTACTATGGCGTCTAGACAACGGAAACGAGATTAGCATAAACGCCCAAACGTATTTTTATAGAGTCGTTATAATAATTTGCAGGAAACATTTTTTGATTGTCAATAATTGCTGGTTAGGTGACAGCCTCTGGACAAAATTTAATAATTTTGCTATTAAATTTAAATTCAAACAGTCCACTAATTTTATTGCTTGTTTAAATTGTTCTTGTTTGAGTTTCTGCGAGAAAATTGAATATTTCTTGTCGCGTTTTGCATAATTTGCCTCCGGACTGTTGTAAATGTAAAAAATAAAGGATATTCAAATGTGAAATGTAGTGGATTCCCAACGGAACTCGCTTAAACTAGTTTAGGCACAGAAGTAGTGAGATGGCTGCTTTATTTATTTTTATTCTCTCAAGAAATTACACAAGAATGGTTCCAGATGGACACATACGTCGCCGGTGCGCAGAACACTAAATTGACTCTCTGCGCCGAATAGGTCACGCCTACTGATGACGTACGTGTCAATCTGTGAACTTTCGGTGTTTATTAGTTTAAAAATATACCTCACGCGCTCCTGGAAACGTATCTTAATGTGAATCTAATTAAATTTATACCAAAGGTCGCGCTGAAACGTTTCAAATCGCATATTAACTAAAATAGAATGCAAGCTAATTTTTTTTAATAAATATTTACATTTATAAACATAATGCAGTTACAAATTGTAGCTGCGCACGCTACATAACATAATTAATCAAGCGCATAGTGCAATCGAGTTCAATTTGATTTAATTTTTCGAGCTTATAAAAGTAAACAACTGTCAGATATGACCTCACCTAATCTCTACAGATTAGCAAAATTAAATTATTAAAAGTAAACACCGGCAATTAATTTAATTAATCAAAAAATTGAAACAGCTTCTTTGATTAAGGAGCGACCCTTGCGAACAATTGAAACGCCCTTAAATTTCCGCACAAAAGTTTTTATTCAGCTGCAGGTCAAGGGTTTTCAAGTGACACCCCATCCACGTACACTGTCAGTCAATTTAAAACGGACTTGACGCGCGATATTTATTTACACCAATTTCGCTAAAATAATTTCACAGTCAACGATTTTAATAATTTGGTCAAAAACTAGGGTGCCAAGTCCGTTCCAGATTGACCGTCCTTTTAAACATCTTAAAATTTCCAAATTAGTCTCTTTTCCACGCGAGGACACATCAAGAGCGCGATTCGATCTTACCACCTGCCATTATGATGTCACAAACGCATTTCCGTATTTACCGAACAGTAAATAATTAATTCGCAATCTTGATCACATCCTCGAAGGACTCCGATACCTACATCCAATCAACCGGTTTAATTAAGAACTCAGGCGGAATTGGACGCACTTGCTGAATTCTTGACGACAATTTCCTTCCCAATTTGGCCCGACACAAACATTCATTTTCGAAATTGTGTTTAATTAACTTTCCCCCATATCAAAAATGCCAAAAAAATAAGCTTAGAATTGTACACCCCTATACTCAACTAAAACTTTATTTTATCTGTTTCTACAACCCAATGTAGCTAAAGTCTTCAAATTTACCTTTAAGTAACAAGTAAAACCTAAATTTAAATAAAACTTTATTTTAAAATACAAAATTTTATAACATGACGCTAAATGTTGTAGTTTAATATATGAATAAAAATCAATTGTATGAAAATAATAATAAAACTAGAAATATTTTTATATATAAAACTTTATAGTTAATATACACGAAATAACAATTTAGTAGATAATTAGAAATTAATTTATACCAATAAGCAGATTTTTTAGAAAATTAAATATATAAAAAATATTAATGAAGTTATAATTTTTTTGTTTTTGCGTATTTAATAACGGCATTATTTTCTGCGCGAAACTATTCTATTCCGAGAATTCTACGATCACTAGAAGTGTCCCAAATTTGAGGACAAAGACAGTCTGATAGTTTTTCGCTTCTCCTGAAAAGTTGACTTTTTTGGATTCAGGTACATTTTTCTACAAGACGGATAAATATATATATAGCTGAAGTGATTGAATGAGGGAATTTAAAAAATAATATCTGGAATTTGCGTAAAAAAATTCTAAAGTCTATTTTTTGACTTTTTTGCATAACGATTTTTTACGCAAATTCTAGAAATTATTTTTTAAATTCCCTCACTCAATCACTTCAGGTATAAATGCTTTATGACACAAAAAAAATTTCAAGGGTCTATCTTTACCCGTCTTGTAGGAAAATGTACCTAAATGGAAAAAGACAACTTTTCAGGAGAAGCTCTAAAGCGGGCTACACACCTTCCGGTATATCTCTCCGGTTTACCTTTACACGCAAAGTAAAACGTAAACAGTGGTGTAAAGATTGGTTAAAAGAAATAGAGTGGTATTCGCATGTAAATTTGATGCAGCGATTGAGATTTGCGCCGAAAGATTGGCACAATCAATGAATTCTTCGATACACTTACGGTTACTTTTGCGATTTTCCATCGGACTTGCACTATTAAGATCGTTGATACTAACACTGTCACAGAAACTGATAAAATACGCACAGTTCACCCTTTCCACTGTTTTTTTAAGGGTTCATTCTATCTCTTTCGAAAAAGCGAAATCTGAGTGTTAATGGAGTTTTTAAACTACCCTAGCAATTTAAACAGTTAACCCCCATTCAATTTTTTTCAAAGGCCATTGAATACCACTTTCTGAAAAGTGAAATCTCGGCGATTACTTTATTCCACTAACATTGTGCTATTTCAAAAATAAATACGGTATTATACCGATAATTCTGATATAACTTCGTGTTGGTCGAAATAGTCCAATTACTTACTATTTAGCCAAGAACTTATTTACATAGGTACCTATTTTAATTTTTCTTATTGTTAGTTCTTCGTTCGTAAAATAATCTAATCAAATACCATTCAAATTTTGATTTTTTTATATTAATTACATTACATTCAATCGTACAAATTTAACAATAAAAACACTTCAGCTGCGTGTCGTATTTTTAATGCATACAACTAGTTATTATAATTTAATCAATAAATTCAATTCAGTGAATGTACGGGAGCGTATTGTTTATGTAGATTATTTAACTTTACAGATTTGCGTTGTCGAGACCTATTCAGGATTTTTTGTCTGTGTTGGAAAAATTCCGCCTTTGAAAAAACGAAATTTCGGTGATAATTGGTAATCGAGCAATTTAGGGGTTACTGGAGAAAGTGATTTCGGTCCCTCATAAAATGTTAAAAGAAGAGAATTAAAGATCATTCACCGTGTCGTGTTTTTTAAGGGTTAATTTATTGCAGGGTGACCTTCGAAAAAACTAAATATCGATGACACAATGTCAATTTTCAATGATCAAGCCTTTTAGAGAAAACTCGAGAAAGCGACTTTCAATTTCTGTGAAGGGTTCATTTATTGTGATTGGAAAAACGAAATGTCTTGTTAAAATACGCAAACAATTTAAACAGAAAGTGGCTTTGACCCTTCATAAAATGTTGAAGAAAAGAATATTTTTCAGTTTCGGAAACGTGCAAGCAATGTATTAAAGAAACGAGACTTACGGTGCGAGAAACCTTGTCTCTGCGGTATATCTGCACAGGCGCACCGGTGTGGCTTCCCGGAGAGATATACCGGAAGGTGTGTAGCCCGCCTAACAGCTTGCTCTGTGTAAATCGCACGAATTGGCTGTTTTTGTCCTCAAATTTGGGTCACTTCTAGTTATCGTAGAATTCTTGGAATGGAATAGTTTTGTGCAGAAAATAATGCAGTTATTGAATATGAAAAACAAAAAAATAAAGTTTTTTTCAATTTTTTCATATCTGACCCCCTTAATCGATACCGGTTATTTTCGGTACAAATAATTAATCGGGCGACGGGAGAAACAAGCCTTTGCTTTTAATAAAATCGGATCAGAATCAAATATTCATGGGCGAAAATTGCCTCGAGAAAAATTAGCAGATTGAAGTTGAACTCTTGCGATGCGAGCATGTGAAGACAAAAGTGGGCTTTCCTTTTGCTTCTGTGCTGATCGCACACAATAGCGAAAGTTTACGCGCGAAAAGCGCCTGAAAAAAGTAGAGTGAGAAGAAAATGTGAACGATATGACAGTGCGAGGTGAGTTAATTTGGCAGCAACTTGAGATTAATTTCTCCTGCAATCAAAATTATTCACAGCTGTTTTAAAACTTGGAGAAGTTTAAAATATGTACTCACCAAGAAATTAAGTTCGGGATAATAAAGTTGTAACTTTGAAATGTGTACAGTTTATTTTGCTTGGAAATGGATTTATTTACACAGCTTAAGTCGTTTATTGAATCGATTAATCTTTTTAATTGATGATTAAGAAAAATATTTATTGCTCTTGAGTCACATGCAATTTGTAAAAATAATATCCGCACTGAAAAATTATTGTAAATAAGTTTTACTGAAAATGCTCCACAATGATGTATTTACAACTAAAATTTGATTTGATGTACTTCCTGAAATTATTCATGCAATTTATGAGAATTACTTATGATACCCTGTATAAATTATTGCTGCAACGAAATTTTTCATTGGGTTGCGCGCACTTTTCGCTCGGTGTGATCTCAACAAATTTTAATTGCAGAATTATGTTGTTTGCAAGCTGAAAACTTATTTATTGGTAATAAATCAAGAACTAATTTTAACCGGTTTGCAGCGAGGTAATTCATTCCACAATGACAAGAAAATATAGCCTGACACACTATACAGTAGTGTGTAAGCCAATTTCCATCTCGAAAGTAAAAACTTGCACCTACATAAATTTGAATACTTGTGTACTTGCAATATTCACACCGTTTCCAGTTTGTTACTTAAAATAATTGTTCGCTCTAAATAATTTATCTTAAAAGCGACTGTCTTAATTCGCTGCGCTCACAATTAAATTCAAACATGCAAAAAAAAAACAGTTTAATCGGTCTCTTTTCATCCGCAAAGTCCACTCGACGAAACAATAGCCGCGCCAATTATGCAATTATTCAATTGTGCACCTGTAATTAGGGCTGTCAGTTTTAAGCAGCATTTTTCTCTGAAGCGAGATTTTAATTTCAGTCTTGAACTAAAATTTAAGGAACGCTATTGTGAAGTTATTAAAGCGCCCAGGAGCTCGTGAATAGAATCGAGGGGGTAATTTTTAATGATTAACGTGTTTTCCGGGAAAAGAGACTACAAAATGAGATCATTATTAAAATCGAGTCTGCATTCATTATTAAATAGACAAATTTGCCTTTATCCTGTTATTTAAAATTTTGCTTCTTCTTTTGCACTAATGCAATTGATGTTGAAGAAGAATTATATAAAAAGTGGACTGTATTACACAAAAATATACGATTCAAACTGATCTGACTGTATTCTTTAACATGAAAAAATACAATCCGGCTCGAAGGACCAAATGTTTGCTTCTTCTTATGCAGGAATGCAGTTGATGTTGTTGAAGAAGAAGAATTATTATATAAAGTGGACTGTATCACTCAAAAATATACGACTGTATTCTTTAACATGAAAAAATACAATCCGGCTCGAAGGACCAAATGTTTGCTTCTTCTTATGCAGGAATGCAGTTGATGTTGTTGAAGAAGAAGAATTATTATATAAAGTGGACTGTATCACTCAAAAATATACGACTGTATTCTTTAACATGAAAAAATACAATCCGGCTCGAAGGACCAAATGTTTGCTTCTTCTTATGCAGGAATGCAGTTGATGTTGTTGAAGAAGAAGAATTATTATATAAAGTGGACTGTATCACTCAAAAATATACGACTGTATTCTTTAACATGAAAAAATACAATCCGGCTCGAAGGACCAAATGTTTGCTTCTTCTTATGCAGGAATGCAGTTGATGTTGTTGAAGAAGAAGAATTATTATATAAAGTGGACTTTATCACTCAAAAATATACGACTGTATTCTTTAACATGAAAAAATACAATGTTTATTATAAACAAAAAACTACTTATATCACTTGACTACAAAAAACTAAAGACAGTGACTTGATAAAAATCGTAAACACTGGCAGTTGACTGCCAAGATTTGAAGCGAGTTTTAAAAAATCGAACGCTTCAAGAAATTTCGTTATCGACTGTACAGAGTGAGTTAAGTTTTACCGCCCCGGCCATAATACCTATTCAAGATTGAGAGGAAAGTATGTAATTTACATGTTACATCAGTTGAAGTTTACACTTTCGATTAGTGCTACAAGTTTTCCAAATCATTTTTATTTGAAGCCAAAAAAGTAAAACAAAGAGTTTCGGGTAAAATTTCCATGTTTGGTTTTTTATTTCAAAATTTGTCAAATTACTCGTAGCATTATTAATTGCAATTTGATTCGTTAAAAAATTATTACTTTTTGAGTTAAATCAAATTTAACATAAAGCACGAAAAATACTTTTATTTATGACTTTCCAACAATGGATAATACGGTCTACCACGTAACAATACCTGATGATCAACCCATAAAACTGAAGGGAACGGCGTTTTAGTTGTTGCCAGACCCGTATTCTGGAATTTGTGAGAAAAATAAAATAAGTTTTTAATAGGTAAATATTAAGTTTATTTTATAAAAGATGCTCAAAGTGATTCCCCATTACCCATAAATTAAAAGCATTTCAAGCTTCTCCTCGACTGAGTATTGAAATGGCATGATTATACCTGAACTAAACACAAATGTTCACTATTCCACAAAACAAAGTTTTAATTTTCACTTTTTTCCAACGATGTTTAAGTGTTGGAAGATTTGTTGCGAATGTGAATGTTTCTTTATTCACAAAGTGACCTAGGATTGTGACCAGGGTTTTTAAACTTTGGGTAAATTAAGCAATTTATTTTATGGGAAGGTTCGATAACCGATAGGTATATTGACTTTTCAGACGGCAAAATTAAAACACAAAATTGTAGACAGATATACTAACGAAAATTAGAAGCTGGTAAACGATTTTCTTATCAAGTTTAAAATGTAATATTGCAAAAATTATTGTTTATTATGATTATAATTACCGTCTAGCTGTTAGTTACGATGTTGTGAACTTTTAAAGAAAAAGCGAAGACCCTTATTCCGGCCCTGTAAAATGTAACGTTGTATTTTTTAACTTAACTTTACGACTGTCATAAGTAATCAGTCAAGTACCCAAAACCAATACCATTGTTAGGTGAATTGGTCAGCTTATGTCGGAAATCATTTAAAAAATACCCTCTGATATGTAAATGGCTTTATTTAATGAACCCAAATTAGTAAAATTATTTCAATTACACTAAATTGTGTGAAAATATTTTACTGTTCGTACATAAAAAAAAACTAATAAATTGAGCAATTAGTAATTGAAAGAAAGCCAATATTTTACCTGATTAAAAAAATTTTGTTTTTCTTGGTTTCTATGTACCTTAATAATGTAAAATTACTAATGCAATTTATGAGAATTGACAAATTATTTTAAAGGCCTATTTTGCCACGGGCGGTAAAACTTAACTCACCCTGTACCATTTCCACGTATAATCTTGAATTTTAATTATTTCAAATCTTAGTATAGTTGGGTTGTTTATTTTTGTCTTAAAAAATGAACTAAACTGGTACAATCTAATATTACAAATGAAATTGTTAATTTCAATAGAAATTTTGTCATGTTATTTTACTTTTTTGGTGCAAAGCATTTTTATCACGAAAAAACACATTTTAAGTTTCAGCTTGTTTTCCAATTTACTCAAAATACATGTAACTTAACAATTTATGTGAATAACAAGACCGGCACTGTATATTTTCATTTGTGACAAAATTAAAATAAGTGAAATTGTTTTGAAACGTAAAAATTGCGACCTGTGGATTGAATTGAAATGATTTGAAGAACGTGTTTATCCAGAAACAAGTTAAAAAAAAGTCTGGTCAAAAATCATCAGAATTTATTATTTATAGCAACGTTTTTTACCTAAACCAATTAATTTGTGTCCGGCCGCTGATTGAATATCAATACATTGTCGATTTAGATATCCCCGAGTGATACATTTGTTACTCTGGATTTGTTATCTTGTCGTGGGCTCAAAAATCTGTCGGAAAATATGCTCTGTTTTATTCACAATTTAATTAAATTTGAATCAACCAACAATGAAATGGGGAAAAATTCTTGCGCATCGATTATCGTTTATTTGTAACCGTTTTGTGGGTAAACTAGTTGCGTGTACTTCTGCAGCTGCCGTTTTCAAGCAGGTCGATGCGCTCAAAAAACTGTAACAATACCTTCATTGTCCACTTGCAAACGAATTCAAAGTTTCCACCCCAAACGACGATATTTTTTCTAAATTGCGGCCATCCCATTATCACCGTGCACATGTTTGAATTTAACTTGAAATAAATTTCGTGGGCTAATAATAATAAGCTTAATTATCAATGCCCCTCGTTCTGGGTCGACTGTGAGGGATGCGAGGGCCATAAATGAATGGCGGATGTATACAAGTGTAACAGATATGATTTATTTTTGGATCAAGTGCAACCCTTACGCATATGGTCAAGTACCGAGAAAAAATTGATCGCAGTGTTTATTTTCACTGATTTTCAGAGAGGAAAGTGTCGATATTTCATTTCATTAATGGATTATGGGGAAGTCGACGCCGAAGATCAGTTTTATCGTTATTTATTGTCTTCTTGAGTGAAATTGAATTGGAGTTTGGTTGGTTTTTCTGATGAGTGCGTGTGGTTTTGAAACGACACCAAATTTATTTTAAAAATCTAAGCCAGAATGAGATTAACGTACAGGGTGAGTTAAGTTTTACCGCCCGTGGCAAAATAGGTCTTTAAAATAATTTGTCAATTATCATAAATTGCATTAGTAATTTTATATTATTAAGGTACATAGAAACCAAGAAAAAATCTTTTTTTTTTAATCAGATAAAATTTTGGTTTTCTTTCAATTGCTCAATTTATTTGTTTTTTATGTACGAACAGTAAAATATTTTCACGCAATTTAATGCAATTGAAATAATTTTACTAATTTGGGTTCATTAAATAAAGCCATTTCCGTATTATAGGGTATTTTTTTAAATGATTTACGACATAAGCTGACCAATTCACCTAACAATGGTATTGGTTTTAGGTACTTGGCTGATTATTTATGACAGTCATAAAGTTAAGTTAAAAAGTGCAACGTTACATTTTACAGGACCGGAATAAGGATCTTCGCTATTTCTTTAAAAGTTCACAACATCGTAACTAACAACTAGACGGTAATTATAATCATAATAAAAAATAATTTTTGCAATATTAGATTTTAAACTTGATAAGAAAATCGCTTACCAGCTTCTAATTTTCGTTAGTATATCTGTCTACAATTTTGTGTTTTAATTTTGCCGCCTGCAAAGTCAATATACCTATCGGTTATTGAACCTTCTCATAAAATAAATTGCTTAATTCACCCAAAGTTTGAAAACCCTGGTCACAACCCTAGGTCACTTTGTGAATAAAGAAACATTCACATTCGCAACAAATCTTCCAACACTTAAACATCGTTGGTAAAAAGTGAAAATTAAAAGTTTGTTTTGTGGAATAGTGAACATTTGTGTTTAATTCAGGTATAATCATGCCATTTCAATGCTCAGTCGAGGAGAAGCTTGAAATGCTTTTAATTTATGGGTAATGGGGCATCACTTTGAGCATCTTTGATAAAATAAACTTAATATTTACCTATTAAAAACTTATTTTATTTTTCTCACAAATTCCAGAATACGGGTCTGGCAACAACTAAAACGCCCTTCCCTTCAGTTTTATGTGTCGATCATCAGGTATTGTTACGTGGTAGACCGTATTATCCATTGTTGGAAAGTCATAAATAAAAGTATTTTTCGTGCTTTATGTTAAATTTGATTTAACTCAAAAAGTAATAATTTTTTAACGAATCAAATTGCAATTAACAATGCTACGAATAATTTGACAAATTTTGAAATAAAAACCAAACATGGAAATTTTACCCGAAACTCTTTGTTTTACTTTTTTGGCTTCAAATAAAAATGGTTTGGAAAACTTGTAGCACTAATCGAAAGTGTAAACTTCAACTGATGTAACATGTAAATTACATACTTTCCTCTCAATCTTGAATAGGTATTATGGCCGGGGCGGTAAAACTTAACTCACCCTGTATATACAGTACAGCCAATTGCATATACATACTGTATGTATAAATATCCCCATCCACTAATTAAAGCTTATAATTTTTTTAAAAACGTTACCATAATATGAAATTAAAGGGGTAATTTTATCCTTGAGCTGATTATTTAATGTTTTCCCTTAAATAATGGATATCTCAAGCTCAGAAATTCTTTTGAACCTTCACAAAAATATCGTTAACGCATTTCGTTCAGGTAGAGCCCAAAGTAAGTGCCAGGCGCGTTTATTATTTAATTCAATTCCGACAGGAACCTCATTTTAGCCGCTTTCACCATTTTTATGAATGCATCTTCCTTCCAGCACGCGAAGGGCGTAACGTGAGAACTCAGTTCAACATTTTAGCGCAAAATCGTTCCAATTAAATTTCGTTTAATATCGATCGCTCATTAATATCGAAAATATCAGCTGAATGAAGTTGCAAGTCATCGTAACGGTTAATTAGCGCAAAAGAAAGAAATTTCGTCCCTTGGAAGACTGAACTGTATTCGCGGGTTTTAAGCCAACAAATCATCCGATCAAGTCGAGTGTGGAAAGCTCGAAATGTTTCAATTTTCTGCACTCATAACTTAGTTGTTTTATTGGGGTCCGTCGTTTTACACTTCGGGGGATTTCGGTCGACTGCGAATTTTCTGAGGATATTGAAATAGATAGCTTCCGCTTGCGGGAAATGAATACTTGATAAAAAAATTCAGTTTCCTTGCCGGGGCAATTATTAATGAGGGATCCGAATATTCGACCCTGCTCAATGTTTCATGTTCGTGTTATAATTGGGGCGGCCGGTAAATAAATCATAACCCAAACACACATCAAATTGTGAACAAACGGCGTTTAATTTCGGCTGATTGGGACAATCGAATAAATGGAATCGGAAGTTAATTCGCACTGACGTGCATCATTTTCAAGTTTGTCGCCGGAATTATGGTCATCGGCCTATATTGGTGCCAGGCACGAAATTAAAGAACGATCACCCAAATTCGTTTAAGGTAAAAGTGCAGTCAAAGCTCATAGACAATACGCCAACCAAAACGTGGAAGTATTAAAAGATTTTCCTCTCTTTAGGAGCGCGACGTTGCTACTGATTTATCATCAATCATTGGCCGCCATATTGTTCGCACCATATCGGTAGCCGCAATGTACAACATTGTAACTAGCAAAATGTAATTTTTCAGGAGAGCGTTTTAAAGATTCTACATCTTTTCTTTTCCTTTTTCTTGAGGAAATAATTCTTTTTGGGTTTGAAATTGATGGATACTCATGTATTTTAACTCATATAAGATCACTGTACAATTTATTTTGAGAAAATTATTGATTTAACGATTTTACCAGTGTTTACCATTGTTCATAGAAGTAATGTTTGCAGTTATACCATTGTAACTTCGCTTACAATTATTTTGCACCCAGAATTTTTATCGAATAAGATTATAAAGTGTTTTACAACTCATTTACTTTTTGAAATTTCTTGTAATAATATTGTAAGCTCCAATACATTGCAACTTTTCAGACTGCTTATAACAATAATTATAATAAAATACGATATAATATTGTAGTTGTATTACTGATAACGGGGAATCATTTTTATTAAATTCGAATCTTCGGAACCATCTGAAGAACAACAAAATCTTATTAGTTACACCACCTTGAAATTTTCAGAAAATCAATTTTTTCTTTTCAGCTAGATTTATTGTTTATACTTTGCAGGATATTTTAAGCGTTTAACCATTTGAAAGTTCAAATTATTTTAAGCGTTTAACCATTTGAAAGTTCAAATTATTTTCGGAGTTCTAGCAATTTGAAGTGAGCACAGCAAAGTACGGCCGCATATCGGATACGTTGTTCAAACTGGTGTTCAAGATATCTGGAAATTTACTCAACCGATTTTGATAAAACTTTATATTATCTAAAATGTAAAATAGTACTTTTATGATTTTAATAACTGCGTCAAAAAAAAATTATATTTATACTCATTTTTCCGAGCGCCTTAGGCGGTTGTTTGAGTTAAAATAACGAAGTTAGGTTGAACCAATGCAATAATTAACAAGTCTTACTTACCGTGTCGATTTTGTAGCAACTCAAAATTTTTCTTCCACGTGAAGACATGACAATATTGTTTTACTAACAATACAATTCACTCGTATTCACAAAATACTAATAAAATCAAACTACCGTGTTTCGATGTTACCGAATTTTAAGAGGGAAACAACATTGTAAGGGTACGTAGTCGTCGTTTAGTCTGATAATCATTGATGCAAGAACATTGTAAGTCAATAAATCTTAAAGAAATCCGAAGAATAACATTGTAAGAACCATTAACATTCCTATGAAAGAGCGTAAAAGAATGTATTATCCCGGCAACAACATTGTAAGCTTTGGTACAATTTTATTTAAGTAAATTTGTTAGTTCTTGGAAAGGTAAAGTATGTTACAATTTTTAGGTCAGGCATTAAATTTCAGTAAAATTCTTTACCATGTTTTATCTGTTGTTAAGTACGTTATTGCAGATGCAATGAGATAAAAATTGTTTTTTTTATAATAAAACAAAAAATAAAAAATAATTTGAGTTTACTAAATCATGTAAATCACACCCAAGATATCAAATGTGAAAAAAAGTGGAAATCAACAAATTGTCAGTTACAATGTTGTTAATTGCGGCTACAGATATGGGAAAAACTTTCATCTTCGATTTCTTTAAAAATCTAAATCTGCCAAAAATGGACTCGAATTCTGCAAGCGATTTTTGGTTTCAGAGAAAATGGAATTTATCGAAGCTTCAAAAATTGAAAATAAATCATAATTTTAAAATTAAAATTATTTTTGACGAAATTTGGGTAACGTTAGTTAGATATTCAGTAGATGCGATGCCAATTATGAAATCAGATGAGTTTCTGTAACAGATATGTCCAAAGAAATGGTTATTTTTCAAATTTTCTTTTTAAATTCTGATGGTGTCAAGTGAACGATGCCTCCATGGATTTTTTGGTAGCTAAAAAGTGCCATCTACAAAGCGAAACCAGACCTAAAAGTTATCCAGCTGTGTTTCATGCTACAAAACTGCAACGATGCCGATGGTGAAATATATGTCACAATTTTCAAATTTATTTTACAATTGCTTGTTCGTATTTAGTTTTCCAAAAAATACATGGTTTTGTTTCCCAAATGAAAATGTGCAAGTTGGAAAGAGAGTGCCATCTGGTGGCAGAGAAAAATGGCAAAGAGAGAAAAATCTTTTTGGACAATTTTTGACTGTACTTTTACCTTTTTGATTGATGTTCATTCGCCGCATTCACGGTTTGACAAAGTCGAAAGAAAATGTACAGGCCACGCGTTTTTCCCCCGGCCCATTCAAACTCACTCGTCAAATTTCAGTCACTGAAAGATTTATTAAATCGGCCGGCGGCCTGCATTCATTTGCCGGACGTCGGGTCGGCAAAAAATTTTAATATATTTCTGCGCAATTATTTTTACGTCGCGACTCTATTTACCTGCATTATTTTATAAGCGGATTCGCTTGCCTTAATACATTTTCCCTTTCATGAAATATTTAATAAAAATTTGAGCGGGGCGCGCGCCGTCATGTCACGCTACAATTCAATACAATTTAGGTTACGAGAAAATGAAAAATCAGAACCACGACCGATGGTGATATCGATCTGCTCAACACACTATTTTACCAACTACATAATTTTCTCGCCAAGTATTTAAGACTTCCCGGTACCTAGGACCCGTTTCTGTTTTACGACATTCGTCGTTGCACTAAATGATAGGCAACCACGCTACCACCACGGTCATAAATCATTATGTATAATAGAACTCGGTTAAGTAGCCATAAATAACTTCCTTGAAACGACTTACATTTACTCGAAATGCAGTTTACAATGCTGGCGACACAATATGTATTCGGGCGTTTCGGCTGCTTTATTCTTTTAAGGGCGGCCCAAAAATGGTGGGGGTTTGACAATTTTATTCCACAGTCCAAATGTTTCTAAGCTAAGAAAGTGTAATAATTTTTCTGCTTCATAGATGGCTCGACAATATCAAAAGAAACATCAAATCTATTTTTAGAATTTCTGGGATGGGAGACAGGGTATTTGCGTCCTTGTTGCACAGTGACGTTACTCGTAGAACAAATCCAAATACCCATTGAACTGAATTACACATAAAATTGAATTAAATTTGAATGGTTGAATTTTTTTAGAAAAAAATGTATTCCTCTAATCATAGTAATACCATAAGAAGACACCAATTTAGACACACAAATTAAACATTTTAACCCTTTAAGGACGGAATTTATTTTCGGTTACAGATCCCATGGGATGTAGTTAGATTTGTGTCGCGAATGTGCGACATTCGGGAAAACTGCTTCTTTTCTAGTGTGACGCATATGGGCGACATACGTCTTTAAAGGGTTAAAGAACAAACACAAGCTCAACATTATAAAAGGCTGAAATTTAAGATAATTGAAAATCAACAGAACAGGAAAATTTTAAAATTGTCATTGTTTAAGCAGGTCAGTGGTCCCTAGCAACCAGAATTGACGTACAAATCGTCCCTAGAGCGACGGGCTCCAGCCTTGAATATCGCAAATTTTCTAATTCTTTTGTGCTGTGACAAATTTTATGATGGTTATAAATTTCTTATTTTAAAAGCTTTTAACTGCGTCTTTAGGAACTACATATTTGACACTTTAGTTTGAAAATCGTTTTACATATTTTGTTCCACTTCGTTGATTAAAAATTCAAAACCGGCGCTTGGTATTCTGGCAAAATTTTTAAAATTTCCGTCACACCGCAATTCATCATTAACCCTTTGAGTGACAAGGAGCGCAATCGCGCTCGTTAATACACTGTCCGAAAATGCCAGGAGCGCGATCGCGTTTTTGCTTCCACACTAACTAATACGATCGATCTCTCTTTCATACTTATCGATTCTTGTTTATTGTTTATTGTTTTTGGAATTGGCAATTTTAGCTAATTCTCTAAAAATCACTTTGACACTCAAAGGGTTAATTACAAAACGGAACAATGTCGTCGGCTTTTAAATCGTTGATAATGTCGCTGCCCAATTACCACTGTATCGCTTTCGAGACCTTAATAATGGGCAAATCCAAAATCTTTTCTTTTCTTTTTTCTGTGCACCACTTAAAATTACATATCCTGCAGCCGCGAGAAGAAAGTCTTTCTGATTTACCATTGCTTTGACTAAAGTTTTTTTGTATCAACCGATTATGCAAAACACAGTTTTCCCAGAAGCTTCATGATTTCAGAGGGATCCTCACCTAGCTCGAGGGATCTCTACCACCGGCCGCCGCTATCAATGTAGACAGATCGAATTTCCCTTAAAATTAACCGTAAATATTAACCAATTTTCAATTTTTTTATACCAAATGAAAGAGAATTGCAATATCTACGTAAATCTGGAAATATGTTCTTAAATAGTTATTTAAAAAGTGTCAAAATTAGCAGCAGAAGTAGGTCACTATCAATATCAAAAATCATGCAAAAATCACTGCAAGCGTTTCGATTGCTCCTTAAAATCAACGTCAAATTTCAACCAATGTTATAAAGAAGTATGCCAAATTATAGAGAAAACACTAATCTACGCACGCTTAGTGTTAAAATTTTGAATTTCTTTTTATTTACTTCAAAATAAATTCGACAAAATGCCTAATATTGACCTACTTTTGCTGCTAATTTGGACACTTTTTAAACAATTATTTAAAAAAATATTACTAGGCAAGCGTAGATATTGAAGTTCTCTTTTATTTGGTATAAAAAAATTGAAAATTGGTTAATATTTACGGTTAATTCTAAGGGGTAATCAAACTATCTACAATGTTAGCGACGGCCGGGGGTGTGGATCCCTCTTAAGTACTTTATTACCTCCCATAAATAAATGCATTCGAACTTACCTACCTGCCACAGTTGTATTCCAGATGTTTCAAATATCGTTCAACGGAATAAGATTCATCATATTATTTATGGCGTTGAGTGACGTTTATAGATAATATGGCAATATATAAATTAAATTGCAAAAAGGTGCAAAATTTTCTTACCGAATACCACTGGACGTTAAATTAAAATCCGAACATTTTTTCTCGGATATGAATATTTTAAGAAAATTATCCCTCGCCTGGGGCTCGGAATAATTTTCAAAATATTCATACCTTCGAAAAAATTTCCGGAAAAAATTTAACCTCTAGTGGCATTACTAGTAGGCCAAGCAATAAAGCATTTTTTCATGCCATAAATACTACCCAGAAACCGACTGTGCGATTACATAAAGGACAGTTAGTAGATCAATTTGGCATAATTTTAGACTCGAGGACCATAATTTTTAATTTGCTATGAACAATTTAGAAGAAAAAATCGTTTTTTTTTTTAGTTTTTTGCTTGTAAAATGGAAACTAATGAAGCAATCTTAATGTTGTCAATAGACGAATTGTAGAGAATTAAATTACGAAGAGAATGAGAGGTCGAATGTCCCGATCCAATAATTAGAACCGGAGAGAACCCGGAAAATCCGGAAATTTCAGTGTTTTTCAAAAAAATTCACAATTCCCACATTTTTTTATTTTAAGAACTGACAACGCATTTTGCTAAGTTTATAATGAGAAACTGTTCAATTAAAAGAAATAATATTAAAAAGCTGTATTTTTTATTTAAACATTATAAAATAACCTTTTGAATACCACTTGAGAGTGCGAATTAATTAGAAAATAATTTTCTTTGTTTCTTTGTTGCCATTCTCGAGCCCTACGGGCTCTCGTATCTATTCTCTGTCAACAAGTTCTCAAAAATCTGTCGAATTATTTTCAATTTATTCTCACTCTCTTGTGATATTACTGATGAAAATAAGAACACTGGATTACATATGTAAATTCACGCGCCTACTCTAGGGTTAAATACCCGGGAAAGACGTCGAACTGCTAGTAAATTTATAATCGTACCCTCTGGTGGATGGTATCCAAACTTTCTCAGCTAATGCGTCGGCCATGTTTTCACGGAACTGTAAACTTCAATCGAAAAATGTACTTCGAATCGAAAATATTAGGAATTGAACTGGAATATTGAGTAAACTCCGTTGGCGGCAATTTTTTCTATGACCTAACACCTCTATCATTGAATTTGAAGATAACATATAACTGGTTTTTGGTTGTGTTAAAACATCAAATAAACTACTACACGGCCAATGAATTATAATATGAATACCATTCTGACCAAGTTTGACGCATTAATTTACTAATAATATTTCTTTATAAACGATATGTTTGATAAAACGAGTGTAATTTACATTATACGAGGGGTATGCATTTGAACCGTGGTGACATCTATTATTCACTTTAGTGTAATGGCCGGTCTTAAATACCAGAAGTGTAACAAAATATTTGTACTGGGATGAAACTTCAACTTCAATGGAATGCAATATAATTTTGGAAGGCTTACGGGCAGGGGTGGGCTGCCAAATTTTTAACAACCGGCTCGCTATTATGTCTGGTATATGTATAAAACGGTAAATGAGTACATTTCTTCATTTCAAACATTTTAACAATCGGCTCGCGCGAGCCGGCTTCAGCCCACCCCTGCTTACGGGGTGTTACAGAAGGGGCGGGGGTTTTTGTTGACTTAAATGGTCAATTGCAAGTTACCAATAGAGACATCTGCTACTTCGTAATTTTTACAAAAAAAGATATAGCTTGACAAATAATAAAACGCAACGACAATTTTTGGAAAACAAAAATGATTAATAATTTAGAAAAATTTTTTACAAATGCGCCATTACCGGAAATAGTTGATTCACGAATTGCGAGAAACCAACAAATTCGAAACATTACGCTAACGTAATCATTTTGTATAAAATTATATTTCCTCTTTTTTGAATTTAAATCGCATCAACTTATAAATCCGCTTATTGTCTGTCTATGGGTAGATATAGTAAATGGTTATTTATTATTTAAACATGTGTTTTTTATTAATTGCAAGTAGTTCACCTTAATTCAATTTAAATTTTAAAATTATTAATTGTATTTTTAGATTAAATATCGCAATGTTTTAACCCAATCAATTCAAGTTTGAAACCTTTATAAACCGTGTCAAAAATGATAATTTTAAGTAATATAATGTAAGTAAGTAATTCTTGTGGCTATTGTTGTATTTATCTAGATACAGTATGCACACTTCTGTGAACAATATTTTAGATGAACTAAAGTAATATAATTTATGATGCATACAATTTTACAATTAATATAATAGGTATTACATAGTATTAATTTATTACGTGAATAACGGGTTTTTCGTATTTTCAAATATCTGCATTTTTATCTATTTATCCGGCATCATGATTTTAGTATACTCTTAGGTAATAATAAATATAGATAGTGCAGATGTTGCAAATATGAAAAATCAATTGCAGTATGGCAGTGATAATTATTTTTAGTAGTACGTTACAGAATTGATAGGTATGTAAAACATGGTAAATATTTTTCGTTTCGAAAAGAACGTAAGTCAACAAAATTTGCTTCTCCGACAAGATATTTCTTTTTCACATGATAGAGGGTCCGGCCAGGTATAATTTACACAAAATCTGCACTTGCCATTCGTTTCATATACCAAAATTAATTTTCTCTTGCTGCGTCAAGCCACACAGCAGGCCATTATTACTCTGAAGTACGGTTGTAAACCAAATTGACAGATTGCCTCAGGCGATCTTTTTCTTGGCCAATTCTCGACACTTTTTTTTACATGAATTTACAAACATTGAAATAATTAAAAAACGGTAGTATATGAAAAAAAACGATATAGTGAGGGCCGCCGATAAATTAGTAAGCTACAAGACCATTAAAATTTTAAAGCAAAATGTTGAAAATTGGAGCCGTACGGCAACACTTGCTACTGGGTGAAATTTGGACATTTTAATTAATAACAAGCTTAATTGACATAATATCAAAATGTAATTAAATGGAAGTCGTCTGGCTAGCGTGTACTCGTCGTATAAGATAGCGACCTTCTTTTCAAATTTGAAAATGAGACCGTACGGACAACGTGCAAAACCATTGAATTTAGTCTCAAGGTGCCGAGTCATCTTAAATGTAAGGCGTGACGTTCCATTTAGCTCCAACTTCTTCATACGTGTTATCTAACTTCCCAGTTATTACCCTTTTGTAAACATTAATCGTACACTACTATTACGTTGTATTAAAACCAAGAGTCATAATTCACATAGCGGAAACGGTTTTGTTGCAGAAAATAATTTAATATCGCAGTGAAGGTCTGTTTTTTATATTTCATTTTGGCCGTTGCTGTTATTATTACCACCTCACGATTCTCCAACACACTTAATTATTCTGCCATTTGGTTTACTTGGCTTTAAAACAATTCTGTTTTTTATTAGGTAAATGGTCCTGAATACTAAAATCGCACGATTAAATAAACCTCTAGTAAATTGGCGCAGTCGGCAGGATCATTTCCACATCGATTAATTAAAAATGGCCATTTATACATACAGTATGTATACGCAATTGGCTAATTATATATGCAGGGTGTCCCATTACTTGTGACCACCCCCAAAATTGAACTCTAATTGAAATTTGGTGCACGTATGACTCTGGTGTAAGGCTAGAAATATCCGGTTTTAAATGTTAATTGTCGGCGATAGTTTTCGAGAAACAAAATAAAAACTGATTTTTTATAAAAATACTATCTCCCAATTTCGTCAAATTCCACTTTTCAGGATTAGTAGACAAAGATGTTTAAAGTAAAAAAAATCCCAAAGCTGTAATTAGCCTAAAATTCCCTTATATTCGAATCTTAACAGTAAATGTAATTATTTATGACTGTAAAGGTCGTCAGGAAATATCCGAAAAGTTAAGTACGATTTAAATTTATGGCATTGTAAAAATTTGTCAGTGTCGAGTGGAAGCCAGTCGAAGTGAACATCAGGAGCGTATCTAAATCGAACCTTTTTACATTCTTGTAGGTTTCTAAAACTTTTGTAAGTCCTCTAATAAATTACGATTATGAAAACGAACATGATTTAAAGTATGGATGTTGAATTATTTTTTTTAAGTCGAAGAGGACTTATTAAATTTTGAATTAATGTTTGAGTTCAAAGATGAATGCGAAAGATTTTGAATAACGGGCTGATAATGAGTATCGAACTGAATGATTTCGGAACTCGTTCGAGACTAACTTTGTCATCCCCGTAAATCTGGAAATTAGTTTCACGGATTATTGTCGTCGTAGGGTGCTGATCGAGTCTTTCGTGAGAACCTGTTCAAAAGCAAGTCTCATCCATAAGTATTTAATGACTTTATTGCTAAAGTTGCTTCGGAATTACATTTTTCAATAGTAAACGTAGTTGTAAAAATCGACTATCAGTTATAAATGTAGAGTGAGTGTATCACTTTTGTTATCAGTTCAACTTCAGCTTTTGAAGAGTAACTACGTCCAAAAAGTTTTTATCTGTGTGCTTTATTTGTGTGTGATTTAATTAGTTTTCGTTTATAATGCCGGTTATCTTTACCTTCAAAGAAAGGACTGATATGATATTAATTTATGGAGAAGCACGGCAAAATTCTGTTCAAGCTGCTCAAATTTACGGCCAACGTTTTCCGCGAAGAATTCCGCCAGAAAGAAAAATATTTCAAAGACTTGTTGATTCCTTGAAACAAAACGGAAATTTAAAGGGCAAAGAAAAAACGATAGTGAATCCCACGGTCAGGCATGAAGTCAATCAAGCTGCAGTTTTAAATCTCGCCGATAATAATCCCCAGTTGAGCATTGGGGAAATCAGTTAAAACACTGGAATTAGCCGATCTTCAGTGGGGAGGATATTAAAAAAGCACACATATCATCGTTACCACATAGAATTACATCAGCAACTGCATAATCGAGATTTTTAAAGCCGCGTAAATTTTTGTCAATGGGCTAATGGAAAGCTCCGCGAGGATCTAAAATAACTCAACATCCATACTTTAAGTCATGTTCGTTCTCATAATCGTAATTGAGTAGAGGACTTACAAAAGTTTTAGAAATTTACAAGAATGTAAAAAGGTTCGATTTAGGTACGCTCCTGATATTCACTTCGACTAACTTCCACGAGACAGTGACAAATTTTTACAATGCCATATATTTAAATCGTACTTAACTTTTCGGATACAACCTGACGATCTTTACAGTCATAAATCATTACATTTACTATTAAAATCAGTTTTTATTTTTTTTCTCAACAACTAACGCCGGAAATTTCAAATACATAGCTTTCAATTAAAGCTCAATTTTGGGGGGTGGCCACATGTGGTGGGACACCCTGTACAACGGTGTAATTCTAAACGAACGAAATGTGCATTCGATAGTGTCTTTATTGACATTTCTCCAGCGCAAGGATAAAAACTCCGTCTCGACCGGGCGTACAAGTTTTCCACTACTTTATGTTATCTACCGCTGTCAGTCCTCCAGGAGTTCAACTTTTTGCAGGTGCCTTATCGCCGCGAGGATGTTATCAAAAGAAAAATTTGAAAACTCCACAATTTATCGCGTTAATTATTTCGCAGGAGCCTTATCTGAAATTCCTTTTAATTGCGATTCGCACATTAACATTAAAAAAAACACTCACTTTCAGCCCCAACTAAAAATATCAAAGACGTTTTTAACTCCAACAAAAAAACTCATTTCGCGTTCGGAATGAGTCAATTCACCGTGAAAACGCGCGAGTGTTCCATTTTTTATTCTGATGGCGCATTAAAAAGACAATTCCCATTTATTTTGAATTCGCGCCCCATACGTCCTGGCGCTCGAATCTTTCGAGTTCCAGCGGATAATTTAATTCCGGCGACGACGAAAATGTTTGGGCAAAAAAAAATTAATAGAGATCAAGTTCGCGAGTGGATAAATTTAATTTAATCGAAACTCCGGGGACTTTTTAACGAGATTGATTTTTTGCTGACGATTTTCCCGAGGATGCAATTCGGACGATTTTTTTGTCAGATCGCGCCCTAATTAAAAGCAAATAGGTCGCCGTAATTCAGTACAAATAGAGAGGCAGAGTTTGCATGAATTCCGTACCCGATAATAAACGCTATATAAATTTTAACGATTCGCGTGACTGCTCCCAAATAACCTTTACCGGTCAAGAATTGATTGTTACAATAATAGAAGAAAAAAAACGACGGCGCACACACAAAATACATACAATTTCTCAATAACTTGTGAATAGTCGCACACTCCAGGAAATTTTTTTTGTTGGTGGGCGTTAAAGTTCTTGAAGTGCACCATTAATAATGCGCAAGTTATTGACAGGCCCATTTTAACTTGGCAATAAGTTTATAAAACAAATTATTTGAAAAAATTTATAAATTGAACACTTTTGTAATATCCCTATGTTCAATTTAAAAAAAAACAATGTCAATCCGTCAATACATGCAACCAAATGTACTCTAATGGCGAGTTTATACATCCACTGAATTGGTGGCGCCAGCAGCAATATCACCAATTATTACCATGTTCAATTTAAAAAAAAAACAATGTCAATCCTTCAATGCATGTAACCAAACGTACTCTAATGGCAAGTTTATACATGCACTGAATTGGTGGCGCCAGTAGCAATATCTCCAATTATTACCACGTTCAATTTAAAAAAAAAAACAATGTCAATCCTTCAATACATGCAACCAAATGTACTCTAATGGCGAGTTTATACATCCACTGAATTGATGGCGCCAGTAGCAATATCTCCAATTATTAAAATGTTCAATTTAAAAAAAAACAATGTCAATCCGTCAATACATGCAACCAAATGTACTCTAATGGCGAGTTTATACATCCACTGAATTGATGGCGCCAGTAGCAATATCTCCAATTATTAAAATGTTCAATTTAAAAAAAAACAATGTCAATCCGTCAATACATGCAACCGAACGTACTCTAATGGCGAGTTTATGCATGCACTGAATTGGTGGCGCCAGCAGCAATATCACCAATTATTACCATGTTCAATTTAAAAAAAAACAATTCCAATCCGTCAGTACATGCAACCAAATGTACTCTAATGGCGAGTTTATACATGCACTGAATTGGTGGCGCCAGCAGCAATATCACCAATTATTACCATGTTCAATTTAAAAAAAAAACAATGTCAATCCTTCAATGCATGTAACCAAACGTACTCTAATGGCAAGTTTATACATGCACTGAATTGGTAGCGCCAGTAGCAATATCTCCAATTATTAAAATGTTCAAATTAAAAAAAAACAATGTCTATCCGTTAATACATGCAACCAAACGTACTCTAATGGCGAGTTTATACATGCACTGAATTGGTGGCGCCAGTAGCAATATCTCCAATTATTACCATGGTTATCCATTGTTGCAACATTAATCATGCACAAGTTATTGACAGGCCCATTTTAGTTGGCAATAAGTTTATGAAACAAATTATTTGAAAAATTCATAAATTGAACATCTTTGTAAAATGCCTATGTTCAATTTAAAAAAAACAAAGTCAATCAGTCAATGCATGCAACCAAACGTGATCTAACGGCGAGTTTATACATGCACTGAGTTGGTGGAGCCAGTAGCAATATCTCCAATTATTACCAATGGTTATCGATTGTTGCAACATTAATGATGCAAAAGTTATTGACAGGCCCATTCTAAGTTGGCAATAAGTTTATGAAACAAATTATTTGAAAAAATTAATAAATTGAACATCTTTGTAATATCCCTATGTTCAATTTAAAAAAAAAAAACAAAGTCAATCAGTCAATGCATGCAACCAAACGTACTCTAATGGCGAGTTTATACATGCACTGCAATTATTACCATGGTTACCAATTGTTGCAACATCATAACCATGGTAATTATTTGAGGTATTGCTATCGGCCACCAACTTACAGCATGTATAAACTCGCCATAATGTCAATTCATTTTAGATTATTATTAAATTCTAATGGCAAGACGTTAGAACAGTAGGACAATTTATTAAAAACAAAAATTATATTAAATTAAACAATATGATAAACGATTAGAAAATCCTGCACAGCATTTCTTAAATAAATGGAATTTAATTCATTTAATTCATCTTTAAAAAAAAACCGGTAGAATCAACGATTGCTAAACTACTTGCAATGAAAATATATACAAAGTAAGCTGTTTATATATCTTGGGCAATAAATTCAGCGGTCCTTTGTGGAAACTGTAAATTTACTCCTAACGCGAAAAGTTAAATAAACATGCAGCATCTCGCCTCTAAAGTGGGTTAACTTCTGGATTTTATTTTTCATCTGCTGCGTCCATCAAATTGCATACGCCTGTAATTAAATTGCGCAATGATAGTGGTTGCGTTTTTTGATGAATCGAGCTTCGTTAACAACTTCATTTAATTACCCTCATCGGTAAGGGCTTTGAATGTTTTGTTTCGGGCGTTTGCATTCACTTAATGAACCGCGGCAAAAATTTAAAACTGGCCTCTAATCTTGCGAGGCTTGAAAACAATTATTTTTTGTAATTATTGCAAAACGGGTCGGGTTATTAAAAAGCAATTTTCTCCACGATTTTATCTCGTGAAGTTTATTTTCAGGAAATTTGCAAAAATTCGTTGCATGTCTGAGATTTTTTAATCAGAGACCAAATTGACTAAATTTAGTGTCTAAATTTAAGAAGTGGTTAAAAGAAAAAAATACTTTTTTCTAAACCTTCAACAGTAATTTTTATTTGCAGCTCAACAATTCAAATTCGGTGCCAAAAAATTCCAATGTAATTTGCTCTTTAAATATTTCATGTCTCGAATTAAAAAACAGACTTTAGTTTCCTTTATATCTGTTACAATAACAACATCAGATTAGCTTCGGAGGCTGTTAAAACGATGTTAAAAATACATCTTGAATGAATTCCGAAAAAATATTTATAATAGTCTTCAGACCGAAACATAACAGTTAGTATTAATGCAGTCGAGTGCATTAAAAACACGACACGTGTGTTTTGTGTTTGGACTTGAAGCACGCGCCTTTTGGTCGGAAATAAATGTTAACAAACCGTAAGATAAAAAGGATGAATTTCAAGTTCAAATCGAAATATTCACCGGTTGATTATATTTTTGAATTTCACTTGCATAAATCTGCAGCAACAAGTTCCTTGGAAGACTTCTTTTGTACGTTTTTTTGTTTAATAAAAATTTTGTGTAATTAATTTGTTTCACAAAATGTTTGTCGATTTTAAAGTAAAGTAGATTCATTGATGCCATAAAATGAACAAAAAAAGGCCATAAAATATGGCTCCATTTGGAACGAACCCTAAAACAGTCGTTGCATTGAACATATAAAATATATGCGATGTGCGAACGATGCTCATCCGCATTGATTTAGTTGCAATTGTGAAATTTTTCTGAAATAAACAGGTTTTTTATTTGGCTGTATGTTTATACACTGGCAGTCAATTAAAACGGAACGTCTGATGAACTTTGTTTATTTAAGATGTCATGTCGATTTATTTGTAATAATCTTACGGTATAATTAGTTCACTAAAATAATTTTACTAAAATTTTCTCGAAATTATTTTGCTCATAAAATTGCCAATTCCATCACTAAAAAGTGAAATGTTTCTGACAATGCAATCCTGCAGGTTTCCAATTGCCAATATTCCCACAATCGGAAAGTGAAAAGTTCACACCAAAATTGTGTCGAACGAAACAATCAAAACGACTAATTAAAAAAGCGTTTCAATCCATTTCGGTCGCTTAAATGTGTGGAATCCAAAACTTTGTAATATCGAATTAAAATCGTTAGATAGAAAACTATAAATCGAGAAAATGGCCGTAGCTCCGTTAATACTGGAGCAACTCAATTGATTCTTGTTCCATCGTTTTCGGCAGGAAAAGTTATCCTAGTAAAGAAAAAAAAAGAAAAAGAAAAAAAAAGAGAGAAAAAAGCCAAACCAAGGAAAAACTTTTTTTTCTTTCTTGCTTAGAGCGTCATATAAACATGAAAACTTATGTATTTTTTTGCGAGGAACACGACGGTGCAATTAAAAATCGACTTGCTCTAAGATTGACAGAGATAGAAAACTATAAATCGAGAAAATGGCCGTAGCTCCGTTAATACTGGAGCAACTCAATTGATTCTTGTTCCATCGTTTCTGGCAGGAAAAGTTATCCTAGTAAAGAAAAAAAAAGAAAAAGAAAAAAAAAGAGAGAAAAAAGCCAAACCAAGGAAAAACTTTTTTTTCTTTCTTGCTTAGAGCGTCATATAAACATGAAAACTTATGTATTTTTTTGCGAGGAACACGACGGTGCAATTAAAAATCGACTTGCTCTAAGATTGACAGAGATAGAAAACTATAAATCGAGAAAATGGCCGTAGCTCCGTTAATACTGGAGCAACTCAATTGATTCTTGTTCCATCGTTTTCGGCAGGAAAAGTTATCCTAGTAAAGAAAAAAAAAGAAAAAGAAAAAAAAAGAGAGAA
Organism: Dascillus cervinus; assembly: GCA_949768715.1. NCBI lineage: Eukaryota > Metazoa > Arthropoda > Insecta > Coleoptera > Dascillidae > Dascillus > Dascillus cervinus. The sequence goes on along the minus strand of OX458319.1, from coordinate 30,535,746 downwards.
AAAAGCCAAACCAAGGAAAAACTTTTTTTTCTTTCTTGCTTAGAGCGTCATATAAACATGAAAACTTATGTATTTTTTTGCGAGGAACACGACGGTGCAATTAAAAATCGACTTGCTCTAAGATTGACAGAGATAGAAAACTATAAATCGAGAAAATGGCCGTAGCTCCGTTAATACTGGAGCAACTCAATTGATTCTTGTTCCATCGTTTCCGGCAGGAAAAGTTATCCTAAGAAGGGAAAGAAAAAAAAAGAGAAAAAAGCCAAACCAAGGAAAAAACTGCGAAATCGCAGCAACGAACAATGAATAATAGAGCGCCGCCGAACCTGCAGCTTAAATGATAATTAAGTTAGTTTAATTGAATAATAATTGCTGTACCAAAGTCGAGAGGTATTATTAAAAAGTGCGGCAATTTAAGAGCAGTTGTGACGGAAATGTGCATGTGGGATCGACAGGATTTCTTCTATTTATAAAGATAACATTTTATGGAAACAATTGGACTTTAGTGGATATAATAATAAGGTAATAACTTTAATAACGGTCGACACATTAAACTGGACATTTGTAGGCAGTTGGGCAAGAATTCTTTTTATTAGACCAGTTTAGGTTTTATTGACCTTTCCAGGGGAAAATTTACGCGTGGATCGAAAATGCACGCAATAATAATAATTTAACAATTTAGATAACCTCCGATTAATAAAATTATTTGGAACTATTGGGAACATAAGTTAGTTTTACCGCGTATCAATAATATAGGTAACTGTCGCGTTGTGACGTCACAGACAGGAAACAAATTTCTAACGCCAGGCTGTGTGGAGCAATGAAGGCATTTTAACAAAAAGAAAAAAAAACGTGCCCGTTCAAAGTGACTTTTTGCAAATATGTGTGTTGCATATATTTAATAAAAATTGGAAAAATTATGGGAAAATTGTTACAAATTTATCATCTGCCAAAATTAGATTTGAAAGATTAACAACAGCGCAAAAATGGGGTCATTTTAAGAAACGATGGAAAACCTTTAAACTTCTCGACAGTGGCGGCTCGTGGTACAATAAAACAGGTGACGAAATTCAATTTTTGCAGTATTACTTTTTATAAATTAAATACAAACGAAGTTAATTTTTTTGGCGGAAATTTTTTGGCAGTTCTGCAGCACTTATATACGAGCCACTAAGAAGTAGTATTCGTTTTTACACGCACGTGACACGAATCCTCCTGTTTGTGATGTCAGGCGCTTAATTAAATTTATTTACGCTAGAGTCGCATGCTTAGCTTGAATTGCCTGTACAGCAGATTTAATTTAAAAACGAACGCCTTATAGTTGCAAAACAGGCAACATATTTTGCATCCAATTTGGGTTGCCTATTCTGGTTCTGGAAGGCGTTCGTTTTTAAATTGAAGTCCCTGTAAAATTCCAAAATATTTATTGGTGGAATAAAGGGAATGAAGTCCAACTACTACGTGCAAGGCCCCCCTTATAAATCACCGCATGCATAATTAGCAAGAACCGGAATGAAGTGCCACAAAATTCACGTATTGTAACGTGTCCCGAATGAGACACGGACATTAATTGAAAGTGTCTTAATTGTATCGCGTGATGGTTTTTTAATTAACCGGAATTGTACGGCTTAACATCTCCCCATCTGCGGGTTGATCCCCCCTCGATAATGTGTAGGAAAATGTACACCTAACACAAAAGTTATTTTATCCATTCAAACGGTAAACCCATTGTTCTAAATGTATGATTACACAATGGACAGACCTTGTCGAATGGTTGGTAGTAACGAGATATGGCAGCATTTATACCGCTGTTCGGAGGCATTATTATATTCCGCGTTACAATAACACAAACAGCTAATGATGATGTAGCAGCATCACGAAATACGCGACGATTATTATTAGTGACGATGCTTTCACCGCCTCGGTTTATCTGAGTTAACACCCAAAGTTTACACAATTTCTTTTCCTGCAAATAACATACAAGTAACCTAATAATTTTTAAATCGAGTGAACTTAGTCGTCACTAAAAGGCAAGTTGTGTTGCCTATCCCGAAACAGTAAGGCGTTTCTTTTTAAATCCCCTGAAAAATCTTTTTGGATGAATCCGTATTACGGAATTTGTCTGCGTTTGTTTTAGGTCTTAATTAATTTTCCTGCACAATGAAGAGAGCGAACATCAAAGCGTTAAAAGATATATGTGTGCGTTCATTTTAGAGCGCGACGTTGTCTTCAAAGCTTTAGCCATCAGAAGTGACAGGTCATACTTTCAAACATTTCTTTTTTATTTTTAATACATATTCCATTATAAGCTCAAAGTGTGACGAGAAAAGTGTCGCTTAAAAACTGTACACCGCAGTCTCTCAAGAATATTTAACTTCCGAACCTTTTATAACACAAATTCATTTTAAAATTAAACGCCTTACTGTTTAAGAACAGGCAACACATTGCACTCCAAGGATCACTAATTTGTGAAATCTTAAGTGGGAATACAACATGAGTTGCCTAGTCTGTCTCAGCAATAATAATATGAAGGCCCTGTATTAAGAAAAATTTAGTTATGAATACATACCGACTTTTTATTTACAAGGGTCGCTTGAATGTTTTCTTTTCTGAATAATGTATGGAAACGGTTTTGAATTTCGATTCTTCTTCTGAGTCACGCTGCGATAATTAATATTAATTTTCGTTATTTTATTCCGACTAAAAAATCCAGGAAATGTTGTTTCAATGTTAAGAGAGGTTAACAACCGTGAACATAAAAAAAAAAAAACATTAAATCGTTAGGCAACAAGATTTTCAAACGCCGATCGGTCGTTTGAAATCAGAGACCGTTTTAATTTCGAATGTGATAGATGGCTGATGGCTTCTTTCAGTTGAGATCGGCGTAAAACGCCCACCGGGGTCAACCACTTTATACTTGCAATTTTAATAACGTCATTATTCTTCACGCCGGGCTTGAGGCGTGCGAGGAGGGGGCGGGATTAATTGGTCGGCCAATTTTTCGGGAGAAATCGAGAATGGTCTTGGTCTGATGAGCGTAAAATTATTAAATTTATTTCTCTACTACTTTAAAATTATATTAGAGTATTGTTCGATTTAGGTACATTTGCTTAATGATGACATAAAATAACATAAGTAATAACTAGAAAAATAAAATAACTGATTAAGAGAAGAAGAAAACGGGACTGTACCAAGAAAACTGGCAACGTTGCTTCTCTGTATAGCCAAACTTATTCGTTGCTTCAAATATGTTTTGGCTTGAGGAATTTCCGTTGTTTGAACAATACGCCTCCCCAAATCTTCAAGGAGAGAAAGGGCATTATGACTCCAAGGACCCAAAGTTTCCACAGCAAAGGCGACAAAAAAATAATCATCAGAAATTGACTTATATATTTTTTTCTTAACATTTTCTGCCAAGTGTGCAGCAAATCTTGCAGAAAATGAAGAATCAGTCAAATGTGAAGGGGCAAGTGTATCCGTACAAGTAAAATCCCGAACTAAAGATTTACCTACTTTCCATGGAATAACTGCAATACCATCTGGACGATTGCCATCATCCCTCAGAATACTAGGTTCAAGGATACAAGGGATGTTGGCAAAAGAGAAAGCTACAGCTGTGACGAGGAGTCTACCAACAGTTTTAATGCACGATAAACCATGATGACCCAACGAGTCTACAGAAGAACCGCACGAGCAGATATGAGGATGACAGAAATTGATGCCCAATCTAAGTGAAATTGCAATTTGTGAAAAGTTTTTTTCTAAAAGAGTACCTAATTTACAAGATGGAAGAGCTCAAGCCAAGCTCCAGATTCAAGTTCAGATCCAGCTAATAAGATAGCTTTTTGTGTGATATTTGAGGAAGATAATAAATTTTGAAATATTTTCTCACAGATAGGTAAGTCCCAATTTCTTTGAATAGAAAGCTCTTTTGGAAGTAAAGACGAATTAGAAATTTCCTTCCAATCATCAACAGCCTCGTTAAGGGATGTAATTTCAAAATTAGAAAAACTAGAAGGTAGAATGGACATAATAAGTTCAGAATTAGAAAATATAGAAAACAAAAAGGCAGGCGAGGAAATATCAGTTATAGACTTTATATCTAATCCACCAAAACGGATTGGTAATTTGGCTTCGAGTCCAAGATCTTATTGTAAATTTAATATTCAAAATTTTTTCCAAAGAAGAAATAACAATATTATCTAATTCAAGACACTCATTTTTAAATTTCCAAAAAGGGCAACATCTAAGATTATAAGTGAAATTAGGTATCCAAAAACAATGGCGGAGTAAAAATAAACTAATATGGGGATTAATTTTACATAGATTTGAAGAAAGTAAAGAGAATGAATCAATTTTTTAGAAATGAATGCAGGAATTGCTGCTTCAAAAATAGGACAACCAATAAGAAAAAGGTCTTCAACATTACAAACGTGAATACAAGGAGCTAATAATTCGAATCCCTCCAAAATTGAAGACTTGTCTAATTCCGAAACATTATTAAGGAAGAAAAGTTCGCATTTATTGAAATTAAGAACCAAACCAATTTTCTTAAATTTCTTGTAAGACATCAACCACCTAAAGAACCATCATCTAAGTACCAAACATTTAGTTCTGAATTAAAATTCTTAATAATTTGATGAATAGATAAACTAAAAATTGCAGGACCGAAAGGGTCACCTTGTTGACAACCTACAGAGGATTCAATAACATTTCCATTAAAGAATAAATTTGATTGATAATCATAACATTGCCAGAACAACAACAACAACAGAAAGAAGGGAGTCTCTTTCGATAGAGTTATTATGAACGCTCGGGAGTACCGAGTTCGAATTTTTTTCAATCAATCGGCATTTAGTTCAGTCACTGGATGTTTGGAAGAAGCGACTGCTCACCAAAGAGAATGTATTAAACAAATGTACAAATTTATTATTTATTTAACCCCAAGCGGAAATCGTTGAGTAATGACGGCATTTTCAAAGTCGTTGAATATTTATAAAATATTTATTGACAATCGTTTTGTCATTATTCCAAGTTTTTCAGTTCATTACGAATTTATGTCGGTTTTTATATCGAAAAATAAATATATAAAGTGAGAACTATATTTGCGTTCGCTTGTGACTAGGCGCACAAGTGGAAGCTTTTGTGAATATCACTCAAAGGTTAAGTTGAAAGCCCGTTCTTTATAGATTTAAATCTTTATGCATTTTAAATTTAAGTAAATTGTCGTTAAAGTTTGACAGGATGGGCCACAAACTGAGAAGCCCTTTTTGTTGTGTTGTACTGTAATTTTTTGCGACATAATCCAATTGGTCAAGTTTCCCGACGAAATTCATTATTAACGGGCGAAATCCCGACGCAAATGAGGTCCTTTTGATGTTTTAGTTGCTTGCCAAACACGGCGGATTAGTTTTAGAAATAATGGTACTTCATTCAAAAGCTCCCATTGTATTTTCATAAATCTGCCTTCTGTTTTGATGTAAAAGCCGTTGTGAAAATGAACGTTTTTTAATTGGTGCGTGCAGGCCAAGTTGTGCATTTAAGTGTATTTAATCAATTATGCGCCTAATAATTGCAGTAATATCGAATCGACCGGTCGTTTTGGCCGAGGTAAATTTGATTGTCCTCGCTGCTGAAACTGGCGTTGCAGAATAATTGAATTTTGATGTGACTGAGTGTTTAATATGAAATGTAGTGCAGCAAAGACGATGAGCGATAAATGAATAATAACGGGGCTGAATTTAATAATATGAAACATTATTACTATCAATACATCTCGAGTAGTGCGCTGCATGTTAATAACTGTATCAAACGTTTTAATTTGATAGCGAAATTGCTCGACTGTAAGCAATTTGGAACCCCTTATTAATTGCAAACTATTATTCCTGCAGCGTCTGCGAAAGTTGAACGCGTAGGTAAGGCAGGTATCCCAAATTCTGATTTTGTTAATGCTTCATCAATTATAAATTGTAAGGTCACGAGTGCGCAGACTGACTAGCAACTTGGCAGACTCTATTTTGTCAAGTTGGATCATTTGAACCAACCAATTTAACACCAAAAATACGCATTAAATTTGATATGTGTAAAATGGCATAGTGGGTAAAATGGCATACCCAGGGCCTATTGTGGAATAGTACAACCTTACTTGGATATAATAAAATTAATCATAAATTAAATAGAAAAAGATGTAAATATTAAATTATTTTGGAACGATTAAACAACTAAAAAACAAACCAACAAATTCAAAACATCAAGCAATCCCTTCATATAATAAAAAATTCTTCATCAATCACTTTAAAATTTCATGTTCAAAAAATGAATGATGAAATTAAAATTCATTTGTTAAATGTATCATCTTTAATAATTCATTCTCATCGTATTATTTCATTTCATAAATGTACACTACAATAAAACAAAATTTCAAAAAAAATTATGAATGAAGATTGTAACACAATTTGGATAAACACAAACAAAGCATCTATCACAAAATTATTCTTTTCTACAGTTAATCACAGAACACAAAATACTACATTACAACCAGATTTGTACACTCTGCCGCATATTAAATGTCACACGACGTTCGGGCGCTTGCAGGCCATGTTACAAGGATGTTTGCATGACTGTCTACAAATTATCAGGTCCGTATGCTAGATTTGATATTGAGGATCAGTGTTATGAAGTCAAAAATCAAAATAAGTAAGTGAATCGAGAGAAACAACGAATAAAATACGTTCGTGTAACAGTCGAACAGTTTCAAGAAAATAAGCTCAAATTTGTTACTAAACCGTATTTATTATTAATGAAAGTAATAAATCATTAATTTGTTGTTATTAAATAGATAAGAAATATACACGCATTTAATAAAATATTATTATAACTCATCAAAAACCTTAATTGATGTTCTTGGTGCTTCGTTTATGAGAAGATTTTTTTTTACCAGCGTTAATCGATACTTAAGATTCAACCCTTGGCGTAATCATTTGAAAACAAATTTTTTTATCTGAGTACACTTTATGAAAATGTGGAATCTAAAATAAGTCAAAAAAAAAATTGACCTGAGCACACTTTATGAATATGTGCACTGTAATTTGCATGGTTTTACCTAGGAAAACAGACTCTTATGATTCAACCCTTGGTGTAAGTAATCATTTGAAAACAAAAAATGGAAAACTGCATCAACCGAGAATAGAAGTGATTATTTTTCTTTGAAATACTTTTTATTTCAATCTTCTATCATTAACAGTTTTAAAACAAACACACTGCAAGTTGCATGCCTTCACCTAGGCAAACCGACTCTTAAATATTTAATCTGATACGAAACAAATTCAATTAATTAAAAAATATATGAACAGTATAATGTTTAACTACAGTACAAAAAATAGCATAACTTCATAACACTGATCCTCAATATCAAATCTAGCATACGGACCTGATAATTTGTATACAACCATGTAAACATTCTTGTAACATGGCCTGCAAGCGCCCGAACGTCGTGTGACATTTAATTTGCGGCAGAGTGTACATAACACAATTCATAACGGGTCATGGGAAATTAAATGCATACCTGTTTCGATTTAAAATAAAACCGAATCCTCTTTGTGAAATTTGTAGTGTAACTGACGACATCCATCATAGGATCAACAATTCTGTTAAATATAATGAACCACAAAATAAGTTAAACTTTGATGGGGTTTATTATAAATTAATGAATATCAATAATTTTGTAGCCTTCCAAATATTTTGTCACGATATTATGAAATAAAATCAAAATTATAATTTATTTTAAAATATTCTTATAGTTATGTTATTTATAGTTTTAAGTTAAACGTTAATTTAAATTAAATTTTATGTTATGTTAATTATAAAAAAAAAATGTTATTTCTTAATTAAGTTTATGATTTTTTGATATATTGTTTCTTTTATAATTTAAAATGATGTAGCATCCTTAATAAGCCATGCACAATAAGGATGTAAAGCGTTCAATAAATATAAATTGTGGAATAGTGTCATTAGCCAACTAAATGGCAACCCTGTCAATAACTAAATAAATATGTCCACTACACGACCTTCCCCTACACAATGAGAAATTCTTATTTGCTGTAAACGACATTAAAGTAAAGGTACAGTCAAAAATCATAGTCAATACGCCAACCAAAACGTGGAAGTACAAAAAATATTTTTCTTTCTTTACGAGTGCGTCGTTTTCATCAATTATTGTAATTTCTGTCTGCTACTAGATGACACTAAATCTTTGCTCTTTCCAATGTTGACTGTTGAGTTGCGGTTTTACTGTATTTAACATCGCGAAAACAGAAAAGAAAAGTAACTCGTTTTTAAATGTTGGAATTAATTAAATTGATGAGCAAAAACGGCGCAAGCTTGTTTCTGGCCAATTTCCATTTGTCTGAACCACGAAGAAGTTTTTTGAAGAACAAAAATGCAAAGCTAAACTGAGCAGCAAGTTTTTTGAACGTTGAAATTTTATAATCAAATTTTCACAAAAACTTTGAATGTGTTCAATATTCACTCCAATTACGGGGATTAAGAATGTAAAATTTTTATTACAAAAATAAAAAATGAGAAATAAACTGCATTTAATTACGGGGTCGCACAAAACGACCAAACAAGCGACAAACAAGGCCAAAATGAATAGGTAGCCCATAATATGTCAGCGATAACATATGCGCACTGTCACCAGGCGATAACGAAATTATTAGTACCATATAGTACCGGCCGTATTACGGTTACCGTAAATTGCTGGACGCGCGGCCATTTGTGTGCAGTTCCCGGTGCAACGGTCGCTGATTGCCATCGATCGGAGAATAATAAAAGTCTCATTTCCAGCTAAACTGCTTTACAAAACATCACGTCAAGATCTTTAATCATTGTTTTTCCTCTGTGCGGACGAAACTGCACGTCGGAATTATTGCAAATTGTTTCCAGAAAATTAAGGCATTCATTCGCGTTTACCGATAAAAAATTACATCAATTTTCTTTTATTTTCGTTAAAGCTTTAGCACTGATTAAAAAGCAACACTGGAGCACGGCAAGGAAAATTAAAATAATAACGGAAAAAACGCAATTTCCTAAACGAAATGGCTATTTTAATTAAGTTCTATTTTATGAGAGCCAAATCGCAACTAAAATTTGGTTACCATTCACAAAATTGCCACTTTAAATTTAGATTTAAACGTTACCAAACAGTGTTTAGTAATTATTAACCGAATTTTTCGTTTCTGCAACTGAACTGTTCGGTTATTATTTACTAAACTGTTTTATTGTGTTTCTGAAGGGTTTAGTTAATTCTTGCAAATGATTTAGATATTTTTTACTTATTTTTTTTTTTAATTTCGTTATGTTTTACCAAACTTATTAGTTATTCTTCTAAACTATTTCGGTACGCCTCCAAAATGCTTGTTGTACAGGGCCCTCCAACGTTAATGGTCCCAAAAACTAAATTATTATCTTCAAATTTTGTTTATTTCATGGAACTGGTCGTATTAGTTTTTTATGTTAAACAGTGCAGTAATTATTAACCGAATTTTTCGGTTATTATTTACTAAACTGTTTTACTGTGTTTCTGAAGAGTTAGATATTTTTTACTTATTTTTTTTTTTAGTTTGTTATGTTTTACCAAACTTATTAGTTACTCTTCTAAACTATTTTGATACGCCTCCAAAAAGCTTGTTGTACAGGGTCCTCCAACGTTAATGGTCTCAAAAACTAAATTATTATCTTCAAATTTGGCGTATTTCATTATTTCATTAGTTTTTTTATGATAAACCAGACGTAGAAAAGCAAAAAAGGATTAGGTTTTGATATTTCTATATTAAATAATTACAAACACCTACAAGATTTCTCAAAAGAATAGTTCAAGAAGTTCATGAAAATTGACATAAATGAGCGTCGCGACGCCAGATGATAAAAACTGAAAGCGAAATTAACATCATATCGTAGTTTATTACTAATTGAATATATAGCCAAATTTTCATAATAATATCTTCAAAATTGGGGTTTCTTTTGGGGTTGACCATGTGATGTTTGTTAGTTTGGTAACTAACAACCGAACTTTGCGTACATACAGCCACAAAAGTTGTTAACGCTGACCAAATCGTTTTGCATGGGACAACCACAAATAATTTTGAAAACAGTAATAAAAGTTCAGTTAAAATCGAATTATAATAACAAAATTAATTTCGTCGGTGCAAGTGATTTTTTCAGCTTGAACACCGGGCAATTCATGAGCATGCGATTTGTGTATTATAACGTTTTTCAGAAAAAACCTAATAATCTGGCGGATATGGCAGTTTCGGAACGTAATTTTTGCAATAACGCACGCACATTTGCGGTCAGTGCAGTAAATCATATCTGTGCATTCATCAAAGCTGCAATAATTCACTTGTTTGGAGCACATAAATTTTTACTGTTGAAATTGTTTTTTAATTAAAAATGACCTGAAAGGCGAATTGTTCGGCGAATTTAAATAATTGTTGAATGCGAAATTCGCTTTTGAACATTTCATGGAAAAGCGGTTTTGTTATTGCTACGAAAATTAATTCAGCCGCTGAAATATGAGTAACTGGATTATTCAGTTTTCTAATCAGTGCTGAAAATGATCAATTTTGTACAAACAATTAAGTAAGCGTATCCTTACGCACGTCGTGCGTTATAGAGTAAAATCGCACAGTTAGGGACTTTTATCAACGTTGTATTGGTAGTGTAATTGACAGTGACAGCTTGACAGTTCGATTTAATTCTGAGACCTCGGTCAAAAAGTAAATAAAATTTCTAATGGATTAATAAAATACTCAACTACTTACTTATGTGTAATTATTATTAATAGTTTTGATAAATAAAGAATCAAAGATATTTTGATTTTTAAGTTAGACGGCGTCATGCGTAACTTTTTTGACTATTGCGTAACTTTTTTGACTCGTGCGTAATATGTTTCTTACAACTCTCGAAATGTAATATACAGGTAACCCTCGGTTTACGCCACAGTTGCGTTCTTGCAAAAGTCGGCGCAAATCGAATCGTCGTAAAAAGAGCCCATATTTACAGTGATGTATAGAGTTAGGTTTTACATAAGTAAAAAAGAAGCAAATCACTTTATTTATTAATACAATATAATGCAAAATACATATACACCTATCCCCCGATTTACACGGAAGATTGGTTTTTTATAGGCAAAACCGTGTAAATTGAAAACAACGTAATTTATTTAACGTAATTTTTTTTAATAAGATATTTTGAAAAATTAAAATAACAGTTCATTCATAAAATAACAAATATACAGTGCGAACCAGTTAAATGGAATAAATTCAGTATCTCAATTATTGTGCATATTTATAAAAAATCCCGTTTATGATATGATATCCAGCAAAGTAAAAATTTCATCCCTAACCTGAACTCCCTTCGAGTGACAGTTTCAACCCCCAAATTTTTAAATAGGAAGTAGGGGCTTGTAATACCTCATTTGAAAGGTCTCTTCATGCTCCATTAAAAACTGCTATGGTTTAAAATTTTATTGCGAAAATAATTGTAAAAATGCTACAAAAAATAATTGTTTGTCGCTAACCAGTAAATATGAAGTTTAAAAAATTCTGATTAGTAAAAACACAATGATGTACACTTTTCTACTGGCACAAATTTCCTGCAGTAATTTACGTGAATACGTAGGAAGTTTTATTGTGCATAAAGAGCGGGGAATCACCAATATGTATAACCAAGTGAACGTAGTTAAAAAATGATTGTAGAAATATGTACTCATCTGAAATATTCATTTTTACCATGTTACTTTGACTTCGTTATTTTAAAAACCGTGTAAAATTGAAATCGTGTAAAAAATTATCGTGTAAATCGGGGGATAGGTGTATTATAAATTTAATTTTTAAAATGTATTTTAAGATAAAATGAAGTGAAATGTTTTTATTAAAAAATATCAAGAAAAACAAATGAAATTTCAAAGTTTCGGATCTCTTACATTTTTTGGAAAAAGGAATTCACAACGTCGCGGCTCAACACTGAAACGAAAATCAGTCTAACATAGGAAGAATCGGTGAATTACCCAATTATGTACACGGCGAAACAGTGAATTCCACAGCGGCGTTATTGTGAATCGGCGTAAATTGAGCCGGCGTAAATCGAGGGCTACCTGTACTATTAAAGTAGTGTAATTATTGACTTACTGCGTCGAAATTTTTTATGTTCGATTTACAAATCAATTTGGTTTGTGATTTCCAGGCGAGCACTTGCATTAATTGCGCCCTTCACCTGACAGAAGGTCACCTATCGACATAAAAAAAAACGACTTAAAAAATAATTCGACATTCAAACCTTGGTATTGTTGCACATAAACGCTATCATTTCTCGCCATCGACGTTACTATTATTTACCTGAATGAAAAGTGGGTCATACCAACGACATTGTTCGACGATTCAATTTTCCTCGATTGTTAATTTTCTCGTTTTTTGTTTCAGAAAATCTACAGGCGCCCAGATTTACGACGTCGTCGTCCCCAAATAGTATAGTCAAATTAGGAACTACGAAAATTATACAGTGTCAAGCATTCGGTGAGTAATCAGGTTTTAGGCGCTTGCCGATTCAAATGGCTGCTTAAAATTGTATGTGCGTTATTAATGATGCAGGCCCCGATATTGATCACATAAATGGCCTCAGTCATTATTAATAAATGCAGCGTTTTGAGTCCAAAAATATTTCCAGCTTAATTAATTTACTTCCGTCGCTGTTCGTGCAGAAAACTTTATCAAAACCAGATTCATCTCAATTATCGCAATTATATCTTGCAGTTATTGTTAGATGACCCGCGGGAAATGTTCGATCATTTTTAACAATTTCTTAATTATTGCAGGTAGAAATTTTACAACGTCGCGTGACTTGAAATTGTGCGGTTAAGGATTAAGTAATGGCCGAGCATAAAATTTCTAGAAAGCTTAAAATTTAAAGCCCCAGTTGCATAACGTGCGTCCGGCGATAAAATGCCCATAGTGAATAGGTCGTAATGAGACTCTGTTTATTATTCCGACGTCCAGGTTGCACGGTGGCACGTCACTGCGCCACTTTGAGCGCATTGTCTCGTTTTTTTTTTATAATATTTTCAGGGATCTTAGTGAGGTCACTGTTTAGTAATTTGTCACTATTTTAGCTTTTAGGTCACTATTTCTAAAAATTGATCACTAAAGTCAATTTTTTCACTATTGTGGCGCGAAATTTTTTGACCATCGTCTCGAAATAAAAAACCTGCAATATTCATTACTCTGTATCATTTCCTTGATGGTTGACCATTACGATTAACAGACTGAGAAAATTCAGAGTAATCTAAAGTTATCTTCACAAAAATTTATAAAATATGTGGTGGTTAACGTCAAGTCCAGCTATCAGCCGTGTTTTAGAACAGTATTCAGGAATGAAGAAATATTTTCAGGAGTTTATTTCAAAACTAAATCTTACAAAGATGTTATTATTATTTTTTTTTAAAATACAACTTCTATTATGGATTTTTATTTTATAGAATGTTTCGCACATTTTTACAAAATTTACGGAATTTTTACAAAAGGATGAACCGTTAATTCAAGTATTATATTCAGAATTAAAAGAGATTACTGAAATTTTTGAAAAAAGAAGCAGCTGTTGATTTTGATAATGTGCTTGCGAATACTAAAGATGTTTGTATCGTCACGAATTCTTTTTGCCATTGAAGGCATTAAATTGTGGAGTAAAAACTCAACAAGAACTTGGGAAGCTACCTGAGAAGGAACAATTAATTTTTTTAAAACGTTGACAACATTTTTATATGGAAGCTGTTCATCATTTAATAAATAAGTCTGCCTTGAAATTAGTGTCGTTGAAATATTTTTCATGGCCCAAATAATGTTACTAAAGTGCCTGATAGGATTAACGTTTGTAATACTCTTCCAATAGACATTGCTGTGAAAAAAGTATGTGATGAATTCAAATTACTGCAGTTGGTTTTATTAGAGGAGAAGAGAAATTTTGATGGAACCCAAGAGTGGACGAATTTTGGTTATCTTTTAAACACTAAAGAATTATTTCATGTTGTTAAAATGTGTCTATCTTTGGCAAATTTTAACTCCAGACAAGTCAAACATGAGTCTACGAACACTGAATAACAAGCTACGTATTCGTAGTGGCTTAAAAAAATATAATAATCAAATAGAGTTGGTTTCAATAACAGAAGAACTTCTAAATATGGATCGTAGAGCTTATAATTCATATAAAAGTTATTTAGAGTTTGGAAAATCGAGAAAACAACAATCAGAAGTTGAAGAAAATCAAAGAAAGCAAGAGCTTGAAGAAGAGAAACAAAAAATGGAAGAGTTTAGAAAACATTAAAAAATTGGTTTGGAAAAACAGTTGGAAGACAAAATTAAAGAGAAGTCATATGAACAACTAATGGTAGCGAAGCTACTGGATGAAAACCATAGAAAATTGAAACAAGCACTAGAAAAGAATGATATTACGAAGCAGATGTTGGCTCAAGTCTTACTTGAAGGGTTGAAGACGAGGAGAAAAAAAGAAGAGAAAACGAAAGAAGTTGACTTATTAAATAAAGATATTCTTTAAAGAAAGACTGTCATATTAGATAATTTTGTTGCAAAAAGAAATGTAAAAAATGATTTAATTATCTTAGTCATTTCATTTTGTTTTGTTTATGTTTGTTAAGAATATTTAATTTTATTTTGGAGTTTATTATAAATTATTTTTCAATGTAAATGTTTTTACTATTAAAAATGAGTTAAATTTATTTTCTATATTTCAAGATAATAAACGCCAAAAAATTACTATTTAGTCACTTTTTCTTCTGGTAAGTCACTAAAGTCACTATTTTTTGGCATTACAACTGCTATGATCCCTGGGTGAGCCCAACTTGCCCTATCTTCCTAATCGTCCAGTAAACAGTTTAAAAAATGTATGCCAGACTTCCAGCAAATTTAAACAAGCGTTGTAAATGTGTCCTTTTATTTGCAAGTTAAACAACGTGCGTTCTCAAAAAGAGGTCGTTCCAGTTAACGATACCTGTGTAAATAGATCTGTTGAGCGATATTTGGCAGAGCTGCTCGGGGTTTGTGAGTCAAAAACCGTAAAACAAACCGCCGCGAGTCGATCAAGTCGAGATTACTTAGCTGGAAACTGAAAGAAACAATTTCGCTTAACTGCTGCGAAAATACGTTCGAACATCAATTTATTATCGCCCGTAAGCGATCGGTTAGAAAAAAGAATAATATACAGCCGTTGCATTTTAATATTTCCGTTTAAACGATTGAAAGTGCTGCCACTGAAGGAACTCCTTACATAGATAAGGAATCTTTTATCGCGGCCTCTATAAATAGTCATCAAGAGAGGATATGCATTTCAATCAATACAACAGCTGCAGCGTGCATCAACAACAAAAAGTTCAATAACTGGTCGTAAATCGCGAATGCGGTAGATAACTGGCTTGTAAACATTTTTAACAACGATTGGTTGCGTGCTGCAATAAACGGCACTTTTCTGGAATTTTACATTGTCCACAAAATGAATTCAAAGTCAAAAAAAATGTACAAGTTAATTGCAATTATTCGAGAACTACTGCTATACAAATTCTAACAATTCATTTTAAAAACAAACGCCTTGCAAAATCAAAATAGGCAACACACATTGCATTCACAAGATGTACAGGGTGAGTTAAGTTTTACCGCCCCGGCCATAATACCTATTAAAGATTGAGGGGAAAGTATGCAATTTACATGTTACATCAGTTCAAGTTTACACTTTCGATTAGTGCTACAAGTTTTCCAAATCATTTTTATTTGAAGCCAAAAAAGTAAAACAAACAGTTTCGGGTAAAATTTCCATGTTTGGTTTTTTATTTCAAAATTTGTCAAATTATTCGTAGCATTGTTAATTGCAATTTGATTCGTTAAAAAATTATTACTTTTTGAGTTAAATCAAATTTAACATAAAGCACGAAAAATACTCTTATTTATGACTTTCCAACAATGGATAATACGGTCTACCACGTAACAATACCTGATGATCAACCCATAAAACTGAAGGGAACGGCGTTTTAGTTGTTGCCAGGCCCGTATTCTGGAATTTGTGAGAAAAATAAAATAAGTTTTTAATTGGTAAATATTAAGTTTATTTTATAAAAGATGCTCAAAGTAATTCCCCATTACCCATAAATTAAAAGCATTTCAAGCTTCTCCTCGACTGAGTATTGAAATGGAATGATTATACCTGAACTAAACACAAATGTTCACTATTCCACAAAACAAAGTTTTAATTTTCACTTTTTACCAACGATGTTTAAGTGTTGGAAGATTTGTTGCGAATGTGAATGCTTCTTTATTCACAAAGTGACCTAGGGTTGTGACCAGGGTTTTTAAACTTTGGGTAAATTAAGCACTTTATTTTATGGGAAGGTTCAATAACCGATAGGTATATTGACTTTGCAGACGACAAAATTAAAACACAAAATTGTAGTCAGATATACTAACGAAAATTAGAAGCTGGTAAACGATTTTCTTATCAAGTTTAAAATCTAATATTGCTACAATTATTGTTTATTATGATTATAATATTACCGTCTAGCTGTTAGTTACGATGTTGTGAACTTTTAAAGAAATAGCGAAGATCCTTATTCCGGTCCTGTAAAATGTAACGTTGCACTTTTTAACTTAACTTTATGACTGTCATAAATAATCAGTCAAGTACCCGAAACCAATACCATTGTTAGGTGAATTGGTCAGCTTATGTCGTAAATCATTTAAAAAAATACCCTCTAATACGAAAATGGCTTTATTTAATGAACGCAAATTAGTAAAATTATTTCAATTACACTAAATTGTGTGAAAATATTTTACTGTTCGTACATAAAAAAAACTAATAAATTGAGTAATTAGTAATTGAAAGAAAGCCAAAATTTTACCTGAATAAGGAAAAAAGATTTTTTCTTGGTTTCTATGTACCTTAATAATATAAAATGACTCATGCAATTTATGAGAATTGACAAATTATTTTAGAGCCCTATTTTGCCACGGGCGGTAAAACTTAACTCACCCTGTACATTTCAAAAGTAAATAAATAAATTGGTGTTTGAATGCATTATTTACTCGTTCATTTATCAAAACTCGATAAGAACATTAAGGAACATCAATTTCGAATTTGAACCGAAAATAAATTTAAAGATCCAACTTGATAACATTGAAGAAAAATTGTAATTTCGTTAATTACGATAAAAACACAGTAAATTATTGTAACGGCGACATTAATGTTATTGAACTTCCAGATAGACACAAAATCATTTTAAAACGCTTTGAATCGGACCGTAATTCGATATTGATAACATTCTTGTCGGCGACTCGATGACCAAATTAATTCCCGAGCCAAACTTCGTTCCATTTTAATTAAGGCCGATGCTTGTACGTTTCAGATTAATAAAAAAACTTTCGGTTAGCCTTCGCTTTGTGAACGTTTTCCCTAAAAAGTTCCAAACTGGAGATGGGCAAGAATCTCCGCTTCGTGGATGGCCGCCGTTCTGGCAAAAACGAATATTTCGATGCGGAAGCCTAGTTTTTGTAATTAGTTTCAGAAAGTTTGCTTCAAGACGATCAAACTGTATTTTAAAAATTCGCCACACAAAATAGTCGTTGCTTTTTCAGATATTTAATTATTTTATTGCGACCCTCTTCGCTTATAAATTAAATTAAATTCGTCGTTGGGACTCACTGTATAAAAACTCATTTTCATAAATGTTTTTTCTTCAAGTTGTCAACTCGATCGAGACATATAATTATATAGGTAGATAGTTCTAACTTAAAAGTGGTAATCTGGTATTAAAATCGTTCTTTCGTAACTGAATAATTATCACATAATAAATCTTATATTTTACTGATAATGTCACGCTACGTTACTGAACCGTGAAAATTGTAGGCCTCAAAAAAACCTGAAAAGCCTTGTAATAATAATAATTTCAACCAATCTGACAAAATATCATTCAAATACAGTAAAACTTGTTAAAGTGATCTTTGCGTTTTGAAAGTCGAGGTTTACACTGAAAATGACAGTTGCATTCAGCAAAGTGACTGTCACTTTCGATGTGAGGTTGTGTCATGGAAACATGACTTTAATACACCCATCCCTCTTTATACGTAGTCTCGCTTTACGTAGTTTCGCTTAACGTAGCTTCTCAAATAGATTCACCAGTCTCGTTTTACGTAGCAAAGAAAATTTAACTTAAATGTTTTGTATTTTTATATTTTTAGACATTATTTGTTTTGTCATGTCATTTTAAAATGATTAATTTTTTAGAAATAATGAAATACATACATTTAATTAAACTGAGATGTTTTTTTTTTATTAGTACACAGGGTGAGTTAAGTTTTACCGCCCCGGCCATAATACCTATTAAAGATTGAGGGGAAAGTATGCAATTTACATGTTAGATCAGTTGAAGTTTACACTTTCGATTAGTGCTACAAGTTTTCCAAATCATTTTTATTTGAAGCCAAAAAAAGTAAAACAAAGAGTTTCGGGTAAAATTTCCATGTTTGGTTTTCTATTTCAAAATTTGTCAAATTATTCGTAGCATTGTTAATTGCAATGTGATTCGTTAAAAAATTATTACTTTTTGAGTTAAATCAAATTTAACATAAAGCACGAAAAATACTTTTATTTATGACTTTCCAACAATGGATAATACGGTCTACCACGTAACAATACCTGATGATCGACCCATAAAACTGAAGGGAACGGCGTTTTAGTTGTTGCCAGACCCGTATTCTGGAATTTGTGAGAAAAATAAAAAAAGGTTTTAATAGGTAAATATTAAGTTTAGTTTATAAAAAATGCTCAAAGTGATGCCCCATTACCCATAAATTAAAAGCATTTCAAGCTTCTCATCGACTGAGTATTGAAATGGCATGATTATACCTGAACTAAACACAAATGTTCACTATTTCACAAAACAAAGTTTAAATTTTCACTTTTTACCAACGATATTTAAGTGTTGGAAGATTTGTTGCGAATGTGAATGGTTCTTTATTCACAAAGTGACCTAGGGTTGTGACCAGGGTTTTTAAACTTTGGGTAAATTAAGCAATTTATTTTATGGGAAGGTTCAATAACCGATGGGTATATTGACTTTTCAGACGGCAAAATTAAAACCCAAAATTGTAGACAGATATACTAACGAAAATTAGAAGCTGATAAGCGATTTTCTTATCAAGTTTAAAATCTAATATTGCAAAAATTATTTTTTATTATGATTATAATTACCGTGTAACTGTTAGTTATGATGTTGTGAACTTTTAAAGAAATAGCGAAGACCCTTATTCCGGTGCTGTAAAATGTAACATTACACTTTTTAACTAAACTTTGTGACTGTCATAAATAATCAGCCAAGTACCCAAAACCAATACCATTGTTAGGTGAATTGGTCAGCTTATGGCATAAATCATTTAAAAAATACTCTCTAATATGGAAATGGCTTTATTTAATGAACCCAAATAAGTAAAATTATTTCAATTACACTAAATTGTGTGAAAATATTTTACTGTTCGTACATAAAAAAAAACTAATAAATTGAGCAATTAGTAATTGAAAGAAAGCCAAAATTTTACCTGATTAAAAAAAAAGATTTTTTCTTGGTTTCTATGTACTTTAATAATATAAAATTACTCATGCAATTTATGAGAATTGACAAATTATTTTAAAGGCCACGGGCAAAAGTTCCAAGCCCATATAACATAATGTTAAAACATATTCGTTATACGTAGTTTCGATATAAGTAGCAAACCCCGGGAACCGAACTACTACGTATATCGAGGGATGGGTGTACTTTATTTATTTGAACGACTAATATTTTTCTGTCCCAAGAGATCACTACACACATGTTTTACTGTAGTTTACACGCATCACCTTCATGAATTAATATTTCCAGTAAATAAGCAATAATTGAGAGAGACTAATCGATTCCACAAAAGGCATTAATTACTGTAACTAATGTGTCCAATTTCACGACGCCTGAACCCTAAACGAAGAACGGAGCAGCCAGTTTGTGAGCGGGGAAAAGACCGGAAAATTTGCGTTCAAGTTCCTGCAATAACCGGCGTGCGCCATAATTAGACCAGACAATGCTACTTCATTTCGGTTCCCTTTCGGGTTTTCACATTTTGCTGCACCGAAAAATTAAATAAGCCGATGGAGAGTTGTTCTAAAAATAAGTGGCGAATCTAAATTAAGTTTTCATGCACGCACATAAATGCGGAAGTTTTCCCGTGTTTAAAAAGCTCTTTTAAAATTAAACGTTTCTTTTTTTAGACTTAACCATCTCCAGAAATAAAGCCTCGCGACGCAGGATTCGATTCTGATTCGGAACAAATTCATTATCCGGTTGTAAACATTGCAGGTGTGAATAAAGTAGAAGCAAAGGTGGAACGTTGTTGCGGGATAATTGCATTTGCATTTTGGTTTTTCTGGATTTGTTTTGTCTGAAGGTTCGCGAGTGCGAGCGTCTCGGCGCTGTTTGTTTTATTCGATTGGTACCGGTGAAGGGAAATTGCCGGGTCGATTGGTCGTAACGAAATCTTTCTATCAAATAGTGACCGATTGCGTCAGATCACCTTGCATTCCTTGCATGACTCTTGCATTTTTTTAGAGCAAGTCAACTTAGAAATAGAAATGCGTGGTAAAAAACCGAGAAAAAAAGTTTTTCGCTAAATACAAGAAAATTTTTGTGTATTTTATATA
Source organism: Dascillus cervinus (assembly GCA_949768715.1). Taxonomy (NCBI): domain Eukaryota; kingdom Metazoa; phylum Arthropoda; class Insecta; order Coleoptera; family Dascillidae; genus Dascillus; species Dascillus cervinus. The sequence goes on along the minus strand of OX458319.1, from coordinate 30,514,974 downwards.
ACTACAAAATTATATTCATAAAACTACATTGCATATTACTTTCATTTTCATCTACTAGTATAATCTTCAATAAATCCAAATTTAACATTTTGTTCGTCATCGTTACTTTCAAGCACTATCACAGTTTTTTTTTTAAATTTTCCCATTATTTATTTTCACCCAATTAACTTATCATCCATTTTATGTTTATGGCAAAATTATTATGACACTATTAATAATAATAACTTCACTATATTTGTGTAGGTCGAATTGGCTGGCCGTATCTCTTTTTGATGAATTCTCCCAATGAGACGCCCTTTTTTGTTAAATTTATTTATTGTTAATAATGACACTATTTACACAATAAACTTAAAGTACGGAATATGATCGTTTTACGATGTTGAAAGTTTGAGCTATTCAAATAAATTGAAAAACTGCTAATGTTCTGTAAAAAGGAACCCGGTCAGGTACTCTCCCCTGACCCGAAAAAGAAAAGATCACTATTCTTTGCGATATGCAGTACTATACCTTATACACGATCAGTTGGGGCGATGTTGTTAGAGATAAGAAATAAATGACTTTACGTAACAAAAGATTTTCGAGAATCCAAATTTTTACCTGAATACGTCTGGTAAGAATTCACACCTAAATAACAGCTTTATTACTTTAAGCCGTGATAAGTATTTTAACGACATCGCCCCAACTGATACTGTATAAGGTTTACTTTAAAAGTTTTATTTAGGAAAATATCAGGTGTTCGTTCGTTGAAGCGACTACTGAGTTAACTGAATAAAATAAATCAAATTTTATCTCACTGTATTCGTTTATTTTTATTCTTTGCTTTTGACCGAAGTTTATTCATTTATGGGTAGAGTATGTTAATAGTAGGTAACTATTGTGTATTAAAACATTTTATTGGTATAGTTATAGTTGACATAAAATTCCAGAGTTCTTAATACTTAAAATATACTATGTTTGTAATATTAAGTTAAATAAGTAAAGTCATATTAGCAAATATATTTTTAAATTAATTTTACCTTGTACAGGGTGAGTTAAGTTTTACCGCCCGTGGTAAAATAGGCCTTTAAAATAATTTGTCAATTCTCATAAATTGCATGCGTAATTTTATATTATTAAGGTACATAGAAACCAAGAAAAAATCTTTTTTTTTAATCAGGTAAAATTTTGGCTTTCTTTCAATTACTAATTGCTCAATTTATTAGTTTTTTTATGTACGAACAGTAAAATATTTTCACACAATTTAGTGTAATTGAAATAATTTTACTAATTTGGGTTCATTAAATAAAGCCATTTCCGTATTAGAGGGTATTTTTTAAATGATTTACGACATAAGCTGACCAATTCACCTAACAATGGTATTGGTTTTGGGTACTTGGCTGATTATTTATGACAGTCATAAAGTTAAGTTAAAAAGTACAACGTTACATTTTACAGGACCGGAATAAGGGCCTTCGCTATTTTTTTAAAAGTTGACAACATCGTAACTAACAGCTACACGGTAATTATAATCATAATAAAAAATATTTTTTGCAATATTAGAATTTAAACTTGATAAGAAAATCGCTTACCAGCTTCTAATTTTCGTTAGTATATCTGTGTACAATTTTGTGTATTAATTTTGCCGTCTGCAAAGTCAATATACCTATCGGTTATTGAAGCTTCCCATAAAATAAATTGCTTAATTCACCCAAAGTTTAAAAACCCTGGACACAACCTTAGGTCACTTTGTGAATAAAGAAACATTCACATTCGCAACAAATCTTCCAACACTTAAACATCGTTGGTAAAAAGTGAAAATTAAAACTTTGTTTGGTGGAATAGTGAACATTTGTGTTTAGTTCAGGTATAATCATGCCATTTCAATACTCAGCCGAGGAGAAGCTTGAAATGCTTTTAATGTATGGGTAATGGGGAATCACTTTGAGCATCTTTTATAAAATAAACTTAATATTTACCTATTAAAAACTTATTTTATTTTTCTCACCAATTCCAGAATGCGGATCTGGCAACAACTAAAACGCCGTTCTCTTCAGTTTTATGGGTCGATCTTCAGGTATTGTTACGTGGTAGACCGTATTATCCATTGTTGGAAAGTCATAAATAAAAGTATTTTTCGTGCTTTATGTTAAATTTGATTTAACTCAAAAAGTAATAATTTTGTAACGAATCAAATTGCAATTAATAATGCTACGAATAATTTGACAAATTTTGAAATAAAAAACCAAACATGGAAATTTTACCCGAAACTCTTTGTTTTACTTTTTTAGTTTCAAATAAAAATGATTTGGAAAACTTGTAGCACTAATCGAAAGTGTAAACTTCAACTGATGTAACATATAAATTGCATACTTTCCCCTCAATCTTCAATAGGTATTATGGCCGGGGCGGTAAAACTTAACTCACCCTGTATATGTATAATAGTAAAATATACATAATACTTCGTTTTGTATTAAGATTTTTTTTAAAAATTCTCAGTGTGGGGTGGTCGTAATGACCGGTTATTACCTACTTAAAAAAATAAAATTGGTGGAGCTTGGAATTGGTCTAAAAACATTTTATTTAATTGCAGCGAGCATTAAACTGTTGCTGCACTTAATTATAATTTAATTACTGCAACCCTTCATCGCGCACGTGTTAATCGGTGCGAAAATCAATATCACACAATCATGCAATTTACAATATTTACCTTCCAGCGACAGCATCAACAAATTAATTTTGCAATTTACAATCATTGCTTCGGCGTTTCGTCAAAGGACCTGCCACTTTTAATTATAAATCGCGTTTGATACCAATTAAATTTTGCAAACTTGTTAACACCCACATTACTCCTTTTATTGCTCCCCGAGGTCCCGCCGAAATTTAGTTATGCAAACCTGTCTTCAAATCTCATCAAAGTGACGTCGGTCGAATAATTAATATTTCGTTCCAGGATATCCCCAGCCGCAATACAAGTGGCTAAAGGACAGCCAACAACTCACCGATCTCTCAACGGAATCGTTCTTTCGAATCCTGTCGGCGAAACATGAAGACGAAGGAAGTTATAGGTGCATCGCGGCGAACAAAGTCGGATCCATTGTCAGTGAAAATATTAAAGTTGTGATAGCCTGTGAGTATCAAAAGTTTTAATTAGGTAATTCCAGCGTTGTTTTTGCTTCGTGCACCTCAACGCCGAGGAATGTCGAGCGCTTAAGGTCCGGGAACTGCTAAGTAATGCACAATTCTTCCGCTCAGGGGCACCAATTTTGCCCCTTAGAATAAAAAATGTTTAGGCAACCAACGAGGTATCCTAACTAATAAGGTTTCAAACTTAAGTATTGAACAGAGAAAGAACAAAAAAAAAGAGTTGCGCGTTTTTCATACGCTCCTAACTTGATAAATATTATTTATATTATGGTCTGCGGCGATAACGACGGTAAACTCAGTCGGAAAAAAAATTAGTCTATAATTTCTTGCTAATTCTTTGCCAATTTTGTGTTTTCATAGATGTACCTGCTATAATTAATCCCGTAACAGGTTGCAAACACATTTTCAATTATGCAAAGAGTAATCTTTATCCCCATTTTTATACGCTCATAATTTGATAAATATTATTTATATTATTGTCTGCAGCGATAACGACAGTAAAATCAGTCAATGCGATTGCTGCATTATTTTCTGTTTTTTTTTTGTAATTTTTTGTGAATAGATGCTCCAAACAATTTTTCCTACGATGCTATTCGAAACTAATATAGTACAATTTAGTAGGCCCGAAAATGTTTCATTACTTACGCGTGCGAACATGGATATTTTGCATTATCAAGTGTGTATTTTTATAAATTTTTAGAGTTTTATATCCTTACGTGTGCGAATATGGTTATATCCTAACAATTTGTACTATATCAAGTGTGCGTTTTAATACAAATTATTCTATCCATGCCGTCAATCAAGAAGGTACAGATTTGACAGGACATCTGTGAGTAAAAGGACGAACTATTGGACTAAAATCTTATGGGAAAACAACTTTTCCCCGAAAATGTAAAATTTAGACATTTATCCAATTTGGTTTACGGAAACTATTTCTTAGGTGCTAAAGGAACATTTTTATGTAATTTGTTGACGATGTTGTGTTCGGAAAGCAATAAAAAACGCGATCAAATAATACTGTATTTCGTACCACAACTTTTAGATTTTTTTTCAAAGATATTCACCATGTTATCATAAAAAAAAACATGTCATATCATACTACTATATGTTTAGTATAAGTACCCCGAAGGAATTTCTACAATATAACTTACTTCTTGAGCTGAACTGAGTTTACTGGCACACTAAATTTTCCACAAAATATTGTTTCCAATTTTTTTCTTCTTAAGTTATCAACTTTCTCGCAATAAAAAAAATATTTTCTTACAAGGCAATATATTCTCTATAAGTGCTGTAAAGTGCATTGCAAAATATTTCGTAACTCTAAAGATTTCAGTAAAAAACCCTCACTACTACATTTTTGCGAGAATTGCACTTTCGGAGGTTAATTTTTGAAAACTAGGCACTTCTTCACCAAAGCAAATATATCATTAGATGCGGTAACATTATGTTTACAACTGTTGCTTCGCAAATTATATATTGATAAGTACTTTCTAAGCGATACTGAGTTTCTTAAAACTCTGCATTTTTTGAGGTTGGGTTCCCCAGCCTTAATTGGGTAATTCCGGCGTTGTTTTTGCTTCGTGCAGCTGAACGCCGAGGAATGTCGAGTGCTTAAAGCGCGCGAATAACTTTGGAATATTTCCGGGATGCCGGTGATGAGATTTGCGTTGCCTGATTTCAGATATGGGAGTTTTCGAAGACCAAACCGAGAGAACATTGACTGTGGATGCTGGAAAGGCTGCAATATTAGATTTGCCGCCGATCGAATCATTTCCAGAGCCCGATGTTACGTGGCAGACGGACGAAGGTTCAATTCCTTACGCCCTCAAGTACTCTAAATCCAAATCTAACCAGCTTATTATTTTATCGACGGACGTATCCGATCAAAGAGCCTACAGGTACAGTCCGCATTTACAAGTAAAATTTCGCCTGAAAGCAATTCAAATTGCAAAGGATTTGTTGATTTAAAAAAACCTACCCTCGTCGCACTTAACCTATTTGCATAATGAAGTTTTTTAATTATTTTCTTTTTATTTCTAATCATTAGTTTTAACGACTTCCTCCTCAACTTCAAATTTAAAGATCACTCACTGTATTAATGGCCAAAACAACAATTTTTGAACGGGAAAAATCATAGCTCAAGAATGGGCCAAGATTATCAAAAATTATGTCAATACAATTTATATACAATCTGCAATTTTTTCCCATTTGCAAAATAATGCCCTTTTAATTTTTTCAGTTTTTCTCCAGAATTAATTGGTTGATTATTACATTGGTCGTAACTCAGAAACCGACCTAGATTTTTTTTTTAAATGTGAACGACATTTACAGGCCTTTTCTATATCAGAACTTTCCTTCTAAACATTTTTTTCCAATTTGCTAAATAATGCCGTTTTAATTTTTTCTAAGTTCTGAATTTTCCCTTAAAATTAATTAATCATATCATTGGTCATAACTCGGAAACGGTATAACATAAAGGAAAATTGTGTTAATAAAATTTATAGAGATTTTTTATATCTGCAACTTTTCTTATTGACATTTTTTTCCAATGTGCGAAATAATGCCCTTATCGATTTTTTCACTTTTGTTCTAAAAAATTAATTAATTAATTATTACATTGGTCATAACTCAGAAACGGTCCAAGATTTAGAAAAACAATGTGAACAACATTTACAGACCTTTTCTATATCTGCAATTTTCCTTCTAAACATTTTTTTCTAATTTCCAGAATAATGCCGCTTTAATTTTTTCCAAAGTTCTTACTTTTTTCCTTAAAATTAATTAATCATAGCATTGGTCACAACTCGGAAACGGCATAACAAAAAAGAAAATTGTGTTAACAAAATTTATAAAGCTTTTTTATATTTGCAACTTTTCTTATTGTGCATTTTTTTCCAATTTGCGAAATAATGCCCTTTTCGATCTTTTCAGTTTCTTTCCCAAAAATTAATTAATTAATTATTACATTGGTCATAACTCAGAAACGGCGCAAGATTTTAAAAAAAAATGTGAACAACATTTACAGACCTTTTCTTCATCTGCAATTTTCCTTCTAAACATTTTTTCCAATTTGCAAAATAATGCCGTTTTAATTTATTCATTCTTACTTTTTTCCTTAAAATGAATTAATCATAGCATTTGTCTTAACTCGGAAACGGCATAACAAAAAAGAAAATTGTGTTAACAAAATTTATAGAGCTTTTTTATAGCTGCAACTTTTCTTATCGACATTTTTTTCCAATTTGCGAAATAATGCCCTTTTCGATTTTTCAGTTTTTTCCCAAAAATTAATTTATTAATTATACATTGATCAAAATTCAGAAACGGTCCAAGAAATAAAAAAAAATATGTGAACAACATTTACAGACCTTTTCTATATCTGCAATTTTCCTTCTAAACATTTTTTCCAATTTGCGAAATAATGCCCTTTTGGATTTTTTCAGTTTTTTTTCCCAAAAATTAATTAATTAATTATTACACTGATCAAAACTCAGAAACGGTTCAAGATTTAGAAAAAAAATGTGAACAACGTTTACAGACCTTTTCTACATCTGCAACTTTTCCTACAAACATTTCTTCCAATTTGCAAAATAATGGCGTTTTAATTTTTTCATTCTTACTTTTTTCCCTAAAATGAATTAATCATAGCATTTGTCATAACTGGGAAACGGTATAACACAAAAGAAAATTGTGTAAACAAATTTTATAGAACTTTTTTATATCTGCAACTTTTCTTATCGACTTTTTTTCCAATTTGCGAAATAATACCCTTTTGGATTTTTTTCAGTTTTTTTTCCCAAAAATTAATTAATTAATTATTACACTGATCAAAACTCAGAAACGGTTCAAGATTTAGAAAAAAAATGTGAACAACATTTACAGACCTTTTCTACATCTGCAACTTTTCCTACAAACATTTCTTCCAATTTGCAAAATAATGGCGTTTTAATTTTTTCATTCTTACTTTTTTCCCTAAAATGAATTAATCATAGCATTTGTCATAACTGGGAAACGGTATAACACAAAAGAAAATTGTGTAAACAAATTTTATAGAACTTTTTTATATCTGCAACTTTTCTTATCGACTTTTTTTCCAATTTGCGAAATAATACCCTTTTGGATTTTTTCAGTTTTTTTTCCCAAAAATTAATTAATTAATTATTACACTGATCAAAACTCAGAAACGGTTCAAGATTTAGAAAAAAAATGTGAACAACGTTTACAGACCTTTTCTACATCTGCAACTTTTCCTACAAACATTTCTTCCAATTTGCAAAATAATGGCGTTTTAATTTTTTCATTCTTACTTTTTTCCCTAAAATGAATTAATCATAGCATTTGTCATAACTGGGAAACGGTATAACACAAAAGAAAATTGTGTAAACAAATTTTATAGAACTTTTTTATATCTGCAACTTTTCTTATCGACTTTTTTTCCAATTTGCGAAATAATACCCTTTTGGATTTTTTTCAGTTTTTTTTCCCAAAAATTAATTAATTAATTATTACACTGATCAAAACTCAGAAACGGTTCAAGATTTAGAAAAAAAATGTGAACAACATTTACAGACCTTTTCTACATCTGCAACTTTTCCTACAAACATTTCTTCCAATTTGCAAAATAATGGCGTTTTAATTTTTTCATTCTTACTTTTTTCCCTAAAATGAATTAATCATAGCATTTGTCATAACTGGGAAACGGTATAACACAAAAGAAAATTGTGTAAACAAATTTTATAGAACTTTTTTATATCTGCAACTTTTCTTATCGACTTTTTTTCCAATTTGCGAAATAATACCCTTTTGGATTTTTTCAGTTTTTTTTCCCAAAAATTAATTAATTAATTATTACACTGATCAAAACTCAGAAACGGTTCAAGATTTAGAAAAAAAATGTGAACAACATTTACAGACCTTTTCTACATCTGCAACTTTTCCTACAAACATTTCTTCCAATTTGCAAAATAATGGCGTTTTAATTTTTTCATTCTTACTTTTTTCCCTAAAATGAATTAATCATAGCATTTGTCATAACTCGGAAACGGTATAACACAAAAGAAAATTGTGTAAACAAATTTTATAGAACTTTTTTATATCTGCAACTTTTCTTATCGACTTTTTTTCCAATTTGCGAAATAATACCCTTTTGGATTTTTTCAGTTTTTTTTCCCAAAAATTAATTAATTAATTATTACACTGATCAAAACTCAGAAACGGTTCAAGATTTAGAAAAAAAATGTGAACAACGTTTACAGACCTTTTCTACATCTGCAACTTTTCCTACAAACATTTCTTCCAATTTGCAAAATAATGGCGTTTTAATTTTTTCATTCTTACTTTTTTCCCTAAAATGAATTAATCATAGCATTTGTCATAACTGGGAAACGGTATAACACAAAAGAAAATTGTGTAAACAAATTTTATAGAACTTTTTTATATCTGCAACTTTTCTTATCGACTTTTTTTCCAATTTGCGAAATAATACCCTTTTGGATTTTTTTCAGTTTTTTTTCCCAAAAATTAATTAATTAATTATTACACTGATCAAAACTCAGAAACGGTTCAAGATTTAGAAAAAAAATGTGAACAACATTTACAGACCTTTTCTACATCTGCAACTTTTCCTACAAACATTTCTTCCAATTTGCAAAATAATGGCGTTTTAATTTTTTCATTCTTACTTTTTTCCCTAAAATGAATTAATCATAGCATTTGTCATAACTGGGAAACGGTATAACACAAAAGAAAATTGTGTAAACAAATTTTATAGAACTTTTTTATATCTGCAACTTTTCTTATCGACTTTTTTTCCAATTTGCGAAATAATACCCTTTTGGATTTTTTCAGTTTTTTTTCCCAAAAATTAATTAATTAATTATTACACTGATCAAAACTCAGAAACGGTTCAAGATTTAGAAAAAAAATGTGAACAACGTTTACAGACCTTTTCTACATCTGCAACTTTTCCTACAAACATTTCTTCCAATTTGCAAAATAATGGCGTTTTAATTTTTTCATTCTTACTTTTTTCCCTAAAATGAATTAATCATAGCATTTGTCATAACTGGGAAACGGTATAACACAAAAGAAAATTGTGTAAACAAATTTTATAGAACTTTTTTATATCTGCAACTTTTCTTATCGACTTTTTTTCCAATTTGCGAAATAATACCCTTTTGGATTTTTTCAGTTTTTTTTCCCAAAAATTAATTAATTAATTATTACACTGATCAAAACTCAGAAACGGTTCAAGATTTAGAAAAAAAATGTGAACAACATTTACAGACCTTTTCTACATCTGCAACTTTTCCTACAAACATTTCTTCCAATTTGCAAAATAATGGCGTTTTAATTTTTTCATTCTTACTTTTTTCCCTAAAATGAATTAATCATAGCATTTGTCATAACTCGGAAACGGTATAACACAAAAGAAAATTGTGTAAACAAATTTTATAGAACTTTTTTATATCTGCAACTTTTCTTATCGACTTTTTTTCCAATTTGCGAAATAATACCCTTTTGGATTTTTTCAGTTTTTTTTCCCAAAAATTAATTAATTAATTATTACACTGATCAAAACTCAGAAACGGTTCAAGATTTAGAAAAAAAATGTGAACAACATTTACAGACCTTTTCTACATCTGCAACTTTTCCTACAAACATTTCTTCCAATTTGCAAAATAATGGCGTTTTAATTTTTTCATTCTTACTTTTTTCCCTAAAATGAATTAATCATAGCATTTGTCATAACTGGGAAACGGTATAACACAAAAGAAAATTGTGTAAACAAATTTTATAGAACTTTTTTATATCTGCAACTTTTCTTATCGACTTTTTTTCCAATTTGCGAAATAATACCCTTTTAGATTTTTTCAGTTTTTTTTCCCAAAAATTAATTAATTAATTATTACACTGATCAAAACTCAGAAACGGTTCAAGATTTAGAAAAAAAATGTGAACAACATTTACAGACCTTTTCTACATCTGCAACTTTTCCTACAAACATTTCTTCCAATTTGCAAAATAATGGCGTTTTAATTTTTTCATTCTTACTTTTTTCCCTAAAATGAATTAATCATAGCATTTGTCATAACTGGGAAACGGTATAACACAAATGAAAATTGTGTAAACAAATTTTATAGAACTTTTTTATATCTGCAACTTTTCTTATCGACTTTTTTTCCAATTTGCGAAATAATACCCTTTTGGATTTTTTCAGTTTTTTTTCCCAAAAATTAATTAATTAATTATTACACTGATCAAAACTCAGAAACGGTTCAAGATTTAGAAAAAAAATGTGAACAACATTTACAGACCTTTTCTACATCTGCAACTTTTCCTACAAACATTTCTTCCAATTTGCAAAATAATGGCGTTTTAATTTTTTCATTCTTACTTTTTTCCTTAAAATGAATTAATCATAGCATTTGTCATAACTCGGAAACGGTATAACACAAAAGAAAATTGTGTAAACAAATTTTATAGAACCTTTTTATATCTGCAACTTTTCTTATCGACATTTCTTTTCAATTTGCGAAATAATGCCTGTTTCTATTTTTTCAGTTTTTCCCCAAAAATTAATTAATTAATTATTACATTGATCGAAACTCAGAAACGGTCCAAGATTTAGAAAAAAAATGTGAACAACATTTGCAGACCTTTTCTACATCCGCAACTTTTCTTACAAACATTTCCTTCCGACTTGCAAAATAACGCGCATTGTTATTTTCTGAAAATTTCATCGTTTTCCCTAAAATTATTAAGTGGGGCGCTCATAAACCTTTTTCCAGGGCACGTGCAATCAACACCCAAGAGGGCAAAGAAGAGTACAGCGCATTCATAAGACTGAACGTTATAGAAACGGACCAAAACGCCGAAATTGCGCCGGAAATCATAATCAAGCCTCAAGACGTCCAAATCGTGAAAGGCACCGGCCAAACGACGTTAGATTGCATCGCGAACGCGAGGCCTCTGCACGAATTGGAAACGCTGTGGTTCAAGGACGAGATCCTGATTGAGAATTCGGGGATCGCGTACACACTGAACGACGTCTGGAACCGAAGTTTGACCCTGGTTTCGGCCAATTTGACGCACAACGGCCGATACGAATGCCAGGTGCGATTGAGAACCGGCGGCTTCCCCATAGTCAAAGCCGAGGCGAACGTCGTCGTCCAGGAGAAACCGACGTTCGTGGGAACCGCCAAGACGGAAACCTTGGGCGACTACGGCTCGAAAATGAATTTACCATGCGACGTGGTCGGAATTCCGACGCCTCAAATCAGTTGGTACAAGAACGCGGTCAAAATCGCCGATTTGGGAGAAGAAAGGTAATTTAGACGTTCATCTTCTAACTTATGCAGTTTCCACATTAAGGATTCGTTATCTTCCTTTTTTCATTGTATTCAATTAGATTTTGGAATTAAGGGTGGTTGTGAGGTAGCTGTTCATTGAATTAGAACTTATATTAATAGTCAGTCTGATGCTGAGGTTTTTCTTAAAATCGATGTTAAAAATTCTATCGAAAAAGACTCTCTTCTTTCTGTTGTCAAAGCTGTTACACCAGATATATATCCTTATCTCTGGCAATGTTATGATTATCAATCAAATTTATTCTTTAATGAAAATGTTATTGAATCCTCGGTAGATTGTCAACAAGGCGACCCTCTCGGTCCTGCAATTTTTAGTTTATCGATTCATCAAATTATTAAGAATTTGAATTCAAAATTAAATGTTTGGTACTTAGATGATGGTTCTTTAGGTCGTTGATGTCTTACAAGACTTAGAGACGATAATTTCCGAATTTAAGAAAATTGGTTTGGTTCTTAATTTCAATAAATGCGAACTTTTCTTCCTTAATAATGTTTCGGAATTAGACAAGTCTTCAATTTTGGAAAGATTCGAATTATTAGCTCCTTGTATTCACGTTTGTAATGTTGAAGACCTTTTTATTCTTGGTTGTCCTATTTTCGATGCAGCAATTCCTCCATTCATTTCTAAAAAAATTGATTCATTCTCTTTACTTTCTTCAAATCTATGTAAAATTAATCCTCATATTAATTTATTTTTACTCCACCATTGTTTTTGAATACCTAATTTCGCTTATAATCTTAGATGTTGTCCTTTTTGGAAATTTAAAAATGAGTGTCTTGAATTAAATAATATTGTTATTTCTTCTATGGAAAAAATTTTAATATTAAATTTACAATAAGATATTTGACTCGAAGCCAAATTACCAATCCGTTTTGGTGGATTAGGTATAAGGTCTATAATTGATATTTCCTCGCCTGCCTTTTTGTCTTCTATATTTTCTAATTCTGAACTTATTATGTCCATTCTACCTTCTAGTTTTTCTAATTTTGAAATTACATCCCTTAACGAGGCTGTTGATTATTGGAAGGAAATTTCTAATTCGTCTTTACTTCCAAAAGAGCTTTCTATTCAAAGAAATTGGGATTTACCTATCTGTGAGAAAATATTTCAAAATTTATTATCTTCCTCAAATATCACACAAAAAGCTATCTTATTAGCTGGATCTGAACTTGAATCTGGAGCTTGGCTTGAAGCTCTTCCATCTTGTAAATTAGGTACTCTTTTAGAAAAAAACTTTTTACAAATTGCAATTTCACTTAGATTGGGCATCAATTTCTGTCATCCTCATATCTGCTCGTGCGGTTCTTCTGTAGATTCGTTGGGTCATCATGGTTTATCGTGCATTAAAAATGCTGGTAGACTCTCTCGTCACAGTTGTATTAATGACATTATTAAACGTGCTTTCTCTTCTGCCAGCATCCCTTGTATCCTTGAACCTAATGGTATTCTGAGGGATGATGGCAAACGTCCAGATGGTATTACAGTTATTCCATGGAAAGTAGGTAAATCTTTAGTTTGGGATTTTACTTGTACGGATACACTTGCCCCTTCTCATTTGACTGATTCTTCATTTTAAATCTTAAAAAGATCTTAAGAAAAAAAAAATATAAGTCAATTTCTGATGATTATTTTTTCGTCGCCTTCGCTGTGGAAACTTTGGGTCCTTGGAGTCCTGATGCCCTTTCTCTCCTTGAAGATTTGGGGAGGCGTATTGTTCAAACAACAGGAATTCCTCAAGCCAAAACATATTTGAAGCAACGAATAAGTTTGGCTATACAGAGAGGCAACGTTGCTAGTGTTCTTGGTACAGCCTCGCTTTATTCTTCTCTTAATGAGTTATTTTATTTATTCTAGTTATTACTTATGTTACGTTATTTTATGTTATCGTTAAGCAAATGTAGATAATTATTATTGAATAATAGGACTAACGGCAGTATAGAGTCGCCAGGACTAACACTGTGTTGTGTTATTTACAATTTTATTGAGCAATTTAATTTCAGATATGTGGTTGAAGAAGACAATTCAGTGACCATCAATAAGCTGTCGATTTCGGATTCTGGAATGTTCCAGTGCTTTGCCTTTAACGAAGCAGGGGAGGGTTCGATTTCGACGTGGCTGAAAGTTAAAAGTAAGTATTACAGCCAATCGATAGTAATCAGAACATGAAATAAAAAATTTCAAATGTTGAACAGAGAGAAAACGCAAACCTAGAAGTATTCGCCCTAAAATTGCCAGATTAAGAAATAGCAACGATCGCCATAATAGAAAGAGTTTTGAATTTATTTATAGCTGTAAGGCTAAAACTTTGTGATTATATACACTGCACTTGTAGATTAGGTGTGGATTTATGATTTTATTTCATGCATTTTTTATTTTTTAATAGTTAATTTTTTTTTGCACTTGTAGTTGCAATTGAGTCAGGTAATTTTATTGATTTGATGTTGCACTGTGTCAAAAGCATGTTACACGTTTTTGTTGAAATCGGTTCGTAATCTAATCGTTTTGATTTCTGCAGCTTCGATTCCGATTATGGAAACGGGGCCCCAAAATACGACCGTGCTTGACGGCAAAGATGTCACAATTAATTGCCGGGCAGTTGGTGCTCCCACTCCGAATATAACTTGGGTCTATAACGGTAAGATTTTTTTTATTTTCCTCGTTGCCAAACTAAAATAAATACCATTAAGGTAAACGCACTAGTACTTGGCATTATAATGAAGAAAAAGAGGCTTTTCTGCTTTTATATCTATATTTTTTATTTTTTTAAAGTAATGTAGTATAGTTCTGTACTATATTTCCTCGTAAATGATATAAAATGAAGTATTTTGAAAATGAAAAAGTTAAAATTCGTTTTTTTTTCAAAGAACATTCATTTCTCCTATATCTGCACATGAAAATAGTACAACTACAATCACAATCATGCAAAGTGTAATTTAGAAAAAAAAATTTTTATAAACTTACCTTCTTGTCACTTATATTAAGTAAATTCACGACAAATGAACTGGATGCAACCATGCAACACAAAAATGGCGTCAACCTGCGGTTGTGAGCCAGAATGATTCCAAAATTGGACGACTGTCCAATTTTGGAATCATTCTGGCCTCACAGATATCACAGAATGTTAGAAATATTTTTTAATTCCCTATTTTGAACTATTAAAATCGAGAATGTCAACTACTAACATGGTGACAACTACTAGTGCGTTTACCTTAAGTGTTTTTTACTAATTTTGTATTTATTTAGTGAGCTAACCTAGATTTGCACGCTGTGTGTAATATTGTGTGTGTATTTGCACGGCTACTAATTTTTGCAGAACAAAACGAAGTCGACGTCACTGGAAGGATACAAATTTTGGAATCGGGAGATCTACTGATTGCGGCTGTTAGAGAATCCGATTCGGGTTTATATTCTTGCATGCGAGCGAACGAAGCCGGTGTTGTTAAAGGTTCCGCATTTATGTCAGTTTTGGGTGAGTTACGTTGCTTTTTGCACAATTTTGTCTGTAGTTTGTAACCAAATTTGAAATTGGCGCCGCAGTTTTTAGTGCATTTCATATTTGCAATTTGGTTAAATTAGCGCCAAATTCAAATTCAAATTCAACCATTTAAAAGCGCGCACTAAAACAATTTATTTTTAGTAAGAACACAAATAGTGCAGCCACCCGTAGACACCAGGGTGCTATTAGGGCATACCGCCACAGTCCAATGTAAAGTGTCATCAGACCCTTCGGTCCCCTACCAACTGGATTGGTTCCACGACAAACAGTTAGTTGCAACAAATTCAACGAACTTAATTAATTATTGTTTTTCTCCAGAATTATTCATCCGGGCGTTTCACAACGCATTAAAGTCCTGTCTGATGGTACCCTTGAAATCCAGGCTGTAAGAGCCGCCGATGTTGGGGAATACACTTGTTCTGTGAAATCTCCAGGAGGGAACGAAACAAGAGGTGCTCGATTGAGTGTTATCGAATTACCATTTGCCCCTATTAATGTCAGGGCAAGTAGACTCGATACGGCCACCCAGAGGGCTGTTAATGTAAGTTGGACACCCGGTTTCGATGGGAACAGTCCTGTGAAACAATACATCGTTCAAAAACGTGAAGTTCCTGAAATGGGTATGTGTATTCGTCGTTGTTGTTACTAATTTAATATTATTTTTGTGTCTGTAACGCTTAATGGTGTGGTGGATGTGTCGGTGATGGTTTTTCTGCATTGTAGGCGCTTAGGTGCGGTCGAAATTGAATTTAAAAAAAAAACCTGCACTCCATAGCGGAGCGACGAACCTTCATTCATTTTCGATCACACTGTACACAGGGATCATAGTGTTGTCACTAAATAGTGATCCCTGTGTACATTTTTTACTAATTTTTATTTACATTTACAAACTGAAACACAAAAGTAATATTATAGACGCATGAGCATGTTGAGACAATAATTTTTTTATGCTTCTTCCTCATAGTGGAAGTTGTGTGAATCTCATTTTGGGTAATAAAAACACTTGAGTTTCACACATTAAGGGCCTGTTGTTCAGATACCGTTTAACCTTCAGAATATAATACAAATTTAGGGGAAAAAAAGCCAATACAATTGTGTTGGCAACGCCGAAAATTTGAAATATAGCCAACTTCGTTTCATAACCCCACTTGTTCACGTGTCAATTTAAAGCAAAAAACGCGTGAAATTATGAAGTGAAGTTAGCAATATTTCAAATTTCCGGCATTGCCAACACAATTGCATTGGTTATTTTTTTTTCTGAAAGTTAAACGGTATCTGAACAACAGGCCTTGATTAACATTTTTTTATTATTGTTTTGAAATCTTAAAGCATGCTCATTACAGTTGCTACTTTATTTGCCTGCATTGTTTAAAGAACGGCGATAATGTGTCCCATAAGTTCCTCCAATTCCAGGTCCCATACCAGACCCGCTGATGAATTGGGTCACGGAACTCAGCAACGTCTCAGCGGAACAACGTTGGGTCCTCCTAACTAATTTAAAAGCTGCGGCCGCATATCAGTTTCGAGTTAGCGCAGTTAATAGTGTAGGCGAAGGCAGTCCATCTGAACCCAGCAATCTAGTTATGTTGCCGCAAGAAGGTGAGCACTTGTATTAATTGTAATGATTACTTAAAATACTATTGAACAGTCGATTGTTTTGAAATGTTTAATTCGTGCAGGAAGCTTACCACGTTTTATCTTTAAAGGTGGGCATTAACATTAATAATTTAAATGTTGCTGTTACATGTTTTTTGGTTGTTACATATTGTAAGATTTTAGTGTCATACAGGCTGTTTATAAAAGAATGGCGCAAGTGAACTCATCAAATTTGGATGCACACTATGCCATTTTACACACAACGATACCAACACAAACAAATGGTGTTACTAAAATGATGATTCGTACACATTTGACAATATTAATCCTGCTACGGCTGAAGAAAATTAATATAATATATTATAATATGGGCACCTTTTTTTCATCACCCTGTATATTCAAAATGAGGACCGATTTTTTAAAAATTTTCTACACTTATTTGAATGTAACGTCAATGTTGAAAAATTTGGTGGATCACCTGACCAACGTTCTTTTATAAAGAATCTGTATTATTGTTTAATTAAAAATGATGTGATGCTTGCCGTATTTATTTAATTGCCTGGTTTGTAATGACAATTTTTTTATTATAATTAAATGCACAATTAGAATAATTAATTGGTTTGCTTGTTGTTAATCATGAACAATTTCAGCTCCATCTGGCCCACCGGTGGGTTTCGTTGGTTCTTCGAGAAGCTCATCGGAAATTATAACCCAATGGCAACCTCCCCTAGAAGAACATAGGAACGGCCAAATTTTAGGATACATAATCCGGTACAAACTATTCGGATACAATGCAATGGATTGGAATTACAGAAACATCACGAATGAAGTAACTTTTTCAAATAATTAAATTACTTAATTTTATTTAATTCAAGTTTCCCTTGTTATGTATAATTGTTTAGTTGCTTACAATAGTTTCCTTATTCAATAACAACTTTTTTAAAAAAAAATTTCCACATATTACAAATTTATCACACACAAACATTTTAAAAACACATTTTTTAAAACATTGTCAATTACATACATTAAACATTTTAAAAAACACATTTTAACCGCGAACACAATGATTAATTATTGATTAATGATTAAACATTTTAAAAAACACATTTTAAAGTCAAACACAATGATTAATTAATGATTAAACATTTTAAAGTCAAACAATGATTAATTAATGATTAATGATTAAACATTTTAAAAAACACATTTTAAAGTCAAACACAATGATTAATTAATGATTAATGCTTAATCATTGTGTTTGACTTTAAAATGTGTTTTTTTAAATGTTTAATGTATGTAATTGACAATGTTTTAAAAAATGTGTTTTTAAAATGTTTGTGTGTAATGAATTTGTAATATTTGGAAAAAAATTTTTAAAAAAGTTGTTATGGAATAAGGAAACTATTGTAAGTAACTAAACAATTAAATTACTTTATTAATTAATTTTTCCAGGCACAGAGAAATTACCTAATCACCGACCTAATAACTTGGAAGGATTACATTGTACAAATCGCAGCTTACAATAATAAGGGAGTGGGAGTCTTCACCGAAGGGGCGAAAATAAAAACCAAAGAGGGCATGCCGGAAGCACCGCCTGTCATTGAAAAAGTGTCCGCATTGAATTCAACAGCTGTCAAAATTTGGTGGATTCCGCCGAATCCACAAAAAATCAACGGCATAAATCAGGGTTACAAACTCCAGGCGTGGAAATATGACAATAAAAGAGGCAAAAACATCGACATGAAGATGATCACGGTGCATCCCAACTTACTAGACCCTTTAGCTAGACAGACCGCCGTAATTACAGGCCTGGAAAAATACAGCGATTACAACATCACGGTACTGTGTTTCACTAACCCTGGAGACGGCGAAATCAGCGATTTTGTGGCGGTTAAAACGAGCGAAGATGTTCCCGACGAGGTATCAAATTTACAGTTCGATGAAGTTAGCGACCGAGCTGTGAAAGTGCTGTGGTCCGCGCCGAAGCAAATCAATGGAATTTTGACCGGCTACCAAGTGGTCCATCAAATCAAGGACAAACCAGACACGATGAAAATTCAAAACCTCACCGCGAACACTTTAAGTGTCTTAATCACCCAACTTCAGGCGACAACTCACTATCGGTTCGAGGTGACGGCCTGGACGTCGAAAGGGCCGGGGCTGGCAAAAGTGGCGATAATCCAGTCGGGGGTCGAGCCGGTTTTGCCGCATCCCCCTTCGAAATTGGCCCTTTCGAATATTGAAGCTTTTTCAGTCGTTCTGCAATTCACGGCCGGGTTTGACGGAAATTCCTCCATCTCGTTGTGGACCGTTCAGGCACAAACCGCACGAAACACGACCTGGTTTACGGTTTATGAAATTTCCGATCAGGACGCATCCACAATCACGGTGAGAGGCTTGGTGCCGTTTACTTTGTACAAGCTGCGATTGATCGCCAATAATGTGGTTGGGGCGTCGCTGCCGTCCGAACCGAGCAAGGAATTTCAGACCATTCAAGCGCCTCCTTCACATCCCCCTTTAAATGTCACCGTGCGGGCGATGAGTGCCACTGAATTGAGGGTCCGATGGATTGTAAGTTTTCTTGCTTTTTAAAATTTTTTTTTCAATAATCAAAAAATAATAATTATTGCAGCCACTTCAACAAATCGAATGGTTTGGAAACGCTCGCGGTTACAACATCACTTGTGTTGAAATCGGCACCGGTCGGATAAGAAGCGAAGCGATCGAAGACCCCACGGCAAATTCGCACATTGTGGCCGGTTTAGAAGAATACGCGCTTTATGAAGTCACAATGCAAGCTTACAACGATGTGGGAAGTTCCACTC
Source organism: Dascillus cervinus (assembly GCA_949768715.1). Taxonomy (NCBI): domain Eukaryota; kingdom Metazoa; phylum Arthropoda; class Insecta; order Coleoptera; family Dascillidae; genus Dascillus; species Dascillus cervinus. The sequence continues at coordinate 30,495,567 of OX458319.1, read as the reverse complement.
CCAGTTCGAGAGCCCTCGAACGAACTCGAGAATCAGGTGATTTTTTCCAAAAATTTAATTCAATTTTTAATCATCGTTTTTAGTGCCTTCCTTTGGTCCAATGAACGTCGAAGCGAATGCCACGTCCTCAACTACAATAGTTGTTAAATGGGGCGATGTCCCTAAAGAGCACCAAAATGGGCTCATTGAGGGTTACAAGGTTTGTTACGGAACCGGCGCACCAAGATCCGAACCTCAATGCAAAACAATTCCGAGCAATTCCTCCTTCACTGCAACTCTCACAGAATTGAGGAAATTCGTTGTTTATCACGTCCAAGTGCTTGCTTACACCAGGTTGGGTGAAGGTGTCCCTAGTACGCCTCCAGTTAGTGTACAAACTTTTGAAGACAGTAAGTAAATTAAAATATCTGTGATCCCAGTGACTATGAAATGAGTTATTTACTCATATCAGATCTCATTACTATAGTGTGCTTTGTAATTCCAGAAACGGCTGTGAAAATTATTTTTTTTGTACTTTATGTTGGTAGTAATCAGTACTTAGGTACCATAAGCTATACAATTTTGACATAATCACTTAAATATTACAAAATATTGAAGATAAAGTTTTCCCCATTGGAAGTTTTTTTGAAAGTGGTCCTGTGACAGAACCGTTTTGTGCTAATTTGAAAGCTACATTCTAATATAACCTTAAACTGACAGATGTAAAATACCATCACTATCAACATAAAATAAAAAAAAATTTTTTTCACAGCCTTCCAACAGTTTCTGGAATTAAAAAACGTACTATATTGGCACTTTGCCAAAAACAATACTTTGAGTTTCTTTCCTGACCCACCTTGTACCGATTAAAAATTAATTTTTCTTTAGCTCCCGGGGCGCCATCTAATGTATCATTCCCCGACGTTTCGTTCACATCAGCTAGAATTATCTGGGACGTGCCAGAAGAACCAAACGGAGAAATTCTCGCCTATAAAGTTAATTACCAATTGAACGACACTCGAAACAATAATAGATATTCAAAAGAATTTCCTCCTTCAGATCGAACATTTAGGTAAAGAATTCAGATCGAATTTCCTCGTTTTTTTATTAAAGTTTCGTGCAGGGCAACGCAGTTGGAACAAGAGAAATATTATTTATTCTCGGTGGCGGCTCAAACAAGATTAGGTTGGGGTAAAACGGCTCACGTATTGGTTTTCACAACAAACAACCGGGAGCCACCGCAACCGCCTTCGATGCCACAAATCAGCCACAGTCAAATTCAGAGTAAACAAATTACTTTCAGTTGGACGCCGGGTCGAGACGGATTCGCACCTTTAAGGTATTGATTGATTTAATCAATTTGATTAATAAATTGAATCATTTTAGATACTACACAGTTCAGAAAATGGAAAATCAAGGCCCGTGGCAAACGGTGCCTGAAAGGGTCGACCCCCAAGTAACTTCCTATACGGTGTCCAGTTTGAAACCCTTCACCGCATACAAATTTAGAATACAAGCCACCAATGACATTGGTCCAAGCCGTGTCAGTCCTGAATCGATTGAAGTGAGAACCTTCCCTGCAGCACCGAGTCGAGGCATCATCGGCCTGAAGGTGGTTCCAATCACGACCACAAGTGTCGAAGTGTATTGGGAGTCGATCGAAGAACAGTTCTGGAGCGGTGATGTGAAAACAGGCGGGTACAAAGTTGTGTTCCAGCCCGTTTCTGATTTTCCCACGGCGCTTCAAGCCACCCCAAACGAAGAAATAATGGGAATTAATGTAAGATTTTTTTTTGATTGCTTTGCAGGTTGCCCCAAAGATTATTAGTTCCTATAGTGCATTCTTTAATTCCAGAAACGGTTAAAAGACTAAAAAATTTTTTTTTTCTTTATGTTGATAGTGGCATTTTTCAACTGTCAGTTTCAGATTATATTAATAATGTAGAAAATATAACACAAAACGGTTGTCTTGAAACTATTTTCAAAGAAACTTTCGATGAGGGAAACTATTTTTAATATTTTGTAACATTTAAGTGATTCCACAAAATTGAATAGGTTATGTTACTAAATACTGATTACTACCAACATAAAATCGAAAAAAAAATTCCAGTCTAACCATTTCTAGAATCTAAAAACACACTGTAATGAATAGTGGTCTTGAGAAAAAATTACTAATTAAATTCATTTCAGGCCAGTAAAATGGTTTTGGTTGAATTACTGCAAGACAGGAATTATGAAATTGTGGTCATACCATTTAATTCGCAAGGTGAAGGCCCTTCGAGTCCGCCAGCCACGGTTTACGTGGGTGAAGCTGTTCCCACCGGTGAACCTAGAGGTCTAGAAGGAGAGGCGGTTTCATCTACTGAAGTTCGTTTGCGGTGGAAGCCTCCCAAGCAACAAATGCAAAATGGGGAGCTTCTTGGTTACAAGATTTTCTACCTGGTGATGAATTCGCCGCAAGAGATTGAACCAGACAAGAAATTAGAGGAGGAGATTGAAGTCGTGCCTGCTTCGTACACATCCCACAGCCTCATATTTTTGGACAAGTACACTGAATACAGCATTCAAATCCTGGCTTTTAATCCGGCAGGCGACGGGCCTAGATCTCGACCCATAACGGTAAAAACCCTGCAGGGTTTGCCCAGTGCACCGACCAATTTAAAATTCGTTGACATCACAATGAACAGTCTGAAGGTTTCTTGGGACGCTCCCAAGAAAAAAAATGGCGATATTATCGGATACATTGTGACTTATGAAACAACTGAACAAAATGAAAGTAAGTACTGAAGTGAGTGATTGGTGTCATTTATTTATTGAATTTGTTAGGATTTAGCAAGCAAGTGAAGCAAAAAGTCTCGACAACCTCGCTGCATGTGCAGTCATTGGAGGAGGAGGTGACTTATACATTCACTGTTCGGGCCCAAACTTTAGATTACGGCCCTGCCGTAGTCAGCAACATTTCAACCGGTCCTCAAGAAGGCTCGCCTGGAACTCCTCGAGAATTAACTTTAGTCAAAACTCTGTCTAATGTGGAGTTACACTGGCTCAATGCTCCTTCTGGTAAGGGGCCTCTGTTGGGTTATTACATTGAATCAAGGCGAAAAGATGACAACCATTGGCAAATTGTTACAAAAACGACCAATGGCCCGTTGCAAGTGTTTGCAATTTCTTATCAAAACCTGCTGCCATCGACTTCATACAATTTTCGAGTCATACCGTACAACAAATTTGGAGTCAGTTACCCAGCTTATTCAGACGAAGCCGTGCTGACACCATCAAAACTCTATCTGGAATACGGCTACTTGCAACAGAAGCCGTTTTATCGACAAACTTGGTTCATGGTCGCTTTAGCCGCCGCATCAATCGTCATCATAATCATGATCATCGCCGTACTTTGCGTGAAGAGCAAAAGTTACAAATACAAACGTAAGTTATCAGTTAAAAATAAATTTTTATAGTGTGTCTGCGGATAGGGTTGACAAATGTAGTAGAGGTCGAACCGGTTTATTGCTACAAAAATTAAAATACTGTGACGGTCGGGACAGCTAACGTTTTGAGACAAATAAATACAAATAAAATTAGGTTTTATGAAGATTTTAACATTGTTTTTAAAGTAAATTCTGACTCACTCCAAGGCAAATTGAAATCAAACATTTTTAATTAACAAAAACACAATATAATGTACTTAATTCTTTTCGTGTAAATACCACTTGAAAAAAACGGTCCAAATAACAGAAAAAATATCCCACTCACAACATAGTACCACTTGGTATTGTCAACATTGAAGAAAATTACTAGAAAAATGGTATTTTTTAAAGAATATTCTAAGTGATACTTAAAACATAGATTACATACTACATTTTCAGAATTATATCAAATCGATTATTACATTTTCAATTTTTACTACTGAGGTGACCATTAGCGTGGAATGACCCCTCTACCAAATTTTGTATTTACCCTTTTCTCAAGTTTTGAAACAACTTTCTGAAATAATATTTCTTAGAAAAATGAAAAATAAAACTACTTTGCTTAAGGTCAATTTCATGTTTTTTAATTTTTGGAGCAACCTGTATATTTCAATAAAACTTTGCCAATTGTTTATGACTAACCAAGACAAGCAAAACTATTTATAAAGAATGACTTTTTGGCGTAACGTTGAACACACTGTATTAATTCGTATTATTTAGAAGAAGCTCAGAAAACCCTGGAGGAATCTCTGGCGATGGACGTGGACGAGCGCCACGAGGTGGCCATGGAGTTGTATCGATCCCGACACGGCGGCGGCAACATGAGCTCCATCGGAACGATGAGCAAGCGGAGCACGCTGGCGCGCAAACCGATGCACCATCCGCCGCCTCCGGCGATGTTGGGAAAATCGCCGCCGCGCCCCTCCCCCGCGTCTGTGGCGTACCATTCAGATGAAGAAAGTCTGAAAGGGTACGACGAAAATCCGGACGACAGCAGCGTCACCGAGAAGCCTTCAGAAATCAGTTCTTCGGATTCTCAAGTAAGCGGGATTTGATTAATAAATTCGGGCTAAATTTGTCGTGTGTTGTTGCAGGGTTCCGAGAGCGAAAATGAAAGCGTCAGATCGGATCCGCATTCGTTTGTGAATCATTATGCGAACGTGAACGACTCATTGAGGCAGTCTTGGAAGAAACAGAAGCCGGTGCGCAATTATTCTAGTTACACGGACTCGGAACCGGAAGGTAGTGCGGTGGTTAGTTTGAACGGCGGACAGATTATCATGAATAACATGGCCAGATCTCGCGCACCTTTACCTGGGTTCTCTTCATTCGTGTAATTCATTAGTTTAATTAGTCTTACAAAATACGTCAATATGTGTTTGTGTATATAATACGGTGATAGAATTAGGATTTTAAATGCACTGACTGTAAAATGTCATTTTCAGTCATTGCTATCAAACAAGCGTTCAATTTGATTGTGCTCTCATTCAAATTGGGCGCTTCTCGATTGTAAATGCTTTGATACCTAAAAGACTTAATATTTCTAAGAACGTAACGTTCCAAATGTACAGACACTTAGTTCAACATAGCTCTATTTTCTCTAGGATTCTTGCTCTTATATCTAGGTATGCTGTTTTTTAATTCCAGAAACGGTTAGAAAAAAAAATTTTTTTACTTTATGTTGGTAGTATTACTTCCTTTGAGAGGACCATTTTCTGCTATATTTTCTAATTTTAAAACTACATTACTAATACATATATAACCTAAAACTGATAAACATAAAGTAAAAAAAATATTTTTTCACAACCTAGCCGTTTGTGGAATTAAAAAAAGCACTTTAGTTAATGATCAATGTAAATAATAATGGCTGGCTTTGTTTTGATATTTTCTTGTGTTCCCACTATTTATTAGTAGTGATAATGTAACTTTTACAATTTTTATAACTTCGACTCTTTGTTTTATATTATTCAGATTGATGCGGTGTAATTAGAATTTTCAAATTTCGTTTTTATACAAGTACTGAACAATACTGCCTAAGTTGTAACTTATTGTAACTATTTAGATTATTTTGTAAAATAAATCTGTGATTCTATCTTTAATATTCGGACGAATTTAGTAATATCTTTTTTGCAATGTTAAGTGGGCGACATTTTCGAGATAATTTACTCGATCTGTGTCGGTCACACTAGTACCAAAGTGACTGAATACGAAAAAGCGTTTCTGTATTGAAAATGTTGCTTTTTATAATTTATCTCAAGTCCACATCACAATTTTATAGATTTACTTGTTAGCTGCCTTCAGTTTAATATTTGAAATATAGTGTAAATGTTACATCAATATCACTTATTTAAAACCAGTGTTTTATTTTCACCGGATTTTCAAAAATTGTTACCATAGCACGCTGTTTAATTCCAGGTGAAGTTGGAAGGTTGAAAAAATATTTTTTTTACTTTATGTTGGTAGTCTTCAGTGCTTCATACCATAACCTACACAATTTTGACAGAATCACTTAAATGTTACAGAATATTGAAGATAAAATTTTCCTCATTGGAAGTTTCTTTGAAAATAGTCACATTGCTTCCTTCGACAGAAACGTTTTGTTCTATATTTTCTCATTTTTAAACTACATTACTAATCTAACCTTAAACTGACAGTTGTAAAATGCCATTACTATCAACATAAAGTAAAAAAACCTATTTTGTCAACCTTCTGAAATTAAAAACGTAGTATAGTGATGGTTACAGAAAGTATAATTTCCACTTCACTATTATATTCTTTTAGTTGTGATTGTCACATTCTAGCAACAATGAGACATACTAGAATTCACTGAAAATTATGTTCTTAACAATTTTTTTATTTATCACAATCTTTCCATCTCTGATTTAGTTGAAATTAAAGTTTCATGTCGTGTTTAAATACAGCAGTTGAAATGACCCAATAATAAATTATATCTGCAATTATATTTTGCCAGAAAAACTCTTTCAACTAAACAACTTTTTTAATAACTTATTTTACCAATTCAACAACTATTCGTTGTTCTCCTAATTTATTAACGGGAATTTAATTTTTAAGGAGCGTAAAGGTTGATTCAGACAAATTAAAATAGAAGAACATACCATTTATTAGAAAATTAACCAGCAAGACCCTCACACCTTTGCATCCACTTATTCAAATTGGCATTTAATTCAGTGGGAGCTACTTGTTTGATCGCTGAATAAGCTGCAATATCTCCAATGCTCGTGTCGTTTCGATCGCACAACCAAGGGGTCTTTTTAAACCGTTTGACTAAACATGCCAACAAATTGCTCCTCTCAATTTTTGTTTTCGCATTCGCAATGCCGTAACTAATATCCAACACGGAATCAATTTCATGCGGATTTGGCTGAGATTCGTAATCTAGGGAATTGCAGCTAATTCTAGCGAAGAACCGCAAAAGGTTGACTTCCCCGAAAATCGGAACTTGAGACAGCATCAGTTTGAGGTTGGCTCCAACTGAAAATTGAGCATTAGAAAATCGAATTAAAAATAATTGCAGGGTTCACAGTAATTCCCCGACTAGTCGAGTAGTGGGGGGAGATGGAAATGGGGATTGTGCAAGAACTGTTAATCCGACAGAGTCGAGATTTTGCATACATAAAATATATATAAATAGGTACCTTTGTGCAAAGTTTTAGTTCTTAAAATTAAAAAATAGCGGAATTGTGAATTTTTCAAGAAAACACTGATTTTCCGAGTTTTCTGAGTTTTGTCCGGTTCTAATTATCCGATCGACCTCTCATTCTCTTCGTAATTTAATTCTCTACAATTCGTCTATTGACATAATTAAGATTGCTTTATTAGTTTCCATTTTACAAGCAAGAAACTAAAAAAAAAACGATTTTTTGTTGAAAATTGTTTATAACAAATTAAAAATTATGATTCTCGAGTTGGAAATTATGCAGAATTCATTTATTAACTGTCTTTGACATAATCGCATAGTCGGTTTCCAGGTAGTATTTATGTTAAAGTATGACATTTATTTTACTGTTGCTTGGCCTATTGGTTTTACATGAATTTTGGTTATTACAAAATTTGTTTATTATCAAAATCTACATAAAAAATGTTCTATACAAAAGTTATGTGGAACCAATGGTTTTCGGGATATGAGACGGAAAACTTCGGCACTGCGATGCATTCGTTTCCGCACCATCTTATTGGTTCCACGTAAATTTTGTATAGCACCATTTTTGTGGAGATTTTGATAATAAACAAGTTCAATAATAATCAAAATTCAAATAAAACCAAAACTTCACGAGATATTTGAAAAAAGCTGATTTTCGACCTTCAATAATTTCTTTGGCCGACACGATTTTTCAATGGAGTTTTTATACAAAATTGCTTATAGCGATACAAAGAAAATCCCAAAGGAAAATTTTCACTTCGAATTTTTTAGAAGATTGAGTGTTTTTTTGTATAAAATGACTGGACTATTAAACGTTTTTCCAGGTACATAAACTAAATACCCAGATTTTTTTGTAAAATTCATGAATTCCCTGACTTTTCCCTGATATTTTGATTTCTTTCTAAATTCCCCGACATTTCCATTCCAGGTTGCTGTGAACCCTGAATATGGGTTGCCAGATCTCCTCTTTTTAAGAGGAGACTCCTCTACTTGGAGGTCGGCTCCTTACTCCTCTTTAATACCAGAATGAGGAGCAAAATATACTATATTTCTAGAAAAATTCAAATTTTCTCATATCATATTTAAAATATTCTTTGTTTTCATTTAAAAGGAGTATTATTACATACTTATGACTTATGTTACCCAAAAATTTTGTTTTCAGATGTTAACTTATTAAGAATATAGTTTTGGGTTTAATAATAATAAAATTGATTTAGAAAAATTCTCCTCTTTTTGTGTCAATCTCCTCTAATTTTAATTTTTGCCTCTATTCGAAAAAATTATTCTGACAACCCTACTGAATTAACTTACCATTTTTCCAAATGAGCCTCACATTCACTGTCGGAATTCCTTTTGGTTTGAAACTGTCTACAATTTGAGAGAATTTTGCAGCATTTTCGGACAGGGTTTCAACTGTCGAATGAATGTAAGTTTTTATGTTTAAATTAAGGAATTTTTGTATTATAATCAACGAATACGGAGGGTATAAAGGACTGGCGTTAATCACTAAATCTTTGTTTATCTGCAATAAAACAATTGGTTAAAGGATTTTGAGAACGGTGATTTTACCTCTGTTGGATGAGGGAGGAACGTGGGTTCTTTTGTCGCCGACTTGGGCGCTTTGAGGTCGGCTTTGAGGTTCAACATCTGCTCTTTCAGCTCGGCGAGCTGTTTTAAGATCTCCTTCTGCCGCAATTCGGTCAGTGCGATCATGACGTGCAAATCTTGGTTCTTCTGAAATAATTCAAATTAGCCCACGTGAAATCAGCAATTTGGGGTTGTTATTAAAAAAGCGGTGAATGGGGCGCAAAGAAAACGGCGATTTTCACTTACTTTCGGGTCAAATTTACAAAAATCACAGTCAGATGACAAAACAAAGGCGTCCATGAGAGGACATGAAGTTCTTCCTTCATTTTCATTAGTTAGTTGACAGTTGTTCACAAAAATTGATAACTTTTGTGTGATGCAACCGAATTTTGGAAAAATATCGGTGAGTACGGCCGTTTATGCCGGTTATTTTGCGCCCGATTCGGTAATTAGCCGATTTTAAATAGTGAAAATGCATAAAACCTTCAAAAACTGTTTAACCTGCTCGGAAATGTCCAGATTTTTGTTCGATGGTGAAACGTGATCGCCTGATCCTGCCACTGACGGATCACTCGGCGAATGGATATTTCGCATGGGGTACATGCAACCCGGCAGCTCGATGGGGCCGTCGTGGTTGATGATTTTCCTCTTCCTGTACATCGTCCCGGGCCCGTTCATCCCCGAAATTCGTTTTTAGGGATCGTTTCGCTTATCGAAAGTTGCAACACTTCGTAGCCAGGTGCAACTGGCGCCAGTGACGTTCGTTTCGCCCCCATTCACAACAGCCCCTTTCGAGATTTAACACAACCACGGCCAAATTTAAGATTAAAAATCGCCGAATCCATTAATTTTTAACCATAAATTGGTTTTTTCAATAGGAAAATCGACAAGTTTAGCTTGACGTTTGAGGTTTTCAAACTACCGTGGTTTCCCGCAACGCGCAGTTGCGCAGCGCGGTAACTTCCGCCGCAAACCGGATGTGTTTGTGTCAAACGCTTGTATCAGTAAAATTGCAGATTTTTTTCGTTGTGGCTCGAATCTTAATTGACGCCACCATTTATAAGTGCATTTTTATGATTATGCAATTTCACCGTCTTGGAAATGAATCAATAGAGCAACGACATCTTTTGTAGATGTGTCAAGTCGATATAAGCGTCAGGATTGGACACGGCGCTTCAGGCCTAAATTGCGGTTTTTCTCCAATTTGCGGCGGTTATCCCAAATTGGGGCCGTAAAAATCGCGGTGGAGGCGGCGAATTTCGGTGTAAAGTGCGTTTCCGTCTGAGCAAGTAAAATTTTATAAATGCAAGTTGTCATGGCGGCGTCGGCCTTAGCCAATGGGAGAGCCCGTTTCATTGGTTGTTAGGTGTTCTTTTTCGCTTTGCGTTTCGCGTCAGTCAGATATTTTTGTGCGTCCTTCTGGCATAATGGATGGTTTTACCACTTAAACTCAGTTAAATGTGATACAAAGGACGGCCAAAAAAACAATATACGTTCTGTGCGCGTCCAACTGGCCCGCAAAATGGATATTCTGTCGTTTGTCACGTGACGTACCTTCATAGAATGGCGAAAGATCGGACCATGGATCGTTTTAAGTGAAGTTGTGACATTCGTATTTGTATACAAGTTTGTTTTCGTAATAACCACGTGTAGTGCACCTTGTGATTGACAGCTTCCAACACTATGTCGGCACGAGGTGCAAAAAAGCGAGGACGACCTCCGAAAGTTCAAGTTTCTGATCGAACCAAAAAATTTGAATACCATTTGTTAAAAAAGCCGAAATACCTATTGAATCTAAACAAAGGTTCAGATTCGCAGCCCAGCACGCCCACAACGTCCAGGCCGTCGTCCCCGCAAGGCAGCGATGCAGGCAGGCGCAGCAGCACCCGGATTCGAGGCAAAGACGGCCACCGAGCCGGAAAGAGAGGAGGTTACACCGCGACAGCCTACCCTCGACGAGGCTACAATCCAAACGCGTCCGAATACCAAGATTCTGAGTATCATTACGGATCTGATTTCGGCGACGAGTCCAGTGACAACAAGAGCGAAATTGAAGACGAGATCGGACTGAGTCCCAGTGAGACGGAAGAAACCGGTGATGGAGCGTCGAGTGACAGTGATTTCTCGCTCAGCGGGTACAGTACAATGAGTGGGACCCCTCGCAAGCCAGGAGCGGCCCGACCACCTAGTCCAGAACCTCTTTGGTTACAAAATAAAGACTTGCCGGTTTTAGAGCTGCCCAAGTCGTCCGACGACCTCCTGGTCGGCCGGGAGCACCTGATGGCCATCCTGAGCATATACGAAGTGTTGAGACATTTTCGAAATTTAGTGAGGTTATCGCCGTTTCGACTGGAGGATTTTTGTGCGGCGCTTATCTGCGAAGATCAGAACAGTTTACTAGCCGAAGTTCACATCATGCTCCTCAAGGCTTTACTAAGAGAAGAAGACTCCCAACAGACACATTTCGGTCCCTTGGATCAAAAAGATAGTATTAATATATCGCTTTACCTTATAGACTATATGAGTTATCCCGAAGTGCTTAGGGCATTCGTCGAAAGTGATAAAGGTTTCGATGTGAACGTTATAAACATTCTAAACCAAGCCGATTATCCGTTTACTAACATCGAAGATCGCGTTAAGGTTCTTCAATTTTTGACTGACCAATTTTTGACCACCAATCCAGTTCGCGAAGACTTGCTGAGCGAAGGTAAACCAATTTCCAATTCAATTCAGAGTGTTTATTTTTCAAGATTCACAGCAATTTGTTGACTAAAATGACACTTTGAGAAATCAAATTTGGTACAAGTAAACAACTAAATAAATGTTAGATTTGAACAAGATTGCAACTGAAGAGTAATAAATTCAAAAATTAGCTTCAATTTGTGGGTTAAATAATTATATTTGATTTTTTTTGTCTAAACAGGTCAAGAAGCCCTAAAGTGAAAAATTGTCTGTATTTCCATAATCATTAAAACCCTTGTTTCAGTTCCCATGCACTATGATGACCACTGCAGGGTGTGTCACAAGCTCGGGGACTTGCTCTGCTGCGAAACTTGCCCGGCTGTATATCACTTGGAATGCGTCGACCCCCCGCTGGAAGATGTCCCCGAAGAAGACTGGCAATGCGGCATATGCCGTTCCCACAAGGTTTCAGGAGTGGTCGACTGTGTCCTTGATGTGGAAAAGCAGGGACAACTGTGCAGGCAGGAATTTCTTGGCTGTGACCGGCACGGCAGAAAATATTATTTCCTGTGCCGTAGAATTATTGTGTAAGTTGTATTTTTTAACCCCCACTTCGATTGTACAAACTTCAATTTCAGAGAAAGTGATAATGAAGAAATCTGGTATTATTCAACCGTATTACAATTGGAGGAGTTGCTTAAAGTCCTTGATACGAACGAAATGGAAGCAACACTGTCCAGGGAATTGCATGATTACAAAGAAGAAATAATGCGGCAGATGGAATTGACTGAAAAACTCACCAATCAATACAAAGGGAATAAAAAATCGTATTTAGAAGTCGAGAATGGTAAATATTTATCAATTTAACGATCAAAAAGCTTTAATAATTAAATTTCAGCGCAAATTTTAAAAGCCCTCAAAGAAATGGAGGAGAAGATCGAGGAGGATCGAAAAGAAAAAGAAAAGCAGAATGCTGAAGACATGGTCGCGAAAATGCACGATGAAAATCCCGAACCGGTGGTCGAGTCTGCAGAAATCAACACTGAAACTGCCACCACGGAACCTGTCGATGAAACTCTCTCCAAGACTTTAGAAATCCCCAATGAGTCTGATGATGAATTGGACCTGGCAAAAAAAGACATTGTGACAAGAACAAAAACCGGAGTTTTATCTCCCAAAACTTTTAACATTGATGATTTGAGACGGCGAACAACAGCCATTTTAAACAGAGACGATCCTGACAAGAAGATCGACAAAGACGGCAATGATCGCATAACCAGGCTAAAATCCACCCAGATTGCGAACGGAACCTATTTGTTTAAGTTGGGAATGGATAATCAGTTTAAATCTTACGTGAATCAGTTCACGGCCAATCCGATCGCATTGAACAAGCCTCAAAGGAACGAAGAACGAGATAAAAAGAGGCACTTATCCCACAAATTTTCACTTACGACTGCTTCTGAATTTAAATGGGTCGGAGGTATAAGCGGCAATCGCATGCTGTTATTAAACACATTGAGACAAACAATTTTACAACTCGAGCAAGTGGTCCAACAAAGTTACATGCATCCAAATTGGCAAATAATTCGCAAGCATTGGCTGTCGGCTGTCGGGGCTTGCCAGCAACCAAAAGATTTCGCCAGGGCTCTTATTGTCCTCCAGGTGTGCATGAAACCGGTCCTGTTCGCTAATGTTTGGCACGAACATTTGGGACACATTAAATTAAAACGAATAACAGCTCAAGATCGAGAAGATCGTAAAAAATTGGAAAAGAGAGAGAAGAAGGAACGCGAGGAAGAAGAAGAACGCAACCGAATGATGATATCCAATTATGTTAGGTACACAATGAGTTTTAAGCATCAACTTTGGAAACAGAAAGGAGAGGAGTACAGGGTTCACGGTCGATGGGGTTGGTTGTGGCTGTCTACCGCCAGAAGTCATAAGATTGTGAAATCCAGCGAACTCGGCTTGGCTGCCGGTCCACAAAAAATTACCGTGCAAGTTAAGGATTCCGTAGGATTCAAAATTCTCGCACTTGATCCTAGCACTTATAAGTATGTCATTGACAATTTCGATACTGATGATAGCAGGGATTTTCAAATCAAGTTGGAACATAAAGAGGATGGCAGTGGAGACTCTAAAATGAATGATGAAAGTATGTATCAGTAATATACTGTTTCTTAGATGAATTGTACTCGGTTTTCAAAATCACCACTTTAATTTAATATTTTCAACTTGGATTTAAACACTTGCCCACTTGAATTTAATATTTTCCATTTCAAATTAATATTTGCCACTTGTATTTCATACTTTCCACTTTAATTTATTATTTTCCAGTTGAATGTAGTGTTTGCAATTTGCATTTAAACCATTATTCAGTTAGATTTAATATTCTCAACTTCAATTTAATATTTACAACTAAAATTTGAATAATTTCTTACTTGAATTTAATATTTCCACTTGGATTTAATATTTTTCACTTCAATTTAATATCTACAGCTTGAATTGAAACAATTTCCCCCTTGAATTTAATATTTGCCACTTGTATTTTATACTTTCCACTTGAATTTAATATTTTCCACTACAATTTAATATTTACAGCTTGAATTGAAACAATTTCCCACTTGAATTTAATATTTGTCACTTGTATTTCATATTTTCCACTTGAATTTATTATTTTCCAGTTAAATTTAGTGTCTGCAATTTGCATTTAAGCAATTATTCAGTTAGATTTAATATTCTCCACTTCAATTTGATATTTACAACTTACATTTAAATAATTTTTCACTTGAATTTAATATTTGTCACTTGGATTTTATACTTTCCACTTGAATTTAATATTTACCACTTCAATTTAATATTTGCCACCTGTATTTAATACTATCCACTTGAATTTAATATTTTCCACTTCAATTTAATATTTATAGCATAAGTTTAAACAATGGTCCACTTAAATTTAATATTTCCCACTGGGATTTAATTTTTTTCACTTTAATTTAATATTTGCAAGTTGGATTATAAAACGAAATGGAACTTTACATTCAATTAAATATTGCCATTTATTTCCAGTACCAACAATCATCAAAGACTTGAAGATTGTGCCGCGAGTCACCAAATTTGAGGAAATAAACATCTCAAGGGCACTAACAACGCCGGGCCGGATGCTGTACCCCAAAGTGGCGAAGAAATCACGACTGGATGATTTTTTAAGCAGACGAACCCACCTGAAAGTGCTGGAAGAACGTAAAATCGCTCAAAAGGTCAAAACTGAAGACCCACAAGCCGAAGATGAAACCGTGGATGTTGAAAACGACGACGCAGACCTAGACATGGAAGGAAGCTTAGACAAACAATTGAGCAACATGATGAGCGGCCGAGTGATCGTGCCCCAAAGCAACATGCAAGCTTCCGCCAATCGAGAGATGTTAAATACAATCGCCAAGAAAATTCAACTGCTAAGATTGCATTATACGTCGATATCGAAGTTGGGGAAGGACAATCAGTGCTATTCGAAAGGCTGCAACACGAATTCGTCCACATTACTAAGTAATTGCTATTCACCACTTTGTTTGCAAAGGAATAAGGTTCGTCGTGAGCTGTTGGCTTTGCTGCGACGGGCTAATCTGCACACGAACGCCACCGGGACAGTTAAATTCCCGACCTTGAATCAGGTCATTAAAAAACCGTCGATTTTGGAGCAGAAATTGACGGCTCCGCAAGTCCCGGTCGCCCTAGTCGTCGATGAAGTTGCAATTAAAAAAGACTTGACAGCGGCTTGGATGTCGGCCGTGCCTTGCGTCGACGAAATGAGCAACATTATGGTGCCCTCAAAGACTCCAGACCCTCCTCCAATAAAAGAAATGAAAACCGAAATTAACGAAGTTTCCAACAACATTAAACTGGAATCGGATGAGGTTCATGTTGACGTCGACGTTTCATCACCGCCGAGAAAGAAACCTAAAATGTTGAGCGACAGTGAAGGCGAGGACGTCGATATGGAAGGAATGACGCCCGATGCGATCAAAGAAATGATTTTGGGGACCTCTCACAAACACAAAAGAGACATTTTTAATCAACTGCCCAAAACGGGTGGTTCTTCGAGTGTCGCCACTGTCACAACTCAAGTGACGACAACGACCGTCTCGACTTACGTGGACGAGACCCTCAAAACCGTGGAAGCCAACAAAAACGTGACCGATACCGTCACCGTGTCGTCGAGGATAAACGGGACTGGCCATTCGATGCAAACATCGAATTCGAGAACCACTTCGTACCTGGCCCAACAGAATCGACGTTTTTGCGCGTTCCGAACGACCGTGAAACGCGAAGAGAAGGTCGTCAAGACCGAAAAGGCCGAAGACGGCACGGAAAGGATCTATTCGGCCAGTTCCACCGAAGGGAGGCTGTACCTGAAGAAGGTCGTGATGACAACGGCCGATCGGAAAAAGAAACGACAGAACGTGAAGTATCCCGTGTGTTCTACATTCCAAACGAAAAAGAGTTCGCGATCGCTGTTGATCTTGCCGCAACACGAAATTCGGAAGTTGAGCCGGCAAGCGGGGCGCGTTTACGTGCCCGGTTTTCACCATTTGGCCAAGCCGAACAACATCGTCTGGCCGTATCCTTGCGCGAGGCCGCTGTTTAAAACCTGTTGGATTTACCGGACGGTTAATTTGAGGTCTTTGGCGTCGGCGGCGCTTCAATTGAGAATCTTGTGGACCTGTCTCAGGTGGGACGACATGCAAACGAAAGCGCCCAGTGCCGACGGAAAGCACCAGATCACCACCGAGACTGAGATTTTATCTTTGGAATTGTTGAAGCACAGGCACATTGGACAGTTCATGGAAAAAACGCAATATTTGAGGCGCAAGGTTGTGATCCCCTTGGAACTGCCAAAAACGATTCGAGGTATTACTTACATTTTTTGTTTCCTTTTATACATAACAATTTTTTGAATTTTACTTTTCATTTACAATTTAAAAATTTATCAAATCCAGCTTGAAACACATTTTAAAATTTATGTCATTTATACAATGATTGGACTGAAATTATTATTACTTCCAGTTTCTTAAATGCCATTTGTACTGTATATATCTTTCCGCTCTAAGCTAGTTTTTAGGGCCGTTTCTATTTTATTAGTTGTTTCAAATGCTACATTTTCTTTCTTAAAAATCTTTTTGATTTGAGGTAATTAATTGAGGTTTGTTTTGTAGAAGTGACGTCGATTAGAAGCGGTTTGAGGAAGCGCAAGAGGCCAGACTCGCCGCAAAGCACCGATCCGCAGGTCAGCGAAGAATGGATCGATGAAGAGAAATTGGAACTGTGGGAAATTAAACAATACGGCGAAAAGTAAGTGTTCCTTTTTAAAATGCATGTGAAAAGCGATTTTTAACAAAAACAAATCATATACAGTGACCTCAATAAAAATCTTAATTTTAAGTTGGTAACGAAACGTGTTGCCAACTTAAAATTATAATTTGTATTGAACGCCTGTACATCATCTTGATGCATGTATGAAACTAACAGCTTGCTTGTGTGTATTTTCCTTTAGGATTGAGAAGGCTAATGCACAAGTTATCACTAGGAGTCGCACGGGCAATTTACCGCCGGCACGGGTTGTCGATGGAACAGTCGACAGTCCCAAAGTCACGGTCACAAGTAAAGCAACCCCTGAAGAAATCAAGGAAAAGATGGAACAGCAGCTTCGGTTGCAGAGGGCCGCACACCAACAAAAACGAGCGTTGGAACTTAAACATCCACAAGGGCAACTCATCAAAATGGTCGGGAGTACGGCACAAGGTATGTAATTCAATGATTTTCTTACTTTCAAACAATCAAAAAGGTCTATTGTTACAATACTACCTTGTCTATTAAAAGTCTCAACTATTTTAATTTTTAGTTGGTGTCAATGCCATTACAATTTGTGTATTGCCAACTTAATATTAAAATCGTAGGTTACCCCAATTGAGATTTTTATTGAGGGCAGGGTAGTTTTAAATAAGTTTTCGGGAAGGTTTCTGTTTATTGGTTTGGTGAAATAATGTAATATTATCTCACACATTAGCATAATTACTTGGATAAAGGGTTGTTTACATCCAATTAACGTACAGAAATTAAGAAGTTTGGCAAAAGTGATTGGTGCAATTTTTCCAAACAAAAGTAATATGACCAATCACTTTTGTCAAGCTTGTTAATTTAATTTAGTTGTATGTAAACGCCCCTTAACATTTCTGTAATTTATTTTCATTTAATTTCAGTGTTATTTTCAAATAATTAATTAAAAAGATTTGTTGTTAGAAAACTACCATATTTTCAATAATAATCTTAATGATTTTATGTATTGCCGCCTAATTGGATCACGGTGGTACTCTCCATTTTGAATTCAATTAAGCGACGTTTATAAAATAGCAATTTTTTTTATGACCTTTTTAAATAAACTGCAAGTCTTCCTAGCAATTTTTTAATCAACATAAATATTAATTTAATTGGTAGATATGTGGGTATTTCATAAAAAAAAATTCATACTACAGATGTTAGTTTACGCTAACCAAAATGTACAAAAATATACGTACTCGTGCACATTATTTTTATACACTCGTAAAACAACGGAAACTGGCCTGCATGCAAAGGCTCTACTTACTTCAATGTAAGAATCCAAACTAATAGACAATAACGGCGGCTACGGATTATTACATGTTTATTTACGTAATGGCTAGTTTAACATGCACTGAGTTGGTGGCGCCAGTAGCAATATCTCCAATTATTACCATGGTTACGATTGTTGCAACAATGGGTAACCATGGTAATAATTGGAGATATTGCTACTCCTACTGGCGCCACCAGCTCAGTGCATGTATAAACTAGCCATTAAGCAGTGTATTAAATTCTCAGGTTGGTCTAATTGAGATTTTTTATTGGAGTCATGGTAGTTTTAAATGAGTTTTGAAAATAGTTCCGTTTATAGAACGTCCTTTTTGGAATTAAATTTAGATTAGGGGTGAAAGAATGTAATTTTTAAAAATAGTGGAAAATCCTAATCCAACTAGTAAGTAGCACAATTATTTAGATAACATTTTCTACAAGAAAAATTAAAGTTTTTGTACAAATGCCATCTTATCGAATTTTTACTTTTTCACATTTATTACATATCTTCAGTCTTTCATGTGATAACGATAAATTTAGCAGCACATTTCGACAAATGAAGCAGTTTTATTAGTTAACAACAATTAATTATAACATTTTTGCTCATAAGCTGTTTCCACTACTTCTACTGCCACTTCTACTAAAACCAGCACAACTAACCCTCTTCCAATTCAACCTAGAGGTAGGTAGCGTTTAGTAGGATTTTTTTTTTAAACGAGGCTTCGATCGAGTGAGTGATGTTATTTTTAAAATTTAATTGCAGTAACAACTGCCGATGGTCAAATGAAAATCGTGAAAAACATTGTCGTGCCCAATCAAACGAAATCGACGCTGACCTCGTTGCTGACCACGAATTCGAACAATAAATTCGCGGGAAGACGCATTTTCATGACCAAAGGGGCGGACGGTTCGACCAGGCTCCTCACGGGGGCCGCGAATATTTTGCCGAAGGCGCCGCAGAACGCGCAGTCTTTAATCAAAGTACAAACTGCGGGCGGACAGACGGTTCAGCAGATCCAAATCCAACAGCCAGGTAATTATTTGTTTTAAAAATCGTATCATTCGGTAGGAACGGTTTTAACGTTTTTCCGGTGATCGTTGATTTAATGAATAGGAAATCGTGCATTTATGGCCTCTTTTAATGAATGATTTCTTATAAATGCACGATTTCGGCATTTACGCAACGAAATATACCATTACATTAAAATGTCACTTTATTTAAATGCAATCTGACAAAATGAATCCAAAATATACCAATAAGAACTACAAATTTAATTCAATACTTACGTTATGTTTATAGTAATAGTATTTATTTAGAAGTTAGCAACCTTCTTTCTTCCTTTTTTTTTTATTTATTCGAGAGACGTAAAAAACTTTAAACAAAGCGCCTGTTGGTCCACCGAACAGGTAGTGGAGAGCTAGTAAAATTGATAAAAAGTGCAGATGGATTGTCAAACTTTTGACATTATTTGTAAGTCATGGTTTGAATATCCATTGATTTAAAATGTATGGCATGCTTGATTCGAATGTCTATTGGAATTTTTGTCACGCAAAAAAATTACATTTTTTTCAATTTCGTAAGATTCGATCAACGGAAAAATATTGTAACCAACTTTTGCGTTAATCGGCGATTAATAGTCTCAACAATATTAACGCGTGAGCGGAGCGAGCGCGTTAAACTGTCTCGATTATTAATCCCTCTCATTAACGCTTATGTTGGTTAAATAACTATAAATTATTATTGTGTAGTTAACACATCAACCAACACACCCAGCACGTCGGTTAAAACTGAAGTGCCTCAACGTGTGCAAATAATGCGAACGCCGGACGGTCGGCTGACCGTCAAAGGTTTAATGCCCGGGCAGCAATTAGTGCAAATGCCGGACGGTAAATTGCAAGTACTCACCACAACTCAAATTCAGCAGGCATCGACATCGGCGACACCCACCACACCAAAACCACCCGCGCCAGCAATTAAAACAGTAATAAAATCCCCTATTCCTCCAGGAAAAACTGTTATACAAGGTAATCAAGTGAAGAGTTCGGTTCAAACGGCGCAGAGTCCTTCCAAAGGACAAGTAATGTTGAAACAGGGAATTGCTAACGCGGCCACGCAAAAACTTGCCCCACAGGCCACCGTCGTTGTAAACGCCGGGCAGATATTCGCGGCGCCGCAACAGGTCGTCGTAACCGGAAATCAAGTTATCGCAACGACCGGACAACAGGTACAAACACGACGGATTTTTAAGGAGTTTTTCAATGTGTTCTTCATCTTAGGTCGTGACGAATCAAATTGTGGTCAGCAATCAGAATCTGGCCCAGCAAATAGCCAGCGGAAAGCTGCAGGTTGCTACCATAAACGGCCAGCAAGTTTTGATTAGACCCACTGGCAATAATCAGGCGCAAATTGTGGCCCAATTGACACCCAGCAACGTTGCTCAAGCGCCGGTCGTGCAGCAAGTCGTCACTCCGGTGGCTCCTGTAAAACAGGACCAACAAGTTGTGCAAAAAATTCAGGAAAACGCCAACCAGATTGATCAGACCACAATGGATCAGTTGTTGGCCGGTCAGCCGGCTGGAACGGTTGTTAAGTGTGTTACAGCGCAAGTAATTCAAACGCCCCAAGGGCCCAGAATAGTTCTGCAGGGTTTGCAGGGGGCCGACTTCACTCCCCAACAGCTTGCAGCCGTGCAGCAACAGGTTAAGCAACAGCTGCTCAAAGGTGAGTTCTTTGATGTGTCTTGAACATACAAGGTGTACATAAATTCATGTGGGTCAGGTGAGCCAATTCTCCACCTCCCATAAAACGTTACATTTTTAAGGTTATGAAGCCAGGAGGTGAGAATTGAAGGGGTTAAGTGACATTTTCTGAAAATATGTACATTAAAATCAAAATTTAGGTGAAAGTTGAAAGCTCTAAATTCTTGAAAACATTACACAAACCATTCTTTTTAATCAAACAAACTAAAGTTTGAAATTATCTTTACTTAAAAAATGCCAAATAATTATACAGGGTGAGTCAAGTTTTACCGCCGCGGCCATAATACCTATTAAAAATTGAAGGGAAAGTATGCAATTTACATGTTACATCAGTTGAAGTTTACACTTTCGATTAGTGCTACAAATTTTCCAAATTATTTTTATTTCAAAATTTGTCAAATTATTCGTAGCATTAATGTTTGCAATCGAAAAATGCTTTTATTTATGACTTTCCAACAATGGATAATGCGGTTTATCACCTTAACAATAGTTTATGATTGGCCCATCAAACTGGACGAGACATCTTTCAATTGCCGTCAGACCTGCATTCTTAAGTTTAGTCATAAATAAAAAGTCAAGTACCCTACATCAATACCATTGTCCTGTAAATTGGTCTAGTTATGTCGTAAATCATTTAGAAAAATACCGAAATGGCTTTATTTAATAAACGCAAATTAATAAAATTACTCATGTAATTTATGAGAATTGACAAATTATTTTGAAAGGCTATTTTGCCACCAGCGGTAAAACTTGACTCAGCCTCTATAAAACCTTTATTATCTCATTAATATGTTTTTGTAACATAACCCCTTCATCCATCTGCCCCTTCAATTTCCAAATTTTACATTTATGTCCACTCTATAGAATACTTCCATTGATATTGGATTTTTAGGCCAAATCTTCCAGTTTTTGAATATAAAATTGTTTGTTTTTTTGGGAAAACTTGAAAATAAATGCCTCTTTTTTTGCAGGTTTATTTTTTAGTTAGAAATGTCGTTTATGAACATTTTGTTTTTAGCCCAAGCGTCGACGGGCCGACAGGGAGTGCTGGGGCCGACAAAAATTTATTTAGCAGTGCAACCGAGCAATTCCGATGTGCATCCGGATCCGAATTCGCAACCGCCCCCTCTAACGCCGGTCCAACAAATCGTAACGCCGGTCCAAACGAACCAAGTATTACAAAAACAAGTACAAACCAATTCAGTGCAACCTACTTCTGGTGTTATACAAACTGGTACCACTGTGCAGTCCACTGTGGTACAACAGGTATGCAACATCATCTCTCCTACAAAATCCCAGCCCAAGGTGATTGTGCAACCTGCTAACCAGGTACTTTGTCCTAATCAGTAAATTTCGTAACTCGCATGAGGCGCTTTCTTGAATGTGGTTTTAAAAAAAGTCATCACTTTGGGCGAGATTAGGAGTATCTAGTCATTGGCTGCATTTTCATTTCTAGGATTGTTTTTCTCCTCCTTTTAACCCGGAGCTGTAATTGTAATGTATTTAAGTCTGGTAAACCTTTTTTAACAATGTTTTTTTTTTCTTTTCGGATTATATTCTTTTTAGGTATATTTATAGACTCATTTTGTTTCATTTTTGTACTTGAACGTTTGGGTTTCGGTAATTAACAATTTACCATTCAACAGAGTGAACATGAATCAATGCAGGTTACGAAATTAGATTTAAACTTTTTCGCGTTGATTTATGGCCAGTCTGTACAGCAAAGTGCAGTATTTTTCCATTTGTTTTTAATTTGTTAGTTACATGCATGATTGTAATTTCTGTGCATGGGTTAAGTAAGAGTGTGTAATGAAAGTATCGAAAATGGAAAGATTTTATTTTAACAAAGAATACGTAAAAAGTAGCAATTGGTCAAATGTTCAGGTGCAATTTTAATTTCGGCTAAAATTAATGATTGTGCTGTTTTTGTAATAACATTAATAAATAATAAAAGCTTTTAACATTCACAATTGCTGCAACATTTCAGTTCCAACCCTTTTAAAGGCCTGTTTGCTTTAGCTTTTGCATTGTGGAAATGTATTAACCGACTTGCTTTCTTTGTGTAACTTTTTTTATGTGATAAGTCGCCTTATTGGAAAGAAAAGTTATTTAACATAAATTTGTACAGTTTTTGGTGACAGAGTGCGACTGTTTTTTTTACCATCTAGCAATTGCAGGTCAATAATGACAATCCCATCAACACAGCTGGGCACCAAATAATAATAAACGGTCAACAACAATCTGCACTGTTGCAAGTGATGAAAGCAGGTACAGAGACTAATCAGACAACGAGCGGTTTGATTCAGTCTCAAGCCCATCAAACTGTTGTTGGTGATCAAAAGCAGTTTGTCCTCACACCTGATTACATACAGCAAAGTATGTTTATTTATCAACCTTCTGTCATAGTCTGTAATCCAAATTGTATATACCCATTGCAAAACGACCAATTATTTCCATAGTTAGTCTTAAGGTGGTACGAATCAACTTCAAAAGGGCAGGTGGTTTTAACAAGCAAATGTTTTTAAACATTTTAGTTTAATTACTTGATTTTTAATGTTTCACCTTTTGAGTTCCTACTTATTTAAAAAAAGAAAAGTCTGTGATATTTTTTTTTTTTTTAAGTGAAAATTTGAGCTTCTTCTGACTGATGAAACTGTTTTAACTATTTTATTTATTGTTATATTTAAGCTGACCTTTTATGTATGAAGCGTCGTTTGGAAACATTTGCCAGATCGCATTAAAATATTAATCTAGTTACAGAAAGACTGTTGATTTGAGTGTAATCAAATTGTATTCCAAATTTATGTAATAAAACTGTTCGAATAATTTTTACGGATTTTTCTTGCTGCCCTATTCACTCACTTTTCACGTTTATTTTTAGTCGTTTTGCTTTGGGTCTTGCAACACAAAAAATTAATTTGTTTATTCATTTACTTTTCTTTTATGCAGCTATTAAAACGGCTTTAAAACAAGAGAATTTAAATCCCGAAATCGAGGAGAAACTGTTGCAGCTGCAACGCTATCAGGAAAATAAAATGAAACAAGAGCCCGAATTTCCTCCGGTCATAACTAGAGTCAATAATCAGACCGTTGTCAGTACTAATCGCATTCCCACACGCAAAAGGCCCCCCAGTGCCAGGTCAGACGACACTGACTGGGTCATGGAGACGCCGAAGCGCACTCGGCCCACTAAACCCGGTGAAATTAAAAAGGAAGAAGTCCAGTAAGTCTTCACTACGAAAACGCAGTTAGGATATGCAAAAAAAATAAAAGTTGAAATTTCTCCTTTTATAAAAAGGTGAAATTTCAACTTTTTTAAAAAGGTAAAATTCCAACTTTTATTTTTCGCACGTCCTAACTACTTTACCAGCTCGATTTTGAACAGATTGAGACTATTTAAATTGTAGTTTCGAGCCGGTGAAAGAAAAACAACTTTCGCCTCGGACCCGCGTCAAATTAAAAGAAACTCCCGAACAAGATAAAAAGGTCGCGATGAGAACTAAAATAATGGTGGCTCTGTTTCGACATAAAGAGCTTTTAAAAAAAGATATCCTCAGGAAACGAGCGCTGCTCGAGAAAGAATTGCAATATGAAATACAGGTAATAAGGTAAATTTCGAGGTTTTTTTGTTCTACTGTTTTTTTTGTGATTGTAGAAAGACGTGGCCGAAGAATTGGCGGCGAGGACGAAACTAGAGAGGTCCAAACAGGACGAAGTCAGAATAGGGAGCAGCAAACGCAAGTCCACACCGACCGTGATGACCCAGGTGTTTCCTCAGGGCAGTAAAACGGCCGCCAAGACCAGAAAGGGGCCGAAACAGCCGCAACTTTCGCCCCCATCTTCCGGGGGACACCGATCGAAAAAAGAAAAATTGTATTGCATCTGTCGGACGCCTTATGACGAAACCAAGTTTTATGTCGGTTGTGACCTGTGCAATAATTGGTTTCACGGTGACTGCGTCGGGATTACGGAAGAAAGTAGCAAGGCACTCAGTGAATTTATTTGCACGGAATGTAAACATGCTAGAGATACACAAGAATTGTTTTGCCTCTGTAAACAACCTTATGATGAATCTCAGTAAGTTATATGAATGCTGCCACTTAGTTTTGAATATTTGGCAGTTGAATTTAATATTTCCCGCTTGGATTTCATGTTCATTTAAATTTACTATTATTTTCATTTGAGTTTTGTGCTCATTGCACTTGGATTGAATAGTTTCCACTTGAATTTCATGTTCATGCTTGAGTTGAATATTTGCCATTTCAATTTAATACTTTTGCCATGAATTTACTATTATTGGCACTTAAATTTAATATTGGCCACTTGGATTGAATGATTTTCACTTAAATTTCATGTTCATCATTGAGATTTACGATCATTTTCACTAGAATTTCATACTCATGGCTTTGATTTAATACTTTTCACTTAAATTTTGTGTTTATCACTTGAATTTACTATTATTTTTTAGTAGGATTTGATGCTCATCGCTTGAACTTAATATTTGCCATTTAAATTTAATACTTTTGTCTTGGATTTAGTATCATTTGGACTTGAATTTAATATTGGCCACTTAGACTTTTCACTTAAATTTCATGTTCGTGGCTTTAATTTAATACTTTCAACTTGAATTTTGTGTTCATCACTTGGATTTCATGCTCAATGTTTGAATTTAATACTTTTCACTTGAATTTTGTATTTATCACTTGGATTTACTATTATTTTCAGTAGAATTTCATGCTCATTGCTTGAATTTAATATTTGCCATTTAAATTTAATACTTTTGCCTTGGATTTACTATAATTTGGATTTGAATTTAATATTGGCCATACTTTTCACTTAAATTTCATGTTCATCAGTTAGATTTACTATCATTTTCACTGTAATTTCACACTCATGGCCTCAATTTAATACTTTTCAATTGAATTTTGTATTTATTAGTATTTATTTTGTTCGATTTACTTTTCAGATTTTATATCTGTTGCGATCGATGTCAGGACTGGTTCCATGGTCGCTGTGTCGGAATTTTGCAGTCCGAAGCCGACAATATCGATGAATATATCTGTCCAAATTGCCAGAAAAATTCATCTGTTAACTATGCAAACATGAAAGACCTCTCAGAGAAGGATTTCGAAGGACTCCGCAAACTAATCAAGCAAATACAGGTAAGCAAGCTTTCAGTGGCATCATTTCAGATTGAGATAAATCTCATTTAAGGCCCACAAGAGCGCCTGGCCGTTCATGGAACCCGTCGATCCAACGGAAGCTCCCGACTACTATAAAGTCATAAAGGAGCCAATGGGTACGCTCGAACGATTCAATCGCTCGTCAATTTTTATTAATCCGTTTGAATTAGATTTGCAGAAAATCGAAGGTAAAATTGTCGAGCAGAAGTACTGCAAACTGAGCGAATTCATCGGTGACATGACGAAAATATTCGACAACTGTCGCTACTACAATCCGAAGGAGTCGCCGTTTTTCAAGTGCGCCGAATCGCTGGAGGCGTATTTTGTAAATAAAATCAAATTTTTAAGGGAAAAGCTTTTTGAAAACAACAAGTCATGAACTCGCGGTTAAAGGTGCTTGATCATTAAGTTCGCTTTAACATAAGTTCGCAAGGATCTCATAAGCAGAAGGTTTATAATTCTGTTTGATAGATTGATGACACTAGAATTTGTAAATAGCGTAGCAGACTAACCCCCTCCCACCCCCGCCCGCCCCGCAATAGTTATTTTATGAAATTGTGTATTCATTGCATTTTTTGGATTAGTACCTAGTTTCTGTTACTTTTTTGTAGTTAGTGGCGACCAAGTAATTACATATGTAAATTATAATTATTTATTCTTAAGATAATTTGTTGGATATACATTTTTAGCTGTAACTGTGTTTAAAATAAAGTGAAGTGGACTAGTTTGATTTTAGATTAAGGTTTCTTACTGGAAGTTTTATTTCAGTGGTTAGCGTAATTGTTTAGTTAGTGCCATTAAGTGTACATAGATTCTTTTATTTAAATTTCCGTTCTGCATGGGCATAATTTTTGTATTGATCCATTTGTTACTTGTCAACTGTTTTAAACATGATATTAAAACCATACCATTCAAACTGTGTATTTTATTCATTCGTTCAAATAAACTGGTTTGCTTGTGATGATTTATTCAAGAGGTGCGCTCCCAATCAGGGCTAATTGACTACATTACACACATATCACATAAGCAAATACCGCCAAAAACTATGACTAAATTATATTTCAGTCGCAGGTACAATTCAATTAAATCTCGATCTTAGGCCTCCAATTCGTATGGCGATTCTAGCGTCGCGATTGCTAGTAAGAACGTGGTTAACAAGACATAAAGGCAAAAATGTAGGAAAAAGTGGCAATGTATCAAAATTAGCAAGAAAACTAGCTACAGAGTGTTTTTTAATTCCAGAAACTGTTAGAAAGCTGTTTAAAAATGTTGTTTTTTCTTTGTTGATATTAACAGCATTTTAAATCTGTCAGTTTAAGGTTATATTAGTAATGGGGCGTTCCAAAACTCTTTTTTTTTACTTTGTGATTTCAAATAAAAATATTTTGTAAATCTTTTTGCACTCATCGAAAGTGTACATTTCAACTAATGTAGCATGTAAATTGCACATTTTCCCCACAATTTTTAACAGGAATTACGGCCCCGGCGATAAAATTTATAACACCCTGTATAACTGATATGTACCGCTGTCGTGTTACTAGCAATCGCCGTTAGTAGAAACGCCATCAGAATTTGCGTGTTGCCAACTTAACATTAAAATCACACCCTTTTTATTAAAGACATGGTATTAATTAGAAAGCGCTATCTTACATTATTTTACAATTAAAGGATCACATTGTACATTTAAAAACTAAACTTTCCTCTGACCTTAAAGAATCCCAAAGCGTTTCGATTGTGAATCAAGGACCCCAGGCTTACGTAATTATTCAACACAATATCCGCCGGATTTATTATGGCAGACCTGTTGTTATTTTCATTCAGATCTTCAACCAATGAGCAAATCTTTTCGATGAACTCGTCCACGGAATACATCTTCTTCTGCAACTCGTTGGTCACATCTACGAAATTTTAATATAAAAAAATTAAATTAAATCTCAGGAAGCATCACCTTTGTGACCTGATAAAGGGTGGGAGGTGTAAGTGCTAAACAAAACATTGTTATTAAACGGATTCCACATATTGCCCAGACTCATCGGTTTGCCGTTATTCCACATCAAACGAACGCCAAGCGAATTTCTATTTCTGATCACAAATCGGAATTATGAAAAGGGCAGTCGAAAAGTAAATAGGCCAAACAACAGAGCAAAATAAATGTCATAATTTAACGTAAATACTACCTGGAAACCGACTGTGCGATTATATCAAAGACAGTTAGTAGATGAATTCTGCATAATTTCCAACTCGAGAATTTTTAAATGTGTTAATATGGAGTATTAGATTTAGACCTACTATTTTTAAATACTATAATGCTTTAAATCATGTTCGTTCTCATAATCGTAAAAAAAAAACCTGAGCACACTTTATGAATTTGCATGGTGTTACCTACAACGCTTGTTGTAATCATTTGAAAACAAATTTTTTTACCTGAGTAGTATTTATGTTATGAAAAAATGCTTTATTGCTTGGCCTAAAAGGATAAAATAAGCGAACCATGCAAAAAACAAGATAAAACGGTAATTAATTGAAAGGTAAAAATACCTAGAGCGGCAGAAGTTAAGCAATTCATTGTCAATGTTATTTGATCCTCTCAAGACATAGTTTTGTATAACAGCAGAGAACCCATCGGCAAGGCCGTTTAAACGTCTGTGTTAGTACAAATTAATTTCAGTTAAAGCCCCACAAATTCACACTTACGGAATCAGCGAGGAGGGAGGATATATGAGATTTCCCACCACAATCGTGTCGATGCAGTCCAAAGGCAGTTTCTTATACTCCAACCTTTTGAGAGCAATGAAGTCGTATTTAACTGTTACCATACTTTTGGTGGTGAGAAGCAGCAATCTCTCCTTATCTGCGTCCCACAAGCTAATTCTGGGGGGAAATTGAAATTAAATTTGGAAATTAATGGAGTACGATATAAAGAATCTTCCAACTTTGTTCCAAAATTGGTTTAAATATTTTCATCAGAACCAAAGTTAACACAGGGTACAATTTTTACCATGCAATTCCCACTGTACAGGATGAGTTAAGTTTTACCGCCCTTGGCAAAATAGACCTTTAAAATAATTTGTCAATTCTCATAAATTGCATGAGTAATTTTATATTATTAAGGTACATAGAAACCAAGAAAAAATCTTTTTTTTTTAATCAGGTAAAATTTTGGCTTTCTTTCAATTACTAATTGCTCAATTTATTAGTTTTTTTTATGTACGAACAGTAAAATATTTTCACACAATTTAGTGTAATTGAAATAATTTTACTAATTTGGGTTCATTAAATAAAGCCATTTCCGTATTAGAGGGTATTTTTTTAAATGATTTACGACATAAGCTGACCAATTCACTTAACAATGGTATTGGTTTTGGGTACTTGGCTGATTATTTATGACAGTCATAAAGTTAAGTTAAAAAGTGCAACGTTACATTTTACAGGACCGGAATAAGGGTCTTCGCTATTTCTTTAAAAGTTCACAACATCCTAACTAACAGCTACACGGTAATTATAATCATAATAAAAAATAATTTTTGCAATATTAGATTTTAAACTTGATAAGAAAATCGCTTACCAGCTTCTAATTTTCGTTAGTATATCTGTCTACAATTTTGTGTTTTAATTTTGCCGTCTGCAAAATCAATATACCTATCGGTTATTGAACCTTCCCATAAAATAAATTGCTTAATTCACCCAAAGTTTAAGAACCCTGGTCACAACCCTAGGTCACTTTGTGAATAAAGAAACATTCACATTCGGAACAAATCTTCCAACACTTAAACATCGTTGGTAAAAAGTGAAAATTAAAACTTTGTTTTGTGGAATAGTGAACATTTATGTTTCGTTCAGGTATAATCATGCCATTTCAATACTCAGTCAAGGAGAAGCTTGAAATGCTTTTAATTTATGGGTAATGGGGAATCACTTTGAGCATGTTTTATAAAATAAACTTAATATTTACCTATTAAAAACTTATTTTATTTTTCTCACAAATTCCAGAATACGGGTCTGGCAACAACTAAAACGCCGTTCCCTTCAGTTTTATGGGTCAATCATCAGGTATTGTTACGTGGTAGACTGTATTATCGATTGTTGGAGTCATAAATAAAAGTATTTTTCGTGCTTTATGTTAAATTTGATTTAACTCAAAAAGTAATAATTTTTTAACGAATCAAATTGCAATTAACAATGCTACGAATAATTTGACAAATTTTGAAATAAAAAACCAAACATGGAAATTTTACCCGAAACTCTTTGTTTTACTTTTTTGGCTTCAAATAAAAATGATTTGGAAAACTTGTAGCATTAATCGAAAGTGTAAACGTCAACTGATGTAACATGTAAATTGCATACTTTCCCCTCAATATTTAATAGGTATTATGGCCGGGGCGGTAAAACTTAACTCACCCTGTATACCATTTTTCTTGGAATTAAACGTCCTTTTAAATTAAACAAACTTAGTTTTTGTGTATTGTGCTCCTTTGAATAATTTGAACTTACTCAGTTAGTAGGAAGGCTCCCACGAATGGGCCGTCGGCCTCCGGGTCCAGAAACTGCTCCACACACTCGTTGACGGCTTGCTCGACTATGGCCTCGCGAGAGGTGAAAAAATCACTCGCCTGGCTTGTGGAATTCCTGACATTCTCATTCAACGCAATCGTTTTATTCGAATCGGGCGATTTGCCCCTCCAAATTGTGGCTGTAACTGAAATTACTTTATTAACGGAAGAGCCAGGGTCGAGAATTACTTAGTTTGAAGACCGATGGACACAATATTAAACCTGTTTGGAAGGACATTTTTGATTAATGTTATCTAATCGGGCAATTGGATTAATTTGCTTACTTCTTTGTGGTATTGACACTGGTGATATGAGATTATTGGATCGATTCTGTCCTGATAATGAATCGGTGGGGCTTTCGAGTTTATCGTGGGATAGTGTTGTTTTCGATGGTTGAATCTCCAACGTTCCACCTTTGAACTCTTCGGGAATATCCTCCAAATTTTCCAACATTTTCTAACTGTCGGTTTTAGGTTATGACACTAAATAGCCCACTCCGATTGCACACACCAAAAATTAACGATGGGATTAAATAATAAACTAAATTTCGTGACACCGATTCGAAAGGAGGTTATACGCAATCAACCAGTTCAGTCGCAGGGCTGTTGCTCGAGAAATCGTATTATCTCGCGAGCATCATTCAATTGTTCAACCGTAAACAAGTATGGCCGACAATGGTTGAATAATAATTGAACAGATGGCGCAATTTTTTTCAAAATTTTAACTAATTAATAAATTTGAAGGTATTTTTGTATTTTACGTTGTTTGAATAAATTAATTTAATTGCAATAAACTGTTTGAGATTATAAGAATTGAAAATAGAAACTTTTGAATTATTCATTTGATGACTGCAAGAATCGTTTTCTCTTTGAACATTAAAAGCACTTTATAGCTATAAGTAAGAAAATATGAATTTTTATGATAGTAATGGGCGAATCTGTTCTAAAAATAGCTGATGCTTGCATGGAAAGTGATCCATTATTTAAATGAGGTAGATTACTCAAACAAAATAAGTTTCTGGTGAATTCTTATTTTTTGCTGAATTGAGGACATAAGGATATAATTTTTTAATTTTGACATTTTAATTATAACGAACCTCAAGGGACCCTCAAAATCGGTTCGTTATATCCGAAGTTCGTTATAAGCGTTAATCAGAGAATAAATGCAAGAGTGTTTTATGAGACCTTTATCGTCTAATATTGTCTAAAAATTATAAGTATAAGGATTAAAGTTAAGTAAAACAAACCAAAATGCAATATGTAATTTTATTTGAAAAAATTTGTTATTTTCGACTGAACTATCGCATTTTTAAAGGATAAATTGTCCACATACGTTCCAACGTCATTAAAATTTTCAATAATTGAGTTCGATTTTTCTTTCTCAGAATCAGCTTTTTCTGATTCTGAATGTGATTTTTTCTACTCAGAATCGATTTTTCTCTCTCCGAATCAGCTTTTTCGGACTCTGAATGTGATTTTTCCTACTCAGAATCGATTTTTCTCTCTGAAAATCAGCTTTTTCCGACTCTGAATGTGATTTTTCCTACTCAGAATCGATTTTTCTGTTTCAGAATCTGCTTTTCCGACTCAGAATCGATTTTTCTTACTGGAAATTTCGGCTTTTTCAGGTTCGCTATATCTGAGAGTTCGTTATATCCGAGTTCGCTATAATCGATTAATTGTTACATTGTTATATAGGGGAAAATATCGGGACTTGGAATAAAGTTCGTTATAACTGGTAGTTCGCCACAATCGAAGCCGTTATAATCGGATTCTACTGTAATTTAATATTTTAAGCAAATTAATTAAATTAAAATTAATACTCAAGATTTACATCACGATGGATTTTGGATTACGACCGTTACGATCTGATGAGTTTAAAATTAAAATTCCCTTTCAACACTTAAATAAATCAAGACGATAAACGACGCAATCAAAACGCAACATTAACAACAAACTTACACAAAGTTGCGTTTAATGGCATTATTCAGAAGAGCTTTATGTGTTAATCCTCAGGCTGCATATTTAATAGGCAATGGATGCTTCAAGTTCTTACTCGTGCATTTAAATCGCCGACTGATTCCACAAAATAATTTTAACTAAAATGCGGTTTTGATATAAATTTATTGTCGCGTTTTCGTTATTAATGCGTTCCTTTTTGCTCGTTTCGCTACATCCAGCTACTTTACAACTGCATAGTGGATATACATTCTTAACACCTACGCTTCGCTTCGAGCATCACCGTAAAGCACAAAAAAAATTACTTTCGTGGTTTTTTTCTGTGTTTATCAAAAGGTTAAAGGGTACTTTCTCATGTTTCATGCACATGCACACAACAGCGAGATACAAGTATTTATTTTTTTAATTAATGATTGCCATTTGGTTGTTAATTTTTAATTGGAATTTTTCTAATTCAACTTCTGACAATTTTTCCAAATCAAATAAATAATTTCGAAAATGTTTTAAATCCACGTTCATTTATTATAGCATTTATTATATTTTCCCTCAGTTTGGCCAAAAACTTTTAAGGCTGGGGAACCCAACCTCAAAAAATGCAGAGTTTTAAGAAACTCAGTTAAGCTTAGAAAGTACTTATCAATATATAATTTGCGAAGCAACAGTTGTAAACATAATGTTACCGCATCTAATGATATATTTGCTTTGGTGAAGAAGTGCCTAGTTTTCAAAAATTAACCTCCGAAAGTGCAATTCTCGCAAAAATGTAGTAGTGACGGTTTTTTACTGAAATCTTTAGAGTTACGAAATATTTTGCAATGCACTTTACAGCACTTATAGAGAATATATTGCCTTGTAAGAAAATATTTTTTTTATTGCGAGAAAGTTGACAACTTAAGAAGAAAAAATTGGCAACAATATTTTTTTGAAAATTTAGTGTGCCAGTAAACTCAGTTCAGCTCAAGAAGTAAGTTATATTGTAGAAATTCCTTTGGGGTACTTATACTAAACATATAGTAGTATAATATGACATGTTTTTTTTATGATAACATGGTGAATATCTTTGAAAAAAAATCTAAATGTTGGGGTACGAAATACAGTATTATTTGATCGCGTTTTTTATTGCTTTCCGAACACAACATCGTCAACAAATTACATAAAAATGTTCTTTTAGCACCTAAGAAATAGTTTCCGTAAACCAAATTGGATAAATGTCTAAATTTTACATTTTCGGGGAAAAGTTGTTTTCCCATAGGATTTTAGTCAAATAGTTCGTCCTTTTTCTCACAGATGTCCTGTCAAATCTGTACCTTTTTGATTGACGGCATGGATAGAATAATTTGTATTAAAATGCACACTTGATATAGTGCAAATTGTTAGGATATAACCATATTCGCACACGTAAGGATATAAAACTCTAAAAATTTATAAAAATACACACTTGATAATGCAAAATATCCATGTTCGCACGCGTAATGATATGAAACATTTTCGAGCCTACTAAATTGTACAATATATATTAGTTTCGAATAGCATCGTAGGAAAAATTGTTTGAAGCATCTATTCACAAAAAATTACAAAAAAGAAAACAGTAAATAATGCAGCAATCGCATTGACTGATTTTACCGCCGTTATCTCCGCAGCCAATAATATAAATAATATTTATCAAATTATGAGCGTATAAAAATGGGAATAAAGATTACTCTTTGCATAATTGAAAATGTGTTTGCAGCTTGTTACGGGATTAATTGTAGCAGGGACATCTATGAAAACACAAAATTGGCAAAGAATTAGCAAAAAATTATAGACTAATTTATTTCCGACTGAGTTTACCGTCGTTTTCGCCGCAGACCATAATATAAATAATATTTATCAAGTTACGAGCGTATGAAAAACGCGCAACTCATTTTTTTTGTTCTTTCTCTGTTCAATACTTAAGTTTCAAACCTTATTAGTTAGGATACCTCTTTGGTTCCCTAAACATTTTTTATTTTAAGGGGCAAAATTGGTGTCCCCTGAGCGGAAGAATTGTGCATTACTTAGCAGTTCCCGGACCTTAATAAAAAACCGAATCTTTGAACTTTTGTTGCTTATCTTATCAAATTTAGTCACGAGCAGCCTTGATCTGTGTTTCACTAATTTGCAATTAATGAAATAATCAATTAATGTCAATTAGTGTGTTAAACTAGTCACTTGGATTTATGTCACTTGATGAACACCCAAGTGGCAATGATGAAATTCAAGTGGTAAATAGTAAATTCTTGTGCACTTTAATTTCAGCCTCTAGAGATCAACAAGCAAAGTGGGCGCTAATTATCTTCTTAACTAATCGGCAAAGTTGGTGTTGCAATTAAAAACAAGATATTGGTTGATGCAAAATTTTTGAAAGCTTTTAGAAATCTCGTCGCGGGGGTGTAATTCAATCAGGTGGGGGAAACTGCGCGCCAGAAGAGGATAGAAAATATGGAAAGGGGTCGCGTCCGTCCATTCGACGTCTCGACGCGAAGGGAGCAGCATCGCTCAGC
The DNA here is from genome assembly GCA_949768715.1 of Dascillus cervinus. Taxonomy (NCBI): domain Eukaryota; kingdom Metazoa; phylum Arthropoda; class Insecta; order Coleoptera; family Dascillidae; genus Dascillus; species Dascillus cervinus. The sequence goes on along the minus strand of OX458319.1, from coordinate 30,460,576 downwards.
GTCCCATCGCCCAGGTAAGCGTCTTTCGGCGTCGCAATTTTAATTTAATTAATCCGTTCGGACAAGTTTCATTAATTACATTTCCATTTCGCGTTAAATATTCAATGACGGCTGATTGCGATCGCGAATGCACTATTGTGCCAAGTAATGTGAAAAACGGCAGGAAATTTAGTTTTTATTATTTCGTTTTATTCGCGTTTTTTACTGGCTCTACTGGATGGGGGAAATGGGTTGTCTTATCGGATTTATTATTCATTTTTGTTGAGCTTTTGTCGTTCGGCTAAGCGGTCGATTATTTTTTTTGCAGAATGCTGATGAGGTGGTTGTTGTTGGCTGTGTGTATTTCGTCCGTCTTCAGCGTTACGACCGTAACAGCTAAGGATGCCTGGCAGAGACCGGGCTGTCATAAAGTTGGTGAGTTTTCATCGTTTTTATTCTTTAGATTTACATAAATTCAAATGGCGAAAATAACATTTTTTTCAATTTAATATTTGCACTTGCACTGTGGTTTCATAACTGCCACTTGGATTTAATACCATTTTCATTTGAATTTCATGCCAATAACTTGGATTTAATATTTTATACTTTCATTCAATACTATTTTCACTATGATTTCATACTCATCACTTGGATATAATACTTTTCACTTGAATTTCATGTTCATCATTTAGATTTTCTATTATTTTCACTTGAATTTTATGTTCGTGGCTTGGATTTAATACATTTCACTTACATTTCATGTTCATTATTGATATTTACTATTATTTTCACTTGAATTTCATGCTCATGGTTTGGATTGAATACTTTTCGCTTGAATTCCATGCTCATCACTTAGATTTACCACTATTTTACTTAGATTTCATGCTCGCAACTTGAATTTAATACATTGCACTTGAATTTCATGTTGATTGTTTAGATTTACTATTATTTTTACATGAATTTCATGCTCGTGGCTTGGATTTAATACTTATCACTTCAATTTCATGTTCATCACTTAGATTTGACACTATTTTACTTATAATCCATGCTCAACACTTGAATTTAATATGTTTTACTTGAATTTCATGTTCATCGTTTAGTTTTAATAATATTCTCACTTGAAAGCCATGCTCGTGGCTGGGACTGAATACTTTTTACTTGAATTTCATGTTCATCACTTGGATTTAGTATTATCTACTTTGATTCAATACTATTTTGATTTGGATTTAATATTTGCCACTTGGATTGAATACCTTCCACTTGAATTGAATATTTGTTATTTGAATGATAGAGTTTGTTGATGTTTGATGATATTAAATTCAACGCAACCATGAAAAGGTTGATTTTTGATTCGAAATGAATTTAAAATCGAATGTGTTTCAGGCCACACAAGGAAGATCAGCATCCCTGACTGCGTAGAGTTTCACATGACGACGAACGCGTGCCGCGGTTTCTGCGAAAGCTGGGCCGTCCCTTCAGGTCCCAGGGCGACGCCGACCCAACCCGTCACGTCGGTGGGACAATGCTGCAACATCATGGAGACGGAACCGGTGGAAGCCCGCGTACTTTGTGTGGACGGAGTTCGTACCCTGAGTTTCAAGTCTGCGGTCAACTGTGAATGTTACCACTGTAAAAAGGACTAATACTAATTCTAACCCGGAGTTTGGATAAGGGCTCGCTTTCTGTCCAAATTTCGGGGCTGTACAATTGAATTGTAAAATGTTAACTGTAAATATTATACTGACTGGACGATGAAATGTGCGCACGCCATATTTAATCAATAAAATGTTCTTTCTACTTAAGTATATGATTTTTGCTTATTGGCATTAATCCCTAGGGATAAAATAAATTAATTTTTAATCCCAAAATGCAAACATTTTCCACTTTGAAACTATTGAACGAACTAACAAACAATTTGGATCAATTTTGACTGTTAAAACCATTTGTTATGCAATGGACAACGATGCAAAAAAAAGTGTCCAATTGGTTTGAAAAAAAAAAAAAAAAACTGAACTCTGACAGGCCTCAAAAGATTGTCAATGAGTAAAAAGACGAAAAATTAGTATTTGCCATTATTTATATTTTTTAACGACATTGACAGCTGTCAACAATCAATTATTCACGTTGCCATGGTTAGCAAATAAAACATCGTGATGCCATTGGTCGATTTGGTGATGCTGTAATGAAAATCCGCATCGAAACGGTGTTCATTTCGATACAGGTTGGCACATTAAAGCTTGAGAGTAGAAAGAGGCCCATTTGTATGTAAATGACAAGGATCAGGATTCTAATTTACATGAAAATATTACAGGCAAAACTTATGCGGAATTAATCGTTCGGAGTTAAAATTTCCGTTCCAAAATCAACAAAAAATCGCGCGGGCGAAAATAAGATGAAAATCCAGATCTCGATTAATTAATTTGCATCGAATATTTTTTTCAAGTTTTAAGTGCTTAACGCAGGAATAATTTCGTGGTTCGGCTAAATTTTTCGGTAATTACTTCGGCGATAAAATATGCAAGTACACGTTGTTGCGATTCGCAGGTAGGTCCATCACGGTTGTGTGTACTAATAAAATCGTTCCAGGCATCAATTTCGATGCGATATTCACTGTTCGCCCTGTTGCTCCGGGCGTCCATAAAATGGTCCGTTTATTTCGGGCCATTTCTTTTATGGCGCTGCGCTTTGTGCCAGTTGTACACTTTAACACTATCGAAAATTGAAGTTATTTTAATTACAGGTAACCCTCGATTTACGCCGGCTCAATTTACGCCGATTCGCAATAACGCCGCTGTGGAATTCACTGTTTCGCCATGTACATAATTGGGTAATTCCCCGATTCTTCCTATGTTAGACTGATTTTCGTTTCAGTGTTGAGCCGCGACGTTGTGAATTCTTTTTTCCAAAAAATGTAAGAGATCCGAAACTTTGAAATTTTATTTGTTTTTCTTGATATTTTTTAATAAAAACATTTCACTTCATTTTATCTTAAAATACATTTTAAAAATTAAATTTATAATACACCTATCCCCCGATTTACGCGATACTTTTTTACACGATTTCGCTTTTACACGGTTTTTAAAATAACGAATTCAAAATAAAATGGTAAAAATGAATATTTCGGATGAGTACATATTTCTACAATCATTTTTAAACTCCGTTCACTTGGTTATACATATTGGTGATTCCCCGTTTTTTATGCACAATAAAACTTCCTACGTATTCACGTAAATTACTGCAGTAAATTTGTGCCAGTAGAAAAGTGTACATCATTGTGTTTTTACTAATCAGATTTTTTTTAACTTTATATTTACTGGTTAGAGATAAACAATTATTTTTTGTAGCATTTTTACAATTTTTTTCGCAATGATATTTTAAACCATAGCAGTTTTTAATAGAGCATAAAGAGACCTTTCAAATGAGATATCACAAGCCCCTACTTCCTATTTAAAAATTTGGGGTTGAAACTGTCACTCGAAGGGAGTTGAGGTTAGGGATGAAATTTTTACTTTGCTGGATATCATGTCATAAACGGGATTTTTTTATAAATATGCACAATAATTGAGATACTGAATTTATTCCATTTGACTGGTTGGCACTGTATATTGTTACAAACTCATTGAAACATTAAATAATAACTCACATGTAAACACAAATAAAATACGGAATAAAATGTAAAACACGTCTGGTCATTCCCTTTGTAAAAAAAGGTGACGTTTCTCTTATTTTATTTGCCCGTGGCAACAGTAAAACATGGCCAGCTACAACGTCCGTGCTCAGTCAAGCAGCCGCCGTGGCTGCATAAGACCGTTTAGGTAACACGCCCCTCCCTAAAGGCTGAGCACGGTGTTGGAAGTAGCTGTTGCCTTGGATTATTTATATTATAAAGAAAATAGTTTATGGTTAGCTATTAGCTGCAGGTTCCTCGAAGTGACGCGGGTCTCGTACGCCGGCATCTTTCATGTCATGCCGAAAGCGGGGAAGGCGGCGAAATGCGGCTCTTCGCGGCGCTGTTCGGTCGCTGACGATCCCGTTGTAGTTCGACGCTGTGCGTTGGGACTCCGGGAAGCAGGGTCATCAAAAGAGTAAGATTATCCATAACACTATAATCAGATTCTAATTGGATAGTTCCGAAATCGGGCATCGATGACTCAGTTCAACTGGTTCGGCGTCATCCAAAACATCCAGGTTACAAATTAAATTCGGTTCAGGCACTTCTTGCACTTCCCCATTTTCTATTTCATGCTCTTCATCATTATCTTGAACCACTGGAGTTGTCGATTTGTACTGCAAAGCACTGTTTGACAAATCGACTTCTATCGGAAATAGCGGAGGTACTGACAGTAGTCCAAGAGTGTTTTTGTGCAATTCTGCGAGGCCTTTTATCAATTTGGATAAATGCCCACCGAGAGATTGCACGTGTTTGTTTTCGAGTACTAATTCCAGTTTGACCAAAACGTCAGAACGTAGTTTCTCAAAGCGGGTCTTGGCGACCTGACGACATCGCAAAATCAAGCTATATTCGTAATTTCCGGTTTCTACTCAACATAATGGTTCTTGCAGTGGTGCGTAGTTGCACTCTGTTACCGGGTCGGTACAGCGGTGGTCGGTTGCGTGGTTGCTTGCTACTTGTTCATACTTTGCTGCAGGCATCCATAGTCCCATGGAGTGACGCGGGTCTAGTACGCAGGCATCTTTCGTGTCATGCCGAAAGCGGGGAAGGCGGCGGAATGCAGCTCTTCGCGGCGCTGTTCGGTCGCTGACGATCCCCTTGTAGTTCGACGCTGTGCGTCGGAGCTCCGGGAAGTGGAGTCGCCTGTTGCAGCTGTTAGCGCTGAATCGTGTAGCGATCATCGGTTGCGGGCGCCACTGGAGGTTCCTGATGTTAGGATTTGATCCCCCTCCAGAAGGGCGTCGCGGCATCGCGGCATCGGAGTCGTTGGTGAAAGTTCGGTGAAAAAGCCCTTTTCCTTGTGCCCCACGTTGGGCCGTCAAATGTTACAAACTCATTGAAACATTAAATAATAACTCACATGTAAACACAAATAAAATACGGAATAAAATGTAAAACACGTCTGGTCATTCCCTTTGTAAAAAAAGGTGACGTTTCTCTTATTTTATTTGCCCGTGGCAACAGTAAAACATGGCCAGCTACAACGTCCGTGCTCAGTCAAGCAGCCGCCGTGGCTGCATAAGACCGTTTAGGTAACAATATTTGTTATTTTATGACTGAACTGTTATTTTAATTTTTCAAAATATCTTATTAAAAAAAATTACGTTAAATAAATGACGGGGTTTTTACGATTTACACGGTTTTGCCTATAAAAAAACAATCTTCCGTGTAAATCGGGGGATAGATGTATATGTATTTTGCATTATATTGCATTAATAAATAAAATTATTTGCTTCTTTTTCACTTATGTAGAACTTAACCCTATACATCACTGTAAATATGGGTTCTTTTTACGCCGATTCGATTTGCGCCGACTTTTGTAAGAACGGAACTGCGACGTAAACCGAGGGCTACCTGTACTCTTTTTTTAACATCGAAATGTAAAATTTTTTAATCTTTATACCAATTCACAATATTAATTTTTTATTCTCTTGAATACATTTTAATAACTAAACTAATAAACTAATAAATAATAAACTAAATGTTAAATCATTTGTTTTATCAAGAATTGCTGGAATTTACACTACTTCTACTTACACTATCTTCTTTTTAATTGAACATAGGAATATTTACATTTTATATTCAATCTTTAAAAACAGGGACCACTGGAAATTAGTCAGAACAAACCGTTAATGATTACATAATTCAAAATCTAAATACCTCAGTTTTAAAGTGCTATTTGATTAATTGGCCCAAAATATGTTGAGCAAAGTTAAGAAGACCTGTGTTTGCCATCTTGCATTTTTATGGCTTGAAATTTCATCTAAAAGAATTAGGTAAAAGTTCACATTTTTCTTAAAATTTTTATGGAGTTAATTAGTTCAAATAAATACTTGATGAACGGAATTTTTTAGACTTTGCTCCACAAAAAGCGACAAATTAAAACGCCCGACTAAATATTTATGGGAGGCGAGCCGCAGGGCAATCGAATTATTGTCATCGTTAAGTTTCGTGCCCCTTTTCGCGAAAAAACGTGTCAAAAGTAATGAATTCTTTGATTCGCCTTGCAAAAGACAACAACAGCGCCCACGCTTACTTTTTAAACGTGTTTTTGGAAACTTGATCGAATCTCGACACTAAATTCTTTAACACTTGCTGTTAACTCGATAATGAGAGGGTGGTTCCCGAAGGGATGCTCTCGGTAAAAAACCGTCGATCGAATAACGTAATTATTTTTATTAACATTTCGAAATTTGCGTCAAGAATCAATCAAAGTTGCGGATTGTAATGCAGACGGCCTAAAAAGTATTCAAATTAATTGTCGGCAATTAAAAGGATGCCTGTGGAGATTGATGGATCGTGGGAGTCGGAACCAATAAGTTTTTTTGACCAAAATTTAATTTGGTGCATTTTGTGGGTCGCAAATAACGCGGAAAGTTGAAGGGACCCTTCTATGTAGGTTTTTTGTTGTTTTAACATTTATTTAATTTTATTGCATTACTACCCACTGCAGGAGATTATGGTTTTAACTGACTAATCGTTAAAAAATAATGTAACGTTATTGTGATATTTTTATTTTCCATGTCATTGTCAATTGAAGGTACAAAATTAGACAAATATTGTTGTTACTAATTTTTTTCCTTGAGAAGAAGCCTAAATGTTACCGGATCGAACATTAAAAAATTAGAACTCACAGCACAAACACAAATAAAATACTGGAATATCTTGTAAAAAGGACGTCTGGTCTTACCTTTGCAAAAAATGTAAGAGCAGACGTCCTTTTTACATTTTTTAATGTTCGATCCGGTAACATTTGGCGAACATAAGAACACCGAAAGAACATTATAAATATTTTCAATTTCATTGATTTAAATTGTTTCAATGTGTTTGGGATTTTTTTAAAATTTTAATTACAGTAGAACCTGCTTATAAGGAATCTGTATGTCACTTTAAAAGGAATATTGAAATAAAATTGAATTAAAGCAACGACAAATAGAAAAAACAGTTACTGAACATTTTAACAAATTCTACTGTACAGGGTGAGTTAAGTTTTACCGCCCGTGGCAAAATAGGCCTTTAAAATAATTTGTCAATTCTCATAAATTGCATGAGTAATTTTATATTATTAAGGTACATAGAAACCAAGAAAAATTTTTTTTTCCTTATTCAGGTAAAATTTTGGCTTTCTTTCAATTACTAATTGCTCAATTTATTAGTTTTTTTTATGTACGAACAGTAAAATATTTTCACACAATTTAGTGTAATTGAAATAATTTTACTAATTTGGGTTCATTAAATAAAGCCATTTCCATATTAGAGGGTATTTTTTAAATGATTTACGACATAAGCTGACCAATTCACCTAACAATGGTATTGGTTTTGGGTACTTGCCTGATTATTTATGACAGTCATAAAGTTAAGTTAAAAAGTGCAACGTTACATTTTACAGGACCTGAATAAGGGTCTTCGCTATTTCTTTAAAAGTTCACAACATCGTAATTAACAGCTACACGGTAATTATAATCATAATAAAAAATAATTTTTGCAATATTAGATTTTAAACTTGATAAGAAAATTGTTTACCAGCTTCTAATTTTCGTTAGTATATCTGTCTACAATTTTGTGTTTTAATTTTGCCGTCTGCAAAGTCAATATACCTATCGGTTATTGAACCTTCCCATAAAATAAACTGCTTAATTCACCCAAAGTTTAAAAACCCTGGTCACAACCGTAGGTCCCTTTGTGAATAAAGAAACATTCACATTCGGAACAAATCTTCCAACACTTAAACATCGTTGGTAAAAAGTCAAAATTGAAACTTTGTTTTGTGGAATAGTGAATATTTGTGTTTAGTTCAGGTATAATCATGCCATTTCAATACTCTTTCGAGGAGAAGCTTGAAATGCTTTTAATTTTTGAGCATCTTTTATAAAATAAACTTAATATTTACCTATTAAAAACTTATTTTATTTTTCCCACAAATTCCAGAATACGGGTCTGGCAACAACTAAAACGCCGTTCTCTTCAGTTTTAGGGGTCGATCATCAGGTATTGTTACGTGATAGACCGTATTATCCATTGTTGGAAAGTCATAAATGAAAGTATTTTTCGTGCTTTATGTTAAATTTGATTTAACTCAAAAAGTAATAATTTTTTAACGAAGCAAATTGCAATTAACAATGCTACGAATAATTTGACAAATTTTGAAATAAAAAACCAAACATGAAAATTTTACCCGAAAATCTTTGTTTTACTTTTTTGGCTTCAAATAAAAATGATTTGGAAAACTTGTAGCACTAATCGAAAGTGTAAACTTCAACTGATGTAACATGCAAATTGCATACTTTCCCCTCAATCTTTAATATGTATTATGGCCGGGGCGGTAAAACTTAACTCACCCTGTATTAGTTTATTGGCTTGCACTGATTGGTATAAGTCAGCAGTAACAATTTTAAAACTTGACGAAAAACAGGTGAAAAAAATGGATTGTAATAGCATAATTTCAATCTATTCCAGAGGCAAAATTATACAGCCTGATTTATATTAATTGTCCACAACAGAGTGGACTAAATTAACTAAGAATTGTTGTTTTTCCTCTAATCACCAATGATTAACAGTTCACATCAATCAACCTGCATACTTAAGAATGTGAGCAAGCTTGGAATAAGCGGAACCTAAATATCAACTGTAAGGTTAAAAAATTGCTCAATTTGTAACAAAGTGTAATAAAAAAGTGCGGTCAAAGAAAATGAACCTCCCGTCCAATTAATTACAAAAGGACGTCGAGTTTATTCAGGACAAACGTGGTTTTCGAATTCTGCATTTCTAACGATAAAAAAACATGCCGTTAACAAATTCGAAACGGCATTACACCTACCTTAAACTTGTCTGCACTTGTGAATACACAAAACCAATTAAATGAAGTTTTTAATGGAAAAATGCAACACAAAACTTTTGCAATCTTCATTCCGGTTATTATTGTGCCTTATTCCTTCGTTTAAAACCCGATGAATGAAATTACTTTTTCGGTCCGAAAGTGTTTTTCTTTGTGTCAAATTGGACATAAAAAAAATATGTATGCAATATTTTTGCGTTGCGTGTTCCCAGATAGTTGTCACTAGCGAACGAATCTCACTCGCGAGCCTCCTTTCCTATTCATGAAATTTCGTTCGTCGCCGGAATAGGTAAAATGAAATAAATCAAGCGAAACAACTTTCCACTAACTTTAATTTTGGTATACATAAGTAAGTGAACTTACTTTTTGTGTGTCCTTTGTTTTCCACATACTTATTTAATTATTTAACTTAAATGAATGAATTTAAGTCATGTCATGTTTTTAACACTTTAAAAAACGTTTCATTGTTATTTAACATTTTAAAAAGTTTTGTCACACATTATTAAACACAAATACATTTAATACAAACAACAATTATTTTAAAAACATCGATACTATAACTGTTTAATTATTGAAACAGTTTTCTCGTTATTGTTTCATCAGTAGTAGTAGTAGTGTTTCTTTATATTTTTTGACTTATATCTTTTCCCCTTTCAATTTCGACTTATTTGTTCATTTTATTTATGTTATTTTGTTTTTTATTTTTACACTATTTTATACTTTAACTTTATTTATTAGTTTTAGTAACATATCGTCTTTAACGCTTAATTGTTCGTTTATAAGTTGTATTTTATTTTTATTTTTGTAAATATGTATGTTTTCTGCTATGTTCATTCTAACCCCTTTCTGCATTATTTTTTCAATCTTCATTGTTTCTTCAATTGTTCCATATTGGTGTTTTTCTTGGTACAAACGTTTTGTGTAGTTAGATGTTGTGTTATTTTTATTGATGTGTTCTTTATAACGTGTGTAGAAACTTCTCCCAGTCTGGCCTACATATTTTTTGTTACATGTATTACATTTAATCTAGTATATCCCATTCAAATTATATTTATCGTCTGTTTCAATTTTTGGTTTGAAAAATTTATCTAATTTATTATTAGTTGTTAATCCTATTTTTAACTTTTGCTTTTTGAAAATTTTTGTTAATTTATTCGTTTCGTGACCATAATAATTGAATTTTATTATTTATTAATTTAATTTTGGTATTACATAAATATAAGAGTACATACAGCCAGTTAGATGTGACGATATGTGAGCATTCTTTCGATACTTACTAAACGCAAAATTAATTTACAAGTGATTTACAATTAAGATCTGAAGCCGAGCAGATCGGGGTGCGATCTCTGGGGTCGGTATCTCAGGCCTTCGCAGCTGGTGTCCGATGAGGAGCACGCCTGACAACGACATCCATCCGCCTCTAAATATTCATACCTGGCCGCCGTGGGTAAAGCGCCTTCCTCGCAATGTCGCAAAATCGCTACGGCTTTATTGCGGCCGTAATGGACGCACACGGGATGCGAAGATTTCTTGTAGGGAAATCTCCAGTCTGCTATCTGCAACAAGTGATAAAGCGGGGGTTAGTCTTGCGGCCTGGCGTTAATGCACTGTCGTTAATCGTTTGAGTGCATATTGTAAGTCCTGATTAACTAACGCAGCTGTTGAGACATATTTACTTGACTGAATAAAGAAATTGTTATTTCACTTGGATTTCGTATCAGCCACGGATTTAACTTTAAGCGCCAAGAACAATCAAGTAACAAGTTTTAAATCAAAATGGCAAGTAATGAAGTCCAAATGGTCAATAGTAACTTATGGCAACAAGTAATGAAGTCCAAGTGGTCAATACTAAATTCAAGTAACAAGTTATGAAGTCCAAGATGCCAATATTAAATTGTACATCAAGTAATGAAGTTCAAGTGGATTGTATTAAATTGTAGTAACAAGTAATGAAGTCTAAGTAGCAATATTAAATTCTAGGGACAAGCAATAAAGTCCAAGTAGCCAATATTAAATTACTGTAACAAGTAATGAAGTATAAGAGGCCAATATTCAATTGTAGTAACAAGTAATGAAGTCCAAATGGACAATATTAAATTGAGTAGACTAGTAATGAAGTCTAAATGGACAATGTTAAATTATTGTAACAAGTAATGAAGTATAAGAAGCGAATATTAAATTGTAGTAAAAAGTAATGAAGTTCAAATGGACAATATTAAATTTAAGTTCCAATCAATGAAGTTCAGATGGACTATTTTTAATTGAAGTGACAAGTAATTAAGTCCAAATGGACAATATTAAATTGAGGTGACTAGTAATGAAGTCTAAATGGACAATATTAAATTATTGTAACAAGTAATGAAGTATAAGAAGCGAATATTAAATTGTAGTAACAAGTAATGAAGTCCAAATGGCCAATATTAAATTTAAGTGCCAATCAATGAAGTTCAGGTGGATTATATTTAATTGAAGAGACAAGTAATGAAGTCCAAATACCGAGTATTAAATTGCAGTAACAAGTAATTATTATTGAGTCGATAATATTAAATTCAAGTAACAAGTAATGAAGTCCAAATGGACAAAATTAAATTTAAGTGCCAATGAATGAAGTTCAGGTGGACTATATTTACTTGAGGTGACAAGTAATGAAGTCCAAATGCCTGGTATTAAATTGCATTAACAAGTAGTTATGTTTACGTGGACAGTATTAAATTCAAGTAACAAGTAATGAAGTCCAAATGGACAAAATTAAATTTAAGTGCCAATGAATGAAGTTCAGGTGGACTATATTTACTTGAGGTGACAAGTAATGAAGTCCAAATGCCGGGTATTAAATTGCATTAACAAGTAGTTATGTTTTCGTGGACAGTATTAAATTCAAGTAACAAGTAATGAAGTCCAAATGGACAAAATTAAATTTAAGTGCCAATGAATCAAGTTCAGGTGGACTATATTTAATTGAAATGACAAGTAATGAAGTCCAAATGCCGAGTATTAAATTAAAGTAAAAAGTAGTTATGTTTAAGCGGACAACATTAAATTCAAGTGACAAGTAATGAAGTCCAAATGGACAATATTAAATTTAAGTGCTAATGAATGAAGTTCAGGTGGATTATATTTAATTGAAGTTACAAGAGTAATAACGTCCAAATGCCGAGTATTAAATTGCAGTAACAAGTAGTTATGTTTAAGTGGACAATATTAAATTCAAACAATCAGTAATGAAGCCCAAGCGGCCAATATTAAATTGAACTGATAATTTTTGAAACCGAGTGGATTTGCATTTGTTGATGTTGGTATTTGTGCAAATTAAATAAATCAGCTCGGAAATAATTTAATTCTGGAAATATTTACTTCATCAAACAGTCCACAACAACAAAACAAACACTTTGGTGGTTTCGATGCTTGAATAGAGGATATGGAGCGAACCGTCAGTCTGTTTTAAATATTACAAATTAAAAAAGGCTTGTCCGTCCATCCAATAAGAATTAAAAATCGTGCAACAAAATTTATAAATTTTTAATTGTTCTGTCGTCGCTTTTTTCATCGCATCTGAATAATTAATTCGCAATAATTTGCGAGTGAAGGATAATTTTATAAGCGCACGGATCGAGTGTGTCAATAATTAAAAAAATACTTAAAAACAATTTCAAACCAATTTGTAAAAAAATTGGAACCGGATTAATTAATGAAATGAGAGTATTTTTTTGCCATTTAATTTCGACTGCATCCTCCCGAGAATAAGATTATGAAAGTGGAGCAGGAATATTAATTGCAACGTTGATTGAAATTAAATTAAATCGATTATTAGGTCGGAGGAATTACTGGGCCAGCGAAATTATGCAGTTGATTGTCACTATTTGCTCGAAAATAAATGCACAAATCGCGGCAAATTTCGTCCTTTTATGAGAGCTTACGTTTAAATGTATATTTAATCCGAGCTCTTTAAAAAAATCAATTAGTAGCTTCAAGTTGAGAATAAATCATTTAAGGGCCATTTTTATAATTCAACAAATTTAATTTGATGATTTTAGGAAATTGTGAACGTTAATACAACCAACCGTTGCGAGTGACTAACATCGTTGTGACAAATTGGATTAATTAAACTGGGAATAATTAAAAGGATGTTGCATGTAATGAATGCAATTTTTAACTTGGTTTTTAGCTTGCATCTGTAATAGTTGCAAGGTGTTTACCATCAACTTTAAATTTGCAATAAAAGTTGACACAAAACTAAGCAAATTATCGCCTTGATTGACTTAATCGAATTCGCCAAATTAGTTTTGTTGAAAAAATTGTAAAATAATGAAGAAAGTAAAGAACAAAGTTCAGTAAATACTTGCGAACTTGTCAAGTCGATTAAGGTCCGGGAACTGCTAAGTAATGCACAATTCTTCCGCTCAGGGGGCACCAATTTTACCCCTTAAAATAAAAAATGTTTAGGCAACCAAAGAGGTATCCTAACTAATAAGGTTTGAAACTTGAGTATTGAACAGAGAAAGGACAAAAAAAGAGTTGCGCGTTTTTCATACGCTCATAACTTGATAAATATTATTTATATTATAGTCTGCGGCAATAACGACGGTAAACTCAGTCGGAAAAAAAATTAGTCTATAATTTTTTTCTAATTCTTTGCCAATTTTGTGTTTTCATAGATGTACCTGCTATAATTAATCCCGTAACAGGCTGCAAACATATTTTCAATTATGCAAAGAGTAATCTTTATCACCATTTTTATACGATCATAATTTATATTATTGTCTGCGGCGATAACGGCGGTAAAATCAGTCAATGCGATTGCTGCATTTATTACTGTTTTTTTTTTGTAATTTTTTGTGAATAGATGCTTCAAACAATTTTTCCTACGATGCTATTCCAAACTAATATATATTTTACAATTTAGTAGGCTCGAAAATGTTTCATACCCTTACGCGTGCGAACATGAATATTTTGCATTATCAAGTGTGTATTTTTATAAATTTTTAGAGTTTTATATCCTTACGTGTGCGAATATGGTTATATCCTAACAATTTGCACTATATCTGTGTGCATTTTAATACACATTATGCTATCCATGCCGTCAATCAAAGGTACATATTTGACAGGACATCTGTGAGCAAAAGGACGAACTATTTGACTAAAATCTTATGAGAAAACAACTTTTTCCCGAAAATGTAAAATTTAGATATTTATCCAATTTGGTTTACGGAAATTATTTCTTAGGCGCTAAAGGAACATTTTTATGTAATTTGTTGACGATGTTGTGTTTGGAAAGCAATAAAAAAAGCGATCAAATAATACTGTATTTCGTACCCCAACATTTAGATTATTTTTCAAAGATATTCACCATGTTATCATAAAAAAAAACATGTCATATTATACTACTATATGTTTAGTATAAGTACCCCGAAGGAATTTCTACAATATAACTTACTTCTTGAGCTGAACTGAGTTTAATGGCACACTAAATTTTCAAAAAAATATTGTTGTCAATTTTTTTCTTCTTAAGTTATCAACTTTCTCGCAATAAAAAAAATATTTTCTTACAAGGCAATATATTCTCTATAAGTACTGTAAAGTGCATTGCAAAATATTTCGTGACTAAAGATTTCAGTAAAAAACCCTCACTACTACATTTTTGCGAGAATTGCACTTTCGGAGGTTAATTTTTGAAAACTAGGCACTTCTTCACCGAAGCAAATATATCATTAGATGCGGTAACATTATGTTTACAACTGTTGCTTCGCAAATTATATATTGATAAGTACTTTCTAAGCGGAACTGAGTTTCTTAAAACTCTGCATTTTTTGAGTTTGGGTTCCCCAGCCTTAACACAAATAGAAGAAAGCTTTCTGAAGAAATTTTAATCCGGGAAAAGCTGTCATTAACTTCTGATCCATCCTTGCATTTTAAACGATTAACTTTGACAAGAAAATCGTGTTTAAAACAGAGCCTTATCACAAAAGAATATCTAACAAAGCTTTCCACCTACAAAGTCCGGGATTAAATTACAACCGTTTAAGATACGGCGATTCGCATCAATTTTGTATGAATCAAACCAAAAAAAATAAAGAAAAAATAAATCAGTCGCCATTTTTAGCCGGAGCGCTCAAAAGTGCAGAGGATGAGCTTTCAGGAATAAATTTCGGGCCCGGACTTTGAGCTTGTTTTCAATTAAAGCGGCGCGATTAATAATTTACGACTCCGGTGACGGGTATTGGACGATTCAATTACTCAAAGATGGAAATGCAAATGATACAACTAATAAATGTGTCTATGTATATTGATTGCGCTACCGCGAGCTTATCGCATGCAAGTTTTCCGAGCGAGCTTTTATGTGTTAACTAGGTAAAAGCTTAATTAAAAGGGTAAACACCTTCTGCGTTACTTCCGCAGTTTCGAAACATTTCTATCAATTTTTTTAAGTCTCCACTTTCGGAGATTAAATTGGACCAATTTTTTATTTGCAATAATTTCAGCGCAAAATTGAGGCAAGTGGGCTTGAGGGGTAATTAGATCTTTCTTGGTATATATAGGTAACCACCCCACTTAAACTGTCACTTACCTCTGTGTACTTCCACCAACGATACATTTACGCTGACTATTTGTGACAATTTTAGAGAGTTACCTTACATTACAATGATGCAGTTCTCACAATATGGCTAACTTAAACTACAAAATCAGAAATTTCAACTTCAAATTCCAAAAAGTTAAAAAATCATTTAAATTTTGGCGCAGTCGGCAGGATCGTCTTATAGAAAATTAATCACAAAATAATAAATTTTGAACTAAAATTGGCTTTATTTATGGTGACTATTTGTGACAATTTTAGAGAGTTACCTTACATTACAATGATGCAGTTCTGACAATATTGCCAACTTGAACTACAAGATCAAGAATTTCAACTTCAAATTCCAAAAAGTTAAAAAATCATTTAAATTTTGGCGCAGTCGGTAGGATCGTCTTATAGAAAATTAATCACACAATAATAAATTTTGAACTAAAATTGGCTTTATTTACGGTGACTATTTGTGACAATTTTAGAGAGTTACCTTACATTACAATTATGCAGTTCTGACAATATTGCCAACTTGAACTACAAGATCAAGAATTTCTACTTCAAATTCCAAAAAGTTCAAAAATCATTTAAATTTTGGCGCAGTCGGTAGGATCGCCTTATAGAAAATTAATCACACAATAATAAATTTTGAACTAAAATTGGCTTTATTTACGGTGACTATTTGTGACAATTTTAGAGAGTTACCTTACATTACAATTATGCAGTTCTGATAATATTGCCAACTTGAACTACAAAATCAAGAATTTCCACTTCAAATTTCAAAAAATTAAAAAATCATTTAAATTTTGGCGCAGTCGGCAGGATCGTCTTATAGAAAATTAATCACAAAATAATAAATTTTCAACTAAAATTGACTTTATTTACGGTGACTATTTGTTACAATTTTAGAGAGTTACCTTACATTACAATGATGCAGTTCTGACAATATTGTCAACCTGAACTACAAAATCAAGAATTTCTACTTCAAATTCCAAAAAGTTAAAAAATCATTTAAATTTTGGCGCAGTCGGTAGGATCGTCTTATAGAAAATTAATCACACAATAATAAATTTTGAACTAAAATTGGCTTTATTTACGGTGACTATTTGTGACAATTTTAGAGAGTTACCTTACATTACAATTATGCAGTTCTGACAAAATTGCCAACTTGAACTACAAGATCAAGAATTTCTACTTCAAATTCCAAAAAGTTAAAAAATCATTTAAATTTTGGCGCAGTCGGCAGGATCGTCTTATAGAAAATTAATCACAAAATAATAAATTTTCAACTAAAATTGGCTTTATTTATGGTGACTATTTGTGACAATTTTAGAGAGTTACCTTACATTACAATTATGCAGTTCTGACAATATTGCCAACTTGAACTACAAGATCAAGAATTTCTACTTCAAATTCCAAAAAGTTAAAAAATCATTTAAATTTTGGCGCAGTCGGTAGGATCGTCTTATAGAAAATTAATCACAAAATAATCAATTTTGAACTAAAATTGGCTTTATTTATGGTGACTATTTGTGACAATTTTAGAGAGTTACAATTATGCAGTTCTGACAATATTGCCAACTTGAACTACAAGATCAAGAATTTCTACTTCAAATTCCAAAAAGTTAAAAAATCATTTAAATTTTGGCGCAGTCGGTAGGATCGTCTTATAGAAAATTAATCACAAAATAATCAATTTTGAACTAAAATTGGCTTTATTTATGGTGACTATTTGTGACAATTTTAGAGAGTTACCTTACATTACAATTATGCAGTTCTGACAATATTGCCAACTTGAACTACAAGATCAAGAATTTCAACTTCAAATTCCAAAAAGTTAAAAAATCATTTAAATTTTGGCGCAGTCGGTAGGATCGTCTTATAGAAAATTAATCACAAAATAATCAATTTTGAACTAAAATTGGCTTTATTTACGGTGACTATTTGTGACAATTTTAGAGAGTTACCTTACATTACAATTATGCAGTTCTGACAATATTGCCAACTTGAACTACAAGATCAAGAATTTCTACTTCAAATTCCAAAAAGTTAAAAAATCATTTAAATTTTGGCGCAGTCGGCAGGATCGTCTTATAGAAAATTAATCACAAAATAATAAATTTTCAACTAAAATTGGCTTTATTTATGGTGACTATTTGTGACAATTTTAGAGAGTTACCTTACATTACAATTATGCAGTTCTGACAATATTGCCAACTTGAACTACAAGATCAAGAATTTCTACTTCAAATTCCAAAAAGTTAAAAAATCATTTAAATTTTGGCGCAGTCGGTAGGATCGTCTTATAGAAAATTAATCACAAAATAATCAATTTTGAACTAAAATTGGCTTTATTTATGGTGACTATTTGTGACAATTTTAGAGAGTTACAATTATGCAGTTCTGACAATATTGCCAACTTGAACTACAAGATCAAGAATTTCTACTTCAAATTCCAAAAAGTTAAAAAATCATTTAAATTTTGGCGCAGTCGGTAGGATCGTCTTATAGAAAATTAATCACAAAATAATCAATTTTGAACTAAAATTGGCTTTATTTATGGTGACTATTTGTGACAATTTTAGAGAGTTACCTTACATTACAATTATGCAGTTCTGACAATATTGCCAACTTGAACTACAAGATCAAGAATTTCAACTTCAAATTCCAAAAAGTTAAAAAATCATTTAAATTTTGGCGCAGTCGGTAGGATCGTCTTATAGAAAATTAATCACAAAATAATCAATTTTGAACTAAAATTGGCTTTATTTACGGTGACTATTTGTGACAATTTTAGAGAGTTACCTTACATTACAATGATGCAGTTCTGACAATATTGCCAACCTGAACTACAAAATCAAGAATTTCTACTTCAAATTCGAAAAAGTTAAAAAATCATTTAATTTTTGGCGCAGTCGGTAGGATCGTCTTATAGAAAATTAATCACACAATAATAAATTTTGAACTAAAATTGGCTTTATTTACGGTGACTATTTGTGACAATTTTAGAGAGTTACCTTACATTACAATGATGCAGTTCTGATAATATTGCCAACTTGAACTACAAAATCAAGCATTTCCACTTCAAATTTCAAAAAATTAAAAAATCATTTAAATTTTGGCGCAGTCGGTAGGATCGTGTTATAGAAAATTAATCACATAAAATAAATTTTGAACTAAAATTGGTTTTATTAGAAAAATGAAATTTACCAAGTGAATTACAGTCGCCATGATCACATGAGACACACCTTCGCCCAAATAATGACAGTGCTGTTTTATGAGCTTTTCGTCGAAAATTACTTCATTTAATGAGGTGAAACCACATCGACGCTTTGAACGAGAGAATTCGCTGTGTATTTTTTAATGAAATGTGTTATTTCTTACTTTAAATTATGATCTCGTTTTATTTCTCCGTGGTGCTTAATATGGCCCTCAAGACAAGAGCTTTGCGCCATTAAACGCGACAGGTGTAAAAATTACGACGTGTGACAGCACTAACTCAAAAAATCACGTTTGAAACGTTTTTGTAAATTTACACAAATTTCTCAAAATTGGCCCACGCGATTCAGTTTCGTATCCTGAATGACGGATTCTTCATTGACACGTTCTACAACAGTCGTAACAAATAAATTCAACTTTGCACTCGCGACAGTTTTGATGCCGGATTAAACCAGTGGAAATGACCGTCCAAATTTAATATGCTCTTTGAGGACTTTTTGCGCGATTTCTTGCAGTCGGAAAATATTCAAAATACAGGCTTTCACTGCGAATAATGTCGCTCGAGTAGAATTAGCATTCTTTGTCGGGAAAACTTTGTTTAATTTTAATTGGCACTTGGATTTAATACTTACCACTTTATGACAAACAATTTAATAATTTAAGTGAATGATGAGCATAAATTACAAGTGAATATAACGTTGACTCCAAGTGATGAACATGAAATTCAAGCGAGAATGATATTAAACTCAAGCGACGAGCATGAAAATCAAGTGAAAGTGTTAAACCTAAGTGATGAGCATGAAATTCAAATGAAAATAATATTAAAATCAAGCGACGAGCATGAAATTCAAGCGAAAGTGTTACACCCAAGTGATAAGCATGAAATTCAAGTAAAAATAATATTAAATTCAAGCGACGAGCATGAAAATCAAGTGACAGTGTTAAACCTAAGTGATGAGCATGAAATTCAAATGAAAATAATATTAAAATCAAGCGACGAGCATGAAATTCAAGCGAAAGTGTTACACCCAAGTGATGAGCATAAAATTCAAGTAAAAATAATATTAAATTCAAGCGACGAGCATGAAAATCAAGTGAAAGTGTTAAACCTAAGTGGTGAGCATGAAATTCAAATGAAAATAATATTAAAATCAAGCGACGAGCATGAAATTCAAGCGAAAGTGTTACACCCAAGTGATGAGCATGAAATTCAAGTAAAATAATATTAAATTCAAGCGACGAGCATGAAAATCAAGTGAAAGTGTTAAACCTAAGTGATGAGCATGAAATTCAAATGAAAATAATATTAAATTCAAGCGACGAGCATGAAATTCAAGCGAAAGTGTTACACCCAAGTGATGAGCATGAAATTCAAGTAAAAATAATATTAAAATCAAGCGACGAGCATGAAATTCAAGCGAAAGTGTTACACCCAAGTGATGAGCATGAAATTCAAGTAAAAATAATATTAAATTCAAGCGACGAGCATGTAATTCAAGTGAAAGTATCATACCCAAGTGATGAAAATGAAATTCAAGTAAAATAATATTAAATTCAATTAATGAGCATCAAAAATTCAAGTAAAAATAGTATTAAATGCAAGTGATGAGCATGAAATTCATGCGTAAGTACAAAATCTAAGTGATAAGTATGAATCCAAGTGAAAATCATATTGAATTCAAGTGCTGAGCATGAAAACAGTATTTAATAATCCAAGTGGCAAAAATTAAACAGAAGTGCCAATTATTATTGCTGGTAACTGACCTCATTGGAATCGCATCTTCCCCAACAGGCGAGCACCGACAGCGTGTCCCAGCACTGCTTCCCATTGTCGTCGGATTGCGTGACCCGGTAGGTGTAGCGCCGACGGTGGCACTCAAGAGTGCCCGCAGAGTCCAAAGAACTTCCGGCATCGATGATGTTCTGGCTCCTGCAGATCATCAGCACGGACAGCAAAATCCAGCAAAAAAATTGCATCTTCTTCCTGGCAGAACAATAAAATGTTCGCAAGAAAACTTCGACGGAAGTTGCGGAAGCTCGCACGTACCTGTTGGTACCGGGACGTTCTTCTATCGCCACGGGGAAAACAACTTGCTGATTAATAAAAGTTGTGAGCAGCCCTCATTATACACGGGGAGGGCGTGTACGTCGGCGGCGCCGGCGCCCGTCAGGTGCGAAAAACTCACCCCCGAAGAGGAATAATGAAATTGTTTTTTCATTGTTATTGCTCGGGCAACTGGTAGGTGTCTTCGCGCGCGATTTGCGCAGATTCGACAAGAAAAACGCCGCTAAAATTTGATGGATGATAAAGGGAGCATTCGATGAGGCGCTAATGGGTGATAATTCCTGTTATTGCACATCAGACGGTCGTAAATATGCAAATCCGAAGAATAGAGCGCAATTCGCAAGAAAATGTTGGCGTTTTATTTTTCACCATCTGAATAACGGACGTAGGTAAATATAAACTGCATAAATAATGTCCCCTTATTGTTTCCACCTAAAAGTTTTCCAACCGGCGAAAATTGTTTTCTGGAATTTTAGGTAAACTTCTTTTTTAAGAATATTGTCATAATTCTTTTAAGAAGTTTCATTGGGAAAAGGGTTCCTATAAAAAAAATATTTGTCAACTAAAAAGAGCTGTCAAGAATGTGTGATTTTTGTGTGAGTAAAGATGAAGTGTAAAGAAGAAAACTTATATTAATAAAATTTTCAAACCAACAATGGAAGACAATATATTTTAAGTCTAGGGTTAAACACTTTTTAAGCCTAGGACTAAAAGTGAATATTGCCATAGTGACGAAACACTATTTTCTTAGTTACAAAAACAAACAAGCAAAATTGGTATTAAAAATGAGGTGTTTTCAAGGGGCTGAAGAAAAATGTAGTTGTAAATTTATCATGCATTTCTCCAACGGTAATTTATCAAGAGGATCAACAATTCCTGTAATTATAGTTAATTAATTAATAGTTAATTCAAACATCCTTCAGGAAAATCAATAAATGTGAAGTTTACTATTGTATTGTTCGTCGACTGTTTTATGAAAATTAACTTATTATACAAAGTATTTGAGACTATATTTTTTACAATTTTTCACTTTTACGTTCAGAAACATATAACATGAAAATCAGATGAGATTCAGATATTAACAAATATTCTGTATAATAGGCGTTTATAACATTAATAAATGTCACTTGTAATATTTAAATGAATTCTGCGCAAGCCGAGCTCAATCGTTGCTAAATTTACAATAAAACGCCATCTACTGCCCGAGTCAAGTAGTTTTTGCTGTTATTGAAGTATTTACTTTCTAGATGTTAAGGTCCGGGAACTGCTAAGTAATACACAATTCTTCCGCTCAGGGGGAACCAATTTTGCCCCTTAAAATAAAAAATGTTTAGGCAACCAAACAGGTCTCCCAACTAATAAGGTTTGAAACTTAAGTATTGAACAGACAAAGAACAAAAAAAAGTGTCGCGCGTTTTTCATACGCTCGTAACTTGATAAATATTATTTATATTATGGTCTGCGGCGATAACGACGGTAAACTCAGTCGGAAAAAAAATTAGTCTATAATTTTTTGCTAATTCTTTGCCAATTTTGTGTTTTCATAGATGTACCTGCTATAATTAATCCTGTAACAGGCTGCAAACACATTTTCAATTATGCAAAGAGTAATCTTTATCCCCATTTTTATACGCTCATAATTTCATAAATATTATTTATATTATTGTCTGCGGCGATAACGGCGGTAAAATCAGTCAATGCGATTGCTGCATTATTTACTGTTTTTTTTTGTAATTTTTTGTGAATAAATGCTTCAGACAATTTTTCGTACGATGCTATTCGAAACTAATATATATATTGCACAAGTTAGTAGGCTTGAAAATGTTTCATATTCTTACGCGTGCGAACATGGATATTTTGCATTATCAAGTGTGTATTTTTATAAATTTTTACAGTTTTATATCCTTACGTGTGCGAATATGGTTATATCCTAACAGTTTGCACTATATCAAGTGTGCATTTTAATACAAATTATTCTATCCATGTCGTCAATCAAAAAGGTACAGATTTGACAGGACATCTGTGAGTAAAAGGACGAACTATTTGACGAAAATCTTATGGGAAAACAACTTTTCCCCGAAAATGTAAAATTTAGACATTTATCCAATTTGGTTTACGGAAACTATTTCTTAGGTGCTAAAGGAACATTTTTATGTAATTTGTTGACAATGTTGTGTTCGGAAAGAAATAAAAAACGCGATCAAATAATACTGTATTTCGTACCAAAACTTTTAGATTTTTTTCAAAGATATTCACCATGTTATCATAAAAAAAACATGTCATACTATACTACTATATGTTTAGTATAAGTACCCCGAAGGAATTTCTACAATATAACTTACTTCTTGAGCTGAACTGAGTTTACTGGCACACTAAATTTTCAAAAAAATATTGTTGTCAATTTTTTTCTTCTTAAGTTATCAACTTTCTCGCAATAAAAAAAATTTTCTTATATATTTTCTATAAGTGCTGTAAAGTGCATTGCAAAATATTTCGTAACTCTAAAGATTTCAGTAAAAAACCCTCACTACTACATTTTTGCGAAAATTGCACTTTCGGAGGTTAATTTTTGAAAACTAGGCACTTCTTCACCAAAGCAAATATATCATTAGATGCGGTAACATTATGTTTACAACTGTTGCTTCGCAAATCATATATTGATAAGTACTTTCTAAGCGATACTGAGTTTCTTAAAACTCTGCATTTTTTGAAGGTGGGTTCCCCAGCCTTAATTACAAAAATAAAATTCCTGCAGTTAAATGGTTCAATGACGAATTTATTTAAAAGAAACATGTTAATACTGGGCACAGTAACAGTGATTTAAATTTCAATATAAATTTCCTTAAGTTAAAATTTTGTCTCGTTACCAAACAAAGATTCCCTCTTTACCTATCAATATACAAAGTACCTAAAGCTAAAGATCTTCACACATAACGATAACCCTAAATCAATAAAGTTTTACGATGGTTTTATACCTACCTTATAACATATTTATTACACACAAGTTTGTACACGTTGGCTGAAACTATACGTTATCTTGATTTAGTTCGGCGTCTTCTTGGTCCGCGGGAATCGGGGGAGGGTTAGGGATTCCAGGTAAAGCGGGATTTTGATTTTGCAAATTGGCATTCAACTGCTGGAGCATGTTCAGTTGCTGCATATTTTGTGCATGTCCCAGCTGAACGTTCTGGGCGGGCTGAGGGTCCGCGTTCGCATTGTTGTTGTTGGCGGCGGCCATCTGCCGCTGCGTTTCCAACGCGATCATCTTCTGTCGCTTCTCTTCCATCAGTTTTTCCCGGTGTTTGTGGATGAAATCCTGCACGTTCGGCAGCCCGCTGATCACGCAAGCGGACAGCGCGGATCTGTAGATGTTCATGTCGGTGGCTTCGTACCACTCGTTGGTCTTTTCGTCGTAGCACTCGACGTGGTAGATGGTGGTGACGCCGTTGAAGCCGCCGATGGCGAAGATCATGTCGTCGATGACCTCGATGGCGAAATTACTGCGCGGGTTGTACATGTCCGGTATGGGGCTCCAGGTGTTGTTGGTAGGGTTGTACTTTTCGCCGCTGCACATTCGAGAGATGCCGTTGAAGCCGCCTATGACGTAGACGTGCGCGTGGTAGGCGATGCAGGAGACGCCCGATCTCCGAGAGCGCATCGGATTCACCATGGTCCATTGGTTCACTTCCGGATCGTACACTTCCGCGGAATGCATGCACTCTTGCCCGTTGAAACCGCCAGTTATGTAGATTTTATCTAAAAATACGAACATTTGAATTTCAATACAATACACAAAAAATAAGTTCGTTTAAAGGAGCACATTACACAAAAAACTTTTTTTTTAAATTATTATTTAATGTTAGATTATTGTAGTCGGAACTATTAAAAACTATTTGGTAAAACTCCAATGTAAAAAAAATTGTTTTAGAAGGTATTAAGGCATTTAGAATTGCTTGTGACGTCACTGAGCCCGAGCTCACCGAAGCTCCGTATCTCTCACGTGCAAAAGTTACTCGCTTCGCACAACGATCCATCTACCTAAAAATTATATTTTTAATGCTTAATTTATATGAGACTGTGTGAATGGTTTTGCCAAAGACGATAAAAGAATCAGAATTTCAATACGGTGTTTAGTTTTTTTTTTAAATATTAAATAAGAACAGCGCCCCGACTGTGCGTTCCGTTCCTATTTTATCTAATTGTGCGTAAAGTTCGACTAAAGATATTCTAAGTTTATGACTGTGCCTTTTACAATACTATAAGTGATCCGTCCATAAAAGCAACGAGGTTTGTTGCACTCTGCAGTGAACCCTCATTATTATCAGTAAAAGTTGATTGCGATTTAAAGTCATAAATGCAAAATAACTCAGAGTTATTTGCAACAGTAGCCACAAGAACATCGCCGACTAGTTTTTGGATGCAGTGAACCAACGGGACATCGTTTTCTAATAGAGAAAAATCGCCGAAACGATTTGCATTTTGGTCAGAATTTTGTAAAAGACAATCATTTCAACCAGGACAAAATGCAAGAATTTGCAATAAACATTTTGTAGAAAGTGATTTAGACTAATCGTTTGTTCTAAGAAAAATTTTTCTACCAAATTAAAAAGAACCTTGTTTAAAAAAAAGTGCTGTACCATCAGTACATATTAACCTATTGGCTCAAAAAAAACCTATGAATTGGGTCACATTTTTCGAAAGCTACAGGAAGTTGGGTTTATGACGTGATATATTTAAAACATCTTTGTCAATAACCAATTTTTTAAACAAATTATTTTGTGTAATGCATGTATTATTACCAATTAAATGTTTTATATTATCATATTCTTGACAACATATAGACTCTTCATCTGTTGGCATAGCTACACATTTTCCACATTTACACCAATTACAAATTCCACTTCGATTTTCGTAATTTATGTATACACTACTAGGTTCACAAAAAGCATCAACTTCGTCGTCATCTGTGTATTCAGGTTCAAATAAATAAGGAGTTGTCATAATTAAAAATTAAATTTATAAGTGCAACCAACCAATTTAACAGTAAATACTGACTGATACGGACTAACTGCTATCATCGTGTTTTCTACTACAATACTATTGCGACCTAAACATTCAAAACATTCAAAACTCCACGATGGTCAGGCGTCTTGAAAATAATTGCTTTATGAGCTCTGTCTGGGCGGTAGAAATAACCTTTAGAAGCGCGTAAAAATGGTACGAATGACCGCGCCGTGTCATCGCATTTAATATATTTTTTAAAAAAACTCGACATTATATTAAAATTTTGGTTGCACCATCGTCTTCAGTACAAAAAAAAACAGTCTAAATACTCGTAACAAAATTTCGAAAACATTGTTTAAAGGTAGGTAAATGATCGTGTGAAGCGAGCAATTTTTCCATGTATAAGATAGGGCGCTACGCACAGCTCGGCCCAGTGACGTCACGCGCCTATTTTAAATTTATTATAACTCATTAAATAACCCGAGTAGAAACAAAATACATATACCATTTTTCTTAGAATTAAACGTATTTTTAAATTAAACGAACTTATTTTTTGTTTATCGTGCTCCTTTAACATAAATACTACCTAGAAACCGACTGCGCTCGACCGGTTTTACTCATATTCACGGCCGTTTTTCAGCTATTTCGCTGCATTTCATGGAAAACCAAAATACACGTTTTGTTCCTGTGCACGTTTAGTTTCTAATTCTGTTTTTCAAATTTAAATCGGACAATTACAGGAGCATCAAGCCCTCCGCGAAAATATCGAGAAAAAAAAATGAAATGAAGATTGTGCAAAAACTGTTAGTCCGGCAGAGTCGAGATTTTGCACGCATAAAGTACATATAAATAGCTATTTTTGTGCAAAGTTTCAGTCTTTGAAATTAAAAAACGACGTAATTGTAAATTTTTTAAGAAAACACTAAATTTTCCGGGTCTTCCGGGTTTTTTCCGGTTATAATTATCCGATCGGGTCATTCGACCTCTTATTCTTTTCGTAATTTAATTCTCCACAATTCGCCTATCGATAC
This sequence comes from Dascillus cervinus, assembly GCA_949768715.1. Lineage (NCBI taxonomy): Eukaryota > Metazoa > Arthropoda > Insecta > Coleoptera > Dascillidae > Dascillus > Dascillus cervinus. Next base: position 30,433,711 of record OX458319.1, on the reverse strand, counting down.
CATTAAGATTTCTTCATTAGTTTCCATTTTACAAGCAAGAAACTAAAAAAAAACGCGATTTCTTGTTGAAAATTGTTTATAACAAATTAAAAATTATGATTCTCGAGTTGGAATCGCACAGTCGGTTTCCAGGTAGTATTTATGTTATGAAAAAATACTTTATTGCTTGGCCTATTGGCAGATGTTGAATGGACCTACCTTGTAACGTGCAAGCGCTAGCATCCGATCTCTGCATGTTCATCGGCGCAATCAAAGACCACTGATTCGTCTCGTGGTTATACTTTTCAGCTGTATTTTGCCTGTGGTGGCCATCGTATCCGCCCATCGCGTAAATAATATTGTTCAAAACCGCAGTGCTGACGTAGCACCTGCGAGCATTCATAGGCGCAATCTCCCTCCAAGTCTTGGTAACAGCATCGAAGCATCTGCACGAATTGAAGTAATCCATTCCATCGAACCCACCAATCACATAAATATTAAACCCAACCACGGCCGTGCCGTGGTAAGCCCTCGGCCCCATTGGGTCGACCTCTTCCACCTTAACCCAACGATCGGCCCTGGTGTCATAAGTCTCCATGTAATTGGTTGGAGACCCACCGCTCCAGCCTCCGATCGCGAAAAGAACCTCGTGGGGCACCCGAGGACGGGCTATTTCAGGAGTTGGTACCTCCCCATCTCGATGGGTGATCATCTCCAGGTCGTACAAAAATTTCAGCGTTTCGATGATCATGGGCCTGCTTTCGTCGCACCCGGTGACGTAGGGGTGGTCCTTGACGTGCTCCAGGAAGAACTGTGTGTCCAACAGGCCCAATCGAATGCACTTCATGAGCGCCACTATGTGCTTCTTCCTGTCTTCGGGGCTGAAATTGATCCACCTCAAGATGGCCTCCCAGACGGTTTCTTCACTCTTCACGTTGAGCTCGTCTGCGTTTATGATCTCCTGCAGATCGGGCAAACCCAAATTCAAGAGCTCCTCGCTTTGGATTCCGACGTTCACGAAGAACCGCATGATGTACTTCCAGGAGGTTTCAGCCAACTGTTTGCAGAAGTGCGCTCGCGCGAAGAGCATTATCCCGATGCAGTTCGTGGTGTTGAGTTGCTCCTCGAGGAACTGACAGCAGAGCTCCAGCACTCCCAAGATGCTTAGGTAGTCAGCTGTCATCAGCAACTGATAGACGTTCTCATGGGTCACGTTTAACTTCCTCAGGTAAATGTAGGATAAGAGTGTGTTCATAATTTCGGTTGTGACGCCGGGGAGTAGGACGTTGGTTTTGTTTTTCCCGTGCAAGGATGTGGTGAATAGCGCTCTAGGAGGTGAGGAAGTTGTTACACCTGGAAGGATGTTAGGATACGTACTTGAAGTATGTGCTGCAGGCGCAGAGGATCGCCCTATGGACGGGGATGAGCGTGCCGTCCTCCAAGAGGATGGTCGCGTCGCACAGCTGATTTTTTTCCCTCAGTTCGAAGAGTTCCTGCATCGCTTGGAGGCTCATGCAGCGACCCTCGCCGACCAGTGGCTTAAGAGGCACTTCAAATTCAGACATTTCGCCGCGTTCAGCCAGTTTAACAAAGTCTTTTAAAACACAGCACGGATGGGATTTGATGCACAAATAGTTGATTTGTATTACACAGATAATTTTGAGAGTCGTGGAGATGAGATTGTAAATGAAAGGGCGAAAAGTCAAATTGATACTTCAAAAAATTTAGGTAAATGCAGTTGAAGTTTCTAGGATACCATTTAGTGAAAAATGACGGTGCCTGCAAGCGAGCGAAAATGACAAAACGATAATAAAGGCTTTAATTTCTTCATTTAACCATGCGAAAAATTGTATTGTTGTTTTGAGGTTTTCCAGATATTTTTTAGTGCTGACATGTTTTTACTGTTCGGAAAATAACTCTCAAATCTCAAAATATAAATTGGAGGCGGTTCACAAGCAAAAGAGGGTCGGAAGAAGACGAATATCTTAGCCAAAGAACCTGCGGCAATGGTAGGGGAGAGGGTGGTACATTCGGCCATGGGGTACATTCGTCTATCCTATCCTGCACTGCCCTCATTTGATTTTACCGCTTACTTTTAGCGTAATTATGCTGGTGATGCATTTTTCTTATCCATGCGAAGTGTCGCCAGTTGTTTGTGCGGTTCTTTGTTTTTCAAGAAATAATAATAGATTTCCTTTATAAAAGGTAAGTTTTTTTGCCTACTGTACAACTTCATAATTTTGAATTTTGTGAAGTATATTAAATATGAAAAAAATCTACAGCATGCAGTACTTCCCCATGAATGACGTCAATAAGAAATCTAACATAAAGTCTTGACGGTTTTTTTAAATGCAATTTTAATTTGTTCAAATGTCATGTGGGGTAGATTCGGCTGAAGTGTATGGGGTACATTCAGCCAGATAGCCGAAAGTGCCCCATCTATGGAATAAATATATAGGTACCTATTATTGTATTTCTATGTTATTTTATTGTGATATTATATTTTCGTTACAAGTTGCGAAAGTGGCACTTATCGTGCGAGGAGTGAATTTGGTGAGACGAGGCGGAGCGAAGCGAAGCCGAGTAAGCCAAATTCACAACGAGCTCCGATATAACACTTTCGAACGAGTTGCGAACACTATTTTTCAGACGACCCAACAATTTTGTCATTTAGATAAAAAAGGTTCGTCACTCCGCTATGGGCGCGAAAGAAAAGTGTCTGATCATATAAAAATCAAGTAGTCGAAAATTTCGTTAATGCAGTGTCAGTGTGCTGTTACTACTGTCAACATGGACGTTTCGGATGTCGACCAAATTTTAGAATGCACGCCACCAGAGCTTCGGGCAAGTGCTCAAGAAACTACCCTTGGATTGTTACCGGCCAAATCGAAACAAAGATACGAAATGTAAACAGTTTCATATTATTTAGAATGCATTCGAAGCGCCATGACGATAACAAACGGCGGCTCAGCGGATTTCGAATGTCGAAGTGGGATTGGCCAAGAGCTACTCGAACGATAAGTACTACATTTCGTGCTAGTAAGCTTGAACGATAGGAAGACTTATAGGGGGGGGTCGTCTGAAAATAACTATTATTATATACCGGGAGATTATCTTACAGGTATACATATCTCCTATGTTTACTTTTAAAAAAAACGCGTCAACGTATTGATAACTATAGGCAACCAACATTACACCACAAATCACAAGGTTATTATTTTTCATTGTGAAAGGTTATGTTCAAGTATCATGAATAGTATTATGAATAGAATCTAAAATCATTTGAATATCAAAATAATAACAATTTTAATAAAACTATTAAATGGGATAACTTCCCAAAATTTGAGAAGTTATTAACAGAAAGTACATAACAGAAAAAAATAAACAAATAGCGTCATAGCAAGTGTTCAAAATGTCCACCTTCTACTTCTAAACAATATCCTAGCCGATCTTGGAACGCACGCACGGCATTTCTGAGAATGTCAGGATTCAGTTCGTTACATTCAGTTCGTATACGATCTTTTAATTCATCTAGATTTAAAATTTGGATATTGCGGTAAATTTTTGATTTTAGGTAACCCCAAAGGAAATAGTCATTGGGTGATAAATCTGGAGATCGTGGTGCCCATGGTATGGGGCCGTACCGTCCTATCCAGTGTCCGGGAAACCTTTCGTTTAAACAATTTCTTATAACATTTGTGGAATGCGGAGGGGCTCCATCCATTTGAAACCATGGTTCGTTAATGTTTAAATTTTCTATTGCCGGAATGATGTTGTTTACCAACAGATCTAAAAATTTGGCCGAATTAAGGTTTCCATCAATAAAAAAAGGCCCGATAAGTGTAGCATTAACTATCCCTAACCACACATTCACCTTCTGCTGGTACTGAGTGTGGGTCAAATTTTGAATATGGTGATTAGTGCGGGACCAATATCTAAGGAAAACGAAGGAACAAGGTTAACAGAATAAATTGGATAAATAAGAAATTATGATGCACACCGGAAATTTTGGGAATTGACCTCTCCATTTAATGTGAACGTTGCTTCATCGGTGAAAACTATCTTCGCTAAAATTTCATCATGTTCGTTTAACAAATTAAATAAAGTTTCACAAAAATTTGTTCTTTTTGTTTTATCCTCCTCAAATAACTCTTGATGATTGGAAAATTTATAAGATTTGTACTTAAATTCTTTTAGTGTTTTAAATATTGACGTTTTTGATACAACGAAATATTCAGCTACTTCTCGCAAGGATACCATCGGATATTGCTCAACGTAGCATAAAATATTTAATTTTAATTCTTCGGTCAACACATGGTTGGTTTTAATCTTCTTTGTATGACCATTTACTATGCAGCCTTGTGAATTAAATTTTTTAACGATATTGTGCAGAGTTCTGATGCAAGGAATTGGTCTTTCAGGATATTTTATGGAAAATAAATCTCTCACGGTCCGCAAACTATTACCTTGCTGGTACCACATTAACAATTCAATTTTTTCGTCTTTGCTGTACATGATTATTACAGAAATTGCAATTTTATGTTAAAGTGACACTGAAAAATTAATTGACTTTTGTTGAAAGAGCCAACTTTTCAAATGTTGAGAATTTTGGTGTATACTTGGTTGCCTACAGATCGCAATAAAGCAATGCGTTGACTCGTTTTTTTTAAAAGTATACATAGGATATGTTTACTTTTAAGATAAGCTCCCGGTATGTATAATTTAATCGGATGCCACGTACACATGTTTGCAAAACCAATCGGCGAGATATAGACGAGAATAATATGAAGGAAGCGATTATTAATTGTCTAAGAAAAATTCTGAGTGTTCATGAAGCTGCAAGGCGGTATGGAGTGAAAAGGTCGACGTTGCAGTCCAGAATAAAAACCCTGCTAAAGAAAAAAAAAAGTAGAGGAAGTCTTAGCTACCATTGATAGAGATTTTGGAAATAAAGGCAGCGATGAAGAGAATAAATACCGTAGTAAATACACTGTTATAATACATTACATACCGAGGCGGAAAGTATTCCATTTCTGTCGAGAGAAGTATAGTTTACCGAAAGGCGTAGCCTTGAGGTGAACTAGTTCTCGAGACACAGGAATGGTACTTTCACCGAGGTCTGTATACTATTTTATTCGTAATCAATAAAAATTAAAAATAATATTATCGTTTATTTCGGTCAAATATTAACACTTAGTAGGCGCTGCACGACTGACATTTCTTTAAATTGCTTAACAAAAGTCACGCTAAATTTGTATTTGCTGTTTCTTTAACAAGCAAAATGTCTGATAGTGAAATAGAGTGTACTCCCCCCGAATTGCGGGAATCCGCACAAAATTTAAAACTCAATCTCTTACCTGAGAAAAGTAAACTGCGATACGAAAAAACATACAGAAATTTTCGCGACTGGTGCTCTAAAAAGGAGGTCCAAAAGTACGTTTCTGAGAGCATTATACTCGCTTATTTTAGTGACTTGGTTAAGACTCAAAAACCATCCTCCATGTCTCATTATTCTATGTTGAAGAGTACTGTCAACTTTAACGACAATGTTGACATTTCGAAATATATGTTAATTTGACATTTGTAGTTTAAATCGATAGTAACGCCCTCACAGGTTGGTTATGGTTCTTTTCTGACCGATTACGCCTCATAACTGACTCCTTTTTTAATATTTCTGAATGGCTGAAGTGTATTCATGAAATCCCTCACTTTCCAACTTTTAAAGAGTTAGAAAAGTTGTATGTTACTAACTGATTGTGAATAAAATAAATTTTCACAACATCTCAGGAAAGGGAGCTCGTTAAATATATTGAGAAATCATCCAATCTGAATTACGGGTTGTCATATAAACAAGTACGAAAATTGGCTTACGAGTTTTCACAAATGTTACCAGTTTGTGTGACACCAATCAATTGGAAAAGAAGTGAGTAAGTTATTATTTTGGCTTCTGTCCACACTCATAAGAATTTACCAAATTGATTAAACCGTATGAATTGAATGGCTTAAAGGCTTCATGTCTAGAAACAAACAGTTGTCTTTAAGAAAACCTGAGAATACCAGCCTGAACAGGGCCATGGCATTCAATAAAGACAGAGTGGAGGAATTTTTTTCCAATTATGTCACAGTCTTAGAAAGACACAAATTCAGAGCAAATATATAATTTGGACGAGACTGGCATACAAACTGTGATGAAACCAGTAAAAGTTGTCTCCACACGTGGAAAAAACAGGTTGGACAGGTAGCTTCGGCCGAACGAGGAGAATTGGTTACCTTTGTTGGTATAATCAGCGTCACTGGGGGAACCATTCCACCTGTTTTTGTTTATCCCCGCATAAGAAATGTGAGTGACTTTTTGAGGAAACCAGCGACAAAGACAATTTTGAATGAAAGCTCAAGTGATTCAAACAGGTTGATAGAACTCGTTGACACCTCTGATAGTGAAACTTTTTCGCTCCGTTCGAATGAATTACGTTCTCTTACTGTATATTTTGTATTGGTCAAATTTGCCACAAAGGTAACCACTTGCTACTATATTGGGCACATTTTGAAGAACATAGACGATTTAGAATATGAAATCAAGTTCTTGGGACGAAAAAATAAATCAAACATTTTTATATATCCTCAAGTAGAAGATATCAGCAGTGTAAATAAAAGTGATGTCATCGCATTGTTGCGGCAAGGAAGTAAACTGTCAACAGCCAGGACTTCTTTCTTGTACACTTTTAATTACAATTTTGAAGGACTTGATGTTCGTTAGATCTTTGTGCTGTTTTTTTTGTCAGTTTGTTTCGTTATTTGTATTATTGTAATAATTACTATACTTTGTATTTTTCATGAGTTCACTTTTGTTCAATAAAAATATTTGATTTACATCTATATAGCAATGAATTTTAACTGGATGAATGTACCCCACCCGATGACCGAAACTACCTCACCGGTGGGGTACATTCGCCCATTTGCAGGTGTTTTTTCTAAATTCTATAAAAAATATATACGTTAAGATATAAGAGTTGAAACCTTGCAAAAAACCTAGACAAATGTGGAGATTAACTTTTGAAAATACAAGTTTTTTAATCAGTTACTGATTTTTAGAATTATGTAATTTAATGGGATAAGTAGCCGAATGTACCACCCTCTCCCCTACTAAGAAAATATCTAGTGAACTATTCCGACCAGCCGTCAATAAAGTGACAGTTATGCCAGCCAACGTCCGCTGAGCGAACGAAGCACGAAGAAGAAGAAGACAGTTCATTAAGAAAAAAGATACAGAAACTTCAGAGGCTTGGTCAATAAATAAATCCCACCTGCGCAGTGATGTATTTCCACCGGTAACTTTGAAACGTATAAGTTGATCTGCGTCACTTGGACAGTTGTGCATTTGCTGCCATCTATTTTCAAATTCTCGTTTTAAAATCAGTTGATGCAAATTTATAGAAAAAGCATAAAGAAAGCATAAAAGAATAAAGAAGACAGAACGAAATCCTAAACCACCAAAAGATATAGAAAGTGATGCTTGTATCCACGAGGAGTTAGTGAATTGTATATTTAAAAGATTTTCCAATGTTGATTTTATGTTGTCATCAAAAATTTTACAAACATCTTTATATTTCCAAAAAGGGCAACATCTTAACAAGTAATTAAGTTTAGGAATCCAAAACAATGACGTAATATGTGGATTAATATGTTGAAAATTAACTGATAATTTTGAGAAGTTTGCCAAGGTTTCAGAAAACATATTTGGAAAAGCAACTTCTGTTAAAGCTGAACCAAGTAGAAATAGATTATTTGAAGTAAGAATATGAATACCGGGTGCTAATTTTCCAAAATGAACAAAATATTCAATTTTTCCTCTTCATCAAAATCTTGACAAATATATAATTTACATTTAGAGAAATTAAGTAAAATTTCAGCTGAATGATTTTTGTTAATAAATGTTCTTACAGCATGTACAGCTGCTTCACAACCACCTTTTATACCAAAACCAAGTTGGTTGGGTTTGAAATAAGTTGCTAAACCATTTGAAATAAATGAACAACAACTGCGATAGGACGAATACCCCCATCTTTTTTGGAGAGAGCACATAAAGAAAAGCTGTGAAATCAGAGTTAACTTTACCAGAAAATAAAAGATTACAAAGATTAGTGATTTCAGACAATAAATGTTGTCCTGCAACACCTGAAGATTTGCCTATAAGATCTTTATTGTGTTGGGGTCTTAATCCATCTAATCCACCAGTAAAACCAGAGGGAAAAGACATTATTCCATGTCAAACCTAATCTTCAGACACAACCAAGAATCCAGACTTCAGATACCAACGCGTAAGTTTGGTTGCCTGTATTTTGCGATCACGTGGGATTGAATCTTGGCCGAAAACTTGATATAAATCTAAATAAATAAACAATATCTGCTTTTTTAAGGCAATTGGCTGTTTGTATTGTTGGACACAAAATTATGTTGGCTGTTATGGCTGCTCTTGAAATATTGATGGCCAATTGTCGCACTCTTTCTTTGGAGGTCTCTTCATATTTGGTTTGCCATTGCGGGCCATTTTGACATTTCTATTTTCTTCTCAGGGTTAAATAAAGATAGTTATATGAAAATGAGGACTAACTGCATCATCCCAAATGGATCAACGAATCGCTAATGCAAGGATTAGGAACTTTTAATTGACAAACTGAACTTCTATCAAACTTAAGTTATTTTATGATGCTTTAACAAGTTTAACTTGAATGTAATCTGAGAATAATATCAACGCAGGCGAAGTTGTTTAAAATTTTTAACTTTAATGGTCCCTTATCAAATCATTAATTCATAAAATACAGATTTTAATAATAATCTAATAAATTATATTTACAATATAAATACATAAGTGAGGTAATCTTATATACCACTGGCACGAATGTCAAGAACCCCAAAGATTACATATCCAAAGAAAAAAAAGTTAAACAAAGTTCATGCGTCAGTCAGCACAGCACAACAAAAAATTTGCGATACACTCAAATGCAGTTATCTTTCAGACAAAGTTCAATCATAAATTACATGCAAACGATAAGTCCATTGATGGACTGGTCGCTATACGGCTTCGGCGATTTGAAACGCCGTGACGGCGTCCCCGCAACGCGTCCAAATCGACTCTTCCTGTTTGGTGCCCACTGGAATATTCCCTTCGGCCAAGCGCAACGTCCACGTCACGACGGTGAAACAGGCCGCGTTCACAGGGAAGGCCCTAACCAGGGTGGGGCCGAGGCCCCGCACCAAAAATTTGTGCCCTTCTTTGTGCCAACCGTCCTTGAGGCAGTGCAAGGAATTTAAGTACTTCGGCGCTCCGCTCATGCCGTCGACCTGCATCCGGGTTTTGATCACGTCGATGGGGTAGGCCACGATCCAGGAGATGACCCCGGCGGTGCCGCCGGCGAACAACATGGTGGCGGTCGAAATCTGACATCCGTCGCTGCTGCGGGTCAGCAATTCGTACGACAGGAAGTAGGTTCCAAAAGCTGGGATTTCTCTTAGCACTGTGATGCCCAACCCCCTGAAGATTCCCTTGCAGCCCTCGGTTTTGTAAATTTTTTTCAGGCATTGAACAGGTCCGTTGCAGTCGCCTGAAATTTGCAGGCGGGTTTTGGCCAGCTCCATGGGACTGCAGATGAGGCTCTGCGCGAGTCCAGCCGAGACTCCTGCCATGAAGATGGAGTAGAGGGCTTGGGGGTTGTTCATATAGCGTTGGGAGTTTCCATAAACGCCGAAGACGATCGCGTTGATTCCTGCCACCCCCGCCAAGGGGCTGGTCAAGCCGCGGTACAATCCGCGAAAACCGTCTCTAATTATGAGCGAACGGAGACAGTCCAAGGTACCTTTGTATTTGGGCCTCGCGTGGTCCTGAATCTGCAAGTTGACTTTCACGGTGTCGAGAGGATGTCCCACGATAACACCAGCGCATCCTGTGGGAAATCAATTATCACCTGGAAAACAACCGGAGGAACTTACCGCCAAGACATCCGGCGGCGAAGTCCAATGCCATCACCAAGGACTCTCTATGTGGTACGTGTCATGAAAAACGCGAACGAAAACTCGATAAAGGATGAAAGGGGCGCGGAGAGTTGAGCACACGTTTTCACTCGTTTTACTTGAACAAAATAATGAATCCATGAAATTTTTATTTAGAAATCTGTAAGTCACATGAGAAAGGTATTTGCGCAGACAGTGGCGATGTTCTTACCCTGTAGCTGCACGTATCCGAAATTGAGTCACTCGAATCAAAAAATTACGGGCACATACCGATTAGCACGAAACGCCTAATGCAAATGCTGAAATGGAACCCGGTTAACCAACTGTCAATCGCTCGATTGAGACGCTCGTTCCAATCTGGGGTCATCTGTTATCTGAAATTTAAATGCGGCTCTGATAAGTACGATTTTAGCCATTATTGAGAAATCGCGGGTCAGATTCGACAATCGGTTGGCTGAATGTGGTGCAAATTATTTTTTATGGAATTTTTCCGCGACGATAAAATTAAGTTAAATTAAATTTTTGCTTGGTGGAAAGCTGTTTTTGAGCTGCGTTTTCGGTGGAATTTATTTAATTTGTTTTTGCAATTTTTGAAAATTTGAACGTCCTGTTGCGATTTTCGCGTGTGAGCCGAGTTGTTCGATGTGTTTGCCGAGTTGGTCATTATCAAAAATTGAGAGGCCTAAGGTCAAGATGTAATAAACACAACCAGATTTTATAAAATCGACGCAAATTAACAACTCGTGCTGGAAAAATGGTATTTTTTTATCGCAATGAATCAGAGTCGATCTGAAAGCAAAACTTTGGTTCTAGGCTTCTTCTCAAAAAGAAAAATTAGTAACAACAATTTAATTTTTTACCTTCAAATAAGAATATCCCTATAACACCATCATAGTGCCTGGTCGAACAGTCGCATAAAAAAATCAGAAAATAACAATAACAAAAAAAATTGATTCAAAAATCAGAAAGTTTATACCTATAAAACTTAAAATAAGTTTGTTTCAAAATTTTATTTTTAATTGTTTTCAAGAGTAACAATTTATTTTAATAATTCCAACAAGTACTGTTAACACTATCTGTCAATACCTGACAACTTTTGTGAACTGGTTCAAAGTCACTTTCATCATTTAAATTGGGGATAATTTCAGGTTCGTTTTAGGTGAATTTTTTCCATATGACAATATAATCAGTGATTAAACTTTGGAATGGCTTTACTAATCGTTTGTGCAGTTCGCGATATGCAGCAATGCAATTCTTGAGCTCCGTTTACGGAGTTCTGTACTCCTTTTTTGTGAACCGTACTCCTTTTAAAACTTGTACTCCAAAAGTACTCCTTTGCATTCTTTTGTACTCCTTGGTACTTCTAAAAATATACAAATTTGGCATTTAACTTCAACCTTTAATTAATCAAATATTTCTAGTTCAAATTGTTCAGTAGATATACATAAAACGGCTGTTGAACTTCCTTAACAGTCTTGGATCTTTTCGCCGGCTAACCATCGGCGCAATGTGATTTAAATGGAAAACGGCATCACTCGTTTTAGCCACATTTTTAAGATTTGAAGACAAAGTCGCTGTTGCATTTTATAAGAGTGATCGGTCCGCATTCTTCTATCCGGTTCTTTTTTTGATGGTCTCTCGATTAAGCTAGTTATTAATTAAAATGTAAAAAAAATTCGAAACTGGCGTTCCTCATAAAGCCTCCACATATTTAAAATTTTTGTTTCAAGTTTATATGAGCTTATTTTTTTTTCATAGCTCGAGGGTAAAGTGTCAACAAGATATATTGCCCCAACAAAGGCACTTATTGACTGCCATAAAGTTTATCTTAAACGAGTGGAATCGTAAATAATTTCTTCGCTAAGTATTTATTTTTGCGATCTTTTGCAAATGATTTTAGTTTCGATAATTTACTTATTGTGTTGTCAAGAATTTATTGATAACATAAAAATCTTATTTTATCGAAAATAATAATTGAAATAAAATATGATTTTATATAAATAATTGTACCCAATTTAATAATAATGCACGTCAATGATTAAATGACTAGGTATTCCATAATAATTGAAAGGGTTAGAATAAAAAAGGTACAAGTAAAATTTCCTTTTTTTTTAATATATTGGAGTTTGAAGTTATTTAACTATAAAACAATCCAGACTTTTTTTAATAAAATCTTATTTTATATTAGTTAATTAAAAGATAATAGAATTTTAATTATAAGTTTGTGTTTGGTACAATAAATAGACACCTCACCTTTAACAAAACGTACTTATCCCATAATTTTCAAAAATGCATTTATATCCTTTTTTATTCTGACCCCTTCAATTCATGCATTCAATGATTTACAACAAAAGTTTGTTTGATAGTAAATTTCTTTAATTATGTATCTATTCACAAAATTTACCGACATATAGGCAGAGATGAAGGTCAAATTTTATTTCTTCGTGTGAAATAGCCAAGCTGTAAAAATTCCGTTTTAACTTCAGGCACTGTTTGATTTTGCTGAAGTCGAAATTTGTTCCCGCGATTATTCACAGGTTGCATGTAACCTACCAAAAAATTAATTTGTACTCCTTTTGTACAAAAAATAGTTGGTCACCTTATGAATAATGCTTGTTGTATTGGGTGGTAAAAACACTAACTGTACATTTGGATGTTCTAAATGCGAGTAGCCTGGTGCACTATCAACAATTAGTAGAACTTTGAAATGGAGAACTTTCTGCTTCAGATATGTTTCCACCTCTGGTTTCGACGTAGGATCCGGACGTCGGTCCTAGGCATGTTACGGCTTTTCTGAGTCGGAACCGTATTCTCTTGTCGACTTATTTCCGACGTCGGCCCTAGCTAGGAGCGACGGCGGCTGGCCTGACTGGCTGAAAGTAGCGCGCAAACGCTTTACCCTTTCGGATGACTTTAACGACACCTGTGGGTCGAAAGGAGATATTATGTAGACAGCAACCTGTCTTGTTACTTTACAGTGATATCTACGGAAATTTTTAGTAATTGCTGTGCCGCTTGATTAAGTAAATATTAATTAACCGTTAATTAAATCTTTTTTAAATTAATTCAATAATTAGCTGTATTTGGTTTCAAATAAAACATAAACAATTTCAGGTAAATAGGTATTTTATTCTCTGAACTAATTACAATAACAACATAAATAAATATAATTGAGATTATGTGTTCGATTAAGAATACGAGCAATGAGTCTGCGTTGTTCAACAGAATGTATCGACGGCCTCTGCCTTGATGTTAGAACAAGAAACTTTGAATTAGAAAATTCCTTCTGAAAAAAAAACTGAGTTTATTTTTAATCTGACCATTGTGGTAGAAATAACTCCAAAGGTCGCTCGACTTCAAAATTTTTCCGTCGGTAGCGTCAGAAAACTGGCTTCATCTGAAACAATGTAAAACAATACGAGTTATTATTTGGTACGTATTTGGTTGTAAATATTTATTTCATATAGTCTAAGTTATAAATTAAGATATCGTAGATTTCGGTTACTAATGACAACTTAGTCACTTCATATTTACCCATTAATTACTTATAGTAAACTAAAATGGAGTATGGTCATTATCCTGTTTAATTAAAAAAAATTTGTACAGATTTTGATAATAAACAAATTTTATAATAACCAAAATTCAAATAAAACCAAGGGGTTGTTAATGAGAATTCGATTGTGACCGCCGTGTAGTTCAAGTATGGCATCAATAAAATATGGATTGACACAGTCTACACTTCTTGCAAGGTGTTGATGGTTACAAGGCCATTAACCACCACTTCATTGGCTCAAAAACTTTGTGATTCAAATAAGCGGTGTATTTCCTCACTTTCTGAAGATTTGCACTGTCCTTGAACAAATTTCGCATTTTGAAAGTTAATTATTATCGAAAATTGAACGGCATAAATAAGGTCATAATAAAATAAAATTGATGCTTATTAATAAACACATTTTATAAAACGAATGTTATTTACTAACAGTCTTCCAAGTAATCGGCGGCAACAAAACTTTATTAATAAATTGGTAAAAGAAAAGAATTTGTACAACTCATTTCCTAATTAATTGGGCACATCCCTCCACGATTACTTAATTTAATGCAAAAAAACACGTTGTTTTCACGCGTTTCAACTCTACCAAAATGCTCGCTGCTTTTTTAATCTCGCAGTTAACTTTTTTAATGATTTCTGGCGCTTTTTAAACTCCTTCGGCAAACAAGAACAGAAAGTTATCACAGAACATTTCTATTTTCTAATTGTTGTAGAAATTTTTGAACTTAATGTCGCGTCTGAGATTGTGTTAGGACCAACACAACAAAGAATGACGTTTCTCATTTTATTAATAAACTTTTGTTATTATTTTTTTGTTTAAATACGAGCTTCTTATCAATGTGGTAATATCAACAATTTCTTACTTTCTTATTAAATAAGCATTGAGGTAAATTGTTACAAAATAGTTGCCCAATTTAATAGACGGTATCTGTATTTTTTGTTAAATTTTACACAATTTAATTGTTGATTTAAAATAAAATAAAATCATGTTTTTATTATTGCAAAGATGTCGACTTTAAAAATACTTTTAGTTGGCGATTACAGAAAATTGTGACACCGTGAAATTACACCTAATCAATAATTAAAACAACAAACAGACACAAATAAAAATGCTCAATGCACACGAGGTTCCTAAAAATGTCATATACAACGTGTCCCAGAAATAATGTCATTAATTTTAACCAGTGATAGAACTCGTCAAATCCAAGAACTTTTTTAAATAACTTTTTGGTGTAAACGTTTTCATTAACAAGTTAAAATTGTTGACAGATTTGACTCTTATTTCGTTCGGATAATAATGCTGAATCTTAAACACGCATAAGCGTAGAACAAAAAACCAATGCAAGAAAACATTCCCTGCTTTTTAGCTCTGTCGACGCATCAACTCATTAATTTGACCGTTGCTGTTATTGTAAAGTTCTGGAATGCAAATTGAAAAATGCTATGACAATACATAAATGAAATAATTTGAGTCCTCGTCAAAGTTTTACTACCAAAAACCAATGGTATGTTCAAAATAATTGTTACAAGCATTTACAAGTCACAATAACAAAGACTAGATGTGCGGCGGGTGGTTTAAATAAGTGAGTAAAAAAATTATTTATTACAAAACGCACATACCTTGAATATCCAATGAAGGAAAGAACAATACTAACAAAACGTAGATAATTTTTTATGCAGTCAGTGATTTATCAAATCAAGGCCCTCGTCAATTGCAGGGAGGGTAAAATGCTAAAATAAAATTGCAATTTCGAAAAAATGGTGCATAGAAAAACTGATTGTTTTGAGTTCTACTACGGGTTAAAATTAATTACATTATTTCCGGGACACGTTGTATATCGAGGTAATTACAAAAAATAGAACACCATGTACACTTTTGTAGATCAATACAAATCGGTAGCCGCAATTAACAACATTGTAACTGACAATTTGTCGGTTTTTACTTTTTTTCACATTTGATATCTTGGGTGCGATTTACATGATTTAGTAAACTCAAATTATTTTTTATTTTTTGGTTTATTATAAAAAAAACAATTTTTATCTCATTGTATCTGCAATAACGTACTTATCAACAGATAAAACATGGTAAAGAATTTTACTGAAATTTAATGCGTGACCTAAAAATTGTAACATACTTTACCTTTTCAAGAACTAACAAATTTACTTAAATAAAATTGTACCAAAGCTTACAATGTTGTTGCCGGGATAATACATTCTTTTACAGTCTTTCATAGTAATGTTAATGATTCTTACAATGTTATTCTTCGGATTCCTTTAAGATTTATTGACTTACAATGTTCTTGCATAAATGATTATCGGACTAAACAACGACTACGCACACTTACAATGTTGTTTCCCGCTTAAAATTCGGTAACATCGAAACACGGTAGTTTGATTTTATTAGTATTTTGTGAATACGAATGAATTATATTGTTAGTAAAACAATATTGTCATGTTTTCACGAGGAAGGAAAATTTTGGAGTTGCTACAAAATCAACACGGTAAGTAGGACTTGTTAATTATTACATTGGTTCAACCTAACCTCGTTATTTTAACTCAGACAACCGCCTAAGGCACCTTGGCGCTCGGAAAGATGAGTTTAAATATAATTTTATTTTTGACGCAGCTATTAAAATCATAAAAGTCCTATGCTACATTTTACATAATATAAAAAATACGTGCTATAAGTTTTATCAAAATCGGTTGAGTAAATTTCCATATATCTTGAACACCAGTTTGAAGTACCCGAGATGCGGCCGTACTTTGCTGCGCTCACTTCAAATTGCTAGAACTCCGAAAATAATTTGTACTTTCAAATGGTTAAACGCTTAAAACATCCTGCAAAGTATAAACAATAAATCTAGCCGAAAAAGAAAAATTGATTTTCTGAAAATCTCAAGGTGGTGTAATTAATAAGATTTTGTTGTTTTCCAGATATTTCCGAAGATTCGAATGTTAATAAAAATGATTCCCCGTTATCAGTAATACTACTACAATATTATATGGTATTTTATTATAATTATTGTTATAAGCGGTCTAAAAAATTGCAATGTATTGGAGCTTACAATATTATTACAACAAATTTCAAAAAGTAAATGAGTTGTAAAACACTTTATAATCTTATTCGATAAAAATTCTGGGTGCAAAATAATTGTAAGCGAAGTTACAATGGTATAACTGCAAACATTACTTCTATGAACAATGGTAAACGCTGGTAAATGCGTTAAATCAATAATTTTCTCAAAATAAATTATACAGTGATGTTATATGAGTTAAAATAAATGAGTATTTTGAAAACCGCGAAAAAGAAATTGTCTCTAATTAAAAAATTAAAAAATTGTAAGCAAACTGTTTTAGAACAATATTTTGGTAGTAAACCTAAGCATATACATCTTTATTTCTTGGTCTTGTTTATTTTTTATATTGTGATTTTTTTTTATTTGCATTAATTTTTAAACATTCTATTATCTATTATTATTAATTTGTCTTGTAGCATGTTTTCGTTATTGTTAATAAAACGTATTAAAGTTCATTTGGTGTTTATTTTATATTAATTTAAGAGAAAGTTCTCTAAAGCGACCACTCCTAGAAGAGACCATTTTTTGAAGGAACCACGAGTTCGCTTTACACTAGTTTTACTGTAATTACAAAAAGTAGAAGACCATGTACAGGTAGCCCTCGATTTACGCCGGCTCAATTTACGCCGATTCACAATAACGCCACTGTGGAATTCACTGTTTCGCCGTGTACATAATTGGGTAATTCACCGATTCTTCCTATGTTAGACTCATATTCGTTTTAGTGTTGAGCCGCGACGTTGTGAATTCTTTTTCCAAAAAATGTAAGAGATCCGAAACTTTAAAATGTTATTTGTTTTTCTTAATATTTTTTAATAAAAACATTTCATTTTATCTTAAAATACATTTTGAAAATTAAAGTTATAATACACCTATCCCCCGATTTACACGATACTTTTTTACACGATTTCGCTTTTACACGGTTTTTAAAATAACGAATTCAAAATAAAATGGTAAAAGTGAATATTTCAGATGAGTACATATTTCTACAATCATTTTTAAACTCCGTTCACTTGGTTATACATATTGGTGATTCCCCGTTTTGTATGCACAATAAAACTTCCTACGTATTTACGTAAATTACTGCAGTAAATTTGTGCCAGTAGAAAAGTGTACATCATTGTGTTTTTACTAATTAGAATTTTTTAAACTTCATATTTACTGGTTAGCGTTAAATAATTATTTTTTGTAGCATTTTTACAATTTTTTTGCAATAAAATTTTAAACCATAGCAGTTTTTAATAGAGCATGAAGAGACCTTTCAAATGAGATATCACAAGCCCCTACTTCCTATTTAAAAATTTGGGGGTTGAAACTGTCACTCGAAGGGAGTTGAGGTTAGGGATGAAATTTTTACTTTGCAGGATATCATGTCATAAAGGGGATTTTTTATAAATATGCACAATAATTGAGATACTGAATTTATTCCATTTGACTGGTTCGCACTGTATATTTGTTATTTTATGAATGAACTGTTATTTTAATTTTTCAAAATATCTTATTAAAAAAAATTACGTTAAATAAATGACGTTGTTTTCGATTTATACGGTTTTGCCTATAAAAAAACAATCTTCAATCTTCAATTTTGCATTATATTGTATTAATAAATAAAATGATTTCCTTGTTTTTCCCTTATGTAGAACCTAACCCTATACATCACTGTAAATATGGGTTCTTTTTACGCCGATTCGATTTGCGCCGGCTTTTGCAAGAACGCAACTGCGGCGTAAATCGAGGGCTACCTGTACACACTTTTGTAGATCAATTTAGGTGCGAGGAACACGATGGTGCTATTTAAAAATATTTTAAAATATTGCTCTAAAATTGTTGGAAATAAATAATTGATAAATGACAAAAGGGCCGTAAATAAGTGTTTTTATATTCCCAGTCAAAGTCAAGCGATAAAAACGCTTCCACGTGAACTTAAAGTCCTTACAATTGGAACATGAAGATCTTCACCTTAAATTTTCAATTCCGCGAATTCAACTATCTTTCGACAGTAAACAAATTCTGGCAATTACTGGCGAAATTTACTACTAAATAAATTTACTAATTTATCACAGCAAACGCCGCGTATTCAGGCGATTATTTTTGCGACATTCAGGCTATCAATTTATTTTTAACAAAATGTTTAAACATGGGACCAAATGAACCCGCGCAAGTTGCTACGTTTCCTAAATCGAAAAAAAAATGTGACATCATTGGATTTTGAGATGTTACAATCCACAACAACAACGCCTTACCGGGCCTCCGGCCCTCATTAATTTTTTGAACCCGAAAAGTTCATAATTCAATTTTGAAATCGCAGTCCGAACCGGATAATCAGATGTATCGATTTTTCATAATAAAGATTACGAAATTTAGATAGTTGTTATCAGCGTTGACCTGAACTTTCCTGGAGCTAAGTATAAACGCACAAACAGCGCGCGCGATTGGATTTAAAAATAGCGCTGCAATTCATCGAGCGGCGCTCAGCGCCGCGGCGCTCTCGCGCGGAGCTAATAATACCTCCCCTCAGCTGTTCTAACCAAACTTAGGCCGTGGCTGAGACCATGTCACTGGCGAGTAATTGTCTCAATTAAACCAATTAAAGAGCGTTTTTGTAAACTGTAAGTTGAGTGTGTTATCTTGGCACGTGTGTGAGTTGTCATGGACGGGTTGTTGCGGGTGGACAGTGCCAGATTGGCGCTACCGGCGTCCCCCACGAATTCCTCTTTGGCGGACGAAGTCGCCTCGACCTGTCCCCTGTTGACGCCGTCGCCGCCAACCAACGCTTTGGTGAATTCGCTGCCGGAATCGGAGGAACCGACCTTCATGATCGGCGACGAATTAGTCAACAAATTACAACATGTCAAAGGTTCGATAATAGTTTATTATGCAATGGGCATTTAATGATAGCTATTAAGACACGAGTATGAGAATTACGATACGAGCCGTAGGCGAGTGTCGTAATGAATATGAGTGCCTTAATAGCCATTAAATGTGAGTTGCATACACTATTTTTTCTACGACCGGGCATAATTTTAAAAAACAAGCGCTTTATTTTCAAAATGTATTAAATGCGTTAAGCTTGTAAAAAAACACACAAATAAATCGATACCTCAGTTCTATAATGTAACAAGTCAAAAATTCAAGTTTTGAGTTGCATTTAAAAAAAAATAATAATTTTCTTGACTTTACTATAACTTTTTTGTGCTAAGGAATTTACGGATAATAATTGACATATTTAATAATTATTAATAATAAGTTCTAAAAATTTACAAAAAAAATTGAGTTGTTACACTATTGAACTTTGCACAAAATTTCGTTTTGTGGGTCATCTACAAACGAATTTTGAAAATTGGCTTGTAACTATTTTGAATTGAATAAAATACACTTTTTCCTTTTGAATGATGTGCTTAACACAAAAACGAGGTTTTTTAGTTGTTACAACATAGAACTGAGGTATCGATATCTGAAAATTAATTAATTAACAAAAAAAGGAAATTTCACAATTATTCTTTTTGAGTTATAGTTATATTATTGGTGCAATTATTAAAATGTAGCTGCGGCACTTTTGTATTAATATTGGTGGATGTTGTTATTGATGTTGATGCAGCAATATTTAGTAAATTGTTGGTTTGGCTGCATTCAGTTGAATTCCAAATTTGATCGGCTACGTTGATTTTATTTTGAATTGATTCGTCAATAACTTTTGGTCACTGCCATGGATTTCCACTCACCGTGGCGTTTTAGTGAGGTAATATCATCACCAGCATCAACCAATATTGTAGCAGAACTACGACGAAAACAGTGTCCGGTATATAAATTGGGATCCTGAAGATTTAAGTGAGCGGCAATTTCTTTTCCCATCTTCCTAAATTTATTTATTTCTACGTTTTGGATGGTGCATTTTTCGTTTATGTAATTAATAAAAATGGATGGGGTAATACAATTTTTTGGACGAAGATTCATGTACTGTTTGCATATTTCATAATACTTTCCCGTAACTGTGAATTTTCGTGTAGTTTTTTTTTTTTGTATCGTTAATTATCACTAAAAGGGTTGATGTAAAATCATTAACATCTTGAAATTCCAACTTGTGTAGCTCGTGCCTTCTACAAGCTCCCATAATACCAAAGTTACATGCCACCGACGAAAAAACAGTTTTTCATATAATACTATATTATATTGAAAACTAAAATTTACTTACTTTAGACAATAAATATTTAACATCTGGGACTGCTCCAATAAATAATTTGATTTCATTTGTAGAAAACGTTTTAGATTTTTTTTTGTGTACAGGGTGAGTTAAGTTTTACCGCCCGTGGCAAAATAGGCCTTTAAAATAATTTGTCAATTCTCATAAATTGCATGAGTAATTTTATATTATTAAGGTACATACAAACCAAGAAAAAATCTTTTTTTTTAATCAGGTAAAATTTTGGCTTTCTTTCTATTACGAATTGCTCAATTTATTAGTTTTTTTTATGTACGAACAGTAAAATATTTTCACACAATTTAGTGTAATTGAAATAATTTTACTAATTTGGGTTCATTAAATAAAGCCATTTCCGTATTAGAGGGTATTTTTTTAAATGATTTACGAGATAAGCTGACCAATTCACCTAACAATGGTATTGGTTTTGGGTACTTGACTGATTATTTATGACAGTCGTAAAGTTAAGTTAAAAAGTGAAACGTTACATTTTACAGGACCGGAATAAGAGTCTTCGCTATTTCTCTAAAAATTCACAACATCGTAACTAACAGCTACACGGTAATTATAATCATAATAAAAAATAATTTTTGCAATATTAGATTTTAAACTTGATAAGAAAATCGCTTACCAGTTTCTAATTTTCGTTAGTATATCTGTCTACAATTTTGTGTTTTAATTTTACCGTCTGCAAAGTCAATATACCTATCGGTTATTGAACCTTCCCATAAAATAAATTGCTTAATTTACCCAAAGTTTAAAAACCCTGGTCACAGCCCTAGGTCACTTTGTGAATAAAGAAATATTCACATTCGCAACAAATATTCCAACACTTAAACATCGTTGGTAAAAAGTAAAAATTAAAACTTTGTTTTGTGAAATAGTGAACATTTGTGTTTAGTTCAGGTATAATCATGCCATTTCAATAGTCAGTCGAGGAGAAGTTTGAATTGCTTTTAATTTATGGGTAATGAGACATCATTTTGAGCATCTTTTATAAAATCAACTTAATATTTACCTATTAAAAACTTTTTTTATTTTTCTCACAAATTCCAGAATACGGATCTGGCAACAACTAAAACGCCGTTTCCTTCAGTTTTCTGGGTCGATCATCAGGTATTGTTACGTGGTAGACCGTATTATCCATTGTTGGAAAGTCATAAATAAAAGTATTTTTCGTGCTTTATGTTAAATTTGATTTAACTCAAAAAGTAATAATTTTTTAACGAATCAAATTGCAATTAACAATGCTACGAATAATTTGACAAATTTTGAAATAAAAAACCAAACCTGGAAATTTTACCCGAAACCCTTTGTTTTACCTTTTTGGCTTGAAATAAAAATGATTATTAAAACTTGTAGCACTAATCGAAAGTGTAAACTTCAACTGATGTAACATATAAATTGCATACTTTCCCCTCAATCTTCAATAGGTGTTATTGCCGGGGCGGTAAAACTTAACTCACCCTGTATACCCTTCTGATTTTCATTTCAGTAGGGCTTGTAATTTGAGATATTTGAATATGTCCTTATGTTTAATACACAACGTAGATTTTGAAATTGAATAATGTGTCCATAAACTTGTAGATTTCAATTTTACTGACAACTCACCAAAATAAACAATTAACACATTTTCCGAAAAACCTTAACTTTACTTTTCTCCCTCCAAGGTTTTTGCCGATTTTACGGGCAATAAGTTGTTTTCAACTCTTATAGCTTATTCCACAATTTCTGGTGGAGTTGAATTTTCGATTTCATCGTCACTATCGCACATTTTCAACGATTTAATTGGTAAAATTTAATAGACTAACAGTAACTATGAACCAGAACTGTCAAAATTGATAAATTTTAGATTCACCCATCCTCATTGTAATACTTGATATTGACCGAATATTAGTAATTTTGCATTTCCATTGGTTATAAATTTGTAACTTAATGAAAATTTTGTATCTTCAATTTTCAATTGCACACTTTTTTTATTAAGATGAGACCAACGCTCCCGATTCCGCCTCATCGAGCTCCTCAGCTTTAGCAGAACCTGCTTGCACGCAGTTACTAAACCACAATCATTACCATCACATAACAAAAGATGAAGAAACGTCGATGCAGGTAAGACGCAATCATCTCAACCGCACGCGGATAATTATGCATGCATTTCCAGGAAACGGCAGGTAAACTGCAAGCGTTGCAATTAACTTTCAAGAACCCACCGGATAATTACTGCTTCATGAAGTGGAATTGGCCGCTGATCAGAAAACTCTCCGTCTGGTTCATCCTGTCGATTTTAATCGCCATGGTGGCGCTCGTGGTGGCCATGGTGGTGTCGTTGCCCAAAACCTGCAACCCACCGACCGAATGGTACCAAGGAAAAGTCATGTATGAAATCTTCCCGGCGAGCTTCTCCGACTCCAACGCGAACGGAATCGGCGATTTGCGAGGCTTGGCCACAAGAATCAACTACCTATCAGATTTGGGCATCATCGCCGTCAGGTTGAACTCAATCTTCCCCTCCAACCAATACCCGGATGACTACAAGAACATCACCACTTTGCTGGAGATCGAAAAAGATCTAGGTTCCATGGAAGACTTCTCCAGCTTGGTGAATGATTTCCACGCTCAAAACATCTACGTTTTGCTCGATTTGCCCCTTTGGCCTTTGTTGCCCAAAATCGGAAGAGCCGACGATGAAGTCAGCGAGATAATTACGTTTTGGGTCAATCAAGGAGTCGATGGGTTTTACTTGAAAGGACTGGAACATTATTTGGACGATGACAACTTCGTGGTCCATTTGAGACGTTGGAAGAAGATCTTGGGGCAAGATCGCATAATAATAGTGTCCCATGATGTGATCGATTTCGCGCCTGATCAATTCTTGGGCGGAATTTACAACAACGTTGATTTGGTCGATGTGAGGTTGAATGTGGAGGAAGGCGCAGAGAGCATAACCCACCAGGTGCAGTTGATCCAAAACGGAACGCTGTTTTCCAAAGCTAATATGCCGTGGATCCATTGGAGTTTAGGGGACGAAAATTCGGTGCGCCTCGCCGATCGACTACCATTCAGCAACGCCACTCTTGGGGCGACGTTGCTTCAGTTGATGTTGCCTGGGACTCCTTCAATATTCTACGGAGACGAAATCGGTTTGAAGCAGATTGTGGACGTTCATGGAAATGTCAAGGATTTGCTGCATTTGCACCACTTGGCGGTGATGGTTTGGCAAAATAAAAGCTTCACGCAAGGGTCGGTGGTTCCGTGGATTCATGGCCAATCCACTCACACCGATTTTGATCAGGTGAAGCTTGTGAGCAAAGCGATCCAATTGAGAACAATTTCGCCTTCGATTTACGTTAATGCCCTCACTAAAGATGGATGCAATAAAGCCACAGCCGAAGTTAAGTATTCGAAGGATGACTTGTTGGTGATACAACGTTGGTACCCGAGGAGGAAGTTGTACGTGGTGGTCAGCAATTTGGGAGCGACCAAGATCTCGGCAGATCTGTCTAGGTTGTTGTACAGTGGGGAAGTAGTCGTGGGGCCCAAAGCCGACTCCAAGAGTGAGACCATCTCCTTCAAGGCTATTTCGTTGTGGCCTGGGGAATCGGTGATAATCCTGCTGCACTGAAGAATTTTTGATTATTGGTGTATTAATTAAAACTATTTATGTATTTGATAGAAGAATTATTTCCATTCTTCAAATTTCGATTGACTTTATATTTTGTTGGAATAAAATCAAAATTGTTTAATAATTTATTAGTTCTTTTTTTGTTTGTACTATAATTTCTTATTTTAAATTACCAACCAAACAACTGATTTTAATAAGCTCCATCTGTTGTACTGATCTGACATTTCCAATCAGTTTCTGTGGTGCAGAAATGCATTATTATTTTCTGCAATAAAATTAAAAATCACCAAATTTCGACAATGGAATTTTACAGAACAGGTCTCAAGTGATTGTCAACGACGATATGAATGGTATGAGAGGCTATAAATTTAAAAGTATTCATAAAAATATAAAATTTAAGGCAATTAAATTAAATATGTATCCCCTTGTTATACTCGTTTGAATAATTTATTGTTAAGTTACAGCTCATTGTTTCTCAACCATTAAATCTTTCAGTTTAATTAAAAATCTAAAATGTCACGAATTACTTCATTTTTCATATTAATATTTTTCATAGTGATTTCGCAAGCAGTTGATAGTGGTAATGATGTTGGAAGAGATGTTGCAGCAAATCTAACTGCTAACAAGTGGCTTGTTAATGTTAATGTTAATGTTAATGTTAATGTTAATGTCCATAGACATTATTATAATTCATCTCCACCGCCATCTATCCCTGAAGAAGGAACACCATGAAGAAAAAAAATGTTAACAACAATGAGCGGCATAATATTCTAGTGCATATCCAAAATTATATAATATAAAATTATATTATTATATTATTATAGGTATTATGTAATTATAAAAATTATATTTATTTAAGTTGAGTTGTAATATAATTTAGTTAATTGATTTGCTCCATTCTGCAGTTGTCATTTAGTGCATTTAACTGAAATTGAAAATATCTTGTTGTCGTGCAATAATTTCACTTTGTTCTCTGCATTTGACCATCATTGTCGTTAGTTTGACCTTTTTCACTGTAAAGGTGCTGCCAACCTGCTCTCCTATAACAACTCTTTATTGTGACTCTAAGGACATGTTGTTCAGATACCGAACATTATTATGTATCTAGCATACGGTCCTGATAATTTGTAGACAGCCATGCAAGCATCCTTGTAACATGGCCTGCAAGCGTCCGAACGTCGTGTGACATTTAATTTGCGGCAGAGTGTACTATAATTTCTTATTTTAAATTACCAACCAAACAACAACTTGATCTTAATAAGCGCCATCTGTTGTACTGATCTGACATTTCCAATCAGTTTCTGTGGTGCAGAAATTCATCTTTATTTTCTGCAATGGGTCACTGCAATAAAATTTAAAATCACCAAATTTCGACAATGGAATTTTACTGAACAGGCCTCAAGTGATTGTCAATGACGATATGAATGGTATGAGAGGCTCTAAATTTAAAAGTATTCGTAAAAACATAAAATGTAATAATTGATATTGAAGCAATTAAATTAAAAATGTATTCCCTTGTTATACTCGTTTGAATAATTTATTGTTAAGTTACAGCTCATTGTTTTTCAACCATTAAATCTTTCAGTTTAATTAAAAATTTTAAATGTCACGAATTACTTTATTTTTCATATTAATATTTTTCATAGTGATTTCGCAAGCAGTTAATAGGGGTAACGCTGTTGGAGGAGATGTTGCAGCAGATCTAACTGCTAACAAGTTGCTTGTTAAAAATGATTCGAACAATTCCTCTGTCTATAGACGTTGGTATAATCCATCTCCACCGTCATATAGCCTTGTAGAAGAAACATCATGAAGAAAAAAAATCTTCCTGCACTACTAAAACAAAAATGTTAACAATAATGGGCATGGCATAATATTCTAGTGCATATCTTATCATTCAATTATATGTATAAAAACTGTTAATGATAGAATATTGAAATAAAAAGTATTTCAAAGAAAAATAATCACTTCTATTCTTGGTTGATGAAATTTATGTCATAATGACATAAATTTAAAGCGCGCTTACCTCTACGGAAAATACTAACGACTATTTACAGTCATAAGTTATTACTTTTACTTTTGAGATTCCAATATAAGGGAATTTTAGACTAATTACAGCTTAATCATAGTGATCTTGAAAAGTTAAATTTGACGAGATTGGGAAATAGTATTTTTATAAAAAATCAGTTTTTATTTTTTTTTCTCGAAAACTAACGCCGACAATTAACATGTAAAACTGGTAATTTCTAGCCTTATACCAGGGCCATACTTGTACCAAGTTTCAAATAAATAACTTTCAATTAAAGCTCAATTTTAGGGGTGGCTACAAGTGATGGAACACTCTGTACAGCTGATATAGTTTTTAATGTTCAGTGACAATTTCTCATGTTTTTTTCGCACACAAAATGTAATAATGCATTCAAGTACAGGTAGCTCTCGATTTACGCCGGCTCAATTTACGCCGATTCACAATAACGCCGCTGTGGAATTCACTGTTTCGCCGTGTACATAATTGGGTAATTCACCGATTCTTCCTATGTTAGACTGATTTTCGTTTCAGTGTTGAGCCGCGACGTTGTGAATTCTTTTTTCCAAAAACTGTGAGAGATCCGAAACTTTGAAATTTCATTTCTTTTTGTTAATATTTTTAATAAAAACATTTCACTTCATTTTATCTTAAAATACATTTTAAAAATTAAATTTATAATACACCTATCCCCCGATTTACACGATACTTTTTTACACGATTTAGCTTTTACACGGTTTTTAAAATAACGAATTCAAAATAAAATAGTAAAAATGAATATTTCAGATGAGTACATATTTCTACAATCATTTTTAAACTCCGTTCACTTGGTTATACATATTGGTGATTCCCCGTTTTTTATGCACAATAAAACTTCCTACGTATTCACGTAAATTACTGCAGTAAATTTGTGCCAGTAGAAAAGTGTACATCATTGTGTTTTTACTAATCGGAATTTTTTTAAACTTCATATTTACTGGTTAGCGATAAACAATTATTTTTTGTTGCATTTTTACAATTTTTTTCGCAATAAAATTTTAAACAATAGCAGTTTTTAATGGAGCATGAAGAGACCTTTCAAATGAGGTATCACAAGCCCCTACTTCCTATTTAAAAATTTGGGGATTGAAACTGTCACTCGAGGGGAGTTGAGTTTAGGGATGAAATTTTTACTTTGCAGGATATCATGTCATAAACGGGATTTTTTATAAATATGCACAATAATTGAGATACTGAATTTATTCCATTTGACTGCATATTTGTTATTTTATGAATGAACTGTTATTTTAATTTTTCAAAATATCTTATTAAATAAAATTACGTTAAATAAATGACGTTGTTTTCGATTTACACGGTTTTGCCTATAAAAAAACAATCTTCCGTGTAAATCGGGGGATAAAATGATTTGCTTGTTTTTTACTTATGTAGAACCTAACCCTATACATCACTGTAAATATGGGTTCTTTTTACGCCGATTCGATTTGCGCCGGCTTTTGTAAGAACGCAACTGCGGTGTAAACCGAGGGCTACCTGTACTTCTTTATTTCGGTATGATGGTGTCGCTTTACACTTTTTGGAGCGTGAAGAATAAATAAACGATATGAGACAAAATTAAAAAAATATCAGTATTTTAATTATTGAGCAAGTGTATACATTATTGCTAGTAAAAATATACTGTAAACTTACGTTTTAGCGTAAAAAATTAACTATATTTACAACATGCAGGGAAACTGATACAAAACCAAGCTGATCCAACGGACGGATCAATTATTTCATCTTTGATCCGGCTGTTGGAAGGCATTGGCCACTTAATGTAATATTGCAAATGATGGCACCCTGAGTACAAAACAGATCTACGCTAGCACTGGAATGATGAAAACGTTTCTTTTTAATTAAAATGTGCACTTTGCATAGTTTTGTGCTTGACGCACGGGTCTGTTAACACGTAATTGTTTGGCGCTGCGCGCGGTATACTATTATCACGAGGTATTTCAGGAAGTTTATCCCCCGGGTGCCGGTGGCTCACGGACTGGGGCTTCCTCGACGGCTTGTTGATGCGCGTGCTGCTCAAACCCGACACCGGGTACTTGATCTTGCTCGAGCTGATCGCCAGCCGCGGGTTCGCGTCGCTGGGATGCTTGGGCATCACGAACGCCTTGGTCTGCTTGATCAGCGACCGGTCGTTGCACAACGCGGAAATCAGCGGCAAATCCATCTTCTTGCTCTTTTCGCGCAGCGTCCGGATGTCCAGAGCGCCCGAATTCTTATCGTCGCCGTTCGGAAACTTCCCTCCTCTCTTTTCCGGCAAGGGAGGCGGCGGCGGCGGCGGAAGCCTCCGGAATCTCGGCGGCTGAGGCGCGTCCAGCGAATTGAGGATGTTGTCGTCCGAACGCGTCCGCATGAAGCGCCCGGGGCGGTTCGGCGGCAGCGGCGGCGGAGGGGGGTCCAAACTTCCCGTCGAGGAAATGCTAGGCGCCCCGTAGACCGGAAGTTGGACGTAAGTGTCCGACAAATTCTGACTGGAAGCGTAGCGATTCAAATAAGGCGTGGAACGGTAGAACACCGGAGGACTCTGCGCAAGTGCCGCAAGAAGCGAACCTTGCTTGGCCTCCAGGTACTCCTGCTTGCTGATGGCCGGCTCCTTCAGCGGAAACACAACAAAATCTACGTCGCTGTACATCTGCTGTTGGTACTGTTCGATCTGCGATCGAGATAGTTGGCTCGTGTAAACCGTCGCCAGAGGTGGCGGAGGAGGAGGCTGTCGAGGAGCCGGCGGAGGCGGCGGTAGGAAAGCACAAGGCACCAGCACCCCAGTTTTACTAGCCGCCACGTCCAAATAATTACTAGAAGAAATAATAGGAGCGGTGGGTAAGCGAGGTATTTTCGGAGGAATCGGCGGACCAACACTGGGAGAAGAGTAACTAGGAGAAGACGTCGCACCAACATGACTGGCGTGAGCCGTGAGGATGTTAGGACTCCGCGTCGTAATAAACCGGGCGGTGGCTTCTTCTGAAGGATACACAGGCGGAGGAATCGGAGTCACCGTTTCTGGATACGGCGGCGGGTCTCTCAGAGACAAATCAGACAAGCAACTAGAATCATCATAGTCGATGGAAGTTAATTTTGCAAGCTGCGACCCCGTGGGATACGGCGGCGGAGGCGGCCTGAAGCGCGTTTCCGCGCTGTCCACGCGCTTCGGCGGCACCGGCGCGTACCCTTGATAAGAAGAAGGCAAAGTCACGTAATCCGAATCTGAATCCAGAGTGTGGCTGACGCTCTTGCAGGAAGGATATCGGCCGACGATCAAATCCGTGAGTTCTTCTGCTGATAACAGCGTTTGCTGTTTGTCGGTTGGGTCGCTGCCGTCGCCACGGAAGGACCCGGAGTTGCTGACGTTCGAATTTGAACGGTCCCTGAACGGGCCGTCGATTTGGTCCTCTGGGTTGCTGAATGGTTCGCTGGCCGATGCGTACTGGTCGCTGGAACTGAGGGTGTATTGGTCGCTCGAGGCTAAGGTGTAGACTCCACTTGTGTGACTACTTGGCGCTGGACCTGCAGCTGAATATACTAATTCTCTCGTGTCTAACTCTATACAAGTGGCGTCGCTGACCGCTGAGTTTTGGGCCGTATGGGAGTAACCCAGTTCCAAGCTGCTGCTGGTGGACGGCCTCCTTCCTTTGATTTCTACGAGGAAAAAATGGAATTAATGGGTGGTATGAATAAAAGAGAGCAAAACCTTTTGCTCACGACCGTGCTCTGAGTATGAGTCTAAGCAAGAGATTTTGCTCACTATGAAGATATCATCCGGTCGATGTGAATAAAGAAGAGGTTTTGCTTATGATTTTGAGCAAATGCTCTGCAACTTGTGCATCTGGTCAGTACTAAATGCACAAATTCGGCCAATGAGGAAGGCAAATGACTTTCGTATAAAAATACAGTACAGTTCCTTTTCTTTGAATCCATAAAATTTTGTATTATTTTTTATTATCATATTATTTGTACAAGGTGAGTTAAGTTTTACCGCCCCGGCCATAATATCTATTAAAGATTGGGGGGAAAGTATGCAATTTACATGTTACATCAGTTGAAGTTTACAATTTCGATTAGTGCTACAAGTTTTCCAAATTTTTATTTGAAGCCAAAAAAGTAAAACAAAGAGTTTCGGGGAAAATTTCCATGTTTGGTTTTTTATTTCAAAATTTGTCAAATTATTCGTAGCATTGTTAATTGCAATTAGATTCGTTAAAAAATTATTGCTTTTTGAGTTAAATCAAATTTAACATAAAGCACGAAAAATGCTTTTATTTACGACTTTCCAACAATGGATAATACGGTCTACCGCGTAACAATACCTGATGATCGACCCATAAAACTGAAGGGAACGGCGTTTTAGTTGTTGCCAGACCCGTATTCTGGAATTTGTGAGAAAAATAAAATAAGTTTTTAATAGGTAAATATTAAGTTTATTTTATAAAAGATGCTCAAAGTGATTCCCCATTACCCATAAATTAAAAGCATTTCAAGCTTCTCCTCGACTGAGTATTGAAATGGCATGATTATATAGTGTGCCCATCGATATAGTATTTTTACAACTACAGAGGCGCAAAAGGCGCAATATTTTTAAAATGTGTTATTCAAATTTTTGTCAATCTTACACACTTTTTTAATTTTTTACATTTTGAAAACGTTCTTACATTTTAGCTGGAATCATTCGTACAATTATAAATTTGAATCCGCAAAATTTTTTTGAGCATATGCTCATTTCGTGTAAACAAATGGTTATGAGTAAAAGCAAATCATTATTAATACAGGGTGAGTTAAGTTTTACCGCCCGTGGCAAAATAGGCCT
The DNA here is from genome assembly GCA_949768715.1 of Dascillus cervinus. Taxonomy (NCBI): domain Eukaryota; kingdom Metazoa; phylum Arthropoda; class Insecta; order Coleoptera; family Dascillidae; genus Dascillus; species Dascillus cervinus. Next base: position 30,402,402 of record OX458319.1, on the reverse strand, counting down.
TTAAAATAATTTGTCAATTCTCATAAATTGCATGAGTAATTTTATATTATTAAGGTACATAGAAACCAAGAAAAAATCTTTTTTTTTAATCAGCTAAAATTTTGGCTTTCTTTCAATTACTAATTGCTCAATTTATTAGTTTTTTTTAAGTACGAACAGTAAAATATTTTCACACAATTTAGTGTAATTGAAATAATTTTACTAATTTGAGTTCATTAAATAAAGCCATTTCCATATTAGAGGGTATTTTTTTAAATGATTTACGACATAAGCTGACCAATTCACCTAACAATGGTATTGGTTTTGGGTACTTGGCTGATTATTTATGACAGTCATAAAGTTAAGTTAAAAAGTGCAACGTTACATTTTACAGGACCGGAATAAAGGTCTTCGATATTTCTTTAAAAGTTCACAACATCGTAACTAACAGCTACACGGTAATTATAATCATAATAAAAAATAATTTTTGTAATAGTAGATTTTAAAATTGATAAGAAAATCGCTTACCAGCTTCTAATTTTCGTTAGTATATCTGTCTAAAATTTTGTGTTTTAATTTTGCCGTCTGCAAAGTCAATATACCTATCGGTTATTGAACCTTCCCATAAAATAAATTGCATAGTTTACCCAAAGTTTAAAAACCTTGGTCACAACCCTAGGTCACTTTGTGAATAAAGAAACATTCACATTCGCAACAAATCTTCCAACACTTAAACATCGTTGGTAAAAAGTGAAAATTAAAACTTTGTTTTGTGGAATAGTGAACATTTGTGTTTAGTTCAGGTATAATCATGCCATTTCAATACTCAGTCGAGGGGAAACTTGAAATACTTTTAATTTATGGGTAATGGGGCATAACTTTGAGCATCTTTTATAAAATAAACTTAATATTTACCTGTTAAAAACTTATTTTATTTTTCTCACAAATTCCAGAATGCGGGTCTGGCAACAACTAAAACGCCGTTCCCTTCAGTTTTATGGGTCGATCATCAGGTATTGTTACGTGGTAGTCCGTATTATCCATTGTTGGAAAGTCATAAATAAAAGTATTTTTCGTGCTTCATGTTAAATTTGATTTAACTCAAAAAGTAATAATTTTTTAACGAATCAAATTGCAATCAACAATGATACGAATAATTTGACAAATTTTGAAATAAAAAACCAAACATGGAAATTTTACCCGAAACTCTTTGTTTTACTTTTTTGGATTAAAATAAAAATTTGTAAAACTTGTAGCACTAATTGAAAGTGTAAACTTCAACTGATGTAACATGTAAATTGCATACTTTCCCCTCAATCTTGAATAGATATTATGGCCGGGGTGGTAAAACTTAATTCACCCTGTACAAACAGGAGCAAAACCTTATACTCCAACCTTTTACTACGAGCATATGCTTTGAGATTCTCATATAGCATCTGCTCTTTTTTATTCATACCGCCCAATATCTTTTTCAAAAGATGTGAGCCACTTACTGTTTTGTACTGGAGTGACGATGACCGTGCTGCAAGAAGAACTGCATTGGGAACTCGTGCACTTGCCACCGACAGTTTTCGACGAACTTTCGCTGTTGGTTTGCTTCCCGTTGTCCGAGTCTTCTTCTTTAATTTGGACCGTTGTGAGCACCGCGGCGGCGGACGCCGCCGAAGTCCGACTGCTCGCCGGCGCGCTGTCCAGCAGATGCGCCAACGCCAAGCTCTCGGTGGACGGAGCAGGAGGACTGTTAATCATAATCTCAAGTTCGTCTTCCGAATGCACGCGATCACTGACAATTCCAGACGTGGTGTTGGACGACGTGCTCGAGATCACCGACACCCTCTGGTCGCAATCCCACCTCCGGCGGTCTTCCTCCTCGCGCCGCACCTCGCACAGCCTCGGCGCCACCGCCATGCTGAACTGGTGCGTCGCCTTGCACAACGCCAACAACAGCCGACTCTTTTCATCGCTGCTGGTGTATAACGTGAGCTTCTCGTGCCCTGTTCGTATCTCGAACTTCTTCCGCTCGAAGCTCAGTTTTCCAATCGAGCTCCAGAGGAACGTCGACGGGGGGTTGTTGTCCGGACAGACGCGCAGGCCTTTCGCGCAGACCGCCAGCAGGAGCGACCCTGGCGAGGGCTCGTTCTTCGACCCCCGCAGCCTGAAAACGTGCGCGTTCACCGGCTCCTGGAGCTGGCAGGCTTCTAGTATGAAGCGCGCGCGCGCTTCCTCCTTGGAGAGGCCGCGGTGGGTTCGGTGCGCGGCCTCGACTGCCCTCAAGGCCACCGGCCCACGTAGTCCTGGTGGGACGTAGTCCTCCGGGCGGAAGGTGGTCGCCTCGGAGCGGTCCTCCACGTCCGCTTGCAGCGCCAGGCCGGTGAGGTGCGTGGTGTACTCCGCGGCCGCCCCCGAGGCCGTGTTGAGCCGCAGCTGGGAGTAGTAGTGGTGGCGGGTGGTCTCATCTCGCAGCAGAAGAGGGCTATCGACGTAGAACTGCACTCGGAAGTAGAAAGCGAGCGCTGGCCGTCCGTTGGCGTCCAGGCCGTGGCTGTGCGACGAGCGCCAGCTCTTGGGCGCGTATTTGGACAGCTTGCTGTCCGGCTCCGCGAATAGGTATTCGCCATCTGCAACAACAAGAAGATTTACTCATCCGACTGTACTAACTGGCGAGGAATGTGGCAGCGCCGGACCGCATTCCGACCTCCCGCCCTCTTTACGTCTGTCCGTACACTCCTGGCCCTATCAATATTTGTATTGCAACATTTTGATAACTCCACTAATCAATCGCCGTGTGAGGGAAATGCGGAAAACGGAAAGCGGAGCCGAGGCGGCCGCGGTGACCAACGCGCGCTTTTTAGAGGCGCCAGAAGACATTTAAATATTCTAATTAGTCGGCTAATCAGCCTAGTGGCAGATCGCGCGCAAAAATCGGAAAATACCTTGAGAACGACCCTCGACTTATGGGCGAGACTGTACCGGGCCGGGCACATTCCCTGAGGTATACAAATGATCCTGATCCCCTTCCCCTCGGCTCGCGGCTACCTGTCTTTAGCTATGGCGTGCATTGTTTTTTTGGCCCAGTTTTTTAGCCTGCGGTCGCGTTCATTTTTTATTGACCTGACTTAAGATTATGATGCTACCAAATACCTCTCCGGAACAAAAAGTCGACTGCGTGTGGAACCCTTCGGTCCTGGCGGGACGCCTGTCCCATTTGAAGTACGGTTTGTGAAAGGCTGTTTACCGAAAAGGCGAAAAAAAATTTTTCCTATTATTTTACGAATTAATGTGATTATACGTTACTGAAATGAAGGATGGTTGTGTGTTTCGTAATCAAATTTTATTTTCGAGTAATGACTTTGATGTTGTGTTCTGATAAAAAAAAGTTGAACAATGTAATCATTGTAGGAAGGCTTATTATCATTTTTTTGATTTAAATTACGGCCAACGTTACGAAAATCAATGCTTTCTTCGTCTCCAACTATAACATCAATGAATTAAAAATGTATTATGTTAATATAAAAAATAATCAAAAATAGACTTCTCTCAACTGTACTAAACCTAAACATAAAAGTTGATCTAATTCCAAATAAATAAAATTACATCTATGACTTAAATATCAAAACTCCAAGCATTTATTATCAAAATTTGAACTTCAAAGGTTGCTAAATATTTTTATGACTTCTCTGAATTGAATTACAAATTTTAATTCCCAATTAGGAAAAATTAAACCAAAATTTTGTTTTATAACTTTTAAAACACAAATACCAAAAGTTCTAACGTTTATTTTCAAAATTAAAACTTCAAAAATGACTAATTATTTTTATGACTTCTCTGAATATAAAAGTTACCCTAAATCCTATTAGACCAAATTAAAATCAGATGTTGTTTTATGATTTTTAAATACACAAATTTGAGAAGTTTAAACGTTTATTCTCAAAACTACAACTTTAACATTTTTTAAAATATTTTTATGACTTCTCTGAAGTATACTAAATCTAAGTTTCAAACTGACTCAAATTTCCATTAGACAAAATTAAACCAAAATTTTGTTTTATAACTTTTAAACCAAAAATACCAAAAGTTGAAACGTTTATTTTCAAAATTTAAACTTCAAAAATTACTAAATATCTTTATGACTTCTCTGAACTGTACTAAATCTGAATATAAAAATTACGCTAAATCCTATTAGACCAAATTAAAATCATATGTTGTTTTACGACTCTTAAAAACACAAATTTGAGAAGTTCAAACGTTTATTCTCAAAACTACAACTTTAAAATTTTTAAATATTTTTATGATTTCTCTGAAGTATACTAAATCTAAGTTTTAAACTGATTCAAATTCCCATTAGATAAAATTTTGTTTTATGACATTTAAAGCACAAATACCAAAAGTTGAAACGTTTATTTTCAAAATTTAAACTTCAAAAATGACTAAATATTTTTATGACTTCTCTGAATTACAAATTTATTCAATTCCCAATTAGATAAAATTAAAACAATATTTTGTTTTATGACTTTCAAAACACAAATACCAAAAATTCCATCATTATTCACAAAATTGCAACTTTAAAATTTTCTAAATATTTTTCTGACTTTTCTGAAGTATACTAAACCTAAGTTTCATACTGACTCAAATTTTCATTAGACAAAATTAAAACTAAATTTTGTTTTATGACCTTTGAAACACAAATACTAAAAGTTCTAACGTTTATTTTCAAAATTAAAACTTCAAAAATGACTAATTATTTTTATGACTTCTCTGAATATAAAAGTTACCCTAAATCCTATTAGACCAAATTAAAATCAGATGTTGTTTTATGATTTTTAAATACACAAATTTGAGAAGTTTAAACGTTTATTCTCAAAACTACAACTTTAAAATTTTTAAAATATTTTTCTGACTTCTCTGAAGTATACTAAACCTAAGTTTCAAACTGACTCAAATTCTCATTAAACAAAATTAAAACTAAATTTTGTTTTATGACCTTTAAAACACAAATACTAAAAGTCCAAACGTTTATTTTCAAAATTTAAACTTCAAAAATGACTAAATATTTTTATGACTTCTCTGAATTACAAATTTATTCAATTCCCAATTAGATAAAATTAAAACAATATTTTGTTTTATGACTTTCAAAACGCAAATACCAAAAGTTCAAACATTTATTCTCAAAATTACAACTTTAAAACTTTCTAAATATTTTTACGACTTTACTGAAGTATACTAAACCTAAGTTTCAAACTGGCTCAAATTCTCATTAGACAAAATTAAAACTAAATTTTGCTTTATGACCTTTCAAACACAAACACTAAAAGTTCAAACGTTTATTTTACAAAATTTCTTCTCTGAACTGCACTAAACCTGAACTACAAATTTATTCAATTCTCAATTAGATAAATTTAAAACAATATTTTATTTTATGACTTTCAAAACACAAATACCAAAAATGCAATCATTATTCACAAAATTGCAACTTTAAAATTTTCTAAATATTTTTACGACTTCTCTGAAGTACACTAAACTTAAGTTTCAAACTGACTCAAATTCCCATTAGACAAAATTAAGACAACATTTTGCTTTATGACTTTTACAGCACAAATATCTTCAAAATTGGAACTACAAAAGTTACTAAATATTTTACGACTTCCCTGAACTATACTAAACTTAAGTTTCAAACTGACTCAAATTCCCATTAAGACTAAATTTTGTTTTATGACTTTTACAGCACAAATATCTTCAAAATTTGAACTACTAAAGTTACCAAATATTTTTCTGACTTCTCTGAACTGTACTGAAGAGAACATCTAATTCGTATTAGACAAAATTAAGATTGGACCTGGTTTTCTTCAAAACAGATTGGAATTGAAATGTGGAGAAGTTGGAAGGGTGAAATGGTGAAATGGAAGCTCACCGCAGATTAGAGCCAAGCCGAACAACTCGGTGTCCAGCATCCCTTGCTGCGAGAAGTGCAGACATGTTTGCTCGTACAGTTCCCGCACCCTGGACTTGACTTGCACTATGAAGTAGAGCGTCTGCTGGTGCAGCAGGTGGAGCGCCAAGAAGCGGGCGGCCGGAGGAAGCGCTGCTGCGGGGCTACATGCGGCCAAAGGGGCGCTCACCGTGCACAGGCCGGCGCGCATGACCCGCGCATCTCTTCAGGGGAGCGCCCGCTCAACTGGAAAAAAAACCACATTAACCATCGAAATTGCCCCAGAAACGTTAAAATTGGTTTCTGGCGAATTTACATGCATAAATAATCGGGCGCATAAACACAGGGACACGCGTACAGATGAACACATAGATTTATAAGCAGGTGCCAGTACGTGTACGTGTGTGCGTGAGTGTGTGTGTGTCTCGAAGGTCGTCTGCATTCCGGGCAGCGGCGCCCGTGAGCTGCATTTACCAAATTATTGTTATTAGCCGACCAATTAAACAAACGCGCATCCCTCGGACGCTGCCCATTTATTATAGCTACGGGGCTGCTCCGGTCGCTCCGGACACATTCCTCATCAACGGCGCATTAGCTTTTTCATCTCGATCTGAGCCTCAGTTTTGGCGACCGCAGGGTTCATAGCACTTGTAATGCCAAAAAATAGTGACTTACCAGAAGAGAAAAGTGACTAAATTGTGACTTTTTGAAATATTGAAAATAAATTTAACACATTTTAAGTAGTAAAGATATTTACATTGAAAAATAATTTATAATAAACTCCAAAATAAAATCAAATATTCTTAACAAACTTAAACAAAATTATGATAATTAAATCATTTTTTACATTTATTTTTGCAACACAATTATCTTGAAATATTGAAAATAAATTTAACACATTTTAAGTAGTAAAAATATTTACATTGAAAAATAATTTATAATAAACTCCAAAATAAAATCAAATATTCTTAACAAACTTAAACAAAACAAAATAAAATGACTATGATAATTAAATCATTTTTTACATTTATTTTTGCAACACAATTATCTTGAAATATTGAAAATAAATTTAACACATTTTAAGTAGTAAAAATATTTACATTGAAAAATAATTTATAATAAACTCCAAAATAAAATCAAATATTCTTAACAAACTTAAACAAAACAAAATAAAATGACTATGATAATTAAATCATTTTTTACATTTATTTTTGCAACACAATTATCTTGAAATATTGAAAATAAATTTAACACATTTTAAGTAGTAAAAATATTTACATTGAAAAATAATTTATAATAAACTCCAAAATAAAATCAAATATTCTTAACAAACTTAAACAAAACAAAATAAAATGACTATGATAATTAAATCATTTTTTACATTTATTTTTGCAACACAATTATCTTGAAATATTGAAAATAAATTTAACACATTTTAAGTACTAAAAATATTTACATTGAAAAATAATTTATAATAAACTCCAAAATAAAATCAAATATTCTTAACAAACTTAAACAAAACAAAATAAAATGACTATGATAATTAAATCATTTTTTACATTTATTTTTGCAACACAATTATCTTGAAATATTGAAAATAAATTTAACACATTTTAAGTACTAAAAATATTTACATTGAAAAATAATTTATAATAAACTCCAAAATAAAATCAAATATTCTTAACAAACTTAAACAAAACAAAATAAAATGACTATGATAATTAAATCATTTTTTACATTTATTTTTGCAACACAATTATCTTGAAATATTGAAAATAAATTTAACACATTTTAAGTAGTAAAAATATTTACATTGAAAAATAATTTATAATAAACTCCAAAATAAAATCAAATATTCTTAACAAACTTAAACAAAACAAAATAAAATGACTATGATAATTAAATCATTTTTTACATTTATTTTTGCAACACAATTATCTTGAAATATTGAAAATAAATTTAACACATTTTAAGTAGTAAAAATATTTACATTGAAAAATAATTTATAATAAACTCCAAAATAAAATCAAATATTCTTAACAAACTTAAACAAAATAAAATGACTATGATAATTAAATCATTTTTTACATTTATTTTTGCAACACAATTATCTTGAAATATTGAAAATAAATTTAACACATTTTAAGTACTAAAAATATTTACATTGAAAAATAATTTATAATAAACTCCAAAATAAAATTAAATATTCTTAACAAACTTAAACAAAACAAAATAAAATGATTATGATAATTAAATCATTTTTTACATTTCTTTTTGACCCAAAATTACCTTGAAATATTGAAAATAAATTTAACACATTTTAAGTAGTAAAGATATTTACATTGAAAAATAATTTATAATAAACTCCAAAATAAAATTAAATATTCTTAACAAACTTAAACAAAACAAAATAAAATGATTATGATAATTAAATCATTTTTTACATTTCTTTTTGACCCAAAATTACCTTGAAATATTGAAAATAAATTTAACACATTTTAAGTACTAAAAATATTTACATTGAAAAATAATTTATAATAAACTCCAAAATAAAATTAAATATTCTTAACAAACATAAACAAAACAAAATAAAATGACTATGATAATTAAATCATTTTTTACATTTATTTTTGCAACACAATTATCTTGAAATATTGAAAATAAATTTAACACATTTTAAGTAGTAAAAATATTTACATTGAAAAATAATTTATAATAAACTCCAAAATAAAATCAAATATTCTTAACAAACTTAAACAAAATAAAATGACTATGATAATTAAATCATTTTTTACATTTATTTTTGCAACACAATTATCTTGAAATATTGAAAATAAATTTAACACATTTTAAGTACTAAAAATATTTACATTGAAAAATAATTTATAATAAACTCCAAAATAAAATTAAATATTCTTAACAAACTTAAACAAAACAAAATAAAATGATTATGATAATTAAATCATTTTTTACATTTCTTTTTGACCCAAAATTACCTTGAAATATTGAAAATAAATTTAACACATTTTAAGTAGTAAAGATATTTACATTGAAAAATAATTTATAATAAACTCCAAAATAAAATTAAATATTCTTAACAAACATAAACAAAACAAAATAAAATGACTATGATAATTAAATCATTTTTTACATTTATTTTTGCAACACAATTATCTTGAAATATTGAAAATAAATTTAACACATTTTAAGTAGTAAAAATATTTACATTGAAAAATAATTTATAATAAACTCCAAAATAAAATCAAATATTCTTAACAAACTTAAACAAAATAAAATGACTATGATAATTAAATCATTTTTTACATTTATTTTTGCAACACAATTATCTTGAAATATTGAAAATAAATTTAACACATTTTAAGTACTAAAAATATTTACATTGAAAAATAATTTATAATAAACTCCAAAATAAAATTAAATATTCTTAACAAACTTAAACAAAACAAAATAAAATGATTATGATAATTAAATCATTTTTTACATTTCTTTTTGACCCAAAATTACCTTGAAATATTGAAAATAAATTTAACACATTTTAAGTAGTAAAGATATTTACATTGAAAAATAATTTATAATAAACTCCAAAATAAAATTAAATATTCTTAACAAACTTAAACAAAACAAAATAAAATGATTATGATAATTAAATCATTTTTTACATTTCTTTTTGACCCAAAATTACCTTGAAATATTGAAAATAAATTTAACACATTTTAAGTAGTAAAGATATTTACATTGAAAAATAATTTATAATAAACTCCAAAATAAAATTAAATATTCTTAACAAACATAAACAAAACAAAATAAAATGACTATGATAATTAAATCATTTTGTACATTTCTTTTTGCAACAAAATTATCTAATACGACAGTCTTTCTTTAAAGAATATCTTTATTTAATAAGTCAACTTCTTTCGTTTTCTCTTCTTTTTTTCTCCTCGTCATCAACCCTTCAAGTAAGACTTGAGCAACACCTGCTTCGTAATATCATTTTTTTCTAGTGCTAGTTTCAATTTTCTATGGTTTTCATCCAGTAGCTTCACTACGACTAGTTGTTCATATGACTTCTCTTTAATTTTGTCTTCAAACTGTTTTTCCAAACCAATTTTTTTTATGTTTTCTAAACTCTTCCATTTTTTGTTTCCCTCCTTCAAGCTCTTGCTTTCTTTGATTTTCTTCAACTTTTGATTGCTGTTTTTTCGATTTTCCAAGCTCTAAATAACTTTTATATGAATTATAAGCTCTACGCCCCATATTTAGAAGTTCTTGTGTTATTGGAACCAATTCTATTTGATTATTATATTTTTTTAAACCACTACGAATACGTAACTTGTTATTCAGTGTTCGTAGACTCAATTTGCCTTGTCTGGAGTTACAATTTTCTCCGAAAGGGAAAATCCCCTTTCAACTGATGCACTTCCATGTGCCAAAGATAGACACATTTTAACAACATGAAATAATTCTTTAGTGTTTAAAAGATAACCAAAATTCGTCTACTCTTAGGTTTCCATCAAAATTTCTCTTCTCCTCTAATAAGACCAACCGCAGTAATTTGAATTCATCACATACTTTTTTCACAGCAATGTCTATTGGAAGAGTATTACAAACGTTAATCCTATCAGGCACTTTAGTAACATTATTTGGGCCATGAAAAATATTTCAACGACACTAATTTCAAGGCAGACTTATTTATTAAATGATGAACAGCTTCCATATAAAAATGTTGTCAACGTTTTAAAAAAATTAATTGTTCCTTCTCAGGTAGCTTCCCAAGTTCTTGTTGAGTTTTTACTCCACAATTTAATGCCTTCAATGGCAAAAAGAATTCGTGACGATACAAACATCTTTAGTATTCGCAAGCACATTATCAAAATCAACAGCTGCTTCTTTTTTCAAAATTTGAGTAATATAGTCTTAGTTAACTCTTTTAATTCTGAATATAATACTTGAATTAACGGTTCATCCTTTTGGAAAATTTCCGTAAATTTTGTAAAAATGTGCGAAACATTCTATAAAATAAAGATCCATAATAGAAGTTGTATTTTTAAAAAAATAATAATAACATCTTTGTAAGATTTAGTTTTGAAATAAACTCCAGAAAATATTGCTTTATTCCTGAATACTGTTCTGTACGGCTGATAGCTGGACCTGACGTTAACCACCACATATTTTATAAATTTTTGTGAAGATAACTTTAGATTACTCTGAATTTTCTCAGTCTGTTAATCGTAATGGCCAACCATCAAGGAAATGATACAGAGCAATGATAAAATCACTTACTTCACTTGAGAACTTTTGTAATCCTTTTAAAAAAGAATTGTGAACAATGTGAATATTTTTACTTCGTACCAAAATAGTGAAAAAAGTGATTTTAGGGACCAATAATGACCTAAAAGCTAAAATAGCGACAGATCACTAAATAGTGACCTCACTACGGGTCCGCCGAACGGGAATTTAAAAATGAAAAGTCTCCAAGCGAAACCGGCCGGGTCCGGCGAGTCCGTGGCGCAAATTTCATTGATCAGTTCGCGAGTTTCAAAAATGGTACGGACAGTCAGTCGAATCGAGAAAAAGTCGGAACGAGTATGGCAACATCCCACGTTCGGCCGGTTGGATGACTTCCTTTTAAAGATACTCGTCGCACACTCGCGGCGAAATGAAAAAACCCGACAAAACATAAATTCAGTATCGAAATTTCTAATTTTAACTCGCCGGGATTAAAATAACGCACTTATCCGCGGAATGGACCTCGAAACCAGTTTATCATCGCGACAAAATGGCAAATTTATTATTCAGATTTAACGATCCATTCTTTCACTCGGACGAATTTTAATTTGACCGTAAAATTTCGCAATGAACGTTTCATGAATCGAAACCATTTTTATCAACTTCTGCCTGCACATCTGTCCATTCAGATACTTGCTGGAAAAACAAAGCAATCCGAATCGAATTTATGCAAGGATGAAGTGACACAACAACTTCAAGAAACCTTCCAAACAATGTGACAGTCTATTCCGACATTTCTTCCATTTTTAACCTGATAATTTCGAATTTTTGACGTTACCCTAAAATTTGACAATTATCTCAAGAACATCAAAAGCTTTGTAAACAATGTAATACTCAAAAACTATCCTGCAATGTTTTCCTACAATCTATTCCGATATTTCTTAATGATAATATTGTCATCGTTTTAAACGTAATTTGATGATTTTCAATTTTTAATGTTACCCAAAAAAATTGATAATTATCCCAAGAACATCAAAAGCTCTGTAAACAATGTAATACTCAAAAACTATCCTGCAATGTTTTCCTACAATCTATTCCGATATTTCTTAATGATAATATTGTCATCGTTTCAAACGTAATTTGATGATTTTCAATTTTTAATGTTACCCAAAAAAATTGAAAATTATCCCAAGAACATCAAAAGCTCTGTAAACAATGTAATACTCAAAAACTATCCTGCAATGTTTTCCTACAATCTTTTCCGATATTTCTTAATTATAATATTGTCATCGTTTCAAACGTAATTTGATGATTTTCAATTTTTAATGTTACCCAAAAAAATTGATAATTATCCCAAGAACATCAAAAGCTTTGTAAACAATGTAATACTCAAAAACTATCCTGCAATGTTTTCCTACAATCTATTCCGATATTTCTTAATGATAATATTGTCATCGTTTCAAACGTAATTTGATGATTTTCAATTTTTAATGTTACCCAAAAAAATTGAAAATTATCCCAAGAACATCAAAAGCTCTGTAAACAATGTAATACTCAAAAACTATCCTGCAATGTTTTCCTACAATCTTTTCCGATATTTCTTAATTATAATATTGTCATCGTTTCAAACGTAATTTGATGATTTTCAATTTTTAATGTTACCCAAAAAAATTGATAATTATCCCAAGAACATCAAAAGCTCTGTAAACAATGTAATACTCAAAAACTATCCTGCAATGTTTTCCTACAATCTATTCCGATATTTCTTAATGATAATATTGTCATCGTTTCAAACGTAATTTGATGATTTTCAATTTTTAATGTTACCCAAAAAAATTGAAAATTATCCCAAGAACATCAAAAGCTCTATAAACAATGTAATACTCAAAAACTATCCTGCAATGTTTTCCTACAATCTTTTCCGATATTTCTTAATTATAATATTGTCATCGTTTCAAACGTAATTTGATGATTTTCAATTTTTAATGTTACCCAAAAAAATTGAAAATTATCCCAAGAACATCAAAAACTCTGTAAACAATGTAATACTCAAAAACTATCCTGCAATGTTTTCCTACAATCTTTTCCGATATTTCTTAATTATAATATTGTCATCGTTTCAAACGTAATTTGATGATTTTCAATTTTTAATGTTACCCAAAAAAATTGAAAATTATCCCAAGAACATCAAAAGCTCTGTAAACAATGTAATACTCAAAAACTATCCTGCAATGTTTTCCTACAATCTTTTCCGATATTTCTTAATGATAATATTGTCATCGTTTCAAACGTAATTTGATAATTTTGAATTTTTAACGTTACCCAAAAACTTGAAAATTATCCCAAGAACATCAAAAGCTCTGAAAACAATGTGCTAGTCAAAAACTATTCTGTACTATCTTCCTACAGTCTACTCTGATATTTCTTAATGATAATATTGTCATCATTTCAAACGTAATTTGATGATTTTGAATTTTTGACGTTACCCGAAAACTTGAAAATTATACCAAAAACATCAAAAGCTCTGAAAACAATATGCTAGTAAAAACTATTCTGTACTATCTTCCTACAGTGTATTCCGATATTACTTAGTGATAATTATCATCTTGTCAAACGTATGATGATTCTGAATTTTTGACGTTAGCCTAAAACTTAAAAATTATCCCAAATACATGAAAAGTTCTGCAAACAATGTTAGCTCTTTCTACAGTCTATTCTGAAACTTCTTCGTGACAAATATAATTTTTGGGTAGATAAATCATTGTATGAAACGAGCAGCTTTTACACGTCGGGGCCAGTGACGTCACACGGCAATTATAAATGTTTTGATATATTCTAAAACAATTTTTTTTACATTGGATTTTTACCAAATAGTTTTTAATAGTTCTGACTACAATAATTTAAGATTAAATAATAATTTAAAAAGATTTTTTTTGTGTATTCTTAAAGCAATTATTTACGTGGCTCATGGCTCCCCTATAATAAAATTGATGCTAACGTTTCATAAATTCAAAAAGGATGTAAAATTGTTATTACATAATTAATAACGTTTGATAATTCCAGTAACAATAAATTTATGAAGTCATCTTGCTGCACTAAATTTCAGCGACCATTAAATATTTTAATGCACCCTTCTCGCATCCTACGGATAGTAATTTTATTACGAATAATTTAGCCATAAACGATAAGATGGGAACTAAAGCCCATCATATAAATTATCAATTGAGACCGAGGTAATAAACCACCTCATTAACATGGCCGGTAATGGGAAAAGTCCTAGATGGTCATTATAATATTAATTATTTAAAAGAGACGTACAACTACATTAGCAGGTATGCTGGAACTTCCTGCATCGGATTCTCACATTCTAGTTTGTGGAATTTTTAACCACAACTCCCTACAATTTCTGAGCCTCATATTTCATTCGGATTGCTAACGGCCGATCTAATTGCGAGCGCCATTTTAATCAACGAGAGATTCAATTAGACCGAGCGATTTTTTTTGGGTAAAATGAGCCTCGGTGAGGCGACGAGGCGCCCTGTATTGGTTTCCAACAGGAACTTCTCAGCCTCAAGTCATAAAGTAGATAAAATCGCGTCGTAAAGGATGCACTTAAATTTGCGATAAATTCACCGTTCCCTGAATCTATTTTTGCCGTTTCTGCAATTTTTAAAAATGTCAAATTGTGGTGGGTCTCGGAAAAAAAATTATTTATCAATGTGCAACATTCACTTCTCGCAGCAAAAAAGTCGCGAATAAAAACGTGCTTATTGTAAGTTCATGTGCAATTTTTGGAATTGGAATTCATTTTTTATGTAATTAAATTAGCTTATTATTTTCCAAAAATTTGAACAAAAGACTATGGGAAACGATTTTTGGTTGCCTTCAATAAAAGTAAAAATATTTTCGGCTTGTTGCATAACGTATTGCAACATTCCTCTTCTTAAAAAATACCGGTTTGTTATCTTATTCCAGTTGTAATAATATCTATTGATAAAATGGTTACATAAAATGTCTATTTAAAGGTTATCGCTATTAGCATCGATTGAAACGGCTAAAATAAATAAAATAAAACGATTTAATTTATCTTAATCAATGATTAATCCAATAACAATTTTTACATTTTCTGAAATACGCACAGAAAATTATTATTTGTATTCGTAACAAAATTACTATTCGTAGGATGCGAGAAGAGTGTGGATTAAAATATTTAATGGTCGCTGAAATTTAATGCAGTAAGATGACTTCATAAATTTATTGTTACTGAAATTAACAAACGTTATTAATTATGTAATAACAATTTTACATCCTTTTTGAATTTATGTAATGTTAGAATTTTATTATAGGGGAGCCATGAGCCACGTAAATAATTGCTTCAAGGAGCACGATACACAAAAAAAATCTTTTAAAATTATTATTTAATGTTAAATTATTGTAGTCAGAACTATTAACCTTCCAGTAGTCGCATGCGGAGTCTCGCTCCGCACTACTACGTTTTTTTGCATTTCCAAGGAATTTCCCATCCTCTTGAACGGCCGTTTTTTCATATTAAAAAAAACATTAATTTATTGTAAATTTTGAGGTTGTTTGACAAATCGTCAAGTTAATATTGGTTTGTTCAATATTCACTTTTTGGGGATAGTGGGTTATAGATGTCGCAGACAGATTGTAGAATCCGCTACAATACAAACCGGCTAGCCGCATTATAAAACGGCTCGGTTTTGTAAATCGGCTGGTTAACGTTTAGGCGGGTTGTAATACGGCTAAACGTTGGTCAGTCTTACTGTAACGACGTTTCGCGTTCTCCAATGCAACAAAATGGCGGGGAAAATGGATTTTATATAAAGAAAACCTTTCCTTGTAGCTATGACAAATATAAAGTCATAACTATAAGGAAAAGGTTTAACTCAATATAAAAGGTTTTTTTTAATAAAATGTCCAACAATTCTTCCTTTATCAAACGGACTGAGTTATTCAGCGATTCATAAAACACCTAAAATTTTCAGTCAAATTGTAAAAATTCTCTGTTCATTCTATATTTTACAATCTCCCCAATTATTTACAAAACGACTGAATTTACAATTCGCCGCCGACATCTACAATATGGCTGATTGTCGCCCTACATTACACATAGTCAACATTCCGGCTAAACAATCTCCCTAAACGTTAATCAGCTGTTTTACAAAACAGAGCTGCTTTGTAAAGTGGCCAGCCGCTTCATATTGCGGCGGATTCCACAATATGGCTGCGACATGTACACCAAAGTTTAAGTTAAAGTTTAAGTTAAAATTAGCTTGTTCAATGGTCCACAAGAGAACCAGTAAAATAAAAAGTTTTCAGTATTTATTTTGTACAATATCTAGTAAAATTATTAAAATTTTGTGTTGTAGGTAGTTTTCATTAAAGTTTTTTTAAAATTTTTTCTGCTCAAAACTTTTTTTTTAATGACATAACAACTTAATAATAATAATAATATTATTGGTCTACTCTAATAATTTTACCATACAATTTTGAAATTTTAGGACTGATTATTTAGAAAACTTTCCTCTTCAAGGTCAAACGCATTTAACATTTCCGTACTCAGAAAAATATGCTGCATCCAAATTCGTGAACAAGAATATGGGGTGCAATTTAAAAAGATTGATATGAGAATGGCAATAACAATAACAATAACATGGTGCGACTACTGGAAGGTTAATTATGTAATAACAATTTTGCATACTTTTTGAATTTATGAAACGTTAACATGAATTTTATTATAGGAGAGCCATGAGCCACGTAAATAATTGCTTCAAAAAAAAAAATCCCGGCAAGTAAACCTTTTACATTTTCAATTGGCGTGATGGTTAAACGAACTTTGGAAATGTTGCAAAATTTGCGCTATATAAAAAAAATCCGAGTTGTTTATCTTGTGCGGAGTTAAACACGTGTCGCTGGAACCATGTTTGCAATCTGCAACTC
This sequence comes from Dascillus cervinus, assembly GCA_949768715.1. Classification (NCBI taxonomy): domain Eukaryota; kingdom Metazoa; phylum Arthropoda; class Insecta; order Coleoptera; family Dascillidae; genus Dascillus; species Dascillus cervinus. The sequence goes on along the minus strand of OX458319.1, from coordinate 30,385,289 downwards.
CGGCAAGTGATTATTAAGTCGTGTGTGCGAAAATGGCTGAAAATGGATGCTTGGCGGCCAGAAACAAAAATAATTTTATTGCGTTCCTCACACCGGTGATTACGATTAGCTCGAGACTGCACTTAAAAAGCGCTTAGATGCAGCATTAAACTGTCCTGATGGGCCAGATGTAATGCAGCGGGCAAGAGGAGAAAAAAAACGATCCCCGGCGCGCTAGGGGGTGCCCTATTAAGAAAACCAAACAGACCTGACCATTAATAACGAAAAAAATAACGACCGGTTGAAAATTGACTGAAAGTTTTAATTTACATCCTCTGGGGCGAGGCTTTTTCAACTGGCAATTCCGTTGGCTCGGGGCACAAAACCTAAATCGCAGATCGCTCGGGTCGACTTTTTATGGGTTAATTCGAGATTGGGTTGTGGATTTAAACCGATTTTTGGGCATAAAACTTATCTAAATGGGTGGTATTAATGAAGTGGCTTTGATTTATTTTGGCGGGTGAAGATGGACGCTTTCATTGTTTTCAAGTTTTTAAGTTTTTGAAGAACTTTAAAGAAGGTAGATTAATTTAAAAAGCAGAACATTTCGTTGAGTTGATTGGAATGTAAAAGTTTTATAAAATCGAAAAGAAACGTTTCAAGCACTCGGTCCTTGGCATATTTGTGAATAAAATAACTTCGGTTGTTGATGTTGACTATAAATTTTAATTCGTCCTCCACCGACGAACCAGAAATAACCGAAACGCGTACAGGAAGTTCAGGTGACAAAACCATAAATATGTTGGTGTAATTCCAGCGATATTTTAATCAACTCGACTATAATAAAATTGTGAAAGACTATCCAACTGCTCAGTTTGTAATTTGGTTATTATTCTGATTGAATTTGGTTTTGATTTTTTAAATTACAGTAGAATCCGGTTATAACGGCTTCGGTTATAGCGAACTACCGGTTATAACGAACTTTATTCCAAATCGCAACATTCTCCTCTATGTAACAATGTAAAAATTAATTGGTTATAACAAACTCGGATATAACGAACTATCGGATATAAACAAACCTGAAAAAGCCGAAATTAATAAAATTTCAATCGATAACGAACTTTGCATTGTATATAATGCGTTATAACCTTTGAATCTGATGATGACTTGTCATTAAATGAGTAGTAGTTACAAAAAATAGAAACAAAGGGAACGTGAATTTCAGCAATTGAAGGGCTCTATGCAAGAAGTACCTTAGTCACTTTCATATTCTGTGATATTTGAGATTTGATGTTTCAATGTTCAATGATCTTTTTTACTAAAGTGAGTCTTCTTTAGTAAAAAAAGATCAGTCAAAATCAAAACAATCAAACAGAAATATAAATCTCAAATATCACAGAATATGAAAAGTGACTTAGGTACTTCTTGCATAGAGCCCTTCAATTAGAAAATTTTTTTTTTTGTAAACTTAAACAGAATGACAATTTATTAGTTACAACAGAATATTTTGGTATTTGTGATAGATAAAAATGGCCAAAAAGAAGCCAATGAGGAATGAGGATGAGCCGGAAACACCAGCATACAGATTTTATCTACACAGTAAGCTGTGAGAAGTATTAACAACATTCGTAATTTTTTACAGTTTTACGGTGTGCCGAACTCGATTATTGAAAATCTTAGTGACGTTGAAACGAGTGTGGACAATTTATACATTAAAAATGCAACAGTTCCGTCGAAAATAACAAATTATTTCAAATAAAATTACTTGCTTTGTTTCACATAAGTTTAGTCCTTACATTCTTAATGGTTTTATACATAAGCATATTTATATTAGACCAATAAAGGTCTCATAAAACACTCTTGCATTTATTCTTTCAATAGCGCTTATAACGAACTTCGGATATAACGAACCGATTTTGCCGGTCCCTTGAGGTTCGTTATAACCGGATTCTACTGTACTCTGATTTCTATAAAAGAAATGAAGCCCTGATTTATTCCAAACTGATTCTGATTCTTGGTTTTGATTCTAGTAAAGAATTAAATTGTAATTGTTTCTTAACTGAGCCTAATTCATTTGAAATAGATTTTGATTTTCTGATTCAGATTCAGATTTTTCAAACGATCAGTGTTTTGTAAGCCAAATGAAGTTGCAACTTATACTAAATCGATGCTGTTGTTTTTATCTTGATTCTGGTTGTTAAATTAAATTATGATGCGACTGCTGTAATTGTTTCTGATGTTTGAGTTGAATCTGATTCTGGGAAAAATGTTGTTTAAATTAATCTAAAGAATCGGATTTTTGTGCCACTTTTAACATCTTTTTTCGGTGACTTAGAGGATATCTAACGTACTTGCGATTATTCTTTCAATAGCGCTTATAACGAACCGATTTTGCCGGTTCCTTGAGGTTCGTTATAACCCGATTCTACTGTACTCTGATTTCTATAAAAGAAATGAAGCCGTGATTTATTCCAAACTGATTTTGATTCTTGGTTTTGATTCTAGTAAAGAATTAAATTGTAATTGTTTCTTAACTGAGCCTAATTCATTTGAAATAGATTTTGATTTTCCGATTCAGATTCAGATTTTTCAAACGATCAGTGTTTTGTAAGCCAAATGAAGTTGCAATTTTTACTAAATCGATGCTGTTGTTTTTATCTTGATTCTGGTTGTTAAATTAAATTATGATGCGACTGCTGTAATTGTTTCTGATGTTTGAGTTGAATCTGATTCTGGGAAAAATGTTGTTTAAATTAATCTAAAGAATCGGATTTTTGTGCCACTTTTAACATCTTTTTTCGGTGACTTAGAGGATATCTAACGTACTTGCGATTATTCTTTCAATAGCGCTTATAACGAACCGATTTTGCCGGTTCCTTGAGGTTCGTTATAACCCGATTCTACTGTACTCTGATTTCTATAAAAGAAATGAAGCCCTGATTTATTCCAAACTGATTTTGATTCTTGGTTTTGATTCTAGTAAAGAATTAAATTGTAATTGTTTCTTAACTGAGCCTAATTCATTTGAAATAGATTTTGATTTTCCGATTCAGATTCAGATTTTTCAAACGATCAGTGTTTTGTAAGCCAAATGAAGTTGCAATTTTTACTAAATCGATGCTGTTGTTTTTATCTTGATTCTGGTTGTTAAATTAAATTATGATGCGACTGTTGTAATTGTTTCTGATGTTTGAGTTGAATCTGATTCTGGGAAAAATTTTGTTTAAATTAATCTAAAGAATCGGATTTTTGTGCCACTTTTAACATCTTTTTTCGGTGACTTAGAGGATATCTAACGTACTTGCGATTATTCTTTCAATAGCGCTTATAACGAACCGATTTTGCCGGTTCCTTGAGGTTCGTTATAACCCGATTCTACTGTACTCTGATTTCTATAAAAGAAATGAAGCCGTGATTTATTCCAAACTGATTTTGATTCTTGGTTTTGATTCTAGTAAAGAATTAAATTGTAATTGTTTCTTAACTGAGCCTAATTCATTTGAAATAGATTTTGATTTTCCGATTCAGATTCAGATTTTTCAAACGATCAGTGTTTTGTAAGCCAAATGAAGTTGCAATTTTTACTAAATCGATGCTGTTGTTTTTATCTTGATTCTGGTTGTTAAATTAAATTATGATGCGACTGCTGTAATTGTTTCTGATGTTTGAGTTGAATCTGATTCTGGGAAAAATGTTGTTTAAATTAATCTAAAGAATCGGATTTTTGTGCCACTTTTAACATCTTTTTTCGGTGACTTAGAGGATATCTAACGTACTTGCGATTATTCTTTCAATAGCGCTTATAACGAACCGATTTTGCCGGTTCCTTGAGGTTCGTTATAACCCGATTCTACTGTACTCTGATTTCTATAAAAGAAATGAAGCCCTGATTTATTCCAAACTGATTTTGATTCTTGGTTTTGATTCTAGTAAAGAATTAAATTGTAATTGTTTCTTAACTGAGCCTAATTCATTTGAAATAGATTTTGATTTTCCGATTCAGATTCAGATTTTTCAAACGATCAGTGTTTTGTAAGCCAAATGAAGTTGCAATTTTTACTAAATCGATGCTGTTGTTTTTATCTTGATTCTGGTTGTTAAATTAAATTATGATGCGACTGCTGTAATTGTTTCTGATGTTTGAGTTGAATCTGATTCTGGGAAAAATGTTGTTTAAATTAATCTAAAGAATCGGATTTTTGTGCCACTTTTAACATCTTTTTTCGGTGACTTAGAGGATATCTAACGTACTTGCGATTATTCTTTCAATAGCGCTTATAACGAACCGATTTTGCCGGTTCCTTGAGGTTCGTTATAACCCGATTCTACTGTACTCTGATTTCTATAAAAGAAATGAAGCCCTGATTTATTCCAAACTGATTTTGATTCTTGGTTTTGATTCTAGTAAAGAATTAAATTGTAATTGTTTCTTAACTGAGCCTAATTCATTTGAAATAGATTTTGATTTTCCGATTCAGATTCAGATTTTTCAAACGATCAGTGTTTTGTAAGCCAAATGAAGTTGCAATTTTTACTAAATCGATGCTGTTGTTTTTATCTTGATTCTGGTTGTTAAATTAAATTATGATGCGACTGCTGTAATTGTTTCTGATGTTTGAGTTGAATCTGATTCTGGGAAAAATGTTGTTTAAATTAATCTAAAGAATCGGATTTTTGTGCCACTTTTAACATCTTTTTTCGGTGACTTAGAGGATATCTAACGTACTTGCGATTATTCTTTCAATAGCGCTTATAACGAACCGATTTTGCCGGTTCCTTGAGGTTCGTTATAACCCGATTCTACTGTACTCTGATTTCTATAAAAGAAATGAAGCCCTGATTTATTCCAAACTGATTTTGATTCTTGGTTTTGATTCTAGTAAAGAATTAAATTGTAATTGTTTCTTAACTGAGCCTAATTCATTTGAAATAGATTTTGATTTTCCGATTCAGATTCAGATTTTTCAAACGATCAGTGTTTTGTAAGCCAAATGAAGTTGCAATTTTTACTAAATCGATGCTGTTGTTTTTATCTTGATTCTGGTTGTTAAATTAAATTATGATGCGACTGCTGTAATTGTTTCTGATGTTTGAGTTGAATCTGATTCTGGGAAAAATGTTGTTTAAATTAATCTAAAGAATCGGATTTTTGTGCCACTTTTAACATCTTTTTTCGGTGACTTAGAGGATATCTAACGTACTTGCGATTATTCTTTCAATAGCGCTTATAACGAACCGATTTTGCCGGTTCCTTGAGGTTCGTTATAACCCGATTCTACTGTACTCTGATTTCTATAAAAGAAATGAAGCCCTGATTTATTCCAAACTGATTTTGATTCTTGGTTTTGATTCTAGTAAAGAATTAAATTGTAATTGTTTCTTAACTGAGCCTAATTCATTTGAAATAGATTTTGATTTTCCGATTCAGATTCAGATTTTTCAAACGATCAGTGTTTTGTAAGCCAAATGAAGTTGCAATTTTTACTAAATCGATGCTGTTGTTTTTATCTTGATTCTGGTTGTTAAATTAAATTATGATGCGACTGCTGTAATTGTTTCTGATGTTTGAGTTGAATCTGATTCTGGGAAAAATGTTGTTTAAATTAATCTAAAGAATCGGATTTTTGTGCCACTTTTAACATCTTTTTTCGGTGACTTAGAGGATATCTAACGTACTTGCGATTATTCTTTCAATAGCGCTTATAACGAACCGATTTTGCCGGTTCCTTGAGGTTCGTTATAACCCGATTCTACTGTACTCTGATTTCTATAACAGAAATGAACCTCTGATTTATTCCAAACTGATTCTGATCTTGGTTTTGATTCTAGTAAATAATTAAATTGTAATTGTTTCTTGACTGAGCCTAATTCATTTGAAATAGATTTTGATTTTCCGATTCAGATTCAGATTTTTCAAACGATCAGTGTTTTGTAAGCCAAATGAAGTTGCAATTTTTACTAAATCGATGCTGTTGTTTTTATCTTGATTCTGGTTGTTAAATTAAATTATGATGCGACTGTTGTAATTGTTTCTGATGTTTGAGTTGAATCTGATTCTGGGAAAAATTTTGTTTAAATTAATCTAAAGAATCGGATTTTTGTGCCACTTTTAACATCTTTTTTCGGTGACTTAGAGGATATCTAACGTACTTGCGATTATTCTTTCAATAGCGCTTATAACGAACCGATTTTGCCGGTCCCTTGAGGTTCGTTATAACCGGATTCTACTGTACTCTGATTTCTATAAAAGAAATGAACCTCTGATTTATTCCAAACTGATTCTGATCTTGGTTTTGATTCTAGTAAATAATTAAATTGTAATTGTTTCTTGACTGAGCCTAATTCATTTGAAATAGATTTTGATTTTCCGATTCAGATTCAGATTTTTCAAACGATCAGTGTTTTGTAAGCCAAATGAAGTTGCAATTTTTACTAAATCGATGCTGTTGTTTTTATCTTGATTCTGGTTGTTAAATTAAATTATGATGCGACTGTTGTAATTGTTTCTGATGTTTGAGTTGAATCTGATTCTGGGAAAAATGTTGTTTAAATTAATCTAAAGAATCGGATTTTTGTGCCACTTTTAACATCTTTTTTCGGTGACTTAGAGGATATCTAACGTACTTGCGATTATTCTTTCAATAGCGCTTATAACGAACCGATTTTGCCGGTTCCTTGAGGTTCGTTATAACCCGATTCTACTGTACTCTGATTTCTATAAAAGAAATGAAGCCCTGATTTATTCCAAACTGATTTTGATTCTTGGTTTTGATTCTAGTAAAGAATTAAATTGTAATTGTTTCTTAACTGAGCCTAATTCATTTGAAATAGATTTTGATTTTCCGATTCAGATTCAGATTTTTCAAACGATCAGTGTTTTGTAAGCCAAATGAAGTTGCAATTTTTACTAAATCGATGCTGTTGTTTTTATCTTGATTCTGGTTGTTAAATTAAATTATGATGCGACTGCTGTAATTGTTTCTGATGTTTGAGTTGAATCTGATTCTGGGAAAAATGTTGTTTAAATTAATCTAAAGAATCGGATTTTTGTGCCACTTTTAACATCTTTTTTCGGTGACTTAGAGGATATCTAACGTACTTGCGATTATTCTTTCAATAGCGCTTATAACGAACCGATTTTGCCGGTTCCTTGAGGTTCGTTATAACCCGATTCTACTGTACTCTGATTTCTATAACAGAAATGAACCTCTGATTTATTCCAAACTGATTCTGATCTTGGTTTTGATTCTAGTAAATAATTAAATTGTAATTGTTTCTTGACTGAGCCTAATTCATTTGAAATAGATTTTGATTTTCCGATTCAGATTCAGATTTTTCAAACGATCAGTGTTTTGTAAGCCAAATGAAGTTGCAATTTTTACTAAATCGATGCTGTTGTTTTTATCTTGATTCTGGTTGTTAAATTAAATTATGATGCGACTGTTGTAATTGTTTCTGATGTTTGAGTTGAATCTGATTCTGGGAAAAATTTTGTTTAAATTAATCTAAAGAATCGGATTTTTGTGCCACTTTTAACATCTTTTTTCGGTGACTTAGAGGATATCTAACGTACTTGCGATTATTCTTTCAATAGCGCTTATAACGAACCGATTTTGCCGGTTCCTTGAGGTTCGTTATAACCGGATTCTACTGTACTCTGATTTCTATAAAAGAAATGAACCTCTGATTTATTCCAAACTGATTCTGATCTTGGTTTTGATTCTAGTAAATAATTAAATTGTAATTGTTTCTTGACTGAGCCTAATTCATTTGAAATAGATTTTGATTTTCCGATTCAGATTCAGATTTTTCAAACGATCAGTGTTTTGTAAGCCAAATGAAGTTGCAATTTTTACTAAATCGATGCTGTTGTTTTTATCTTGATTCTGGTTGTTAAATTAAATTATGATGCGACTGTTGTAATTGTTTCTGATGTTTGAGTTGAATCTGATTCTGGGAAAAATTTTGTTTAAATTAATCTAAAGAATCGGATTTTTGTGCCACTTTTAACATCTTTTTTCGGTGACTTAGAGGATATCTAACGTACTTGCGATTATTCTTTCAATAGCGCTTATAACGAACCGATTTTGCCGGTCCCTTGAGGTTCGTTATAACCGGATTCTACTGTACTCTGATTTCTATAAAAGAAATGAACCTCTGATTTATTCCAAACTGATTCTGATCTTGGTTTTGATTCTAGTAAATAATTAAATTGTAATTGTTTCTTGACTGAGCCTAATTCATTTGAAATAGATTTTGATTTTCCGATTCAGATTCAGATTTTTCAAACGATCAGTGTTTTGTAAGCCAAATGAAGTTGCAATTTTTACTAAATCGATGCTGTTGTTTTTATCTTGATTCTGGTTGTTAAATTAAATTATGATGCGACTGTTGTAATTGTTTCTGATGTTTGAGTTGAATCTGATTCTGGGAAAAATGTTGTTTAAATTAATCTAAAGAATCGGATTTTTGTGCCACTTTTAACATCTTTTTTCGGTGACTTAGAGGATATCTAACGTACTTGCGATTATTCTTTCAATAGCGCTTATAACGAACCGATTTTGCCGGTTCCTTGAGGTTCGTTATAACCCGATTCTACTGTACTCTGATTTCTATAAAAGAAATGAAGCCCTGATTTATTCCAAACTGATTTTGATTCTTGGTTTTGATTCTAGTAAAGAATTAAATTGTAATTGTTTCTTAACTGAGCCTAATTCATTTGAAATAGATTTTGATTTTCCGATTCAGATTCAGATTTTTCAAACGATCAGTGTTTTGTAAGCCAAATGAAGTTGCAATTTTTACTAAATCGATGCTGTTGTTTTTATCTTGATTCTGGTTGTTAAATTAAATTATGATGCGACTGCTGTAATTGTTTCTGATGTTTGAGTTGAATCTGATTCTGGGAAAAATGTTGTTTAAATTAATCTAAAGAATCGGATTTTTGTGCCACTTTTAACATCTTTTTTCGGTGACTTAGAGGATATCTAACGTACTTGCGATTATTCTTTCAATAGCGCTTATAACGAACCGATTTTGCCGGTTCCTTGAGGTTCGTTATAACCCGATTCTACTGTACTCTGATTTCTATAACAGAAATGAACCTCTGATTTATTCCAAACTGATTCTGATCTTGGTTTTGATTCTAGTAAATAATTAAATTGTAATTGTTTCTTGACTGAGCCTAATTCATTTGAAATAGATTTTGATTTTCCGATTCAGATTCAGATTTTTCAAACGATCAGTGTTTTGTAAGCCAAATGAAGTTGCAATTTTTACTAAATCGATGCTGTTGTTTTTATCTTGATTCTGGTTGTTAAATTAAATTATGATGCGACTGTTGTAATTGTTTCTGATGTTTGAGTTGAATCTGATTCTGGGAAAAATTTTGTTTAAATTAATCTAAAGAATCGGATTTTTGTGCCACTTTTAACATCTTTTTTCGGTGACTTAGAGGATATCTAACGTACTAGCGATTATTCTTTCAATAGCGCTTATAACGAACCGATTTTGCCGGTCCCTTGAGGTTCGTTATAACCGGATTCTACTGTACTCTGATTTCTATAAAAGAAATGAACCTCTGATTTATTCCAAACTGATTCTGATCTTGGTTTTGATTCTAGTAAATAATTAAATTGTAATTGTTTCTTGACTGAGCCTAATTCATTTGAAATAGATTTTGATTTTCCGATTCAGATTCAGATTTTTCAAACGATCAGTGTTTTGTAAGCCAAATGAAGTTGCAATTTTTACTAAATCGATGCTGTTGTTTTTATCTTGATTCTGGTTGTTAAATTAAATTATGATGCGACTGTTGTAATTGTTTCTGATGTTTGAGTTGAATCTGATTCTGGGAAAAATTTTGTTTAAATTAATCTAAAGAATCGGATTTTTGTGCCACTTTTAACATCTTTTTTCGGTGACTTAGAGGATATCTAACGTACTTGCGATTATTCTTTCAATAGCGCTTATAACGAACCGATTTTGCCGGTCCCTTGAGGTTCGTTATAACCGGATTCTACTGTACTCTGATTTCTATAAAAGAAATGAACCTCTGATTTATTCCAAACTGATTCTGATCTTGGTTTTGATTCTAGTAAATAATTAAATTGTAATTGTTTCTTGACTGAGCCTAATTCATTTGAAATAGATTTTGATTTTCCGATTCAGATTCAGATTTTTCAAACGATCAGTGTTTTGTAAGCCAAATGAAGTTGCAATTTTTACTAAATCGATGCTGTTGTTTTTATCTTGATTCTGGTTGTTAAATTAAATTATGATGCGACTGTTGTAATTGTTTCTGATGTTTGAGTTGAATCTGATTCTGGGAAAAATTTTGTTTAAATTAATCTAAAGAATCGGATTTTTGTGCCACTTTTAACATCTTTTTTCGGTGACTTAGAGGATATCTAACGTACTTGCGATTATTCTTTCAATAGCGCTTATAACGAACCGATTTTGCCGGTTCCTTGAGGTTCGTTATAACCCGATTCTACTGTACTCTGATTTCTATAAAAGAAATGAAGCCCTGATTTATTCCAAACTGATTTTGATTCTTGGTTTTGATTCTAGTAAAGAATTAAATTGTAATTGTTTCTTAACTGAGCCTAATTCATTTGAAATAGATTTTGATTTTCCGATTCAGATTCAGATTTTTCAAACGATCAGTGTTTTGTAAGCCAAATGAAGTTGCAATTTTTACTAAATCGATGCTGTTGTTTTTATCTTGATTCTGGTTGTTAAATTAAATTATGATGCGACTGCTGTAATTGTTTCTGATGTTTGAGTTGAATCTGATTCTGGGAAAAATGTTGTTTAAATTAATCTAAAGAATCGGATTTTTGTGCCACTTTTAACATCTTTTTTCGGTGACTTAGAGGATATCTAACGTACTTGCGATTATTCTTTCAATAGCGCTTATAACGAACCGATTTTGCCGGTTCCTTGAGGTTCGTTATAACCCGATTCTACTGTACTCTGATTTCTATAAAAGAAATGAAGCCCTGATTTATTCCAAACTGATTTTGATTCTTGGTTTTGATTCTAGTAAAGAATTAAATTGTAATTGTTTCTTAACTGAGCCTAATTCATTTGAAATAGATTTTGATTTTCCGATTCAGATTCAGATTTTTCAAACGATCAGTGTTTTGTAAGCCAAATGAAGTTGCAATTTTTACTAAATCGATGCTGTTGTTTTTATCTTGATTCTGGTTGTTAAATTAAATTATGATGCGACTGTTGTAATTGTTTCTGATGTTTGAGTTGAATCTGATTCTGGGAAAAATTTTGTTTAAATTAATCTAAAGAATCGGATTTTTGTGCCACTCTTAACATCTTTTTTCGGTGACTTAGAGGATATCTAACGTACTTGCGATTATTCTTTCAATAGCGCTTATAACGAACCGATTTTGCCGGTCCCTTGAGGTTCGTTATAACCGGATTCTACTGTACTCTGATTTCTATAAAAGAAATGAACCTCTGATTTATTCCAAACTGATTCTGATCTTGGTTTTGATTCTAGTAAATAATTAAATTGTAATTGTTTCTTGACTGAGCCTAATTCATTTGAAATAGATTTTGATTTTCCGATTCAGATTCAGATTTTTCAAACGATCAGTGTTTTGTAAGCCAAATGAAGTTGCAATTTTTACTAAATCGATGCTGTTGTTTTTATCTTGATTCTGGTTGTTAAATTAAATTATGATGCGACTGTTGTAATTGTTTCTGATGTTTGAGTTGAATCTGATTCTGGGAAAAATTTTGTTTAAATTAATCTAAAGAATCGGATTTTTGTGCCACTTTTAACATCTTTTTTCGGTGACTTAGAGGATATCTAACGTACTTGCGATTATTCTTTCAATAGCGCTTATAACGAACCGATTTTGCCGGTCCCTTGAGGTTCGTTATAACCGGATTCTACTGTACTCTGATTTCTATAAAAGAAATGAACCTCTGATTTATTCCAAACTGATTCTGATCTTGGTTTTGATTCTAGTAAATAATTAAATTGTAATTGTTTCTTGACTGAGCCTAATTCATTTGAAATAGATTTTGATTTTCCGATTCAGATTCAGATTTTTCAAACGATCAGTGTTTTGTAAGCCAAATGAAGTTGCAATTTTTACTAAATCGATGCTGTTGTTTTTATCTTGATTCTGGTTGTTAAATTAAATTATGATGCGACTGTTGTAATTGTTTCTGATGTTTGAGTTGAATCTGATTCTGGGAAAAATGTTGTTTAAATTAATCTAAAGAATCGGATTTTTGTGCCACTTTTAACATCTTTTTTCGGTGACTTAGAGGATATCTAACGTACTTGCGATTATTCTTTCAATAGCGCTTATAACGAACCGATTTTGCCGGTTCCTTGAGGTTCGTTATAACCCGATTCTACTGTACTCTGATTTCTATAAAAGAAATGAAGCCCTGATTTATTCCAAACTGATTTTGATTCTTGGTTTTGATTCTAGTAAAGAATTAAATTGTAATTGTTTCTTAACTGAGCCTAATTCATTTGAAATAGATTTTGATTTTCCGATTCAGATTCAGATTTTTCAAACGATCAGTGTTTTGTAAGCCAAATGAAGTTGCAATTTTTACTAAATCGATGCTGTTGTTTTTATCTTGATTCTGGTTGTTAAATTAAATTATGATCCGATTGTTGTAATTGTTTCTGATGTTTGAGTTGTAGGAAAAATGTTTTTTAAATTAATCTAAAGAATCCGATTTTTGTGCCACTTTTAACATCTTTTTTCGGTGGCTTGGAGGACATCTAACGCACTTGCGATTTTACTAAGAGAAATAATAATTTTAGAAGCAGTTTGATGTCAAGGTGCCGCAACTGGAAAAGCAATCCCAAGGTGTACATAATTCAGTGCGTACATGGAGAATGTAATCGTAAAATTTCATCACTCGACTTCATTATTCCGTTCAATTAACATTCCAACAAGAACTTTTAAATTTTAACTAACGCTAGTCGAAGTCGATGAAGCGCGCCTGCACATCATTCAAAAAAAAAACCTTTGTTTATGGAACTTTTCGCGGAAATTGCGAACGGTAAAATCTCGCTTGCGATTTTTTTCGCCGCACTGACATCATTGGGGCGGAATGTTATTCAATCGCTCGCAGAAAAATCGTCCGAAATTGTTTGTACAATTACGCCAATCGTTCCGAGGTACAATCCGATAAAATTACGTCATTTGTGTTAATTCCTTCGCGTTTGCACAGATGCAGCGCGGCAGGAGAAAATCCGCGTTTATTCCCACGAATTTTTAATGGCATTGGCAATATAGTTTTTGCGCGATTTCCGTTTCGTGTATTATAACAGGTCGATTCGCTACATTCGAGGAATCCGGGCGAAAGGTTAGCGGGCGCTGTTGTTCTGGGAAGTCCGACGCGAATATGAGCATTTTTGCGGGCCGCAGTCTTAATTAATCGATATTGGAATGCATCGAGGAATTCGCATCAGCATCGTTAATAGTTCGCACCTTCGGATGGCTTCTCGGAAATTTGAGATATCGTCGCAATTAAGAGAGGTGAGCTTTTCGTTCGGAGCTAACGAACTTTTAGGTTTTCATTTCGGGCCTCAATAGACGAATTTGTTTTGTTTTGGTAAAATGTTGGATTTTCTTAATACTGCACTTAAATTCGCCCTATCTTAAAAACGTCTCCAGATAACTGAAAACGATCAGGATAGAAACAATAGCGACTTTTAATATCTACAAGTTGTCTTATAGAAATTTTTTTCTAACTTCAAAAATAACGCCCGTTACGGCCCTTCAAAATTTAAGATCACCTACCAAAATATTTTCTTGGCCCTGAATTTAAATTAGGCATAACTAAAAAACAACTTAAGATAAAAACAAATGGTAAGGATATAAATTATTGTAAATTCCAATACCTACAACTTTTGTTAAACGATTTTTTTTATAACTCAAAAACTGGTATCAGTTTTGGGCGTTCGAAGGTAATTTTCAAAATTTCCCAATTAATCTTCTTAAATTAATCTTAAGTTAATAATGGTTTGAGCTACAAGAAAAATTGCGCATGAAAATTATAGCAAATTTCCATATCTGCAAGTTGTTTTACACAAGTTTATTTCTAACTTCAAAAATAACGCCCGTATCGGCTCTCCAAAATTGATAATTACCTACCACTTTAGTTTGAATTTAAATTAGCCAGAACTAAACAACAACTTAAGATAAAAACAAATAGTAATGACATAAATTATTGTAAATTCCAATACCTACAACTTTTGTTAAATGATTTTCTTTATAACTCAAAAACTAGTATCATTTTTGGGCGTCCGAAGGTAATTTTCAAAATTTCCCAATTAATCTTCTTAAATTAATCTTAAGTTAATAATGGTTTGAGCTACAAGAAAAATTGCGCATGAAAATTATAGCAAATTTCCATATCTGCAAGTTGTTTTACACAAGTTTATTTCTAACTTCAAAAATAACGCCCGTATCGGCTCTCCAAAATTGATAATTACCTACCACTTTAGTTTGAATTTAAATTAGCCATAAGTTAAAAATGGTTTGAGATAAAAAAAATTATCTCATCTACATCTACAACTAATGCTGTACAAATTATTGTGTAACTCGCAAAATAATGCGTTTTATGACCTCCAAAACGTCGATTGCAAGTTTGAAGACCACTGCTACAGAAACAGCATTACCGGAGTCGTTATTCTACGCCAGTAACAGTACTAGCCGTTCACAAACTAATCTGAACACATTTTACGTTTGATTCATTGCCTTGCGTCGAGCCGCATTGCATATAAAGTGAATTTACGCAAGTGGATACTAATGATACTAATATGTAAGAATGTCATTACGAAATGGCACCGGAGACGTGCAAAAATTTAAATGGAATCTTTGCGAAATTATCGCGTATTATCACGCACGGAAAACAAAAATCCAAAACCGTACCATATCGACATTCAAAATTAAAATGTGCACACAAGAACAGAATACCCGTATTTAGCTATTGCTAACAAACAATTTCGACATAATAACAACTTCAGAAGTATGTTATAGCGAAGATTGCATGTTGTTATTTCATAATTCGCAATTATTTGAGGCCCAGTTCTGCCATTAAAGCGATCCTTTGCCATAATGCCCGGAAGAATCTTTTTAAATGTCTCCTTTTAAATCGTGGCTCGTTCCGATTTTACGGTTGAGGATTGTGCGCGCAAGACAATTTTTTTTTCGCTTTTTGTTCGCACTAAGCTGTCGGTTTGCTCTCTTTTGTCCAATCAGCTTTGCTCTTGTGCTGTAATTAATTTCATTTGCATTATTCAGTGCGTTAAAGATGTCTGATTGCGAGCCATCATTTTGCCACATGAAATCTCCATAAAATTATGAAGTAACCATAATTGGCTTGTAACTGAATATCGCCATCGCGCCCCACAAATAAAGCCTAATTGATTGGAATCCGAGAGGCTCGATATCGGGCACAATAACTGCAAATTGCATCGTGTAAAGAGCGAATTTTTAAGCTCGACTCAATAAAACGCCAATTGATATCCGAGAGGCCGTAATAAAATATTCACAACAGTCTCTCCCGATCTGGAGGCATCACGAGTCAAGTGCAGTGACTTCACAGATTTTTTAATTACTGCATGGCAGCGAATGCGAGCTGATCTTATTTGTTTCCGAGAAAAAATCCGTTTGAGAACCCTTCTTTGTGCGACGCGAGAATTTAGCTTTGAACTTCGAATGGGGGCCTCGAGATTCGACATTGCGAAATTTGCTCGACTGAGGTTACTCAATTTAGTGTAAATAAAAATTCGCGCTATCAAGTTTTTGCTTTCTTATCAGGAAATTGACATAATTAATAGCTGAGTGAATCACGAGCAAATTTACGAAAAAAATCCTGCAAGATTAGTTGTATGTATCACAAATTATCGAAATTTTGTTCCGACTAAATTTTTCTTATCTCAAACCATATTTAACTTGCGGTCAATTGAAATCCAAACTTAAAGAAATATTTTGGTAGGTAATTGTCAATTTTGGAGAGCCGAAAATGGCGTTATTTTTGAATTTCGATAAACACTTGTATAAGACAACTTGTAAATAGTTAAAACCGCTATAATTTTCATTCAAAATTTTTTCTCCTATCTCCAGTCGTTATTCAGTTAGGATTTATTTAAACTTGAGATTAAGAAAGTTTGTTGGGTAAATTTGAAAACTAAAGAACAATTGAACGACTAAAAATTAGATTATTTTTCGAGTTACGAAAAAAATTCTTAGAAAAAATGTTGTAGGTATTGAAATTTGCTACAATTTACGCCTTTACCGTTTGTTTTTATCTTTAACCATTTTCTAGTTAGGACCAAGAAAATGTTTTGGAGGGCCGTAACGGGCATTATTTTTGAAATTACAAAAAAAAATTATATAAGACATTTGTAGATAGTTAAAACCGCTATAATTTTCATTCAAATTTTTTTCTCCTATCTCAAGTCGTTATTAAGTTAGGACTTATTTAAACTTGAGATTAAAAAAGTTTGTTGGGTAAATTTGAAAACTAAAAAGCAACTGAGCGACCAAAAATTAGATTATTTTTTGAGTTACGAAAAAATTCTTAGAAGAAATGTTGTAGGTATTGAAATTTGTTACAATTTATGTCTTTACCGTTTGTTTTTATCTTTAGCCATTTTCTAGTTACGCCTAATTTAAATCCAAGACCAAGAAAATGTTTTGGAGGGCCGTAACGGGCATTACTTTTGAAATTACAAAAAAAAATTATATAAGACAACTTGTAGATAGTTAAAACCGCTATAATTTTCATTGATAAATTTTTCTCTTATCTCAAGTCGTTATTAAGTTAGAACTTATTTAAACTTGAGATTAAAAAAGTTTGTTGGGTAAATTTGAAAACTAAAAAGCAACTGAGCGACCAAAAATTAGATTATTTTTTGAGTTACGAAAAAATTCTTAGAAGAAATGTTGTAGGTATTGAAATTTGTTACAATTTATGTCTTTACCGTTTGTTTTTATCTTTAGCCATTTTCTAGTTACGCCTAATTTAAATCCAAGACCAAGAAAATGTTTTGGAGGGCCGTAACGGGCATTACTTTTGAAATTACAAAAAAAAATTATATAAGACAACTTGTAGATAGTTAAAACCGCTATAATTTTCATTGATAAATTTTTCTCTTATCTCAAGTCGTTATTAAGTTAGAACTTATTTAAACTTGAGATTAAGAAAGTTTGTTGGGTAAATTTGAAAACTAAAAAACAATTGAGCGACCAAAAATTAGATTATTTTTTGTTACGAAAAAATTCTTAGAAGAAATGTTGTAGGTATTGAAATTTGTTACAATTTATGTCTTTACCGTTTGTTTTTATCTTTAGCCATTTTCTAGTTACGCCTAATTTAAATCCAAGGCCAAGAAAATGTTTTGGAGGGCCGTAACGGGCATTATTTTTGAAATTACAAAAAAAATTATATAAGACAACTTGTAGATAGTTAAAACCGCTATAATTTTCATTGATAAATTTTTCTCTTATCTCAAGTCGTTATTAAGTTAGAACTTATTTAAACTTGAGATTAAGAAAGTTTGTTGGGTAAATTTGAAAACTAAAAAACAATTGAGCGACCAAAAATTAGATTATTTTTTGTTACGAAAAAATTCTTAGAAGAAATGTTGTAGGTATTGAAATTTGTTACAATTTATGTCTTTACCGTTTGTTTTTATCTTTAGCCATTTTCTAGTTACGCCTAATTTAAATCCAAGGCCAAGAAAATGTTTTGGAGGGCCGTAACGGGCATTATTTTTGAAATTACAAAAAAAATTATATAAGACAACTTGTAGATAGTTAAAACCGCTATAATTTTCATTGATAAATTTTTCTCTTATCTCAAGTCGTTATTAAGTTAGAACTTATTTAAACTTGAGATTAAGAAAGTTTGTTGGGTAAATTTGAAAACTAAAAAACAATTGAGCGACCAAAAATTAGATTATTTTTTGTTACGAAAAAATTCTTAGAAGAAATGTTGTAGGTATTGAAATTTGTTACAATTTATGTCTTTATCGTTTGTTTTTATCTTTAGCCATTTTCTAGTTACGCCTAATTTAAATCCAAGACCAAGAAAATGTTTTGGAGGGCCGTAACGGGCATTACTTTTGAAATTACAAAAAAAAATTATATTAGACAACTTGTAGATAGTTAAAACCGTTATAATTTTCATTGAAAATTTTTTCTCCTATCTCAAATCGTTATTAAATTAGGATTTATTTAAACTTGAGATTAAGAAAGTTTGTTGGGTAAATTTGAAAACTAAAGAACAATTGAGCGACAAAAAATTAGATTATTTTTTGAGTTACGAAAAAATTCTTAGAAGAAATGTTGTAGGTATTGAAATTTGCTACAATTTACGTCTTTACCGTTTGTTTTTATCTTTAGCCATTTTCTAGTTAGGCCTAATTTAAATCCAAGACTAAGAAAATGTTTTGGAGGGCCGTAACGGGCATTATTTTTGAAATTACAAAAAAAATTATATAAGACAACTTGTAGATAGTTAAAACCGCTATAATTTTCATTGATAAATTTTTCTCTTATCTCAAGTCGTTATTAAGTTAGAACTTATTTAAACTTGAGATTAAGAAAGTTTGTTGGGTAAATTTGAAAACTAAAAAGCAACTGAGCGACCAAAAATTAGATTATTTTTTGAGTTACGAAAAAATTCTTAGAAGAAATGTTGTAGGTATTGAAATTTGTTACAATTTATGTCTTTACCGTTTGTTTTTATCTTTAGCCATTTTCTAGTTACGCCTAATTTAAATCCAAGACCAAGAAAATGTTTTGGAGGGCCGTAACGGGCATTACTTTTGAAATTACAAAAAAAAATTATATAAGACAACTTGTAGATAGTTAAAACCGCTATAATTTTCATTGATAAATTTTTCTCTTATCTCAAGTCGTTATTAAGTTAGAACTTATTTAAACTTGAGATTAAAAAAGTTTGTTGGGTAAATTTGAAAACTAAAAAGCAACTGAGCGACCAAAAATTAGATTATTTTTTGAGTTACGAAAAAATTCTTAGAAGAAATGTTGTAGGTATTGAAATTTGTTACAATTTATGTCTTTACCGTTTGTTTTTATCTTTAGCCATTTTCTAGTTACGCCTAATTTAAATCCAAGACCAAGAAAATGTTTTGGAGGGCCGTAACGGGCATTACTTTTGAAATTACAAAAAAAAATTATATAAGACAACTTGTAGATAGTTAAAACCGCTATAATTTTCATTGATAAATTTTTCTCTTATCTCAAGTCGTTATTAAGTTAGAACTTATTTAAACTTGAGATTAAGAAAGTTTGTTGGGTAAATTTGAAAACTAAAAAACAATTGAGCGACCAAAAATTAGATTATTTTTTGTTACGAAAAAATTCTTAGAAGAAATGTTGTAGGTATTGAAATTTGTTACAATTTATGTCTTTACCGTTTGTTTTTATCTTTAGCCATTTTCTAGTTACGCCTAATTTAAATCCAAGGCCAAGAAAATGTTTTGGAGGGCCGTAACGGGCATTATTTTTGAAATTACAAAAAAAATTATATAAGACAACTTGTAGATAGTTAAAACCGCTATAATTTTCATTGATAAATTTTTCTCTTATCTCAAGTCGTTATTAAGTTAGAACTTATTTAAACTTGAGATTAAGAAAGTTTGTTGGGTAAATTTGAAAACTAAAAAACAATTGAGCGACCAAAAATTAGATTATTTTTTGTTACGAAAAAATTCTTAGAAGAAATGTTGTAGGTATTGAAATTTGTTACAATTTATGTCTTTACCGTTTGTTTTTATCTTTAGCCATTTTCTAGTTACGCCTAATTTAAATCCAAGGCCAAGAAAATGTTTTGGAGGGCCGTAACGGGCATTATTTTTGAAATTACAAAAAAAATTATATAAGACAACTTGTAGATAGTTAAAACCGCTATAATTTTCATTGATAAATTTTTCTCTTATCTCAAGTCGTTATTAAGTTAGAACTTATTTAAACTTGAGATTAAGAAAGTTTGTTGGGTAAATTTGAAAACTAAAAAACAATTGAGCGACCAAAAATTAGATTATTTTTTGTTACGAAAAAATTCTTAGAAGAAATGTTGTAGGTATTGAAATTTGTTACAATTTATGTCTTTATCGTTTGTTTTTATCTTTAGCCATTTTCTAGTTACGCCTAATTTAAATCCAAGACCAAGAAAATGTTTTGGAGGGCCGTAACGGGCATTACTTTTGAAATTACAAAAAAAAATTATATTAGACAACTTGTAGATAGTTAAAACCGTTATAATTTTCATTGAAAATTTTTTCTCCTATCTCAAATCGTTATTAAATTAGGATTTATTTAAACTTGAGATTAAGAAAGTTTGTTGGGTAAATTTGAAAACTAAAGAACAATTGAGCGACAAAAAATTAGATTATTTTTTGAGTTACGAAAAAATTCTTAGAAGAAATGTTGTAGGTATTGAAATTTGCTACAATTTACGTCTTTACCGTTTGTTTTTATCTTTAGCCATTTTCTAGTTAGGCCTAATTTAAATCCAAGACTAAGAAAATGTTTTGGAGGGCCGTAACGGGCATTATTTTTGAAATTACAAAAAAAATTATATAAGACAACTTGTAGATAGTTAAAACCGCTATAATTTTCATTGATAAATTTTTCTCTTATCTCAAGTCGTTATTAAGTTAGAACTTATTTAAACTTGAGATTAAGAAAGTTTGTTGGGTAAATTTGAAAACTAAAAAGCAACTGAGCGACCAAAAATTAGATTATTTTTTGAGTTACGAAAAAATTCTTAGAAGAAATGTTGTAGGTATTGAAATTTGTTACAATTTATGTCTTTACCGTTTGTTTTTATCTTTAGCCATTTTCTAGTTACGCCTAATTTAAATCCAAGACCAAGAAAATGTTTTGGAGGGCCGTAACGGGCATTACTTTTGAAATTACAAAAAAAAATTATATAAGACAACTTGTAGATAGTTAAAACCGCTATAATTTTCATTGATAAATTTTTCTCTTATCTCAAGTCGTTATTAAGTTAGAACTTATTTAAACTTGAGATTAAAAAAGTTTGTTGGGTAAATTTGAAAACTAAAAAGCAACTGAGCGACCAAAAATTAGATTATTTTTTGAGTTACGAAAAAATTCTTAGAAGAAATGTTGTAGGTATTGAAATTTGTTACAATTTATGTCTTTACCGTTTGTTTTTATCTTTAGCCATTTTCTAGTTACGCCTAATTTAAATCCAAGACCAAGAAAATGTTTTGGAGGGCCGTAACGGGCATTACTTTTGAAATTACAAAAAAAAATTATATAAGACAACTTGTAGATAGTTAAAACCGCTATAATTTTCATTGATAAATTTTTCTCTTATCTCAAGTCGTTATTAAGTTAGAACTTATTTAAACTTGAGATTAAGAAAGTTTGTTGGGTAAATTTGAAAACTAAAAAACAATTGAGCGACCAAAAATTAGATTATTTTTTGTTACGAAAAAATTCTTAGAAGAAATGTTGTAGGTATTGAAATTTGTTACAATTTATGTCTTTACCGTTTGTTTTTATCTTTAGCCATTTTCTAGTTACGCCTAATTTAAATCCAAGGCCAAGAAAATGTTTTGGAGGGCCGTAACGGGCATTATTTTTGAAATTACAAAAAAAATTATATAAGACAACTTGTAGATAGTTAAAACCGCTATAATTTTCATTGATAAATTTTTCTCTTATCTCAAGTCGTTATTAAGTTAGAACTTATTTAAACTTGAGATTAAGAAAGTTTGTTGGGTAAATTTGAAAACTAAAAAACAATTGAGCGACCAAAAATTAGATTATTTTTTGTTACGAAAAAATTCTTAGAAGAAATGTTGTAGGTATTGAAATTTGTTACAATTTATGTCTTTACCGTTTGTTTTTATCTTTAGCCATTTTCTAGTTACGCCTAATTTAAATCCAAGGCCAAGAAAATGTTTTGGAGGGCCGTAACGGGCATTATTTTTGAAATTACAAAAAAAATTATATAAGACAACTTGTAGATAGTTAAAACCGCTATAATTTTCATTGATAAATTTTTCTCTTATCTCAAGTCGTTATTAAGTTAGAACTTATTTAAACTTGAGATTAAGAAAGTTTGTTGGGTAAATTTGAAAACTAAAAAACAATTGAGCGACCAAAAATTAGATTATTTTTTGTTACGAAAAAATTCTTAGAAGAAATGTTGTAGGTATTGAAATTTGTTACAATTTATGTCTTTATCGTTTGTTTTTATCTTTAGCCATTTTCTAGTTACGCCTAATTTAAATCCAAGACCAAGAAAATGTTTTGGAGGGCCGTAACGGGCATTACTTTTGAAATTACAAAAAAAAATTATATTAGACAACTTGTAGATAGTTAAAACCGTTATAATTTTCATTGAAAATTTTTTCTCCTATCTCAAATCGTTATTAAATTAGGATTTATTTAAACTTGAGATTAGGAAAGTTTGTTGGGTAAATTTGAAAACTAAAGAACAATTGAGCGACAAAAAATTAGATTATTTTTTGAGTTACGAAAAAATTCTTAGAAGAAATGTTGTAGGTATTGAAATTTGCTACAATTTACGTCTTTACCGTTTGTTTTTATCTTTAGCCATTTTCTAGTTAGGCCTAATTTAAATCCAAGACTAAGAAAATGTTTTGGAGGGCCGTAACGGGCATTATTTTTGAAATTACAAAAAAAATTATATAAGACAACTTGTAGATAGTTAAAACCGCTATAATTTTCATTGATAAATTTTTCTCTTATCTCAAGTCGTTATTAAGTTAGAACTTATTTAAACTTGAGATTAAGAAAGTTTGTTGGGTAAATTTGAAAACTAAAAAACAATTGAGCGACCAAAAATTAGATTATTTTTTGTTACGAAAAAATTCTTAGAAGAAATGTTGTAGGTGAAATTTGTTACAATTTATGTCTTTACCGTTTGTTTTTATCTTTAGCCATTTTCTAGTTACGCCTAATTTAAATCCAAGACCAAGAAAATGTTTTGGAGGGCCGTAACGGGCATTACTTTTGAAATTACAAAAAAAAATTATATTAGACAACTTGTAGATAGTTAAAACCGTTATAATTTTCATTGAAAATTTTTTCTCCCATCTCAAATCGTTATTAAATTAGGATTTATTTAAACTTGAGATTAAGAAAGTTTGTTGGGTAAATTTGAAAACTAAAAAACAATTGAGCGACCAAAAATTAGATTATTTTTTGTTACGAAAAAATTCTTAGAAGAAATGTTGTAGGTGAAATTTGTTACAATTTATGTCTTTACCGTTTGTTTTTATCTTTAGCCATTTTCTAGTTACGCCTAATTTAAATCCAAGACCAAGAAAATGTTTTGGAGGGCCGTAACGGGCATTACTTTTGAAATTACAAAAAAAAATTATATTAGACAACTTGTAGATAGTTAAAACCGTTATAATTTTCATTGAAAATTTTTTCTCCTATCTCAAGTCGTTATTAAGTTAGGACTTATTTAAACTTGAGATTAAGAAAATTTGTTGGGTAAATTTGAAAACTAAAAAGCAATTGAGCGACAAAAAATTAGATTATTTTTTGAGTTACGAAAAAATTCTTAGAAGAAATGTTGTAGGTATTGAAATTTGCTACAATTTACGACTTTACCGTTTGTTTTTATCTTTAGCCATTTTCTAGTTACGCCTAATTTAAATCCAAGACCAAGAAAATGTTTTGGAGGGCCGTAACGGGCATTACTTTTGAAATTACAAAAAAAAATTATATTAGACAACTTGTAGATAGTTAAAACCGTTATAATTTTCATTGAAAATTTTTTCTCCTATCTCAAATCGTTATTAAATTAGGATTTATTTAAACTTGAGATTAAGAAAGTTTGTTGGGTAAATTTGAAAACTAAAGAACAATTGAGCGACAAAAAATTAGATTATTTTTTGAGTTACGAAAAAATTCTTAGAAGAAATGTTGTAGGTATTGAAATTTGCTACAATTTACGTCTTTACCGTTTGTTTTTATCTTTAGCCATTTTCTAGTTAGGCCTAATTTAAATCCAAGACTAAGAAAATGTTTTGGAGGGCCGTAACGGGCATTATTTTTGAAATTACAAAAAAAATTATATAAGACAACTTGTAGATAGTTAAAACCGCTATAATTTTCATTGATAAATTTTTCTCTTATCTCAAGTCGTTATTAAGTTAGAACTTATTTAAACTTGAGATTAAGAAAGTTTGTTGGGTAAATTTGAAAACTAAAAAACAATTGAGCGACCAAAAATTAGATTATTTTTTGTTACGAAAAAATTCTTAGAAGAAATGTTGTAGGTGAAATTTGTTACAATTTATGTCTTTACCGTTTGTTTTTATCTTTAGCCATTTTCTAGTTACGCCTAATTTAAATCCAAGACCAAGAAAATGTTTTGGAGGGCCGTAACGGGCATTACTTTTGAAATTACAAAAAAAAATTATATTAGACAACTTGTAGATAGTTAAAACCGTTATAATTTTCATTGAAAATTTTTTCTCCTATCTCAAATCGTTATTAAATTAGGATTTATTTAAACTTGAGATTAAGAAAGTTTGTTGGGTAAATTTGAAAACTAAAAAACAATTGAGCGACCAAAAATTAGATTATTTTTTGTTACGAAAAAATTCTTAGAAGAAATGTTGTAGGTGAAATTTGTTACAATTTATGTCTTTACCGTTTGTTTTTATCTTTAGCCATTTTCTAGTTACGCCTAATTTAAATCCAAGACCAAGAAAATGTTTTGGAGGGCCGTAACGGGCATTACTTTTGAAATTACAAAAAAAAATTATATTAGACAACTTGTAGATAGTTAAAACCGTTATAATTTTCATTGAAAATTTTTTCTCCCATCTCAAATCGTTATTAAATTAGGATTTATTTAAACTTGAGATTAAGAAAGTTTGTTGGGTAAATTTGAAAACTAAAAAACAATTGAGCGACCAAAAATTAGATTATTTTTTGTTACGAAAAAATTCTTAGAAGAAATGTTGTAGGTGAAATTTGTTACAATTTATGTCTTTACCGTTTGTTTTTATCTTTAGCCATTTTCTAGTTACGCCTAATTTAAATCCAAGACCAAGAAAATGTTTTGGAGGGCCGTAACGGGCATTACTTTTGAAATTACAAAAAAAAATTATATTAGACAACTTGTAGATAGTTAAAACCGTTATAATTTTCATTGAAAATTTTTTCTCCTATCTCAAATCGTTATTAAATTAGGATTTATTTAAACTTGAGATTAAGAAAGTTTGTTGGGTAAATTTGAAAACTAAAAAACAATTGAGCGACCAAAAATTAGATTATTTTTTGTTACGAAAAAATTCTTAGAAGAAATGTTGTAGGTGAAATTTGTTACAATTTATGTCTTTACCGTTTGTTTTTATCTTTAGCCATTTTCTAGTTACGCCTAATTTAAATCCAAGACCAAGAAAATGTTTTGGAGGGCCGTAACGGGCATTACTTTTGAAATTACAAAAAAAAATTATATTAGACAACTTGTAGATAGTTAAAACCGTTATAATTTTCATTGAAAATTTTTTCTCCCATCTCAAATCGTTATTAAATTAGGATTTATTTAAACTTGAGATTAAGAAAGTTTGTTGGGTAAATTTGAAAACTAAAAAACAATTGAGCGACCAAAAATTAGATTATTTTTTGTTACGAAAAAATTCTTAGAAGAAATGTTGTAGGTGAAATTTGTTACAATTTATGTCTTTACCGTTTGTTTTTATCTTTAGCCATTTTCTAGTTACGCCTAATTTAAATCCAAGACCAAGAAAATGTTTTGGAGGGCCGTAACGGGCATTACTTTTGAAATTACAAAAAAAAATTATATTAGACAACTTGTAGATAGTTAAAACCGTTATAATTTTCATTGAAAATTTTTTCTCCCATCTCAAATCGTTATTAAATTAGGATTTATTTAAACTTGAGATTAAGAAAATTTGTTGGGTAAATTTGAAAACTAAAAAGCAATTGAGCGACAAAAAATTAGATTATTTTTTGAGTTACGAAAAAATTCTTAGAAGAAATGTTGTAGGTATTGAAATTTGCTACAATTTACGACTTTACCGTTTGTTTTTATCTTTAGCCATTTTCTAGTTAGGCCTAATTTAAATCCAAGACTAAGAAAATGTTTTGGAGGGCCGTAACGGGCATTATTTTTAAAATTACAAAAAAATTATATAAAACAACTTGTAGATAGTTAAAACCGCTATAATTTTCATTGATAAATTTTTCTCCTATCTCAAGTCGTTATTCAGTTAGGATTTATTTAAACTTGAGATTAAGAAAGTTTGTTGGGTAAATTTGGAAACTAAAAAACAATTGAGCGACCAAAAACTAGATTATTTTTTGAGTTACGAAAAAATTCTTAGAAAAAATATTGTAGATATTGAAATTTGCTACAATTTACGACTTTAGCGTTTGTTTTTATCTTTAGCCATTTTCTAGTTACGCCTAATTTAAATCCAAGAATTAGAATTACGAAAATTTGTTGGCTAAATTTAAAAATTAAGAACTTCAAACGACCAAAAGTGAAATTATTTTTTGAGTTACAAAAAAATTCTTAAAACAAAAGTTGTAGATATTGGAATCTTCCGTAATTATTGTCCTCGCCATTTGCTTTTATCTTGAGCCGTTTTTAAATTATGACTCAAAAAACATTTTCGGTCGAATTTCGTTACTTTAATCGTTTCAAAAGTCCGGTTGCAGACAGACGGACGGGCAGGTAAAACGCGACGGTGGCCAGCGACTATTAAAAGGTCGCATTCCTTTGGAAAAATATGCGGCGTGGCTTAAACATAAAATTAATTCACTGTAACTAATGAATATGAATTGCCTTTAAAAATGATACCTAATTCCATTAAAACCACGTACCTAGAAAACCGAATACACGTTATCTTAATAAATTTCAAAGAGCACATACCATTGACGCAAATATTTTTCCCTGGGCCGGTTTCCGATCGTTAATTTATTCACGAAACGAAGGTTTCACTGTAAAATTATTAATAATTAAATTGCACAACGCTCGCTCGCTTCGGTTCCCGTTGAATGGAGACATTTTCCATTTTTAAAAGTAAAAGCGCTTTTAATGTCTTTTCAGCGAGCACGTTTTACAATGTAAAATCGTAACGTGTGTGTGTGCGTTAAATGAATGAAGACATTGTTTCACAATGATGTCACTTGCGGTTGTATTTGTACTCGGCTATTTTACAACATTTATAAATCATGCGAAAGCGCGTTACCGCCCATGTGCGAATTAAAAGGAAAATTCAGAGTGAAAACCGACCTCCGGAGCGCGTTCGGATTGTGCAGCTCGACGGACTGGTATTGTTTTACAATTTGTGTCGCGTGCTCTTAATCGCGAACTAAATAAAATGATAAACATGATTTACAATTCAAACAATTTAAACTTCCAGTTCGCTGCCTAATCAGATGCAACGTAGGTATGAGTTAGTTTTTTTGTTCCATTGTGGACGTCAAATGTACTCCCAGAGTCCAAGGACTACAAAACAACACGTAACGATCTGTTTTTCTTTACGTGTGTGTGTGTAGAATTCTGATAAAAACACCGTCTCTGGAATTCGGTTGCGTTTGTGGTTTCTTCAGTCAGGGTCATTTTTTCAATAATAATGCTTTTTTATTGTCATTCTGTAGAGGCTTGATTTAAATCACAATTTTGTTTGTTTCCAATTTAAGTTTTCAAGGATTCGCCGTAACTCGAAAACGGTTGGAGATACGGAGGAAACGGTAATGACAAAAATTACAGTGGTGTTGAGTATCTACGATTTTTATTAGGAACATTTTTTCGTAGCTAAAACTGTAGTGCCCTTTTTACTTCATTAAAGTCGCCAATTGTTTAATTGATAATATTTGGCAATAATTTTCTAAATTTTGCATTGCAATCAGCCGATTTGAGATAAGAAAAAATTATGAGAAGAAAACTTGCAGAAAATTTCAAGATTTACAACTTTTCTTCTCGGTATTTTTTTGTATCTTAAAAAATAGTGCCTTTTTTACTTCATTATAGTCGCCAATTGTTTAATTGATAATATTTGGCAATAATTTTCTAAATCCTGGATTTAAATCATCCGGTTTGAGATAAAAAAAAATTATGAGAAGAAAACTTGTAGAAAATTTCAAGATTTACAACTTTTCTTCTAGGTATTTTTTTGTATCATAACAAATAGTGCCCTTTTTACTTCATTAAAGTCGCCAATTGTTTAATTGATATTAATTGGCCAATAATTTTCCAAATTTTGCATATCAATCAGCTGGTTTGAGATAAGAAAAAATTTTAAGAACAAAACTTGTAGAAAATTTCAAGATTCACAACTTTTATTCTCGGAATTTTTTTGTATCTTAAAAAATAGTGCCCTTTTTACTTCATTAAAGTCGCTAATTGTTTAATTGATAATATTTCGTAATAATTTTCTAAATTTTGCATCGCAATCAGCCGATTTGAGATAAGAAAAAATGATAAGAACAAAATTTGTAGAAAATTTCAAGATTTACAATTTTTATTCTCGGAATTTTTTTCTATCTTAAAAAATAGTTCCCTTTTTACTTCATTAAAGTCGCCAATTGTTTAATTGATAATATTTGGCAAGAATTTTCTAAATTGTACATTGCAATCAGCCGATTTGAGACAGGAAAAAATGATAAGAACAAAATTTGTAGAAAATTTCAAGATTCACAAATTTTATTCTCGGAATTTTTTTGTAACTTAAAAAATATTGCCCTTTCTACTTCATTAAAGTGTTTAATTGATAATATTTGGCAATAATTTTCTGAATTTTGCATTGCAATCAGCCGATTTGAGATAAGAAAAAAATTTTAAGAACAAAACTTGTAGAAAATTCCAAGATTTACAACTTTTCTTCTCGGTATTTTTTTGTATCGTAACAAATAGTGCCCTTTTTACTTCATTAAAGTCGCCAATTGTTTAATTGATATTAATTGGCCAATAATTTTCCAAATTTGCATACCAATCAGCTGGTTTGAGATAAGAAAAAATTTGAAGAACAAAACTTGTAGAAAATTTCAAGATTCACAACTTTTATTATCGAAATTTTTTTGTAACTTAAAAAATAGTGCCCTTGCTAGTTCATTAAACTCGCCAATTGTTTAATTGACAATAATTTGGCAATAATTTTCTAAATCCTGGATTTAAATCATCCGGTTTGAGATAAGAAAAAATTATGAGAACAAGACTTGCAGAAATTTTCAAGATTTACAACTTTTCTTATCAACACATTTTTGTGACTCAAAAAATAATCCCGTTTTAATTCATTAAAGTTACCAAGTCTTTAATTTATAATCATTTGGCAATAATTGTCTAAATCTTGAATTTAAATAAGCCAGTTTGTAGAAATTTTCAAGATTTACAAGTTTTCTTATCAACAATTCATAGTAACTCGCCCAAAGTCGCTAATTTAACTAAATTTGTGTACATTCGTCAAATTTTTAAATTCGTTATAAAATACAGAACCGTGTTACACATTTTTAATTTTATCAGTGAAGAAATGGTAACGTTCCCATTTATTTTTATACAAAGGTGGTTTAATTTACGGTAAAACATCAGTCATTACCCAAGCCTTGTTCCGTTTTCGTAGCGATAAGGCGCCCGTATTGCTCATTCATAACTGAAGGTAATTCATTGCGATAACAAAGAAATAATACTACTCAGTCAGAAAATCGGAACAAGTTCGAAACAATGGAAATCAGTGACCTTTTATCAGTAATCGATTTGCATTAGTTTCACAAACGTCGAGCCGCACATTTTGCGAAACCCAATTGTACATTTAAATGCCGATTGAAAAAACCGTAAAAAGCAGATGTAAATTAATAAAATTACTGTGGTAAAATGCGTGCAGATTAGTAATTATTGTTAAACCACATTCCGTGGGCATTAGACTGTGACAGTTCACGGTCCGTGACGCGCAAACCACGCACCGTCTAACCCAACCGGAAAATGGAATACACTCTTGAGCTCGTTTATTATCATCTATTGATAACGTTTCGCGTCGGTTTTATCGCGACCCATATTTACACTCTCCCGAAATACTGGAAAAACGCGAATTGCTCAATCGCACGTTGACGTCAGCTTGCGAACTGAAATTCAACTGCAACTGCGCTTTTCTAGTTGAATTTCGAATCCTGCTGCTCGAAATGAGAGTACAATTGAGGTTTTTGCGGCGTTTGAATTTTTGCATACAACGGTTAAATTCATTACGCCGGTGAATACGAGATACGAAACTGCTGAACCCACTCTGCACATAAATTCGTCATTGGCCAACTGAATTCCAATCTAATTGCATAATTACAGCGTCTGAAATTTTATCATTTGTCTAAACGGTTTTTGCTTTGAATTAATCAATTGGGGATTTTTGCACTCCTACGCAATCAATTCGGACGAAATCGTTTTGGTTGTGCGTTTGTGGCCGGTTTTTGAAAGGAAAACGCTGTCGTAATGGGATTTAATGAAGGGGAGGATCGAACCCTGATCGGGGTAATTGGAGGAATTGATTGATTCGATTAAATAATGTTTCAACAATGTGTTTCTCATCTTAATAGACAATCTTCCCCGAAAAGCTCATTCGAAGCCCAATTTTTCTTTTTTCAGTCGCCAAGAAACTTATTTTTTTATTTTTTATTCTCAAAATATAGTGCCACTTATTCAGTATACTAAAAAAATTTCAGAAGAATTCATTTCGTGTTCATAAATGTGTTAATCGTCAAAAAGCTCATTTGAAGGCCAATTTTTCTTTTCATTTTCTCTAATTTTCGCTTAACTTAAGTTATTTTCATTTTAAATTCAGAAAATATTGTCAATTATTCAATTTGTTGAAAAAATCTTCAGAAAAGTTCATTTCAAGTAAATAAATGTGTTAATCCTAGAAAAGCTCATTCGAAGCCCAATTCTTCTTCTAATTTTCACTTAATTTAATTTGTTTTTATTTTTAATTTACAAAATATTCTGTGTCACTTATTCAATTTATTGAGAAAATCTTCAGAAGCATTTGATTTCTTCTTAATAAATGTGTCAATCAACAAAAAGCTCATTTGAAGCCCAATTTTTCTTCCAATTTTCTTTTAATTTAATTTATTTTCATTTTTAATTCACAAAATATTGTTCCAATTATTCAATTTATTGAGAAAATCTTTAGAAAAAATCATTTCAACTTAATAAATGTGTTAATCATGAAAAAGCTCATTTGTAGCCCAATTTTTCTTTTAATTTTCTCTTAATGTAATTTGTTTTTATTTTTAATTCACAAAATATTCTGTGTCACTTATTCAATTTGTTGAGAAAATCTTCAGAAGAATTTGATTTCTTCTTAATAAATGTGTCAATCAACAAAAAGCTCCTTTGAAGCCCATTCTTCTAATTTTCTCTTAATTTAATTTATTTTCATTTTTAATTCACAAAATATTGTTCCAATTATTCAATTTATTGAGAAAATCTTCAGAAAAAATCATTTCAAGTTAATAAATGTGTTAATCATGAAAAAGCTCATTTGTAGCCCAATCTTTCTTTTAATTTTTTCTTAACTTAATTTGTTTTTATTTTTAATTTATAAAATATTCCGTGTCACTTATTCAATTTATTGAAAAAATCTTCAGAAGAATTTGATTTCTTCTTAATAAATGTGTCAATCAACAAAAAGCTCCTTTGAAGCCCATTTTTCTTCTAATTTTCTCTTAATTTAATTTATTTTCATTTTTAATTCACAAAATATTGTTCCAATTATTCAATTTATTGAGAAAATCTTCAGAAAAAATCATTTCAAGTTAATAAATGTGTTAATCATGAAAAAGCTCATTTGTAGCCCAATTTTTCTATTAATTTTCTCTTAAATTAATTTGTTTTTATTTTTAATTTACAAAATATTCAGTTTCACTTATTCCATTTATTGACAAAATCTTCAGAAGAATTTGATTTCTTCATAATAACTGTGTCAATCAACAAAAAGCTCCTTTGAAGCCCATTTTTCTTCTAATTTTCTCTTAATTTAATTTATTTTCATTTTTAATTCACAAAATATTGTTCCAATTATTCAATTTATTGAGAAAATCTTCAGAAAAAATCATTTCAAGTTAATAAATGTGTTAATCATGAAAAAGCTCATTTGTAGCCCAATTTTTCTATTAATTTTCTCTTAAATTAATTTGTTTTTATTTTTAATTTACAAAATATTCAGTTTCACTTATTCCATTTATTGACAAAATCTTCAGAAGAATTTGATTTCTTCATAATAACTGTGTCAATCAACAAAAAGCTCCTTTGAAGCCCATTTTTTCTTCTAATTTTCTCTTAATTTAATTTATTTTCATTTTTAATTCACAAAATATTGTTCCAATTATTCAATTTATTGAGAAAATCTTCAGAAAAAATCATTTCAAGTTAATAAATGTGTTAATCATAAAAAAACTCATTTGAAGGCCAAATTTTTTTCTAATTTTCACGAAATTTAATTTGTTTTCATTTTTAATTCACAAAATATTCCATTTACTGAGAAAATGCTGAGAAATGTTTCTGTTCTTGATAAAAATTTATGAATCATTAAAAAGCTCAATTTGAAGTATAATTTTCTGTTTTTCAACAAGTTTTCTCACATTTTAATTCACAAAAAAAAATCCACTGTTATTTTTTTTTAATCATAATTTCATCTGAAACCGCTACAAGCCCATTACTGAATTGGTTCGACTCGCTTCCTGATTGCGAACAGATGCAACAAAACAGTAATCATTTTAATCCGACATCCAATTCCACTTTCCGAAGAAAGTGACCGATAATAGCGCCCAGATAATGAAGGAAGCGTTTACTGCTAGCTGCGATTCGAGACCGAAGTAACTGTATAAAGAAAATGATAACCGGCAATAATTCCGCCGATTGGGATCTTTAAACGAAATTGTAAAAATGACCGCGGCAAAAAGCGAATACCTAAGAATGGAAGACAGTAAAATTTCGCCGTATATGGCTCGGAACGCGAACATGTTTGATATTCACGTATTGTAGGGCATAAAAAATCAGCTGCAGCCGCACTCTTCTAACAGCGATTTTTATCGCCTTAAAACTCGTTCTTATTGCATCATTATGGAAAAAAAAGCAACAAATGGAATATGTAACAGACACGTAATCGGCGATTATTAAAAAATGTGTGAATTTTGAAAGAAGTTGGCCGTTGCCAGTTTCCTAATAAAAAGAAAAGTGACATTGCTAAATCGTTTGAAATTCGGTCAAGCACGCTGTCAACGATTTTTTTAAAATCCGCAATAATCAAACGGGCAACGAACACATTTCGATGGCGGACGGCCGTGAAACTTAAAAGCCAGAGATGACACTCGAAAACGCTAATGACGTCCCTACTGTATTCTAACATTTAGATAAAAGACGAATGCTTCGAATTCCGAATTTATCGACGGGTTTGAACATTAACGAGGCGTTAAATACCGCACTCAAACAAAGTGGAGTTTTCTAACGTTACCATCTCTGCAATCGCGCTTTTCACTTATTAAGAATAAGAATAAAAATTATAGAAACTTTCAACATTTACAGATTTTGTCATCAACATTTTTTTGTAACTCGAAAAAGAATGCCTCTTTGCCTCCCTTAAAGTGTCTAATGTTTAATTTGTAGTACCGCAGGAAATAGTTTTCTTAATTCAGCATTTCAAGTGGCAGGTTTGAGATAAGAAAAATATAGTAAAAACAAAAATTATGGCCACTTTCAATATCTACAACTTTTGTTACGAACATTTTTTTGTAACTCAAAAAAGAATACCTCTTTGCCTGCTTTATAGTGTCTAATGTTTAATTTGTAATAACGCAGGAAATTGTTTTCTTAATTAGGCATTTCAATTGGCAGGTTTGAAGTAAGTAAAATATAGTAAAAACAAAAATTATAGAAACTTTCATCATTTACAACTTTTGTTAACAACATTTTTTTGTAACTCGAAAAAGAATGCCTCTTTGCCTCCTTTAAAGTGTCTAATGTTTATTTTATAGTACCGCAGGAAATAGTTTTCTTAATTCAGCATTTCAATTGGCAGGTTTGTGATAAGAAAAATATAGTAAAACCAAAAATTATGGCCACTTTCAATATCTACAACTTTTGTTACGAACATTTTTTTGTAACTCAAAACAAAATGCCTCTTTGCCTCCTTTAAAGTGTCTAATGTTTAATTTGTAGTACCGCAGGAAATGGTTTTCTTAATTCAGCATTTCAATTGGCAAGTTTGAAGTAAGGAAAATATAGTAAAAAAAAAATTATAGAAACTTTCATCATCTACAACTTTTGTTAAAAACATTTTTTTGTAACTCGGAAAATAATGCCTCGCTTCCTCCCGTAAAATGTCTAATGTTTATTTTATAGCACCGCAAGAAAAGAGTTTTCTTAATTCAGGATTTAAATTGGCAGGTTTGAGATAAGAAAAATATAGTAAAAACAAAAATTATGGCCATTTTCAATATCTACAACTTTTGTTACGAACATTTTTTTGTAACTAAAAAAAGAATGCCTCCTTTAAAGTGTCCAATGTTTAATTTGTAGTACCGCAGTTAACCACAAAAAAACCAAATAGGCAATGAAACAGTTGAAAATTATAATTATTAAAACGTGGAAAACAAACGAATAAACCTGGCAGTTAAATCTGACATTAACAGGCAAATACGTCGAAATCGTCGTTAAAATATGAGAAATGCGCAGTGAAGTAATTGATTTATTCAGGAGTTCGTAAAGTGGAGGAGCAGTGACAAATAAAACGAAAAACGTAAAAGTTCCTTTTGTGACCACTAAATTGCTCATTATTGATAATAAGTTTAACTTCGGTGCCTAGGCACACAACTCGTTCATCTTTTTGTTGTTTCGTTGCCTACTTGATTTTTTTATTTAACTGCAATAATAACTTATTTAATTATGACAGTTTCATAAAGAATTAAGCATTGCCTCGAAATGTATAATAATTTTTTGTTTTGCTTTGCTGAAAGCTCCAAATAAAATTTTCAAAAAACTTTAATGAATACCACCTACAACACAAAATTTTAATAATTTTACTAGATATTGTACAAAATAAATACTGAAAACTTTTTATTTTACTGGTTCTCTTGTGGAAAATTGAACAAGCTAATTTTAACTTAAACTTTAACTTAAACTTTGGTGACATGTCGCAGCCATATTGTAGAATCCGCCGCAATATGAAGCGGCTAGCCACTTTACAAAGCAGCTCTGTTTTGTAAAACGCCTGATTAACGTTTAGGCAGATTGTTTAGTCGGAATGTTGACTATGTGTAATGTAGGGCGACAATCAGCCATATTGTAAATATCGGCGGCGAATTGTAAATTCAGTCGTTTTCTAAATGATTGGGGAGAATGTAAAATATAGAATGAACAGAGAATTTTTACAATTTGACTGAAAATTTTAGGTGTTTTATGAATCGCTGAATAACTCAGTCCGTTTGATAAAGGAAGAATTATTAGACAATTTATAAAAAAAACCTTTTATATTGAGTTAAACCTTTTTCTTATAGTTATGACTTTATATTTGTCATAGCTACAAGGATAGGTTTTCTTTATATAAAGTCCATTTTCGCCGTTTTATAAAACGGCGACCCGTCATTTTGTTGCATTGGAGAACGCGAAACGTCGTTACAGTAAGGCTGACCAACCTTTAGCCGTATTACAACCCGCCTAAACGTTAACCAGCCGATTTACAAAACCGAGCCGTTTTATAATGCGGCTAGCCGGTTTGTATTGTAGCGGATTCTACAATCCGTCTGCGACATCTCTAACTCAATATCCCCAAAAAGTGGATATTGAACAAACCAATATTAACTTGACGATTTGTCAAACAACTTCAAAATTTACAATAAATTAATGCTTTTTTTTAATATGAAAAAACATACGCTGTCATTTTGTCATTGAACAAGCTAAAATTTAACTTAAACTTTAACTTAAACTTTGGTGTACATGTCGCAGCCATATTGTAGAATCCGCCGCAATATGAAGCGGCTAGCCACTTTACAAAGCAGCTCTGTTTTGTAAAACGGCTGATTAACGTTTAGACAGATTGTTTAGTTGGAATGTTGACTATGTGTAATGTAGGGCGACAATCAGCCATATTGTAGATGTCGGCGGCGAATTGTAAATTCAGTCGTTTTGTAAATAATTGGGGAGATTGTAAAATATAGAATGAACAGAGATTTTTTACAATTGGACTGAAAATTTTAGGTGTTTTATGAATCGCCGAATAACTCAGTCCGTTTGATAAAGGAAGAATTGTTATATATTTTATAAAAAAAAAACTTTTATATTGAGTTAAACCTTTTTCTTATAGATATGACTTTATCTTTGTCATAGCTACAAGGAAAGGTTTTCTTTATATATAGTCCCTAAACGTCCCGCCTAAACGTTAACCAGCTGATTTATAAAACCGAACCGTTTAATAATGCGGCTAGCCGGTTTGTATTGTAGCGGATTCTACAATCCGTCTGCGACATCTATAACCCAATATCCCCAAAAAGTGTATATTGAACAAATCAATATTAACTTGACGATTTGTCAAACAACTTCAAAATTTACAATAAATTAATGGTTTTCTTTAATATGAAAAAACGTACGCTGTCATTTTGTGCAGTTTTTCCACACAACTTGGCTTCGTGTTTGAAATTAGCAACCACACACTTTGAAAATTATTGGACAGTGCACTTGTATCGAAAATGATTATTACAGATTTACTTTAGGTTGTTGTAAACCGAAAATGTCAAAATGTATACAAAGTTTGCCTAAGACGTCAATAGTCGCTGCGGAGTCTCACTCCGCAAAAGGCAAAAAAGCAAAAATAATGTATCTGCTCCACTAACATTTAGACAATAAATTAGGAAGGTACTGAATGAGAGAATGGGATTGAAAAATCAAAAAAACATAGTCGTGCGGAGCGAGACTCCGCATGCGACTACTGGAAGGCTAAAGGGTCCGATATTTAATTTGTGAGCGAGAAATTCAACGTTTTACTGTGTGCGCTGGTATTTTTAATTTCAACACATTTGACATATATAATTGTTACGCATAAAAGTAGCGCAACTCGAGCGAGTTAACGAACACACAAGAACGTCAATTTCCATGTGCTCGTCACCAGATATGTGGACGCAATCAAATCTCGTTAGTTGCGGTAATCCAACAAAACGCGGAGTTATTTCAAGGTGAAGCCTATCACGAGTGGGTTAACAATTTAAATGCACGACTCCGGAATGCATTCCACATCTCCGCTTCGGCGGAATTGGTTCGCAAAACCCCCAGGATACGTACCATGTGTTTTAAAGGAAATCCGTGAATTTGATGATTAACGCGCCCATTATCGTACTGTGATGGTAATCCGGTGTGAAACGCATCGGTGGCACCGGCGCAAAGGACGAAAGGGCGAAGCACGCACTCCACGAGGCACTTGGGACACAGAACTCCACGTGTTTCGAAGGAGTGCAACTCGGTCACACCATAAGCCGGCACAGGTATCTTGCGACTAAACTCTTGCCTCAACTCTGGAGCGGTCAGGTACACTCTAAAGCAAAACATCACCGGAATGCGGCGGACCAGGCAGGTCGTCCGCGAGTCCTCACGCAGCGCGCGCTCCGCCTCCAGGACTCGCCTGGCCGACGATGGCGTACACTCAGCCGCGCAAACTTACTGGAATTTTCGATTTTTCTCGCGTGCTGCGTCGATGGGAAACTTGCGCCGCGGAATGTAGCTACTAAACTCAGGTGTGTTTGGTACCCCTGCGGAGGCTACATTCCTCAGGTAGGCCGGCATTCCAGGCGGAGAAATTCGAGATACCCTCCTCTGGGGCCGCTGCGACTTGTTATTATCGATAAATTAGCGACAAAACTGCGTAATAAAAATACAATCCGCGATGCACTCGATCATGCGAAGAAAAAATGTGTATAACATTTCGACGAATAAGACCAAATAGAGCCGCTGCATATTTAAGTTTATGACACAAAAAGTGGACCTGCATTCCAGAGTTCCGGCTTTCGACCAATCGCCAAGCAGCCCGCCAAAGGCGAAGACGCGTGGTCGCGTCGCTCGGACCTGGGGCACCCACCTCTCGAAGATGGTTTCACAAAAAAAAAAGTTTAACCTTCCAGTAGTCGCATGCGGAGTCTCGCCCCGCGCGACTATGTTTTTTTGATTTGACAAGGAATTTCCCATTCTCTCATTCAGTACCTTCCTAATTTATTGTCTAAATGTTAGTGGAGCAATATCAGAGCTGCATTTTTTTTTGCTTTTTTTGCATATTGCGGAGTTAGACTCCGCAGCAACTATTGACGTCTTAGGCAAATCTTTGTATACATTTTGACATTTTCGGTTTACAACAGCCCAAGGTACTGTAATAATCATTTTCGATACAAGTGCACTGTCCAATAATTTTCAAAGTGTGTGGTTGCTAATTTCAAGCACGAAGCCAAGTTGTATGATGGAAAAGCTGCACAAAATGACAGCGTACATTTTTTCATATTAAAAAAAACATGAATTTATTGTAAATTTTGAAGTTGTTTTACAAATCGTCAAGTTAATGTTGGTTTGTTCAATATCCACTTTTTGGGGATATTGGATTATAGATTTCGCTGACGAATTGTAGAATCCGCCACAATACAAACCGGCTAGCCGCATTATACAGGGTAAGTTAAGTTTCACCGCCCGTGGCAAAATAGGCCTTTAAAATAATTTGTCAATTGTCATAAATTGCATGAGTAATTTTATATTATTAAGCTACATAGAAACTAAGAAAAAATCTTTTTTTTTTAATCAGGTAAAATTTTGGCTTTCTTTCAATTACTAATTGCTCAATTTATTAGTTTTTTTATGTACGAACAGTAAAATATTTTCACACAATTTAGTGTAATTGAAATAATTTTACATTTGCGTTCATTAAATAAAGCCATTTCCGTATTAGGGGGTATTTTTTTAAATGATTTACGACACAAGCTGACCAATTCACCTAACAATGGTATTGGTTTTGGGTACTTGGCTGATTATTTATGACAGTCATACAGTTAAGTTAAAAAGTACAACGTTACATTTTACAGGACCGGAATAAGGGTCTTCGCTATTTCTTTAAAAGTTCACAACATCGTAACTAACAGCTACACGGTAATTATAATCATAATAAAAAATAATTTTTGCAATATTAGATTTTAAACTTGATAAGAAAATCGTTTACCAGCCTCTAATTTTCGTTAGTATATCTGTCTACAATTTTGTGTTTTAATTTTGCCGTCTGCAAAGTCAATATACCTATCGGTTATTGAACCTTCCCATAAAATAAATTGCTTAATTTACCCAAAGTTTAAAACCCTAGGTCACTTTGTGAATAAAGGAACATTAACATTCGCAACAAATCTTCCAACACTTAAACATCGTTGGTAAAAAGTGAAAATTAAAACTTTGTTTTGTGGAATAGTGAACATTTGTGTTTAGTTCAGGTATAATCATGCTATTTCAATACTCAGTCGAGGAGAAGCTTGAAATGCTTTTAATTTATGGGTAATGGGGCATCACTTTGAGCATCTTTTATAAAATAAACTTAATATTTACCTATTAAAAACTTATTTTGTTTTTCTCACAAATTCCAGAATACGGGTCTGGCAACAACTAAAACGCCGTTTCCTTCAGTTTTATGGGTCGATCATCAGGTATTGTTACGTGGTAGGCCGTATTATCCATTGTTGGAAAGTCATAAATAAAAGTATTTTTCGTGCTTTATTTTAAATTTGATTTAACTCAAAAAGTAATAATTTTTTTACGAATCAAATTGCGGATATGAATGCTACGAAGAATTTGACAAATTTTGAAATAAAAAACCAAACATGGAAATTTTACCCGATACTCTTTGTTTTACTTTTTTGGCTTCAAATAAAAATGATTTAGATTTAGATGTAACAAGTAAATTGCATACTTTCCCCTCAATCTTTAATAAGTATTATGGCTGGGACGGTAAAACTTAACTCACCCTGTATATATTTTGACATTTTCTGTAATAATCATTTTCGATACAAGTGCACTGTCCAATAATTTTCAAAGTATGCGGTTGCTTGTTTCAAGCACGAAGCCAAGGTGTGTGATGGAAAAGCTGCACAAAATGACAGCGTACGTTTTTTCATATTAAAAAAACCCATTAATTTATTGTAAATTTTTAAGTTGTTTGACAAATCGTCAAGTTAATATTGGTTTGTTCAATATCCACTTTTTGGGGATATTGGGTTATAGATGTCGCAGACGGATTGTAGAATCCGCTGCAATACAAACCGGCTAGCCGCATTATAAAACGGCTCTGTTTTGTAAATCGGCTGGTTAACATTTAGGCGAGTTGTAATACGGCTAAACGTTAGTCAGCCTTACTGTAACGACGTTTCGTGTTCTCCAATGCAACAAAATGACGTTTTATAAAACGGCGAAAAGGGACTTTATATAAAGAAAACCTATCCTTGTAGATATGACAAATATAAAGTCATAACTATAAGAAAAAGGTTTAACTCAATATAAAAGGTTTTTTTTATAAAATGTCTAACAATTCTTCCTTTATTAAACGGACTGAGTTATTCGGCGATTCATAAAACACCAAAAATTTTCAGTTACATTGTAAAAATTCTCTATTCATTCTATATTTTACAATCTCCCCAATCATTTAGAAAACGACTGAATTTACAATTCGCCGCCGACATCTACAATATGGCTGATTGTCGCCCTACATTACACATAGTTAACATTCCGGCTAAACAATCTACTTAAATGTTAATCAGCCGTTTTACAAAACAAAGCTGCTTTGTAAAGTGGCTAGCCGCTTCATATTGCGGCGGATTCTACAATATGGCTGCGACATGTACACCAAAGTTTAAGTTAAAGTTTAAGTTAAAATTAGCTTGTTCAATGATCCACAAGGGAACCAGTAAAATAAAAAGTTTTCAGTATTTATTTTGTACAATATCTATTAAAATTATTAAAATTTTGTGTTGTAGGTAGTATCCATTAAAGTATTTGAAAATTTTTCTGTTCAAAACTTTTTTTTTAATGGCATAACAACTTAATAATACACTTGGAAAGGCTATAATAATTTATTACCAATTTTAAAATAAAATTTCAAAAAAATATAGAATTTTCTTTTGCGGAGTTCCACTCCGCACCGACTACTGGAAGGTTAAATTCCACGTTTTTATTCATACAGATTGCCCGTTTTGTAGGAGTTTTAAGTTCGCTTGGGGCTCCGCCATGTCCGGCTGGAGGCCCTTGGCAGTCGTGAGGTAAGCTTTGGCCAAATTGGCCTTCCCCAATTTGTGTTGCAAAACGGCCAAGTTGTTAAGGGCCGACGCGTGCGTGGAATCGCTCGCTAAACACAGATTTAAACACTGCATCGCTAATTCGATATCCCCGGCCGCCTGAAATTGTTTTTTTAGCTCATTGTTTTTTTTGCGGTTTACTTACAATAGCGACATGCGAAAGGTTGTACCAAACTTCGGCTTTGATTGTTTGGTCCACGGCGAGGTCCAGAGCTCTTTGGAAACATACCAATGTAATATCTAGCTGTTGGGAGTACAAACAACATAGCCCCAAGTTATTGTACAATTCCGGTGAATGGGCCCCCATCGCCAGGACACGCCTAAAAAATTAAATAACATCTTACAACTACAATTTAATATTAATAATACGTAGCCTAAAATAAGTTGAGAAAGCACGATTGGTTGCATATATTGCAAAATTGAAGACCCGGTATGTACAGGGTGAGTTAAGTTTTACCGCCCCGGCCATAATATCTATTAAAGATCGAGGGGAAAGTATGCAATTTACATGTTACATCAGTTGAAGTTTACACTTTCGATTAGTGCTACAAGTTTTCCAAATCATTTTTATTTGAAGCCAAAACAGTAAAACAAGGAGTTTCGGGTAAAATTTCCATGTTTGGTTTTTTATTTCAAAATTTGTCAAATTACTCGTAGCATTATTAATTGCAATTTGATTCGTTAAAAAATTATTACTTTTTGAGTTAAATCAAATTTAACATAAAACACGAAAAATACTTTTATTTATGACTTTCCAACAATGGATAATACGGTCTACCACGTAACAATACCTGATGATCGACCCATAAAACTGAAGGGAACGGCGTTTTAGTTGTTGCCAGACCCGTGTTCTGGAATTTGTGAGAAAAATAAAATAAGTTTTTAATAGGTAAATATTAAGTTTATTTTATAAAAGATGCTCAAAGTGATTCCCCATTACCCATAAATTAAAAGCATTTCAAGCTTCTCCTCGACTGAGCATTGAAATGGCATGATTATACCTGAACGAAACATAAATGTTCACTATTCCACAAAACAAAGTTTTAATTTTCACTTTTTACCAACGATGTTTAAGTGTTGGAAGATTTGTTGCGAATGTGAATGTTTCTTTATTCACAAAGTGACCTAGGGTTTTGACCAGGGTTTTTAAACTTTGGGTGAATTAAGCAATTTATTTTATGGGAAGGTTCAATAACCGATAGGTATATTGACTTTGCAGACGGCAAAATTAAAACACAAAATTGCAGACAGATATACTAACGAAAATTAGAAGCTGGTAAGCGATTTTCTTATCAAGTTTAAAATCTAATATTGCAAAAATTATTTTTTATTATGATTATAATTACCGTGTAGCTGTTAGTTACAATGTTGTGAACTTTTAAAGAAATAGCGAAGATCCTTATTCCGGTCCTGTAAAATGTAACGTTGCACTTTTTAACTTAACTGTATGACTGTCATAAATAATCAGTCAAGTACCCAAAACCAATACCATTGTTAGGTGAATTGGTCAGCTTATGTCGTAAATCATTTAAAAAATACCCTCTAATATGGAAATGGCTTTATTTAATGAATCCAGATTAGTAAAATTATTTCAATTACGCTAAATTGTGTGAAAATATTTTACTGTTCGTACATTAAAAAAAAACTAATAAATTGAGCAATTAGTAATTGAAAGAAAGCCAAAATTTTACCTGATTAAAAAAAAAAGATTTTTTCTTGGTTTCTATGTACCTTAATAATATAAAATTACTCATGCAATTTAGGAGAATTGACAAATTATTTTAAAGGCCTATTAACTTAACTCACCCTGTATATAAAATTGTGACACCAATAAATGCTAAATTTAATTCAAATTCTCCAATTTTGTGTTTGCTCTTTTCGAATGTTTTTTGAATTTTTCTTCTGGCAATTAGATGAATCATGACGAGGAATTTCAAGAAAAAAATAACACGTTATTCAATGGAAATTAATAGCAATTATTCAGCAACAAAACATTCTCGATTCATCAGTTTGGAGGCGATTTTTTCTCTAAAGTCAAACAAGCAGAAAAGTAAATACTTTGAGCCACTAATTAAATTCGTAGTAATCCAAACCGTAAAAAA
This sequence comes from Dascillus cervinus, assembly GCA_949768715.1. Classification (NCBI taxonomy): domain Eukaryota; kingdom Metazoa; phylum Arthropoda; class Insecta; order Coleoptera; family Dascillidae; genus Dascillus; species Dascillus cervinus. The sequence continues at coordinate 30,341,842 of OX458319.1, read as the reverse complement.
TTATTAGTAATAATTAAGAACGCCAATTAGCCTTCGCTCGAAACAGTACTTTAACGCCGATCAATTAGTCGAAGAAATATTTAGCTTTTTGTTCTCGCCGGTGTGTTTATGAGAGGTGCGGAATGCGGCCAAAGTAAACAAATTGTACCAAACGCAGAGTTCACCACATAAAAAAATTTAGAAGACCTTGATTTATCGACAACAATTCTATTGTTGAGCGTTGATTAAACATGATTGACTGAAATTTATTCAAAGATTTAATTTTAAATGGGCCGTATAATAAGGTGACCAAACGTACTCCTTTAGGGAGTTTCGTACTCCTTTTCTGTGAACCGTACTACTTTTAAAACGAGTACTCCAAAAGTACTCCTTTGCATTCTTTTGTACTCCTTTGTGCTTCTAAAAATATAAAAACCTGGCACTTAACTTTGACCTTTAACCTTTAAAAAAAGAGTTTCCATTTATTATAGAAAATAAAGGAAATGATGATTCTATGGTTAAATGTACAATCTGCAAAGGAGAATTTTCTATTTCGATTGGTGGACGAAGTGCAATAACAAAGCACATTGATACTAATAAACATAACACATCTCTTGATGCAGCGGCTTCAACGTCTAAACTAAATACATTTTTTAAAACTGATAGTTTTGGACCAAATGAAGATTGAAATAAAAAGTATTTCAAAGAAAAATAATCACTTCTATTCTTGGTTGATGAAGTTTTCCATTTTCTAGTTTTCAAATGATTACAACAAGGGTTGACTCTTAAGAGTCGGTTTGCCTAGGTGAAAGCATGCAAATTGCAGTGCACATTTTTATGGTTTTACCTAGGAAAACCGACTTTTAAGATTCAACCCTTGTTGTAATCATTTGAAAACAAGAAAATGGAAAAAAAAAAACTAACTGAGCAAACTTTATGAATATGTGCACTGCAATTTGTATAGTTTTACCTAAGAAAACCGACTTTTAAAATTCAATCCTTGTTGTAATCAGTTGAAAACAAGAAAATGGAAAAAAAATTTACCTGAGCAAACTTTATGAAAATGTGCACTGCAATTTGCATGGTTTTACCTAGGAAAACCGACTTTTACGAGTCAATCCTTGTTGTAATCAGTTGAAAACAAGAAAATGGAAAAAAAATTTACCTGAGCAAACTTTATGAAAATGTGCACTGCAATTTGCATGGTTTTACCTAGGAAAACCGACTTTTACGAGTCAATCCTTGTTGTAATCAGTTGAAAACAAGAAAATGGAAAAAACATTAACTGAGCAAACTTTATGAAAATGTGCACTGCAATTTGCATGGTTTTACCTAGGAAAACCGACTTTTACGATTCAATCCTTGTTGTAATCAGTTGAAAACAAGAAAATGGAAAAAAAATTACCTGAGCAAACTTTATGAAAATGTGCACTGCAATTTGCATGGTTTTACCTAGGAAAACCGACTTTTACGATTCAATCCTTGTTGTAATCAGTTGAAAACAAGAAAATGGAAAAAAAAATTAACTGAGCAAACTTTATGAATATGTGCACTGCAATTTGCATGGTTTTACCTAGGAAAACCGACTTTTAAGATTCAACCCTTGTTGTAATCATTTGAAAACATGAAAATGGAAAAAAAAACTAACTGAGCAAACTTTATGAATATGTGCACTGCAATTTGCATGGTTTTACCTAGGAAAACCGACTTTTAAGATTCAACCCTTGTTGTAATCATTTGAAAACAAGAAAATGGAAAAAAAAACTAACTGAGCAAACTTTATGAATATGTACACTGCAATTTGCATGGTTTTACCTAGGAAAACCGACTTTTAAGATTCAACCCTTGTTGTAATCATTTGAAAACAAGAAAATGGAAAAAAAAACTAACTGAGCAAACTTTATGAAAATGTGCACTGCAATTTGCATGGTTTTACCTAGGAAAACCGACTTTTACGATTCAATCCTTGTTGTAATCATTTGAAAACAAGAAAATGGAAAAAAAAACTAACTGAGCAAACTTTATGAAAATGTGCACTGCAATTTGCATGGTTTTACCTAGGAGAACCGACTTTTACGATTCAATCCTTGTTGTAATCAGTTGAAAACAAGAAAATGGAAGAAAAATTTAACTGAGCAAACTTTATGAAAATGTACACTGCAATTTGCATGGTTTTACCTAGGAAAACCGACTTTTATGATTATAATTACAACAAGGGTTTGCCTAGGTGAAAGCATGCAACTTGCAGTGTGTTTGTTTATACATATAATTTTTGAACTAATGAATTTTGAAATTATTTAAAAAACATATAGTTGAATGGAGAATGGAGTGTTTTTATTCAAACCCAATCACCATATCCAATGAAAATTCATTCGTACTCCTTTTGTATAAAAAATTGTTGGTTACCTTACGAATAAGTTGTCACCGACTGTACCCACCTGTAGTACCTCAAAGCCAGTTCTGGCTGATTGTTATAAAAATGGTACAATCCTATGCAGGCTATGGCTTCCGTATTCATGGCGTCTTCAACAACAACATTTCTGTAATGTTTCACAGAAGTCGAAGCGTCGCCTAAAGCCTCGTGCAGACGCGCCAGCTCGGTCAAGATGGAAACGTCGTCAGGAAACACCTCCAAACCAGCTTTGATAATTTCCACCGCTGACAGAGGTTGATCTGAAATCATCTTCCGAATTTTGGAATTTTTTTCGGCCCCATTTACCTAATCTTATGTAAACATTTTTTGGTAACTCGGAAATTAATGCCCTTTTTACCCTCTCAAATTTTCAATTGTTTACAATGACCAGTTTAGTGAATAAAATATTTAAAAATCTATAACTTCAAAACGGTTTCAGGTATGGAAAAAGTTTTGAGAATAAAATTATGGAGCTTTTTAATGTCTAAAACTTTATTAATAAACATTTTTTTGTAACTCGCAAATTAATGCCCTTTTTGTCCTCTCGAATTTTCAATTTTTTACAATGACCAGTTTAGCAAATAAAATGATTAAAAATTCATTACTTCAAAACGGTTTCAGATATGGGAAAAGTTTTGAGAATAAAATTATGGAGCTTTTTAATGTCTAAAACTGTATTAATAAACATTTTTTTGTAACTCGAAAATTAATGCCCTCTTTACCCTCTCGAATTTTCATTTTTTTACAATGACCAGTTTAGTGAATAAAATGTTTAAAAATTCATAACTTCAAAACGGTTTCAGATATGGAAAAAGTTGTGACAATAAAATTATGGAGTTGTTTAATGTCTCAAACTTTATTAATAAACATTTTTTTGTAACTCGCAAATTAATGCCCTTTTTGTCCTCTCGAATTTTCAATTTTTTACAATGACCAGTTTAGCAAATAAAATGATTAAAAATTCATTACTTCAAAACGGTTTCAGATATGGGAAAAGTTTTGAGAATAAAATTATGGAGCTTTTTAATGTCTAAAACTGTATTAATAAACATTTTTTTGTAACTCGAAAATTAATGCCCTCTTTACCCTCTCGAATTTTCAATTTTTTACACGGACCAGTTTAGTGAATAAAATGTTTAAAAATTCCTAACTTCAAAACGGTTTCAGATATGGGAAAAGTTTTGAGAATAAAATTATGGAGCCTTTTAATGTCTAAAACTTTATTTATAAACATTTTTTTGTAACTCGAAAATTAATGCCCTTTTTACCCTCTCGAATTTTCAATTTTTTACACGGACCAGTTTAGTGAATAAAATGTTTAAAAATTCATAACTTCAAAACGGTTTCAGATATGGGAAAAGTTTTGAGAATAAAATTATGGAGCTTTTTAATGTCTAAAACTTTATTAATAAACATTTTTTTGTAACTCGAAAATTAATGCCCTTTTTACCCTCTCGAATTTTCATTTTTTTACAATGACCAGTTTAGCGAATAAAATGTTTAAAAATTCCTAACTTCAAAACGGTTTCAGATATGGGAAAAGTTGTGAGAATAAAATTATGGAGCTTTTTTGGATTTTTGGAATTTTTTTCGGCCCTATTTACCTAATCTTATGTAAACCCTGGCCAGGCGCAGATAAATCTCGACGTGTTGGTGCTGTTTCGAGGCGGCGCGCAGCTGCTGCTCCCCGTCTCTGACCAGATTCAAAGTGATGTAACATTTCGCAAGCTGGACCTTCCACCACCAATCGTTAAACTCGGTCGCTTGTACGGCCTGGACTGCTAATTCCATCGCGTTCCTCACGTCGCCTTCCACATAAAAAAGGTACTCGAACAGGGGCTTCGACAATGAGCGATCGCCGGCGTATTTCGCCAAATTTAATCGCGAGACTTGTATGAAAGGGCCGTCTTTTTGAGTCAGGATCGCAGCTGTCCCCAAACGGATGGCCCTCGCCGACTGGCCGGTCACAGGTCGGGCCGTTTTCAGCCGATCCAGGGCCGAACCGGGGCGGGCGTTGGTGCCAGGACGAAGCATTCCCGAAATTGGACGTCCAGTGGCGGTGCGCGGTCTTCAAATTCAAGAAAAAGACATCTTCAGTAGGGCAATATGCGTTTAAAAATTCATAACTTCAAAACTGTTTCAGGTCCGGAAAAAGTTATGAGAATAAAATTATGGGGCTTTTTAATAGCTAAAACTTTATTAACAAACATTTTTTTGCAACTCGGAAATTAATGCCCTTGTACCCTCTCGAATTTTCAATTTTTTACAATAACCAGTTTAGCGAATAAAATGTTTAAAAATTTATAACTGCAAAACGGTTTCAGATATGGGAAAAATTGTGACAATAAAATTAAGGAGCTTTTTAATGTCTAAAACTTTATTAATAAACTTTTTTTTTAACTTGAAAATTAATGCCCTTTTTACGCTCTCGAATTTTCATTTTTTTACAATGACCAGTTTGGTGATTAAAATGTTTAAAAATTCATAACTTCAAAACGGTTTCAGATATGGGAAAAGTTGTGAGAATAAAATTATGGAGCTTTTTAATAACTAAAACTTCATTAATAAATATTCTTTTGTAACTCGAAAAGTAATGCCCTTTTTAATCTCTCAAATTTTCAATTTTTTACAATGACCAGTTTAGTGAATAAAATGTTTAAAAATTCATAACTTCAAAACGGTTTCAGATATGGGAAAAGTTGTGAGAATAAAATTACGGAGCTTTTTAATATCTAAAACATTGTTAATAAACATTTTCTTGTAACTCGAAAATTAATGCTCATTTTACATTCTCGATTTTTCAATTTTTTACAATGACCAGTTTAGCGAATAAAATGTTTAAAAATTCATAACTTCAAAACGGTTTCAGATATGGGAAAAGTTGTGACAATAAAATTATGGAGCCTTTTAATGTCTAAAACTTTATTAATAAACATTTTTTTGTAACTCGAAAATTAATGCCCTTTTTACCCTCTCGAATTTTCAATTTTTTACAATGACCAGTTTAGTGAATAAAATGTTTACAAATTCATAACTTCAAAACGGTTTCAGATATGGGAAAAGTTTTGAGAATAAAATTATGGAGCCTTTTAATGTCTAAAACTTTATTAATAAACATTTTTTTGTAACTCGAAAATTAATGCCCTTTTTACCCTCTCGAATTTTCAATTTTTTACACGGACCAGTTTAGTGAATAAAATGTTTAAAAATTCCTAACTTCAAAACGGTTTCAGATATGGGAAAAGTTTTGAGAATGAAATTATGGAGCTTTTTAATGTCTAAAACTTTATTAATAAACATTTTTTTGTAACTCGAAATTAATGCCCTTTTTACCATCTCGAATTTTCATTTTTTTACAATGACCAGTTTAGTGAATAAAATGTTTAAAAATTTATAACTTCAAAACGGTTTCAGATATGGGAAAAGTTGTGAGAATAAAATTAAGAACTTTTTTAATATCTAAAACTTTATTAATAAACATTTGTTTGTAACTCGAAAATTAATGCCCATTTTACCCTCTCGAATTTTCAATTTTTTACAATGGCCAGTTTAGTGAATAAAATGTTTAAAAATTCATAACGTCAAAACGGTTTCAGATATGGGAAAAGTTGTGAGAACAAAATTATGGAACTTTTTAATATATAAAACTTTATTACTAAACATTTTTTTGTAACTCTTAAAACAATGCCCTTTCTACCCTCTCCGAATAGTGTTCGATTAAAGTCTAAAAATCTTAAGAACAAGATACAACAAAAATCTTGAAACAAAAATTATGAAACTATCGAATTTCTGCAACATTTATTACAAACATTTTTTTATAACTCAAACCACTGAACTACATTCTGCATCCGAAATTGAGCGGCCCCATCGAAGTTTCTTTCCCCAAAATTTAAATATAAAACTTCCAAAAATCAAATACCTTAAAGCGGTCGTGTTGTTCGCAGTCGGTAATTTCAAGGACGTCCCAGGACGCGGGGCACTCGCCACGACGCTATCGTCCAGAAAATCGATTTCCCCGACCTCTTCGCTATCAATATCGTCGATGTAAACCTTCTGGGTCAAAGCTCGCATCTTCAAGCACCAAGCCGCCTGGTCCAACGGCTGTTTTTCCAAAATATCGCCGCAATTTTGAACACATCTGTCGTAGTTTCGAACGCGAAAACAATGCAGAGCCTCATAAAACGGATCCATCTTACAAAACTCTGTTTGTATTCGCAGCCATAGCGACCGGGCAACCTGTTGCCGGCCTGTCAATGTCAGGCAATTTAGAGACTTAATCAAATTAATTAATTTAAGTAATGGCCTCTCCGCAAACCTCCCCGAGGGGGCGGCGAAAGAAAGGCCAACAAGCCGTCGCCGAAGTGAAAAGAATCGTGAAGTTGGCGCTCCACGAACGCCTGGAAGAACACGACTTGGAAAAGATTTACCAAGCTTTCCAAAGAGAAGAAACTGGTATGTTTGACAAACGCCACTTGGAGAAGTTACTGCGAGACGTTGCGGGGATTACTTACGAGCAAGAGGAATTAGATATTCTATTTATGAAGATGAACATAAAACGCGATGGATTCGTGACTTGGGACGAATTTATATCTCACTTAATCCTCGGGTTCCAAGAGGAGGAAGTTTCGCTGGAATATCAATCGTTGGAACCACCCATTGCCAAACTTCCGAGAATGATGCGCAGCAACCACAGACATCCCATCAATCGGATTACGTTCTGTGCCACAGTTAAACCCGATCGATCCGCCAGCTTCTCCGACGGAAGTTACATGACTTGCAGCAAAGACGGCGTCATTAATTACTGGTCCTTGGACATGCAACTGGAGCGAACCGTCCAATCCACTTGCCCAGAACTCAAGGTACAGACAACTTGGGTGATGGACATGGTCTGCATGGCAGATGTCAGTGTGGTCTGCACATCCAGCACCGAAAGAGACCTGCGGTTTTACGACACCTCCGCCAGAAAGTTCGAATTAAGAATAATGATCTCCTCACTCGAAGATGCAGTGTGCTGCATGCACTACGTCTTCTACCAGGATATAAACCAAGAGTCGAAGTTGATCTTAGGCGATATGGGAGGATCCGTACGGATCCTTTATTTTTCTCCATTGTGTCGTGGCCCGTTCAAGAGCAAACCAGGTCTACCATTGCTTCATGTCCGGTACGAGCGGGTATCAAAAGGTTTGGTGCCAGGTTTTCGGGTCCTGGAATTCAAATCCTTGCACACTGATTGGGTCCGTCAGGTGTCTTATTACGCCAGCTTAAACAGCACCATTTCATGTTCGGGTTGCCCCAAGGCAGCGTTGCAACTAACCGACATTTCAGAAAGTAGAAGCCCTTACATTTATAAGATCTTAAAAGGTGCTTGGTGTTTCGTTTTCGATGAAAGTTCGCACATAATAGCAACTGGAGGTGCGGATTGTATGGTGCGGGTTTGGAACACCTTCGTTCAGAATCGTCCGAACATAGTCTTCCCTGGGCACCACGCAGGAATCATAGCCATGGTTCTTCAAGAAGGAAAAAAATTGTGCACCGTTTCCAGAGATAAGTGCGTGAAGATTTGGGATTTGCTCGCTCAAAGCTGTTTGCAAACCTACCTTGGGTTGCCTTCAGAATTGGGAGAACACACCGATTTGACTCTTTTGTACAATCCTGATAATAGGCAGATTTTGATCGGATGTGTTATGCTCGCTGTGGTTGCTTTGTGCCCATTGCAAAGTGGCGACCACACTGATGGAAACACCCATTCTTTAGGAGTATCAGTCGTTTTGTACAATCCTCTTTTTAAAATCGTCCTCTCCTGCGGGTTGGACAGCTTAATAATCGTTTGGGATCCCTGGTTAGGAAGGAGGATGTCAGTGGTTAAAGAAGCTCACACTCGATCCCTTCACGGTGAGATAATTCCTGTGGAAATCACCGCAGCTACGTTCGATCCAGGTTGGCAGCTATTACTAACAGGAGCTAGCGATGGTTCCCTCAAAATGTGGAATTTCAACACAGGAACTTGCTTGAGGAATATGAAGATCGAAGCAGGGTGTGAAATAACATCAGTGGTTTGGGTTAAAGGTCGCATCATGGCCATTGGATGGAACAGACACGTAACGGAATTCGCCGACGCTGGTGGAGCCGCGGGTCCTGGTGGCGCTTTCAGCAAACCTTGGGACACCCGCCATGGTGAAGATGTTTTGTGCGCGGCCGCTAGAGTCCCACAAACCTTAGCCACAACCACCTACAACGGAGAATTGATATTATGGCGATTGGAAACTGGACAACCTTACAAAAGGTACAACGTGGCCAACCCAACCGGGCGAATTAAAATCCAATACAAGTTGGAAAGTAAGTCGAAAAGAGCGCCGACCCAACCCCAAGAAGGTGGCACTCGAAGGCGAGCTTCCAGTGTGTACACGAGAAGACAAAGCCTTTCTTCCAAACCTCCGGTTCCATCAGCCTTGCCCACGGGGGCAACGTTGGCTGGGCCAGCTTCCGCAGCTCGGGCGAGAAGAATTTCAATTGTGGTGATTCCAGAGACTTGTGTACCTTTAAGGGGGCTGGCTGTTCACTGCATGTTGTTCTTATCGGCCAGGCCAATGCATCCAGAAGTTGGAGCTTTATTGGTCGCCGTGGAAAATGGGACGATTCAAGTTTGGTCCCATCACGCTTCCGGAGGGTTTTTGGGATCGTTTTCGGCCATTCACACCGCTGGAGATTACGTGATCTCAATGACCACCGATATTGAAAACGATTTTTTATTCACCGGAACCACTGCTGGTTATATTAAAACCTGGCTGATGAAGGGCTTTTCGGTGGAAGGAGAAGAGCACGTCTGCATGCCTAAATATCGATTGATGTTTCCGTTCATGTGGAGGGACATTCTGGAAGGACGCGCCAAACGCGCCAACAGGAACCAGCCGAAACCAGTGTTACTGTCAAGTCACAAAGCGCACTTAATGCCAATCTCCGGATTGACGTACATAGACGCGGCAAAAATCCTAATCAGGTATTTCTTCCAACGGTTGTAATTAAATCAAACCTTTCCTTAGTTGCAGCGCAGATTTCAGCGCTCGCTTGTGGACTTTGGGAGGGCGGTACGTGGGAACCCTAGGCACCTTCAAACCCTGGACGCCGATCACAATCGACACTCCTCCAGACGAAGAGCGCACTTACACCTTTCCTCCGGACATAAAACGCGTCGCCAGTTCGACCACAGTCAAGGCAACTATCTCCGCTCGAAAGAGAACCTTTAACCTTCCAGTAGTCGCATGCGGAGTCTCGCTCCGCACGACTAGGTTTTTTTCGATTTTCCAAGAAATTTCGCAATTCTCTCGAACGGCCTAATTTATTGTCTAAATGTTAGTGGAGCTGCAAATACATTATTTTTGCTTTTTTGCATATTGCGGAGTGAGACTCCGCAGCGACTATTGACGTCTTAGGCAAATCTTTGTATACATTTTGACATTTTCGGTTTACAACAGCCCAAGGTAAATCTGTAATAATCATTTTCGATACAAGTTCACTGTCCAATAATTTTCAAAGTGTGTGGTTGCTTGTTTCAAGCACGGAGCCAAGTTGTGTGGAAAAGCTGCACAAAATGACACCGTACGTTTTTTCATATTAAAAAAAACATGAATTTATTGTAAATTTTCAAGTTGTTTGACAAATCGTCAAGTTAATATTGGTTTGTTCAATATCCACTTTTTTGGGATATTGGGTTATAAATGTCGCAGACGGATTGTAGTATCCGCTACAATACAAACCGGCTAGCCGCATTATAAAACGGCTAGGTTTTGTAAATCGGCTGGTTCACGTTTAGGCGGGTTGTAATACGGCTAAACGTTGATCAGCCTTACTGTAACGACGTTTCGCGTTCTCCAATGCAACAAAATGGCAGGTCCCCGTTTTATAAAACGGCGAAAAGGGACTTTATATAAAGAAAACCTTTCCTTGTAGCTATGACAAATATAAAATCATATCTATAAGAAAAAGGTTTAACTCAATATAAAAGGTTTCTTTTTATAAAATGTCTAACAATTCTTCCTTTATCAAACGGACTGAGTTATTCAGCGATTCATAAAACACCTAAAATTTTCAGTCAAATTGTAAAAATTTTGTGTTCATTCTATATTTTACAATCTCCCCAATCATTTAGAAAACGACTGAATTTACAATTCGCCGCCGACATCTACAATATGGCTGATTGTCGCCCTACATTACACATAGCCAACATTCCGGTTAAAGAATCTGCCTAAACGTTAATCAGCCGTTTTACAAATCAAAGCTGCTTTGTAAAGTGGCTAGCCGCTTCATATTACGGCAGATTCTACAATATGGCTGCGACATGTACGCCAAATTTTAAGTTAAAGTTTAAGTTAAAATTAGCTTGTTCAATGGTCCACAAGAGAACCAGTAAAATAAAAAGTTTTCAGTATTTATTTTGTACAGGGTTAGTTAAGTTTTACCGCCCCGGCCATAATACCTATTAAAGATTGAGGGGAAAGTATGCAATTTACATGTTACATCAGTTGAAGTTTACACTTTCGATTAGTGCTACAAGTTTTCCAAATCATTTTTATTTGAAGCCAAAAAAGTAAAACAAAGAGTTTCGGGTAAAATCTCCATGTTTGGTTTTTTATTTCAAAATTTGTCAAATTATTCGTAGCATTGTTAATTGCAATTTGATTCGTTAAAAAATTATTACTTTTTGAGTTAAATCAAATTTAACATAAAACACGAAAAATACATTTATTTATGACTTTCCAACAATGGATAATACGGTCTACCACGTAACAATATCTGATGATCGACCCATAAAACTGAAGGGAACGGCGTTTTAGTTGTTGCCAGACCCGTATTCTCGAATTTGTGAGAAAAATAAAATAAGTTTTTAATAGGTAAATATTTTTATAAAAGATGCTCAAAGTGATGCCCCATTACCCATAAATTAAAAGCATTTCAAGCTTCTCCTCGACTGAGTATTGAAATGGCATGATTATACCTGAACTAAACACAAATGTTCACTATTCCTCAAAACAAAGTTTTAATTTTCACTTTTTACCAGCGATGTTTAAATGTTGGAAGATTTGTTGCGAATGTGAATGTTTCTTTATTCACAAAGTGACCTAGGGTTGTGACCAGGGTTTTTAAACTTTGGGTGAATTAAGCAATTTATTTTATGGGAAGGTTCAATAACCGATAGGTATATTGACTTTGCAGACGGCAAAATTAAAACACAAAATTGTAGACAGATATACTAACGAAAATTAGAAGCTGGTAAGCGATTTTCTTATCAAGTTTAAAATCTAATATTGCAAGAATTATTTTTTATTATGATTATAATTACCGTGTAGCTGTTAGTTACGATGTTGTGAACTTTTAAAGAAATAGTGACGACTCTTATCCCGATTCTGTAAAATGTAACGTTGTACTTTTTAACTTAACTTTATGACTGTCATAAATAATCAGCCAAGTACGCAAAACTAATACCATTGTTAGGTGAATTGGTCAGCTTATGTCGTAAATCATTAAAAAAAATACCATCTAATACGGAAATGGCTTTATTTAATGCACCCAAATTAGTAAAATTATTTCAATTACACTAAATTGTGTGAAAATATTTTACTGTTCGTACAAAAAAAAAAAACTAATAAATTGAGCAATTAGTAATTGAAAGAAAGCCAAAATTTTACCTGATTAAAAAAAAAGATTTTTTCTTGATTTCTATGTACCTTAATAATATAAAATTACTCATGCAATATATGAGAATTGACAAATTATTTTAAAGGCCTATTTTTTCACGGGCGGTAAAACTTAACTCACCCTGTAGACCAAATTTTAATTTTAAGTTTAAGTTAAAATTAGCTTGTTCAATGGTCCACAGGAGAACCGGTAAAATAAAAAGTTTTCAGTATTTATTTTGTACAAATCTAGTAAAATTATTAAAATTTTGTGTTGTAGATCGTATTCATTAAAGTGTTTTGAAAATTTTTCTGCTCAAAACTTTTTTTTTTAATGTTTATGACATAACAACTTAATAATACACTTGGAAAAACCAAAATGTATTACCAATTTTAACTTAAAATTTCAAAAAAGTATAGAATTTTCTTTTGCGGAGTCACACTCAAAAAAGTCTCAAAAAAAGGTGCGACTACTGGAAGGTTAATGAAACCTTGCGTAGGTTTGGATGGGCGGCAAGATAGGACGGCAACTCACCAAAAAGCAAGAGGCCAAACAGGCAGAGCGCGAAACGATCCAACTGGACGTGGAGAACTGCATCTACGGAAAAGCAGCCGTCGAGCCGATCTTGGGGAATTATTATCACATGCCGGAAAGGACCACGACGAGACGCGAATACCAGCTGGACACATCGTTCCCTTATGTAAGTTAAGAGCGACCAAAACGCGAAATCCGAACGAATCGGCAATAAAACGCGGTTATCGGCGTTAAACCTGATACTTTTTTAACGGGGCAGTTAATTTTATTGTCCGGGCGAATTCCGATGGCTCGGTTTGGTACATAAATTGGAAATTGCGTTCGTCCTCGACGATTTTCGAATGTGTCTGGTAAACAACTTCGAGTTTGGTGCGACTATTCAAATTGATTTCAAGGCGAACTGTAACATTTCATTTTTTCCTGAACTGTACTTATGGAGGTAATTGAATATCTGTCGATAAGGATAAGTGGACAAACAGAAATGTTTATCGGCCATTCGCTAATGGAAAAATTATTAACTTAATGGTAAAAACGTTCAAATTAAATTTACGCCCTTACCTCTTCGTGGGCGCAATTGCGCTGCTACGACAGTGGAAACTTGAAACTTAAGACGTACCACGTTTTTTAATTCCAGAAACGGTTGAAACGCCGTGAAAAGATTTTTTTTTAACTTTATGTTGATAGCATTGTCAATTTAAATGTCAATTTATGGTTATATTATTAGCTTTAAAATTAGAAAATGTAGCACAAAACTGTTGTGTTGAAGGAAGCGATTGTTTTCAAAGAAACTTCAGATGAGGAAAACTTTATCTTCAATATTCAATAAAATTTAAGTGATTCTGTCAAAATTATATAGGTTCTGGTATTAAAATTTTAAAAAAAATTGTTTCACATCCTTCTAACCGTTTCTGGAATTAAAAAACACACTGCAGTAGGAAATATTTCAATAAACAAATTGACAATTGAAAAATAAATTTGTTTGCAGATTCCTGTTTATCAGCACTTAATAATGCCTCCACCCACTGATATGATGTACCCAAACACTCCGGATCTGATTGTGGAGTTGGCCGAGAAGTCCCAAATCGCCAAAACTTCACCTCCAAGAGAAGGCACTCCAACATCAACAACCAGAATGTCTAAATAACGAGAATTTTATGAAAAATGTAAAAGTATATTTTTTAATCGATAGACATTTATTTTATGTACATTTTACAATAAACTGTTTTTATCAACAAATTTAATTTCAACAAGTCTTTTTACAACGTTATGCTATATTTTCTAATTTTAAACGTACATTACTAATGTAATCTTAAACTGACACATGTAAAATACCAGTACTATCAACATAAGTAAAAAAAAAATATTTCTGGGATTAAAAACACTATGGTAGATTTGGGCTGGGTTTATACGATAATACTAATAGTGTGTCTATGATTTGTTGAAATCGGGCCAACAATCTGACTAAAGGCAAAAGCTGCAAATCAACGGCGACTAAAACACAGGCAAGTATTGGAATTGAAGCACAATACAACCATAAACGATTTCAACTAACTTTTCACATTTGTAACAATTGAGGAGCTTGCAAAATCGGTTATATCCATAATCGCTAGTAATACCATAAGAGCTTTGAATTTATTGATTAATTTACAATAACTTGTTGCGTAGCAACTTAAAAGAGTGGAAATTTGATGAGTATTAAAAACGCGACAGCGAAGCTCGAGCGTTTTTATCATCAAATTTACACGATTTAAAAGTTGCTACGCAGGAAGTTTGAGTTAATTAATCGAAGAAATTCAAAGCTTGAATGGTATTTGATTAGATTATTTTATGAATGTATAAAATTTGACACAAATAAAATTGTTTGAAAATTTTTTGTTGGTGGAAAGTAGGCAACGTCGATATAAAGGAACTCAAAGTTTTATTAAAATTATCGCTGTAATTCCGTGTTCCTTCCTCAAATAACAAATTGTGATCGGCTATATTAGCCATGAATAAAATAATCGCGCAGTACTAAATGTTTAAAGTCGATTATAGCGAAACAGAAAAATGGATATAAGCGGTTTTGCACGCAAGCTTGTCAATTGCATTTACACCGTGAAACTTGTTTTTGCAAGTCCAACCGTCACAAAATACTAAATACCTAATTACATTATTATCTCACTTTTTTTTTTAAATTACAAACAATCATTTCAGGTTTAAATAATTAAAAACAATCATTTTACACACCTTGAAATGGAATATCACATTATTAATTCTATTAAATCTCACCGTCCGTTTTATTTCCTCCACAATTTCAATAAAAAAACGCAACTATCTCTCCAAGTCTTGCAGAGTCGAACAAGCCTCAAGTAACTGGCAAGCAAGTTTGTAGTCGGCATGATCTTCACTTAAACATCTCAAGCTGTGTCCGGCTATGTTGTAAATGCTTTCTAACGTCCCAGCAGCGTGCCACTCGCCATTCTGCCAAGCAAACAATTAATTTAATTTTCACAATCACAAAAAAAAGTGTGGCGACCGACTGACTCGTATGTTGCCGTGCTTAGACTAAAAATTGTCGATTTTGAGTTTTTAGGTTCTAAGGATTCACGTATAATTTCTACAGCTTTCTACAAAGTACAAATCTCCTATGTGCATTATTAACATGCTAAAAAAACATTTAAATCTTTTGTCCTAAGTACAAAATTGACAAACATTACTCAGTAGAAAAGTGTGAAGAATGCTCAGACATAATATCCTATTTTGGTGCAGATAGGACTTTTTTACTAAGAACGTTGGTTTCAATTTTTAGGCGACTAGTAAAAATGTTAGCTTAGAAAGGAAAAGTACATTAATTCCTAAAATTAAATCGCATATTCAGCTAACAGAATGAAATTCCATGAGAAATTGTCAGTGTTGACAAAATTATTAAAGTACAGGGTGAGTTAAGTTTTACCGCCCGTGGCGAAATAGACCTTTAAAATAATTTGTCAATTCTCATAAATTGCATGAGTAATTTTATATTATTAAGATACATAGAAACCAAGAAAAAATCTTCTTTTTTTTTAATCAGGTAAAATTTTGGCTTTCTTTCAATTACTAATTGCTCAATTTATTAGTTCTTTTATGTACGAACAGTCAAATATTTTCACACAATTTAGTGTAATTGAAATAATTTTACTAATTTGGGTTCATTAAATAAAGCCATTTCCGTATTAGAGGGTATTTTTTTAAATGATTTACGAGATAAGCTGACCAATTCACCTAACAATGGTATTGGTTTTGGGTACTTGACTGATTATTTATGACAGTCATAAAGTTAAGTTAAAAAGTACAACGTTACATTTTACAGAATCGGGATAAGAGTCTTCACTATTTCTTTAAAAGTTCACAACATCGTAACTAACAGCTACACGGTAATTATAATCATAATAAAAAATAATTTTTGCAATATTAGATTTTAAACTTGATAAGAAAATCGCTTACCAGCTTCTAATTTTCGTTAGTATATCTGTCTACAACTTTGTGTCTTAATTTTGCCGTCTGCAAAGTCAATATACCTATCGGTTATTGAACCTTCCCATAAAATAAATTGCTTAATTCACGCAAGGTTTAAAAACCCTGGTTACAACCCTAGGTCACTTTGTGAATAAAGAAGCATTCACATTCGCAACAAATCTTCCAATACTTAAACATCGTTGGTAAAAAGTGAAAATTAAAACTTTGTTTTGAGGAATAGTGAACATTTGTGTTTAGTTCAGGTATAATCATGCCATTTCAATACTCAGTCGAGGAGAAGCTTGAAATGCTTTTAATTTATGGGTAATGGGGCATCACTTTGAGCATCTTTTATAAAATAAACTTAATATTTACCTATTAAAAACTTATTTTATTTTTCTCACAAATTCCAGAACACGGGTCTGGCAACAACTAAAACGCCGTTCCCTTCAGTTTTATGGGTCGATCATCAGGTACTGTTACGTAGTAGACCGTATTATCCATTGTTGGAAAGTCATAAATAATAGTATATTATTATACAAGTTTTATAAGACGATCTATTGTCGCACGAATAAGTTTGGGGCACGACGAGCGAAGCGAGGAGTGCTCCAATGTCATGAGTGCGACAATACGTCTTATAAACGCGTGTAATATACTATTTTTTCTACTTTGGCGCTCTCAGTTTCATGAAAATTTGAAAATTGTGCTTTCTAAATATTCTAGAGATTTTTAGGATTAGGTACTGCTTGGGTTGGTAATTTGTCATGTGTCATATGTCAACTAAAACTTCGAATTTAAAATCTCGAGTTTGATATTTTTGTGAAGAAGTCATGGAAGAATTAAGCTGCACCTTGACAGGAGCTCGGTAGAGATGCCCGACGCCGGCCAGCGTGCTATTACAGCAATACCAACGTAATTATTATAAAAAAAAAACACCAAAAAGCCGTTTCACAAAAAGTTCCTTTGTGACACTACTTTTAGTTTCACAAAAACTCATTTATGATACCAAAGTAGAAAAAAGTATTTTTCGTGCTTTATGTTAAATTTGATTTAACTCAAAAAGTAATAATTCTTAAACGAATCAAATTGCAATTAACAATGATACGAATAATTTGACAAATTTTGAAATAAAAAACCAAACATGACAATTTTACCCGAAACTCTTTGTTTTACTTTTTTGGCTTCAAATAAAAATGATTTGGAAAACTTGTAGCACTAATCGAAAGTGTAAACTTCAACTGATGTAACATGTAAATTGCATACTTTCCCCTCAATCTTTAATAGGTATTATGGCCGGGGCGGTAAGACTTAACTCACCCTGTACTGTGCGAATTGTGTGTTAATAGTTTTGGAATTCAATAAAGTTTTAGTTATAATTAGTATTGTTGCATTTCAGTTCACTTGGATTTAGAAAAAAAAAACATTTTTGTTTCAACCTTTCACTTACTTACAATTAGTGATATTGTCCTATCTACAACAGATTGTATCAAAGTTTTAATTTTTAATAATGTTAGGGCACATTTGCAATACTCTTACGGAACTGATGCACTGCAAGGGAAGTTAACAAAAGTGCATTTATCTCAAAACAGCTAAATTGCAGATAGGACTTTTAGTCTAAGCACAGCAGGATGGACCAGGCACAGGACGACACTTATATAAGTGTTCACCGGTGCCGAGCTTACCGTAAACTGTCTTTCAGGCGAAAGAACAACCACCCTGAGGTTAGTACAAAGACAAATTTTCAATCATTCTCAGGGAGTCAGCCCTCGCCTTCGAACCGTATTTTTCAAATATTTATTAGTCAGTTTAAAAAAAAAAACTTGTCAAATGCAAGCCAAAAAAGAACTCACCAAAGTTGACAAATACTTAGTCAGCGAAGGACTGAGCGCAGTGATCTTTTCCGCCAAATCCGAAGAAGACGCTATCAGATTCGACATCCTTTTGCCAGCGACGGCCAACAAATCGCTGCCCAACTTGTCCATTTCAGTAATGGCCGTGATCAAATCTTCCGCCAACGCGTCGAAACCGTTAGAAAATAACTGAATCACTTGGTAGCGCTTCAGCAAGTCCACATCCAAATTCCACACTTTCGCCAGCGACAGACACTGTCCCATCCACGAAACGTGCTTGGTCGAGTACACGACACCTTCATTTACGGTCACCGTTTCGATGCTGGACGATATAACCTTAATTAGGAACTGCGTCCGCGAAACGGTGATTTTCGAATCGACGTTGTGCCAATTGATCGAAACCCTCTGTTGCAGATCGTTGAAAAACAAACTGATCATAAAACTATCGAACAGGGTGTTTATCGGTTTTGTGTGCTTAATGCCGAAAACGGTGATCATCTGAATGGTGAGGCTCAATTGGTGATGGAGATGCAAAAGGTCGTAATTAATTAAATTTTGCTGTTGGGCCAAATCGGCGAGCGATTGGCCGCCATTTTCCCAGAGGCCTTCATAACGCAGTGGCTCTTTTTGCGTGCTGTAACTCTGCTGCAAAACGTCCATGAAAGTGTCGAGAAACCTCGTGCAAATTTCAACGAATGTTGAAATTTGTGTGTCCGACAAGCCGGTGTCTTGTTTACACAACAGTTGTTTGGGCAATTTTCCCACTTTATTGACCAGTTTGCACGTACTTTCGAACACTATTTTCAAATGGGTGTTCCACATCAAATTGAACAGGCCTTGTTTTATGTGAGGCTTGGTGATGTTGTTCAAACATCTTATGGCACCTTCCAAGTGCTCAAACGACTGGATTTCTTTCTTCCAGGCCACGGCGTACTCCCAACACATGTTTGCCAATAAGACACTTCCTTCCAAACTGTACGGAAATTGCTTCTTGATGACATTCAACTGTTGGAGAAAATCTTGCTCAGTTGTTTCATTAGTCATAATATCTTCAGGAACCGTCCCAACTGAAGTCAACCATTGGGCGACTAATTCACTAACAGATCCTTTTCCTTTCTGCAAAATGTACCTCAAACTTACGTCGATTCGATCGTGCTTCAACAAAGGAAGGCCATTATCTTTCTTAGGTGGTTTGTTCGAAAGGATTATATTCAGTAGGGAAACGTCTTCCAATTTCCCTATGAGCAAATCCCATTCGCAATTATCTTGAGACAATTTTTCCCAAACGTACTCTTCCTCCACGCTGGTTCCCGACTGCTGCAGCTCTCTTTCGAACTCAATCTTCTGGGCGAGAATCCTGCACAAGATGGCCGCGGTCAGTGCAGGAAACGGCCGCGCGGAATTGGCCAAAACTTCACGAATCTCCGTCCAAAACGGAGAAGTTTTATTATACTCGATGGCAACTTCCTCCACGTCCATTGCGCCACACAAAGTGTAGATCAATTGACTCAAATTCTGCATTTCCTGTTCCAGATTCAAACCGATCGTCAAGGGTCGATTGACCCAATAGTTTAAAGCCAGTTCGAACAGGTCCTTGACCACTATCTTAGTTTCCCTGATGATGGTTCGAAACTCTTGAAAACTCCCTCTGGTCAATGCAACGTAAGGCTTGAAGATTATCTCCGAAACTCGGTGTAAAACTCCTTGCGGTATGTCTTCTTTCAAATTGATTTTCGTTTCGTTCATCAACTGAAAGATGGATAGAAATTCGGCGAACGAAAATTCGTTCTCGTTTTGGAAAGTCACGCTTGGTGAGACTTTTTTGTTGACGGTGCTTAAATCTAACAATCGTTGCAGGTTGTTTAGGTCTTTTTCATTCATTGAAAATTTTGTGTCCGGTTCTGCAACATTTCCATTTTCTGAATCCGACTCATCAGTTAAAAATAGGTAGAAATGCGCCAATAGTTTCAGATTGTCCGAAATTGTTTTTAAATGTTTCGTTTCTCCGTCCAATTCCGGAAGGGCGGCCAACTTATCGACAAAATACTCTGCGCATTCCGACACAATTTCTGCAGAAATTTCTTTGCTTGCAACAATCATTTCCAGACATTGAGTCTTAACTTCGATCGTTTTCAGCTCGTTGCAAGTATTCAAAACTTCCGCCTTCAATTTCTCGTGGTCGTATTCTTTAGTCTTGATGAAATGCTTCAATCGTTTGAACAAATGCAAATCTCGCGCCCTTTTGCTGTGTTTTTCGGTGAGGGCGAAATGAAACGGAATGACGATCTCTTTGATCGTTCCATCTGAATCAACGAAAATGCAGGTGAAAGGGCAGACGTACTTTGATTTCGCGGTGTTGGTGAAACCCATCAGGCCGTAGCTGATGTACAGCAATCGGCTGAACTTGGACGCCGAAAAAGTGGCGATTTTTAAGCCCAGTTGCGTGGAAAAAATTTCCAACGTCCCCTTCTTCGACGAATAGACGATCAGGAAAATTGCTACTTTTGTGAGGGAACGGTGTCTCGATTTCTTTTCGTCCGGAACTTGAACGAAGGCGCATTGGGCGTCCCTGTAGCCTTTGAATATTCGCACCGCGGTGCCCTTGTGCGTGTCTATCAGAATAATTCGGCCCAAGACGTCGCTGACGGCCGCAAGTTTCTTGTCGGGCGACAAAATGACCGTGCTGGCCGTTCGACGCAGGTCGCATATCCCGAACCTGCATCCCATGGGCTCGGCCGGCAACAAAGAAGTGCTGATTTGCTTTTCGGCGGGTGCTTTTCCTCCAGTCAACCATCCGCTATTCAAATCAAAAGCATGAATTAAAAAATTGACCTTCAATTTAAGTGTCACTTAAATCCGGTGAGTGACAGATGATTTAAGTATTGGAAATCCTCTACGTAAAGTGACCCTACTTAGATGAGTTTGTAAAAATCGAAACAGAAAATGATATTGTGGAAGGTGATTTAGTCGAATTCTTCAAAACAGACAACCAATGCAATGCATTTATATTTTGCAACTTTAAACAAATAAAAATTTTAAACAAGAAAATATCCAATTAATACAAAAAAAATAATTTTCTTTGCAATACTTGCAAATTACATTTTCTAATTTCCAACTAGAATTCCAAATTTCCTCTCAATTATTTAATTTCAATGGAACAACTGTCTAAGTGTCACTTAAATCCGGTAAGTGACAGATGATAGCGTACACGGATTTTTAAGGTTAATCATAAAGTGACCCTCAGACGAATTTATAAAAATCGAAGTAGAAAATGATATTATGGAAGGTGATTTAGTTAGAATTCCTCATTGAATGCATGAAAGGATTTTATGAAAATGTTTCCATGTCGAATTCTTCAAAATAGACAACCACAAGGGTTTTACAATGTTAGAATTTGCAACTTTAAAAAAATAAAAATTTTAAACAAGAAAATATCCAATTAATACAAAAAAATTTATATGTAAAAATATTTAAGTTGGAAAGAGAAAAGATTTAGTGCGATATAGTGGCAGAAAAAAATGACAATGATTGATAATAAATTTGCAGTAATGACGCACTCCTAAAGAGTGGAAAATCTTTTAGTATTTCCACGTTTTGGTTGGCGTATTGACTATGATTTTTGACTGCACTTTCACCATAAACTAAGTTATGCTTAATTAAGAACTACTTTACTTACGGAAGAGCCGATTTCAGCTTATTGGCAACAGCTTTGGCCACATCTGTGAAAACAGGTTGTGCCCCACCTTCCAATGCATAATGAAATCCGATGAACGGCTTAGAACCAACAGCCAATATCAAACTATTGTGAGGAGCAACAGCCCGGTACCGAGCCTCGAACCCGCCACAAATGGACGCGGTTAAAAGATGGTCAAAAGTGTTGGATAAATCTAAACCGACAACAGCCACATCATTCACTGAAAACTGATCTGAAAACCCCCATTTTTTCGGATTCATTGAAGAAGTGGATGGTTCAACCAAATCACCGTTGGCTTGAGCTACAAAGATTCCAGTCAGATTTGAAATTAGCCAATTATAGGCCAAGCAATAAAGCATTTTTTCATACAAGGAAGTCTTTAAATGTAAGTAAGATTGCTCATGTTTGAAAACTAATTGAAAATGATTAAATTATGACATTTACTTTGCTCGGTTGCTTGGCCTATTAATTAATTAGTTACCTCTTGCTAGTTGATGCCTGCAATTTCGAAGAGTGACAGCAAGGTGGCTGCCATTTATAATGCAAATATTCGATTCAAAACTAACATAGATTTCTTCAGGCCTCAATTCTGAATTGATGTCAGGTCTGGGACTGTGTTGCGATTGGCATTTGATGCTGCAAACGCGTTCATTATGCAACTGTTCTTCTAACAGAAGCACGCAATTTTCGGTGTAAAATCTAACATGACCCGATTCAAACCCCAGAGCAATGCAAGTCCAATCCGGCCCTATTTGCGAATTTTGACTCTGTGCAACGATTGGTAGGCACAGAATGCTGGTAACCGAATCGCTGTTGTGAACTGAGCCACTGAAGGATATTTCAAAGCGGTTCTTGCCAATCTTTGAATCCCATTTCGACGATAAAACCACAATCCTTCGTTCATTACCAATCACAATAACATCCCCAACTGGTGACAAGGAAATGTCGCATAATTGTAACCAACTATCTGAACCTACAAAACAAAATAAGGAATTTGATTCGTTCTGTTGGTTTAATTACCTCTTAGATCGTCCGTGGGGAAGAGACACCTCCTGATAGCTTGGATGTCGCAGATATTTGCTAAAATTTGGATGTGACACGACATTTGTAAAATTCAATTCAAAATTTGACAGTTCTCGAATTGACGTGAATCAGCTGATCTGTCACTTTGGTGGATTTTGACTAAATTTCCTATTGCTTAAGCCGGGGTTCCCCTAATTGTTAAATTTCGTGCAGATTGCAGCAGAATATGTCGCAAATAGTCGATACGTTGGTCGAAATGGGCTTCAGCAAAGCGAGGGCGTAAGTATTTCCCCAAATTAATCTAAACGTGTTCGTGTTATAACCTCCAAATTTCCGATTCAGGGAACTGGCCGTTTCAAGAACCAAAACCGAGAATATCGAAGAGGCAATGGACTGGCTCTTGTGCAACGAACAGGAACCGCCCCAAAGAGAGGTCGAGGACTCAAATTCGGAAACCCCCCAACCGTCGACCATGTCAATAAGCAACGAAAGCTCCTCCGAACTGGCCGAACCTGCGTCTCCCCAAGAAGCAAAGTCGATCAGGTGCGACGACTGTGGCAAGCAATTTAAAAACCAAACAGAAGTGGAGTACCATTGTGCAAAATCAGGTCGGTGAAATTCCTCACAAAAATCTCGTCATTTTCTCATAACATAAATACTACCTGGAAACTGACTGCGCGATTATATCAAAGGTTGTCAGTAGATGAATTCTGCGTAATTTTCAACTCGAGAATCATAATTTTTAATTTGTTAAAAACAATTTTCAATAAAAAATCACATTTTTTTTTGGTTTCTTAGCAAACTTAAGAGGAGTTCCTACGGAATGTTCTTATGGGATTTTCAATGTAAAGTGTTGCGCCTATAACAAATGAATATATGAATAAATGAGATATTCGCATCTAAGTTACATCATTTGAAAGAGAAACCGAATGGACAGATTAGAAATTTAATTTAAGGTGAAATGGCCATTTGTAAATGTTTTGAAACAAAAATACAAATAAAATTAGGTTTTATTAAGATTTTAACATTATTTTTAAAGTAAATGTCCATTATCACGTAAACAAACGGCACGATTGGTGGAATCAAATTCAAAATCGAATGCATTTTATTTGTTTGGACCGAAAATGGAAAATCTAAAATCGAATATATCCAACGCCATACAGATTTTTGGGAAAATCATATGAAGCCAAAATTAAAAATTTCTTATTGACAATGCTTGATACCAGAACTGCTAGATAGCAGACGATTTAGAAAAATGTCTATTCGAGATGTATATTTGTCATTTTTTAATAGAAACATTTACTTGTTTATATTGTTTTGATTTAATTTTTAGTGGTTCCTAAACATTCTGGTTGTTCACCATATTTACTATTATATTCGATTATCGCACATCTTTTCAATAAACCAATAAATTTGCTTGGTTTAATACATGGCAATGAATTCATGTGGCGTCGTCATTCATAATGAAAATGTCGAAGATTTAGTTGTTTAAAATAGTTTTAAGTAGGTAACCACTTCGAGCACACGGTGAAAGCGGTTCAGTTGCAAATTATAGTTTTTATAGTCTCATTTTGACAATTTAAAGCCCTATCAACATCATGACGAAAAAATATTAGTTGCTATTTAAAAAAATCGACAATCACGTCATTACTTTGACAAGGGAAGATCTGTACATGATGTAAAATTAAATTCAAAAATTGCCCTGTTTTTGGATTTTGATTAAAACTCAACAGTTACAGATTTACCGAATTGTTGCGTTGCCGCATTTAAATACTTATAGTACAGTCAAATAAGGTGCAATAAGGATTCAACTTCGGAATGAAAGCGATGAAGCTTTATTTTTGCATAAACCTTTGTTTTGACGTTCTGAAAACTAGCTGAAAAGTCTCATGTAATCTCGTGTCCGCGTCAGAAGATATTGAAGGTCAAAGGTCACGAAAATTGGTCGATCACGCGTATAAATGCATGAAATAAAAGTTGTAGATAATTTTATGGTCTACAAATTATATAATCACCTTAAATGACATGTCACGCAAAGAAAACAAGATAATTGCGACAAATCGCAAAATAATTAGAATATTTACACCCGGTTTTCAAAAACGTTTTTAGAAATAAAGTAAAAATAAAATGGTCGGAGAAAAAAATCATTTTTCAAGCTCTGAGATATTTAACAGAAATCGCATTGACAATACTTCATTATAATTTTTTTTTACCTTTTATGATCAAAAAATTAAATTTCTAATGCATCCGTTTGATTGCAAATTAGTTTCTCTTTCAAATGATGCAACTTAAATGCAAAAATCTCATTTAGATACTTTGTTTAGCCGCAACACTTTACAATCCTATAAGAACATTCCGTAGGAACTCCTCTTAAGATTGCTTCATTAGTTTCTATTTTACAAACAAGAAACCAAAAAAAAACGCGATTTTTTGTTAAAAATTGTTTATAACAAATTAAAAATTATGATCCTCGAGTTGGAAATTATGCAGAATTCATCTACTAACTAACTGTCTTTGACAAAATCGCACAGTCGGTTTCCAGCTAGTACTTAAATTAATTAAATTATGACATTTATTTTGCTCTGTTGCTTGGCCTAAACCTCAAACCTTTAGGTCACCAAAACTTCTCCGAATCGACCGAAGAAAAGAAGCCGTTAACTGAAGATGAGAAGAAGGAGCAGCTCGCGAAAATCGAGGCCAAGCTCAAACAGAGGCGCCTGGACCGCGAGGCGCGAGAAA
Organism: Dascillus cervinus; assembly: GCA_949768715.1. Classification (NCBI taxonomy): domain Eukaryota; kingdom Metazoa; phylum Arthropoda; class Insecta; order Coleoptera; family Dascillidae; genus Dascillus; species Dascillus cervinus. The sequence continues at coordinate 30,316,464 of OX458319.1, read as the reverse complement.
AACAAGAGGAACTAGAGAGAGAAAAGCACCGGATCAAATCCGGCAAGGAAATATTGGAAGCCAAGAAGAAGCACGAAGAACTGGAGATGAAGAAGATAATCGAGCTTAGGAAGCGCGAGAAAGAGGAAGAAAAAATGGCCAGGCAGCGCGTCAAGGACCAAATCGAGCAAGACAAACTCGCTAGGAAGGCGAAATTCGGAGGAGAAGTCAGCGAGATAGTCGTACCTAAGGCCGCGCCTGTCGCGGTCGTAAAACCGCCCCAAGAAAAAAATTACGCCGAGGTGAAGCTGCAGATTCGGTTGACGAACGGTGCGACCCTTACGCAAACGTTCGGCGCGAAAGAACCTCTTTCGGCCGTTAGGCTTTACATTGACATTAATCGAACCGATGGACTGGGAATTTTCTCTCTAATGACCACCTTTCCTAAGAAGGTGTTTACTGATGACGACTATGACAAACCCTTAGATTTATTAGGTTGGTTGTTTTTTTTTTTTTTGAGTTGGTTGTTTTATTTTGTTTTTTTTAGGGTTGGCTCCTGCTGCTGTTCTGATAGTGAAAAAAACGTAATGTGTGGTAAGACTGTTTATAATATTTTTAAAATAGTTTCTTTTCTAATGTAATTATATATAAAGCAAGGGGTACGCTAAGTGTAGGGAGTGTTCCTCGGTGTATGGTTAAGCTTAATTTAATGCCTTTTGTAAGTCATTAATTACAGTTCTTATTAAATTTAGTTTTACACTTGACAGATTTTATTTTCAAAATATTGTACACCAATTGTTGAATGTTTACCGAATAAAGCCAAAATTATGCTAACACACGAAAATAATTGAAATATTTACAAAGAAAAATTCAGTCTGAACTTAATCACTTTTTTACAATAGAATCAAAAATGTTGAAGGGTTTGTTTGTACAAAAGCTACTTACAAGAATACAATTTGCTAATTGAACAAGAATAAGGCAACAAAATTGTAATTTGTAATTTTTTTAATATTAAAAATTAATCTATTTGTTAAAATATTTTCCTAATCACATTAACGAAGTCAAAAATATTTACCTATCATTGTTTAGTATACTTGAACTAGTTATGCTTGGGATGAACTTTGGACTGAGTGTTTTCTGCTTAAAATCAACGATTTGTAACGAGTGTTTTTTCAAATCTCATCTAAATCTGAAAACTTGCTCTCCCTGTATAATTTCTCCTTCATTGGCACAGCTTTCGCTTGGTTCAAATTAATGCCAACAAATTTAAATTGTACTAACAGAATTAGCTATGTATACATTTTATCTAGCAAATTGCATTGTATACAGTGTGCGCCAAAAACAACGCGATAATTCGTAAGACTTGAATTTTGAAAAGAATCGAATTGTCGCTTTATTTCTGATGCTCGCTGATATCATTTCTGTTTGGTCACTTTCAATAAAATTGTAACCTTTCTTTCATTGCCACGTCGCTGGCAAAAATAAATAAATTTTACTAACTTTGACGACTGAAAAATTGTAAACGCATTTTCTGTACACTTTTCATGCATTAATTGCTCCTAATTTGTTAAAATATTTTCCTAATTAAATTAACTAAATAACAAATATTTAACTATCATCTACTTTGGACTGAATGTGTGCTTCATTCTAATTTGTGCAAAGGCCGAAATAAAAGAAAGAATTTGTAAAGTTTGTTGAAATAATGGGAGAGCAGATGCGGCAAGGACCAAAAATCAATTTGTGATAAATGTTTTTTCAACAAAGTATTTAATAGTTAAATCTGAAAACTTGCTCTCCCTGTACAATCTCTCTTTCATTGGCACAGCTTTTGCTTGTTTCAAATTAATGCCAAAAAATTTAATTGTACCTACATAATTTAGCTATGTATAAATTTTATCTAACAAATTGCAGCATTTATTGAATATATACAGTGTGCGCTAATAATAACACAACAATGCGACAGATTGTAAGATTTGAATTTTGAAAAAATCAATTTTGACACATTTTATATATAAAAAAGTCGAAATAGTGACTTTTGATTAGTAAGCTATATTTTTTCGTCTTTGAACTGTTTTAATCTGCGTTTGGATTTTGTTCAGAATGAAATTCATCGAATTGTTGATTTATTTTTACCACTCACTGTATATAATCACTTCCAATCATTCAAAATAAATAAATTGTACTAACTTTGACAACTGAAAAATTGTAAAAACATTTTCTTTACACTTTTCATGCATTGATTGCTACTAATTTGTTAAAATATTTTCCTAATTAAATTAAAAAATAAAAAATATTTAACTATCTGTTTTAGACTGAATGTGTTTTCTACTCCATTCTAATTTGTGCAAAGACAGAAATGAAAGAAAGAATTGTGTTCGTAAAGTTCGTTAAAATAATGAGAGAGCAGATGTGGCAAAGACCAAAAATTCATTTGAGATAATAGTTTTTTCAATGCCCAAATCCGAAAACTTGCTCTCCCTGTGTAATATCTCTTTCATTGACACAGCTTTTGCTTCTTTCACATTATTACCAAAAAATTAAATTGTACCGACATTATTAGCTATGTATAAATTTTATCTAACAGCATTTATTGAATATATACAGTGTGCGCCAATAATACCGCAACAATGCGATAAATTGTAAAACTTGAATTTTGAAAAGGTCCATTTGTCACATTTTGAAATAATGACGTTTCCATCGACTTAATCTGCGTTTGGATTTTGTTCAGAATCAAATCCATCGAATTGTTGATTTATTTTTACCGTTCACTGTATATAATCCCTTCCAATCATTCCAAATAAATAAATTGTACTAACTTTGACAACTGAAAAATTGTAAAAACATTTTCTTTGCACTTTTCATGCATTGCTACTAATTTTAATTTTTTCCTTTATCAAAATATATTTAATACATTTTAACCAATGTAATAGCTTTGTCACTTCACTACTAATAATACCACTGTGCATCAGAATGGCTTTCGCTAGTTTTATTAATCACATAAAGTTGAAAAGTTCATCCCCTTATCCTTCTATAATCTTGTTAATAATTATAACACGTTTTTTAATTCCAGAAGCGGTTAGAAGACTGAAATTTTTTTTTTAACTTTATGTTGCTAATAATGACATTTTACACCTGTCAGTTTAAGGTTATATTAGTAATTATAATAGCAATACCAACATAAAGAGAAAAAAAAATTTCACTGCATTCTAACCGTGTTTGGAGTTAAAAAACGCACTATAGTTTGACAGTTGTATTACTTCTCTGAATTGTCAATTAAAGATGAAATTAAATCACCTGATAATGCTAATTTCCTAATTCTTAAATTGTAACCCATATAAGCATTTTTAACAACTTGTAAAATTTCACCAACTGATTGTGAGAATAATAGGCATTGCCTTCCATTTCGTAATTAGAAAGGACCGCATGCCCGAATAACTTTTTGGGATACATAACATCCTTAACCCTGTCGCAATTCGTTATGATCTTGTCGCCGACTGATGGACTGGTTCCGTCGCAATCGATCAAATCTAACGATTTGTCGAAACAAAGTCGAATTTCGCTGATCAGGGACTGTTTCGTTATTTTATCAACGACGCATTCAATAACCGGGGTACACTTTAATACTTGCTTTATCGCGTTGTTTATATCCTCGACTGAATACCCGTTACTGTTAGGAACTATTCCGTGTTTGGATAAAATGGAGGGCAGCTCAAATCGCTTGTTCCATTCCAAGCCCTTCCGGAAGTAGAGCGATTCGTTTGCGAGCTGAGGCAATTGGGCCGCGCAGGTGCCGTGTTTGAGCCACTCGTGCCTCCAGAGCGAGTTGTGCTTGGTGTTTTTCTCGACGTTTATCCAGTACTTGTCCAAATCGGGCAGGATGGGCGCGATTTCGGACATGTTGAAGTGCCAGGATGTGTTGCAGAAAAACGGCCCCAATTTTTTCCCGATTTTGTTGGGCCATATTCCGTGAACGGTCCATTGATCCCTGTCTTCAGGCAGGGCGCACTCGTTGTTCTCGCTTTGTTCGTGCCATTGCGAACAAGTTGTGATCGGCCATCGTTGGGTGAATATTAGGAAATCCCAGTCGGTGTACTTGCCCTCGGCGCAGCAACTGATTTGGCGAACAAAGCATAAAACACTTGGCCTAATCTCAATGGAAATTTACCCACCTGGATTGGATTTTAATCGAAACCAACAAAATTAAACTAACATATTGAAGAAACATGGTCGGGAATTATTCACCAAACTAATTATCGTCAAATGGACATAATTCCATTGATTTGAAACAAAGTAAATTAAATGTGTCAACGATTTGCAATGAATTTGACGTTTCTAAAAATTTTCTAATTTAGCGCAGGTTTGTAGGCAACCCATTCTGCAATATCCCTGCTCGATGCGCAGGGTCGGATTGGAGGTAGCAATTTTCACCTTTTTGTGACGTTTCGCAAGGTGTAACGAAATTATTTCCAGGCCAATTTTTACGGCTCGTTTTGTTTAATGTTCGGCTAGTTTATATAACGTTTAATCTTGTTTTCTTACATTGGTTGTTAAGATAGCTGAAATAATAAACATTGGATCGATACAAAGTGCAACATTGATAATTTTTAATCGGTGCACTGTTTTATTGGTTGCAAGGAATTTCCGCGTTTAATTTGAGCACTTTTGGTTGCATAATCGGCAGGTGAAACTGTCGATTGTGTTATTTTTCTAATCTTTATTGCTTTGTAATTTAATGTTTATTTTTGGACATTATTGTCGACATTAATAAATTATTTTTCTGTTCATCATCTTATTGTGACTCATGGATTTTTTTTTTCGTTTTTTAATTCCAGGAACGGTTAAAAGGTTGTAAAAGAATATTTTTTTAACTTTATGTTGATAGTATTGGCATTTTAAATCTGTCAGTTTAGCTTTAAAATTAGAGAAAATGGCACAAAAAAACTTCCGATGAGGAAAACTTTATCTTCAATATTCCGTAAAATTCAAGTGATTCTGTCAAAATTATATAGGTTATGGTATTAAGTACTGAATACTAACAACCAAGTAAAAAAAAAATATTTACGACCTTTTAACGATTTTGGAATTAAAAACACTATAAATGGTTGAAGGTTTCTTTTTCAGCCAATGGTTTGCTTTAGAGAACGGCAGATGGCGCTAGCATGAATGTAACAGATTTATTTCCATCCCATTACAAAAACGGCAATAAGAAAGTTGTAGATAGATATCAATAAATTCCACAATTTTTATTCAAACCAAGTTTTGGTATCTCAGATTATTTTTAGGTTATAATCAATTTAATCCTTCTGGAGCCTTTGGTCAATTTCGCACTTTTAGAATTTTAATTTATAAAAGAATCAATTTTTTTCCCAACGTCTCAAGAAATTTCATAAGATTGCTAAATTCGACGAATCAGTGGGAAAAATAGGTTTTAGGGAATTAAAACGATTGAAACCTTTAAAGGACTCACTAATAAAATTGCAAATTGCTGGGTGGCCTCAAAAAAATTTTACAAGTTTAGCAGATAAAATGGTCGCACTTTTGCGCCAGTGATTAGGCAATGAAACTTAAAAATCCAATAAAAAAAAATCAGAGTTAAAGGGCCAAATAAAATGCATTTTTTATTTAAAGTCGATTTTATAAAAATTGAAAAAAAAGATTTTCTAATTAAAACTCAAATTTTTAACCAATACTTGTGGTGATGAAAGTTTCAGAAGTCCAATAAAAAAAAATCCGAATTGTTGAAGGACCAAATAAAACGCATCTTTTATTCAAAATCGATTTTATAAAAATTGAAGAAAAAAAAGATTTTCTAATTAAACTCAAATTTTTTAACCAATACTTGTGGTAATGAAACTTTCAGAAGTCCAATAAAAAAAAATCCGAGTTGAAGGATCAAATAAAATGCATCTTTTATTTAAAATCGATTTTATAAAAATTCAAAAAAAAAAAGATTTTCTAATTAAACTCGAATTATTTAAACAATACTTTGTATTAATACGATTTCACAACATTACACAATTATTTTACAAAATACAATTAAGTTACAGTTTTGCAATCTAAAACTAAAAACAACAAGTCAAATAAAAAGATTGAAGACATTTTTACAACATAAAAACACATTTTTATTTTAAACAAAAAATTTTCATTATCACTAAATCGACACGAACAAATTTCGAGGGTTCCAATTTAAAAGAACCAATTGTACAAATTTTCACAATTGCCAACACAAATTTTCAAACTTACATTTTAGACAACCTGCGGAAAATCGTTGCAAACGGGCACATAATTAGTGTACTCCAACAGGTGTCGGGAAAATGAAAACCAGAGCACCTGATGAAGTACAATAGACATGTGACTGAGAAAGGCGCACACTCACACAAACACACACACAAAATTGTGAACAGTCCGCAAAACGGCGTTGAAATACCGGCCGCTACGCGCGCTACTTCAGGTACCTGACTTATCGACACAGCCTAAGTACCGAGGTAGCGCGCATAGCAACAGGCGCTACTTAATCGCAGACATTCTTCCTTGAACTTTTAAAATTCCTTCCTGGATCAGCCCCACGGCGTCCGCTGAATCCGGCGAGCTCGCTCTCCAAACTACAGCAGAAAACAGAAAACAAACTGTCAAATTTTTGGACACCGCGCGACCGGCCGCGAATGCGTGGTACCACCGACAACCTCAAGGATTCTCCGATGAATCCGCGGCGATTTGTGGTTTTTGGAAACGAGTCCAAGGCTGCCGACGTCACCAGTCTTGGACCTTGAAACAATTTACGGAAAAAGAGAGCCGGCCCGGTAGCACCGGATGGGCGGCGGAAACGCTTATCTTCAAACGATAAGGCCGATAAGGCTCGCAAACCGGATATAGAATTCCCAACGACAGTCACGTCTCGCGCTCGCAGCAAAAAGTGCCTCAAGGAAACAAAACCGACACAACCGTCGGTTTTGGTACAAGGTTGTCGCCCGGTGCCAGTTAGACCAACGTAGCTGGTAATAAACAATTAGCACTGACACTTCAAACGAACACATAACCTGTCGCACCGATAATCCACCTCGAGTTTGTCAAGTTAAGTTCGCTTCTGAGACCGATACTGCCTCGACGAAAGGCCGATGTGAACTGACCATTCCAAAGAGTAAACTGAACGAAACAACCGGCATTAAACAAACGAAGTGGGAAAACCGACCAATGGGAGAGAGGTACCGCGCGACCGGCGCCGAACCCCAACGAGTGGTTCATTGCCGGGTGTAAATGCGTCTCGTCTGGGTCCTTAACCTAACTTAACGGCCGCGACATATCTCGCGTCTCTTTCCCCAATCAGTCTCGCTCTCGCAAGTCTGCGAAATTCTACGATGCATCGCAAAAACGTCAGCTGCATTCTTCCCGGAATCTCGACGAAGAACCATTAATTTTCCTGGCGGAATTTTGGCCTAATGAGAAAAAACAATCTCAATTCCTAATATTCGCGCGCGCGCGATTGCCTAGGAATTCAGGTCGCAAATTCGACAAGTTGCAGTTGCGACATTTTTTCTTCGGCGAGAGAGCAAGTGCGCCCGTGACGTCACGCCGCCCCCATTATAATAGTTGCTAAGGCGGTTGTGCGCGTTTTTAAAATGGACATCACAGTGAGCCAAGGTCGCGACAAGGACTCGCGACTCGCATTTGTTATTATCGGCATTCCTTGGTTGAGCAGTGACCAGTTCTTGTGTCCATTTACGATCTGTTTCCGATGGGATCTCGCTATATGAATGCCTATCGCGTGCGCGCTATTTGCGCATGGGGTTGTTGCATTACTCATCCGTCGATGATTGTACGCGTCATCTCTCGTTACTAACGTGAAGGAGTCATGTGAATGATAGTGTTTCTAAATTTATACATCACTAACATCACTGCAAGCATGAATAATGTGCTTTTATTAGACCAATATCGCCGTTATTTTGTGACGTGCGTTGAGCTCCTTTTTGTTTTCCTATCGATTCTCACCTGTCGCGGACAAAGGCCAGTTTTTACAACTTCATCGAAAAAAATTAGAAAGTCGAGAATATTTTAACGGAGCAATTTTATGTTCGCGTACAAGCGGGTTTGACTGTATCAAGTTTAATTAAAATGGCGGTATCTGCCAAAATTTGACACAAAGCAACTAGATTTTTCTTAAAACATTCATTTAATAATTTCATTAGGTTCCTCGGCAAAAATTCCAACCCACAAATAGTTTCTAAATACCGTTTCTTTTTTCATTGAACCGACCGACATTGTAAACATCCTTATGTTAAAGTAAAAAAATAGTCAAATTATTTTACATTTAGAAATAGAAATTTGATTGTTGACGGTTTAAGCTCGGAATTTAGTTATTAAAATGTGTTCAAAAGAAGACAAAAGTAATATCGTGAATTGGTTAAAAAATAAGCAGTAACTGAGACAAGTTAGAGATTTATTTTTCAATTATACCGCTACCATCTGTCGGAACAGCAATGAATTAAGTCTCATTTATTTAAGAAATGCTGTAGAGATATTTTCCAATCGTATTGTTTAGAATATGAAGAACAATTCGAAAATTTATTAAATAAAAAATAAAATAATAAATCGTTCTACTGTTGTAACGTTTTGCCACTACAATTTATTAATACCTAACCTAAAATAATTTGACGTGAGAGCAGTATTGTTGCAAACATTAACTGATTGACTACTTTTTTTTTTTTAAATTGAACAGGAATATTTCAATCGTTAAATTAGATGAATTTCACCATTATTTTGTGACCTGCGCTCGTTTTTTTTACGTTTTCCTATTAATTCTAACATGTCGCAAAAAAAATTCCAGTTTTTACAACTTCATCGACAACGAAAAAAATTAGAAAGTCTAAAGATTTTAATAGAGCAATAAAAATTTGATTGTTCAAGTTTCAGCTTGGAATTTAGTTATTAAAATGTATTCAAAAGAAGACAAAATTAATATTGTGAATTGGTATAAAAATAAGCAAGAACTTGAGACAAGTTATTACCGGTTTCTGGTTCCGGTTACCATCGTAACCAGGACATTTAACTGGAGATATAAGTTACCATCGCTTTCAGAAACCGGGCATAAGAGATTTATTTTTCATCAAGTATACCAACAGATCGCTACCATCTGTTGGAACAGCAATGAATTAAGTCTCATTTATTTAACAAATGCTGTACAGATATTTTTCAAACGTTTATCGTATTGTTTAGAATGTGTTTGAAATAAATCTTTCTATTGTTGTAACACGTCTTGCCATTACAATTTGTTAATACCTAACCTAAAATAGGTTGACGTGAGACTAGTATTGTTGTAAACATTGACTGATTGACTATATCTTTTTTTTAAATTGAACTATTTCTATCGTTAAAAGTGCTTTTATTAGATGAATTTCGCCATTATTTTGTGACCTGCGTTTTTTTACGTTTTCCTATTAATTCTAACATGTCGCAAAAAATACTGATTTTTACAAGTTCATGAACAAGGAAAAAAATTAGGAAGTGGGCAATATTTTAACAAAGCAATTTTCACTGTATTGTTAGCACTTTGGTCAAAGATAGTGGCATGGCCATCTGCCACCTGCAAAAGTTTGACACAATACAACTAATTTTACTGGAAACACGCTTTTAACATTAGTTTTCTCCTGAACTATCAACTTTTGAAATTTAAACCAAAAGGCAGAATGAAAATTTCAATGGTTCTCAGGCAATAATTCCTACCCAAGGTTTTAGCAGAATTGCACGCTTAATTTTCACAAAAGTGCCCATCTTTGAAAAGAAATTTTTGCTTAAATCCCTGCAGCTGTACTCAACCTGACCGGTATTTCGCATTTAAGTGCACATTTAAACCGGCCGAGTTATCTGCTAAGATCTTAAGCCCTTCTTGGAAGTAGTTCTCAATTGTTCAAGACTGTCCTTGGGCGCACTGGGACGCCAGTGTTCACAAAAACATTTCAACGAAAAACTTCGAAAAGTTCCTAATCTATTCAAAAATCCAACGGACCTAAATTTCTTCAAATTTCGTCCCCCCTATTCCACTTTATATTTCGACCCAGAGATTACCTGCTGAGTAAGTACTTAAAATTTGACTTTCACCGACCGACAAAACCCCAATAAATCACAGCAATCCCGACGACGTTTCGCTTGTAAATGCAAATCCTTGGAGTGCAATAAAAATGTACATTTTGAGCGGTTTAGTGCACTAAAGAACGTCGACGCATTCCAAACAAAATTACGGCGCCAGATTTTTGAAACCATTTCCGGCCATTCCATGCTTAAAATAATTTCAACTCAAACGTCCAATCTAGCCAACCCTCAAAAAATTGCAAGTTTTTTGCGCTTTTTAGTTCCAGAAACGATTAGAAGGCCGTGCAAATTTTTTTTTTATTATTTTAGTTACTTACAATTTTTTTCCATAACATTTTTTAAAAAAAGTAAATGTTTCAGTTTAATCATTATGAATTGACTTTTTTTAAAGAATGTGTTTTTTAAAATGTTTGTGAAGTGTTAAATTTGTAATAAATGGGAAAAAAATTAAAAATGTTATGAAAAAAGGAAAAAAATTGTAAGTAACTAAAACAATTGAAGGGGTGAGTGGATAAAGGTGTCATGTAACATTTTTATGAAAATCGATTTTTTCATTTAAAACAATTCCTTTTGCAGTATTCTTTCATTGATAAATTTTAGGAAGCTCAGTTTCAGTTAGTTATTGAATTATCAAATTCTAAAGTTGTTATGTTATAGGGAAAAGGTACCAAAACATTATATTCAAATGATTATATCTCGTAACTTAGGTTAATGTGCATGACACCTTTATCCACCCACCCCTTCAATTATTACTTAACAAGGGAAACTTGATTTAAATTTTAAAAAAATTTACTTTGTTGGTAATGAAGTGATCATATAACCTATGTAATTTTGAATGTTACAGGATACTTATTGAAGATAGTTTTTCCCCCTTATCAGAAGTGTCTTTGAAAATGATCATATTGGTTCCTTAATCAGAACCATTTTGTGCTATATTTTCTAATTTTAGATTACTAACACAACCTTAAACTGACAGATGTAAAATACCATTACTACCAACATAAAGTAAAAAAAATGTATATTTTCACAGCCTTCTAAAAGTTTCTGGAATTAAAAAACACACCATAATAAGATAAGTACCCGAATTGGCTGGAATTAAAATAAAACGGAACGCGATCATTGAAACTGCCGCAATGAAAATTGTACCGCATGATTCTCAACGGTTGCCATTAGTCTTGAGAATTCGAAAGGGAACCGACAGTTCCGAGAAACGGCTGACGTAAGCACATTTTAATAATTACGATAACTGAGCGCTAAATATACTCTTTTATCACTTGTAGTAATACACGGGCGTTTCAAGACCGTCGTCGGTCATGACGGGAAAAAAATTGAATGGACGAATATTAATTAGCCAATTTTTCGACGACGTTTATTTCGTTCACCGACCGAATTAAACAAACTGGTCTTTTTGTGCGCGCGATCGCATGATGTGTCGGCCGGTCGAATGACCGCATGAATGAAACGACGAAATTCCGGCCGAAAAATAAACGGCCAAATGCACAGTCTGAATTTAATTTAAAAGAATTACTTGGTGTAACTGTAAAATATTTCCGGAATTACCTACCATCCAACTGCAATGTGTTAGACAGCCTCGTCTCACCGGATACTTTCTAATATCTCGGGGAAATCCCAGGCAATGAAATCGGTACGATAAGCGCCGACGTACACACGTTTTTACGTGTCCTTAATTAATTTCGCTCGAAATGTGGCCGAATTTTTTGTTTGCCCGACGAAATTCGGTCGGATTTGATCAAAGAGAAAACGGCCGATAAGTAATCTACAATAATTATTTTAACGTCTTCATTATGGCCGGTAATTAGTTTTTGCGCAATTCACTTTGTGTCGATGATTAACACCCCGGGATCAGTGATGATATTGAGTCATAAAGTGACCGTTTTTATTTGGTTTCGAAACTCGAATGCGCTATTGTGCAAAGTGCACGAGAAAGTTGGACTTTCATTAAAAAAAACGACCGTTGCAACTTCATAACTGACTCAGCCGGAATAACGTATGATTCAGCCAGCTATCGTCAACTGATTCATTGTAATGGTTCTGTTAAGATTTCACTAACCTCTGGAATTAAATTTTAAGTTTCCCTTAAAATCCTAAGTGCCATACCGACTTCAAGGTGGAAACACTGAATAAAAAAAAATACCTAAATGCAAGAAAATTCGAAAAAATATCAAATTATACAAAATTCAAAATTAAAATCTTTCATAAACTCTGTGAAAACAAAAACTATAATTTTTCCATCTAATTTTTTATATTCAAAATGCGCCCACCGATTTTCTTCAAAATTTCTACACTTATTTCAATTGCAATGCTCTGTTCGTAGTATTTTCGTTTGAACCAACATTTGAACCAACAGTTTTTCTATAAAAAAAATTAAAATCAAAAACTGAAATTTGGTAAATCGTGCATGAATTAAGTCAAAAATTAGCTGGCGACTAAATGAAGCGTCGCAGTTTTATAAAACGACGAAAAGGGACTGAAAAAAACTTATAGTTATAGCAAATATAAAAGTCGTAACTATGAAGAAAAGGTTTAACTCTATATAAGGCATGTGAAAAATGCCCTTTTAAAAATAATAAATTTGACCCACCATGTCATTTAAAAAAAAATCAAAAACAAATGACGGTGTAAAATTGAAAAATATCTCAGATGATAGAATATAAATACTTCCAACTATATTCCAAATTTCGAAGGGTTGTGATAAAACGTTTTGAAAATATTTAGCCGTTTCCATACTTTTTAGCGACCCTGTATATGTTTATAGCATTTAACGTCCAAATGCACAATGTATCAAAATGCCGACAGACTAGATTACGCAAGTTTATAGCTCGCTGTACTGTTGTTGAAAGTGTCTTTTTCTGATTTTATATTTTTTCATAAACTTTATTAATTACAATTATTAAGATTTCGACAAAGAATTAACTTTTTGTTTAGAATTATTTAAATATTTTGTTGTTGAAAAGTCTAGAATGTTAGTTATTGTTGTCGTTTTCTAATTTTATGCAAAAAAAAAAGAATAAAATTTGTTTTTTATTGCAATCTAATGAAAAACTTCCGAAAATAATATTGTGAAACCAGAATTTTCCTCTTTTAAAATCTCGGTCTCTGAGACCGAGGTTAGTAACGAGGTCCTATCTCCGCACGGAGTGTTAGAAAACTAATTAAAAGATCTCAGATGATAGAATATAAATACGTCCAACTATATTCCAAATTTCGAAGGGTTGTGATAAACCGTTTTGAAAATATTTAACCGTTTCCATACTTTTTAGCGACCTGTATATGTTTATATCATTTTATACACACTGTATCAAAATGCCGGCGGACTAGATTATGCAAGTTTATAGCTCGCTGTACCGACTGTTGTTGAAAGTGTCTTTTTCTGATATTATATTTTTTCATAAACTTTATTAATTACAATTTTTAAGATTTTAACAAAGAATTAACTTTTTGTTTAGAATTATTTAAATATTTTGTTGTTGAAAAGTCTAGAATGTTAGTTATTGTTGTAGTTTTCTAATTTTATGCAAAAAAAAAGAATAAAATTTGTTTTTTATTGAAATCTAATGAAAAACTTCCGAGAATAATATTGTGAAACCAGAATTTTCCTCTTTTAAAATATCGGTCTTTAAGACCGAGGTTAGTAACGAGGTCCTATGTCCGCACGGAGTGTTAGAAACCTAATTAAAAGATTTTCATTTTGAATTCTGATGGTGTTAGGTGAACGTGGCACTTCCGTGTATTTTTCTGTAACTGGGAAGTGACATCTACAAAGCGAAACCACAACTAAAAGTCTTACAGTTTGTGTGTATTTTACAAAACTGTAACGGCGGGCGGTGAAATACACTTCACAATTTTCAAATTTGTTTTATAATAATTTGTTCGTATTGACGTTTTCAAAAAATTACATGGTGCAACGACGGTTTTGACTTCGAAATATGTAAGATGGAAAAAGACACTCCGAATGAGAGAAAAATCTTTTCGTACTTCCACGTTTTGGTTGGTGTATTGACTATAATTTTTAACTGTACTTTTACCCTAAATTGTGGCCACTTTAACAGGTTCTACTGTACTTATTACCGAACTGATTTTATAAATTGAATATAAATTTTCAGCTTTTAAATTTAATTCAGAATTTTATCGTTTCACCTGCGTTGCCAACATTGTTTCCGTTTTCGTTATTTGCGTTACGAGGTAAGTACAGCCCTTCGTGTAAATAAGTAATCCAACGAGATTGTATTGTAACGTGTTGCGGTTTGCTCGGTTTTTGAGTCGGTAATTAAATGTTGAGTAGGTACAACTGAGGCCATCAATAATGCAAGGTCCACGTTTTCGCGTATGTTTTACTAAAATTTGATACGACTGGCGGTTACTCACAAAAATTTTCTCACGTCCAGATTTAGGGGAATTCTATCGACCCCTCGGTTTGTGTGTGAAACCGCCATTGCTTAGAGCGACTCGATTTTTTTTTTGGAGAGGTAAACGACATTACTCTAATTAAAAAAACAACCCCCGGAACATGGCGGCGTTTGTCAATAACGTGCACATTGAATGTACACAGTTTCAATTAAAAAGGGAAACGTATTAGGTAAATTTTGTAACCGACTGCCTGGCATTCGCGCTCGTTTACTACCTAATCAAGTAATTGGGTGGGTTAGTTTATTTTTGGGTTGTTTTATTATGGAACTCTTAATCGCGAGCCTAATTTTCAGTGTGTCACTAACACATCTGTGTATAAATTTCAAATAAATAAATAATAATCTCTTCTTTTCAACATTGAATGTAATAAAATTCCCCTATATTCAATTGAAAAAAAATTAGGTCAACTAGTAGTGCATATCACAACAATTCTTGATAATACAAATTTAGAAATAAAATTTTGATTATTGAAGTTTAGTATTCAAAAGAAGAAAAAATTAATATTGTGAATTGATATAAAAATAGTAATAGTAAGATTTGAAGACAAGGTCGTTATTGCATTTTATAAGAGTGATCGGTTCGCATTCTTCTATCCCGTTCTTTTTTTTGATGGTGTTTCGATTAAGCTAGTTATTAATTAAAATGAAAAAACATTCGAAACTGGCATCCCTCATAAAGCCTCCAAATATTTAAAATTTTTGTTTCAAATTTATATGAGCTTATTGCTGACACTTAAACGCATTTTTATATCCGCATCGATTTTCTTCAAATTTTATAGTTTGCTCATAATTTAATTCAAATCGTTTGAGCTCGTTGTGCAGACAGCGCAGTTTTTCATGGCTGGAGGGTAAAGTGTCAACAAGATATATTGCCCCAACAAAGGCACTTATTGACTGCCATAAAGTTTACCTTAGACGATTGGAATCGTAAATTATTTCTTTGCAAAGTACAGTCGAACTCCTCTATAGTGACCTCCTCTATAATGATTTTTTCTCTATAGTGATGTTTTTGTCAGGAACGTGCATTTTTGAACGTTTTTCATATAAAAATACCTCTATATTATGATGTTAAGCCTCTATATAGTGATTGTTCTTTACGAAAGGTTCCCCAAAATTCTCGAGGAACGGAATTTTCGGTAATAGAAAACCTGAAAAATCCTTAAAAGAATTTCTTGCAAAATCCTTACTTATGCAATCAACTTTGGACAGATTTTTTCATCAATAAGTACATGTTATGTAAGTATTCAGATGAAAATTTGTATTGTTTATTAATAACTGTGTGTATTTCTATATACTTAAACAAATATTTTTTCAAATATAATAAATTTTAATTTTTTGTTTCGAATATCAATTGGTTTTTAAAGTGACTGCCAAAATTGTAAAATTATACTTGAATTCTATATAGTGAAGTTTCTCTATAGTGATGTTTTTTCATGGCTTTTCGAACATCACTATAGAAGAGTTCGACTGTATTTATTTTTGAGATCTTTTGCAAATGATTTTAGTTTCGATAATATACTTATTGTGTTGTCACGAATTTATTGATAATATAAAAATCTTATTTTATCGAAAATAATAATTGAAATCAAATATGATTTTATATAAATAATTGTACCCAATTTAATAATAATGCAAGTCAATGATTAAATGACTAGGTATTCCATAATAATTGAAAGGGTTAGAATAAAAAGGGTACAAGTAAAATTTACATTTTTTTAATATATTGGAGTTTGAAGTTATGTAACTATAAAACAGTCCAGATTTTTTTTTAATAAAATCTCATTTTATATTAGTTCATTAAAAGAGAATAGAACTTCAATTATAAGTTTGTGTTTGGTGCAATAAATAGGCACCTCACTTTAACAAAACGTACTTATCCCATAATTTTCAAAAATGCATTTATACCATTTTTTATTCTGACTCCTTCAATTCATGCATTCAATGATTTACAACAAAGGTTTGTTTGATGGTAAATTTCTTAAATTACGTATCTATTCACAAAATTTACTGACATAGAGGCAGAAATGAAGGTCAAATTATATTTCTTCGTGTGAAATAGCCAAGCTGTAAAAATTCCGTTTTAACTTCAGGTACTGTTTGATTTTGCTGAAGTCGAAATTTGTTCCCGCAATTATTCACAGGTTGCATGCAACCTACGAAATTATTAAAAATAATTTCATAATGCAAAATGTTTCTGTGCAAGAACTAAATGCGAGTCAATAATAACTGAAGTGTTTAATGAATATTGCAAAAAAGACTATTAGTAGATTTGAGATCCGTATAATTTGTATCTATTCTATCAGATGCGTCGCGTCGAACCATAAAGAAATAAAATTATACTCAATTTTAGCAAGATATTAGTGGCATTCATCTAAAGAATTTAAATCCAGAATTATTAAAAAAAAATCATGCAACAGAAAAATATTATTTCTAGAACTAATAAATTTTTATATTATTTTAAAAACATATAGTTGAATGGTGGAGAATAGGGTTCTTATTAAAAACCCCAATCACCTTAATCCAATGAAAATTCATTTGTACTCCTTTTGTACAAAAAATAGTTGGTCACCTTAATAATACGTAACCCAACTGGTTACAAACATTGATTGACTGTATGTTTTTTTAAATTGCAATTGTGATCTCAGGCTTTTAGATTCTAGATCTGTGTGTATTGACTATATTTAATTTCTCAATTCTACAAGTCAAAAACTACCGAACAACTGCATAACCGCAAATGCTAATAAGTTACTGTAAATGTTGAAAGTACTAAAAATTGGCCTTATTGGCTGCAAGCACCTTATATGGGCGATTTTAATTTTAGAGTTGTATTTACCGATCGTAACTTTTATTGCACTCAAAAATCGTCTGAATTGATTGCATTATTTCAAAGTGCAGCCCAACATACATATTTTTCATTTAGGGCAATAATTTTAAAAATCAACGAGTACCCGACAGTTGCCAATAATTGACTAATAAATAGATCAAATCAATGCCACCTTGCAATTTGATTTCGCTTTTACAATCCGAAAAAGTAAAATCACAAGCGGATCACTGACCTACATAGCTACAAATCTTACGTCAGACCAATAAATTAAGACTTAAATATTTTATCTGGGAGCGTCGCAGATAACAACACATGATACGTTTAAAAATATGCACTGTGTACACGACAACACACACACAAGAGTTGTTTTAATCGCGAACTATTTAAAAAATTTGCACACGGCCGCGCAAAAATCCGCGAATATGGCTGGAAATTAACGCGCGCGTTACACAACGTCAAGTAATCCTCGACGGATTAATCGAAGCAAACCCGAAAATGGGTCTCTTCGCCGGTGAAAAAGCAGACACTGCGGTAAGTCACGTGCGCGGACTGTGGGCCCGGTTTGCGGACTCTTCTCGCCGTATGATCGATCGGGGGGATTCACTGACCTCGCGAAAATACTCGGCCGATTAAATTCGCACAGCCGACAGCTATTTGCATCACACAATGATAAAGTCACCGTTTCACCAGAAATGCAAGCGCGGTGAGTCACCGATCCGCGAACGAAGGTGAAATCCGTTCTAGGAATCGACTGTCTGCACACAAAAGTTTCCAAATCGCGAATTTAACAGCCAAACAATCCCCGGCGATTGTGTACACATCGGTTCGATTGCACAATTAACCTTCCAGCAGTCGCATGCGGAGTCTCGCTCCGCACGACTAGGTTTTTTTGATTTTCCAAGGAATTTCCCATTCTCTCGAACGGCCGTTTTCAGTACCTTCCTAATTTATTGTCTAAATTTTAATGGAGCAATATCAGAGCTGCAAATACATTATTTTTGCTTTTTTGCATATTGCGGACTGAGACTCCGCAGCGACTATTGACGTCTTATACCAATCTTTGTATACATTTTGACATTTTCGGTTTACAACAGCCCAAGGTAAATCTGTAATAATCATTTTCGATACAAGTGCACTGTCCAATAATTTTCAAAGTGTGTGGTTGCTAATTTCAAGCACGAAGCCAAGTTGTATGATGGAAAAGCTGCACAAAATGACAGCGTACATTTTTTCATATTAAAAAAAACATTAATTTATTGTAAATTTTGAAGTTGTTTGACAAATCGTCAGGTTAATATTAATTTGCTCAATATACACCTTTTGGGGATATTGGGTTATAGATGTCGCAGACGGATTGTAGAATTCGCTACAATACAAACCGGCTAGCCGCATTATAAAACGGCTCTGTTTTGTAAATCGGCTGGTTAACGTTTAAGCGGGTTGTAATACGGCTAAACGTTGATCAGCCTTACTGTAACGACATTTCGCGTTCTCCAATGCAACAAAATCACGGATCGCCGTTTTATAAAACGGCGAAAAGGGACTTTATATAAAGAAAACCTTTCCTTGTAGCTATGACAAATATGAAGTCATAACTATAAGAAAAAGGTTTAACTCAATATAAAAGGTTTTTTTTTATAAAATGTCTAACAATTCTTCCCTTATCAAACGGACTGAGTTAATCAGCGATTCATAAAACGCCTAAAATTTTCAGTCAAATTGTAAAAGGTCTCTGTTCATTCTATATTTTACAATCTCCCTAATCATTTAGAAAACGACTGAATTTACAATTCGCCGCCGACATCTACAATATGGCTGATTGTCGCCTACATTACACATAGTCAACATTCCGGCTAAATAATCTGCCTAATCGTTAATCAGCCGTTTTACAAAACAGAGCTGCTTTGTAAAGTGGCTAGCCGCTTCATATTGCGGCGGATTCTACAATATGACTGCAACATGTACACTAAAGTTTAAGTTAAAGTTTAAGTTAAAATTAGATTGTTCAATGGTTCACAAGAGAACCAGTAAAATAAAAAGTTTTCAGTATTTATTTTGTACAATATCTAGTAAAATTATTAAAATTTTGTGTTGTAGGTAGTATTCATTAAAGTTTTTTGAAAATTTTTCTGCTCAAAACTTTTTTTTTAAATGTTTATGGCATAACAACTTAATAATACACTTGGAAAGGCTATATATAATTTATTACCAATTTCAACTTAAAATTTCAAAAAAATATAGAATTTTCTTTTGCGGAATCACCGCAGCGACTACTAATGTCTCAAAAAAGGTGCGCCTACTGGAAGGTTAAAAAAACACACACGCGGTCTTGAATTTTTTAAAAATCGAGAAAACGGCGAGCTGCAATTGTAATAACGCCAGGGCGTTACGAACCCTTGGGGCTCCCCCAAAGGCCACGACGTAATTTAACTTGAAATTAACATAAAAACGATTTTCTTCCAACTCGACCAGTTTTTGTTCACTCCCTAACAATAAAACGACCAAAAGTTGAATTTCCAATTACCAAAACAGAGTTCTAATCGAATTCATTAAAAAACTGCAACTCGCTTAATTTGCACCGAATAAGGCCATCCTATAAAATTTGAACAAAATTATCTTATAAAAGAACAAAAAAATTATAAACGAAGCGCAAATTTCCCCAATTAATAATTACAGTAAAAAGTGCAACGATGGTGGAGCAGTTCCAAGTAAAAATCGAAGGCACTGAATACCATTTGAATTCACTTCGAGCATTTCAGACACTAATTCGATAATAACAAACAAACAGCAAACCAATTCCTCATTATAATCTATTTGCTTGGCCTTATTGCCTGCAAGTACCTAATACGGCCAATTTAATCTCACCAACCGACTGAAGTTATTGTAAATCTTCGCCCAAATTTATTGTACTATTGAAAATTGTAGACTTGTAATAAATAATGTGCTAAGTGCCTTTTACATAGTTTGGAGATGAAGCGGAATTTCTTTTTTGAACAACTTACATTACATTTTGGCAAAAACTATAAATTTACAAAGAAACATTGGGTCTATAACTACATGTAGATACAAAAATCTAATCACAATATGACTATACCAAGTCATACTGAAACAAAATTACTGTGATTTAGTGGAATGTTCCAAGTGACATGTGAAATGTTCTATGTGCGTACTGCACTATGTTTAAAAATGCTAAGAACCAAGTCAGATTGTAAACCACTTTTAAAAAATTAAATTTCCCATGTTCTAATACCAGTAGCAGCAAGCGAAAATATTATTGGCAATAGCATATAGCACACTTATACTGTAATAATTCAAATTTGTTTTTTTTTTGGCACTTAGCACATTATTTATTACAACTCTACAATTACAAGTCGAAATTAATATAACTTATCAATTTGAACTATTTGCGTGAAACGTTTTTTCGTACCTGTTCGATTCGCAACAGCTGCACAAACAAAGTCGCCCATTGACAAATCGGGTCTCGATTTTTTGCGTCCTACCGCACGCGGGCCCCCGACCGAATTCGCCCTATATGCGCGCACAGCCACGAAAAGAGAATCCTGTGATGTCGAGAACACACACACACGACGCGCACGAGGACTACGCGTTACGTGGAGAAAGTGAGTTTAGTGAACCGCTTTTGTGACACATAAAATATTCCACACTAATTAAATTTGATAAGTATCTCCGGGGACGTAGATCATTTTATAACGAAACTATGCCCGGTTGGAACTATAAACGTCAAAACCGCTCGACTAACCCGAATTAAGTCGGTTAACGACCGCGACCGCATTTTAAATCCAATCGAAATGACACTCTTGGGCTGGAGTTGAATTCATCACGCGACACCCTGTATACTTGCGAAATTAACAGATTGTTGTTGAGTTAAGCAGGTATTACATTGTGCGAATTCTCGTAAATCATATAGGTTTTAATTTACACTGCAAGATAGAAATCTGAACTGTCGAAAATATTAAAATATAAATTCGAGTCAAGTATTTTTTAAAACGGTCCTGTTTTATGTCAATAGTTGGCGCATTTAAGGAAATCGTAACATTTTTGGTGGCAAATGTTCATTATTCGACACCTGTAGAATAGTGATATTACTGTGCTGGTTCATTTGAAGAGACTTAAATAATTTCCAATTTCCAATAACTTTTTTTATTATTTATAATTTCGAAACTGTTTAATATGAAAATAAGCTCAATTGGTTAGGGGTAAAATATTTATGAACAGACAATCTCGTTAGAACAAGAATCTTATCCTGTAATTTTTTTTCTCATTAAAAACATTATTGGTATTAATTAATTATTATTCGAATGCAGATTCGGTTAGAAAATCTTAACACCGTGTTCACTCTAATAACCCTTAGAAAAAATTAAGAAACATTATTAACATAAATGTTAAAATATAATTTATTATTGCAAGTAAAGTCTTGAGAAAATGTTGATAAA
Organism: Dascillus cervinus; assembly: GCA_949768715.1. Lineage (NCBI taxonomy): Eukaryota > Metazoa > Arthropoda > Insecta > Coleoptera > Dascillidae > Dascillus > Dascillus cervinus. Next base: position 30,294,697 of record OX458319.1, on the reverse strand, counting down.
GTAATAAAATATTTAAAACATTTAGTTCAATACTGGTTAGTATTAAATCAAATGTCCAACGAAGCCAGGGAATCCCAAAAAATTATCAATTATTAATTCTCGTTTCACATAAACACCAATAACGCAAGAACAGCTGTAAAATAAGTCATGTACGCACGCGCAATAAAAAAATCGTACAGAAAATAGACGCAGTTCTAATAGCAAAAATCTCGTAAGAGTTCTCGAAACCAATAGAAATCTTGCAATGTAAATAATTTCATATACAACGTATCCCAAAATTCGCGGAACACCTCGATGGATCATGATTATATAAGATCCAAGTATTATGAGAAAAATATAGAAAAAATTCCATTAATTCTATTAATTTTGAAGATATAAATATCTAAAGTTTGTACATTTGATGTCGTTTAACTAGATTACTGGAAAATATTTTTTAAAGATTGGTGTTTATAATAACTTGCATAATAACTTTGAATAACTATAACCAAGTTTGTGGTCGATCACTCTTCAAAATATACAACGCAAAATACAACGTTACATTTTACAGGACCGAAATAAGGGTTTTCGCTATTTCTGTAAAAGTTCACAACATCGTAACTAACAGCTACACGGTAATTATAATCATAATAAAAAATAATTTTTGCAATATTAGATTTTAAACTCGATAAGAAAATCGCTTACCAGCTTCTAATTTTCGTTAGTATATCTGTCTACAATTTTGTGTTTTAATTTTGCCGTCTGCAAAGTCAATATACCTATCGGTTATTGAACCTTCCTATAAAATAAATTGCTTAATTCACCCAAAGTTTAAAAACCCTGGTCACAACCCTAGGTCACTTTGTGAATAAAGAAACATTCACATTCGCAACAAATGTTCCAACACTTAAACATCGTCGGTAAAAAATGAAAATTGAAACTTTGTTTTGTGGAATAGTGAACATTTGTGTTTAGTTTAGGTATAATCATGCCATTTCAATACTCAGTCGAGGAGAAGCTTGAAATGCTTTTAATTTATGGGTAATGGGGCATCACTTTGAGCATCTTTTATAAAATAAATTTAATATTTACCTATTAAAAACTTATTTTATTTTTCTCACAAATTCCAGAATACAGGTCTGGCAATAACTAAAACGCCGTTCCCTTCAGTTTTATGGGTCGATCATCAGGTATTGTTACGTGGTAGACCGTATTATCCATTGTTGGAAAGTAATAAATAAAAGTATTTTTCGTGCTTTATGTTAAATTTGATTTAACTCAAAAGGTAATAATTTTTTAACGAATCAAATTGCAATTAACAATGCTACGAATAATTTGACAATTTTTGAAATAAAAAACCAAACATGTAAATTTTACCCGAAACTGTGTTTTACTTTTTTGGCTTGAAATAAAAATGATTTGGAAACTTGTAGCACTAATCGAAAGTGTAAACTTCAACTGATGTAACATGTAAATTGAATACTTTCTCCTCAATCTTTAATAGGTATTATGGCCGGGGCGGTAAAACTTAACTCACCCTGTACAGAACACCAGTTTTAAATGAAGCAAATTTAGTTAACCAAATATTTGATGCAGTTCGTTCGATAAATGAGGAAATTCTAGAAAGAGTACAGTAAAATATAATTAGGAGAGTGGAAATGTGTGGAGATCAGCAAGGACAATACTTTGAACAGTTATTATAAAATTATTATTGGAATTTCATCTCGGTGACACATTTGACTTTTATCGTATTTGGTGACGTTATAATAAAAAAATATTTCATTGTTCTTTCGGATTTCCGTGGGAACAGACAACTCAAAGTACCTTAATCATTATTAGGATGAACTCAATGTGTTGCCACATTTACCTTTAGAAAAAGGCCGATATTTTCTGGAATAAACAGCCTGGATTTTTTTAATATTTAAAACCGCGAATTTTGGTTGTATATATGTACAGAACTCGTACGACTTTTCTCATACGAAAACTCGCATAATGTACTACCTGCTTTATTACGGCGGGACAAGTCGGCAAGTTACAACTTGTCGATTCCGCTGAAAATATAATGAATGGAAGACAATAAAATGGGACGGTGGTACGCACGACGGTTAGTAGCAGTGACGTTGCACCCCTGTCTAGACGGCCGGGGTTGGGGCAGGCCACGGCGCAGGCACGGACATGCAACACCGGAAGTGGCAGGACCAGCTGCGATGCGCGCATCCGAACCGCGGTTTTTCCGAAACCAATCGAAGCGTAGGCAGAGAGTGCCATCGCTCGCAAACAGGAAATCGCACGTATCCAAACAAGTTCGCACTTGTGCAAACAGAATTTTCGTCCTCTGCTGTATTTTCGCAGCCGGTGGCATTGAGGACAGCAGCGAGACACGAGAGCCCGGTTCACACCGCCGAAAAGAACATTCTAGCAAACCCCGAACAAATCACAGGTTATTATTATCGCTTATTAGTCACGGTTCGGTGCGGCGCGATCGTGTAAGTAAATAATGGGGGTTCTAATTAGTGACGGAGGATGTCATTGTCTCGCGAGATCGAGAAACGAGGAAAAAATCGAAAAATAAACATTTACCGTACTGCACGAGGCGTGTGCAGACAAAAGGAACATTTTGGTTCTTTGTCGAAAAATTTGCAGCTGCAAAAATCAGCCGGTCATGCAAATCGCGCAGATATTCCCATGCGCGCGGCGTTAAAATCGCGCTGGCCAACTAGGATTCTACCTGTGCAGGTATAAATCTCGACAATAAAAAGACTTGCCCCAGCTCGGGCCGTCGAATGACTAATCGTTTTCGCCAGAACCGAAAAACCGTGCGATTAACAGATCAGGGGTCGATGCGGCAAAATAATAAAAATCCGAAAATAAATTACCTCCTCAACAAGTCAAAGCAATCCATCCTTAAACGGCTTAATTGTAAAACACTTATTGCAAAAATTGAACAGTTATGCAAACACTCACACTGAACGAGTTTTGGATCACTTTTCGGTCTGCCGGTCGTTACTAAAATGAAAGAACTTGCAAGCACATGTCTGGCATAGACTCGGACGATACCGATCTCACATCCCCACCTTCGGACGTCTCTCTCTCACTCACTGAAATAGTGCGAGACCAACCGGCGGGGCGCATCTGCGCTGACGTACCACGCCCGTACGATACCAGACCTAGCAACGGTTGCCATCTCAACCGCTGTCTTAAGGATCCGAAGGAGGGGAAGAATGTCTAGAGAACTTATCCCATACGTACTGGCATATTTTCACACATTTTCGAATGATTTATGCGACAAAACTGCGCTGACTAATTGGCCCATTACAAAAAAACCTAATTCATGGATCGGACAATTAAAAAAAGGTGCGAATTTCGACTATTTATAAACATGGCCGAAATTTGTACTACTAATTGTTGCCGCCAATTAATCATCGAATTGAATCACCGGGTATTTTTAAAATCGAGTAATTGCCAAAATATTTTCGCGTTATTATTAATGGGGAACTTGTAAACGCAAGTCTGTGACGGCTCCCGACCATTTACAATCGAGCTTCTCGAATTGTGGCTTTTTATTTTTCCGATTGCTTCAATTAACTCCAAGGGTTCGTATGTTACGGGAATTCGGGCGTTCGTAATCGAGTTATGAATTTTTAAACATAAGCCGGAACATACTCGCAACTTCCGCACACAATCACTTACATAAAATAAAAAGCGCGTTGCCTTTAAAAGTTACAAAAAAAATGTGTTAACGGAACTTATAGATGTACAAAAGGTCTACAATTTTGGTTCTTACTATTTTTTTTAATTGTTAACTGTTCGTAAGTTGTGAATTTTTAAAAATTCGGTGCGCCATCTAAGTGATCTTTAATTTATAAAAATCTCACAGACATTATTTATCAAATTACAAAAAAAAACGTGTTAATAAAAGTTATAGACACACAAGAGCTCTACAATTTTTGTTATCATTAATTTTTTTATTACGAACCATTCTTGAGTTGTGAATTTTCCAAAATTAGGTGTGCACCCTTAATTTATTAAAATTTCAGACATTACTTTTTGAGTTACAGAAAAAATGTGTTAACGGAACTTATAGATGAACAAAAGATCTACAATTTTGGTTCTTACTATTTTTTTTAATTGTTAACTGTTCGTAAGTTGTGAATTTTTAAAAATTCGGTGCGCCATCTAAGTGATCTTTAATTTATAAAAATCTCACAGACATTATTTATCAAATTACAAAAAAAAACGTGTTAATAAAAGTTATAGACACACAAGAGCTCTACAATTTTTGTTATCATTAATTTTTTTATTACGAACCATTCTTGAGTTGTGAATTTTCCAAAATTAGGTGTGCACCCTTAATTTATTAAAATTTCAGACATTACTTTTTGAGTTACAGAAAAAATGTGTTAACGGAACTTATAGATGAACAAAAGATCTACAATTTTGTTTATTATTAATTTTTTTAATTGTTAACTGTTCTTAAGTTGTGAATTTTTAAAAATTCGGTGCGCCATCTAAGTGATCTTTAATTTATAAAAATCTCACAGACATTATTTATCAAATTACAAAAAAAAACGTGTTAATAAAAGTTATAGACACACAAGAGCTCTACAATTTTTGTTATCATTAATTTTTTTATTACGAACCATTCTTGAGTTGTGAATTTTCCAAAATTAGGTGTGCACCCTTAATTTATTAAAATTTCAGACATTACTTTTTGAGTTACAGAAAAAATGTGTTAACGGAACTTATAGATGAACAAAAGATCTACAATTTTGGTTCTTACTATTTTTTTTAATTGTTAACTGTTCTTAAGTTGTGAATTTTTAAAAATTCGGTGCGCCATCTAAGTGATCTTTAATTTATAAAAATCTCACAGACATTATTTATCAAATTACAAAAAAAAACGTGTTAATAAAAGTTATAGACACACAAGAGCTCTACAATTTTTGTTATCATTAATTTTTTTATTACGAACCATTCTTGAGTTGTGAATTTTCCAAAATTAGGTGTGCACCCTTAATTTATTAAAATTTCAGACATTACTTTTTGAGTTACAGAAAAAATGTGTTAACGGAACTTATAGATGAACAAAAGATCTACAATTTTGGTTCTTACTATTTTTTTTAATTGTTAACTGTTCTTAAGTTGTGAATTTTTAAAAATTCGGTGCGCCATCTAAGTGATCTTTAATTTATAAAAATCTCACAGACATTATTTATCAAATTACAAAAAAAAACGTGTTAATAAAAGTTATAGACACACAAGAGCTCTACAATTTTTGTTATCATTAATTTTTTTATTACGAACCATTCTTGAGTTGTGAATTTTCCAAAATTAGGTGTGCACCCTTAATTTATTAAAATTTCAGACATTACTTTTTGAGTTACAGAAAAAATGTGTTAACGGAACTTATAGATGAACAAAAGATCTACAATTTTGGTTCTTACTATTTTTTTTAATTGTTAACTGTTCTTAAGTTGTGAATTTTTAAAAATTCGGTGCGCCATCTAAGTGATCTTTAATTTATAAAAATCTCACAGACATTATTTATCAAATTACAAAAAAAAACGTGTTAATAAAAGTTATAGACACACAAGAGCTCTACAATTTTTGTTATCATTAATTTTTTTATTACGAACCATTCTTGAGTTGTGAATTTTCCAAAATTAGGTGTGCACCCTTAATTTATTAAAATTTCAGAAATTACTTTTTGAGTTACAGAAAAAATGTGTTAACGGAACTTATAGATGTACAAAAGGTCTACAATTTTGTTTATTATTAATTTTTTTAATTGTTAACTGTTCTTAAGTTGTGAATTTTTAAAAATTCGGTGCGCCATCTAAGTGATCTTTAATTTATAAAAATCTCACAGACATTATTTATCAAATTACAAAAAAAAACGTGTTAATAAAAGTTATAGACACACAAGAGCTCTACAATTTTTGTTATCATTAATTTTTTTATTACGAACCATTCTTGAGTTGTGAATTTTCCAAAATTAGGTGTGCACCCTTAATTTATTAAAATTTCAGACATTACTTTTTGAGTTACAGAAAAAATGTGTTAACGGAACTTATAGATGAACAAAAGATCTACAATTTTGGTTCTTACTATTTTTTTTAATTGTTAACTGTTCTTAAGTTGTGAATTTTTAAAAATTCGGTGCGCCATCTAAGTGATCTTTAATTTATAAAAATCTCACAGACATTATTTATCAAATTACAAAAAAAAACGTGTTAATAAAAGTTATAGACACACAAGAGCTCTACAATTTTTGTTATCATTAATTTTTTTATTACGAACCATTCTTGAGTTGTGAATTTTCCAAAATTAGGTGTGCACCCTTAATTTATTAAAATTTCAGACATTACTTTTTGAGTTACAGAAAAAATGTGTTAACGGAACTTATAGATGAACAAAAGATCTACAATTTTGGTTCTTACTATTTTTTTTAATTGTTAACTGTTCTTAAGTTGTGAATTTTTAAAAATTCGGTGCGCCATCTAAGTGATCTTTAATTTATAAAAATCTCACAGACATTATTTATCAAATTACAAAAAAAAACGTGTTAATAAAAGTTATAGACACACAAGAGCTCTACAATTTTTGTTATCATTAATTTTTTTATTACGAACCATTCTTGAGTTGTGAATTTTCCAAAATTAGGTGTGCACCCTTAATTTATTAAAATTTCAGAAATTACTTTTTGAGTTACAGAAAAAATGTGTTAACGGAACTTATAGATGTACAAAAGGTCTACAATTTTGTTTATTATTAATTTTTTTAATTGTTAACTGTTCTTAAGTTGTGAATTTTTAAAAATTCGGTGCGCCATCTAAGTGATCTTTAATTTATAAAAATCTCACAGACATTATTTATCAAATTACAAAAAAAAAAGTGTTAATAAAAGTTATAGACACACAAGAGCTCTACGATTTTTGTTATCATTAAGTTTTTTTATTGCGAACTGTTCTTGAGTTGTGAATTTTCAAGAATTAATTAATTAATTAGAATTTCAGACATTACTTTTTGAGTTACAGAAAAAATGTGTTAATCAAAGTTACAGATATTAAAAGCTGTACAATTTCCGTTATCATTAATTTTTTTATTGCTAACGGTTTTAAAGTTATGAATTTTTAAAAATGCGGTGCGCCATCTAACGCACTTTAATTTATAAAAATCTCAAGGACATTATTTTTCGAGTTATAAAAAAAGATGTGTTAATGAAAGTTATAGATACTACGAAGCTCTAAAATTTTTGTTTGAGTTAATTTTTTCTATAAGTTATAAATTTTCAAATAAGTGTGACGCATTAATATTATATATTATATTATATTATAAAAATCTCAATGACATTATTTTCCAAGTTCTGTAAAATACTTATTCAGGAAAGTTATAGACATACTAAAACTGTACAATTCTTATTAGTATTAATTTTTCTCACCGTGAACCGTTCTTAAGTTATAAATTTTTAAATATGCGTTGCGCCATCTAACGCAACTTGAACTTATAAAAATCTCCTAGGCTTTATTTCGCTAGTTACGAAAAAATTTCACTAAAGAAAGTTATAACCACACAAAAGCTCTACCATTTTTGTTATTATCAATTTTTTCTACCTTAAGTCGTTCTTAAATTATGAATTTTTAAACACGCGTCGCGCCATCCAACCCATCTTTGAATTGTAAAAATCGCAAGGACATTATTCTTCCAGTTACAAAAGAAAATCTTGAATGAAATTCGTCGATGGAAGAACGGTCTACAATTCACATTATCGACAATTTTTCATATGCCGAACCGTTAACAGGTTACGAATTTTTTTCAAAAACGCTCACGAGTTCTAATTAAACACTTAAATACAGTTTCGCATTAAAAATTGCGGATTCATCGATGGTTCTCGGCGAAGTGATGACAACATGTTTGCATGCAATTAGATAAATCAATTTCTTTGAATCCCCAACAGATAAAAAATTGGTAATGGACGTTTTCAAGTTGCGAGCGATTGAATATCGCAAATTAGCCAAAACAGAACAAATAAAACAGATGACACGAAGCAAAACAAGTACGAATGTAACTGCAATACAACAAAAAGAGTCGATCGGGTGGGCGCCGTGACGTCAGAGACGCCCACATACGCCCGCGACGCACGGGGTGGCTCAGCGACGACTCGTTAAGGTGGACAAACACCGAAATTAATTGCCGGCGACGATAATTTCCCTAACAAACATCGGGCGAAATTTCAAAAACGACCGGTTCTTCCTTTTGCCTTGTGTGTGAAAGCTCCGATTCCCAACCCTTTTTTTGTTATTTTACGACAAGATTTCAAAACTGGAAAGGGTTTTACTGTCCGAAAATATTCGACGACACTTTCGGTTTATGGCGCGGGCCAAAACCGACAAGTCACGTGATTTCTGGTAAATTAAAAAATTCCTGCTCAAAAACGGACAATAAAAATTGTGTCGGTTGTTTACGTGACTTTCCCCGATTTTAAGTTTCTATAACTCCAATTTAAAACCCAATTTATTTCGAATGGCTAATTCCCGAACATTTGGCCGCCACGTGATTCGGTTTGTTTGCTTTTCGCCGTCTTTGTGAAAAAACTGCTTTCGAATTCCGGCCAGTTTGACCCTTTCGTTCTCAAATCTCGAGATCTGTTATCACCGTTCTTTATTATATGTTAATGGGGGCCGAAATGTAATTGAATTCGTCATATATTCGTGAACAGGATGTCACCGCTTGAAGTATCTTTTCATTAAGTTTCTAATAAAAGATAATTTTATTTTATTGTTCAAAAAATAATTAAAGCATTCCAACTTTCACTTTAACGGCGGATTTTATTCGTGAGTAAAAGGGTGTGAATGGACGATGAAGGATCATCTTATGCGGATGTAACACTGAAATATTCAGAATTGAATTTATTCGATGCAAAGTGCTGAATGCATGAATATGTCTCTGGATGAACCACCAATGAATGGATGCGTTTGAGAATTCAGTCGTTTAACTTGCAGAAGAGGCGATTTTGTGCCAACAAATTATTAGGACCAATAGGAACCAACAATTTTTTTATTTACATCTAATCATGTTTGTTTCATATCCGTTTACATAAAATAAATATCAAGTAAATAGAACTCGATAAATCCAATTGAAACTTATTTTTTATTGAAAACATTTTAAGGTACAGGGTGGCTCCAGCGCACAGTAACAGTACCACCAAAACTGAAAAAAATAGTCAGTCTAATAGTAAAAAAACGCGTATTTGCAGCTGATTTATTTATGTTTAAGTATTTAAATTGGCAAAAAGTACACTTTATTAACTACTACCAATTCTTATAAATCAATTTATTTTTTAGAAATAAACTATCTATTACTTTCGACTTTGTTTGAGATCAACATATTATTTGAAAACAAATATGTTCTCAATTCATGCAAACAAAAATTTATTAAGTATAACAATGGGTATTTGTTTATAATAATTGAGTTGTTTATGTGTAATACATACTATTTGGTAGTAATTCATTGTTAATGAAAAAAAATACATTTGTACATTTGTATCGAAAAGAAATACTCATTTGTTGAAAAAGTAAGTTGTCTAAAATAAAAAAATGCTTATTTTAGAATTGAACCGGATATTTGCATTAACAGCCAAATCATTTCTTTGCATTATTCGGTAGTGTTGAGAAGTGCATTAAAATAATAATATGAAACACGCCATCATTTTTAAAAAAGGTTTAATCGTTCAAGTAAATCGGGACGTATAGGGTGAACCAGTTTTTGGAAAGGTTGTTAATGTATTGTACACTGGTGACAAACAAATGTATTTAATATATAAAACAATTGTTTGTTATGGTATTGATAAAGATTTTAAAGCATATGAAGTGACTGATGATTATTTTTCCACTTCTAAACAAATTATTGACATTAAAAATATTTGGTGCACTTTTCCCACACATATTCATTTAATCGGCGATGGACGTAAATTTATTTCCTGCATGAACCAAGAATATTAATAGGTATCTATAACGACAGCAACTGTATTATTTAGACATTTTACAAACATTTCTAATACATTTCACATTGAATAATCCTCTAATATTTTTTTTATTATTTATAGGTATAAGTTTTGTTTCATCTTTATTTTATTTTATTGTATTTTAAATATTTTTATTCATTTTAAATAAAAAATTTCAGTTTAATATGAGATTATTATTAAAAATTCAATTTATAAAATATTTATTAATAAATAATGAAGGGTTTATAGTAAATATTTCCCGCATATTATTTGTTATTATTAATATGCTAATTTAATTGTTAACTGAAATTCATTAGTAAAAAACAACTTATATTAAAATGATATAAATAATTAATAAATCTTGGTTGTATTATTATTTACTATTATTAAACGTATATTTAATGTTAACAAACATTTATGAGAGAATATGTATTAATAACAAATATTTATTTGATTTTAATATACATTTATTTTTTATTAATAAACAACTATTCCTCCAAAATAAAGCAAATTAAGACTGAATAATACATTTATTTGGTGTAACTAAACGTGTGTTAACTATTACCAAATTCTTTTTTGTTTTTAATAATTGCTTACTTTATTATAAATAACAATGTGTTAGAAGTAAATGAAGCTAATTGAAATCGTATTAATAAACTGTCAGTTAATCGTAAATAAACATTTGTTGGGCCAAATATCAATCAATATTTGTTAATAGTTAACGAAGTTGCCTTGATATTAACAAATTTTTCACTTCTTTTCTCTCTCAATGCTCGTTTTACTTATTAAAATTTTTAATTTTCTATGGTTGGGTTAAGTGTTGAAAATGTCTAAAAATTCATAACTTAATAAGGTTTGAATTTTCAAAAAATTGATCAGAATTAAAATTATAGAGCCTTTTAATATCTAAAACTTTTCTTATAAGATTTTTTTTGTAATTCAAAAAATGATGCCATTTTTGGTTGTTCAAAGTTTTCTAATTTTCACTGTTTGATTAAGATGTCAAAAAAGTTTAAAAATTCATAATTGAAAAACGGTTTGAGATATGGAAACGTTAATTGGGCGAAAGTTTATAGTTTTCTAATGTCTACAACTTTATTTCAATAAATTATTTTGTGATTAAAACATCAATGCTCGTTTTACTTATTAAAATTTTTAATTTTCTATGGTTGGGTTAAGTGTTGAAAATGTTTAAAAATTCATAACTTAATAAGGTTTGAATTTTCAAAAAATTGATCAGAATTAAAATTATAGAGCCTTTTAATATCTAAAACTTTTCTTATAAGATTTTTTTTGTAATTCAAAAAATGATGCCATTTTTGGTTGTTCAAAGTTTTCTAATTTTCACTGTTTGATTAAGATGTCAAAAAAGTTTAAAAATTCATAATTGAAAAACAGTTTAAGATATAAAAACGTTAATTGGGTGAAAGTTTACAGTTTTCTAATATCTACAACTTTATTTCAATAAATTATTTTGTGACTAAATCATCAATGCTCGTTTTACTTATTCAAAATTTTAATTTTCTATGGTTGGGTTAAGTGTTGAAAATGTTTAAAAATTCATAACTTAATAACGGTTTGAATTTTCAAAAAATTGATCAGAATTAAAATTATAGAGCCTTTTAATATCTAAAACTTTGCTTATAAGAAATTTTTTGTAATTTCGAAAAATAATGCTTTTTCTGATCATTCAAAGTTTTATTTATTTTAGAATGTTGGATAAGGTGACAAAAAAATTGAAAAAATTCATAGGTAACTGAAAAACAGTTTGAGATATGGAAATGTTGATTGAAGGAAAATTTATAGTTTATTTACTTTATTTAAGCAAATTATACAGAATTAAGACAATAATCGTTTCCAGAAGTTTGAATTACGAAAGTTTGAATATGTAAATCGTTGACAACAGACCGAAATTAATAACAAGCTCTTTACAAGTTTAATTAAACAATCCATCGAGTCGCGTTGCATAATGCTAGTTGCAACCGGCATCGAACGCCGATAAAATTGATGCGTCACAAGCGAATTGGGAAAACGTGAATTCTCTTATGACCTATTTAGCGAACCTGCACCGGACGTTATCGCGCGTGCATTCAATGATAATTCAATGTTTATTTTCACCTTACATGTGTTTGTGTGCGCGATAAACTTTCGGGTCACAAAAAATGTTAATTCGGCCGGTCAGTTTAAATTAGATGGGTCGTTTATTTTTATTGCCAATCTTATTTACCTGGCATTAATACTACGAACGCCTCCGTAGTCTAGACAAAAATGCAGTTTAGTCAAGACAAAGAACCACGGGGAATGATTCATTGCGTCAAGTTTTTATTGCAATTTATTGCTTCTTGCATATCTATAGCGCATTCCGCAGGATATTACACCTACGCAGAGTTCACATCACCACACCACCGGTCCATAGTACCTCATTTATAAATTATCGCACTCATTAAAACACCATTCAGCCCTAATCAATATTTTGACTACTCCGATTGTTTTATTTATTCGACAGTTATCACCGGCCGATAAACGAAAATTAAATAACGACATTCCTAATCCTACCTCAATGGCTGGAATTTTTCAATTTTGCACAAAACGCATTTATCTGATTATTCACACGCGTCGAAGCATTTTCTGCTCCAATTGCGTTTATCGGTGTCTGTAGGTAAGTAAACTCTCTTTATATTTTCAGTTACAAAATGTTAAAAACGCTCGATTAAATAAACGGCAACGCAATAACTACAAGGTTTCCTTTGTATTATAAAACGATTGAAATTTTCAATAATTTATGAGGGCAAATGACATACCGCGCGTTCAAATAAGTACAGGACAGCGTTGGTAGGTCGTTGATCAACACAGCTGACGATCACGCCATCTATGCCTTGCTTTTCTTTAATCGCACTGTATGTGAACTTTTAAAAATTATTTATAAAAATCTCAAATACGTTACTCTTCGAGTTACGGAAAAAATGTGTCAACAAAAGTTATAGATACAAGGAAGTTCTAAAATTTTTGTTTAAGTTATTTTTTCCTATCGTGAACAGTTCTTAAATTATGAATTTTTAAATATGCGTTGCACTATCTAACTCATTTTGAATTATAAAAATCTTCAGGACATTATTCTTCGAGTTACAAAAAATTTTCATAAATGAAAGTTATAAACATAGAAAAGGTCTACAATTTTTGTTATCATTTATTTTTTCTATCGTAATTCTTTTTTAAGTTATGAATTTTTAAACATAAAAATCGCAACGTTGATCAACACAGCTGACGATCACGCCATCTTTGGGGTACGTTTCAAGATTTAAGTGCCTTGCTTTCTTTAATCGCACTGTATGTGAATTTTTTAAAATGATTTATAAAAATCTCAAATACGTTACTCTTCGAGTTACGGAAAAAATGTGTCAATAAAAGTTATAGATACAAGGAAGCTCTAAAATTTTTGTTTAAGTTAATTTTTTCTATCGTGAACCGTTCTTAAATTATGAATTTTTAAATATGCTTTGCGCTATCTAATTCATTTTGAATTATAAAAATCTCAAGGACATTATTCTTCAAATTACAAAAAAAATTCATAAAAGAAAGTTATAAAGATAGAAAAGGTCTACAATTTTAGTTATCATTAATTTTTTCTATCGTAATTCTTTTTTAAGTTATGAATTTTCAAACATAAAAATCGCAACGTTGATCAACACAGCTGATGATCACGCCATCTTTGGGGGACGTTTGAAGATTTAAGCGCCCATTATGCCTTGCTTTTCTTTAATCGCACTGTATGTGAACTTTTAAAAATTATTTATAAAAATCTCAAATGCGTTACTCTTCGAGTTACGGAAAAAATGTGTTAATAAAAGTTATAGATACAAGGAAGCTCTAAAATTTTTGTTTAAGTTATTTTTTCCTATCGTGAACCGTTCTTAAATTAGGAATTTTTAAATATGCGTTGCGCTATCTAATTCATTTTGAATTATAAAAATCTCAAGGACATTATTCTTCGAGTTACAAAAAATTTTCATAAAAGAAAGTTATAAACATAGAAAAGGTCTACAATTTTTGTTATTATTAATTTTTAAACATTTTAAGTATTTTTTAATTATAAAAATCGCAACGTAGTTCGTTGATCAACACAGCTGATCACGTTTGAAGATTTAAGCGCTCATTGTGCTTTACTTTTTTTAATCGCACTGTATGTATGTCATTTAGCCATTTTTGTTGAGTTTTATGATCCCTTGTGCAGAGATCCAACGATTGTTGCCCCTTATTAAATCAAATTCGGAAACGACTGATAATTACCAATGAATTCTTTTGTATGCACCTGTAAACGACCACCTGGTTAACACATAAATTTGGGCCGTTTAAGATGACCCAATTTCTCATTCACAAAACGCCCAATCGAAGTGATTTCGCAGGTTAAATTAGATTAGTAGATAGATATTAAAAAAAAAGAAAAAAATTGGTGCACGTGGGTGTCTCATTAAAATCACGGATCTTATTATTAATCCCATCAACAAAGGACAATAAACAACTGAAAAATTCGGCGACACACTCATTATAAAAACATTGTCAGTCGAATTAACAGCGAACCGTATTCATAAAAACGGTCTAACCCAAACATGTACAGGTTTTTTTTCTTTGGCGGTAGGTCGAAGAACACTTTCGATTAACACGTGTTCCCAAACACATTTATTTATTTTTCCAAGTCGTTCCACAATTGACAAGTTGTGTCGAATGGGACAAGAAATCTTCGACGTGTAAACAATTAAATTAGCCCGTTGGAGGTGATCTATTGAGAGTCAAAATTCAGTCAGATCAACGTGAAAGTCGCCCATAAATATTATGTGACAGTTTTAGGTTTATTGCTCCCCAATTCGATCTGCATATTCTCCCATTACGCCCCTGTTTTCTCGAACCAACAGCCCAGCCGTCCGTTCTTCGTCACCCACTTACTTAATTGTATTTTCTTGACAAAAAAAACGCCGAAGCAGAATAAACTCGAGTTTGAAAAAATACTCAAATAATCAAATTTTCGGATACAGTGGAATTCGGTTAAGGCGACCTCGGGGAAACAACGCAGACGTTTCGGACGTCATCATTAAGTCAGTCGAAAGGAATCTATTCTACCTTGGTACGGTCGTTTCAACATTCGCACACCTGACCGGTTTAATGTCAAACTTTACGGCGAATTGGTCCTGACTATTTTAAAAAATTATTAAATCCTTGTTTCGCCAATTTTGGCAGGCTTTTTTATCGAGTTTGATCATCATGTTTCATAAAACGTTAAAAAATGAGAATCGTTTTAATGACGTTTTTTATCTGGCATTAATCAAAAACCTTTTAAAAATTTATTCTTGTAAAACGTCTGTATGATGTAAGACTTAACACACTTAATTTAATGTGTGATTTTCAGTTTTTATCTCAGGAATCAAATTAATTTTTTGATGGGATTGCGTACAAAAATTTGTAGTTGAAGAACGGTCGAGATTTGGAAAAGATTGTTGGATTAAAGTTATACGGTTTTTTGATACCTAAAACTGTTTTTCTTACATTTTTTTCTAACTCGAAAAATAATTGCCTGTTTTTAAATTCATAACTTAATAACGGTTTGAAATTTCTAAAGATTGATAAGAATTAAAATTATAAAGCAATTTAATAGCTAAAATTTTTCTTATAAGAATTTTTTTTGTAAATCGAAAAATAATGCCTTTTTTGGTTATTCAAAGATTAACATTTTTTAGGATCTTCGATAAGATGTCTAAAAAGTTTAAAATTCATAACTGCAAAACCAGTTTGAGATATGGAAACGTCAACTGAAGAAAAATTTATAGTTTTCTAATGTCTACAATTTTATTTAAACAAATTAATTTGCAACTAAAAAACTATTGCCCATGTTACTTGTTCAAAATTTTGATTTTCTATGGTTTTAAAATTTTTAATAATTCATAACCTAATAACGGTTTGAAATTTCGAAAGATTTATAAGAATTAAAATTATAGAGCCATTTAATAGGTAAAATTTTTCTTATAAGAATTTTTTTGTAATACGAAAAATAATGCCTTTTTTGGTTATTCAAAGATTAACATTTTTCAGGATCTTCGATAAGATGTTTAAAAAGTTTAAAAATTCATAACTAGAAAACAGTTTGAGATATGGAAACGTCGACTGGAGAAAAATTTATAGTTTTCTAATGTCTACAACTTTATTTAAACAAATTAATTTGTAACTAAAAAACTAATGCCCATGTTACTGGTTCAAAATTTTGATTTTGTATGGTTTTAAAAGTTTTAATAATTCGTAACCTAATAACGGTTGGAAATTTCGAAAAATTGATAAGAACCAAAATTATAGACCCTATTAACGTCCAAAAGTTTACTTCTACAAATATTTTTGTAGCTGGACAAATAATGTCCGTTTTACGGTTTTCAAGACCCGCAAAAATTCAAGTAACAAGATCTTCATTGGGGGCACAAGAAAACGGTTTTAAACGGCGTTAAGCTTGCGTGCAGCAGCTTCTGTGTCAATTCGGCTACTTAACTGTCGGACAACGTTATTAAAGTGTATCATGTTGCCGGTATTTTGTTACAGTTGGACAGTAGCGCAATGAAGAAGCGGAACGATCGTTTCACAACCGCAGCCGAAAAAGACACTAATCCCAAAAAATCATATTTTGTGAGATTTTCCCAGGCTTCCCAGAACTACAAAATCAGGAACGTTAATCGAATTATCAAGAAAAAGCAAACCGAACAGAATCGACAAAAAGAGCAGGAATTTCCGAACGGAGAAAACCGCTTATTAATGTCACATTTAGTGCAATTTTTTTTATCTAGGCGAAGTTAAGATCATGATCAGGCGGTTTCGCGTTGCTTGGTTCGCAGCTCCATAAATTAAAGTATCCATAAAGTACCTACGTATACGGAAAAACTATTAGTAACTATTATAATGGCATGCATATTTCACTATCTGTCAAAATATAACGGGATCCACGATACGATGCATTTAATCAGAGCGTGTCTGGTATTTCAGAGTTGGAGAGCTGCAATCCCACAAACGAGTTCTAATAATTTCAAGTCACACTAAAATAATTTTATTAGAATTGTTTTTGGAAAATTAATTAACGTTACAAATGCAAATTATTGGATGTGGTCAGGCTCCACTGTCGGCACCTGTTCCAGGTCAACTTCAGATTTATTTATTCACATGCAATTCAGTTCAGTTACTTAAAAAAAATTGTATTTTAAATTTTAACTGTAAGTCAGAAATCGGCTCTTTTTGTGAGGCAATTTGCATATTGGAAGAATATAAATATTGCAATCTTTGGTGGTCCCTTGAGATTTATATGACACATTCATCGTTGCCATTTTAATTTCACCTTTGGAAAATACAAGTTTTTGTTACTGTTTTAATTTATTGCGCATTTTTTGCTGCACATATTGACTGATTGACTTTATTCTTTTTTTAAATTGAAGGTAGGGAAAAAAACTTAAGGCTGGGGAACCCAACCTCAAAAAATGCAGAGATTTAAGAAACTCGGTTCCGCTTAGAAAGTACTTATCAATATATAATTTGCGAAGCAACAGTTGTAAACATAATGTTACCGTATCTAATGATATATTTGCTTTGGTGAAGAAGTGCCTAGTTTTCAAAAATTAACCTCCGAAAGTGCAATTCTCGCAAAAATGTAGTAGTGAGGGTTTTTTACTGAAATCTTCAGAGTTACGAAATATTTTGCAATGCACTTTACAGCACTTATAGAGAATATATTGCCCTGTAAGAAAATATTTTTTTTTATTGCGAGAAAGTTGATAACTTAAGAAGAAAAAAATTGGCAACAATATTTCTTTGAAAATTTAGTGTGCCAGTAAACTCAGTTCAGCTCAAGAAGTAAGTTATATTGTAGAAATTCCTTCGAGGTACTTATACTAAACATATAGTAGTATAATATGACATGTTTTTTTTTATGATAACATGGTGAATATCTTTGAAAAAAAATCTAAAAGTTGTGGTACAAAATACAGTATTATTTGATCGCGTTTTTTATTGCTTTCCGAACACAACATCGTCAACAAATTACATAAAAATGTTCCTTTAACACCTAAGAAATAGTTTCCGTAAACCAAATTGGATAAATGTCTAAATTTTACATTTTCGGGGAAAAGTTGTTTTCCCGTAAGATTTTAGTCAAATAGTTCGTCCTTTTACTTACAGATGTCTTGTCAAATCTGTACCTTTTTGATTGACGGCATGGATAGAATAATTTGTATTAAAATGCACACTTGATATAGTGCAAATTGTTAGGATATAACCATATTCACACATGTAAGGATATAAAACTCTAAAAATTTATAAAAATACACACTTGATAATGCAAAATATCCATGTTCGCACGCGTAAGGTTATGAAACATTTTCGAGCCTACTAAATTGTACTACAATATATATTAGTTTCGAATAGCATCGTAGGAAAAATTGTTTGAAGCATCTATTCACAAAAAATTACAAAAAAAAAAACAGTAAATAATGCAGCAATCGCATTGACTGATTTTACCGTCGTTATCGCCGCAGACCATAATATAAATAATATTTATCAAGTTAGGAGCGTATGAAAAACGCGCAACTCTTTTTTTTTGTTCTTTCTCTGTTCAATACTTAAGTTCCAAACCTTATTAGTTAGGATACCTCTTTGGTTGCCTAAAAATTTTTTATTTTCAGGGGCAAAATTGGTGCCCCCTGAGCGGAAGAATTGTGCATTACTTAGCAGTTCCCGGACCTTAAATTAATTTTAAAAAATAATCAAGAATCGTCGCACACAAAAAATCCATTTATTCGACATCCAATAAAAACCGCAAAAATTTAGTCAGGCGATTTTAACTTCCAAACAATCACAATTGACAGTTTTGAGAAAATAAGCGACCCTTGCGTGTAAAAAACGGTCGTTTTCTCGAAACATTTTTTTACCCCGTGAATTAAATGCATGCAACGCCACAAAAAAACTGGTTTAATTTTTATTCTAAATTTCCGATCGGGCCGCGCTAAAAAATCTCGCAATTAACTCATACAACGAGCAAAACCAACAAGATTGAGTCATAAATTCAACGGACGGAGTTTAATCGGAAGCTCACTGTTTCCAGTTTCTTCACCGGTCAACCCTTTTTGCCGGTGCGATTCGTCCGCAGGTAAAACGACGAGTTTTGC
Source organism: Dascillus cervinus (assembly GCA_949768715.1). Classification (NCBI taxonomy): domain Eukaryota; kingdom Metazoa; phylum Arthropoda; class Insecta; order Coleoptera; family Dascillidae; genus Dascillus; species Dascillus cervinus. Next base: position 30,275,536 of record OX458319.1, on the reverse strand, counting down.
TTTGTGCACAATTTACCTGCCCCGGCCGGGGGTACGGGTCAGCTTCGCAAAAACTGCGGATTTCGACTGGTTTTCATGACCATAATTTCGAAGGTAAAATTTCCTTTCACCGACTCTTTTACGTTCGCAACAAGCGATCTCATATCATTTAATTACCGGCGAGTGAGTCTTAACGGGGCAATCATGCTTTCTTCTATCTGATCGCAACTTAAAAGCAATTCTTTGTAAGTTACGCTGTGTTTTTTAATTTCAGAAACTGTTAGGTTGTAGAAATTTTTTTTTTTACTTTATGTTGGTAGTAATCAGGCGACAGTAAATGCAAAATTGATACAGGGAGACCGCAATGCACTACTTTAGGGAGTTCTTTACTCCTTTTTTGTGAACCGTACTCTTTTTAAAACTTGTACTCCAAAAGTACTCTTTGTATTCTCCTTTTTACTTCTAAAAATATACAAATTTGGCATTTAACTTTAACCTTTAATTAATCAAATATTTCTAGTTCAAATTGTTCAGTAGATATACATAAAACGGCTGTTGAACTTCCTTAACAGTCTTGGATCTTTTCGCCGGCTAACCATTGGCGCAATGTGATTTAAATGGAAAACGGAATCACTCGTTTTGGCCACATTTTTAAAATTTGCAGACAAGGTCGCTATTGAATTTTATAAGAGTGATCGGTCCGCATTCTTCTATCCTGTTATTTTTTTGATGGTATCTCAATTAAGCTAGTTATTAATTAAAATGTAAAAAAATTGCGAAACTGTCATCCCTCATAAAGCCTCCAAATATTTAAAATTTTGGTTTCAAATTTATATGAGCTTATTGCTGATACTTAAACGCATTTTTGTATCCGCATCGATTTTCTTCAAATATTATAGTTTGTTCATAATTTAATTAAAATCGTTTGAGCTCGTTGTGCAGAAAGCGCATTTTTTCATAGCTCGAGGGTAAAGTGTCAACAAGATATATTGCCCCAACAAAGGCACTTATTGACTGCCATAAAGTTTACCTTAAACGAGTGGAATCGTAAATTATTTCTTCGCAAAGTATTTATTTTTGAGATCTTTTGCAAATTATTTTAGTTTCGATAATTTGCTTATTGTGTTGTCACGAACTTATTGATAACATAAAAATCTTATTTTATCGAAAATAATAATTGAAATAAAATATGATTTTATATAAATAATTGTACCCAATTTAATAATAATGCACGTCAATAATTAAATGACTAGGTATTCCATAATAATTGAAAGAGTTAGAATAAAAAGGGTACAAGTAAAATTTACATTTTTTGAATATATTGGAGTTTGAAGTTATGTAACTATAAAACAGTCCAATAATATCTCACTTTATATTAGTTAATTAAAAGAGAATAGAATTTTAATTATAAGTTTGTGTTTGGTGCAATAAATTTAACAAAACGTACTTATCCCATAATTTTCAAAAATGCATTTATACCCTTTTTTATTCTGACCCCTTCAATTCACGCATTCAATGATTTACAACAAAGGTTTGTTTGATAGTAAATTTCTTTAATTATGTATCTATTCACAAAATTTACTGACATAGAGGCAGAGATGAAAGTCAAATTTTATTTCTTCGTGTGAAATAGCCAATCTGTAAAAATTCCGTTTTAACTTCAGGAACTGTTTGATTTTGCTGAAGTCGAAATTTGTTTCCGCGATTATTCACAGGTTGCATGTAACCTACCAAATTATTAAAAATAATTTCATAATGCAAAATGTTCTTGTGCAAGAACTAAATGCGAGTCAATAATAACTGAAGTGTTTAATGAATATTGCAAAAAAATACTGTTAGTAGATTTAAGGTCCGTATCATTTGTATCTATTCTATTCGATGCTTCGCGTCGAACCATAAAGAAATATACCTAATTTTAGCAAAATATTAGTGGCATTCGTCTTAAGAATTTAAATCCGAAATTATTAAAAAAAATCATACAACAGAAAAATATTATTTCTAGAACTAATAAATTTTTAAATTATTTTAAAAAACATATAGTTGAATGGAGAAGACTCGGTGTTTTTATTAAATCTAATGAAAATTCATTTGTACTCGTTTTGTACAAAAAATATGAAATTTTGGCCATTTCAAACAGGTTTTACTGTACTACAACATCCGTATTTATTTAATTAAAACATTTATTTAAAATTTCGCTTACTGGAAAACCGTCAAATAAAATAACGAATATTTCAATGAATTTTAACCAAATTGAAGCAAAACCGATTCAGTGACCTCTTGAAAACGGTGCACTTACAGCCAGCGATACAAATACCAGATACTACGAAGAGTGGGAGTTCGCTATTGAATTCCTCGAGTAAGCCGATGAATTGGTCTGATTAATCGTTTTTTTTAACTGCAACAAACTAAAGTAAATTTGATTTTTTATTTGAAAGTAAGTTGAGGCACAAATCGAAATGCGATTCTTTAGGAAGTTGTTGCATTAAAAAATGCAGGTTGCAGCAGACGTAAACATCCTCACTTGCCGTTTTCAAAGGACGTTTATTTGTAGCATTTGCGAACAATTCGCTTGGGATTGGGTCCCCCCCCCCCCGTGTACGACCGCCGAATGGGGCATTTTACTGTGAACGGCACAAAAATTGACACAACGAAACCTACTGTGGAAGATTTTTTGTTGTGCCAATAATTAACGTTTAATGGACTCGTGTAAGAAAATTGGGGCTGGAATATTGTAATTAAATCGTCGGTCTCGCTACGGGCAAACAATGGAAACAGATCATCTGCCTTGACAATATTGTTTTGTCTGCGTTGCAATTTATGCCGATTTTTATTAACTTCGGAAGAAGAAAGAAGTGCTTATCATTAATGGTCGATTTGTTGCTTTCAGTTTGGCTCGGTTTTACTGCGGATTTTTTTTATCGGCGTTTTTGCACTTTGTTAGTTTAAGAAAATAATTTTTATATGATATTGTGTTGATTGTTTTGATTAATCACAAAGAAATGTTTAGAAGAAAAATCCTTATCCTTATCATTTTTTGGATAACTTGTGGTTTGGAAATAAAATGTGACTAAATTATTTTTGCTGTTAAATTGAAACGCCATTCATGTTAAATGAAGCGATTACCTCCATAACTTTAATAGGTCGGTTTAGGTTTGTTAAACCTACAGACCTACGGCATTCCCACTTAACTCAATGATTAATGTCGCACTTCTTTCAACTTTTGATTAAAATATTACATTATTACACCGTTTTTTTAAATTCGAGTAATTCTCGTCTCGACCGTCAATTAAAAAGTAATTACAATCGCAATTTTTAAAAGTCGTATTAAAAGGGGTAAAATATTGTTATAAAAATAATTTGCATATCGATATGCATAATTCCAACAGTCACTATAGCACGTTTTTTAATTCCAGAACGCGTTACAAGGCTGCATTTTTTTTTTTCTTTATGTTGGTAGTAATGGCATTTTACATCTGTCTGTTTAAGGTTATGTAATGCAGCTTTAAAATTAGAAAATATAGCACAAAACGGTTCTGTCGAAGGAACAATTTTCATATACAATACAACAAAAAGATTAATGAATCAAAGTTATTATAGAGCTTTTTATTCCTCCAAAGTATTGGTGCTTAGTTTTTTTTAAATTCATAAGTTCATAACGGTTTGAAATTTCGAAAAATTGATAAGAACTAAAATTATACGGTCTTTTAATAGCTAAAACTTTTCTTGTAGGAATTTTTTTGTAATTCAAAAAATAATGTCATTTCTGGTTGTTCAAAGTTTTCTATTTTTTAGCATTTTTGATAAGATGTCAAAAAAATGTAAAAAGTCATAATTTACTGAAAAACAATTTGAGATATGGAAACTTTAATTGGGGGAAATATCTACAACTTTATTTCAATAAATTATTTTGTAACTAAAAAAATAATGCTTGTTCAAAATTTGCCTTTTTCTGTGGTTGGGTTAAATGTTGAAAGTGTTTAAAAATTCATAACTTAATAACGGTTTGAAATTTTGAAAAATCGATTAGAATTAAAATTATACAGCCTTTTAACATCTAAAACTTTTCTTATCGAAATTTTTTGGTAATTTAAAAAATAATGCGTTTTCTGGTCATTCAAAGTTTTACATATTTTAGGCGACTAAAAAATTTAAAAATTCATAACTGGAAAACAGTTTGAGATGTGAAAATGATAATTGGAGGGAAAATTATGTTTTTTTGTAACTGACAAATCTAAAAATCAAACAATATTTATATAGTGGCAACCGGAGAGCTTCTACTCTATTAAATTGATTATTTATTTTCTGAAACGGTTTTTGTGTCATCTTTTCGGCGATATCTCAAGAAAATCGCCGAAACTGGGCCTAATAATTCATAACTTAATAACGGTTTGAAATTTTGAAAAATCGATTAGAATTAAAATTATACAGCCTTTTAACATCTAAAACTTTTCTTATCGAAATTTTTTGGTAATTTAAAAAATAATGCGTTTTCTGGTCATTCAAAGTTTTACATATTTTAGGCGACTAAAAAATTTAAAAATTCATAACTGGAAAACAGTTTGAGATGTGAAAATGATAATTGGAGGGAAAATTATGTTTTTTTGTAACTGACAAATCTAAAAATCAAACAATATTTATATAGTGGCAACCGGAGAGCTTCTACTCTATTAAATTGATTATTTATTTTCTGAAACGGTTTTTGTGTCATCTTTTCGGCGATATCTCAAGAAAATCGCCGAAACTGGGCCTAATAATTCATAACTTAATAACGGTTTGAAATTTTGAAAAATCGATTAGAATTAAAATTATACAGCCTTTTAACATCTAAAACTTTTCTTATCGAAATTTTTTGGTAATTTAAAAAATAATGCGTTTTCTGGTCATTCAAAGTTTTACATATTTTAGGCGACTAAAAAATTTAAAAATTCATAACTGGAAAACAGTTTGAGATGTGAAAATGATAATTGGAGGGAAAATTATGTTTTTTTGTAACTGACAAATCTAAAAATCAAACAATATTTATATAGTGGCAACCGGAGAGCTTCTACTCTATTAAATTGATTATTTATTTTCTGAAACGGTTTTTGTGTCATCTTTTCGGCGATATCTCAAGAAAATCGCCGAAACTGGGCCTAATAATTCATAACTTAATAACGGTTTGAAATTTTGAAAAATCGATTAGAATTAAAATTATACAGCCTTTTAACATCTAAAACTTTTCTTATCGGAATTTTTTTGGTAATTTGGAAGATAATGCGTTTTCTGGTCATTCAAAGTTTTACATATTTTAGGTGACTAGAAAATTTTAAAATTCATAACTGAAAAACAGTTCGAGATGTGAAAATGATAATTGGAGGAAAAATTATGTTTTTTTGTAACTGAAAAATCTAACAATAAAACAATATTTATATAATGGCAACCGGAGAGCTTCTACTGTATTAAATTGATTATTTATTTTCTGAAACGGTTCTTGTGTCATCTTTTCGGCGATATCTCAAGAAAATCGCCGAAACTGGGACTAATAATAGACCCGTTGGCATAAATGAGTGGAAAAGTTCAACTTTCTGCCATTAAGAATACGTTACAAGTCGTGTTTCCCATCCGCAAATAAATCCTTGATATTCATTAGGGGGACACGAAAACCGAGATCCAATGCAGCAAATCAGTTTGAGACATTTGTATAACCACGTGTGAAAAACGCGAATTTAATTATTTAAGAAGGAAAAATAATCGTCGAATGCATAATAAAATAGTAGCGAAAACATCTGCCGTGAAAGTTATGTTCAAATATCGTCGGAATTCCCCTCTCCGAGAGTGTAGTACTATTTAAAATGCCCTGGAAACAGTTGCGAACCGTTAAATCACTTAATTCCTCGTATTAATACGTCCGAATTTAGCGAGGAATGTATCTGAATCGGTTTGGCCAATTACCGGCGACAATGGCCGCGTCCGTTTGCGCCAAAAGTCCTTTTCTTCGAAACGGCAACGACGCACATGCAGAAGGGCAGGTGGCTTCTACCTGGATCAACAAAAACACGTCTGGCCTCCAAATTTACCCGAATTGCAAAGCATAACACCCGACTGCTGACGGTACTATTTACACTAACGAAAACAAGAGCTACAATAATTAACCTTTTTAATGGCCGGTAATTAGCTCATTCCACTCACTAAGTAATGCTAATCATTATTTGTACAATCCTGTCAGGCTGCGCTTTTTTAAATCAGTTTCTTTTTTTGGGTTTGAAACTGAGCTGCATATCTGATGTAAAAGTGGCCATATTACAAACACTGCGATTTAAACGACAAAATCTTATTAGTGAAAAATAATTTTACTTACATTTAGTTCGGTTGGCAGTTGGTTTGGGCGAACAGTTGCATAAAAATCTGAAAAAAATAACAATTTCACTTATTTATACAACAGGGTTTTTTTTTGAGTCACGCCACCAACTCAACATAATCGTCAATTTGAAATTAATCCGAGTAGAGGGTAAGTTTTGACGCGAGAGACAAGTAAACTCAAAAAAATGTTACAGGGTGGCCACAGTGTAATTCAATAAAAACAAGGATTTGGGATTAATTTTTGATGATTTTTCGGTCGAAAATGTAATGAGCCTTTGCCAATTTAAATTTGTAAACTTAGTGACTCTTCCAGGTAGGAAAAAATGACAAGAATAAAAATTGTAAAGCTTGGATCTAAAATTTTTTTTATATTAATTTTATTGTAACTTAACAATCGATGCCTTTTAGATTTTTAAATTTTTTACTTCTTGTAATGAGCTCTTGCCAATTTAAATTTGTAAACTTAGTAACTGTTCCAGGTAGGAAAAAATGACAAGAATAAAAATTGTGAAGCTTGGATCTAAAACTTTTTTATATTAATTTTATTGTAACTTAACTAACGCGTTTTAAATTTTTAAATTTTTTACTTCTTGCAATGAGCTCTTTCCAATTTAAATTGGTAAACTTAGTAACTGTCCCAGGTAGGAAAAAATGACAAGAATAAAAATTGTAAAGCTTGGATCTAAAACTTTTTTTATCTTAATTTTATTGTAACTTAACAATCAATGCCTTTTAAATTTTTTACTTCTTGTAATGAGTTCTTGCCAATTTAAATTGGTAAACTTAGTAACTGTTCCAGGTAGGAAAAAATGACAAGAATTAAAATTGTAAAACTTGGATCTAAAACTTTTTTTATATTAATTTTATTGTAACTTAACAATCAATGTCTTTTAGATTTTTAAATTTTTTACTTCTTGTAATGAGCTCTTGCCAATTTAAGTTGGTAAACTTAGTAACTGTTCCAGGTAGGAAAAAATGACAAGAATTAAAATTGTAAAACTTGGATCTAAAACTTTTTTTATATTAATTTTATTGTAACTTAACAATCAATGCCTTTTAGATTTTTAAATTTTTCACTTCTTGTAATGAGCTCTCGCCAATTTAAATTGGTAAACTTAGTAACTGTTCCAGGTAGGAAAAAATGACAAGAATAGAAATTGTAAAACTTGGATCTAAAACTTTTTTTATATTAATTTTATTGTAACTTAACTAATGCCTTTTAAATTTTAAAATTTTTTACTTCTTACAATGAGCTCTTGCCAATTTAAATTGGTAAACTTAGTAACTGTTCCAGGTAGGAAAAAATGACAAGAATAAAAATTGTAAAGCTTGGATCTAAAACTTTTTTATATTAATTTTATTGTAACTTAACTAATGCCTTTTAAATTTTAAAATTTTTTACTTCTTGCAATGAGCTCTTGCCAGTTTAAATTGGTAAACTTAGTAACTGTTCCAGGTAGGAAAAAATGACAAGAATAAAAGTTGTAAAACTTGGATCTATAACTTTTTTTATACAATTTTTTTTGTAACTTAACTAATGCCTTTTAGATTTTTAAATTTTTCACTTCTTGTAATGAGCTCTTGCCACCAACGCAACATAATCGCCAATTTGAAATTAATCCTAGTGGAAAGTAAGTTTTGGCGCGAGAAACAAGCAAACTCAAAAAAATGTTACAGGGTGGCCACAGTGTAATTTAATAAAAGCAAGCATTTGGAATTAATTTTTGATGATTTTTCGGTCGAAAATGTGATGAAAAATTTCCACTACCTCCAGTCCTTGAATGCTTCCTAGAGGAAATTACCAGCACTTAAAGAGAGTGCTAGAAAATGCTGTATTTGATCCTATCTAAGAAACCACTTAAGATAAAATATTCAAACTTTGTGAGCAAACAAATCTATTGTGCGCCTAAATTTTGACCGATTTTGATAATCCATATCTGGGTCGTTGAGACGTAAAAAGAACTGTTAAGTTCTTGTCTTCCTCGTTTTTACCGTTGCAGTTAATTAAATGGTCGAAATTTGAAATTGTGATTCAGATTTATTTTTAAACGGAGCATAACACAAACAGCGATTAGCGAGTAACAATGTGCACTTTAATTGAGATTATTGTAATCAAGTGCAGCTACAAAGTAAATGTGTATCTTCAAAAACGCAACTGTTCTTCGTTTCTATTTTAAGTAGATGTGATTATGTTAACATTAACGCAGGAACTGCGGATGTTGTAATACAATTCATTAATGTTAATTTTAACCAGTAATTTAAAAAACATTACAAATGTCACAACTTTCATCGTAATCGCTCTTTGTCTTGACGGCTGGGCAACGGTTTCGAAACGACTCAGACAAGCCATGTCACACAATAAAAAACACGATTACTGACCGATCAGTCATTACAACAAACATTTAAAAAAAAAAAAAAAAAATGGCCAATGTAACGATTTTTGTGCAAGGAATTTCGCAGCATTCCAATTCAAACTTGATTAACTTCTGCGATTGTTTTGATTGCTTTAATCAGAATTAACTCCGACTCTAATACCAACTTTCCGACGACATCTGGATTGCACCGATTTTTTTCTAATTCCGACAAATTTTATCGCAGTCATTCCGTGGACATTTCGGTAAAAACGGCGGCGACGCATCGCACATGGTGCTGCATATGGTCAGTCAGGAAATTAAGTCAGTCGAAGGGGATCGTGTAACGAAAAATGGGGATTCGATTCCCGGAATTGGGGCAATCTGATATGTCGAAATTAAATTCATAGCAGTTGTAATGCCAAAAAATAGTGACATACCAGAAGAAAAAAGTAACTTTTTGCCGTTTATTATCTTGAAATATAGAAAATAAATTTAACGCATTTTTAATAGTAAAAACATTTACACTGAAAAATAATTTATAATAAACTCCAAAATAAAATTAAATATTCTTAACAAACATAAACAAAACAAAATAAAATGACTATGATAATTAAATCATTTTTTACATTTCTTTTTGCAACAAAATTATCTAAAGAATATCTTTATTTAATAAGTCAACTTCTTTCGTTTTTTCTTCTTTTTTTTCCTCGTCATCAACCCTTCAAGTAAGACTTGAGCAACACCTGCTTCCTAATATCATTTTTTTCTAGTGCTAGTTTCAATTTTTTATGGTTTTCCAGTAGCTTCGCTACCACTAGTTGTTCATATGACTTCTCTTTAATTTTGTCTTCCAACTGTTTTTCCAAACCAATTTTTTTATGTTTTCCAAACTCTTCCATTTTTGTTTTCCTTCTTCAAGCTCTGTTTTCTTTGATTTTCTTCAACTTCTGATAGTTGTTGTTTCGATTTTTCAAGCTCTAAATAACTTTTATATGAATTATAAGCTCTACAATCCATATTTAGAAGTTCTTGTGTTATTGAAACCAATTCTATTTGATTATTATATTTTTTTAAACCACTCCCAATACGTAACTTGTTGTTCAGTGTTCGTAGACTCATATTTGACTTGTCTGGAGTTAAAATTTTCCCCGAAAGGAAAAACCCCCTTTCAACTGATGCACTTCGATGTGCCAAAGTAGACACATTTTAACAACATGAAATAATTCTTTGGTGTTTAAAAGATAACCAAAATTCGTCCACTCTTAGGTTTCCATCAAAATTTCTCTTCTCCTCTAATAAGACCAACTGCAGTAATTTGAATTCATCACATACTTTTTTCACAGCAATGTCCATGGGAAGAGTATTACAAACGTTAATCCTATCAGGCACTTTAGTAACATTATTTGGGCCATGAAAAATATTTCAACGTCACTAATTTCAAGGCAGACTTATTTATTAAATGATGAACAGCTTTCATATAAAAATGTTGGCAACGTTTTAAAAAAAATAATTGTTCCTTCTCAGGTAGCTTCCCAAGTTCTTGTTGAGTTTTTACTCCACAATTTAATGCCTTCAATGGCAAAAAGAATTCGTGACGATACAAACATCTTTAGTATTCGCAAGCACATTATCAAAATCAACAGCTGCTTCTTTTTTCAAAAATTTCAGTAATCTCTTTTAATTCTGAATATAATACTTGAATTAACGGTTCATCCTTTTGTAAAAATTCCGTAAATTTTGTAAAAATGTGCGAAACATTCTATAAAATAAAGATCCACTATAGAAGTTGGATTTTTTAAAAATATAATAATATCTTTATAAGATTTAGTTTTGATTAAAGAACTTCTGTACTTTGGAATAGAAGAAAATATTTCTTTATTGCTGAATACTGTTCTAAAACACGTTAACCACCTGGCACCAACATGTTTTATAATTTTGTGTGACGATAACTTTAGATCATCCTGAATTTTCTCAAAGTCTTCTAATTGTAATGGCCAACCATCAAGTAAATGATCAAATCACTTACTTTACTTGAAAACTTTTGTAATCCTTTTAAAAAGGAATTGTGAACAATGTGATAATTGCAGGGTTTTTTTTTCGAAACAACGGTCGAAAAATTTCAAGCCAAAATAGTGAAAAAAGTGACTTTAGTGATCAATTTTTAGAAAACACTTAAGATTTTAGGGGAAACTTAAAATTTAAGTTGAAACTCGTTTGATTTATTTTATTTATGGGAAGTGGAATTAATAGGAGCTTTTTAAGGGCGAAATTGCGTCTCTGAGGTTAAAAGGTTAACCTTCGCGGGGACATTCACGTGTCCCTTGACCTTTGTCCTGAAAAATTCATTAGTACAGTTGGATTGCCGATGCTGGTCCAACTTATAATCACACCAAAAAATGTACCATCGTAAACAAAATTTAATGAAATACCGCATTCTCCCAACTTGTTTCTACAAGGGCTCGACATTTGGCGCGTGCATTCTCCACAAATATGGAATTCAACAATTTGAAATTGCTAGAAGTGAATTCCTTAATTTTACAATAACAATTAGATGGCTTCGTCGTAATTTTGTTGTTTTAACTAAAAACAAATGTCAATTACCGCGCAGATCAGCGAAAATCAAACAATAAGGGTCGAGGGGGGTTGGATTTGCAAATGTGTAATGTAAAGCGACGAAGGGGCGACCTTTTCAGACCCTAAACCTAAATAATCTAAAATATCTAACTCAATAAATCCTCAAAGTGATTAATTTTTAAATTCAAGTTTGTTTCATAACAAAAACGAATTCAAATTGAAATATGCAAATGAATGAAATAAATTTCAGTCACCATATTTGGAAACAGCAAATTCATCTTGAATTATAGGCAAACTTACAGTGGCGACCATAATTATTTTGATTCGACTTTCGTCAAGCTTTCAATTGGTGACGATGCACCTTTAATGAATAATCGGAAAAAACAGAGGGCTTCCCCGATTCCCCGTAACATTAGCTTGAAAGGTAATCTCATTTTCTGACAAAGAGTTTCCTGCCACTTATTATACAAATTTATTGAACTGTTTGCAATAAACCGTTGCAACTTTAACGGGCACTGCGATTAATTAGCGAAATTAATTGAAGCCCCAATTAGATAACAGATCGAGATACATAAAAAATGATAAGAAAATGTTTGTGAAGGTTTCCAATGTCTACAACTTTTTTCATTATAATTTTTTTGTAACTTAACTAATGCCTTTTAGATTTTTATATTTTTTACTTCTTGTCATTAAAATTAAATTGGTAAACTTAGTAACTAGGTAGGTAGGAAAAAATGACAATAATAATAATTGTAAAGCTTGGATCTAAAACTTTTTTTATATTAATTTTATTGTAACTTAACGATCAATGCCTTTCAGATTTTTAAATTTTTTACTTCTTGTAATGAGCTCTCGCCAATTTAAATTGGTAAACTTAGTAACTGTTCCAGGTAGGAAAAAATGACAAGAATTAAAATTGTAAAACTTGGATCTAAAACTTTTTTTATATTAATTTTATTGTAACTTAACAATCAATGCCTTTTAGATTTTTAAATTTTTTACTTCTTGTAATGAGCTCTTGCCAATTTAAGTTGGTAAACTTAGTAACTGTTCCAGGTAGGAAAAAATGACAAGAATAAAAATTGTAAAGCTTGAATCTAAAACTTTTTTTATATTAATTTTATTGTAACTTAACGATCAATGCCTTTCAGATTTTTAAATTTTTTACTTCTTGTAATGAGCTCTTGCCAATTTAAGTTGGTGAACTTAGTAACTGTTCCAGGTAGGAAAAAATGACAAGAATAAAAATTGTAAAGCTTGAATCTAAAACTTTTTTTATATTAATTTTATTGTAACTTAACGATCAATGCCTTTCAGATTTTTAAATTTTGTACTTCTTGTAATGAGCTCTCGCCAATTTAAATTGGTAAACTTAGTAACTGTTCCAGGTAGGAAAAAATGACAAGAATAAAAATTGTAAACCTTGAATCTAAAACTTTTTTTATATTAATTTTATTGTAACTTAACAATCAATGCCTTTTAGATTTTTAAATTTTTTACTTCTTGTAATGAGTTCTCGCCAATTTAAATTGGTAAACTTAGTAACTGTTCCAGGTAGGAAAAAATGACAAGAATAAAAATTGTAAAGCTTGAATCTAAAACTTTTTTTATATTAATTTTATTGTAACTTAACGATCAATGCCTTTCAGATTTTTAAATTTTTTACTTCTTGTAATGAGTTCTCGCCAATTTAAATTTGTAAACTTAGTAACTGTTCCAGGTAGGAAAAAATGACAAGAATAAAAATTGTAAAGCTTGAATCTAAAACTTTTTTTATATTAATTTTATTGTAACTTAACGATCAATGCCTTTCAGATTTTTAAATTTTTTACTTCTTGTAATGAGCTCTTGCCAATTTAAATTTGTAAACTTAGTAACTGTTCCAGGTAGGAAAAAATGACAAGAATAAAAATTGTAAACCTTGAATCTAAAACTTTTTTTATATTAATTTTATTGTAACTTAACGATCAATGCCTTTCAGATTTTTAAATTTTTTACTTCTTGTAATGAGCTCTCGCCAATTTAAATTGGTAAACTTAGTAACTGTTCCAGGTAGGAAAAAATGACAAGAATAAAAATTGTAAAGCTTGAATCTAAAACTTTTTTTATATTAATTTTATTGTAACTTAACGATCAATGCCTTTCAGATTTTTAAATTTTTTACTTCTTGTAATGAGCTCTTGCCAATTTAAATTTGTAAACTTAGTAACTGTTCCAGGTAGGAAAAAATGACAAGAATAAAAATTGTAAACCTTGAATCTAAAACTTTTTTTATATTAATTTTATTGTAACTTAACGATCAATGCCTTTCAGATTTTTAAATTTTTTACTTCTTGTAATGAGCTCTCGCCAATTTAAATTGGTAAACTTAGTAACTGTTCCAGGTAGGAAAAAATGACAAGAATAAAAATTGTAAAACTTGGATCTAAAACTTTTTTTATATTAATTTTATTGTAACTTAACAATCAATGCCTTTTAGATTTTTAAATTTTTTACTTCTTGTAATGAGTTCTCGCCAATTTAAATTTGTAAACTTAGTAACTGTTCCAGGTAGGAAAAAATGACAAGAATAAAAATTGTAAAGCTTGAATCTAAAACTTTTTTTATATTAATTTTATTGTAACTTAACGATCAATGCCTTTCAGATTTTTAAATTTTTTACTTCTTGTAATGAGCTCTTGCCAATTTAAGTTGGTGAACTTAGTAACTGTTCCAGGTAGGAAAAAATGACAAGAATAAAAATTGTAAAGCTTGAATCTAAAACTTTTTTTATATTAATTTTATTGTAACTTAACGATCAATGCCTTTCAGATTTTTAAATTTTGTACTTCTTGTAATGAGCTCTCGCCAATTTAAATTGGTAAACTTAGTAACTGTTCCAGGTAGGAAAAAATGACAAGAATAAAAATTGTAAACCTTGAATCTAAAACTTTTTTTATATTAATTTTATTGTAACTTAACGATCAATGCCTTTCAGATTTTTAAATTTTTTACTTCTTGTAATGAGCTCTCGCCAATTTAAATTGGTAAACTTAGTAACTGTTCCAGGTAGGAAAAAATGACAAGAATAAAAATTGTAAAGCTTGAATCTAAAACTTTTTTTATATTAATTTTATTGTAACTTAACGATCAATGCCTTTCAGATTTTTAAATTTTGTACTTCTTGTAATGAGCTCTCGCCAATTTAAATTGGTAAACTTAGTAACTGTTTCAGGTAGAAAAAAATGACAAGAATAAAAATTGTAAAGCTTAGATCTAAAACTTTTTTTATATTAATTTTATTGTAACTTAACAATCAATGTCTTTTAGATTTTTAAATTTTTTACTTCTTGTAATGAGCTCTTGCCAATTTAAGTTGGTAAACTTAGTAACTGTTCCAGGTAGGAAAAAATGACAAGAATAAAAATTGTAAAGCTTGAATCTAAAACTTTTTTTATATTAATTTTATTGTAACTTAACGATCAATGCCTTTCAGATTTTTAAATTTTTTACTTCTTGTAATGAGTTCTCGCCAATTTAAATTGGTAAACTTAGTAACTGTTCCAGGTAGGAAAAAATGACGAATAAAAATTGTAAAGCTTGAATCTAAAACTTTTTTTATATTAATTTTATTGTAACTTAACGATCAATGCCTTTCAGATTTTTAAATTTTTTACTTCTTGTAATGAGTTCTCGCCAATTTAAATTTGTAAACTTAGTAACTGTTCCAGGTAGGAAAAAATGACAAGAATAAAAATTGTAAACCTTGAATCTAAAACTTTTTTTATATTAATTTTATTGTAACTTAACGATCAATGCCTTTCAGATTTTTAAATTTTTTACTTCTTGTAATGAGTTCTCGCCAATTTAAATTTGTAAACTTAGTAACTGTTCCAGGTAGGAAAAAATGACAAGAATAAAAATTGTAAAGCTTGGATCTGAAACTTTTTTTATATTAATTTTATTGTAACTTAACGATCAATGCCTTTCAGATTTTTAAATTTTTTACTTCTTGTAATGAGTTCTCGCCAATTTAAATTTGTAAACTTAGTAACTGTTCCAGGTAGGAAAAAATGACAAGAATAAAAATTGTAAAGCTTGAATCTAAAACTTTTTTTATATTAATTTTATTGTAACTTAACGATCAATGCCTTTCAGATTTTTAAATTTTTTACTTCTTGTAATGAGTTCTCGCCAATTTAAATTTGTAAACTTAGTAACTGTTCCAGGTAGGAAAAAATGACAAGAATAAAAATTGTAAAGCTTGAATCTAAAACTTTTTTTATATTAATTTTATTGTAACTTAACGATCAATGCCTTTCAGATTTTTAAATTTTTTACTTCTTGTAATGAGTTCTCGCCAATTTAAATTTGTAAACTTAGTAACTGTTCCAGGTAGGAAAAAATGACAAGAATAAAAATTGTAAAGCTTGAATCTAAAACTTTTTTTATATTAATTTTATTGTAACTTAACGATCAATGCCTTTCAGATTTTTAAATTTTTTACTTCTTGTAATGAGCTCTTGCCAATTTAAATTTGTAAACTTAGTAACTGTTCCAGGTAGGAAAAAATGACAAGAATAAAAATTGTAAAGCTTGAATCTAAAACTTTTTTTATATTAATTTTATTGTAACTTAACGATCAATGCCTTTCAGATTTTTAAATTTTGTACTTCTTGTAATGAGCTCTCGCCAATTTAAATTGGTAAACTTAGTAACTGTTCCAGGTAGAAAAAAATGACAAGAATAAAAATTGTAAAGCTTAGATCTAAAACTTTTTTTATATTAATTTTATTGTAACTTAACAATCAATGTCTTTTAGATTTTTAAATTTTTTACTTCTTGTAATGAGCTCTTGCCAATTTAAGTTGGTAAACTTAGTAACTGTTCCAGGTAGGAAAAAATGACAAGAATAAAAATTGTAAAGCTTGGATCTGAAACTCTTTTTATATTAATTTTATTGTAACTTAACAATCAATGTCTTTTAGATTTTTAAATTTTTTACTTCTTGTAATGAGCTCTTGCCAATTTAAGTTGGTAAACTTAGTAACTGTTCCAGGTATGAAAAAATGACAAGAATAAAAATTGTAAAGCTTGAATCTAAAACTTTTTTTATATTAATTTTATTGTAACTTAACGATCAATGCCTTTCAGATTTTTAAATTTTTTACTTCTTGTAATGAGTTCTCGCCAATTTAAATTTGTAAACTTAGTAACTGTTCCAGGTAGGAAAAAATGACAAGAATAAAAATTGTAAAGCTTGAATCTAAAACTTTTTTTATATTAATTTTATTGTAACTTAACGATCAATGCCTTTCAGATTTTTAAATTTTTTACTTCTTGTAATGAGCTCTTGCCAATTTAAATTTGTAAACTTAGTAACTGTTCCAGGTAGGAAAAAATGACAAGAATAAAAATTGTAAACCTTGAATCTAAAACTTTTTTTATATTAATTTTATTGTAACTTAACGATCAATGCCTTTCAGATTTTTAAATTTTTTACTTCTTGTAATGAGCTCTCGCCAATTTAAATTGGTAAACTTAGTAACTGTTCCAGGTAGGAAAAAATGACAAGAATAAAAATTGTAAACCTTGAATCTAAAACTTTTTTTATATTAATTTTATTGTAACTTAACGATCAATGCCTTTCAGATTTTTAAATTTTTTACTTCTTGTAATGAGCTCTTGCCAATTTAAATTTGTAAACTTAGTAACTGTTCCAGGTAGGAAAAAATGACAAGAATAAAAATTGTAAAGCTTGAATCTAAAACTTTTTTTATATTAATTTTATTGTAACTTAACGATCAATGCCTTTCAGATTTTTAAATTTTTTACTTCTTGTAATGAGCTCTTGCCAATTTAAATTTGTAAACTTAGTAACTGTTCCAGGTAGGAAAAAATGACAAGAATAAAAATTGTAAAGCTTGAATCTAAAACTTTTTTTATATTAATTTTATTGTAACTTAACGATCAATGCCTTTCAGATTTTTAAATTTTTTACTTCTTGTAATGAGCTCTCGCCAATTTAAATTGGTAAACTTAGTAACTGTTCCAGGTAGGAAAAAATGACAAGAATAAAAATTGTAAAGCTTGAATCTAAAACTTTTTTTATATTAATTTTATTGTAACTTAACGATCAATGCCTTTCAGATTTTTAAATTTTTTACTTCTTGTAATGAGCTCTTGCCAATTTAAATTTGTAAACTTAGTAACTGTTCCAGGTAGGAAAAAATGACAAGAATAAAAATTGTAAACCTTGAATCTAAAACTTTTTTTATATTAATTTTATTGTAACTTAACGATCAATGCCTTTCAGATTTTTAAATTTTTTACTTCTTGTAATGAGCTCTCGCCAATTTAAATTGGTAAACTTAGTAACTGTTCCAGGTAGGAAAAAATGACAAGAATAAAAATTGTAAAGCTTGAATCTAAAACTTTTTTTATATTAATTTTATTGTAACTTAACGATCAATGCCTTTCAGATTTTTAAATTTTTTACTTCTTGTAATGAGCTCTCGCCAATTTAAATTGGTAAACTTAGTAACTGTTCCAGGTAGGAAAAAATGACAAGAATAAAAATTGTAAAGCTTAGATCTAAAATTTTTTTTTTATTAATTTTATTATAACTTAACAATCAATGCCTTTTAGATTTTTTAACATTTTTACTGCTCGCCAATTTAAATTGGTTTGCGATAGAAACAGTTGATAAGAATAAAAATTGTGGAATGAATTGGATTTGTCTGGTCTTAAAAAAAATCGAGCCTTTTCTGAATTGGCGGTAGAAACCCTTTATCGATTGCGCTTCGTTTAATACCAGTATCAAATTTGATGTAATGAAAATGAATCGTTATTATTCCAAATTACGAATTATGACGCACTGAAACACCCCCGAAATTTAATGAAGTGATTAATCGTGATTCAGAGGTGAAACCGAGATAGTCGAAATATCGTTGAAACAAATTCTTGGAAACAATGAAGAAACCGTTATTTTAATGATTTGTAAATGAAACCGTCAACCGATACTTAAAACATAAAAAGATGTTCACATTTAACCTTTGCTACAGTGCGGTCGCAATTTATTATTTTAATAAAGTAGATGCAGAGGAAAAAAGGTTTCCTGTTGTGAGATTGGTGAAAAATTAAAACGCTCCGTCACCGCTTGTGTCTCAATGAATAACGCAAGGCCTGAACGCTTCATAACTTACTGCATGAAATTTTTAAAATGCGATCAGTTATTTATCCAAGTCGACCCACCCGGTATATGCGGAGGACATCATTCAAATCCTAGACTAAAGCGATTAACCTTTTTTCAAGTGTCTCCTGCGCAAACAATAACATTAATTTCGCAAGTAATTTAATAAATGCGATTTGCATTATGATCTCACGAGACCGCCGCTCCATCACAGTAATTTGATAGCAATTTTTATTCATTCGCTTTTAATTAATTCGAATTTTTAATAAAATCGATGCGATCATTCCAAACAACAAAATTGTCATCAACACTAATTACAAAATAAATATTAATTTCGTTCTAATTCGATTCCTCAAAAATGCAAAGTTATTGACTGCAAAATTAATGTTTTTGTTCAATTTTCAAGCTGTATCTTTCGAAACACTTTTAATTTGGCTGTGAAAATTCACACAGGAACACTAAAATTTTCGCAATCTAAATTAGTTTCGCAGGTTAGAAATATGCACCTTTTTGTACATGTGAATAAATCACATATTGGAAAGTTTGTTTGGAAACATTAAAATCACAATGTAGCGCCTAACCCAGTCATTTATAACTTGTTGCAAATTCGGCTTGTGCAAAAAAGTCTGCGCCCAATTTATTGGAGGTATCAATTAGAAAAAATTCAAATTAATAAATGTCGTATTAGTGGCATAGTGAAATCGGTTAAAGAGATTATATCGACAAAAGTCTATTGTTAATAGCGGACCAGGATAGTTAATTGATCGTTATAAATGGAGCTTTGTGTAGGTGGATGCTTTACATAGAATTTGACATCTCGAAAATTATTATTCCGCCATTAGTAAAACCCACACAAAAATTAGTTTAATTAATTTAATGAAAACTTCAAAAAAACAAAATTACAAAAAAAATTATTACTAATTTTTTTTAGATTTTAACAAGCTCTACAAGTTTCATTCTCACCATTTTTTCCTACCTCGAACCGTTATTAAGTTGACCAATTTAAATTGGCCAAAACCACAAAAAGTAAAAACTGTAAAAAATTAAAGATGGCATTTGGCAAGTTACAAAAAAATGAATATAAGAAAAGTTTTAGATCCTAACAAGCTCTACGATTTTTATTCCGGTCGCTTTTTTCTATCTCGAACCGTTATTACGTTGCCCAATTTAAATTGGCCAAAACCACAAAAAGTAAAAACTGTAAACAATTAAAGATGGCATTGGTCAAGTTACAAAAAAATGAATATAAGAAAAGTTTTAGATCTTAGCAAGCTCTACGATTTTTATTCCGATCGCTTTTTTCTATCTCGAACCGTTATTAAGTTGACCAATTTAAATTGACCAAAATCACAAAAAGCAAAAACTGTAAAAAATTAAAGATGGCATTTGTCAAGTTAGAAAAAAAATGAATATAAGAAAAGTTTTAGATCCTAACAAGCTCTACGATTTTTATTCCGGTCGCTTTTTTCTATCTCGAACCGTTATTAAGTTGGCGAAAGCTCATCGCAATAAGTAAAATTGTTCAAAATTAAAAAAGGCATTACTTGTCAAGTTACAAAAAAATTAACATCAACAAAGTTTCAGATCTTAACAAGTTCTACAATTTTTATTCTTGCAACTTTATTCTACCTCGAACCGTTATCAAGTAACAACCAATTTAGATTGGAAAACTTAAAAAATTAATAAAATAATTTGTACATTTAAATTTATTCTTGGGCGCATGAATGCAATCAGCATTCCTTTAAGTTGATTTAAACTGCACAAGATAATATTATGGCCAGTTCTAAGATCGTTTTCGTCGCACATAAATTATTCATTAAAGAAAACATAGTGCCCATTAGCGCACAGTTGCCTTATTAACGGTGTTTATGGAAATGGATAAGCTTAATGCCATTTAGGTTGCGGTTTGAACGCCATAACCGCTTATTTTAAACAAAAATTACCGTCATGACTTTGTTAGGCAGCGTAATACAAATACCACCACGTAAAGCACCGCCACAAACTTACATTATTATAACTATGTTTGCAAACTGGAAAAATCACAGGCGAATTTCCTTATAGGCATTAATTGGTGTCGCATTTTCAATTCGGCGCGAACAGGTTTACCGTTGGGACCGACGGCACCCTTCCGGTCAATTCTTTCACAAAGGGTACTTTATGGCGGGCAAAAACTCCGTGTGCGGTACGGTTACGCGAGCGAAACGGCCATTCAACGAGTTCTAAATTTAATCCAAGTCACAGTTACCTTTACACTTCATTGATGAATAATTTTCGCTGTCAAAACGAGTCCATGCAACCTCCCATTATCTAAACTTCCTACTCGGGATTAGCTTCCTGGTTAAACAGGTATTTTACCCGACACAACGTTTACGGAATTTTTTTCAACGACGTTTAGTCACTTTTTCGGTAACCGGTTTCCATTACCCGATTCCGGGTATTGCAACTGATTTTAAGGCATTCAGATTATTTTTTTTTAAAACATTTTGAATGCCTTTTAAGTTTACTAATATTTGGAATGCCTTGGTAGTGGACTTAAAAAATATTTTGAATGCCTTTTAAGTCGACTAATATTTTGAATGCCTTGTTAGTGGACTTAAAAAATATTTTGAATGCCTTTCAGTCAACTTAAAAATATTTTGAATGCCTTTTAAGTCGACTAATACAGTCGAACTCCTCTATAGTGACCTCCTCTATAATGATTTTTTCTCAGTAGTGATGTTTTTGTCAGGAACGTGCATTTTTGAACGTTTTCCATATAAAAATACCTCTATATTATGATGTTAAGCCTCTATATAGTGATTATTCTTTACGAAAGGTTTACCAGAATTCTCGGGGAACGGAATTTTTTGTAATAGAAAATACAATGGATGTATTGAACATCTGGTTCTTTTCCCAAATTCCGACTACCTAAAAAATCCTTACAAGAATTTCTTGCAAAATCTTTACTTATGGAAATTTCCGTTTTTAAAAGCGCAATCAACTTTGGACAAATTTTTCATTAATAAATACATGTTATGTAAGTATTCAATTACATATGATGAAAATCTGTATTGTATTGTGTGTATTTGTAAATAAACAAATATCTTTTCAAACATAATAAATATTAGTTTTTTGTTTTGAATATCGATTGGTTTTTAAAGTGACTGCCAAAACTGTAAAATTATATTTGAATTCTATATAGTGAAGTTTCTCTATAGTGATGTTTTTTTCATGGCTTTTCGAACATTACTATAGAGGAGTTCGACTGTATTTTGAATGCCTTGTTAGTGGACTTAAAAAATATTTTGAATGCCTTTTAAGTCGACTAATATTTTAAATGCCTTGTTAGTGGACTTAAGAAATATTTTGAATGCCTTTCAGTCAACTTAAAAATATTTTGAATACATTGCAGTCAACTTAAAAATATTTTGAATGCCTTTCAGTCAACTTAAAAATATTTTGAATACATTGCAGTCAACTTAAAAATATTTTGAATGCCTTTTAAGTCGACTAATATTTTAAATGCCTTGTTAGTGGACTTAAGAAATATTTAGAATGCCTTTCAGTCAACTTAAAAATATTTTGAATACATTGCAGTCAACTTAAAAATATTTTGAATGCCTTTTAAGTCGACTAATATTTTAAATGCCTTGTTAGTGGACTTAAAAAATATTTTGAATGAATTTCAGTTAACTTAAAAATATTTTGAATGCGTTTTAAGTTGACTAACACAGTCGAACTCCTCTATAGTGACCTCCCCTATAATGATTTTTTCTCAGTAGTGATGTTTTTGCCAGGAACGTGCATTTTTGAACGTTTTCCATATAAAAATACCTCTAAATTATGATGTTTACCAGAATTCTCGGGGAACGGAATTTTTGGTAATAGAAAATACAATGGATGTATTGAACATATGGTTCTTTTCCCAAATTCCGAATACCTAAAAAATCCTTACAAGAATTTCTTGCAAAATCTGGAAATTTCCTTTTTTAAAAGCGCAATCAACTTTGGACAGATTTCTTCATCAATAAATACATGTTATGTAAGTATTCAATTACATATGATGAAAATCTGCATTGTACTGTGTGCATTTGTAAATAAACAAATATCTTTTCAAACTTAATAAATCTTAATTTTTTGTTTTAAATATCGATTGGTTTTTACAGTGACTGCCAAAACTGTAAAATTATACTTGAATTCTATGTAGTTAAGCTTCTATATAGTGATGTTTTTTCATGGCTTTTCGAACATCACTATAGAGGAGTTCGACTGTATTTTGAATGCCTTGTTAGTGCACTTAAAAATTATTTTGAATGCCTTTTAAGTCGACTAATATTTTGAATGCCTTATTAGTGGACTTAAAAAATATTTTGAATGCCTTTCAGTCAACTTAAAATTATTTTGAATGCCTTTTAAGCAAACTTAAAAAATATTTTGAATGCCTTAAAATCGTTTCTTCTTTCTCATAGCCGGAAATTCAGTTCGCACGGTTTCTAGAAAGTCGCCATAAATACCCACAGTCGGTTTATTAATTCTGACAGTGCCGATTCGACCAATCGATTGTGTGCACAATTTTTTAGAGCGGTCGTGCGATTGCTAAAACGCTTTTCATACTCGAGCCCATTAAATCCGAAGACGCATCAGTTTCATCAACGTTATTTTGCAGATAATTGTTTTTTTTTATAGTATTGGACAAAATATTGCGGTGAATGTCTCTGCCTTTTCTAATTCCGATATGAACCCGGACCTAGACTAGACTACGTTTCACTTGCCATTGTCCGAGTTCGTTCAGCTTTGCGACTTACACGAACCACAGACATTTGATCATATGTAGAAAGCTCTAACAAACAGAGCAGTTCACACTTCATTTAACTTGGCCGGTTTTTTATCCCAACTGCTTTCCGAAGTCAGAAGTCACGGGTCACCGTTTTAATTCAGGAAAATCTTGTGATCACTTGAAATTAAAATCGGCCAATTTTCTATCGATGTCGAGGCTTTCTAGTCGTTATTTTTGATTTGTGCTAATTAAACAAAGATTTTGAACCGCTTTCGTGAGGCTAATTATTGTGTTTAAAAATCGCTCCCGCTTATTACCGGAGGGATTTTTTAAATTTCTGCAGTTTGATTTAGGTGCGGTGTGAACGATCGCGACTATTGCAGTGAAATGGTGTGCATTGCAAAATTTAAATTAACAATCACGAAGCAATTATTTTAGATCAGAAAAGTTCACGGCGAACAGGAATAAGTAACGGCCGGAGCCTTTGGCCAAGAATAAAAATTTAGTTATTGATGTGGATATGCCTGCAGTCCATTCAATTATGGTTAATTGAACCCGATATAACCGATTTGGCATCAGCTGGTGAATATTTAGTCAATACAGACTCGAGTTTGTGATCACCACATTGTTTGGAGAGCTTTCAAAGTTATTGGAGGTAATTTGAGGTTTTCTAAGTTTTGAGGTAACGTCGAAAATATAAATGCGTCAAAAGCCATAGTAAAAAAAGTCAAAATAGACTCTAAGAAGACATTTCATAACAGTTTTTAATCACCATATTGTTTGGAGAGCTTTTAAAGTTGTTGGAGGTAATTTTAAGTTTTGAGGTAACGTCAAAAATACAAATTCACCAGAAGTCACATTAAGAAATGTCAAAATAGATTTTAAGGAGACATTCCATAATAGTTTTCGACCACCATATTATTTGCAGAACTTTTAAAGTTACTGGAGGTAATTTGAGGTTTTTTAAGTTTTGAGGTAACGTCAAAACTACAAATTCATCAAAAGCTACAGTAAAAAAAGTCACAATGGACTCTAAGAAGACATTCCATAAGAGTTCTTGACCATCATACTGTTTGGAGAGCTTTTAATGTTGTTAAAGGTAATTTTAAGTTTTGAGGTAACATCAAAAATATAAATTCGCCAGAAGTCACATTAAGAAATGTCAAAATAGATTTTAAGGAGACATTCCATAATAGTTTTCGACCACGATATTATTTGCAGAACTTTTAAAGTTACTGGAGGTAATTTGAGGTTTTCTAAGTTTTGAGGTAACGTCAAAAATACAAATTCATCAAAAGCCACAGTAAGAAAAGTAAAAATAGACTCTAACAAGACATTTCATAACAGTTTTTGATGACCATATTGTTTGGAAAGTTTTTAATTGTGTTGGAGGTAAATTTAAGTTTGAGGTAATGTCCTAAATATAAATTAGTCAGAAGCCACATCAAGAAATGTCAAAATAGATTTTAAGGAGACATGCCATAATAGTTTTCGACCATCATATTGTTTGGCGAACTTTTAAAGTTATTGGATGTAATTTGATATTTTCTAAGTTTTGAGGTAACGTCAAAAATACAAATTCATCAAAAGCTACAGTAAAAAAGTCAAAATGGACTCTAAGAAGACATTCCATAACAGTTCTTTACCACCATACTGTTTGGAGAGCTTTTAATGTTGTTGGAGGTAATTTTAAGTTTTGAGGTAAAATCAAAAATATAAATTTGCCAGAAGTCACATTAAGAAATGTCAAAATAGATTTTAAGGGGACATTCCATAATAGTTTTCGACCACCATATTATTTGGAGAATTTTTAAAGTTATTGGAGGTAATTTGAGGTTTTTTAAGTTTTGAGGTAACGTCAAAAATACAAATTCATCAAAAGCTACAGTAAAAAAGTCAAAATGGACTCTAAGAAGACATTCCATAACAGTTCTTTACCACCATACTGTTTGGAGAGCTTTTAATGTTGTTGGAGGTAATTTTAAGTTTTGAGGTAAAATCAAAAATATAAATTTGCCAGAAGTCACATTAAGAAATGTCAAAATAGATTTTAAGGAGACATTCCATAATAGTTTTCGACCACCATATTATTTGGAGAATTTTTAAAGTTATTGGAGGTAATTTGAGGTTTTTTAAGTTTTGAGGTAACGTCAAAACTACAAATTCATCAAAAGCTACAGTAAAAAAAGTCACAATGGACTCTAAGAAGACATTCCATAAGAGTTCTTCACCACCATACTGTTTGGAGAGCTTTTAATGTTGTTAAAGGTAATTTTAAGTTTTGAGGTGACATCAAAAATATAAATTCGCCAGAAGTCACATTAAGAAATGTCAAAATAGATTTTAAGGAGACATTCCATAATCGTTTTCGACCACCATATTATTTGCAGAACTTTTAAAGTTATTGGAGGTAATTTGAGGTTTTCTAAGTTTTGAGGTAACGTCAAAAATACAAATTCATCAAAAGTTACAATAAAAAAAGTCAAAATAGACTCTAAGAAGACATTTCATAACAGTTTTTGACCACCAATATTGTTTGGAGAGCTTTTAAAGTTGTTGGAGGTAATTTTAAGTTTTGAGGTAACGTCAAAAATATAAATGCGTCAAAATATACTGTAAGAAGTGTCAGAATCGACTCGATGATGATTATTTTGGGGAAATTTGACAACACAATCGCAAGTTCATTTTATCCCTATCAATATTGACAAAGCCATGTCCAAACTTGGCTACGATAATTTTAAGTGCCTCCCAGTTCGCTTGTTTACAATACCGAAGGATAAAAATAAGATTATCAGGTGTTAACTGGTTTATATCGACTGCAGGTATCGAAAACTTCCCATAAAATTTATGGCCAATTCCTTTTTTCTGAGACGACAAAAATCAATGCCATACGTTCCTCCTGCAACATTATGAATAATTCCCCACCTGAAGTGTCGCTCCGGGAAATTTAATTAAAAATTAAATTCATCGATAAAAAAAAAACGACGTTTATTATCAGTAAAACCGTAATCACGACCCTCACAGTCGGAGATCCGACCACTTCAAAAATTCGGTTTGTTGAAATTGACATTCAATTTCTCCAACGCGAAATTGTTTAATTTGCACCGAGAATCGACACGAATGAAAAATGGATCCGACGATATTAAATCGCCCGAATAAATCAAACAGAAAAATGAGCGAATTTATCAGCCCCAATGTTTATTGGACGGTGTTGGGAATTATGGTTGTTTACCAAACAAGAAGGATGACGACCGTAATCCCTGCGTCTTGTACAATTTTATATCCAACCCAAAATTATTAAGAATTTGAATTCAGAATTAAATGTTTGGTACTTAGATGATGGTTCTTTAGGTGATTGATGTCTTACAAGACTTAGAAACGAAAATTTCCGAATTTAAGAAAATTGGTTTGGTTCTTAATTTCAATAAATGCGAACTTTTTTTCCTTAATAATGTTTCGGAATTAGACAAGTCTTCAATTTTGGAGAGATTCCAATTATTAGCTCCTTGTATTCACGTTTGTAATTTTGAAAACCTTTTTATTCTTGGTTGTCCTATTTTCAATGCAGCAATTCCTCCATTCATTTCTAAAAAAATTGATTCATTTTCTTTACTATCTTCAAATCTATGTAAAATTAACCCTCATATTAGTTTATTTTTACTCCGCCATTGTTTTTTGATACCTTATAATCTTAGATGTTGTTCTTTTTGGAAATTTAAAAATGAGTGTATTGAATTAGATAATATTGTTATTGATTGTTTGGAGAAAATTTTGAATATTAAATTTACAATAAGATCTTGGACTCGAAGCCAAATTACCAATCCGTTTTGGTGGATTAGGTATAAGGTCTATAATTGATATTTCCTCGCCTGTCTTTTTGTTTCCTATATTTTCTAATTCTGAACTTATTATGTCCATTGTACCTTCTAGTTTTTCTAATTTTGAAATTGCATCCCTTAACGAGGCTGTTGATTATTGGAAGGAAATTTCTAATTCGTCTTTACTTCCAAAAGAGCTTTCTATTCAAAGAAATTGGGACTTACCTATCTGTGAGAAAATATTTCAAAATTTATTATCTTCCTCAAATATCACTCAAAAAGCTATCTTATTAGCTGGATCTGAACTTGAATCTGGAGCTTGGCTTGAAGCTCTTCCATCTTGTAAATTAGGTACTTTTTAGGAAAAAAAACTTTTTATAAATTGCAATTTCACTTAGATTGGGCATCAATTTCTGCCATCCTCATATCTGCTCGTGTGGTTCTTCTGTAGACTCGTTGGGTCATCATGGTTTATCGTGCATTAAAAGTGCTGGTAGACTCTCTCGTCACAGCTGTATTAATGACATTATTAAACGTGCTTTCTCTTCTGCCAACATCCCTTGTATCCTTGAACCTAGTATTCTGAGGGATGATGGCAAAGGTCCAGATGGTATTACAGTTATTCCATGGAAAGTAGGCAAATCTTTAGTTTGGGATTTTACTTGTACGGATACACTTGTTCCTTCTTATTTGACTGATTCTTCATTTTCTGCAAGATCTGTTGCACACTTGGCAGAAAATCGTAAGGAAAAAAAAAATAAGGCAAAATCTGATGATTATTTTTTCGTCGCCTTCGCTGTGGAAACTTTGGGTCCTTGGAGTGCTGCCCTTTCTCTCCTTGAAGATTTGGGGAGGCGTATTGTTCAAACAACGGGAATTCCTCAAGCCAAAACATATTTGACGCAACGAATAAGTTTGACTATACAGAGAGGCAACGTTGCTAGTGTTCTTGGTACAGCTCCGCTGTTTTCTTCCCTTAATGAGTCATTTTATTTATTCTAGTTATTGTTATCTTAATTTATGTTATCGTTAAGCAAATGTACCTATTTTACACATTATACAAATTAAATATTCAAGCAAGTTTAATAATAAACATTGTTTTCCTACAAGCGGGTTTCATGTGACTATAAAACTTTATTGCCCAACGTCAGCAACATTGTATCCGGATACACCACTTTTATTACAATTAATTTCAATTTAAGACTTGAAGCAACCTTTGGCAAATGGAATTAAAAATCAAACGAGCGAACTTACGATTCGGAAGAAACACTTAGAAGCGTTTGCCTTTAATCCAACGTTAATTGGCACGAGGAGGATAATTAAAATAATTGAAATGCTTGACCGTCTAGCCTGAGTGACGGTACTTCCAGTGGCGGGCCGAGGGGCGAGGCGATTTTTTTGCATAATTAGATTCACCGCCGCTGCCAGAAGTCGATGGCTCCGCTGCAAATTGGGAAAGCGCTTCCTTCCACCAAGCCATCGGATGCGTGCGTTTCCACAGAATGAGCTTTTTGTCGGCGTCGGCTTGGTCCCAGGATATCCCGACCGCGAAATTAAACGGCTAATTGCCGGCCAAAAATGTGCAGAAATTAATTGAGCCAAGTGATTAAGTGGACCCAGTGGTTTCGCAAATCGTCAGCAGACAATTCAATTAGGCACGTTATGATAATGGTAATGGCAGCGATATTTAATTAGGCATTTCGTTCCGTAAGTCCAGACTAATAAAGAATCAAACATTAATATGCGTTGGTTGATTAAAATAGCGATTCAGTGCATGACGACTAAGCAGTTCGACGACTCCACGGTAAATCCCGTCTGCTCAATGACCTTGACTGTCGACAAGGCTGCCCTGGCCGGGAAACCGAAAATCTCACGAGGATGCCTGTTTTCTGAGACGAAAACCCGACCGCACCGTGCCAAATTCAGATTGCCTCGACACTAATTTTCGCCGCAAAAAGACGAACGAAATAGTTCGCCTATCAGATTAGGCACTCAGAAAGAATGCGATTTTCAAAATCATCCATTAGATGGCGATGCTTTCGCAACACAATACAAATTTGGGTGACCCATCACTTGTGGCCCAAAATTGAGCTTTAATTGAAAGTTATTTATTTGAAATTTGGTGCACGTATGACTCTGGTATAAGGCTAGAAATTTCCAGTTTTTTTAAATGATTTTTTATAAAAATGCTATTTCCCAATTTCGTCAAATTTCACTTTTCAGGATCACTATGATTAAGACAAAGATATCCAAAGTAAAAAAAATTCAAAGGCTGTTTAGTCTAAAATTCCCTTATACAGGGTGATGAAATAAAAGTGCCCGTGAGTAGCTACATGTTATCGACGATTTCCAACAAAACACGAATTTGAAAGCCAAAATACAATTTATTGTCTCTTCACCAAGATATAAGCTTTCCTATTCAGACAATAAAAATCTATACGATTAACAATTTTGTAATAATTTCATTGTTAGGGTCTAAATTTGATGCAGCTGATGGTGCTTTTTTAAAAAAAAAGTGTAAAAAATCTACTGAAACCAACTTTATTACCGATGTCAAAAGTACGGTTTCTTGACTCCGAGGAAAATTTATCAATGTCGCAACATCGCAAATCTCCTAGGAAACGTTGGCAAAAATAATTCACTTTCCAATGTCAGTTCTCTTGTCAAATTTGAACGATACAAGTCAAATGTCCTAAAAAGTCTTAAAATGGAATACAATTTCAGTGAATATCTAGACATGTTGCTCCGCTTGGGTGAGACAGATAATAACGCATCGGAAGCTGCTAGAGAATATGCTAGAGTGTATCCACATCGACGTCATCCAGATGCTAACGTAATTAGAAAATTGGAGCAAAAATTAAGGGAAAATGGCCAAATGGTGCCGATTTCTGTAAACGGTAGACGACCTCGTGAAGGTCGTACAACATCGTTGGAGGAAGCAGTTGTAGAAGCGATTGAAACTGGATCAGGACGAAGCATACAAGGATTAGCGCGATAGTCTCTAAGTCACTTTTTCCTATTCTGAGATATTTGAGATTTTATGTTTCAATTTGATCTGGAAATTACATTATTTCGTTTTTGACTGATCTGTTTGTACTAAATGACATGGTTAGTGGCCTTTTAAACGGGAATCAGTAAGTGCGACCGAAAGTTCATCCATTCTTATCAGAAATAGCGCAAATAGTAGAAAATGTCTAAGTCACTTAGGGACTTTTTGCATACAACCCTTCAATTACCTGTTTGTTGTGTATTCTTGTTTAATTACATTAAATTCTTTTGAAATAAAAAAAGTTGTCAACGTGACAGTTGTTTGTCTTACGCAAGTGACAGTATCTGTCAGTGTTGGTTGCTTATATACAAGAAGTGGGCCTACCTGAAAGTAATTCTTTAGAGAAAGAAATATGTGCAGTATTGCCACGTTGTGCTCTTAGACAAACTGTTTTAATTTTAAACAGAATCTATTTCGACAACTTTTGTTCCGATTTCCACAATGCTTCAACAGAAAGCACTGTCCCAATATCATGGGCACCTTTTTTTCATCACCCTGTACAATGATTTATGACTGTAAAGATCGTCAGGAATTCTTCACAAAGTTAAGTACGATTTAAATTTATGGCATTGTAAAAATTTGTCACTGTTGAGTCAAAATGAACATCAGGATCATACCAAAATCGAATAGTACTTGTAGTACTTACACGACTAATTAACCACATTTTTTTTTTCTGAAATCGGGCAATAAATAACTGAGTTAAAGAGTAGAACGTTTTTTAGGAATCACCTTGTACGTGGTAAATCAGGTTCCTAACAATAATGCGTTTTTTATCTTAGCAAGGCAGTATAAGTATACAGAATGATGAGCCTACTTGTGAGGTTAATTTCAGTTGTTGTACTGTGCGTGCAACTAAAAAGCGCCCAAATTAAGTTCTAACGATAAAAATTCTTGAAAAAATAAAATTCTGCAAAAGTACAAAGTCTCACCGCCGTGTTGTGACAATAAAATTTGTTTGTATTACAATGTTTAGGTTAATGGTAATGTTCGGTTTAATCTGAACGTTGGAATTTTAATTTAATTAGGCGATTTAAATGTCGAAACGTATTAATTCCTGAGAAACTTGCGATTCATAGATTTGTGTGAATGCGCGAGGACATAAAGAAACGTTTTAAATGCGCTTTCGAATAAAAAGAAAACAAGTTTAGTAATCGGTTAGAATTACTCATATGAATGCACGTACGATGGCTTACTTTTCATTAAAATGAATCACACGAACATAGATCCTGTTCATATATTTGGATGAATCATTTCACTTTGTGCTTTGTTTCCTATGGGACAAAGAAATTTCGTGCATTCTTCACATTACTCCGCTTTACGTCGACGAATCGTCTCCATAAATCTCGAACTATATTTAACAAGGTTCTTCAAACTAAAAGAAAAAATTATTTTGTGTGGTTGGATGGACGCAAGTTTTCCTTATTGTCTGTTGAGACCATCGATCAAAATTGCTGCTTGCCTCAATTTTAAAACTGGCAATGAAGTAATTAGTTAAATTTCTAATTTGAAATTTTTGAATTTTGAAATTTCATTAAAATCGTTTTAAAATGTTTTAATTAATCATTCTCAAAATTTAACAAGACAATCGCTAAGATAATCAGTGTGGAAATTGCAACAAAAATGGTCCAAATAGATTCTGTTTAAAATTAAAACAGTTTGTCTAAAAGCACAACGTGGCAATACTGCACATATTTCTTTTTCTAAAGAATTACTTTCAGGTAGGCCCACTTCTTGTATATAAGCAACCAACACTGACAGATACTGTCACTTGCGTAAGACTAAACAACTGCCACGTTGACATAACTTTTTTTATTTCAAAAGAATTTAATGTAATTAAACAAGAATACACAACAAACAGGTAATTGAAGGGTTGTGTGCAAAAAGTCCCTAAGTGAAGTAGAGAATTTCTACTATTTGCGCTATTTCTGATAAGAATGGACGAACTTTCGGTCGCACTTAATGATTCCAGTTTAAAAGGCCCCTAACCATATTATTTAGTAAAAACAGATCAGTCAAAAACGAAATAATGTAATTTCCAGATCAAATTGAAACATAAAATCTCAAATATCTCAGAATAGGAAAAAGTGACTTAGAGACTATCGCGCTAATCCTTGTATGCTTCGTCCTGATCCAGTTTCAATCGCTTCTACAACTGCTTCCTCCAACGATGTTGTACGACCTTCACGAGGTCGTCTACCGTTTACAGAAATCGGCACCATTTGGCCATTTTCTCTTAATTTTTGCTCCAATTTTCTAATTACGTTAGCATCTGGATGACGTCGATGTGGATACACTCTAGCATATTCTCTAGCAGCTTCCGATGCGTTATTATCTGTCTCACCCAAGCGGAGCAACATGTCTAGATATTCACTGAAATTGTATTCCATTTTAAGACTTTTTAGGACATTTGACTTGTATCGTTCAAATTTGACAAGAGAACTGACATTGGAAAGTGAATTATTTTTGCCAACGTTTCCTAGGAGATTTGCGATGTTGCGACATTAATACATTTTCCTCGGAGCCAGGGAACCGTACTTTTGACATCGGTAATAAAGTAGGTTTCAATAGATTTTTTACACTTTTTTTTAAAAAAGCACCATCAACTGCATCAAATTTAGACCCTAACAATGAAATTATTACAAAATTGTTAATCGTATAGATTTTTATTGTCTGAATAGGAAAGCTTATATCTTGGTGAAGAGACAATAAATTGTATTTTGGCTTTCAAATTCGTGTTTCGTCAGAAATCGCATATAACATGTAGCTACTCACGGGCACCTTTATTTCATCACCCTGTATAATTTAAAAAAAAAGGCACGATATATTTTGAATAAGAACACAACTGAAATTGATGCCGCTTGCAGGCCCAAAAGGAATAACTTGTTTCATTCGGGACAAACAATTTTTGTAAATGGTTGTGACTTTTGAGAAATGGTTTTATCGCGATGACGTAGCCTCTGGTATCTGTCGGCCCGTTATTCTAAAACGGGATTGTTTGCTCAGTGAAAGGCCTCTCTCCGAACATATTTTTGTCACAT
Organism: Dascillus cervinus; assembly: GCA_949768715.1. Taxonomy (NCBI): domain Eukaryota; kingdom Metazoa; phylum Arthropoda; class Insecta; order Coleoptera; family Dascillidae; genus Dascillus; species Dascillus cervinus. The sequence goes on along the minus strand of OX458319.1, from coordinate 30,242,458 downwards.
ATTATTTACGGCACTGCTTATTGAAACGTCACGGCGGAATGTAAATTATGGACAGCACTTGTTAAGATCCTCAAACCGTGAAAATCCGATTCTTCCACGAAACGTCCTTACCGCACAAGAACGCCGTCTTGGAACTTGAAAAAATTCCAAACGCACTTGAACTTCACAAAAAATCAGCAAAATAATTAAGTATTCTCTTCATTGATTTATTTATTTAATTGATTTAATGCCGGAATAAAATCAATTCGACGCGATATAAATCAGTGCTTTTTTGACTTATCACACTCCACTCTGACAGTTTCGTTACAAATTGCAGCGACAAATTAATTTCAATTTCTAATACGTGGCTCGTTACATAAGCGTTGAATTGCGAAACTCTTTCAGAATAACATAAACTAATTCCGATTCGCAAATAAAAAATTCTTTTTCGGCCACTTTAACACTGGAGAATTATCGATACGTAAAAATTATACCTTGCTTGCATACAATAAGTGAGTTTAGTTGATATATTTTGAAACGTATTAAGTTATTTATAAATAACTGATAACGCGCTATAAACCAGTGCCTATCAAACAGGGCGCTAGCCGCGAATAAAATGTATTTCGCGTCAGCTCTGGCGGTTTAAATGCGGCATTTGGAGTTTTTGCTATCACTGTTTCGGATGTATAATATAAATAAATAAATGCAAAATCAGCAGAAATTCACAACTCTTATCTGTAAACCGCAATATAATCAATATTGATTAAAGCCGAATATTCCTTGGCACCAACCTATTAACTCCAATGGCGATAGCGTTTTAGTGTTAATTGCATCAATCGATGCGTTATCTTGCAGCCGCCCTCAACGATTAAATATTTTCACAAATTTACATCGAGAGTTAGAACAGTTAGAACTCATTCAACAACCGACACACAACCTCAACCACTTAGCCCAAATACGGGCCTGTTTGTGGGAAAAATGCTCCGATCGCTCCGCAAATTGTTTGCAATTACCGGGCAATTACAACGCGTTTTTTCAGCGCATTAAGACTTTTTTGTAAAACGTCGATCGGATTAATATGTAAATTATAGCGCGCCGACAAGCGCAAACGGTGTACGCAAGACATTGCTCCACTTCTCGCAATCGCGGTTTCTATCCGTCCAAGTGACAAGTTTATCGTTTCTGGCCGGTAATTAATTTCGTCTGAAAACGCGAATTTTTCTCAAAAGCGACCGAAATCGAGCCGCAAGGCGAGCATTTCAGGCATGCAAGGGCATAAATGAACTCGGCGGCGAGGTACGTATGCTATTTTTTCTAAGTTAAAATTAATGGCCGGAATGTAGTCGATTTTAGTCCAGTCATTTTAGTATTAATCTTCTGAAAAATTTCAAGTGAAAATCCTTCGGGATTTTCTTTGTGTTGATATAAGAAACTGTGTAAATAGTCCGTTGAAAAATCGTGCCCGCCAAAGAAATTGTTGAAGGTCGAAGGTCGCGAATAATCAGTTTTTCTCCAATATCACGTGAAGTATTGGCTTTAAGAGGGATCCTCACGAACCTCGACCTTGAGAATTTTATAGACTTTCATAGCTGTTACAAACTTCATCTATCAATTAAAAAATTAGCAGGGTTGATGGTTTCATCATAAAATAATAATAAAATAAAATAAAATAATAAAATAGTAGCCTGCTGTAAATCTTCCATTGCTCTTCTCATCTCAATTTTTTTAAATTGCACCCCATATTTTTGTTCCCGAATTTGGATGCAGCACATTTTTCTGAGTACGGAAATGTTAAATGCGTTTGACCTTGAAGAGGAAAGTTTTCGAAATAATCAGTCCTAAAGTTTCAAAATTGTATAGTAAAATTATTAGAGTGGACCAATAATAATATCATCAAGGAAGCGCTGGAAGCAAGACTGTTTTGGCGGTTTTGCTCGAATTTGAAATTTTAAGTTAAAATTGGTAATAAATTATAGCCTTTCCAAGTGTATTATTAAGTTGTTATGCCATAAACATTAAAAAAAAAGTTTTGAGCAGAAAATTTTTAAAAAACTTTAACGAATACTACCTACAACACAAAATTTTAATAATTTTACTAGATATTGTACAAAATAAATACTGAAAACTTTTTATTTTATTGGTTCTCTTGTGAACCATTGAACAAGCTAATTTTAACTTAAACTTTAACTTAGACTTTGGTGTAAATGTCGCAGCCGGATTATAGAATCCGCCGCAATATGAAGCGGCTAGCCACTTTACAAAGCAGTTCTGTTTTGTAAAACGGCTGATTAACGTTTAGGCAGATTGTTTCGTCGGAATGTTGACTATGTGTAATGTAGGGCGACAATCAGCCATATTGTAGATGTCGGCGGCGAATTGTAAATTCAGTCGCTTTCTAAATGATTGGAGAGATTGTAAAATATAGAATGAACAGAGAATTTTTACAATTTCACTCAAAATTTTAGGTGTTTTATGAATCGCTGAATAACTCAGTCTGTTTGATAAAGGAAGAATTGTTAGACATTTTATTAAAAAAAATCTTTTACATTGAGTTAAACCTTTTTCTTATAGTTATGACTGTATATTTGTCATAGCTACAAGGATAGGTTTTCTTTATATAAAGTCCCCTTTTGCCGTCTTATAAAACGACGACCCGTCATATTGTTGCATTGGCGAACGCGAAACGTCGTTACAGTAAGGCTGACCAACGTTTAGCCGTATTACAACCCGCCTAAACGTTAACCAGCCGATTTACAAAACCGAGCCGTTTTATAATGCGGCTAGCCGGTTTGTATTGTAACGGATTCTACAATCCGCCTGCGACATCTATAACCCAATATCCCCACAAAGTGGATATTGAACAAACCAATATTAACTTGACGATTTGTCAAACAACTTCAAAATTTACAATAAATTAATGATTTTTTTTAATATGAAAAAACGTACGCTGTCATTTTGTGCAGCTTTTCCATCACACAACTTGGCTTCGTGCTTGAAACAAGCAACCACACACTTATAAAATTATTGGATAGTATCGAAAATGATTATTACTAAGGTGACCAGACGTACTCCTTTAGGGAGTTTTGTACTCCTTTTTTGTGAACCGTGTTCCTTTTAAAACGAGTACTCCAAAAGTACTCCTTTGCATTCTTTTGTACTCCTTTGTACTTCTAAAAATATAAAAATTTGGCATTTAACTTTGACCTTTAACCTTTAAAAAAAGAGTTTCTATTTATTGTAGAAAACAAAGGAAATGATGATTCTATTGTTAAATGTACAATCTGCAAAGGAGAATTTTCTATTGCGATTGGTGGACGAAGTGCAATAACAAAGCACATTGATACTAATAAACATAAAACATCTCTTGATGCAGCGACTTCAACGTCTAAACTAAATACATTTTTTAAAACTGATAGTTTTGGACCAAATGAAGATTGAAATAAAAAGTATTTCAAAGAAAAATAATCACTTCTATTCTTGGTTGATGAAGTTTTCCATTTTCTTGTTTTCAAATGATTACAACAAGGGTTGACTCTTAAGAGTCGGTTTGCCTAGGTGAAAGCATGCAACTTGCAGTGCACATTTTCATGGTTTTACCTAGGAAAACCGACTTTTAAGATTCCACCCTTGTTGTAATCATGTGAAAACAAGAAAATGGAAAAAATGTTTACCTTAGCAAACTTTATGAAAATGTGGATCCTAACAGAAGTCGAAAAAAAAATTGACCTGAGCACACTTTATGAAAATGTGCACTGCAATTTGCATGGTTTTACCTAGGAAAACCGATTTTTATGATTATGATTACAACAAGGGTTGACTCTTAAGAGTTGGTGAAAGCATGCAACTTTCAGTGTGTTTGTTTTAACGTGTTTATACATATAATTTTTTGAACTAATGAATTTTGAAATTATTTAAAAAACATATAGTTGAATGGGGAAGACTCAGTGTTTTTATTCAAACCCAATCACCAATATCCAATGAAAATTCATTTGTACTCCTTTTGTATAAAAAAATAGTTGGTCACCTTATTGTTGTATGCATGCGACTACTGGAAGGTTAATAATTGTTATAAACAAACATAAATCAAATTAGCAAGACACCACGACACAAAAACCTGGCTTATACTAAGCTTATTACTTTTAAAACCACCCGGTTCTGGGCCATAAATGAGAAACACAAAGGTTCGACTGTATGGGCCTGTCAATTTGATGAAACAGTAAACCCTGTTACTGTAATTTATGACCCATTATCGGGTATTTGCGAATGCGTTTTCGTGTATGGCAAATGATTTCAATCGTTAAGGCTGGTCTTCAGTCTGCAACCAGACTGTGCGTCACGCGGACCACCATAAAAAAAATCGAAAACAGGCAGTTTCCTCCGAAAATTAACCAAAAATAGAGGGGTCAATTTTATTGAATCGGTTGGATGGCCTGGAAACCGACGTGCTGCTTTTTATTCCGCTGGCCGTAAATCAAAAGACAATTATGCATATTCCCAGAAGGTGTTTGTAAAAGCGCATATATCCAAACAACGGCTGACATTGAAAAGTGCGACCTTGCAGGCCTGCGCTATTTATACATTTACATTTTTCGCGAAGAGGAGGCCGACAGCCTGACCAAGGCTAAACTGCCGCTACCATAAGATGCATAGTTTCAACAAAGAGCAATCATTCTGTTGCCAGGCGCATCAAAAGTCGTCAGTTTCGACCGAAATTCGCCTTTTTTGAAATCAGTCGACGGTTGCGCAATTCAATTCGATTTTAATTGATAACGCAATTAAATTTCGGCGAAAAGAGATCCAAAAAAATAAAAAGGGCGATTTTTGTGAAATGAGGGAAAAATAAAAACTCACCGCAACGGAGACGGACTCGGGTGCGGTAGAAAACTGAAGAAGAACACTGGTAAATCCGTTGGAGGGGCCGACGAAAAACGTGCAAAACGAAAGAGGATCGCAGTGGAGGCAGACTGCAGCAATGCACTCACTCGCCAGGCATGCGCAATTTTATGGCGGTTTCGTCTGCCTCGTGTTTCATTAGATAAATGATTTAACGATTTTTGAAAATGATATCGCAACGGGGAAATGATTGCAACGTCGGTGGTTCCGTAAAATTGTAAAATCAACCCGGACGGCCAGTTACATACATATAATCAGCCGCTAATTACTGTTACGGTGTATTCCGCTTCTTGAGCAGCTTGCAAGACGTACATATCAATTTCGATATAAGCGCATTATACGGTTGCAGGTCATGATAATCCATCGAGTTAAATTTACTGCCAGATATCCGAATCGCAGTCGCTAATTAATGCAGTTTGCAAAACGGCCACTTATCTTGTTAACTTTTTTAAATCGTCGCATTTTTGCTCCTGTTTTACACAAGAAATAAATTCGATCAAATAGTTTTCGGTATTTCGACTAAAAAGTCGGTTTAATTTCATTTTTGGGCCTTATATTGACAATTAAGAGAAGGTTGTTTGATAAAATCACTTGACACAATAATTAAAACCAGTTAATTTGTTTTTAATTGACTGAAAGCTTATTTTTCGTCAAAAGAACGTTAATTTAATTTTTGGGCCTTATATTGTCAATTAAGAGAAGGTTGTTTGATAAAATCACTTGACACAATAATTAAAACCAGTTAATTTGTTTTTAATTGACTGAAAGCTTATTTTTCGTCAAAAAAACGTTGATTTAATTTTTGGGCCTTATATGGCAATTAAGAGAAGGTTGTTTGATAAAATCACTTGACACAATAATTAAAACAAGTTAATTTGTTTTTAATTGACTGAAAGCTTAGTTTTCGTCAAAAGAACGTTAATTTAATTTTTGGGCCTTATATTGTCAATTAAGAGAAGGTTGTTTGATAAAATCACTTGACACAATAATTAAAACAAGTTAATTTGTTTTTAATTGACTGAAAGCTTATTTTTCGTCAAAAGAACGTTAATTTAATTTTTGGGCCTTATATTGTCAATTAAGAGAAGGTTGTTTGATAAAATCACTTGACACAATAATTAAAACCAGTTAATTTGTTTTTAATTGACTGAAAGCTTATTTTTCGTCAAAAGAACGTTGATTTAATTTTTGGGCCTTATATGGCAATTAAGAGAAGGTTGTTTGATAAAATCACTTGACACAATAATTAAAACAAGTTAATTTGTTTTTAATTGACTGAAAGCTTAGTTTTCGTCAAAAAAACGTTGATTTAATTTTTGGGCCTTATATTGTTAATTAAGAGAAGGTTGTTTGATAAAATCACTTTACACAATAATTAAAACCAGTTAATGCGCTTTTAATTGAATGAAAGCTTATTTTTCGTCGAAAGAACGTTAATTTAATTTTTGGGCCTTATATTGTCAATTAAGAGAAGGTTGTTTGATAAAATCACTTGACACAATAATTAAAACCAGTTAATTTGTTTTTAATTGACTGAAAGCTTATTTTTCGTCAAAAAAACGTTGATTTAATTTTTGGGCCTTATATGGCAATTAAGAGAAGGTTGTTTGATAAAATCACTTGACACAATAATTAAAACCAGTTAATTTGTTTTTAATTGACTGAAAGCTTATTTTTCGTCAAAAGAACGTTGATTTAATTTTTGGGCCTTATATGGCAATTAAGAGAAGGTTGTTTGATAAAATCACTTGACACAATAATTAAAACAAGTTAATTTGTTTTTAATTGACTGAAAGCTTAGTTTTCGTCAAAAAAACGTTGATTTAATTTTTGGGCCTTATATTGTTAATTAAGAGAAGGTTGTTTGATAAAATCACTTTACACAATAATTAAAACCAGTTAATGCGCTTTTAATTGAATGAAAGCTTATTTTTCGTCGAAAGAACGTTAATTTAATTTTTGGGCCTTATATTGTCAATTAAGAGAAGGTTGTTTGATAAAATCACTTGACACAATAATTAAAACCAGTTAATTTGTTTTTAATTGACTGAAAGCTTATTTTTCGTCAAAAAAACGTTGATTTAATTTTTGGGCCTTATATGGCAATTAAGAGAAGGTTGTTTGATAAAATCACTTGACACAATAATTAAAACCAGTTAATTTGTTTTTAATTGACTGAAAGCTTATTTTTCGTCAAAAGAACGTTGATTTAATTTTTGGGCCTTATATGGCAATTAAGAGAAGGTTGTTTGATAAAATCACTTGACACAATAATTAAAACCAGTTAATTTGTTTTTAATTGACTGAAAGCTTAGTTTTCGTCAAAAAAACGTTGATTTAATTTTTGGGCCTTATATTGTTAATTAAGAGAAGGTTGTTTGATAAAATCACTTTACACAATAATTAAAACCAGTTAATGCGCTTTTAATTGAATGAAAGCTTATTTTTCGTCGAAAGAACGTTAATTTAATTTTTGGGCCTTATATTGTCAATTAAGAGAAGGTTGTTTGATAAAATCACTTGACACAATAATTAAAACCAGTTAATTTGTTTTTAATTGACTGAAAGCTTATTTTTCGTCAAAAAAACGTTGATTTAATTTTTGGGCCTTATATGGCAATTAAGAGAAGGTTGTTTGATAAAATCACTTGACACAATAATTAAAACCAGTTAATTTGTTTTTAATTGACTGAAAGCTTATTTTTCGTCAAAAGAACGTTGATTTAATTTTTGGGCCTTATATGGCAATTAAGAGAAGGTTGTTTGATAAAATCACTTGACACAATAATTAAAACCAGTTAATTTGTTTTTAATTGACTGAAAGCTTATTTTTCGTCAAAAGAACGTTGATTTAATTTTTGGGCCTTATATGGCAATTAAGAGAAGGTTGTTTGATAAAATCACTTGACACAATAATTAAAACAAGTTAATTTGTTTTTAATTGACTGAAAGCTTAGTTTTCGTCAAAAGAACGTTAATTTAATTTTTGGGCCTTATATTGTCAATTAAGAGAAGGTTCTTTGATAAAATCACTTGACACAATAATTAAAACAAGTTAATTTGTTTTTAATTGACTGAAAGCTTATTTTTCGTCAAAAGAACGTTGATTTAATTTTTGGGCCTTATATGGCAATTAAGAGAAGGTTGTTTGATAAAATCACTTGACACAATAATTAAAACAAGTTAATTTGTTTTTAATTGACTGAAAGCTTAGTTTTCGTCAAAAGAACGTTAATTTAATTTTTGGGCCTTATATTGTCAATTAAGAGAAGGTTGTTTGATAAAATCACTTGACACAATAATTAAAACAAGTTAATTTGTTTTTAATTGACTGAAAGCTTATTTTTCGTCAAAAGAACGTTAATTTAATTTTTGGGCCTTATATTGTCAATTAAGAGAAGGTTGTTTGATAAAATCACTTGACACAATAATTAAAACCAGTTAATTTGTTTTTAATTGACTGAAAGCTTATTTTTCGTCAAAAGAACGTTGATTTAATTTTTGGGCCTTATATGGCAATTAAGAGAAGGTTGTTTGATAAAATCACTTGACACAATAATTAAAACAAGTTAATTTGTTTTTAATTGACTGAAAGCTTAGTTTTCGTCAAAAGAACGTTGATTTAATTTTTGGGCCTTATATGGCAATTAAGAGAAGGTTGTTTGATAAAATCACTTGACACAATAATTAAAACAAGTTAATTTGTTTTTAATTGACTGAAAGCTTAGTTTTCGTCAAAAGAACGTTAATTTAATTTTTGGGCCTTATATTGTCAATTAAGAGAAGGTTGTTTGATAAAATCACTTGACACAATAATTAAAACAAGTTAATTTGTTTTTAATTGACTGAAAGCTTATTTTTCGTCAAAAGAACGTTAATTTAATTTTTGGGCCTTATATTGTCAATTAAGAGAAGGTTGTTTGATAAAATCACTTGACACAATAATTAAAACCAGTTAATTTGTTTTTAATTGACTGAAAGCTTATTTTTCGTCAAAAGAACGTTGATTTAATTTTTGGGCCTTATATGGCAATTAAGAGAAGGTTGTTTGATAAAATCACTTGACACAATAATTAAAACAAGTTAATTTGTTTTTAATTGACTGAAAGCTTAGTTTTCGTCAAAAAAACGTTGATTTAATTTTTGGGCCTTATATTGTTAATTAAGAGAAGGTTGTTTGATAAAATCACTTTACACAATAATTAAAACCAGTTAATGCGCTTTTAATTGAATGAAAGCTTATTTTTCGTCGAAAGAACGTTAATTTAATTTTTGGGCCTTATATTGTCAATTAAGAATACTTTGTGAACAACACTTGACACAATTCAAAACAGTTAAATGGTTTAAAATTAATTAAAAACTTGTTTTCCGACGTGAGATAAAACTTGAGCCCTGAAAACACGTTAATCAGTAAACAAAACGTCGGTAAAAATCTAATTTAATTGGGCCTTGTATTATCAGTCAGTAAAAGTCTGTTAAAAACACTTGAGACAAGAATTCAAGAGTTAATTTCGTCTAAACTAACTCAAAGCTAATTTTTTAGTAAAATAATCTTAATTTAATTTTTGGGCCTTATATTGTCAATTAAGAATACTTTGTTAACAACACTTGACACAATTAAAAACAGTTAATTTGTTTAAAATTAATTAAAAACTTGTATTTCGGTGTGAGATAAAACTTGAGCCCTGAAAACGTTAAAAAGTAAACAAAACGTCGGTAAAAATCTAATTTAATTGGGCATTGTATTATCAATCAGTAAAAATCTGTTAAAAACATTTGAGACAATAATTCAAAAGAGTTAATTTCTTCTAAACTAACTCAAAGCTAATTTTTTAGTAAAATAATTTTAATTTAAATTTTGGCCCTTATATTGTCAATTAAGAATACTTTGTTAACAACATTTGACACAATTCAAAACAGTTAATTTGTTTAAAATTAATTAAAAACTTGTATTTCGACGTGAGATAAAACTGGAGCCCTAAAAACGTTAATAAGTAAACAAAACGTCGGTAAAAATCTAATTTAATTGGGCCTTGTATTATCAGTAAAAGTCTGTTAAAAACACTTGAAACAAGAATTCAAAAGAGTTAATTTCTTCTAAACTAACTCAAAGCTAATTTTTTAGTAAAATAATGTTAATTTAAATTTTGGGCCTTATATTGCCAATTAAGAAGTTTGTTAATAACACTTGGATACAATTCAAAACAGTTGATTTGCTTAAAATCAACTAAACACTTGTATTTTGACGTGAGATAAAAATCTTAATTCAATTGCGCCTTGTATTGACAAGCAGCAAAAGCTTGTTAAAAGCACTTGGCACAATTTAGAACAGTCAATTTGTTTCAAATTAATTAAAAACTTATTTTCCAGTAAAATAATGTTAATTTAAATTTTGGGCCTTATATTGTTAATTAAGAAATTTGTTAATAATACTTGAACTTGTTTATAATTAACTAAAAACTTATTTTTCGATAAAATAATGTTAATTTAAATTTTGGGTCGTATATCGTCAATTAGGAAAAGTTTGTTAACAACACTTGACACAATTCAGAATAGTCAATTTGTTTCAAATTAATTAAAATTTTATAATTTTATGAAATAATATTTTTTTTTTTTTTTTGTCAATTATTTATTATCATTGTTAAGTTATTAACAAAAAGTATGGGCGAGTGCAAAAAAAAAACCGAGTTCATAAAGTAAGACACAGGTGAAGTTTATGAGCTGAAATTTCCTCCTATTGAATTTTCAGACGTGCACATCTCGATTCCAATCAAGGAAAAACAATGCTTGGCAAAAATCTCGTCATTAACATTTTATGTTCGAATTACCAGCAATAAAAACCTTAAGTTTAATCAATTTTTCTGCTTTAACACTTTCACAAGAGCTTATCGTTTTTTTTTTTTTAATAACTAGATTGAAGCTGTTGCAGAAAATATAATTCATTTTCTGAGCAATAAAATCTCGGCTACATGTCGCAATCTCAATGCAACACAAAAAGAAATGTAATTGTGATGCGGTTGAAGCAATTTATTTTATGAATTTTGCAATTCTTAATAAATTATTTTAACAATGCATTAAAATGAAATAAAAATAAATCTCTCCTGTTCAATGCGAACGCCTAATATTAAATTCGAGTGACGGTGGGTAGGAAATCCAAATTGAAGTGGCAATTTTATTATTACTATTTTCACTTTTTCTGCAAATCCGGCGCGCATTCAAAGCGTCCAAAAAAAGGACGTTTTAACTGTATCCTCAATCTAACAATTTCCAAGAATTTTCTAAAATCGAAACACGTTACAACTGCATCAAAAAATTGCACCGTTTCCACTCACAAAAATATTTGCTAATCTTCCGTTTTTGTAAAAATATTAACAAAAACTTGTCCCAACTGGAGATAATTCAAAATCGTGTTTTTGCGATCACCGTTACGATCTTCAGGTGGTCGAAGTTCGAACGAACCAAACTAATCAGTTAATTTAATTTCTGCAAAAATCCGCATTGTTTTCGCACACTGAAAGAAATAGTCGGTCTAATAGTAAAAAAACGCGAATTTGCAGCTGATTTATTTATGTTTAAGTATTTAAATTGTCAAAAAGTACACTACTACCAATTCTTATAAATCAATTTATTTTTTAGAAATAAACTATTTATTACTTTCGATTTTGTTTGAAATCAACATTATTTGAAAACAAATATGTTCTCAATTCATGCAAACAAAAATTTATTAAGTATAACAATGGGTATTTGTTTATAATAATTAAGGTTTTTTTATGTGTAATGACTATTTGGTACTAATTCATTGTTAGTGAAAGAAAACATTTTTATTAAAAATAAATACTCATTTGTTGAAAAGGTAAGTTGTCTAAGATAAAAAATGCTTATTTTACAATTGAACCGGATATTTGCATTAAGAGCCAAATCATTCCTTTGCGTTATTCGGTAGTGTTGAGAAGTGCATTAAAATAATAATATGGAACAAGCCATCATTTTTAAAAAAGGTATCATCATTCAAGTAAATCGGGACGTATAGGGTGAACCAGTTTTTGGAAAGGTTGTTAATGTATTGTACACTGGTGACAAACAAATGTATTTTAATTTAATATATAAAACAATTGTTTGTTATGATATTGATAAAGATTTTGAAGCATATGAAGTGACTGATGATGATTTTTCCACTTCTAAACAAATTATTGACATTAGAAATATTTGTTGCACTTTTCCCACAGATATTCATTTAATCGGCGATTGACATAAATTTATTTCCTGCATGAACCAAGAATATTAATAGGTATCTATAACGACAGCAACTGTATTATTTAGACATTTTACAAACATTTCTAATACATTTCACATTGAATGATCCTCTAATATTTTTTTTATTATTTATAGGTATAAGTTTTGTTTCATGTTTATTTTATTTTATTGTATTTTAAATATTTTTATTCATTTTAAATAAAAAATTTCAGTTTAATATGAGATTATTATTAAAAATTCAATTTATAAAATATTTATTAATAAATAATGAAGGGTTTATAGTAAATATTTCCCGCATATTATTTGTTATTATTAATATGCTAATTTAATTGTTAACTGAAATTCATTAGTAAAAAACAACTTGTATTAAAATGATATAAATAATTAATAAATCTTGGTTGTATTATTATTTACTATTATTAAACATATATTTAATGTTAACAAATATTTATGAGAGAATATTTATTAATAACAAATATTTACAGTCAAACCTGTATAAGACGGAATCGCTTGGGACCGAAAAAAAGTTCCGGCTTAGCCAGGTTTCCGGCTTATCCAGTAACCTGCCTAAGACGGAAAATGAAACTGTCTAAGCCGGAAAACGTATGTAATTAAAAAACACAAATTACAGGAATTCAAGATATATTTCCCCACAAACTCTGCAGCGTTTTTTGCTTTTTATTAGTACAAGTTGCTTTAACATTCCCTTCAAGTGCAGTGCGACATTCTAATAGTTTTTTTTTTTCATTTCACCACAATTTATACGGTCTGAATAATGTTCCAATGCTGTCAGCTTTTTCAATGCTTCTGCAGAGGTAACTATTTTTTCACATTCTTCAACTTCCATAGCTGAAATAATGGAATATAACAACATTAAATAAATAAATGGTTGTAATATTTGTAAATATAAAATAATTATTATAATTTTGCGTCCAGGCAATCCATACCTAAACCTGTTCCTTCAGTTTCATCTTCTCTCTGATCGTCCTGCACAGCTTCCATAAGATCTTCTAAACTCTGATATCCTCCTTCAGTTGTAACTTGCTCATCAATCTCTATGTAATCTTCTGGTCTGACTGAGTTTTCGCCGAGTTCTTCCATTAACTCTTGTATCCTTTCCATATCCTGTGCGCAGTTTTCATTCATTTCTTCCTCAATATCGCCCTTAAAATTAAATCCTGCATGCCTGAAGCATTTTATTACACAGTCCTTTTTAATAGATCTGGTACCAGCTGAAATCCAACGAATAGCATCCAAGACGGATATTTTTTTGAAAAGTTCGGTCACAGAAGTGCAGGCTGTCATGTTTACACATAGCGATTGTAGTACAAATTTTCTGTAATGCATTTTCATATTCTGAATCACACCCTGATCCATGGGTTGGGTCAGACTAGTCGTATTGGGTGGTAAAAAACATAACTTAATATTAGAAAATTGTAAATGAGGGTGGCAGGCTGCGTTATCTAAAAAAAGCAAAATGTTTCTTTTTTGTGCTTGCATTTTTTTATTTAAAGCTTGAAGCCATTCTTCCATTAAGGAACAAGTCATCCAGGCCTTTCGATTGGCCCGCCACGTAACTGGAAGTTCATGAACATTTAAATTTTTGAAGCAACGCGGCTTTAAATTTTTGAAGCAACGCGGCTTTAAACTTTTGCCAATAACTAAAGGTTTTTCAACCTCTCCGTCCGCAAAGGCACATAAAAGTACAGTTAACCTTTCCTTAGCTTGCTTTCCACCTACACATTTATCATTCTTGAGAGCTAAAGTCTTACCGAGAATAGCTTTAAAGAATAAGCCTGTTTCGTCGCAATTTCCAATATTTTTCGGATCGTAGTCTTTAATAATTTCATTCAACTTTTGTTTCCAATTATTTACGGTGTCTAAATCTACATCTTTTGCTTCACCACAGATCTGTTTGAAAGAAATGTCGTGGCGAGATCTAAAGCTTTCAAGCCACCCGTTTGATGCTTTAAATTCATTTCGTCCTAGTCGTTGGGCAATAATTTTTGCTTGTTCTTGTAGGATAGGTCCGGATATAGGTAAATTACGCGTTCTGGCGTCCAAAAACCATTCATACAAAATTTTATTTATGGTTTCGTTCCCGGTCTTTTTAACTTTTCTTTTGGATTCTTCGGGAAGATTTCCACTTAACCACTCTAATTTTATTTTCTGTTTGTTCTTTAAAATCTCGTACACTTGTGTCTTCCCGCACTTATATTTTGCCACAAGCTCCTTGACACTCGCATTTTGCTCTTCATAGCACTGTAATAACTCTATTTTTTTTTGTAAATCTAAAGTGTTCAGCTTTCTATAAGACATTTTGATCACACTTCAATACGATCACAACGTTCACAGAGGCGACCGTAATCAACTGAATTCAGCTGATCAGCAAATCACTATCGCAGACGGTTAAACTAATACTATACATTTTATTGTTTTGTCTCGCAACAGCAAAACATTTAAGTTTTACTTTGACATCGTTTCCGGCTTAGCCAGTGCAATACCGTGCAGGGGACTTAAAAACACTTTCCGTTTCCGCGTTGGCCAGTTTCCGGCTTAAGCAGGTAGCTTTACATGGACTTTACATATACGTAATTCGGGACTGAAAAAAAAATTCCGTCATAAACAGGATTCCGGCTTATCCAGTTTCCGGCTTATCCAGGTTTGACTGTATTTGATTTTAATATACATTTATTTTTTATTAATAAACAACTATTCCTCCAAAATAAATCAAATTAAGACTAAATAATACATTTATTTGGTGTAACTAAACGTGTGTTAACTATTACCAAATTCTTTTTTGTTTCTAATAATTGCTTACTTTATTATAAATAACAATGTGTTAGAAGTAAATGAAGCTAATTGAAATCGTATTAATAAACTGTCAGTTAATCGTAAATAAACATTTGTTGGGCCAAAAATATCAATCAATATTTGTTAATAGTTGACGAAGTTGCCTTGTTATTAACAAATTTTTCACTTCTTTTCTCTCTGTGTACGAAATTATCGGCCGTCCGTTGCGTCTTGACGAAATCGAACAAATAAAACTTTCGGGGCCCCTTGGGTTAAGAGCAGATCCGGTGCATTCCCTCTCCGGTTTGATTAAAAATGTATAAATTTAGGTGTTTAGGTTTTGATTTTTCGTGTCACTTACCTCTCTCGCCGGTTGAGACGTCACTCGACTCGCCTTGGTGCACGTACTTGTTTCAAATGCGATTTTAGGAAAAAAACAGAAAACTTTTTTAATTTCGGCGAGCAAAGTTCGCGACGATTTAAATTCTGCCTGCACTGCGGACACCACGCGACTAGCAGGAAGTTTTGCAAGTACCACACACACACACACTGACACACGCACGCTAAATTTGCTTGAATAGGTCCGGCCTTATGTATGATTTACCTTAGTGAACACTCGACATAAAAAGCGGTCCAATTTAGATTGGCTTCAATGATCGCACACAAAAAGTTTAATGGGCGCTCGCGGTTCGGCAGGATCATGTTTTGATTGTGGCAAACATATTCAATACAAATATTTAACTTCATTTAACATTTGCCACTTGCATTTTATATCCGTCACTTTGATTTAATGTTTCTTGAGTTATTATTGGTGGTTTGTTGAAAATTTGATTGTGGTAAACATATTTATATAAATATTTAATTGCCATTAATATTTGCCACTTGGATTCCATAATCGACACTTGAATTTAGCATTTGACAGTTGCAATTAATATTTGCCACTTGAATTTCATAATTGACACTTGAATTTAGCGTTTGACAGTTGCACTTAATATTTGCCACTTGGATTTAATATTTCTAGAGTTATTATTGGTGCTTTGTTATAAGTTTGATCATAATTTGATTATGGCAAACATATTTATTATTTATTTATTTATTAAACCATTACAATGCCTCAAAAAGGTATCCTATAGAGGCAAATACAATTGCCTGTACATAGGAATGGCACTTAAAAACTAAACTAAAACTACAACTCAAAATTATATTATAAATTACAAATTATATAAGAGATCATTTCATAGAACACTTAAAATCTAAACTAAAACTGCAACTCAAAATTATATTATATATTATATTATAAATTATAAATCATATAAATAGAAATTAATAGACACAACATGATAGCATTTAATTTCCATTAGTATTTACCACTTGTATTTCTTAATCGACACTTGAATTTAGCGTTTGACAGTTGCACTAAATATTTGCCAATTGGATTTAGTATTTCTAAAATTATTATTGGTGTTTTCTTATAAGTTTGATCATAATTTAATTATGGCAAACATATTAATATAAATATTTAATTTCCATTAGTATTTGCCACTTGGATTTCTTAATCGACACTTGAATTTAGCGTTTGACAGTTGCACTAAATATTTGCCAATTGGATTTAGTATTTCTAAAATTATTATTGGTGTTTTCTTATAAGTTTGATCATAATTTAATTATGGCAAACATATTAATATAAATATTTAATTTCCATTAGTATTTGCCACTTGGATTTCTTAATCGACACTTGAATTTAGCATTTGACAGTTGCATTAAATATTTGCTACTTGGATTTAATATTTCTAGGATTGGTGTTTTCTTATAAATTTGATAATAATTTGATTATGGCAAACATATTAATATAAATATTTAATTTCCGTTAGTATTTGTCACTCGGATTACATAGTCGACATTTGAATTTAGCTTTGACAGTTACACTTAATATTTCCCACTTGGATTTAATATTTCTAGAATTATTATTGGTGTATTGTTATAAGATTGATCATAATTTGATTATGGCAAACATATTAATATAAATACTTAATTTCCATTAGTATTTGCCACTTGGATTCCATAATCGACACTTGAATTTAGCATTTGACAGTTGCACTTAATATTTGTAAATTGGATTCCATAATCGACACTTGAATTTAGCTTTGACAGTTGCACTTAATATTCCCCACTGTTTTCTTATAAGTTTGATCATAATTTGATTATGGCAAACATATTAATATAAATACTTAATTTCCATTAGTATTTGCTACTTGGAGTTCTTAATCGACACTTGAATTTAGCGTTTGACAGTTGCATTAAATATTTGCTACTTGGATGTAATATTTCTAGAATTATTATTGGTGTTTTGTTATAAGATTCATCATAATTTGATTATGGCAAACATATTAATATAAATATTTCATTTCCATTAGTATTTGCCACTTGGATTACATAGTCTACATTTGAATTTAGCTTTGACAGTTGCACTTAATATTTCCCACTTGGATGTAATATTTCTAGAATTATTATTGATGTTTTGTTATAAGATTCATCATAATTTGATTATGGCAAACATATTAATATAAATATTTAATTTCCATTAGTATTTGCCATTTGGATTCCATAACCGACATTTGAATTTAGCATTTGACAGTTGCACTTAATATTACCCACTTGGATTTAATATTTCTAGAATTATTATTGGTGCTTTGTTATAAGTTTGATCATAATTTGATTATGGCAAACATATTAATATAAATATTTCATTTCCATTAGTATTTGCCTCTTAGATTCCATAATCAACATTTGTTGGTAGCGTTTGACAGTTGCACTAAATATTTACCACTTAGATTTAATGTTTCTTGAGTTATTATTGGCGCTTTGTTGAAAATTCGATCATAATTTGATTGTGGCAAACATATTAATAAAAATATTTAATATTCATTAATATTTGCCATTTGGATTGCATAACCGACACTTGTATTTAGCATTTGACAGTTGCACTTAATATTTGCCACTTGGATTCCACAATCGACACTTGAATTTAGCATTTGACAGTTACACTTAATATTTGCCACTTGGAATTGATCATTGCCACTTGGAATTAATACTTCCAGAGTTACTAATGGCGTTTCCTTGAAAATTTGATGATAACAAAGTGGCAACCAAGAAATCCAAGCGAATTAGTATCAGATCTTTGTTCATTTCATTAAATTTCCTTTTTATGGCGCAGAGACATGTGTCCCACGAGAATCGAAAGGATTGAGAGTCTCATTCTCGTGAAGAAATCGCAACATGATGACATTACGAACTAATTTGCAGGATTCCTGCGAAACGTGCCTGAAAGGTATTTCGTCCCCGACGATAATTGCGCTGAAATATTCGAAATTTTTTTTAATTACTCCATAACTTCTGCGTTTACTTAATTGCCGCAAGCCTTGATTGCTGCGAGTACGCTGTAAAATTTTTATTCGCAATTAAAATATCTGGCTCTCATAGTTTTCAGAATTCCTGCTTGGGGGTAATTAAGACAGTTGCATCCGAGTGCACGTTCTGAATCCTAAACATCAAACTGCAACGTTTTTATTCGTTCTCATAAATTTGAAGTTTAATCGCATAATTTATCTGGACGGCGCAAATGTAATTAGGTCTGAAATACAATGAGGGCATAACGACGACGGTGGGCAGCTGCACTATTAGAATGGTCGTTAAATGGTTCCCAACGTCCACTATTAGGTGCAGACACACCAAAATAAGAGCAGAAGATTAAGTTCGACTTTAACTGTAATCAAATGAATCTAACATTCGTTGAGAATTACAAAATTGTATGTGCATTTCATATTTGCAGATTATTAAAAAAAACCAACAATAAACTATGTAAGCGTATCCTTACGCACGCCGTGTGTTATAGAATAAAATCGCACAGTTAGGGATTTTTATCAACATTGTGTTGGTAGCTTAATTGACAGTGACAGTGAGAGTTTGGTTTAATTTTGTTAGGGTAGGTAGTCCGTGCGTAATTTGTTTGACTCGTTCGTAATATAAGTCTTACAACTCTTGATATGTAACGTACTACAGTGCGTTTTTTTTAATTGTTGCCATAGGGAATTGCATGGTAAAAATTGTACCCCATGTTAACTTTTGTTCTGATGAAAATATTTAAACCATTTTTGGAACAAAGTTGGAAGATTCTTTAAACCATTGGATAAATTACAATTCAATATCCTAAACTGTTCTTGAGTTTTAAGAGTATTTACTTTTGTCCAATTTAAGAATTGGTCATTCTTGAATTTGAAGAATGTTTACTCTTGTCAAATTTAAGAATTGGCCATTCTTGAGTTTTAAGAATGTTCATTGTTCTTGTCAAATTTAATAATTGGTTATTTTTGAGTTTTAAGAATGTTCACTTTTGTCAAATTTAAGAATTGGTCATTCTTGAGTTTTAAGAATGTTCATCCTTCTGGTCAAATTTAAGAATTGGTCATTCTTGAGTTTTAAGAATGTTTACTCTTGTCAAATTTAAGAATTGGTCATTCGTGAGTTTTAAGAATGGTCATTCTTCTTGTCAAATTTAAGAATTAGTTATTCTTGAGTTTTAAGAATGTTCACTCTTGTCAAATTTAAGAATTGGTCATTCTTGAGTTTTAAGAATGTTCATTCTTCTGGTCAAATTTAAGAATTGGTCATTCTTGAGTTTTAAGAATGTTCATTCTTCTGGTCAAAGTTAGGAATTGGCCATTCTTGAGTTTTAAGAATGTTCACTCTTGTCAAATTTAAGAATTGGTCATTCTTGAGTTTTAAGAATGTTTATTCTTGTCAAATTTAAAAATTGGTCATTCATGAGTTTTAAGAATGTTCATTCTTCTGGTCAAATTTAAGAATTGGTCATTCTTGAGTTTTAAGAATGGTCATTCTTCTTGTCAAATTTAAGAATTAGTTATTTTTGAGTTTTAAGAATGTTCACTCTCGTCAAATTTAAGAATTGGTCATTCTTGAATTTTAAGAATGTTCATTCATCTGGTCAAATTTAAGAATTGGTCATTCTTGAGTTTTAAGAATGTTCATTCTTCTGGTCAAATTTAGGAATTGTCCATTCTTGAGTTTTAAGAATGTTCATTCTTCTTGTCAAATTTAAGAATTGATCATTCTTGAGTTTTAAGAACGTTCATTCTTCTTGTCAAATTTAAGAATTGGCCATTCTTGAGTTTTAAGAATGTTCATTCTTCTTGTCAAATTTAAGAATTGATCATTCTTGAGTTTTAAGAACGTTCATTCTTCTTGTCAAATTTAAGAATTGGCCATTCTTGAGTTTTAAGAATGTTCATTCTTCTGGTCAAATTTAGGAATTGGTTATTCTTGAGTTTTAAGAATGTTCATTCTTCTTGTCAAATTTAAGAATTGGTCATTCTTGAGTTTTAAGAATGTTCATTCTTCTTGTCAAATTTAAGAATTGGCCATTCTTGAGTTTTAAGAATGTTCATTCTTCTGGTCAAATTTAGGAATTGGTTATTCTTGAGTTTTAAGAATGTTCATTCTTCTTGTCAAATTTAAGAATTGGTCATTCTTGAGTTTTAAGAATGTTCACTCTTGTCAAATTTAAGAATCGGTCATTCTTGAGTTTTAAGAATGGTCACTCTTGTCAAATTTAGGAATTGGTCATTCTTGAGTTTTAAGAATGTTCATTCTTCATGTCAAATTTAAGAATTGGTCATTCTTGAGTTTTAAGAATGTTCTCTCTTGTCAAAATTAGGAATTGGTCATTCTTGAGTTTTAAGAATGTTCATTATTTTTATCAAATTTAAGAATTGGCCATTCTTGATTTCAGAACACTTTTATAAAAATATTATTTTCAAAACTTTTTCGACAGTTTAGGATATTGAATTGTAATCTATTCGATAGTTTAAAGAATCCTCCAACTTTGGTCCAAAAATGGTTTAAATATTTTGAACAGAACAAAAGTTAACACGGAGTACAATTTTTACCATGCAATTCCCTATGGCAACAGTTAAAAAAAAAACGCACGGTATAAACGATTTATACTTACATAAACTTTAATAAATGACACATGGCAGGGACAACTTCAGAAAAAAAATTAATAAACTTGTTAAATGCAATAAACTGCAATTTTCTCAATTATATAGGTATGCTGTTGGAATCTGTTTTAATTCCCTGATTATGTGAAGCCAGTGGAAATCATACTTTATAATGACCTAATGCGCGCACCCAATTTGTATTTCCTGAGATATTTAATAAAAAGCTGATATGAACTTCGTCGAAATGCGTGCAATTTAACTGAATCACTCGCTATTGACATTACCGAGAAATTGAGAAATATGTATCGGAAATTCCCGCTCACCTGGCGATTTGCTTCTCGGAAACTTCTATGCAAACAATTTATTGATAACATTTACAAGCGAAAATAAATCCTCGTAATTATGGGTTGGTATGAATAAATAATTTATTGAAATTAAAAATAAGCTTTCAAACATTTGAATAAAAATCGTATTAAGAACGGTTTGTTATACTGTTTGACTATGATAAGATGATCCGAACGTATCATTAAGCAGCCATTCTAAAATTGAAGTTTGCTCCAATTTTAATAAATTTGCAATTAAAACCGAATTGAACTTTTACCGTTGTGTCAATGGAAAGCTAATTTTTTGCTAATAGTTTCAATTGCATTTTTCCTGGAGTTGATTTAGAGTGGTGGCGTTTTAATAGGTCATTCTGCAATCAATCGTCGATAAACCTGTCGGGTGGCCTTTTATTTCTCAAGATCCCAACATGGACAGCAAAATAAAACAAAGTGCGCGGTGATGGGATTCCTGATCGAAACGTTCTCCTATTTAGATTTGCAGGAAGCTTCGCGACATCAAGCTTGTAATTACCGGGTTAATTAATTGAAATAAAGGCCATTGTTTCAACTTGCTTCTTTGGTCAAAAAATATAAAATAAATCTAATTGGTATAATTCTTATTGAAAATGAACAACATTTATTTACTGAAAAGGGCGAACAACATCTAATTATTGAGACGTCCAAGTAACATTTAATTACTGAAAGATCAAACAACATTTTTTTACTGCGAAATTCCACTACCATTTAGTCACTGAGAAGCTGACAACATTTATTCACTCAACATTTAAAATGTTATTAATTTATTGAAAAGTTCAACTAACATTTATTCATTGATAAACTAAAATCATATTTATTGAGAAGTTCAACTAATTTCATTGAAATGCTAAAATAACATTTCTAAACTTAAAATGTGCAATGGAATAAATTTATTGAGAAGTTGAACTAACATTTATTCATTGAAAAGCTAACATAACATTTAAAATTCAAATTAAAATTCAAAATGTAAAGTGGAATTAATTTATTAAAGAAGTTCAGCTAACATTTATTCATTGAAAAGCTAACATAACATTCCTAAATTCAAAATGTAAAGTGGAATTAATTTATTAAAGAAGTTCAACTAACATTTATTCATTGATACGCTAGAATAACATTTGTATACTCAAAATAAAATGGCATTAATTTATTGAGAAGTTCAACTAATTTCATTGAAAAGCTAAAATAACATTTCTAAACTTAAAATGTACAATGGAATAAATTTATTGAGAAGTTGAACTAACATTTATTCATTGAAAAGCTGACATAACATTCAAAATTCAAATTAAAATTCAAAATGTAAAGTGAAATTAATTTATTAAAGAAGTTCAGCTAACATTTATTTATTGAAAAACTAACATAACATTCCTAAATTCAAAATGTAAAGTGGAATTAATTTATTAATGAAGTTCAACTAACATTTATTCATTGATACGCTAGAATAACATTTGTATACTCAAAATAAAATGGCATTAATTTATTGAGAAGTTCAACTAATTTCATTGAAAAGCTAAAATAACATTTCTAAACTTAAAATGTACAATGGAATAAATTTATTGAGAAGTTGAACTAACATTTATTCATTGAAAAGCTGACATAACATTCAAAATTCAAATTAAAATTCAAAATGTAAAGTGAAATTAATTTATTAAAGAAGTTCAGCTAACATTTATTTATTGAAAAACTAACATAACATTCGTAAATTCAAAATGTAAAGTGGAATTAATTTATTAAAGAAGTTCAACTAACATTTATTCATTGAAAAGCTAACATAACATTCTTAAACTCAAAATGTAAAGTGGAATTAATTTATTAAAGAAGTTCAACTAACATTTATTCATTGAAAAGCTAACATAACATTCAAAATTCAAATTAAAATTCAAAACGTAAAGTGGAATTAATTTATTAAAGAAGTTCAGCTAACATTTATTAATTGAAAAGCTAACATAACATTCCTAAATTCAAAATGTAAAGTGGAATTAATTTATTAAAGAAGTTCAACTAACATTTATTCATTGATACGCTAGAATAACATTTGTTTACTCAAAATGTAAAATGGCATTAATTTATTGAGAAATTGAACTAATATTTATTCATTGAAAAGCTAAAATAACATTTCTAAACTTAAAATGTACAATGGAATAAATTTATTGAGGAGTTGAACTAACATTTATTCAGCGAAAAGCTGAAATAACATTCCTAAACTCAAAATGTAGAGTGGAATTAATTTATTAAAGAAGTTCAACTAACATTTATTTATTGAAAAGCTAACATAACATTCCTAAACTCAAAATGTAAAGTGGAATTAATTTATTAAAGAAGTTCAACTAACATTTATTCATTGAGAAGCTAACATAACATTCCTAAACTCGAAATGTAGAGTGGAATTAATTTATTAAAGAAGTTGAACTAACATAAAGCTAAGATAACATTCCTAAACTCAAAATGTGAAGTGGAATTAATTTATTGAGGAGTTGAACTAACATTATATAAATTGAAAAGCTAAAATAACATTTCTAAACTTAAAATGTACAATGGAATAAATTTATTGAGACGTTGAACTAACAGTTATTCATTGAAAAGCTAAAATAACATTCCTAAACTCAAAATGTAAAGTGGAATTAATTTATTAAAGAAGTTCAACTAACATTTATTTATTGAAATGCTTACATAACATTCTTAAACTCAAAATGTAAAGTAGAATTAATTTATTAAAGAAGTTCAACTAATATTTATTCATTGAAAAGCTAACATAACATTCCTAAACTCAAAATGTAGAGTGGAATTAATTTATTAAAGAAGTTGAACTAACATTAAGCTAAGACAACATTCTTAAACTCAAAATGTAAAGTGAAATTAATTTATTAAAGAAGTTCAACTAACATTTATTCATTGAAAAGCTAACATAACATTCTTAAACTCAAAATGTAGAGTGGAATTAATTTATTAAAGAAGTTGAACTAACATTAAGCTAAGATAACATTCCTAAACTCAAAATGTGAAATGGAATTAATTTATTGAGAAGTTGAACTAACATTATATAAATTGAAAAGCTAAAATAACATTCTAAACTCAAAATGTAAAATGGAACTAATTTATTGAGAACCTCAAGTAGCATTTATTTATTGAAAAGCTGAAATAACATTTATTCGTTCAAAGTGTAAAATGGCGATTATTTATTGAGAAGTTCAACTAACATTTATTCACTGAAAAGATAAATTAGCGTTTAAAGTTTGAAAACACTATTTCAATCTAATGCAAATAAAAATACCGCAGTGAAACATTTTTGCGAGCAATCGAATTTTAATAAGGGTCCATTATAACAGTTCAACGTTACTGTTACTGCGATATTTAAAATTCCTAGCATATTTCAAGCGAACAAAGAAATAATACCGATTTTCGCGAGATAAAGGTAATATTGTTATTTGCTGGACGCAACCAATCGTAATCATTCCATTTAAATTCATCAAAGAGGAATTTCGGAACAAAAATTCTAGGAACATGTGCGTTTTTAACAAGTCTTGTGCGCACTGCAATTTGCAGCAATGAATTTTAATATTGTGTCTGGGTGAATCACTAAGAATTACCATTCCTTCCACAATTACATTAATGAAGGCATAATTTGCAGCATAGTGTGCAAACACGTTTATTTTAAATTATTCGTTTAATATCCATTAATCATTCGCTGGTTAATTCGAGTTATAAAACACAATAATAATTACCGCAGAATCGAAATCAAACCGGGGTAACGGTTCACCTGGACGCTATCATTGGAAATTGCTTAATAACATGAAACAAAGTCCCTTTCGTTTTGGCCTTTGGCTGCGAAAATAAAATTACAACACGTTGATCCATACGCCGAGATAAGGTAATGGAAGGGTAATAACAATCTCGATTTTTGCAAGTTATCCCCGCAATAAATTTCCTGGTAATTGGTCGTTTTTTCGCGCCGGCCATAAACATGTTAATGCATCTTTTATTAGCATTAACTCGATTATTAAGATCCGGTTTCAACACATGTGCAGTAATTCGTTCTAGGAACTGGCCAATAAAATAATTCAATCTTATCCGGATAACGCGAACGGGACTGCAGGCTCATTTTTGTGCAATTCCTGTTTCGAAAGATACGGTAAACTGGTGCAACTAAGTTGCCGCCGACATGTTTCAATTTCGTTAAGTATGCAATGCATTTCCGCTTTTGGTTGCATCGACTTCGGTTGGAATTTGATATTTTTTGGTTTGTTGAAACTGTTTAATAAATTCTTATTGGACTTGAATCTTTTAAGATGGCGTTAAGATGGAAGTGCATTGGATGAAAAAGTACCGCAAGAAGAAAATTATTTCCAGCAGCATCCCTAAGATTTTCAATACATGTAAAACGCGATTCGATTCAAGCCTTTATTTTTAATTTTGAAAAGGAGGTCGATACTTCATATTACAGAGAATACCAATATATTTTGAGCTGGTCCCAAGCTATAATTAAATAATTATAATTAACCAAGTTATTAATTAAAACATCAAATTCCGAAATTCGTTTTTTCGCCTACAGTTATTAAAATTTTGTATTAAAATTTTTTGGACTCGTAGATTAGACTTTTTATTTTGAGCTGACCCCTTGCTGTTTCAACCAACGCAACAGTTTTTGATTTATTCAATGTTCTTTAGATCAAAAACCGAAATTGATGCAGCTAATTTTTACCGATTTCCGAGCTACGTCAAAAAGATTTACAACTTCGCAGCAGGTAATTATCGTTTCCCAGCAGGGATACTTTAACAGCAATAATATCCGAAATACTTTTAAAGGCAGGTTTCGTTTTCAAACTGTATATTTGAAATAATTTATAGTAAAAGACTTTTTTTAAAAATAAGCTTTTATTAAGACGTAGTAAAAATTTAAAACTAATTTTGATATTAACCTAAATGATTAAAAATAAAGACACATTTTAATAAAATGTTGTTTTATTGAAAAAGTTTTTTTTACTATAAATTATTTTTTACTCTTGGACAATTTTAATCTTTATTATCTACATTAACTAAATAGGATATAAATTCAACTCGAAGGTCATATTAATTTTAAAAATCGCTCGTGGAGACACCTTTAAATAAATGAATGAGAATACGCTTAAATTATAATTTCTTTCCAAAAAAATTGTTTGGCTTTTTTATCCCACATTAATTAAAAAAAAATAAACTGTAGCGGTAATAACTTATATGTAATTTTATATTTAATCCTTATTATATCTATACAAAATATATATTTAAAAGACGTTTAAATACAATTAAATGATATAAATTGAACATAACATAAGTAATAAATTAATTTTAAAAAAAAACACAATAGAATAAATAAAATAACTCATTAAGAGAAAAAGAAAGTGGGGCTGTACCAAGAACACTAGCAACGTTGCCTCTCTGTGTAGCCAAACTTATTCGTTGATTCAAATATGTTTTGGCTTGAGGAATTCCCGTTGTTTGAACAATACGCCTCCCCAAATCTTCAAGGAGAGAAAGGGCAGCACTCCAAGGACCCAAAGTTTCCACATCGAAGGCGACGAAAAAATAATCATCAGAAATTGACTTATATTTTTTTATCTTAACATTTTCTGCCAAGTGTGCAGCAGATCTTGCAGAAAATGAAGAAGCAGTCAAATGAGAAAGGGCAAGTGTATCCGTACAAGTAAAATCCCAAACTGAAGATTTACTTACATTCCATGGAATAACTGCAATACCATCTGGACGTTTGCCATCATCCCTCAGAATAATAGGTTCAAGGATACAAGGGATGTTGTCACAAGAGAAAGCACGTTTAATAATGTAATTGATACAGCTGTGACGAGAGAGTCAACCAGCACTTTTAATGCACGATAAACCATGATGACCCAACGAGTCTACAGAAGAACCGCACGAGCAGATATGAGGATGACAGAAATTGATGCCCAATCTAAGTGAAATTGCAATTTGTAAAAAGTTTTTTTCTAAAAGAGTACCTAATTTACAAGCCAAGCTCCAGATTCAAGTTCAGATCCAGCTAATAAAATAGCTTTTTGTGTGATATTTGAGGAAGATAATAAATTTTGAAATATTTTCTCACAGATAGGTAAGTTCCAATTTCTTTGAATAGAAAGCTCTTTTGGAAGTAAAGACGAATTAGAAATTTCCTTCCAATAATCAACAGCCTCGTTAAGGGATGTAATTTCAAAATTAGAAAAACTAGAAGGTAGAATGGACGTAATAAGTTCAGAATTAGAAAATAGAGAAGACAAAAAGGCAGGCGAGGAAATATCAATTATAGACCTTATACCTAATCCACCAAAACGGATTGGTAATTTGGCTTGGGTCCAAGATCTTATTGTAAATTTAATATTCAAAATTTTCTCCAAACAAGCAATAACAATATTATCTAATTCAAGACACTCATTTTTAAATTTCCAAAAAGAACAACATCTAAGATTATAAGTGAAATTAGGTACCAAAAACAAGGGCGGAGTAAAAATAAACTAATATGAGGATTAATTTTACATAGATTTGAAGAAAGTAAAGAGAATGAATCAATTTTTTTAGAAATGAATGCAGGAATTGCTGCATCGAAAATAGGACAACCAAGAATAAAAAGGTCTTCAACATTACAAACGCGTATAGAAGGAGCTAATAATTAGAATCTCTCCAAAATTGAAGACTTGTCTAATTCCGAAACATTATTAAGGAAGAAACGTTCGCATTTATTGAAATTAAGAACCAAACCAATTTTCTTAAAATTTCTAAGTCTTGTAAGACATCAAAAGCCTTACACATAGACCTATTATCCACTGCACTTTACCGTAATTATAGTGACATCTGGATTATAAAAAAATCTGAGGTGTTGCGTGTATTTAGGCGTACGCTAAAGCAATAAAAGCAAATTGCATTTGTCAACAATCTTTAGGGTGGAGCAGCCTCAATGAATAAAAAATCGAAAACAAACTTTTAAAATAAACTGAACGAAGAAAAGCGTTTAATTTCCTACAGAATAATCTTCACGAGTTATTTACGGTTTGATGGACGTCGAGATACACATTAAAGTAAATATTTCCGAGTCTCGGGGTTTAATTAAAGTCGGTTAATTACAACGCCGCGTTTAGAATCGTCCGTTGCGACCTCGAATATATGTAAAAACGCCCTTACCTCATTACCGCCATCCTTGGCACTTATAGATTGGCCCAAAGTGAAGATTATTATGCGAACTTCGTCCCAACCAAAAAGTGTATCGGCTTTTAATCAATGCGACCGAAATGTGTAACGAATGTTAAACACGCAGACACCTCAGATACGATCGAAATTTCCATTTTTAAATATTTTTCGCACAACTGTCACCGCATCCAATCAGAACAGGTAAATTCGGAAAATAAAGAAATCGACGGACTTTCATTTCGCAGGTGGCCCGGACAATTGCACCTGCTCGGAAATTTCACGGCTAACAATTAGATAAAAAGCTTTATGAAACGTGTTTGGCGCGTCGATGGGATCGCATAATTAAGGGGATTTGTGGAGACCGCCACAGTTGGCCGGAAATGCCTCAGCGAGCCGCAGCAATGTCTTGATATCCGGACTTTAAGGCCACGCGGTATTGGAACTATTTCCTTTCCAAACAGCTTCTTGTATCTAATCGATCGATTAAATACAGGGTGATGAAATAAAAGTGCCCGTGAGTAGCTGCATGTTATAGACGATTTCTAACGAAACAGGAATTTGAAAGCCAAAATAAAATTTGTCGTCTCATCACCAAGATATAAGCTCTCCTATTCAGACAATAAAAATCTATACGATTAACAATTTTGTAATAATTTCATTGTTAGGGTCTAAATTTGATGCAATTGGTGCTTTTTTAAAAAAAAAGTGTAAAAAATCTATTGAAACCAACTTTATTACCGATGTCAAAAGTACGGTTTCTTGGCTCCGAGGAAAATTTATCAATGTCGCAACATCGCAAATCTCCTAGGAAACGTTGGCAATAATAATTCACTTTTCAATGTCAGTTCTCTTGTCAAATTTGAACGATACAAGTCAAATGTCCTAAAAAGTCTTAAAATGGAATACAATTTCAGTGAATATCTAGACATGTTGCTCCGCTTGGGTGAGACAGATACCAACGCATCGGAAGCTGCTTGAGAATATGCTAGAGTGTATCCACATCGACGTCATCCAGATGCTAACGTAATTAGAAAAGTGGAGCAAAAATTAAAAGAAAATGACCAAATAGTGCCGATTTCTGTAAACGGTAGACGACCTCGTGAAGTTCGTACATCACCGTTGGAGGAAGCAGTTGTGGAAGCGATTGAAACTGAATCAGGACGAAGCATACAAGAATTAGCGCGACAGTCTCTAAGTCACTTTTTCCTATTCTGAAATATTTGAGATTTTATGTTTCAATTTGATCTGGAAATTACATTATTTCGTTTTTGACTGATCTGTTTTTACTAAATAACATGGTTAGGGGCCTTTTAAACGGGAATCAGTAAGTGCGACCGTAAGTTCATCCATTCTTATCAGAAATAGCGCAAATAGTAAAAAATCTCTACGTCACTTAGGGACTTTTTTCATACAACCCTTCAATTACCTGTTTGTTGTGTATTCTTGTTTAATTACATTAAATTCTTTTGAAATAAAAAAAGTTGTCAACGTGACAGTTGTTTGTCTTACGCAAGTGACAGTATCTGTCAGTGTTGGTTACTTAGATACAAGAAGTAGGCCTACCTGAAAGTAATTCTTTAGAAAAAGAAATATGTGCAGTATTGCCACGTTGTGCTCTTAGACAAACTGTTTTAATTTTAAACAGAATCTATTTGGACCAGTTTTGTTGCGATTTCCACAATGCTTCAACAGAAAGCATTGTCCCAATATCAATCATGGGCACCTTTTTTTCGTCACCCTGTATTATTCACTTTTTGTGTTTCAATTCAAGAAACCGTATTAACAGTTTGTCTGCAATTAAAATGACAGGAATGGCAATTTAATTGAATTTCTTGCATTAATCAATGAAGTGCAGTTTCTTGAGTGTTTTCGCCGATTAAATACCTGCAAGATGTTTCCCGCGGCAGTACACACAGTTACCTTTTGAAAATTAAAACTTGAAAAATTTAATTAATGCCGTTTAGTCCGTTTGAGAAATGGTTCTTGTGCGGCTAGATAAAAATTACAAGGACAAATTGCAATTACTTAGATTTTATCGCTTTTTTAAGTTATCACGCGACCCAAGAATGTTATGAATGTGCTACGATGCAAATTATATTTCTTATTTATGGCCAGGGAGTCTTGAGAGCATTTTTAGGAATGTGTGTTACGAGATTTGAAATGAAATGGGCGAAAATAGCCATTAAAAAAAATTGTACAACTTTTTATTTGTGTAATTTCTTATTATCGTTGTTATTTGAACTTCTCAATAAGTAAAAGTTTGTTTGAACTTCTCAATCAATAAATGTTTCACAATGTTGCAAGGAATAATTGTTATTTATCTTTTCAATGAATAAATAATGTTATGTTATTTGAACGTCTCAATATTTAAATAATCCTTTGACCTTTTTTTATTCGACCTACGAATTTAATAAATATTATTAGACCTTTTCAGTAATCGAAGGTTATTTGAACTTCCCAATAAATAAATGTTATTTGGACTTCTCAATAAATAAATGCCATTTGACATTTTCAGCGAATAAATGTTATTGCAATGAATAAATGTTAGTGGAACTTCTCAATAAATAAATGTTATTTGACCTTTCAGTAATTGAATCCTCAATAATTGTTGTTCCCCTTTTTCGGTAAAAAACTGTTTTTTGACCTTTTAATAAATAAATGTTGTTGAGCCGAACATTTCTTTATTGAGAAGTCCAAACATTCCAAGAGCTATATTTTCAATTGTCTTAAAGGGCAACATGGTCAACAACAAAAAAAACGTTAATAAAGTCATTAATTAAGGTGTAAATTAAATAACTCTAAGACAAACCAGCGAATGAGTTGAACATATTAACTAATTCAAATTAAAACAAATGTTTTTGCATATTCAATTATGAGCGCTTTCAACAGCCTTGCACTCTTTGTGGCCGCGCCGGAAAAATGAAATATGTTCAGCAACACCGAAAACTGCACGAAACGCACGTCACTTAAACAAATTAACAAATTTAATTCACTCCCCAGTCAGGACTGTATATTTCTAAATTAATGGCCGAAAGTTAAAATTGTTTCAACTGCAACATTTTCCCTTCCATTTCCATTTGCTACTTCGACTGTACCAGAAGTTAAAATTTTATTTTAGGATATTAATGCGTCGGTTACATCACATTTTTTCGAGTAAGTGATGATGTTATGGCCGAATAAAGCCGTGTAGGATTTTCACCGAGGCCCCGACCAGTCATCACTTACCTTGACTAGCTTTGTCCTCCTTCAGTCGGTGGAAACGCTTTTTCTGATTTATTTAAAAATGTTTCGTTATCTGTATTCACTTTAAGTGCGAACGTAAAGTTCTTTATGAAAGAAGGAAACTCCCTTGAAGTTATTCATGAATGAAATATGTAATTTCGATCCAGCACAACACACACGCTTCCAACGCGAACGCAGTGGCGCCCGAAAATCGATGTGGAAACAATTTCGGTCCAAAATGAGTCAACATGTCACAGCATCAATTAAAGATGAGCGAGATGCGTGCAAGAAAAATTAATAGTTGTTCGAATCGTCCGAAAAAAATTTTTGAGACTTTTTATTGGTTATCCATGAGAGTTATGGCGAACAAGTTCTATTCAGAAATGTTGTTGTCTGAGTTGGTGAAAAAAGGTCAAATTCATTTTCGAATCTTAATTCAGCGAATTTTCCCCGTAATAATAAAAGCGATATGTTAACGTCGAGGGATATAAAACGACGAGTCGTAAAAGCAGCAAAACGACGCTCTCCCACAGTCGGGATAATTAAACTATCTGTTAATAACTCTCACACAGTTACCAAAAATAACAGCATCCAGTAAGATAATTACCGAGCCCACGGTGGCTCTAAATAGAGCGAACCCACGTCCATTGTGAAAGCCTTTATTGTAGCAATGAAAGTGCGATGAATAAATGTTATTTCACGTTTGCAATGATGAATAAATGTCAGTTGAACTTCAAGATAAATAAAATGTTATTAGATTTTATTTGACCTCAATAAATAAATGTTAGTTCAACTTCTTAAAAATTAAATGTAACGTCACATTTTCAATGAATAAATGCCATTTCACCTTTTCAATGAATAAATGTTCTTTGAATTTCTCAATAAATAAATGTTATGAAACATATTCAATGAATAAATGTTATTTCACCTTTGCAATGATGAATAAATGTCATTTGAACTTCAGGATAAATAAAATGTCATTAGATTTTATTTGACCTTCTCAATAAATAAATAAATAAAAAATATTCAATGAATAAAATAGTAGTTCAACTTCTTAAAAATTAAATGTAACTTCACATTTACAATGAATAAATGTTATTTCACCTTTTCAATGAATAAATATCATTTGAATTCCTCAATAAATAAATGTGATCAAACATATTCAATGAATAAGTGTTATTTCACCTTTGCAATGATGAATAAATGTCATTTGAACTTCAGAATAAATAGAATGTTATTAGAAATTTTTAATGAATTATTTTTATTTGACCTTCTCAATAAATAAATGCTTATTCAATGAATAAAATGTTAGTTCAACTTCTTAAAAATTAAATGTAACTTCACATTTTCAATGAATAAATGTTATTTCACCTTTTCAATGAATAAATATTATTTGAATTCCTCAATAAATAAATGTTAACAAACATATTCAATGAATACATGTTATTTCACCTTTGCAATGATGAATAAATGTTATTTGAACTTCAAATAAATAGAATGGTATTAGACATTTTCAATGAATTATTTTTATTTGACTTTCTCAATGAATGAATGTTTATTCAATGAATAAAATGTTAGTTCAACTTCTTAAAAATTAAATATAACTTCACATTTACAATGAATAAATGTTATTTCACCTTTTCAATGAATAAATATCATTTGAATTCCTCAATAAATAAATGTTATCAAACATATTCAATGAATAAATGTCATTTGAACTTCAGAATAAATAGAATGTTATTAGACATTTTTAATGAATTATTTTTATTTGACTTTGTCAATGAATGAATGTTTATTCAATGAATAAAATGTTAGTTCAACTTCTTAAAAATTAAATATAACTTCACATTTACAATGAATAAATGTTATTTCACCTTTTCAATGAATAAATATCATTTGAATTCCTCAATAAATAAATGTTATCAAACATATTCAATGAATAAATGTCATTTGAACTTCAGAATAAATAGAATGTTATTAGACATTTTTAATGAATTATTTTTATTTGACTTTGTC
Organism: Dascillus cervinus; assembly: GCA_949768715.1. Taxonomy (NCBI): domain Eukaryota; kingdom Metazoa; phylum Arthropoda; class Insecta; order Coleoptera; family Dascillidae; genus Dascillus; species Dascillus cervinus. Next base: position 30,208,764 of record OX458319.1, on the reverse strand, counting down.
AATGAATGAATGTTTATTCAATGAATAAAATGTTAGTTCAACTTCTTAAAAATTAAATATAACTTCACATTTACAATGAATAAATGTTATTTCACCTTTTCAATGAATAAATATCATTTGAATTCCTCAATAAATAAATGTTATCAAACATATTCAATGAATAAATGTCATTTGAACTTCAGAATAAATAGAATGTTATTAGACATTTTTAATGAATTATTTTTATTTGACTTTGTCAATGAATGAATGTTTATTCAATGAATAAAATGTTAGTTCAACTTCTTAAAAATTAAATATAACTTCACATTTACAATGAATAAATGTTATTTCACCTTTTCAATGAATAAATATCATTTGAATTCCTCAATAAATAAATGTTATCAAACATATTCAATGAATAAATGTCATTTGAACTTCAGAATAAATAGAATGTTATTAGACATTTTTAATGAATTATTTTTATTTGACCTTCTCAATAAATAAATGAATGCAATGAATAAAATGTTAGTTCAACTTCTTAAAAATTAAATGTAATTTCACATTTTCAATGAATAAATGTTATTTGGACTTCTCAATAAATAAATGTTATTAGCCCTATTCAATGAATAAATGTTATTTCACATTTCTAATGAATAAATTCTATTTGAATTCCTCAATAAATAAATGTTATCAAACATATTCAATGAATAAATGTTATTTGAAGTTAATAACAGCATCTAGAAGAATAACGACCGTGCCACGGTAGCTCTAAATAGAGCGAACCCACGTCCATTGTGAAAGCCTTCATTGTGGCAATGAAAGTGCGAAGCTCTCTCCCTCCCATGAATGAGTATTAGAAAAGTTAAATTATAAATCATAAAAGTCTAGACGACTCCTAAAATAAGGCTCGATGACATATCTCTACACTTGAGAAGGTCGAATTCGGCCGCGCACATTCTCTCCCGTCCGTAGATCACAGAACGAGTGAATCGATATTAGCGCAATGTTCGATTTCGTACGCCATTTATCCACAACGTTATCTGCTGCGGTCCGTTCACTAGACTGTAACGACATGGATCGTAATATCCGGCCGCGTGCTTCGCATGTTTTATTTTGTACACATGGGCGTGTATTAAATTCCCCGTATTATTTTAGAGCAAATTAAAATAATTACACGTGTACGCTGCTGAACAAAAAAAACGGGCTTCAGACTCCCGCGTTTGAAAACGGGGCAAATGTGTATCGATTGCGATACGCGATGGGCGTCGAAGAACGTTCATTGGGATTGTTTTACAAAACACCTACACACACATGAACCTCTCTCGTTCGTGGAACTGTGTCTGGCTGATTTTTTCAACCTCCGTTTTTATGTGTTTTGATTTGGTTCACTGAGGCCTTTTCGCGTTTTTTGGCGAGGTCCGACGATGAATTCTAAACATATGTAGGTAATCAGCTGGCTTCGGATAACCGCTATTAAAAACATGTTCCAACTAGAGATAAGTAGGTACAGGAATTTTAATGTAACCTTCGTTTTTCCAATGTCATGTTGCTGTTGCTATTTAATAATGAATTGGATTGTTTTCGATCACTGGTAAATCCATTTTAATAGTGGCACACGGCATATCAACTTACCATTGAAATGTAATTCAAATAAACACTATTTCACAATGAATGAAATAACATTTATTCATTGAAATAACAAACATTTAATTATTGTGAAGTGTAAATAACATTTATTCATTCAACAGGTGAAATAACATTTATTCTTTGAACAGGACTAGTAACAATTATTTATTGAGATGTTTATATAACATTCGTTTATTTATTGAGATGTTAAAACAACATTTATTCAAGCAAAAAATGAAGTAACATTTATTCATCGCATGGAGCTAATGACATTTATTAATTGAGACGTCCAAGTAACATTTAATTAGTGAGAAGTTCAAATAACATTTATTCATTGAGATGTTCAAATAATATTTAATCACTGAGGAGTTGAAATCACAGTTATTAATTGAATAGGGACTATCTCATTACTGATTTATTTATTTATTTATTGGGAAGTTTAAATAACATTTGTTTATTTATTGAGATCTTCAAATAAGATTCATTAATTCAAAAAGTGAAGTAACATTTATTCGTTGAATAGGGGCTTATAAGATTGATTTATTGAGACGCCCAAATTTAATTAGTAAAAGGTTCAAATAGCATTTATTAAAGTTTGGCTATTTGCTTCTGAATACTGAAAATCTGCCACCTTCACCAACCAACAAATAAGCCTCTAATTATTCATTTTAAATCAACTGCAGTTGGTCTAATATTTTATTTGCTTTGTTAACGTTATCTGCGATAATCGCAGCGACGACTTTGGTTGAGACTTTCCCATGGTTTTTTAGGCGTCGCGATAATGGTTTGTTTTCGATCGCTGGTAAATCTATTTTAATAGTGGCACACGGCATATCAACTTACCATTGAAATGTAATTCAAATAAACACTATTTCACAATGAATGAAATAACATTTATTCATTGAAATAACAAACATTTAATTATTGTGAAGTGCAAATAACATTTATTCATTCAACAGGTGAAATAACATTTATTCATTGAACAGGACTAGTAACAATTATTTATTGAGATGTTTAAATAACATTCGTTTATTTATTGAGATGTTAAAACAACATTTATTCAATCAAAAAGTGAAGTAACATTTATTCATCGAATGGGGCTAATGGCATTTATTTTTTGATACGTTCAAGTAACATTTAATTAGTGAGAAGTTCAAATAATATTTAATCACTGAGGAGTTGAAATAACATGTATTCATGGAACAATTATTTATTGAGATGTTCAAATAACATTCGTTTATTTATTGAGATATTAAAACATAATTTATTCAATCAAAAAGTGAAGTAACATTTGTTCATCGAATAGGGTTAATGGCATTTATTTTTTGAGACGTCAAGTAACACTTAATTAGTGAGAAGTTCAAATAACATTTATTCATTGAACAGGGCTAGTAATAATTATTTATTGAGATGTTTAAATAACATTCGTTTACTTATTGAGATGTTATAACAACATTTATTCAATCAAAAAGTGAAGTAACATTTATTCATCGAATAGGGTAATGACATTTATTTTTTGAGACGTCCAAGTAACATTTAATTAGTGAGAAGTTCAAATAACATTTATTTATTTAAAAGTCCAAATAATATTTATTCAGAAATCCAAATAGCATTTATTTATTGAGAGTATTTGAAGTGCAGGGTACCTTGACTTCACTTGAAACAAAAGCACTTGGCTGAGAACGAGACTTATTGGCCAAGTTATTTAATTTCAAGCACTTGAAGTTAAGTAACTTGACTAATGAGACCCAGGCTTTACATGTTGCTATTGTTGAATTTTCTCAATTTTTCAATGTCCCTTGGGCTTCGACTGTGGAAGTTTGGCCACTCTGCCAATTAAAGGCCCCAAAAGTAGCCTCCAACTTCTAATTGATCTGTCCCTTCGGTACCATCACCTCCCATATTTCCAAATCAATCGGCTGTGTCATTCGGCGATATGAAGTGATTAATTATTTGTTTAATTTCGCTATCGCCGAACTTTCCAGTCGCAGACAAAAGAAATTTCGCAATTAACATTATCTGTCGCAATTAATTGGTCGCCAACGTCGGATCGGAGTAGACACATTCACGTTACACCACTTTAATAGGTCGTAATGTGCTATAAATAATCGAAAAAATCTTGGAATTTTTTCAGTTTATTCAATCCAAGGTCTGCGAAATCTAATTTTTGCAACGGACATTCCACACATCATTGACTTTAAAACTCCTAGACTGAATTAAATCGGATCTTTTTTTTTTGGCTTGCACCCATATCAACGATTTTTTTCGCTACAAAAAATCCCGAGGTAAACAGGCACAAGCCACCGATGGGTCGCGAAAAATCGAGTTGGTTGAACTAATTTCTGATCGTTAATTTTTACTCCTACGGTTAATAAGTTATTATAGTTTAATTCGATTTTAATTGAGACAATAAGTCGCGTAATGCGGCTCCCATTGCAAAACCCGACCGGTTCAAATACCTCTATTGAAAACAGTGTAAAAATAAATCATGCAGCCACTTCCTTCTCGATTACGCTGAAATAAATACATTCATTATTACCTGTATAATTTTATTATCAACGCTCCGGGGAAAACAAAACATTATCGCGACGCCTAAAAAACCATGGGAAAGTCTCAACCAAAATCGTCGCTGCGATTATCGCAGATAACATTAACAAAGCAAATAAAATATTAGACCAGTTGATTTAAAATGAATAATTAGAGGCTTATTTGTTGGTTGGAGAAAGTCGGCAAATTTTCAGTAGTCAGAAGTAAATGGCCAAACTTTAATAAATGTTATTTGAACCTTCCACTAATTAAATTTGGGCCTCTCAATAAATGCATTTTATAAGCCCCTATTCAACGAATAAATGTTACTGAAAAAAAAAAAAGTTCTTTCAACTCCTCAATAATAATTAAATATTGTTTAGATTTCTCAATGAATAAATGTTACTTGAACTTCTCAATAATTAAATGTTATTTGAACTTCTGAATAAATAAATGTTATTGGTCTTATTCAATGAATAAATATTATTTCAACTGCTCAATAATTAAATATTATGTGGACTTCTCAATGAATAAAATGTTATTTGAACTTCTCGATAATTAATATTTGGACTTCTGAATAAATAAAAGTTATTGGACCTATTCAATGAAAAAAAAAGTTCTTTCAACTCTTCAATAATCATTAAATGTTATTTGAACTCCTCAATGAATAAATGTTACTTGAACTTCTCAATAATTAAATTTTATCTGGATTTCTGACTAAATAAATGTTATTGGATCTATTCATTGAAAAAAACACGTTCTTTCAACTCCTAAATAATAATTAAATATTATTTGGACTTCTCAATGAATAAATGTTACTTGAACATCTCAATAATTTGGACTTCTGAATAAATAAATGTTATTTGAACTCCTCAATAATTAAATGTTATTTAGTATTCTCAATAAATAAATGTTATGAGCCCTATTCAACGAATAAATCTTATTTCAACTTTTTGATGAATAAAAATGTTATTTGAACTTTTCAATAATTAAACGCTATTTGAAGTTACAGCGGCCTATTTGCCAGTTGTTGAAAATGTCAAATTTTGAAAGCTGAAAACCGAGTGGACAGGCATTCTTCGACTTGTTATTAAACGAACCAAAAGGGATTTAATAACTTTGTTTGTCTGTGGGTTTCTTGTGCTATTTCGAAACTGGCGACTAAAACAATTAATTAGAAACATTCGGTAAACAAAATAATTTAAGCCATAAAAACAAAATTGCAAACTGCATAAAACCAACACAAACAAGTGGTTCCTTGTTCGGCGTGTACCCATTTATGCAACTTTGTGCAAACTTGTTTGACCAGTCGATGCGAATTTTTTTTCACTATTAATAGAAACAATCATTCAATGCACGTTTTATTAGCGTTATTGGGTCAATAAATTCCGATTGTAACCGAAAAAAACAGCAATGCGTTGCCGGGTAAATTATTGGGATCCACCGACTCGCGACACAATTTTAACGTTATTTTCTCTGAAATCGGGAAAATACTAATAAAAAATTGTCAACACATTTCGGGAGTGGGAGCCGGTAAATATGTTGTGTTGAGAAATGATGTTATTATTTTCCCCCTTGCAGTTTGACTGCGAGAATTCCGAACATGTCCGTTTTAAATCTCACATTGTGTTCATAAATAATACAAAAATAAAACGCTTATTTTCCTGACTTTAATTTGACCTTACTTCAGTTGTGAGCCAACGACTGGAAAGCTCCTCGGCAATAAAAATTTCCTGCAGCAACGGAAATTCGCAATTCCTGAGCCCAAATCAAGACCGTTTTTTATTTCAGTTCAATTTTTGCAAATACTTAAAATTCGACTTGAACAGACACTTTTGAAATACAGGGTGAGTTAAGTTAAGTAAGTTAAGATTGAGGGGAAAGTATGCAATTTGCATGTTACATCAGTTGAAGTTTACACTTTCGATTAGTGCTACAAGTTTTCCAAATCATTTTTATTTCAAGCCAAAAAAGTAAAACAAAGAGTTTCGGGTAAAATTTCCATGTTTGGTTTTTTATTTCAAAATTTTTCCAATTATTCGTAGCATTGTTAATTGTAATTTGATTCGTTAAAAAATTATTACTTTTTGAGATAAATCAAATTTAACATAAAGCACGAAAAATACTTTTATTTATGACTTTCCAACAATGGATAATACGGTCTACCACGTAACAATACCTGATGATCGACCCATAAAACTGAAGGCAACGGCGTTTTAGTTGTTGCCAGACCCGTATTCTTGAATTTGTGAGAAAAATAAAAAAAGTTTTTAATAGGTAAATATTAAGTTTATTTTATAAAAGATGCTCAAAGTGATGCCCCATTACCCATAAATTAAAAGCATTTCAAGCTTCTCCTCGACTGAGTATTGAAATGGCATGATTATACCTGAACTAAACACAAATGTTCACTATTCCACAAAACAAAGTTTTAATTTTCACTTTTTACCAACGATGTTTAAGTGTTGGAAGATTTGTTGCGAATGTGAATGTTTCTTTATTCACAAAGTGACCTAGGGTTGTGACCAGGGTTTTTAAACTTTGGGTGAATTAAGCAATTTATTTTATGGGAAGGTTCAATAACCGATAGGTATACTGACTTTGCAGACGGCAAAATTAAAACACAAAATTGTAGACAGATATACTAACGAAAATTAGAAACTGGTAAACGATTTTCTTATCAAGTTTAAAATCTAATATTGCAAAAATTATTTTTTATTATGATTATAATTACCTTGTAGCTGTTAGTTACGATGTTGTGAAGTTTTAAAGAAATAGCGAAGACCCTTATTCCGGTCCTGTAAAATGTAACGTTGTACTTTTTAACTTAAGTTTATGACTGTTATAAATAATCAGTCAAGTACCCAAAACCAATACCATTGTTAGGTGAATTGGTCAGCTTATGTCGTAAATCATTTAAAAAAATACCCTTTAATTCGAAAATGGCTTTATTTAATGAACCCAAATTACTAAAATTATTTCAATTACACTAAATTGTGTGAAAATATTTTACTGTTCGTACATAAAAAAAACTAATAAATTGAGCAATTAGTAATTGAAAGAAAGCCAAAATTTTACCTGATTAAAAAAAAAAGATTTTTTCTTGGTTTCTAATGAACCTTAATAATGTAAAATTACTCATGCAATTTATGAGAATTGACAAATTATTTTAAAGGCCTATTTTGCCACGGGCGGTAAAACTTAACTCACCCTGTACAGTCCGAACAGCGCCCAACATAATAAGCGATAACGCAAAAAGTTAAAGGACATATCTGTCCAATCCGACGAATTTACGACAGCGTCGGCCGGTGTTTTAACCTGGCCGTAATTTCGCCGCAACATTTTGTAAAACATAAAATTTTATGTCCAAACCCGTTACTCGCTTACTTCATGCGAGATCACTTACAAATGGATTTGCATACGGTCTCGAGAAACGATTTTTATGAGTGGTCCGAAAAGGTTTCTTGTACGTTTTAATCATAAAAAGCTCCCATGCAAATAAAGTTCGATTACGCGGAACGCTAACGATAAGACTAACCGTAACTTTTCCGCATTCATAACCCGTGCTCTTTGCATGCCATTCGAATGTTCCAGTCGTTTATAATGCACTGGAAACATGTGTAGCGGGTGAGCTGCGATCTCGCAGGTCAAGAATCAACTTTCAAACGTCAAATTTATTTCAATAACATTTTTTTTCCAATCACTAAGGTGAAAATCACATTTTCTACTTAATTCTAGGAGGAAAATTGCAGTTTTCCTCACTAGTGAATAAAAGAAATTTCAACAGTCAAATAATTTAGTGAGGAAAGGCCGTTACACAACCTGTTTTGCATTACAATGTACTATTTATGCATTTTATTTAATAGACGAATTTATGAAAACATATTTTATGAGCCAAGTACTTTAGTACGCATGTTGTTGCACTAGAAACATATGTAGCGAATGAGCTGGGTTTTTGCGGGTCAAACGACAAATTTATTTGAAAACATTTTTTTCTAACGTCAAATGTGAAAATCACATGCTTTTACTTAGTTCAAGAGGAAAGTTGACATTTTCATCACTAGCGAGCAAAGTAAACTGTAACTGTCACTTTAGAATTGTCAAATAATTTAGAATGGTTACAAATGAGAGTTATGCAACACAAGGGAGGAAAGGGTCATTACAAAACTAGTTTTACAATGAATCTTTTAACTCACTTGTATTATAACGTACTATTTATTCGTTTTATTTAGTAGATAAATTTATGAAAACATATTTTATGACCTAAGTACTTTAATTAGCAGGGTATGAACGCATAATTGGTGTAGCATTTAAAAAAATAATAATTATGGGCTGTGATAATTGAAAAAAAAATAATTATGATCGGATGTAGATAACAGGAACATTTAATGGGCCGCGATCCATCATTGTTGAGTCACATTGCACGTTATTCCTCAGTCGAGAGTGAGATCCGCACCGTACTGATAAATAAACTTCACCTTGCAATTATGTACTTACTTCAGACCTCATTATTTCTTTTTTAACTTAATTTCATCGACAGTTTCAAGCTTAATTTTATTTAATTCATTTTAATTTTTAAGTTTCTAGCTATTAGTTATTGGGTAGACATGAAATTGATTCATTCTCTTTACTTTCTTCTGATATTAGTTTATTTTTACTCCGCCATTGTTTTTGAATACCTAATTTCACTTATAATCTTAGATGTTGTCCTTTTTGGAAATTTAAAAATGAGTGTCTTGAATTAGATAATATTGTTATTTTTTCTTTGGAAAAAACTTTGAATATTAAATTTACAATAAGATCTTGAACTCGAAGCCAAATTACCAATCCGTTTTGGTGGATTAGGTATAAGGTCTATAACTGATATTTCCTCGTCTGCCTTTTTGTCTTCTATATTTTCTAATTCTGAACTTATTATGTCCATTCTACCTTCTAGTTTTTCTAATTTTGAAATTACATCCCTTAACGAGGCTGTTGATTATTGGAAGGAAATTTCTAATTCGTCTTTACTTCCAAAAGAGCTTTCTATTCAAAGAAATTGGGACTTACCTATCTGTGAAAAAATATTTCAAAATTCATTATCTTTATCAAATATCACTCAAAAAGCTATCTTATTAGCTGGATCTGAACTTGAATCTGGAGTTTGGCTTGAAGCTCTTCCATCTTGTAAATTAGGTACTCTTTTAGAAAAAAACTTTTTACAAATTGCAATTTCACTTAGATTGGGCATCAATTTCTGTCATCTTCATATCTGCTCGTGAGGTTCTTCTGTACACTCGTTGGGTCATCATGGTTTATCGTGCATTAAAAGTGCTGGTAGACTCTCTCGTCACAGCTGTATTAATGACATTATTAAACGTGCTTTCTCTTCTGCCAACATCCCTTGTATCCTTGAACCTAGTATTCCGAAGGATGATGACAAACGTCCAGATGGTATTACAGTTATTCCATGGAAAGTAGGTAAATCTTTAGTTTGGGATTTTACTTGTACGGTTACACTTGTCCTTTCTCATTTGACTGATTCTTCATTTTCTGCAAGATCTGCTGCACACTTGGCAGAAAATCTTAAGAAAAAAAAATATAAGTCAATTTCTGATGATTATTTTTTCGTCGCCTTCGCTGTGGAAACTTTGGGTTCTTGGAGTGCTGCCCTTTCTCTCCTTGAAGATTTGGGGAGGCGTATTGTTCAAACAACGGGAATTCCTCAAGCCAAAACATATTTGAAGCAACGAATAAGTTTGGCTACACAGAGAGGCAACGTTGCTAGTGTTCTTGGTACAGCTCCACTTTCTTCTTCTTTTAATGAGTTATTTTATTTATTCTATTTGTTTTTAAAATTAATTAATTAATTATGTTATGTTAAGTTGTGTTCAATTTATATCATTTAATTGTACTTTGTAATTATATAGAACACATCGACAGGCGTGGCCTAATCGGTGACGTATGTGTCCATCTAAGGATTTAAGGATTTTGAAATTGGTAAAATGAGAGACAAGAATCACCATTTTCTTGGTCTTTTATGACTGTACGTTTATACACAAGATTACCTAAAACATATCTAAAAAATTACAAGATTGATTGTCTTTTACTTATCTACAGATCGGATGTGCAATGTTATGGTACGAGCCGAATCAGCTGCCAGTCGAGTTGTGACGAATTTAAGAAAACAAATTCATGAGTAGAGAATGACAGAATACATACATTATAACCAGTCAGGTTCCAATCGATATCCTCGCTTTCAGGCGCAATTTTTTTTAACTGGGGGCCGGCTGCGGCGGTACAAAAGGCTTCCACCTAAGGCACGTGGGATCGACTTCCTTGAGCAGCGACCCCCTGCGTTTGACCCTCTCGACGTACTCGTCCAGAACATCCTGTTTTTTGAGGATGATGTGTTTGCCCTTCCAGTACTTCATCATCCCCAAGGCCTGCAGCGTGGAAACGATGTCGTACGAGTGTATGGCCATTTCTTGGCTGATATCTTTGACGGATAGGGTGATGCCGGCCCTCGAGCACAGATAGCCCAGCAGCACGTCCTTCCAGTACGACCTGTACGATATCAGCCCTAAATCGCTGAGCGGCTTTTCGGGCGATCCGATTTTACCCTCCACTCTCGTCAGCAGGTAGCCTGCAACGAAAAATGTAGGTCAAAGGTTTGCGGAAACAACTTTTAATACGCATCGGGGTGTGTGCGATTTTGCATAAAGCGTGGGGTCGGGAAATTTAAATAAACCTTTCGGCGGAAAGGTCCGCAGACGCTGCTTGAAATTCATGCCGGCGGAACTAGAAATTCCTTACAAAAGCTCAAACACTAAATTGGAATTTATGCCAAACGGTAGTCGGAATAAGAACGAAACGATTATTTTTTTCAACGTTTTATTATTATTATATCAACCTTTGTGGGGAAGAACAGCACGTTTGTAGTTGAAAAAATAGTACACGTCCCACGGTGCAGATTATTACATTTATTACAACTTTATTATTTATTACAACTTGAGTCGTCTCTACACAGAACAGTTATTTTTTATAAAAAAAACATCTGCCGTACCAACGAAAAATTACTTGATTATTAGGCGTTAATTGGAGAGTTTGCGAAAAACTTTCTCGTCCCAATAAAATCAACGATGTGTCGTCTTTTGCCCACTCTTCTCCAATTTTCTGGAAATTTCTCCCGGCTCGGCTTTCTGTGGTTACACGGCGACTGCGACCTTCTAAATACGTCAATGATTTTGCACTTGAAAAACCATTGACGTAGACGCGCCACTGCGATTTTTCTATTCAAACAATTGTCGCATTCAAATTAACATAATCGACGCCGACATCAAACAAAACGCCAATTAAGGCCGCTCCACCCTAAAGATTGTCGACAAATGCAATTTACTTGTATTGCTTTGGCGTACGCCGAAATACAGGCAACACTTCAGACTTTTTTATAAGCCAGACGTCACCATAATTACCGTAAATTGCAGTGGATTATAGGTCTGTGTGTAACAATGAAAGCGGCTTTCGAGGGGTTGCATTCCAATATACCTGTTCAACAGATGCGAAAATTTTTGTATCTTCAATTTAGAACGATATAATTTAAAGTAAAATAATAATAAGCAGAATTTGTTAAATTTAACAATTTTATTTACTTATTGTTAGTGAAGAAGTTTTGTTATTACTGCCTGTTACTCTGCAGTGTTTTAATTTACGCCAAAACGTGTTAGTATGTTGATCCCGGGTATTTTTGTCAACGTAATTTATATTTATATCGTAAATCGTTTTTAAAAATCGATTTTCAGCCGTTTCAAATTCTATGAATGACATAGAATATCATCTATCTCCATATCACCATAATCAGAAACTTTATTTTGAAATGTACGCGTTCTTTTAATAATTTTGCGGTTACTGTATTTTTTTTTTTCAATTTGTTACAATATGCGAACAAACAGATAATGGAATGCAGCTGACTGTAGTTAAAATTTTAGGCCAAATAACCTGTCTGAAGAAAGGTTGTATTATCGAACGTCATAAAATTTTATTACTTATTCTAGTAAATTCTGTTCAGAACTCGGAACAGATGTTGAATTTCGTATTCGAAACGACTAACATTTATTAATAAATTAAAACACAATGAGTAAAAGATTAACCCCTTAAGGCACAGTTTATGTTTACAGAAAATTGGACCGCGTTATGCACAACCTGACCAAGCGCCAAATTGATATTTTGAAAATTAGCTTTCCATCTAACGTATAATGATTTACCTACAAAAAAATTAAGTTGACGTAAAAATCTATTTCTTACTAACAAGTCAAAAATTAGATTCCATTAACAATAACATTATAAGTCGTACCCTACAAGTTAATTAATTTTAAAATTACAATTTAAGCTTAATTTTTAAATTTCACATTTTTTTGACATAACCCCTTAACGCGTAGTGTTTTTTTTTTACAGAAAATTGCAGTTTTAGCTTATTATAAGTTATTACCACTACAGCCTATTTTTAAATTAATGTGGGATAAAAAAGCTAAACAATTTTTTTGGAAAGAAATTATAATTTAAGCTCATTCTCATTCATTTATTTAAAGGGGTCTTCACGAGCGATTTTTAAAATTTATATGACCTTAGAGTTGATATCCTATTAAGTTAATGTAAATAATAAAGATTAAAATTGTCCAAGACTAAAAAATAATTTATAGTAAAAAAACTTTTTCAATAAAACAACCTTTTATTAAATTGTACGCCTTTGTTTTTAATCCTTTAGATCAATATCAAAATTAGTTTTAAATTTTTACTACGTCTTAATAAAAGCTTGTTTTTTTTTAAATCTTTACTATAAATTATTTCAAATATACTGTTTGAAAACGAAGCCTGGTTTTAAAAGTATTTCGGGTATTATTGCTGTTAAAGTATCTCTGCTGGGAACCCATAATCATCTGCTGAGACATTGTAAATCTTTTTGACGTAGCTCTGTACGATGAAGTATCGACCTCCCTTTCAAAATTAAAAAAAGGTTTTACTTGTATTGAAAATCTTAGGGTGGAACGCCGTTAACTAATTTTGAGGCTCTAGCAAAACGACGATCTGGTTATTCAGAAGGAAAACAAAATTCTTTGATCTTCACAAAAAACGCTTGTTGTTCGGCCATACGAATTGTTGTTTTGAGCTTTTCGTGTTTGCCAGCAAAGCTTTCTTTAAAGGCCACCAAAAACGTCGAGCTAAAAAACTTTTTAATCACCAGAAACGATAAGACACCAATATGCGAATTTTGTAGTTGAAAAAATAGTATACGTCCCACGGTTCGAATTTATTTACCGATCCGCCGATTTATCATTAAAAAATGTGAAACTTCAGACCACTTGTGAACTCGAGGACGAGCAAGATAGGATGATCAATTTCGTGCGGTCTGAAACTTTTCCAGCCAAATATAGACAGAATCAATAAGTTCGGTATAAATAGGCGGTAATACAATCCCTTGTTCTCTTTTCTTCGAATTCGGGAAGGTTGCAATCCGTCGATTCGTGTGATCGCACGCAAATGGTGACGAGTTCATCAATTTCGTAGTCAGTCAGACTGCAAATGGCACCAAATCCGCGGCGACATACCAAACTTTTATGGTCGGCAACTAACTACCCAAAGAATGTCGGATTCGACGTTTCGCTCGTCTGAATTTTTGGCCAATGGCAAATGCATTCCGAATTTCGCCCGGAATTCAGTCATTTAAAAATACTGCCTCCTTTTGACTAACGCTCGACGAATTCACACCGAATTAGAGGAATTCAATTTTTTTCGAGAACTTCCCGATTTCAATATTATTTCTGGAAAACCTTTGCATACTTATGAAGTGATACGGTTCTGGCGCCGTTTCAACTGGGCCTTGAAGTGGCAAAATATTTTTCAAATCACAAAATGCAATATTTACAGGATTCTCCCATGAAATGAAATTAGCGATAAGGACTATCTGAAATTAATCCCTTTTTTCGAGAGTCGTTCAGATTGTTATACTTGTTATACAGGTAGCCCTCGGTTTACGCCGCAGTTCCGTTCTTACAAAAGCCGGCGCAAATCGAATTGGCGTAAAAAGAACCCATATTTACAGTGATGTATAGGGTTAGGTTCTACATAAGTGAAAAAGAAGCAAATCATTTTATTTATTAATACAATATAATGCAAAATACATATACACCTATCCCCCGATTTACACGCAAGATTGTTTTTTATAGGCAAAACCGTGTAAACCGAAAACAACGTCATTTATTTAACGTAATTTTTTTAATAAGATATTTTGAAAAATTAAAATAACAGTTCATTAATAAAATAACAAATATACAGCGCGAACCAGTCAAATGGAATAAATTCAGTATCTCAATTATTGTGAATATTTATAAAAAATCCCGTTTATGACATGATATCCTGCAAAGTAAAAATTTCATCCCTAAATTCAACTCCCTTCGAGTGACAGTTTCAACCCCCAAATTTTTAAATAGGAAGTAGGGGTTTGTGATACCTCATTTGAAAGGTTTCTTCATGCTCTATTAAAAACTGCTATGGTTTAAAATTTTATTGCGAAAAAAATTGTAAAAAAGTTACAAAAAATAATTGTTTATCGCTAACCAGTAAATATGAACTTTAAAAAATTCTGATTAGTAAAAACACAATGATGTACACTTTTCTACTGGCACAAATTTACTGCAGTAATTTACGTGAATACGTAGGAAGTTTTATTGTGCATACAAAACGGGGAATCACCAATATGTATAAGCAAGTGAACGGAGTTTTAAAATGATTGTAGAAATACGTACTCATCTGAAATATTCATTTTTACCATTTTATTTTGAATTCGTTATTTTAAAAACCGTGTAAAAGCAAAATCGTGTAAAAAAAAATCGTGTAAATCGGGGGATAGGTGTATTATAAATTTAATTCTTGAAATGTATTTTAAGATAAAATGAAGTGAAATGTTTTTATTAAAAAATATTAAGAAAAACAAATAAAATTTCAGTTTCGGATATTTTACATTTTTTGGAAAAAAGAATTCACAACGTCGCGGATCAACACTGAAACGAAAATCAGTCTAACATAGGAAGAATCGGTGAATCACCCAATTATGTACACGGCGAAACAGTGAATTCCACAGCGGCGTTATTGTGAATCGGCGTAAATTGAGCCGGCGTAAATCGAGAGCTACCTGTACTTGATTGTTATATTTATTTTATAATGGTCAAAGTAGTGAAAACCAATGTATTAAAAAATAGTAGGTCTAAATCTAATATGGGGATATATAATTTTATATGTGGCCCGCGGAGTTATGCTGCATTTCCAAAGTGGCCACCACTGCCATAAGGTTAACTTCGCGGGATACTAACGAAGTTGATACCCAATTAACGTGGACGGATTCCGTTACCCCTGATATTTAAGGGAAAGAATCAGGAATTTTTTTCTGGTCTACCGAACAAGAGCTTCCACTAATAAATAAAGTAACCTTGAAAAGGACCTTTTTATTTCTGAGTCGGGAAAAGAACTGGGGTAAATTACATCGGGGGATGAACGAAAAAAAAAAACAGATTCCTTTCATATGCGAAAAAGCTCGACGCGAGGGTGATGATACTGCAAATTTTTCCTAAAGCTCCCTGAATGACTGAACGACTTGTGGGCACAATACAATCTCCAATTAAGCTCCGCTCTCAAAACCGAGCGCATACAGTAGAAACCGGTTAATAGAATCAACCGCTTATTGGAGCTTAGGTTTAATATTATGATTTTTGACAGCTGCTTATTTACGAAACGTCAGCCTGTCTCACCAATGTCTCTTCGTTATCGTCAGTTAGTTCGGATTGTTACGTTGCAATGTGCAGGTCAGTTTCAGTTGTTTTATGCATGTTTTACCGCCGTGTAATCAAAGCATTGCGCCAATAACATTGCGATTATTTTAAATTAATTCCTATTCATGTTAACAAAGCAGTTTCTTCAGAAAGCTCGTCAAAAAAATAGGTTTTTACAGAACCACCGCTTAATAGAATCATGAGACGTGATCCAATTAAGCGAAATCTACTGTAATAATTGCAAAATCGGCTAAAAACCGACGAAAGTATGTGCATTCATCGAATTTCCTTACAATCTCGAAATAGTACGTTGCGATTGTAATGCGGTATGTATTGAGCAGTGATTACGGGGCGATCCCACTACGAGACGGTAATACGCCTGGGGGGAAGGGGGAGTGTGTTGACCTCGGCCGGTCGATAGTGGCGTCTGGCGCCGGCACGAGGCCCCGTACTCGCGTCGCGGCGGCGTCAATGAATGACGTTACTTGCGACGCCACGCCCTAATTTAATATGCGGCCCAAACAGCGGCGGCTCCGCCAATTAAACAGACACCTAATTACTTACTTCGCAGTTTCAGTTGCGACCACGGTTTTTTTTTAACAAAAAAAAAAAAAAAACTTCTCTTTGATAAACTTTTCCGAAACTATTTTGTATTTTTTTTTTTTGATAATCAGAACAGATTACCATAAATTTTATAAAATAAAACACTATAGACATTATTAAAATCGTTAGGAAGTATTTAATTAATGTAATTTCAACATTTCATAATTCGTTTTTAATTAATTGAAACTTTTATGTATCGTGCACCTGTCACAAGCTAAAAGAAACTACCCAAAATCTACCAAAATCGCATCAAGAAACTTCCCTAAATTCTTTCTTAAGGTTGACGTAGTTTATTATCAATTGGTCAGCATAAAAAAATGTCCCTGTATGTAAAATTATTATTTTAAACAAGAATTTGTGTCAATAGCTGGTCACATTTTGTTACAATCAATTGGCCCAGAAAAACCTTCAAATAATAATACTACTTGGGAAAACTTTCGATATTGACTAATGTGGATTTTAATATTTCAGACGAGTCGAGTCGCTCACGAACTTCACTCATTGTAATTTCATGCCGTGTTCGCATTTAACCCATTTTTCAACTTTTAACGACCGCAGGACACTTTTAACGAACAAGAAATATTATCTCGCTTCCATCGAACATTTTTTATTACTTTTTAAAACATAAATAAAAAAGAAACGAAGATAAAGAAAAATAAACGTTCGCACTTGAATTTGTTACTTGCCACTTGGATTCAAAATTTGTCACTTGATCATAAAAAAAAAATAACGAAACGCCAAGAAAATAAATAATAAATTCAAGCGGCGAATATTAAATTCGAGTGAAAAATATCAAGTTCAAGTGGCGAATATTAAATCCGAGTGAAAAATATTAAATTCAAATGGCGAATACTGAAATTCGAGTGAAAAATATTAAATTCAAATGGCGAATATTAAATCTGAGTGAAAAATATTAAATTGAAATGGTAAATACTAAGTAATAATTAAGTAATTAAGTTAAGTAATTTACAAGTTCTAGGAAATAAAATAAAAGAAGTGCACATAATGACAATAACTCAAATAGTTTTTTAAAATGTTTTGAAGTGTTTTCAAAAGTTTTTTAAAATGTTTGTGTCAAATGTAAATGTAATGTAGTTTATAAAAATGTGACGAGGAATAAAACATTCCAAAATAGAAAAAGAAAAAAAAAGAAGATATGGAATAAGGAACAAAAATCGACACGTAAGTCATACTTAGGTAAATACTAAATTCGAGTGAAAAATATTAAATTCAAATGGCGAATATTAAATCTGAGTGAAAAATATTAAATTCAAATGGGGAATACTAAAATTCGAGTGAAAAATATTAAAATCAAATGGCGAATATTAAATCTGAGTGAAAAATATTAAATTCAAATGGTGAATACTAAATTCGAGTGAAAAATATTAAATTCAAATGGCGAATATTAAATCTGAGTGAAAAATATTAAATTCAAATGGTGAATACTAAAATTCGAGCGAAAAATATTAAGTTCAAATGGCGAATATTAAATCTGGGTAAAAAATATTAAATTCAAATAGTGAATACTAAAATTCGAGTGAAAAATATTAAGTTCAAGTGGCGAATATTAAATCTGAGTAAAAAATATTAAATTCAAATGGCGAATACTAAATTCGAGTGAAAAATATTAAATTCAAATGGCGAATATTAAATCTGAGTGGAAAAATATTAAATTCAAATGGTGAATACTAAAATTCGAGTGAAAAATATTAAATTCAAATGGCGAATATTAAATCTGAATGAAAAATATTAAATTCAAGTGACACATATAAAATCCTATTGGAAACTATCAAATCAAATCAAATTTGTCACTTGATCATAAAAAAACAAGGAAACGCCAAGAAAATAAATAATAAATTCAAGCGGCGAATATTAAATTCGAGTGAAAAATATTAAGTTCAAGTGGCGAATATTAAATCTGAGTGAAAAATATTAAATTCAAATGGCGAATATTAAATTCGAGTGAAAAATATTAAATTCAAGTGACAAATATCAAATCCTATTGGGAAATGTCAAATCTAAGTAAAAAATATGAAATCCAAGTGGCAAATATTAAAGATATTAAATCCAAGCGGCAAATTGAAGCGAACCGTTGATGATTTCGAACAACAACGATATTATAAAAAGCCGTTAGATCAATAAGGTCGCAATTATTTCAATCCGCCAGCAAAAATGCAAAAACCGAACATAAAATTTGCTATTTAAATCAGCATTATCCAACGGCGACGGTTACTCTCATTAATATTAAATACCCCAACGCATAAATAAACCCCAATAAAAAATCTCTCATTACAAAGGGCCTGCATGCAATTTAATACACCTAACAACATTAAAATTCGTTCACAATAAATTAACGACAGATTTTTATTGAAAAATGATCGACGTTCGGAGGGGGGGAGTGCGTATACGCAATGTTTACAGGTAGTGGTGGAGCTGTTGGGGTATTCACCCTGGTAGTTGGGGCAGGTCAGGACGCAGACGGATCCATACGCAGAGGCCTCTGACCCGGCGAGACTGGCATGGGGTTGGCCACGCTCAGTCTGTGCAACTTGCTATACTCCCGAACAACCCTTCACAATACCTCTCTCCGGTGCAGAAGACGCCGTTATCTTTACAGTCGGGAAACTCCTAACGTACGAGAGACGAATAAATTCCAAACGGGAAAAATTCGCGAAAAAACGAGATTTAGTACCGCCGCTGCCACGCCCTTTCAATTGAGATAATGCCAGCTCTTCAAACCGAGTTACGACGCAGCATAAACTCGGCTTCCTGAAACTTAACCTTTCGCAATACATCATCCTCGCCCTGTTACTGTTTCAACGCTTGTAACCAGTAATCATTTCTATATGAAGAGTGGACTTTTATTATCGCCGGCGATTAAAAAACTGCTCATTTTATATCTGGGTGTTAAATTACAAATTTTCTTGTGGCAGGTGTTCGAGGATTTTATTTCTGCAGGTACTTAAAGTTGAAGGGTCATCAACTAATCTATAAATACATAATGGGAATTTGTTAGCTATCATTTTATTGCATGTCAGGCTTTCAAATGTCACAAGTACTTGCGATTATTTATTTATTAACAATTCCGTTCATTGTAACCGACAAGGTGTCACTTAAAAATAAACTTGTTGCATTACTGCCACTTACTACAAATTTTGTTAAGTAGATGGCAACACTGCAACGCAATAAAACTGGCCCGGGCTAAGTTAGTGGTGATTTCCCAGAAAATAAATAAGAATACGAAATTTTGTCAGGATCGAACCTTAATCCTTTCATGGAACTGTTTGCTTGTACAAGAACATCTGCTTCCAACAAACTTCGGTTACAAACTGCTTTACAAAATCGCCACAAGCAAAAGTTTGTGTTCCCAGAACTTGCAAAACTTGAATACTAATTTTTCCTAATAAATTCACAAACCGGAAATTTTTGTTTGTAGTTACAAATCAAAACGGGGACTTTTTCTGAACGTGTTGCTTTAACATTTTTTTTTTTTGCGCCCATACCTAGACAGTTACAAGTCGTACCTTAATGATACCCATTAAGATACAAAATTTTCATTAAGTTACAAATTTATAACCAATGGAAATGCAACATTACTAATATTCGGTCAATATCAAGTATTGCCATGAGGATGGGTGGATCGAAAATTTATCAATTTTGAATTCAATTGAATGCAGCCAAACCAACAATTTACTAAATATTGCTGCATCAACATCAACAATAACATCCACCAATATTAATACAAAAGTGCCGCAGCTGCATTTTAATAATAATTGCACCATCAATAATATAACTATAAATCAAAAAGAATAATTGTGAAATTTCCTTTTTTTGTTAATTAATTAATTTTCAGATATCGATACCTCAGTTCTATGTTGTAACAACTAAAAAAACTCATTTTTGTGTTGAGCACATCATTCAAAAGGAAAAAGTGTATTTTATTCAATTCAAAAGAGTTACAAGTCAATTTTCAAAATTCGTTTGTAGATGACCCACAAAACGAAATTTTGTGCAAAGTTCAATAGTGCAACAATTCAATTTTTTTTTGTAAATTTTCAGAAGTGTAAGTGTTATTAAGGCAATCATAAATGAATAATTATTAAGTATGGCAATTATTATCCGTAAATTCCTTAGCACAAAAAAGTTATAGTAAAGTCAAGAAAACTATTATTTTTTTTAAAATGTGATTATCTCAAAACTTGAATTTTTGACTTGTTACATTATAGAACTGAGGTATCGATATGTTTGTGTTTTTTTTTACAAGTTTAATACATTTAATACATTTTGAAAATAAAGCGCTTGTTTTTTAAAATTATGACGTCGTAGAAAAAATAGTGTATGCAACTCACATTTAATGGCTATTAAGCCACTCATATTCATACTCGTGTCTTAATAGCTATCATTAAATGCTCATTGCATAATATACTATTATTAACAATTTCGTTTATTGCAAGCGACAAGGTGTCACTTAACAATAAACTACAAATTTTGTTAAGTAGATGGCAACACTGGAAGGCAATAAAACTGGCCCGGGCTAAGTTAGTGGTGATTTCCCAGAAAATAAATAAGAATACGAAATTTTGTCAGGATCAAGCCATAATCCTTTCATGGGACTGTTTGCTTGTACAAGAACATCTGTTTCCGACAAACTTGGGTTACAAACTGCTTTACAAAATCGCCACAAGCAAAACTTTGTGTTCCCAGAACTTGCAAAACTTGAATACTAATTTTTCCTAATAAATTCACAAACCGGAAATTTTTGTTTGTAGTTACAAATCAAAACGGGGACTTTTTCTGAACGTGTTGCTTTAACATTTTTTTTTTTTGCGCCCCTACCTAGACAGTTACAAGTCGTACCTTAATGATACCCATTAAGATACAAAACTTTCATTAAGTTACAAATTTATAACCAATGGAAATGCAACATTACTAATATTCGGTCAATATCAAGTATTGCCATGAGGATGGGTGGATCGAAAATTTATCAATTTTGAATTCAATTGAATGCAGCCAAACCAACAATTTACTAAATATTGCTGCATCAACATCAACAATAACATCCACCAATATTAATACAAAAGTGCCGCAGCTGCATTTTAATAATAATTGCACCATCAATAATATAACTATAAATCAAAAAGAATAATTGTGAAATTTCCTTTTTTTGTTAATTAATTAATTTTCAGATATCGATACCTCAGTTCTATGTTGTAACAACTAAAAAAACTCATTTTTGTGTTGAGCACATCATTCAAAAGGAAAAAGTGTATTTTATTCAATTCAAAAGAGTTACAAGTCAATTTTCAAAATTCGTTTGTAGATGACCCACAAAACGAAATTTTGTGCAAAGTTCAATAGTGCAACAATTCAATTTTTTTTTGTAAATTTTCAGAAGTGTAAGTGTTATTAAGGCAATCATAAATGAATAATTATTAAGTATGGCAATTATTATCCGTAAATTCCTTAGCACAAAAAAGTTATAGTAAAGTCAAGAAAACTATTATTTTTTTTAAAATGTGATTATCTCAAAACTTGAATTTTTGACTTGTTACATTATAGAACTGAGGTATCGATATGTTTGTGTTTTTTTTTACAAGTTTAATACATTTAATACATTTTGAAAATAAAGCGCTTGTTTTTTAAAATTATGACGTCGTAGAAAAAATAGTGTATGCAACTCACATTTAATGGCTATTAAGCCACTCATATTCATACTCGTGTCTTAATAGCTATCATTAAATGCTCATTGCATAATATACTATTATTAACAATTTCGTTTATTGCAAGCGACAAGGTGTCACTTAACAATAAACTACAAATTTTGTTAAGTAGATGGCAACACTGGAAGGCAATAAAACTGGCCCGGGCTAAGTTAGTGGTGATTTCCCAGAAAATAAATAAGAATACGAAATTTTGTCAGGATCAAGCCATAATCCTTTCATGGGACTGTTTGCTTGTACAAGAACATCTGTTTCCGACAAACTTGGGTTACAAACTGCTTTACAAAATCGCCACAAGCAAAACTTTGTGTTCCCAGAACTTGCAAAACTTGAATACTAATTTTTCCTAATAAATTCACAAACCGGAAATTTTTGTTTGTAGTTACAAATCAAAACGGGGACTTTTTCTGAACGTGTTGCTTTAACATTTTTTTTTTTTGCGCCCCTACCTAGACAGTTACAAGTCGTACCTTAATGATACCCATTAAGATACAAAACTTTCATTAAGTTACAAATTTATAACCAATGGAAATGCAACATTACTAATATTCGGTCAATATCAAGTATTGCCATGAGGATGGGTGGATCGAAAATTTATCAATTTTGAATTCAATTGAATGCAGCCAAACCAACAATTTACTAAATATTGCTGCATCAACATCAACAATAACATCCACCAATATTAATACAAAAGTGCCGCAGCTGCATTTTAATAATAATTGCACCATCAATAATATAACTATAAATCAAAAAGAATAATTGTGAAATTTCCTTTTTTTGTTAATTAATTAATTTTCAGATATCGATACCTCAGTTCTATGTTGTAACAACTAAAAAAACTCATTTTTGTGTTGAGCACATCATTCAAAAGGAAAAAGTGTATTTTATTCAATTCAAAAGAGTTACAAGTCAATTTTCAAAATTCGTTTGTAGATGACCCACAAAACGAAATTTTGTGCAAAGTTCAATAGTGCAACAATTCAATTTTTTTTTGTAAATTTTCAGAAGTGTAAGTGTTATTAAGGCAATCATAAATGAATAATTATTAAGTATGCCAATTATTATCCGTAAATTCCTTAGCACAAAAAAATTAAAGTAAAGTCAAGAAAACTATTATTTTTTCTAAAATTTGATTATTTCAAAACTTGAATTTTTGACTTGTTACATTATAGAACTGAGGTATCGATATGTTTGTGTTTTTTTTTTACAACTTTAATACATTTAATACATTTTGAAAATAAAGCGCTTGTTTTTTAAAATTATGACTGGTCGTAGAAAAAATAGTGTATGCAACTCACATTTAATGGCTATTAAGACACTCATATTCATTACGACACTCGCCTACGGTCGTATCGTAATTCTCTTACTCGTGTCTTAATAGCTATCATTAAATGCTCATTGCATAATATACTATTATTAACAATTTCGTTTATTGCAAGCGACAAGGTGTCACTTAACAATAAACTACAAATTTTGTTAAGTAGATGGCAACACTGGAAGGCAATAAAACTGGCCCGGGCTAAGTTAGTGGTGATTTCCCAGAAAATAAATAAGAATACGAAATTTTGTCAGGATCAAGCCATAATCCTTTCATGGGACTGTTTGCTTGTATAAGAACATCTGTTTCCGACAAACTGGGGTTACAAACTGCTTTACAAAATCGCCACAAGCAAAAGTTTGTGTTCCCAGAACTTGAATACTAATTTTTCCTAATAAATTCACAAACCGGAAATTTTTGTTTGCAGTTACAAAACAAAACGGGGACTTTTTCTGAACGTGTTATTCTAACATTTTAAAATTCCTTGTTGGCACTGAGTCCATTAAATTTACTTATCAAGATGAGAACAAATTAGACAGCAAATGCACAACCACAAGCTGCACATGCGAGTTGTTCCATCAACCTCAACAGAACAAACGTATTCGTAGGTAATTACACCGGCAACATCTGCCGCAATTGACGAACGGTGCGCCACAGTAGCAATAAAGACGTATTGGAAGTGCAGCTAATTAAATTGCAAATTAACGAATCAAAGGCAACGTTTCAGACAAAGTGCAATAAATAATTCAAGCAAAGAAATTTCATCAATTAAAACTTCCATGTTTGCCGGCTGAGTGAGGTGAAACGTCCTGCGTTCAATGCGGCAAAAAGGACTCCGGAACATTTGCCGGACAACACGGCCAGAACAAACTTTTAATTAGAATTAATTACGGTTTCAATTAAAATTCTGTTAATGCAGCCGTTTTGAAATTTTAACGATAACTATCCTCATTAAACGGCGTCCAAACGGATTTCTTCAATTTTAATAATTTCAAACGGCTGTTTTATTATATTAATAGAGCAAAATGATTAATGAATCCGAATCAAAAATGCATCGAGTAAATTTCCGGTGGGTATTTAACGTTTCAATCAGGGCCGGGTCAAGTTTGACGCTAAATGGTTTCAATAAATCTCGAACAGCGGGAGCCGAATTGAAAACGACTTGTGAAACTTTTTCTCGCTTCTGGCTTTCCGTGTCACAAATTTGTCAAATTCGGTCAGAAGAGTGTTAATTAACTAATCGATCGCTTCGAATCAAAGGTGTCCTTATCGGGAGGATTCATTTAATGATCTTTGTTTGTGGAGTTCTCTAGTTCAGGACCATTTTCGTGGTTTTATGGTGATATCGTTCACTTTTATTGCCGAAAGGATCCAATCTAATCTCCCCGAATCTCTTTCGCAAAGCTAACATACTTGGTTTCTACTCCTTTTTCAGGTTATATATCAGAAAACGTCCATTGTAATTCAAAAAGCGTCAACTATAATTCAGGATTTTATAAAAGAGGATCAAGCATTTATTTTTTGATACAGGATTGTTTAATCTAAATTACAATTGACGTCCATTGGAATACAATTGACGTCCATTGGAATACAATTGACTATTCTGAAATACAATTGACTATTCTGAAATAGAAATGTCGTTTTCTGAAGTACAATTGACTATGCTGAAATACAATTGACATTTTTTTAAATAGAATTGACTATTCTGAAATACAATTGACATTTTCTGAAATAGAATTGACTATTCTGAAATACAATTGACGTTTTCTGAAATACAATTGACATTTTCTGAAATACAATCGACTATTCTAAAATATAAATGACGTTTTCTGAAGTACAATTGACTATGCTGAAATACAATTGACATTTTTTTAAATAGAATTGACTATTCTGAAATACAATTGACATTTTCTGAAATAGAATTGACTATTCTGAAATGGAAATGTCGTTTTCTGAAGTACAATTGACTATGCTGAGATACAATTGACACTGTTAAATACAGTAGAATCCGGTTATAGCGAACCTTAAGGGACCGTCAAAATCGGTTCGTTATATCCGAAGTTCGTTATAAGCGTTAATGAAAGAATAAATGCAAGAGTGTTTTATGAGACCGTTATTGTCTAATGTAAATATGCAAATGCATAAAACCATTATAAATATAAGGACTAAAGTTAAGTGAAACAAAGCAAAATGCAATAAGTAATTTTATTTGAAAAATATTGTTATTTTCGACTGAACTGTTGCATTTTTAAATTA
Source organism: Dascillus cervinus (assembly GCA_949768715.1). Taxonomy (NCBI): domain Eukaryota; kingdom Metazoa; phylum Arthropoda; class Insecta; order Coleoptera; family Dascillidae; genus Dascillus; species Dascillus cervinus. The sequence continues at coordinate 30,182,935 of OX458319.1, read as the reverse complement.
TAAATTGTTCACACATTTTCAATAATAGGCGCACCATAATTCTGTGAAAAATTACGAATGTTGTTAATACTTCTCACAGCTTCCTGTGTACATAAAATCTGTAATCCTGGTGGTTCCGGCTCATCCTTATTGGCTTCTTCGTGGTCACTTTTGTCTACCACAAATACCCAAATATTCTAGTTGTAAGTTTTCGGAAAAATTTGAATTTTCCAATATTGCTGAAATTCACGTTCCCTTTGTTTATCTTTTTGTAACCACTCATTTAATGACAAGTCATCATCAGATTCAAAGGTTATTACGTGTTATATACAATGCAAAGTTCGTTATAGCCGATTAAAATTTCATTAATTTCGTCTTTTCAGGTTCGCTATATCCGAGTTCGTTAAAACCGATTGTTTTTTACATTGTTACATAGGGAAAAAAGTCGGGACTTGGAATAAAGTTCGTTATAACCGGTGGTTCGCTATAACCGGAGCCGTTATAACCGGATTCTACTGTACAATTAACTATTCTGAAATACAATTGACTATTCTGAAATACAATTGACGTTTTCTGAAATGCAATTGACGTTTTCCAAAATACAATCGAGTCATCTGAAATAGAAATTACATTTTCTGAAGTACAATTGACTAGTCTGAATTATAGTTGACTAATCAGAAATACGATTAACTGTTCAAACTTACAAATGACGTTTTCTGAAGTACAACTGAGAACTATGAATTACAATTAACTATTCTGAAATACAATTGACGTTTTCCGAAATACAATCGAGTCTTCTGAAATACAAATTACATTTTCTGAAGTACAATTGACTAGTCTGAATTACAGTTGACTAATCACAAATATGAATGACGTTTTCTGAAGTACAATTGACGACTCACAATTACAATCGACTATTCCGAAATACATTGGCGTTTTCTGAAATACGATTAACTTTTCAAACTTACAAATGACGTTTTCTGAAGTACAACTGAGAACTATGAATTACAATTAACTATTCCGAAATACAATTGACCGTTTTAAATTACAATTGACTATTCTCAATTACAATTCACATTTTCTGAGGCACAATTGACTATTTTGAATTACAAGATGTCTTTGAATTTTTAAAAGGATCCGCGTGGCTCATAGTTTTCCCACAACTAAATTGCTCGAAGATAAATCCTATCCCTGATTGAAATAAGGGCGGCGCAAATGAATTGAAAAATGAACCCGGAAATGTGTTTAAGCAGATCAATGAACTTAAAAGTATTCAAATGGAAAGATAGGAAGATAATTGGGCGCAGATGGTACGTAATGGACAGAATTTATTTAAAAAAAAAGTCAAACGGCAATATGTAATTATATAATTGAGGTATGCAAGCTAAGTGCATCCAATAAAACAAAAAAAAACAACTAGAATGTTGGGCGTTGTAGATAATTTGTGAGAGGTGCTGTTCGCACATTCCAATTTTATCTCGAATGCAGTTCCATGGTAACAAAAAAAAACTGGAAAGATTTTTAACTTATCAAAATGCGTTCCGATAGCTCCGCAAAGTTTTCCTTTGTGCGACGACGATAAATAACCGTGCAAATAGGTCAAAAAGGACGATATAACACTCGACCCGGCGCATTTGGATACAATAAAGATAAATCCGGACACACGGAAAGCAAGGGTTAAGATAACGACGGTAATTCGATTTGAAACACATTCGCACAATGGCCGGCAATCAGGGATATCGAAGGCACAGAGCAATCAAGCACTTTAAAATTGCAACGTTTTGCCTGCCTCAATAAATACCCCGGTGCCTTATTATCACTCATTTCATCCTAGTTTTTATTGCCTTCGTAAACACACATAAACGACATGTTAATCACGATTTATGCCGAAAAAATGTTTATAACCTCGACGGAACGACCGCCTGATTTTCTTATGCACATTAAATTATTTCCTTTTAGGACTGGCGTATATGTTATTGCCTTTTAAGGATGCTCGTTACTATAACTGAATTTCGCACAAACGAGTTGTAATTGCAATGAGATTTAATGTGATTGAGTTGTTACAAAACAGTTACACTGGACGCCCGATTATCCGAAATGTACGGGACCGGGCCTGCTTCGGATAACCGAAATTTCGGTTAAACCGGAGGTTACAAAAACTGGAAAAAGTTACGTAATTTTCTTTTAACAATAATTGTACAGGGTGAGTTCAGTTTTACCGCCCCGGCCATAATGCCTATTAAAGATTGAGGGGAAAGTATGCAATTTACATGTTACATCAGTTGAAGTTTATACTTTCGATTAGTGCTACAAGTTTCCAAATCATTTTTATTTGAAGCCGAAAAAATAAAACAAAGAGTTTCGGTTAAAATTTCCACGTTTGGCTTTTTATTTCAAAATTTGTCAAATTATTAGTAGCATTGTTAATTGCAATTTGATTCGTTAAAAAATTATTACTTTTTGAGTTAAATCAAATTTAACATAAAGCACGAAAAATACTTTTATTTATGACTTTCCAACAATTGATAATACGGTCTACCACGTAACAATACCTGATGATCGACCCATAAAACTGAAGGGAACGGTGTTTTAGTTGTTGCCGTATTCTGGAATTTGTGAGAAAAATAAAATAAGTTTTTAATAGGTAAATATTAAGTTTATTTTATAAAAGATGCTCAAAGTGATGCCCCATTACCCATAAATTAAAAGCATTTCAAGCTTCTCCTCGACTGAGTATTGAAATGGTATGATTATACCTGAACTAAACACAAATGTTCACTATTCCACAAAACAAAGTTTTAATTTTCACTTTTTACCAACGATGTTTAAGTGTTGGAAGATTTGTTGCGAATGTGAATGTTTCCTTATTCACAAAGTGACCTAGGGTTGTGACCAGGGTTTTTAAACTTTGGGTGAATTAAGCAATTTATTTTATGGGAAGGTTCAATAACCGATAGGTATATTGACTTTGCAGACGGCAAAATTAAAACACAAAATTGTAGACAGATATACTAACGAAAATTAGAAGCTGGTAAGCGATTTTCTTATCAAGTTTAAAATCTAATATTGCAAAAATTATTTTTTATTATGATTATAATTACCTTGTAGCTGTTAGTTACGATGTTGTGAAGTTTTAAAGAAATAGCGAAGACCCTTATTCCGGTCCTGTAAAATGTAACGTTGTACTTTTTAACTTAAGTTTATGACTGTTATAAATAATCAGTCAAGTACCCAAAACCAATACCATTGTTAGGTGAATTGGTCAGCTTATGTCGTAAATCATTTAAAAAAATACCCTCTAATACGGAAATGGCTTTATTTAATGAACGCAAATTAGTAAAATTATTTCAATTACATTAAATTGTGTGAAAATATTTTACTGTTCGTACATAAAAAAAACTAATAAATTGAGCAATTAGTAAGTGAAAGAAAGCCAAAATTTTACCTGATTAAAAAAAAAGATTTTTTCTTGGTTTCTATGTACCTTAATATAAAATTACTCATGCAATTTATGAGAATTGACAAATTATTTTAAAGACCTATTTTGCCACGGGCGATAAAACTTAACTCACCCTGTACATATACATTTTCTACCTACTTAAGTATATTTAACTATTCTATTTGAAAAATGAATCTAATTTTAATTGTTTTGTTCTACATTGGTACAGTTTTTTAGCTGCAATGTCCTTTCATCTTTTAATTAAAAGAACGTCAGTTGCAGTAGCTTCTGGTTGCTTCTTAATGAATAGTAAGGTTTTCTGTAAACTATCCACTCCTTCATGATGCGAAATAGTTTTTGCTTGATTTTCGTCTGAATCGTTGCCTCGTTTGAACTCTGATTGTCGTTATTCTCACTTGTTAGTTCAAGAAGATCTAGATTTGATAATTCTTCACCATCACCCTTTTCTAGTTGTACCCAAGCATCAATTTCTTCGCAATAACAAAGCACATTGATACTAATAAACACAAACATCTCTTGATGCAGCGGCTTCAACGTCTAAACTAAATACATTTTTTTAAACTGATAGTTTTGGACCAAATGAAGATTGAAATTAAAGTATTTCAAAGAAAAATAATCACTTCTATTCTTGGTTGATGAAGTTTTCCATTTTCTTGTTTTCAAATGATTATAACAAGGGTTGACTCTTAAGAGTCGGTTTGCCTAGGGGAAAGCATGCAACTTGCAGTGCACATTTTCATGGTTTTACCTAGGAAAACCGATTTTTAAGATTCAACCCTTGTTGTAATCATTTGAAAACAAGAAAATGGAAAAAACTTTTACCTGAGTAAACTTTATGAAAATGTGCACTGCAATTTGCATGGTTTTACCTAGGAAAACCGACTTTTATGATTATGATTGCAACAAGGGTCGACGCTTAAGAGTCGGTTTGCCTAGGTGAACGCATGCAACTTGCAGTGTGTTTGTTTTAACGTGTTTATACATATACTCCCTGGCGATTATTTTTAATGACGACCCGTCGGCGTCGTCGAGACGCTTTAACGCTTTTAATTTTTCCTCCATGGCAACAACTGTTCTCTTACGTTTCGTATTCATCGTTCTATTAGGACAAAGATTCATGTACTGAACTTAAAATGCGGGTGATTTTTGAAATTCAATCCAAAAACTGTTTCGGTTTCGGATAACCCGAATTTCGGATAATCGGGCGTCTACTGTATTTGAAAAAAATCGGAAGGTACTTACTGAAGTCGATGAGGAGGCGTCCGTATCCTTGGCGCTGATACGGCGGCAACGTCAGGATGCAGGACACGTTGTAATTGAGAAACGAATTTTTCTCCTGCAACAATTTAACAACAATAAAGTAGGGAAATAAGGTGATAATGGCGCGACGACAATGACCTACAGTGCAACGCCGTTCCATATTTTAAAACGGATGTGATGCATATTAATGAGAGTACGCAATGATTAGACTGACGTAATATATGTTTTATAGTTAACGTTTCATTGACGTCGGCGAGGTGAAGCGCCGGATGTACACTACATCCGAGTACAATCCGAATGTTTTAATGTTACACCGTCTTTAATAGGAGAGCGGGCTTCCTGTTTTTATTTACTACGTTTTACATAAATTAAGAAATCTGTGAATAGACCGGCAAGAAAAAAATTCAACGGAATAGGATCTAATGACGTCATCCGTTGCAACAACAGGATTTTCGTTTTGATCATTACTTATCTGGGGTTTTCTGTTTCTTGACTTGTTACAGAAAACATCAATTGTAATTCGGAATAGTCACTTGTACTTCAGAATGCGTCAATCGTAATTCAGAATGACCAGTTGTATTTTAGACAACATCAATTGTAATTCATATTAGTAAATTGTCATTCAGAATAGTCAATTGTAATTTAGATTAGTCAATTGCATATCAGTGAACATCAATTGTAATTCAAAATAATCAAATATAATTTAGATTATTGTATATCAAAAACGTCAATTTACATTCAGAATAGTCAATTGTACTTTAGGTTAGTCAAATGTATTTAAAAAACATCAATTGTAATTTAGGTTAGTCAATTGTATGTCAGCGAACATCAATTGTAATTCAAAATAATCAAATGTAATTTAGATAAGTCAATATTGTACATCAAAAAAGTCAATTTACATTCAGAATAGTCAATTGTACTTCAGGTTAGTTAAATGTATTTAGAAAACATCAATTGTAATTTAGGTTAGTCAATTGTATGTCTGCGAACATCAATTGTAATTCAAAATAATCAAATGTAATTTAGATAAGTCAATATTGTACATCAAAAAATGTCAATTTACATTCAGAATAGTCAATTGTACTTCAGGTTAGTTAAATGTATTTAGAAAACATCAATTGTAATTTAGGTTAGTCAATTGTATGTCAGAGAACATCAACTGTAATTCAAAATAATCAAATGTAATTTAGATTAGTCAATATTGTATATCAAAAAACGTCCATTTTCATTCAGAATAGTCAATTGTACTTCAGGTTAATCAAATGTATTCAGAAAACATCAATTGTAATTTAGCTTAGTCAATTGTATGTCAGAGAACATCAATCGTGATTCAAAATAATCAAATGTAATTTAGATTAGTCAATATTGTACATCAAAAAACGTAAATTTTCATTCAGAATAGTCAATTGTACTTTAGGTTAGTCAAATGTATTCAGAAAACATCAATTGTATGTCAGAGAACATCAATCGTGATTCACAATAATCAAATCTAATTTGGATTAGTCAATATTGTACATCAAAAAACGTCAATTTTCATTCAGAATAGTCAATTGTACTTTAGGTTAGTCAAATGTATTCAGAAAACATCAATTGTATGTCAGAGAACATCAATTGCATTGCATAATAGTGAAATGTAATTTAGATTAGCCAAATGTAATGCAAAAACCATCAATTGTGTTTCACAAGGTGTCGATTGCAATTACGATTGGTGTTTTCTGAACTACAATTCACTAACCTGAAATACAACGGACTATTCTGGATTACAACTGATGTTCGCTGAAATACAAGTAACTATTCTGTATTGTAGTTGACTACTCTGAATTAACATGGACGTTTTCTGAATTACAATTGATGTCTTCTGAAATACATTTGACTATTCTTAATTACCACTGATCTTTGCTGAAATACAATTCACTAATCTGTATCACAATTGACTATTCTGAATTACAATTGATGTTCTTTGAAATACAATTAAAAAATCTGAATTACAATTGACAAATCTGAATTACAATTGATGTTTTCTGAATTGCAACGAAAGCTTTCTGAAATACAACTGACTAACCTGTCTTGATACGCAAACACATACACGTTTTCTTATATTTTGGTTACTACAAATTTATTCAGAAGTAATTGCTTGCGGTTGTAGCTCGCTCGACACCAATTTAAAGAGAACAGAAAAATGATTTCCCACACTAAAACCTATTTTCCTGTCTCACCGATATAATCGTCGAAATCCGCAACAAATTAAGCGCAGACAATGTTCGAATAAAAATCGCGAATTATCGCAAACAGCCGCCAAGGTGAAGACGTGTGACCCGAAAATTTTCCACACAATTGACATTATAAAACTCGCAGGTGGTAGATAACGCACAAGAGAGTAAACTTGCGGAGATTGATTACGCCTTTCGAATTTTTCCACGAAGGTCCGTTCGAAAAGTACACAAGCGAATTTCGCGGTAATCTCATTCGCCGAAGTAATTAAAAAAAAACTAATTAACTTGTATTAAAAATTAAATGTTTTATTTATGCAGACGAAAAATTTCGAACGCATAAAGCCGATTGTTTTTTTTTCGTCAGAAAAAACTGTAGATAAGTGGCTGAAAGGAATCGAGCTGCTTCAAAGAATTTCTATAAGCAGGCGACCGGAAATGCTTTGTAACGAAGTCGCGACCTTCCACTGTTGCAAAAAGTCCAGCAGGGCGGTTGTAATACAAGCAATTAAACTAACGTTCCAATCATCATAAAATTAATTATTGCTCCAACCTTCAATTTTCAAGTTAGTTTTTTTATTGGCTTAAACAAAATTCCAGAATTTTGCCACTTGACGATTATCGTCAAACCTTAAACAATTGCCAATCATTAAATCTAAGTGGCGAATATTAATTCCAAGTGGCGAATATTACATTCAAAATCAAGTGGCATTGATATTATTTATGCGCGCTTGATATTTTGGCCCAATCCGGTGGCGCTTTTTGTTTTCGGCCATCTTTTAAAACTTGACTGCGTTTTCGTGGCTGGCAAATTGGCCTGTTTCCTGTGCAGTTTTTTTTTTTCGAGTTCCTGATCCGAGAGGAACTTATAAAAAGAATAAAGGAAGCCGCTGTTAACGATGCGTTGATACACTAAATAGAATTTAGCCGGCGGTAAATAAAAATCACGTTAGCCAATAAACAGAATTTCAAAGAGCTGAATGACTGGCCGCCCTGACGTAAAAATGCGTCATTCTCAAAACTCACACACACAAATTCGCCTTATAAAACTTGCACTCGTGGCTTTTAAATCTTAACGAGGTCCGCCTCATTATTTGCTGTAACTCTATCTTATTACCGATTTGGGATTGGGGTTAATCCCCCGATTGATTCGCTGCTAGCTTTCAAAAGTCATAAGGCGGCAAGTAACTGAATTACCTTTACGAACAATGGTTACAAATAGATTCATTAAATTCGCAATATCCTGTAACATGATTTTAAAAAAAAAAAATGTCTGCTCATGTTTACATTCATTATCCTAGCTATTTTTAAAAGATAAAATCATTTAACTTGCTTATTTAGGTTGACTGACTGATTTAATGGAAGTATCTCCCCAACTTCTGCAACGAATACAGTCGAGCTTCTTTAAGCCGGTCTATTAAATTAAAATCACAAGTATTAAATTCAAGTGGCAAGCGTCAAGTCCAAGTGGCGAATATTAACCTTCCAGTAGTCGCATGCGCACGACTATGTTTTTTGATTTTCCAAGGAATTTCTCATTATCTCGAACGGCCGTCTTTCCTAATTAATTGTCTAAATGTTAGTGGAGCAATATCAGAGCGGCAGATACATTATTTTTGCTTTTTTTAACTATTGACGTCTTACGCAAATCTTTCTATACATTTTGACATTTTCGGTTTACAACATCACAAGATAAATCTGTAATAATCATTTTCGATACAAGTGCACTGTCCAATAATTTTCAAAGCGTGTGGTTGCTTGTTTCAAGCACGAAGCCAAGTTGTGTGATGGAAAAGCTGCATAAAATGACAGCATACGTTTTTTCATATTAAAAAAAACATTAATTTATTGTAAATTTTGAAGTTGTTTGACAAATCGTCAAGTTAATATTGGTTTGCTCAATATCCACTTTTTGGAGATATTGGGTTATAGATATCGCAGACGGATTGTAGAATCCGCTATAATACAAACCGGCTGGCCGCATTATAAAACGGCTCGGTTTTGTAAATCGGCTGGCTCACGTTTAGGCGGGTTGTAATACGGCTAAACGTTGGTCAGCCTTACTGTAACGACGTTTCGCGTTCTCCAATGCAACAAAATGACGGGTAGCCGTTTTATAAAACGGCGAGAAGGGACTTTATATAAAGAAAACCTTTCCTTGTAGCTATGACAAGTATAAAGCCATAACTATAAGAAAAAGGTGTAACTCAATATAAAAGGTTTTTTTAATAAAATGTCTAACAATTCTTCCTTTATCAAACGGACTGAGTTATTCAGCGATTCATAAAACACCTAAAATTTTCAGCCAAATTGTAAAAATTTTGTGTTCATTCTATATTTTACAATCTCCCCAATCATTTAGAAAACGACTGAATTTACAATTCGCCGCCGACATCTACAATATGGCTGATTGTCGCCCTACATTACACATAGTCAACATTCCGGCTAAACAATCTGTCTAAACGTTAATCAGCCGTTTTACAATACAGAGCTGCTTTGTAAAGTGGCTGGCCGCTTCATATTGCGGCGGATTCTACAATACGGCTGCGACATGTACACCAAAGTTTAAGTTAAAGTGTAAGTTAAAAATTAGCTTGTTCAATGGTCCACAAGAGAACCAGTAAAATAAAAAATTTTCAGTATTTATTTTGTACAATATCTAATAAAATTATTAAAATTGTGTTGTAGGTAGTATTCATTAAAGTTTTTTGAAAAATTTTCTGCTCAAAACTTTTTTTTAAATGTTTATGGCATAACAACTTAATAATACACGTGGAAAGGCTATAATTTGTTACCAATTTTAACTGAAAATTTAAAAAAAATACAGAATTTTCTTTTGCGGAGTGTGACTCCGCAGCTACTACTAATGTCTCAAAAAAGGTGCGACTACTGGAAGGTTAAATGCGACTGGCAACCGTCAAATCTAAGGGACAATTTTTAAAATCGGTGGCGTTTCACTGTAATCACTTTACGGCATTTTTATCGGCGCATTTAAAATTACACACAAACATGAGGACCAAGGAAATTAATTTATTTTTACTTTTTTAAACGTTTCCCAACCAATCCGAACATCATTGCATTCCAATTAACTAATTTTTTATTACTCAACGCGGCCAAAACAGTTTTGATTGTTCGATAATAAAATATTAAACGCACCTGCCTTCAATCCGGACATAATTTTCAACCGATTATTTTAATTTCAATCAATTTTCGTCGAAATTAACAAAATAATAAAAAAAATTGTCGAGAAACCGAAACGGATTCGGTCGTTTTTGGCAACAATCCGTCGACTGTTGACAAAATTTCGGTTCGAACGTCCGAGTTTGTCGCATGCAAATGCGCGACGGTTACAAAGTGTCTTAATTGGCGTTAACAAGCCGGTTGATTTGCTTTCAGGAATTTTCATTCATAAACATTCGATGCCATAAATTAAGGAATGCGTGGTCACTTCTATTTATACGGTTATTAGAGTTTTTGTCCCGACGCCGTGCAGAGATCTAATTTTAAAACAAGCGCGCGATATCTGTGTTGATTCCGTGAATTATTGTGACGGCGGCCCTTTCTTGCGGCCGGTCCTGCCTATTTTTAGAATTTGCAGAGCTAATGAATGCAATTTCCGCGACAATGCCGCGGCTTTTTTCGGGGACGTCAAACTTTTAAATATATAAAATCGCGGCTCTATTTTTAGCGACGCGAAACGCGGCTAATTGAGAGAGGAAAGCGTCTGTGAATTTTTTTATTCGAGTAAATTTGCGTTTAAACGTACCGTGCAACGTGAAACTTTCTTTGAAATTGAAAGGAGGCGAAATATCAAAAATGAGACGACAAATTAATTTCAGACTTTTCATAATTCTCATAATAAAAAATCCTCTTCGGTTAAATTTGCTAATAAACAAATATTCGTTTTGTTAGTTTAGGCAAACGAAATTCTCAAACATAAAATTTCTACTGTAAAATTGACAAATGATGATTCACTAGCTTGTCCTGATTAGATATGTTTACAAAGTAAACTGCCAACCGGCTTATTATACAGGTTGAGTTATAATAAGGTGATCAAACGTGCTCCTTTAGGGAGTTTTGTACTCTTTTTTGTGAACCATACTTCTTTTAAAACGAGTACTCCAAAAGTACTCCTTTGTACTTCTCAAAATATAAAAACTTGGAATTTAACTTTAACCTTTAAAAAAAGAGTTTCCATTTATTATAGAAAACAAAGGAAATGATTCTATGGTTAAATGTACAATCTGCAAAGGTGAATTTCCTATTGCGATTGGAGGACGAAGTGCAATAACAAAACACATTGACACTAATAAACATAAAACATCTCTTTATACAGCGGCTTCAACGTCCAAACTAAATACATTTTTTAAAACTGATAGTTTGGGACCAAATGAAGATTGAACTAAAAAGTATTTCAAAGAAAAATAATCACTTCTATTCTTGGTTGATGAAGTTTTCCATTTTTTTGTTTTCAAATGATTAAAACAAGGGTTGACTCTTAAGAGTCGGTTTGCCTAGGTGAAAGCATGCAACTTGCAGTGCACATTTTCATGGTTTTACCTAGGAAAACCGACTTTTAAAATTCAACCCTTGTTGTAATCATGTAAAAACAAGAAAATGGAAAAAAAATTACCTTAGCAAACTTTGTGAAAATGTGGATCCAAACATGAGTCAAAAAAAAAAAAAAAAAATTTACCTGAGCTGAAATTGTGCACTGCAATTTGCATGGTTTTGCCTAGGAAAACCGACTTTTAACATTCAACCCTTGTTGTAATCATTTGAAAACAGGAAAATGGAAAACATTTGTACCTTAGCAAACTTTATGAAAATGTGGATCCTAACATAAGTCAAAAAAAATTTAAAAAAAATGACCTGAGCACACTTTACGAAAATGTGCACTGCAATTTGCATGGCTTTGCCTAGGAAAACCGACTTTTAACATTCAACCCTTGTTGTAATCATTTGAAAACAAGAAAATGGAAAACATTTGTACCTTAGCAAACTTTATGAAAATGTGGATCCTAACATAAGTCAAAAAAAATTTTTAAAAAATGACCTGAGCACGCTTTATGAAAATGTGCACTGCAATTTGCATGGTTTTGCCTAGGAAAACCGACTTTTAACATTCAACCCTTGTTGTAATCATTTGAAAACAGGAAAATGGAAAACATTTTTACCTTAGCAAACTTTATGAAAATGTGGATCCTAACATAAGTCAAAAAAAATTTTAAAAAAATGACCTGAGCACACTTTACGAAAATGTGCACTGCAATTTGCATGGTTTTGCCTAGGAAAACCGACTTTTAACATTCAACCCTTATTGTAATCATTTGAAAACAAGAAAATGGAAAATATTTTTACCTTAGCAAACTTTATGAAAGTGTGGATCCTAACATAAGTCAAAAAAAATTTTTAAAAAATGACCTGAGCACACTTTATGAAAATGTGCACTGCAATTTGCATGGTTTTGCCTAGGAAAACCGACTTTTAACATTCAACCCTTGTTGTAATCATTTGAAAACAAGAAAATGGAAAACATTTTTACCTTAGCAAACTTTATGAAAATGTGGATCCTAACATAAGTCAAAAAAAAAATAATAATAAAAAAAAATCTACTGTAAAATTGACAAATGATGATTCACTAGCTTGTTCTGATTAGATATGTTTACAAAGTAAACTGCCAACCGGCTTATTATACAGGTTGATTCCAAGAAGTGTTCAACTTTGGCAACTTCGTTAGTTATCAAGGTGAAAGCAAAAAAAAACAATGGAAATCAACGTCTTCAGAGATTTGCAAAAAAATGAGGCGCCCTGTATATTTGTAAATATTTTGAAAGAATAGTTAATTTTGAATTAGTGCCTGTATGTTACAAGCAATTTAAGTTTTTATTGCAGTTATCTCAAAAATCAAATAGGCAATGAAACAACGAAAGAAGAACAAATTATTTTTGTGCCTAGGCACAGAAGTTAAATACTCCAAATAAAAGTGCTAGGAGCTGGGGCGTTTTTTCGTGAATACCTGTATTTCCCTGATTGGATAATTTACTGTAAAAATGTTGCAATAATTTCATCAAACTGAAACGACTTTGTTACCCTAAAATTTGTGTCTTATACAGGGAGCGGCGAAAGTTTTGAAGAAGTTGAAGTTATGAAGAAAATTTAAAAAACGGTCAATTTTTAAATTGAATTTAACACAATTTGACATAATACAGGGAGCCAATTGTGAAAAAAATTGGCGTTGCGTTACTTTTGCCGGTCACTGTATATTTTATCAGAATAAATTATTATTTGAGATCTGAAAGCTGCAATTCAACGCTAACAATTCGTGAATATTTCGCTGGCGGCCGAATGCAGTGCCCGGGTTTTATTAAAACGAATGATACACTTTCGAGAAACAATTTTCGACTTCTTTTGAACGAAAAAAAAAAAACGGTCGTAAATATATGTGAGCTAAAAAATATCAAGGCAAGGGTTTTTGTGCTTCCTTTCGGTGCGGCTATTATCTCAACCGAAAGGTGGTGGCCGGTATTAAATGATTTTACATGTCGCACTGTCTGTATATCGATGATTAGTAGTTACTGGCTTACAAATACCTGCGTTTTTTATGTTGCATAAGTGTGTCGTGATCATGAAAAAAATCTGAGGTAATTTATGCGGAAAAACTGTCATGAATACATTAGTGTCTTGTGTAGTGTCTGTTATTCTCATTATAATAATTACAGTTCTCAATAAAAAAGATATGTCTTTCTATGCGCAAACCTATCATTACGGTTCCCCGTTCCCGTATCCATTTTTCAGGTAAAATCTGAATAAAACATTGAGAAAGTCGCGTCTCTTTTTGTTCTGAATTTATTAAAATGTCATAAGTTTTTACGTTTGCTTTTTAATGGGTAATTTGCCGTTGCGTGCGGCCGATTGTTTTTATGAATGAAAGCGATTGCTTACACTTTTTTCAACATTGCTAATTACACTTTGAAAATTTATTTTCTGCTGATTGTAAAAATGCAGGACTGGATTCGATACCGTTAAACGGGTTCTCTGTTGAGAATTTATCAGGATTCTGCAAAAGATGTTGCACTTGACCTAATCGCATCGCGATTGGATTCAACTAGATACAAGATTACAATAAAATGATTGCCACATTCTACATGTCTTGTAATTTTTTTTTTTATGTAACAAAACCACTTAAAAAATAGTATATTGTACAGGGTGTCCCATCACTTGTGGCCACCCCCAAAAATTGGTATAAGGCTAGAAATTTCCAGTTTTAAATGTTAATTGTCGGCGTTAGTTTTCGACAAAAAAAATACAAACTGATTTTTTTAAAAAAATACTATTTCCCAATTTCGTCTAATTTCACTTTTCAGAATCACTATGATCAAGACAAAGATATTCAAAGTTAAAAAAAAATAATTCCAAAGCTGTAATTGGTCTAAAATTCCCTTATATTGGAATCTCAAAAGTAAAAGTAATAATTTATGACTATAAATAGTCGTTAGTAGTTTCCGCAGAGGTAAGTGCGATTTAAATTTATGACATTGTAAAAACAGTTTAGTCAAAGTTGCAAATTTATATTTGATAATAGGAAAAATGAAACAATTACTTTTGCACTGCAACGCCAATATCATGTATCTTCAATTATAACATATAAAAACAGTTGAATCTCGATTTTTGTTTAAACCGAAATATAGATATTATATTTTTATTGCTATAACTTAAAAGATATCGAAAAAATTTCAATAAATATGAGAATCATAATGGCAGAACTATTTTTTCCTCGAGATGAGAATAGATTTACAACAGACTTATTTTATTTTATTATTATTTTATGATGAAACCATCAATCCTGCTAATTTTTTTATTGATAGATGAAGTTTGCACCAGCTATGGGAGTTTATAAAATTCTCAAGGTCGAAGTTCGTGAGGATTCCTCTCAAGGGATAAAAAGTAGTGAGCGAAAGGGTTAAGACAGCTGGAGAAAAAATATATCCCTTCCATATCCCAATGGTTTGTGATGCAGTTGAATTTCCAACTATCGGATAAATATTCAATCAGCTCAATCCAACCGGATTGATTCCATTTTAATTGAAACAGACAAAACTAGTCGAGTATTTGAATACTGATGTGACATTTGCGCACTACACGACACATCCACATCAAAGATAAATAAAAATTATGAATATCGTCCGAAACGAAAACGAGTGAAATTCAAATCGAAATGCCCACGCGGCTCGAAATTAATTAGGGCTGCGTCAGGTGATTCAGTAAGCCGATTGCCTAACACTTCCTACAAATATTTTCATAGGAGGCACATATTTCGATCAAAGCGGGACAGTGGCCACCCACTTGATTCGACTGATCCCATTTTCTCTCAAGTCGGCTTATTTTGTATTCACCGATTATGAATATTATCCAAGAATATGGCGATTTCTGTAGGAAGACGACCGATTTCTACTTTCCAGTTGTGAAACCGCGACCACGTCGAGTTATTTATTTTTAGATCACTCTTGGAAATGGAAATAAATTTAATTAATCGTCGAAAACAACATTGGTACATCATGTCCAACAGGTAAAAGTACAGGGTGAGTTAAGTTTTACCGCCCGTGGCAACATAGGCCTTTAAAATAATTTGTAAATTGTAATTTTATATTATTGAGATACATAGAAACCAAAAAAAAATCTTTTTTTTTAATCAGGTAAAATTTTGGCTTTCTTTCAATTACTAATTGTTCAATTTATTAGTTATTTTTATGTACGAACAGTAAAATATTTTTACACAATTTAATGTAATTGAAATAATTTTACTAATTTGCGTTCATTAAATAAAGCCATTTCCGTATTAGAGGGTATTTTTTTAAATGATTTACGACATAAGCTGACCAATTCACCTAACAATGGTATTAGTTTTGGGTACTTGACTGATTATTTATGACAGTCATAAAGTTAAGTTAAAAAGTACAACGTTACATTTTACAGGACCGGAATAACGGTCTTCGCTATTTCTTTAAAAGTTCACAACATCGTAACTAACAGCTACACGGTAATTATAATCATAATAAAAAATAATTTTTGCAATATTAGATTTTAAACTTGATAAGAAAATCGCTTACCAGTTTCTAATTTTCGTTAGTATATCTGTCTACAATTTTGTATTTTAATTTTGCAGTCTGCAAAGTCAATATACCTATCGGTTATTGAACCTTCCCATAAAATAAATTGCTTAATTCACCCCAAGTTTAAAAACCCTGGTCACAATCCTAGGTCACCTTGTGAATAAAGAAACATTCACATTCGCAACAAATCTTCCAACACTTAAACATCGTTGGTAAAAAAGTGAAAATTAAAACTTTGTTTTGTGGAATAGTGAACATTTGTGTTTAGTTCAGGTATAATCATGCCATTTCAATACTCAGTCGAAGAGAAGTTTGAAATACTTTTAATTTATGGGTAATGATGGGGCATCACTTTGAGCATCTTGAAAATAAAAACAAGAACCTTTAATCACAAAAAAATTTTATATAAAATAATATAAAATTACTCACATAGACGCGTTTCGGTGGCTATGCCACCATCTTCAGTACATCTACTGAGTAAATCTGCCAAAAGTTTGTGCACGTTCAAAAACAGAAAAATACACTTTTTTTATTTATTCACATTAATTGTTAAGTTACATGTATTTTGAGTAAATTATAAAACAAGCTGAAACTTAAAATGTGTTTTTTCGTGATAAAAAGGCTTTGCACCAAAAAATGTAAAATAACATGACAAAATTTCTTTTGAAATTAAAAATTGCATTTCTAATATTAGATTGTACCAGTTTAGTTCATTTTTTAAGGCAAAAATAAACAAACTAATTATACTTAGATTTGAAATAATTAAAATTCAAGATTGCACGTGGAAATTGTAAGAGAAAATTGCAATTTGAAAAATAATAATTTTTTTGGACATCTGTTGAAGAAACTCATCTGATTTCATAATTGGCATCGCATCTACTGAATATCTAACTAATGTTACCCAAATTTCATCAAAAATAATTTTAATTTTAAAATTATGATTTATTTTCAGTTTTTGAAGTTTCTATAAATTCCATTTTCTCTGAAACCAAAAATCGCTTCCAGAATCCGAGTAGTCCATTTTGGGCTTTTCAACATGCACAAACTTTTGGCATATTTAGATTTTTAAAGAAATCGAAGATAAAAGTTTTTCCCATATGGTGCGAACAATATGGCGGACATTGACCCAACTGACCCCATTGTTACTATTAAATTCATTTTATTTTTTAATAAATCCGGAAACAATAAAAAAGCCTTTCTTCTAAACGGAAAATAAAATTAAAGATCCGGTGAGAGATGAACCGAGTTCAAGCCGAAAATAAATTTCAGGCGAGCGAAACTGAAATATTTCGCGTGTGATGAATGAGGTCCGGAATGAGTCTATTGTGCTGAAAAATGGTCGTTACGATCTGCAACGCTTATGAATTTTTATGACCTTTTGTGTTGAACGCGCATATTGACGGATTCCGGCCCCCTAAAAAAATTAATTCCGACGACGAAAATGATTTCACGGAAGCATTCCGCGCTTATGGTGGAATCGAATCGACGATATTAATTACTACGATGGACTTAAATTTGTGTCTGCACGTCTCGTGCGTTCGTCGGTGCCGGTGAGACATGGTTCCACTTCCAGGAATTCCAATGATTAGTATGACGTAATTTGCCGTCATATCCCGCCTGTGACTCATGCGAAACCTGCTCCGAACCGGACGCGTCATCGGAATCTGCTGCTCGGCCGTAGGTGGACTACATACACATTTCTCATATTCGGAAATCGCTCGGCGACACAACTGCAACGAGTACGATTCGATTTCTTCGGCCGAAATTGAATTAGCGCGTTAAATCCCAGTTCAGTGCCCACGCAATGTGACCTCTACGTTTCTAAACAATGCAGTTTCGAAGCTCGATCTGTTCTCGAAACCAGCAAGACTTTCTTCCACGATGCAATGTGAACTATTTCCGTTAACAACCTCGACTGACATTGCAAAATGCTCGCGTGAAGTTTACCATAAAAAGGCATCTACAACAAATAATAGCGCATGGTTGAACTTCCAGAAAACGTATCAAATCAAAAGAGTTTTTTAATTTTATTTGCGGAGAAGCAAAAGATTGAATTTAATGCAGAAAAATCTGTTTAAAATTTTATTGCAAACACTGCTATAGTTCATTTTTTAATTAAGAGGAGTGAAATTGAAAGAATTAAACCAAAACTGTCACTGTCAATTACGCTGCCAACACAATGTTAATAAAAGTCCCTAACTGTTAAGGTGACCAACTATTTTTTGTACAAAAAGAGTACAAATGAATTTTCATTGGATTAAGGTGATTGGGGTTTTTAAAATAATATAAAAATTTATTAGTTCTAGAAATAATATTTTTCTGTTGCATGATTTTTTTAAATAATTCTGGATTTAAATTCTTAAGACGAATGCCACTAATATCTTGCTAAAATTGGGTATAATTTTATTTCTTTATGGTTTGACGCGACGCATCTGATAGAATAGATACAAATGATACGGATCTCAAATCTACTAATAGTATTTTTTTGCAATATTCATTAAACACTTTAGTTTTTATTGACTCGCATTTAGTTCTTGCACAAGAACATTTTGCATTATGAAATTATTTTTAATAATTTGGTAGGTTACATGCAACCTGTGAATAATCGCGCAAACAAATTTCGACTTCAGCAAAATCAAACAGTACCTGAAGTTAAAACGGAATTTTTACAGCTTGGCTATTTCACACGAAGAAATAAAATTTGACCTTCATCTTTGTCTCTATGTCAGTAAATTTTGTGAATAGATACATAATTAAAGAAATTTACTATCAAACAAACCTTTGTTGTGAATCATTGAATGCGTGAATTGAAGGAGTCAGAATAAAAAATGGTATAAATGCATTTTTGAAAATTATTGAATAAGTACATTTTGTTAAAGGTGAGGTGCCTATTTATTGTACCAAACACAAACTTATAATTAAAATTTTATTCTCTTTTAATTAACTAATATAAAATGAGATTTTATTAAAAAAAAGTTTGGACTGTTTTATAGTTACAAAACTTCAGACTTCAATATATTCAAAAAATGTAAATTTTACTTGTACCCTTTTTATTCTAACCCTTTCAATTATTATGGACTACTTAGTCATTTAATCATTGGGGTGCATTATTATTAAATTGGGTACAATTATTTATATAAAATCATATTTTATTTCAATTATTATTTTCGATAAAATAAGATTTTTATGTTATCAATAAGTTCGTGACAACACAATAAGTAAATTATCGAAACTAAAATCATTTGCAAAAGATCTCAAAAATTAATACTTTGCGAAGAAATAATTTACGATTCCACTCGTTTAAGGTAAACTTTATGGCAGTCAATAAGTGCCTTTGTTGGGGCAATATATCTTGTTGACACTTTACCCTCGAGCTATGAAAAAATGCGCTTTCTGCACAACGAGCTCAAACGATTTTAATTAAATTATGAGCAAACTATAAAATTTGAAGAAAATACTCACACAAATCATAATAAATACGTCAAAAACCGTGCCGCGCCGGCAAATATGACGCCGACCTAAGAATAAAGTACAGTTTGGAGAATGTCAGGGTAAAATTCTTGTTCAAGTACAGTAATACGATTAGAGGCTGAGAGTTTGTTATCCCATAAGAGAACAGCATGACTGATATGTAGTAAGAGGTTTAAAACACGATTACTAACGGATTTGAGGTGTTCGAAATAAATTAAATTCGCTCCCACCAAAAAAATCGAACGCAATTAACTTTTTGACTAAAAATTAACGAGAAACTTCAAATTTAAAAAAAAAACTCTCACAACCTTCAACCGATTAAAAAGTTTTCCTTTTTAATCGAGAGACTCGACAAACTTGGCGTTTTTACAGAAAATTTCTTATCACAATAAATCAGGTTTTTTTTTCGTCGACACAAAAACAAGACTTGCGGATATTTTCGTATTTAGTAATTCGACAAATCGCAACGTAAGAATGCAGAATTTTTTTCGGAGCAACGAGGCGGTTTTTCGACGGCGATGGTATCCTGCACTCAACGGTCCCATTTATCGCCGTAATCGGTTCAGGTCGATCTGTCTCGAAACAATTTGCGAGCGACTTCTAAACACGTGTAGGTGATTGGTAAATCGGTTTTTACTCTCTCAATAAAGCGAAGTGTAATTACCCGAGACTTTCATATTATCTAAACGGGGAACAAATTTATTGGCAACACTTTCAACCGACTCTGTGCAATCAGGAAGCTGCAACAAATTTTCAGCTCTCAATTAATTTCCATCAAACTTAAGGTCCGGGAACTGCTAAGTAATACAAAATTCTTCCGCTCAGGGGGCACCAATTTTGCCCCTTAAAATAAAAAATGTTTAGGCAACCAAATAAGGTTTGAAACTTAAGTATTGAACAGAGAAAGAACAAAAAAAAGAGTTGCGCGTTTTTCATACGCTCGTAATTTGATAAATATTATTTATATTATGGTCTGCGGCGGTAACGACGGTAAACTCAATCGGAAAAAAAATTAGTCTATAATTTTTTGCTAATTCTTTGCCAATTTTGTGTTTTCATAGATGTACTTGCTATAATTAATCCCGTAACAGGCTGCAAACACATTTTCAATTATGAAAAGAGTAATCTTTATCCCCATTTCTATACTCTCATAATTTGATAAATATTATTTATATTATTGTCTGCGGCGATAACGGCGGTAAAATCAGTCAATGCGATTGCTGCATTATTTACTGTTTTTTTTTTGTAATTGTTTGTGAATAGATGCTTCAAACAATTTTTCCTACGATGCTATTCGAAACTAATATATATTGTACAATTTAGTAGGCTCGAAAATGTTTCATATCCTTACGCGTGCGAACATGGATATTTTGCATTATCAAGTGTGTATTTTTAGAAATTTTTAGAGTTTTATATCCTTACGTGTGCGAATTTGATTATATCCTAACAATTTGCACTATATCAAGTGTGAATTTTAATACAAATTATTCTATCCATGCCGTCAATCAAAAAGGTACAGATTTGACAGGACATCTGTGGGTAAAAGGACGAACTATTTGACTAAAATCTTATGGGAAAACAACTTTTCCCCGAAAATGTAAAATTTAGACATTTATCCAATTTGGTTTACGGAAACTATTTCTTATGTGCTAAAAGAACATTTTTATGTAATTTGTTGACGATGTTGTGTGCGGAAAGCAATAAAAAACGCGATCAAATAATACTGTATTTCGTACCACAAATTTTAGATTTTTTTTCAAAGATATTCACCATGTTATCATAAAAAAAAAACATGTCATATTATACTACTATATGTTTAGTATAAGTACCCCGAAGGAATTTCTACAATATAACTTACTTCTTGAGCGATACTGTTTTTACTGGCACACTACATTTAAAAAAAATAATTGTTGCCAAATTTTTTCTTCTTAAGTTATCAACTTTCTCGCAATAAAAAAAATATTTTCTTACAAGGCAATATATTCTCTATAAGTGCTGTAAAGTGCATTGCAAAATATTTCGTAACTCTTAAGATTTCAGTAAAAAACTCTCACTACTACACTTTTACGAAAATTGCACTTTCGGAGGTTAATTTTTGAAAACTAGGCACTTCTTCGCCAAAGCAAATATATCATTAGATGCGGTAACATTATGTTTACAACTGTTGCTTCGCAAATTATATATTGATAAGTACTTTCTAAGCTTAACTGAGTTTCTTAAAACTCTGCATTTTTTGAGGTTGGGTTCCATAGCCTTAATTATCGACTCGAACATGAAAGGTCCATCTATTTATTTTTTCTCACAAATTCGCCCGATTAAGAAAGTTCAGCTCATAAATTCACTAAAACTCCACTTGAAACTTATTAAGCCCTCTCGAGATTATCGGATGGTGGCACCAATTTTTTTTTTAAATCTCGATATATTAAAGCGCAGTGCAGCTGAGGATGCAGCATTCATCGTAGACAGTATCGATCAGCGACAGATGGTGGTAAATCTCAAAATTTGAACTTTCGTCGCAATCGCCCACAAGCCATTCCCCGTATGACATCATCGCTTCACAAAAACGGCAAAAAATAACGCGCGGCTACCAACAAAATAATTGGCAACCTTTGAAATTAATATCGCAAAGGCTGGCCAAAAGGCATCGATCAAACTCCCACGTGAAACTGCATCCTTCGATGGTCACTTCAAATCGCGAAAATAACGTCTCAGTCAAATTGCAGAAACATGCGGAAAATATAAATTTCACGTCGGTGTCGATTTCATTTCTAGGAAATATTTACTGAAACTTAATCATGCACGAGATACTCGTTTTTTGCTGTTGCAGTGCAGTAAGTGCATTGCTAACCTAATTATTAGTTGCAAGTTATGGGAAAGTGAAGAAATTATTTTATTGCATTTATAAATGTCGGTTACGTGGGCGTGCATACAACGTACGATGCAATTAATTAACGATTAAATATTGATTGAAAATACAAGAAAATTCAATCAATTTGCAATAACAAGATCCAATGTTATTAATTTCATCAATCAATGAAATCAATTTAAATCAGCCAAACTAATTAGTATGTTATTTATGTGCAAGTCAAATACGACCTTTTATCTTCAATTCTAAGTAATTTTGTTAAATAAGCAACCAGCATAACATAAACCAACGTCTTTAATCTTAAAAAAATATTATATTGATTCCTTTTTGGTATTAACAATAGCAAAAGGTTTTAAAATGTTTACATTTAGTTGCATGTTTTTTTTTTGGACAGAGTTATATAAAAATGAAAACTTATGTACCTATTTGTTTTACGAGGAACACGATGGCGCAATTAAAAATCGATTTGCTCTAATTGTAAGTATAGTTGATTTGTTTACTTTTGTCTTAAAAACATGAACTAGACTGGTACAATCTAATATTACAATTTAAAAAAAAAATTGTATTTAAATTATTGTGTGGTCCAAATATTTGGTTATTAAAGATTCCACACCACACATTCGCATTGATTCCGTGCTTCTACTTGAAAATTTGAATTTTCATCTGCCAATCTGGTCATTCTGCGAATTTACAACTCCATTGGAAGATATTATTCGCAAAATTTGCAGCTGGTGTTCTTCGTCAGTGAACCAATGACCATGTGGATGTTTAAATTTATTTGCAATGGTTCCCATACTTTCCAATTTTGAATAAATTTGTCCAACTGTTGTATGGGAGATATTTTTTCCAGGATGTCGGTGATTAAAAATTAAATAGCTCTGTCTCTCTAAACGTTTCATATTTGTCACCTACAATTAAAACAACTTTAATTTTCTCACTTTTACTTAATTTACGTTCCATTGTAAAAATACTAATGATACTGTCAAACATAAAACAGTTATTCGCCTATTGCAAAACTATCTATGAATCTGTATAAAATATGACGATGATATTATTATAATTTTCTAGCGCGTTTAACGGAAAAATACACTTTTTTGTATTTATTCACATTAATTGTTAAGTTACATGTAGTTTGAGTAAATTAAAAAACATGCTGAAACTTAAAATGTGGTTTTTCGTAATAAAAAAGTTTTGCACCAAAAATGTAAAATAGCAGATTAAGATTTTTAAAGAAATCGAAGTTGAAAGTTTTTCTCATATGGTGTATATGCATCAGAATACTTCAGTTTTCGGAAAACGGGAATAAAATCACAATTTACACGCAGAAGAAGTCAAAATGATGCGGCAAAATTCAATTTAAGTTTTTTTGGCCTCTGCCACGAACGCGACGAGATTGGGCCACTCGCGCAAATAAGGGCGCAATTTTCCCTATTCTCAAAGCTTAAAATAAAAATAACGAATTTAATTGATGACAGATTTGAAAACTCGTTAAAACGTTAAAAAGGCATCCGAGTGTTACTCGACGCCGCCCTAATAAATCAATTCGCGTCCATGCATCGATAAATTCCGCAACACGAAATTTTCCTATCACAGTGTATTAACTCTAAACGCACCCAACATATTTAATTTGCGACAGAAGGCCGCCATTGATCTATGGCCGGTTAATATCGGCGGTGCATTTAATTATTCATGCGGCCGCTACCGCATTCGCATAACAAAATCGCGCATCGATGGAATTGCATTATCCGAATGGAAACAAAGATGCGAAATAAAATTATAAATCGCAACGCTCTGCGCGACAGGTACCGACTTCATCATCCCGAACTCTCCAGACGTCTCCCCGCCCCATTCCGATCCAGACTCCCCCGGAAAACTCCAGACAGACGGGATTATTGCATTATTGACTGCCGCTCGCTCGATTGTGTTTACTCATATTGTGTGTATCGTACCAAGAACGTTTTCGCTGTCTCAATCAAATATGAAAGTGCATGCAAAACCTGTTTCTAAATGCACGGCCGAGGTGTTGTTTGTCTATTTATAAACCCCCGCTTGATATCTCATTGTCTGTTCGTCGGTGTCCTATTTTTATTCTTCGAGGCCCATTCAAAGAACTCGATTTCGGTTTGTGCATTTGCTAATTTCGGTCGCATAATAGTATATTATGCAATGAGCATTTAATGATAGCTATTAAGACACGAGTATGAGAATTACGACACGAATAATGAATATGAGTGTCTTAATAGCCATTAAATGTGAGTTGCATACACTATTTTTTCTACGACCAGTCGTAATTTTAAAAAACAAGCGCTTTATTTTCAAAATGTATTAAATGTATTAAACTTGTAAAAAAAACACAAACATATCGATACCTCAGTTCTATAATGTAACAAGTCAAAAATTCAAGTTTTGAGATAATCGTATTTAAGAAAAAAATAGTTTTCTTGAGTTTACTATAATTTTTTTGTGCTAAGGAATTTACGGATAATAATTGGCATACTTAACAATTATTCATTTATGATTGCCTTAATAACACTTACACTTCTGAAAATTTACAAAAAATTGAGTTGTTACACTATTGAATTTTGCACAAAATTTCGTTGCCACCTACAGGGTGAGTTAAGTTTTACCGCCCGTGGCAAAATAGGCCTTTAAAATAATTTGTCAATTCTCATAAATTGCATGAGTAATTTTATATTATTAAGGTACTTACATAGAAGCAAAAAAAAATCTTTTTTTTTAATCAGGTAAAATTTTGGCTTTCTTTCAATTACTAATTGCTCAATTTATTAGTTTTTTTTTATGTACGAACAGTAAAATATTTTTACACACTTTAATGTAATTGAAATAATTTTACTAATTTGCGTTCATTAAATGAAGCCATTTCCGTATTAGAGGGTATTTTTTTAAATGATTTACGACATAAGCTGACCAATTCACCTAACAATGGTATTGGTTTTGGGTACTTAGCTGATTATTTATGACAGTCATAAAGTTAAGTTAAAAAATGCAACGTTACATTTTACAGGACCGGAATAAGGGTCTTCGCTATTTCTTTAAAAGTTCCCAACATTTTAACTAACAGCTACACGGTAATTATAATCATAATAAAAAATAATTTTTGCAATATTAGATTTTAAACTGGATAAGAAAATCGCTTACCAGTTTCTAATTTTCGTTAGTATATCTGTCTACAATTTTGTGTTTTAATTTTGCCGTCTGCAAAATCAATATACCTATCGGTTATTGAACCTTCCCATAAAATAAATTGCTTAATTCACCCCAAGTTTAAAAACCCTGGTCACAACCCTTGGTCACTTTGTGAATAAAGAAACATTCACATTCGCAACAAATCTTCCAACACTTAAACATCGTTGGTAAAAAGTGAAAATTAAAACTTTGTTTTGTGGAATAGTGAACATTTGTGTTTAGTTCAGGTATAATCATGCCATTTCAATACTCAGTCGAGGAGAAGCTTGAAATGCTTTTAATTTATGGGTAATGGGGCATCACTTTGAGCATCTTTTATAAAATAAACTTAACATTTACCTATTAAAAACTTATTTTATTTTTCTCACAAATTCCTGAATACGGGTCTGGCAACAACTAAAACGCCGTTCCCCTCAGTTTTATGGGTCGATCATCAGGTATTGTTACCTGGTAGACCGTATTATCCATTGTTGGAAAGTCATAAATAAACGTATTTTTCGTGCTTTACGTTAAATTTGATTTAACTCAAAAGGTAATAATTTTTTAACGAATCAAATTGCAATTAAGAATGCTACGAATAATTTGACAAATTTTGAAATAAAAAACCAAACATGGAAATTTTACCCGAAACTCTTTGTTTTACTTTTTTGGCTTGAAATAAAAATGATTTGGAAAACTTGTAGCACTAATCGAAAGTGTAAACTTCAACTGATGTAACATTTAAATTGCATACTTTCCCCTCAATCTTTAATAGGTGTTATGACCGGGGCGGTAAAACTTAACTCACCCTGTATACCCTTCTGATTTTCTTTTCAATAGGTCTTGTAATTTGAGATATTTAGATATGTCCACCTTATGTTTAATACACAGCGTAGATTTTAAAATTGAATAATGTCTTCATAAACTTGTGGATTTCAATTTTATAGACAATTCATCAAAATGTGCAATTAACACATTTTCCGAAAAACGCGACCTTACTTTTTAAATTGGGAGTAAAATTTTTCCTTCTAACCGTTTCTGGAATTAAAAAACGAACCGTAGACAATGTTTATTGTGTTTTTTGCGTCCGATCTCGCCATTTCGGTAGAGATATGT
Source organism: Dascillus cervinus (assembly GCA_949768715.1). Classification (NCBI taxonomy): domain Eukaryota; kingdom Metazoa; phylum Arthropoda; class Insecta; order Coleoptera; family Dascillidae; genus Dascillus; species Dascillus cervinus. Next base: position 30,156,274 of record OX458319.1, on the reverse strand, counting down.
GACATTTATGTTTAAAATAACAGGATGAATTAACAGCAATCGCGACACAATTGCAAGCAAAAATGTTGCGGAGAAAGTTTAATTATTCCGAGCGAAGATTTACGGTGCTTGCATCCTTCAATGGTTGGCGCAATTGTAATGCGAAATTCGCCTCCGCTTCGGATGACGTCCTCAAATGCCTCAACCTATCCTAATATGAATTACAATATCTTGCATCATTTCCGAGGTTCAAGTTGGGTCGTCGTCACAAGCCCGAAGAGGCCTCGATTATTTTTCCCACTCGACAATACGAATCGTCGCGATTTTGAAATTTAAATTTTGTGCCTATTTTATGTTTTTGATTAATCTTAACTGTTTTAGTCGTTCTGATAGTTCTACATTTGCTGTTAACGGAATTAATTGTTTTCGAACGTCAAATTTGATTAGTCGGTGTCTGCGCCATCTATCAAATTATTTCCGAACATGAAGGAGGTGTGAAATGATGAAAGGAGGTTAAAAATATTTCATATCAAGCTCCTTTGGTGTTTCATATTTTGAAAATCACATTTTCAAACTTTTTTAAAGTAAAAAAAAATAAAAATATTACTAACCTATTATGATTTGACTAAGAAACGTTATGTAAATTAAAAGAAAATAGTTTGGTTGCCTATGTTTTGCGATCACGTGGGATCCAACCTTCACTGAAGGCTTGATAGCTGATTTTTAAGAGAATTTAGATTGTGCACGAAAAGAAATCGATTATCTCAATTATTTTAATTCAATATTTACTTCTTCGATATCACAAATATTTCACATCTGAATCACAGTGTGAAATAGCAAGTAGAAAGTTGAATTTCACGAAAATGGGATACTAAAACAAATAGTTTCTCACAACATATTTTTTGTAAGATGGAATAAAATATAAAATAATGTAAACCAGGCCAAAAAAAAATGTGCCGATCTTAAAAAGACGTCAAGGTATTTTAATGACAAAAATAAATACAAGTAATATTTGTAGAACGCGCGTCAATGAGTATGTAAGAACAAATTTTAAAAATAAGTATCGGTACCATTCGTTTTCGCCACGCAAATATGCAACGAAATTGCCACGAACGTCGAGAATCAACTGAAAAAATTCTCTTTATTAGCGATTTTTTACAAAAAAAACAAAAAACGTTCAAGTGTCCGGAACTTGTGATGCAAGACCTGTAATGTAGGTGCTTAACATCTACGCCGTGTAAAATATACATAATTAAGTGTAACAACGAATCCATTTTAAATGGCGGGACGTTAAACGTATCTTTTTCCGCACAATACGCTCTCATGGCAGCAACAGGGCCGTAATTGGTAGGTGCAAAGCTCGTAAAATACGTGCCTTATTGTCCGAAGTTGTTTTCTGGACACAATTTTAAATGCCACGCCAGTTTACGATATTGTTTCCCGCCTGCATGAACCAGACACTGCTTTCACGCCGGGAATTTTAATCCGTATGAAATTAGCAAATTAAAGGGACCATTTTACGACTCCGGACGAAAATTCGCCTACAGGGTCCTTTTTAATTTCAGAAAACTGCGAAAAAAAATTTTTTTTTCTTTATGTTGAGAGTAATGACACCTTACATCTGTCAGTTTAAGGTTATATTAGTAAGGTAGCTTCAAAATTAGAAAAAAAAAAGCACAAAACGGTTCTGTCAAACTATTTTCAAAGAAACTTTCAACTTCATCTTCAACATTCTGTAACATTTAAGCGATTCTGTCAAAATTGTATAGGTTATGGTGATTGCTACCAACATAAAATAAAAACAAAACAGTCTGGAATTAAAAAACACGCCATAGTTCTCACGAATCGCACGTCTGACTAATATCGCAGAATGAAATTCCGATCCTAAAAAAACTGCATTGTACAATTTTAACGGCGGTCATAAACGCGCCTTTAATTAAGTGTAACTTATCGCAACGAGAGAATGAGAGACGTCGAGGGCTAGGTCAATCACATCGGTTTGGGATGGGACGGATGATTTGGGCGTCTGTGGCGTCGCGACGCGCCAGGTCGACGACCTGCTCGTCTAGTCGTCTGCAGGTGGGGGAGAGGTCGCCTGAATGTGTGTGTGTGTGTGTGTGTGCGAAACGCATACGCAATGAAAACGCATTAACTGCATTTGAGAAAAAAATTGCGACCGTCAATGACCCCTCGTTTCTTTCTGCGATTTTTCCGATTAAATGAAATTTTAAATTTTATAACGCCGGTTCTGTCTACTGGATAAAAAATTCATAACTGCGGCGTTTATTCAGGATTGTCTACCAATTAACTTTTACTGAAATTTTTAATTTGTTTAATTTGCCCGTAAGTCTTGGAGAGTCGCTTTAAAACGATTTGTAAAAGAAGAAGTTGACTGCTCGAAAAGTGCTGCCGAGCAGCAAGTGAACTGCAACAACTTATTGGCAATAAGTCTGCAAGAACAGCCAATTAAACACAGCAACACGTTTGTAACACCACTCAAGAAAAATGCGATTGTATCAGAAAAGTCCATAAATGAAATTTATTCGCAGATATTTTTTAACGTTGTCCAATAAAAAGACAAATTATTGGCGACAATAAAACAAATCGACATTAATACTAAACAATTTGTTAGAATTGAAAAAACACAACAAAAATTCAGTTTTTCTACTTAAAAACCCCTTTTGAACACAAAATGTTGGATCAGAGAGGGAAAACATTTGATTAATGAGAATAAAAAATAATTAAAATTACTCAAGGCTGGAAGGTGTTTAAAAATAATTGCATTTTGCCATCAATAACCTCAATTGATTTAATTTGCGTTGAGTAAAGTTTTAAAATAAAAATTAAAAACCAAAATTATTGTTTCCAAATGAAATACGTCCAGGTGGGGTAATTTTAACTAGTTTTATGTTTGAAATGAAAAAAGATTACCAGTTGTTCATTTTTATCGACAGTTTTTTTACAATAAGTACTTTTTCTAGAGCCATATGCATTATCTAAATTAATTGAAATTTTGGGGTAATGATAACCAATGCTACCTAATGTGGTTGAAATTCAAAACAGATTAAGATTTGATTATTTACACTCACCCCATTCATTTATGTGTGGAATGGTAATTACAATTATTTTAATTTCTTCATTTTATAATAAAACTAACAATAAGTAACATTTACAGTTTAAACAAGAGGCTGATAGTTATAACAAAAAAAACCAGGTTTTAAGTGCATTTTAAGGTGTATTCCAATGCTTCTTTAAGCAGGGTAACTGTAAACACTCTAAATTACTCGAGTAAAGAGGCAGAAACATCACAGACAAAATAATGCATTAAATACGAAATCACGAATTTATTAGTACACAATTTGGCGGAGATGTCTCAAAACACATTATTTTAACAACATATCACATCAAACATTTGAACATACGATGAAAATACCCCTATGTTCAATTTAAAAAAAATAATAATATCAATCAGTCGATCTATGCAACCAATCGCACTCTTATGTCAACTTATTTTTTGTCAGATATTAAATTGTAATGGCAAGACGTTAGAACAGTAGAACGATTTATTTAAAAGAAAAATTACAATAAATTTTCGAATTGTCCTCCTTCATATCTAAACAATGCACTAAACGATTTTAAAATCCTGCACAACATTTCTTAAATAAATGGGATTTAATTCATCACTGTTCCGACAGATGGTGTGTCGATCTGTCGGGATAATTGATGAAAAATAAATCTCTGATCTGTTTGAAGCTATTGTTATTTTTATACCAATTCACAATATTATTACTTTCTTCCTTTGAATATATTTTAATAACTAAATTTCAAACTGAAACTTCAACAATCAAATTTTTATTTCCAAATTGTCAAATCATTTGTATTATCAAGAATTGCTGGAATTACTGATTGACTTTTTTAAAAAAATTCATATTTGACCCCTTTTAAAGTTGCAATTTACATCATTTAAAGAACCCAATAAAATAGTTGGTAATATGACAAGACAAACTGAAACTTCAACAATCAAATTTTTATTTCCAAATTGTCAAATCATTTGTATTATCAAGAATTCCTGGAATTACTGATTGACTTATTTTTTTTAAATTTACATTTCACCCCTTTTAAAGTTGCAATTTACATCATTTAAAGAACCCAATAAAATAGTTGGTAATATGACAAGACAAACTGAAACTTCAACAATCAAATTTTTATTTCCAAATTGTCAAATCATTTGTATTATCAAGAATTGCTGGAATTACTGATTGACTTTTTTTTTTAAATTTACATTTGACCCCTTTTAAAGTTGCAATTTACATCATTTAAAGAACCCAATAAAATAGTTGGTAATATGATGAGACAAACTGAAACTTCAACAATCAAATTTTTATTTCCAAATTGTCAAATCATTTGCATTATCAAGAATTGCTGGAATTACTGATTGACTTATTTTTTTAAAATTTACATTCGACCCCTTTTAAAGTTGCAATTTACATCATTTAAAGAACCCAATAAAATAGTTGGTAATATGACGAGACAAACTGAAACTTCAACAATCAAATTTTTATTTCCAAATTGTCAAATCATTTGTATTATCAAGAATTGCTGGAATTACTGATTGACTTATTTTTTTTAAATTTACATTTGACCCCTTTTAAAGTTGCAATTTACATCATTTAAAGAACCCAATAAAATAGTTGGTAATATTACAAGACAAAGTATTCTTACCTTGCTGAAATATCCCACAGTGTGGCACCCCTCATTATCGACCATAGTCATCACATAAAACAGAAACGGCTCTACATCATAATACAAGGTTTTGTGGTCCAAGAAAAATTTCGCCAGAAGGCACAAATTCTGGCAGTACTGCTTGTAACGTTTGCCGTCCACTTCCCACACTGAGATCTTGTCCTTTCTATAAACCTCTTCGCCAGGAGGATGTCTCCACACACATTTAACAACGTGCCTTTGGAGCATAGTTCGAGATTTCATGTACCTCAGACAGAACTCACAAATATACAGCTTGGGCAAGCGCGCATAATCTTCCGGATAAGGACTCTGGTACCAAACCTCCATCTCGAATTTTCCCATCTCGATATACTTTGTCCCTTTCGTGTTCGGTTGCGTTTTGAGCTCTTCCTCGATCTTCTCGCTTGCAATCGCCTGGGCGTCTCGAAACAATTTTAAATCATAATCAGGTACTATGTTCGACAAATCAGGCTCCTTATTTTTGTCGAGATTCGTTTTGCCGTCCGTGTCCTCGGCTTTAAATTTGCTGCGCATTTCTTTAACTTTGTGGAGGTATTGTTTTTGATCCGAGGTCGGATGCGACCTGGGAGATTTTTTGAAGGTCTCCAAACCCTTCTTACGTACATCATCGCGTTTCTTCCTTTCCCCGCACTGATCTTTAGTTTGTGGAATGGTTATGTTGTGAAACGTAGGGCAGGCTTCTATCGTGAAATGCTTGTCTTGTCGGCCCCCTAAATGGCCCATGCTGTTGCACCCTTCCAGAGGGCACTTGCGCTCTTCCATTATCGGATTGTCGCTGACTCTTGCCTTGGTATCGGCCCGTTTGGTGTTCTTGGCCTTCCCTTTCGTGGCCACGGGGGCCCTTTTAACCGGCGACCTACTCAGAGATCTCTTGGTACTTTCCGTGTCTGAATCAGTATCTGTATAAACGGTTTTTCCTAAGACGTGCTTTGATTTTCGAGTACTGGCCGACCGAGTTAATTTTCTAATGACTTGCTTGCTGTCCAATTGTGTCTCGCAGTCTGAATCCGTGCTGTCTTTGGACGTCTTCGAGGTATTGCCAGTTTTCTTGGGAGATTTCTTGTTTTTGTTCGAATTTGACGAATCTGCACTGCTTTCGCTGTCTGAACTGCTGCTCGAGTCTGTTGTGCTCGAAGCAGAGCTCGCCGAACTAACCAGCGCCTTGGACCTCGACATCGGGGGCTTAATTTCAACCTTCTTCTCTTGCGGCTTGGGTTTTTCAACAGCCCTAGGCGCAGCCTTCGTTCTCGGCTTCTGAACATTATTCTTAACTTGAGTCTTAACAGCCGCCAGTTTACGACTCACAGACCTGTCCGATTCAGAGCTATTTTCAGGCGAAAAGATACTCTTCTTCTTCAAATCTTTATCTTGTCGGTGCGTCTTCCCTTTAGAAACCTCCTTCTGATTCGGCTTGCTCGCAACCTTCCCATTCACCTTCTGTTTTTGTGGAGGTCTGCTGTTGTGAGATTTCGGAATTGTGGCAGTGCTTTTGGGTTTTGGGTTTTGGGTCACCGAATTTTTACGTTTCAGAGAAGTTTTATGCGACTTTCGGCCGTCGTCATCGTCCGATGTGTAGATATTGCTTTTCGAGGGCTGCTTTTGTACTTTCGGAGGCGCTGTTTTGCTTTTTGTTGAGGCGGAATTCGATGGCTTTGAACTTTCCGTGCTCTTTCTTTGAGCTTTTTGAACGACCCCGGTCTTTTTACTTTCCGGCTGAGCTTTGCTGACATCCTCGGACGAGGAGGAATCAGAGCCGCTGGAGGAGGACGAGTCTGAGCCGCTTGAAGAGGAACTGCTGCTCGAGCTGTCTGATGTGGAGCCTGAAGAGGTCGTTCCGGTGGAACTGCGACTTTCAACCTAAAAATTTTTGAGTTAATTTGGGGCAATTGATTTAATATTTGAAAAAGTTACCCGTTTTTTGGAGGTAATTGTTTGAGGCATTTTATTTTTAACAAACTGCGTTTTGACAACTTTGACAGAAATTTATAGAGCGCCACCTATTATTTTGATTGCACAGTGAACATAACCTCGTTTTTGAAGTTCATAAAATAATGCAAAATGCCAAATTTGTAACGAATGTTTAGCTTACATAACTATTCGTTATGTATTTATTAATTTATTGAAGTATGTATATTAAACAAATTTTATTGATTTGTAAGTACCAATACGTGGTTAAGGCATGTGGCAGTCAAGATTGTCAAGTTGTACTTAAAATACAAAAAAGGCACTTGAATGAACTTTATAGTACAAAGAAGGAATACGTCAGCAGAAGTTTAATAGGGTATGTAACCGGTCACAATGGGTGCATTAATTGTTACTTTGCCTTGTAGATATTCCTCCGAACAAATATTTACTGTGGTATCAGATGTTAAAAATTACAAAAAGTTTCTGCCTTTCTGTAAGAAATCAGATATAATCGCTGAAACGCCAGGATTCATGCAAGCCAATTTAGAAATAGGTTACCCACCGATAATTGAAGCCTACACTTCAACTGTCACTTATGTAAAGCCGACCTTCATCAGAGCCGTGTCTGCAGAAGGGCGCATCTTCAAGAAACTGGAAAATCTGTGGAAATTCAGTCCTGGATTGAAACATAACCCCCGTTCGTGCATAATAGATTTTTCCGTCAGTTTCGAGTTCAAATCAGTGATACATTCTCAGCTAGCGTCCATGTTTTTCGATAAAATCGTCAAACAAATGGAATGGGCTTTTCTTCTGGAAGCAAGGAAGCGGTTCGGAAGGGAATCATTACCTAGTCATCCGCTTGTGTTCGTGAAAAGTTGATGGTAATCTACTTTAGCCGCAAATTGTATAAATAATGTAAATACATGTATATTTTTGATAAGTGCAATCAAATTAAATTTTAACCTTTTAAATTTCGTGGTTCGATCGGTCGTAACACAGGAAACTGTAATTGTGACATAACTAACCTTCAAATATTTTTTTTAAAATGGCAGGTATGGTTCGTCTGCAAAGTTTGCGAAAATTGTTAGTCAGACCGAATTCGAGACGCATATCGACGTCCAAGAAGACCAACGACACTGCGAACATCGCAGATGCCCCACAGTGCAAACCAGATCCCCCAGCGCTGGGTAAAAATTGGGTTAGTTATGGCTTCGAGACCAGAAGTAAAGAGGCCGACAGAAATTCCATGCATATGGTCTTTTTCGCGTCCATTTCCTTGTGTATCGTAGGTGGAGGGTTCTATTTCGCCTACATACCCGATTTCAACCTGAGAAATTGGTCGCAACGAGAAGCTTATTTAGAACTTAAGAGACGAGAAAGTGCCGGTCTACCGTTAGTAGACCCGAATCTAATTCCTGTCGAAAGCATCAATTTGCCATCTGATGAGGAATTGGGCGACACTGAAATTATTATTTAAACTGTTGTAATTTATAACAGGCTGTTAGTGGTACCGTTATAATTTATTAAATTAATTTTATCATGTAATGTACATACTTCTGATTTATAAAATGAATAATTAATAATGAATAATTGTATTAATTCGATCTAATCAATTTATAAAGTAATGAATTTTTAATTAAAATTGTTTTTAATCACAGATAATATAACTTACAATTAGTTAATGTTACTTGTAGGCAACCAACATTACATATAAATAAGGCGGCTTTTTTAAATTTATTTTGCCATGAAAGTGCGCATTAAAGTATAAAACGAAACGGAAAATTTCATCAACTGCAAATATGAAGTTACCACATAATAATTACAATAACGAGAGTGTTACCACAAGAAAATTTCGGATATTTAGTTGCACCAAACCAAATCCTGTTAACTCCAGGTTGCCTTGACATCTCTGCATTATCATTACCATTGATTTTCGATATGATAAATTTGAAAATAAATACCACATTGATTCGTAAGCTCCACGACATATAACAGAACCCTGTAATCAAGATGTTACCAAAGAAAAATCAGCAATTGTGATTTTACTTCTCCAGATAATAATTCTCCATTCCAACAGTATATAAACAATTCTGATATTAGAATGGTAAAAACGACCAGCATTTTAACAGATTCCTCAGGACGGGCTGTCTGGAACGTCCACAATTAATTTAAATTAATTAATTGGAGCTTAAGTACCATTGCGACACAAACCAAGCACGACCCAATCACCGAACTCAAAAATTGAGAAAAAATCACAGCTGAATAAGCAATTTTCATTTTGTCGTAAGTTCTGCAATTTGAAATTAATTTCTTCCAATTAATTTAACTTGAACTTACTGCAACAGAACGTTGTGCTGTTCCACGCATTTGATTACGATTTGCATCAAAGTCGAGTCGCAATTTGGAGGCAACTTGAAATAAGTCCTGAATTTTTCTTCGTCGGCCACGAGATTTTTCAGAACCGACGCCACGATTCGATTTTGCGAGACGTAAATTTCAACGAAACTGAAAAATAAAATGTCGAAACAGAACGTGATCGCCAAAACGACGACGAAAACGAAGAATTCCTGGACGTAGATCAATTCGTAGAAGGGGCTGACGTTCCAGGTGAACGGGTACTGCACAGATCCGGGCAAATCCATGTTTCCGCTTATCAGATTAACGCCTAGGAACGCCATGCCGCCGAAAACGTTTCCGCCGACGAAAACGGAGAGGATTGTTTTTAAAAAGTGGCTGCTTTTGCTGATTTCCCGTTCGGTGTTGCGCGGGGCAAGAAACGACGGCCAAAACTTGTGTTTGATCGCCGATATTATTTCCACCAACTCCGGATTGTAGTAGAAAAAAGTGGCGGCCTTTACGTACAACTGGAAAGTTTGAATTTAATAGCAAGAAATTCCTTGGATTCCTTACCTGGATTATGGTTGAGATCGTGGCGAACGCAATGGTGCATTTGACCAAATCGTCGGAATTTTTAAAAATTGAAAACACAATTCCGAAACTTGACATGGAATAAATTCCGAAAACGAACAGAACCGCTAACCTTTTAACGATATTTTGGTTTTCTGGCCAAATACAGAAACATTCCATCATTATCTTGATTGGAATCAGAATCCACTTGGCTGCATCGTTTTTAATCTCAACACCTGAAAACGCGTTGGCCTTAATCTGTGCAGATTGGAAGATGTTACTTTTGTCCATCGTTTGTATGTTAGCAGGTGATTGAGACTGAAGAGGTTCAAAATTATTTTACCTTTTATTCTAATTACTGCTTTTTAAATATTACAAAAAAAGCTTTTAATTAAAAGGCACCGCTAATTTGATGTTGAAATATTAAATGATGTAACTGTAAAGTTTACAAGTTCATTATTAATTCTGTTTGTGGGTGGAATTTAAGGACATTAGTATAAAAAAATTAGAATCTGTGAGACAACGTTCTGGTTAGTACAAATGAAACTTGTGGCGCAGGTTGTTTAAAATGAAATAAATGTTTCTCATTTAATTTCAACCACTGCAAAATTTTTTCTTTGATTTTGGGGTAATTCTGTGCAGTAGATTTGAAAATGACCGATAATTCTTGCATCAGTGCTTCAGTAAATTAAATGGCATTTGATAAAGTAACACATCGTCTGTTCACCAGGTAATTAATTAATTTACAGGGATTCTACATTTTCTGAAATAAATAACTTCAGAAATGGAAAGATTTTTCTGAATAAACAATTTTGACAAGGAAGAAGAGGAATAATTTTTAAAGGATTTCCGAACTGGAATGTTTACAGCCAGTTGCGGGTCGTGGTAATGACGAGTGAGGAGGCTAATGAAGAATAGATACTCTACTTAGTCAACAAATTATGATGTTTTATTTTTGTATCACAATTTACCGTCCAGCAAGATTCATCGAGGAGGTGTAGAGTTATTTCTTACCAGGACTGGATTATGAGTTGAAGGAAATGCATAGGGTGGGATGATGAGATACGAGCTTGCAAAATGTATTTTCTCTTACTTAATAATGGAAATAATATAATGTGTGATTCAGTAAATTACCATTTTAGGTTGATGGTAGCAAAAAGTCGTGCCTTAATTTGCACAATATTATTGATAATGACTGTTACAAATCGGCAAATAAATTAATAAATAACACAATGGGATTAAGCTTGTCACAAGTGCAAGCGGAAATTCATTCAATCGCATATTATAACCCTAGGATCAAAAACAAAATTCTAAAAAATAAAATAAAGTGAGAAGAGAAAAGCTCTCTGAAAAAAAGTACCAAAACGAAAATTCTTTAAAAGGAAACAAAAGTTTTTCGGTAACAAAATATAAACTCTAAATAGATATATAGATACTTTTATACCATCTATAGATAAAACGGCCGATAGATCCAACTAAACATTTTTAAAAATTAAAAATCGATTTGCTCTAAGATTGACAGAGATAGAAAACTATAAATCGAGAAAATGTCCGTAGCTCCGTTAATACTGGAGCAATTCAATTGATTCTTGTTCCATCGTTTCCGGCAGGAAAAGTTATCTTAGTAAGGAAAAAAAAAGAAAAGAGAAAAAAAGCCAAACCAAGGAAAAAACTTTTTTCTTTCTTGCTTAGAGCGTCATATAAACATGAAAACTTATGTATTTGTTTTGCGAGGAACACGATGGTGCAATTAAAAATCGATTTGCTCTAAGATTGACAGAGATAGAAATCTTAAACCTAAACTAACCTAATTTAACCTTTTGTTTTTTAGAGGTGTTAAAATTCCTTAACGGAAGACCAGGGCTTAAGTTCAAAGATGCCCGGTACAGTGGGGTTCCCCTGAATGGGTCGCTACCCACTAAACGCACCCCTTCATAGCTCCACACAGCATGGCAACCGCCGCTCCGGCATGACTTCAGACTGTGCTGCTCTCGATGCCAAGTGCATCCCACCACACCGTTGTTACACCTAACCTATCTTAACCTGATCAAACTGGGTTTATCTTTTCGTGTTTCTCTTTCGGGGATATTTTTAGAGTTTTTACACTGTTGAGGTTATGTTGTGATTATTTACCTATTCTAAATAAACAATTGCACTGCTACAAAAAAAAAAATGAAAAAATGAAAAATAAATTTTGCCCTGAGCACACTTTATGAATATGTACACTGCAATTTGCATGGTTATACCTAGGCAAACCGACTCTTAAGAGTCAACCCTTGTTGTAATCATATCTCTAGAACTATTAGTTCCAAGTAAATTTTGTATAGAACCTTTTTTGTAGAGATTTTGATAATAAACAAATTTTGTAATAACCGAAATTCGCGTAAAACTAATATTTCACGAGATATTTGAGAAAAACTGATTTTCGCAGCCTTCGACCTTCATGTAAAGAAAATCGCGAAGGAAAATCTTCACTTTTTTAGAAGATGAATACTAAAATGACTGGACTATAAACAATTTGAACCTATGAAATTTTAATCCAAAACATTTTAAACTAAAGTGGACGATAGGCCTATAAAGGATGGGAATCCTCGTTCTAGAGCGAAATATTACATTACATTTATGTTTTTTAAATTATTATGTTTCGAAATAAAGAACTCAAATTTTTATTTCGAACGATCGTTCAAATTTCCTTGCTACATCCAATGATCATCAATGATATTTGTTCCGTGTCTGACGTCATGCGCAAACTTCAAGGAAATAAGGTTTCCTTTGTAGCACACCGTATAATACTTCCACCACGACTCAGTCAGTACGTAACCTTAAATGTTAAAGTGTCACAGTACACGGTAAAAAATTAATTTTTTTTTGTTGTATAATTACAGTCGAACTCCTCTATAGTGACTTCCTCTATAATGATTTTTTCTCTGTAGTGATGTTTTTGTTTGGAACGTGCATTTTTGCACGTTTTGCATATAAAAATACCTCAATATTATGATGTTAAGCCTCTCTCTATATAGTGATTATTCTTAGACGAATTTCTTGCAAATTCCTTACTTATGGGAATTTCCATTTTTAAAATAAATACTGCTGTGCAATCAACTTTGGACAGATTTTTTTATCAATAAGTACGTTATGTACCTATTCAATTACATATGATGAAAATCTGTATTGTTTATTAATAACTGTGTATTTCTAATTACACAAATATTTTTTCAAACATAATAAATCTTAATTTTTTGTTTCATTTTGCATATCGATTTGCTTTTAAAGTGACTGCCAAAGCTGTAAAATTATACGTGAATTCTATATAGTGAAGTTTCTCTATAGTGATGTTTTTCTATGGCTTTTCGAACATCACTATAGAGGAGTTCGACTGTATTTAAAACATGGACACGAAAACTATTCTTATCAGTGTAAGTAGGTATTATTAAAATGTTTGCCGAGAAGTTTGTGAGATGTTTTAGGAGTTTCAAAATGGAAATTCTGATTCTGCATCCGATGCAAAGATCATTATTTTCGATTCATCTACTTCTAGCAGTGATACCGATAGTTCCGACGAATACAACAAACCCAGACGAAAATTACACCACATAAAGAATTATCTTAAGACTATTGAGGAATATGATGAAATTGAGTTTAAAGAACATTTCAGAAAAAGTTCCTGGTATAATTATATTATCGGTAAGTACAGTAGAGTAGTGATTTAATCTAATCAAATTTAATTGCACTGCAATTTTTTATTTTACGACAAAGAGAAAGAAGATCATGTGGTTCCAACACATACTTTTGGTAGGAAGAAAATTTCTGCTGAGAAGGCAATGACTGTTTATTGGGCAATTCTGCCTATACATGTCTTGATTGGCTGATACCCCCTTTTAAAGACAACGGAAATTTAACTGAAAATTAAAGGATTGTAATAGAAAATGCATTTGCCCTATTAAAGGGCAGATTTAAGAGATTGAAAATGTTTGAGAATAATAATATAATGTTTATTGTTAAATGTTGTGTAGCTGCAGCTGTGTTACATAATATATGTATTGATTATGATGAACTGGGAGGTTGAACCAAATGATGAAAGTAATAACAAAGATTTTGTACATAATGTAAGCGGTATACAATTTAGATCAAGAAGAGAACAGACTGTTAGAGAAATGTTTAATGACAAATAAAGATGAGTTCATAATTTTTCCTTTATCGTTAGTCATCCAACCTTCTCCCGGCATCTTGGATATAACAATTTAATACATAATTATAATACCTATTAGGGTAAAAAACTAAAAACATTAAATAAATAAAGTGGTTTTGATGTACTTTGTAACTTTGTTAAATTTTTGCATGCACCGCAGCAGGTGTCCGAAATCTTACACATTTATCGAAACGGTTAACAAAATTTATAGAAATTTATTGCGGGGGTAGATATGCTGTATTTGTAGCGCAAATCTGTATTTTTGCATACAAATCGTTTAAACATCGTTTTATGAACGACTAGGAACATCTTGTTACAAATTTAGAAAATAATATCCTTCACTAAATCAAAAAACTTCGCAAAATAAACCACAATCGAATTCATAAAATACAGAAGGTACAAAAAGATAGAGTAGGTAATCAATTAAATATTTTATTACTATATCACTACAAAAATACCATTACAAGTACAATTTATTCCATTTCTAAACGAATTTTAAGAAGTTTAAAAATGTGTCCGTTTATATTACAAGAACCAGCGAATTTTCAAATTTGACAACTCTTTTAATCTTAAATGACGAATTGAGCCAAACTGAGGAAGTATTCAGCAAAATGAGTCGGTTCGCGAGGTAGTTCAGTTGGGGTAAAGAGGGTGCAAAAATCTCACTTCAGTTAAACAGCTGATTTGTAAAAAGAACATCCCGTCAAGTAAGACTACTCAAACTTGTAGGCAACCAACATTGCATATAAATAAGGCGGCTTTTTTAAATTTATTTTGCCATGAAAGTGCGCATTAAAGTATAAAACGAAACGGAAAATTTCATCAACTGCAAATATGAAGTTACCACATAATAATTACAATAACGAGAGTGTTACCACAAGAAAATTTCGGATATTTAGTTGCACCAAACCAAATCCTGTTAACTCCAGGTTGCCTTGACATCTCTGCATTATCATTACCATTGATTTTCGATATGATAAATTTGAAAATAAATACCACATTGATTCGTAAGCTCCACGACATATAACAGAACCCTGTAATCAAGATGTTACCAAAGAAAAATCAGCAATTGTGATTTTACTTCTCCAGATAATAATTCTCCATTCCAACAGTATATAAACAATTCTGATATTAGAATGGTAAAAACGACCAGCATTTTAACAGATTCCTCAGGACGGGCTGTCTGGAACGTCCACAATTAATTTAAATTAATTAATTGGAGCTTAAGTACCATTGCGACACAAACCAAGCACGACCCAATCACCGAACTCAAAAATTGAGAAAAAATCACAGCTGAATAAGCAATTTTCATTTTGTCGTAAGTTCTGCAATTTGAAATTAATTTCTTCCAATTAATTTAACTTGAACTTACTGCAACAGAACGTTGTGCTGTTCCACGCATTTGATTACGATTTGCATCAAAGTCGAGTCGCAATTTGGAGGCAACTTGAAATAAGTCCTGAATTTTTCTTCGTCGGCCACGAGATTTTTCAGAACCGACGCCACGATTCGATTTTGCGAGACGTAAATCTCAACGAAACTGAAAAATAAAATGTCGAAACAGAACGTGATCGCCAAAACGACGACGAAAACGAAGAATTCCTGGACGTAGATCAATTCGTAGAAGGGGCTGACGTTCCAGGTGAACGGGTACTGCACAGATCCGGGCAAATCCATGTTTCCGCTTATCAGATTAACGCCTAGGAACGCCATGCCGCCGAAAACGTTTCCGCCGACGAAAACGGAGAGGATTGTTTTTAAAAAGTGGCTGCTTTTGCTGATTTCCCGTTCGGTGTTGCGCGGGGCAAGAAACGACGGCCAAAACTTGTGTTTGATCGCCGATATTATTTCCACCAACTCCGGATTGTAGTAGAAAAAAGTGGCGGCCTTTACGTACAACTGGAAAGTTTGAATTTAATAGCAAGAAATTCTTTGGATTCCTTACCTGGATTATGGTTGAGATCGTGGCGAATGCGATGGTGCATGTGACCAAATCGTCGGAATTTTTAAAAATTGAAAACACAATTCCGAAACTTGACATGAAATAAATTCCGAAAACGACCAGAACCGCTGACTTTTTAACGATATTTTGGTTTTCTGGCCAAATACAGAAACATTCCATCATTATCTTGATTGGAATCAGAATCCACTTGGCTGCATCGTTTTTAATCTCAACACCTGAAAACGCGTAGGTCTTAATCTGTGCAGATTGGAAGATGTTACTTTTGTCCATCGTTTGTATGTTAGCAGGTGATTGAGACTGAAGATGTTCAAAATTATTTTACCTTTTATTCTAATTACTGCTGTTTAAATATTACAAAAAAAGCTTTTAATTAAAAGGCACCACTAATTGGATGTTGAAATATTAAATGATGTAACTGTAAAGTTTACAAGTTCATTATTAATTCTGTTTGTGGGTGGTTTTTAAGGACATTAGTTTAAAAAAATTAGAATTTGTGAGACAACGTTCTGGTCAGTACAAATGAAACTTGTGGCGCAGGTTGTTCAAAATGAAATAAATGTTTCTTATTTCATTTCAACCACTGCGAAATTTTCTTTGATTTGGAGGTAATTCTGTGAAGTAGATTTGAAAATGACCGATAATTCTTGCATCAGTTCAGCTTCAGTAAATTAAATGGCATTTCACCAGGTAATTAATTAATTTACAGGGATTCTACATTTTCTAAAATAAATTAGCTTCAGAACTGCAGATGGAAAGATTTTTCTGAATAAACAATCTTGACAAGAAAGAAGAGGAATAATTTGTAAAGGATTTTCGAACTGGAATGTTTAAATGCATTCTCCATACATACCGAGGTGGAAATTGAGTCATTACAAAATGCGAACCTTCAAGGTTTGCTAAGCTTTTCTAGAGGTTCTACCATGAAGATTTAATCAAGGAATGTATAAAATGTCATATGCACGTTGTATTATATTAAGTGTCCAACATTGGTAACTTTGTTATTATTAGAGCTACAAAGTTGGTTAAATTAGCAAAGAATTGGTGTTTTCTTCGCTGATCACTATAATGAAAGCAAAAAAACAATCCAACGTCAACAGCTCGAGATATTCACGAAAATAACATTTTTTTTAATACTTTTTTACCTATTTCAAAGGAATGTTTCATTTTGAGTAAAAAAGTCTTAATGCACTAATACTATTAAATTAACTACCAAGAAGTTACAAGCAATTGAAGTTTTTATTTCAATTAACTACAAAAATCACGTAGGCAATGAAACAATTGAAAATGGTAACTATTAAAACGTCAAAAACAATTGAATAAATGTGACAGTTAATATTTTCATTTTAAGGTGGTATACTCACTTTTCATTACTTTTGATGTGTTTAATTTTGAAATTAAATGAATTTTCAACAGGATGGAGCACCGGCCCATATTATCAAGAAACAATCAATTTGTTAAACAGATTATTCATTGATAAATGGATAGGAACTAAAGGGCTCGTGCGTTGGCCTGTTCGAAAAATTTTGAAAGCAGCGCGCAGTGTTGAAAAAAGAACCCAAAAATGTGTAGACCAAGAGGGTGGCAATTTCGAACATCTATTATAATGTCTTGGTCATAAAATTCGTTTTTTTAAACTTCCATTCTCAGTTTTCCGTTGAAGAATTGATTGAATAAATGCCATTTTCAACTGTTTCATTGCCTACGTGATTTTTGTAGTTAATTGAAATAAAAACTTCAATTGGTTGTAACTTCTTGGTAGTTAATTTAATGGTACTAGTGGCACTTTTACTCAGAATTAAAGAATTAAACATCCCTTCGAAATATGCAAAAAAAAGATAGGACAATGTATTTAAAAAAATGTTATTTTCGTGAATATCTCAAACAGTTGACGTTCGATTGTATTTTTGATTTCATTATGGTAATCAGCGCAAAAAACACTAATTTTTTGCTAATTTAACCGACTTTGTAACTCCAATAATAACAAAGTTACCAATGGTGGACACTTAATATAATACAGCCTGTCGAGGTAATTACAAAAAGTATAAGACCAAGTATGTATACTTTTGTAGATCGATTTGGGTGCGGGGAACACAATGGTGCAATTTAATAGTCGATTTGCTCTAAGATTGGCGGAGATAGAAAATTGATAAACGACACAAGTGTCGTAGCTTTGTTAATACTGGAGCAAATCAAATTATCGATGAGCCATTGTGTTCCCAAGGAAACGTACCATTAGAAAAGGTACCTTCTTTTTCCTTTTATAATGCCAATTTAACTACAGGACACAATCGGTTAGCAGAAAAAGAAATTAAAAAAAATAATTAAATTTGAGTAGTCTATGAACAAGGGAATTTTTGTTTTTAACTAAAAAGATCTAGGCAAGACCAAGTATAGTATTTTAGACCAATTCTATAAGAATTAATCGATTGACTCTAAGATTGGCGTAGATAGAAAATTGAGAAACGACATTGTGTTTGCAAGGAAAAGTTACCCCTACATGGCCCGGAAGAGAACACAAAACAAAGGAAAACGCTGAGAAATGTTAAGGATAGCCAGAATACGAGAAAAATATATAAAAATGCTCAGTACCTTGTAATACATAATACGAAAATGCCTTTATTTAAGAAACGTCAGTTGGTAAAATTAATTCAATTGCACTAAATTGTATAAAAATACCTTATTGTTCGCACGTTAAAAAACTAATAAATTAAATAACTAGTAATTGAGGGAAAACCAAAATTGTACATGATTTTTAAGAAATTTGTTTTTCTTGTTTCTATGGTACGTAGTAATTACCCGTGCAGTTCATGAGAATTGACAAACTATTTTGATGGACTGTTTTGCCACCAGTGGTAAAACTTATAACACTCTGTGTATTGAGACACATTAAATAAGTTCCGGTGAAAACATGTTTTTAAAGAATTTCTGATTCGAAATTTATAGTCGTGGTTCCTATAAAAAGAAAATAGTTATTTTTCTGCCATTTGCATTGTTTAATACTTATTTTACCTGAATTAATCATAAAAAGAACTTGTAAATTAAGTTGACTGAAATGTGGACAACCCAACCAGCTCCAGTGCGATTGATCGTAACCGCTCGGGAAGATCCGTCCAAAATCGTTTATAGGCGTTGCGTTGTGTTGATTGCCCAGCCGATCATCGTGCTCGGTATGTGTCATAGTGCCAGTTTTGAGTAAATTTGTGGTGGTTAGTGGTTTCAGTGCCAATTTTGAGATACGCTAATCTCCCAAAGCATCCACAAATCAACGTAAGTAAAAATAACGCATCTCGCGATTTTCCCGACGCCATCACACAAAAAAATCTATGCGAAACCACCCACGCCGGTGCGTTTGTTATTGTTATCCCCTGAACGATTTTGACTGAAAACTGCATCCATTTTCAGCGATTGTTTTTCGCAACGTTCCCAAAAAATCGTATCGACGTTTTCGCGTCGAGAAACCCTTCGCAAGGGCGTTTTTTCGAAAAAAAATCGAGCGTCTAACCTCAGAAGTGTCAAAATCACAGCACACTTCTCCAGTTTATTTTCGCTGTTTCAAAATGTATCCGCGTTATCCTTCGGATTTGAGATGCTTTTACCAGGCAGAGGAAGTAGAAGAAGGAGGGCGGTATATAGGCGTCTTTTTTATTGGTACAGCAGCTGTGCCCGTGCTGACCACCTGCCTAAGCACAAAAAAGAGCCCCTCAAGGAACAATAATTTCCATTTGAAATAATCAAGAGGCTGTATTTCAGGTTTCAATCTCGACTAAACTGACTATTTATAAATTGATAGTGAAAGTCGATAATGTAACGACTTAAAATAGAATCTATGCATCAACGTTTCCAAGAACTTAATTTTCTATCAAGATTTTAGTTTGCACTGATTCAAACGCATTTTTTTTCTGTAAAATTTTATGACACTTAACATTTCGAGGAACATTGATTCAGCCTGCAATTTAGGGTGAAAGTAAAAGGTATATCGCTCAATCTACCCTTATCGAACCACCCTTTTTTTTTTAATGAATTGTTTGCTTTGTTTGTGTAGTAACTTTTTGAAGAATTGTAACGAAATTTTCCGCAGAGGAAGGTAATCATAAAAATGAACAAAATTGCGCAAATGAGCAGCTCACATTTAATTGCATAATATACTAAAATAAAATACAGGTAGCCCTCGATTTACGCTGGCTCAATTTACGCCTATTGACAATAACGCCGCTGTGGAATTCACTGTTTCGCCGTGTACATAATTGGGTAATTCACCGATTTTCCTATGTTAGACTGATTTTTGTTTCAGTGTTAAGTCGCGACGTTGTGAATTCTTTTTTCCAAAAATTGCAAGAGATCCGAAACTTTAAAATTTTATTTGTTTTTCTTAATATTTTTTAATAAAAACATTTCACTTCATTTTATTTAAAATACATTTTAAAAATTTAATGTATAATACACCTATCCCCCGATTTACACGATACTTTTTTACACGATTTCGCTTTTACACGGTTTTTAAAATAACGAATTCAAAATAAAATGGTAAAAATGAATATTCCAGATGAGTACATATTTCTACAATCATTTTAGAACTCCGTTCACTTGGTTATACATATTGGTGATTCCCCGTTTTATATGCACAATAAAACTTCCTACGTATTTACGTAAATTGCTGCAGTAAAATTGTGCCAGTAGAAAACTGTACATCATTGTGTTGTTACTAATCAGAATTTTTTAAACTTCATATTTACTGGTTAGCGATAAACAATTATTTTTTGTAGCATTTTTACAATTTTTTTCGCAATAAAATTTTAAACCATAGCAGTTTTTAATGGAGCACGAAGAGAACTTTCAAATGAGGTATCACAAGCCCCTACTTCCTATTTAAAAATTTGGGGGTTGAAACTGTCACTCGAAGGGAGTTGAGGCTAGGGATGAAATTTTTACTTTGCCGAATATCGTGTCATAAACGGGATTTTTTATAAATATGCACAATAATTGAGATATTGAATTTATTCAATTTGACTGGTTCGCACTGTATATTTGTTATTTTATGAATGAACTGTTATTTTAATTTTTTAAAATATCTTATTAAAAAAAAATACGTTAAATAAATGACGTTGTTTTCGATTTACACGGTTTTGCCTATAAAAAACCAATCTTCTGTGTAAATCGGGGGATAGGTGTATATGTATTTTGCATTATATTGTATTAATAAATAAAATGATTTTCTTCTTTTTTACTTATGTAACCTATACATCACTGTAAATATGGGTTCTTTTTACGCCGATTCGATTTACGCCGGCTTTTGTCAGAACGGAACTGCGGCGTAAACCAAGGGCTACCTGTACTAAAATTCAATATCTAAAAATTACAAGGAATTTAAGCTTTTTATTACAGTTAACTGCAAAAATCAAGTAGGAAACGAAACAGTTGAAAATTATAATCATTAAAACATCGAAAACAGTTAAATAAATCTGACAGTCAAACTGGGGGAGGAGTAACAAATAAGCGTCACGTAACCTAGAAAAACTTTGCGCAGTTGCTTCAAATTTCTTGTTTCATTGCCTATTTGATTTTTTTCAGTTAACTGCAATAAAAACTTACAAGTACCTAAAAGTTACAACTTTTAGGTACTTTTTCATTCAAAATTAAATATTCGTTCGAAATGGGCAAGAAGTCCAAGTAGAAAAGCTTCTTAATTTTTACCGATTTCCTTAAAAACAGCGTTCGCGTAAATATTTAGTTTTAAGGTCCTCAACCCACGAAATGCTCCGAACAGCTTTTATAAGAGTTTATTACAACCTTCGAAATTATAATTAAAAATTGCACAGAAGGAATTTCTCCATCCATCTCTAAATATAATTTCTGTCTAAAAATACACAAACTTTTTATTCAGTTCCACAAATCTGCGCAACTGCAGTGTGCAGTGAGTAGTGAGACTATGGGACTACGGGAACAGCGGCGAATTAAATTGATTCGCGGATTTGATTCTCGGATTAATTGATCGACGCCATCTTTAATTACACCCCTTTAATCACAGATGTAATTACCCTAATTACCGCGTAATTGATCTGATTACAATTGATCGGATTATAACCCTTTAATCACAAATGTAATTGTCCTAATTACCGCGCAATTGATCTGATTATAACCCTTTAATCAAAGGATTATTCTAATTACGATGTCAGGCGTCTGCACTCCTGCGCATCATCTATCTCGCTCTTACACACATGGTTGAACACTCCATCTCTCTCTCAGACACATTGCATAAGCGTACGGACAGGAATTTTCATGTTTGGCGCCGCACAGCCGAGGCGTCTTCACACCTGCGCATCATCCATCTCCCTCTTACACACATGGTTGAACACTCCATCTCCCTCCTACACATGGTTGAACGCTCCATCCCCCTCTTACACACATGGTTGAACACGCCATCTCCCTCGGGCACACTGCATAATCGTACGAATAGGAATTTCCCCGCCAGGCATGTCTGACGTCACACCATTGAACTTCTCGCTCAAGTTGTGAAATTTTTAAGTGAAAAAAATGTTTTGCCATAAGCGAGTTTCGAACCCCAATCTCGGGGCTACAGCAGGCAGTCCATTACCGCTGAGCCGGCAAGCAGCCCTACTTAGCGTGTATTCAGATGTTATATAACTATTTGTAAAATATAAAAAATAATTGAACTTATTTAAAATACATGCTTTTCCATACAAGTGTTTTATAATACATCGGTGGGAGATGTGCGAAAAATAAAATGATTTTAATTGTTTAATTTTAAATAGAATATGCAAACTACGTTCTTTATGCGTAATTTTACAAGCTCGGAGATGTCTAGAAATACGCGTCTTTGCAAGCTCTGGCGAATGCATGAATTGGGAGATGTTTGAAAAAATAAACCAGGATAATTTTACAATGTTTTTATTCGTACATACATAAAAATCATATAAATTTACAATAATCGCAATTTTTAATCATCGGTGGAGGTCCATCGATTTCGGTTCCGCCACAAGTGTTGTAATGGGTTAAACATCTTCGGCAATCGGCGACATCCTTATCCAATTGGAACTTTAGAGGTAATTTATCCCAGATGAAATGGATGCTATGTGATGCGAGCTTGATGAGGAAATCCTTCGGTAAACAGGCGATATCTTCCGCCTCCATACTAGCCAAATTCTCAGTTTCAAAGTAGATTTGAATCGATCGTTCCATGGACGGTGCACCATCATCGTTTGTATACCACGCTTTTAACGATTTCACTGTTTTAGTAGCACAATTAAGCTTCGAAGCACCAACATGATGTGTACAAGGCGTCATATTATCGCACAACTTGTTCAACGCTAGGCAGCCGAGATTTTCCATATCAATGATTGTGTGCTGGAACTCGGTGATTTTTTCCAACCATAAAAGTTTCTCCACACCCTTGACGAAAATTCTCTTGGCATCTTCGAGCTGCTTGATTACTGTCTCCTTCACCAGGTCGTATGGAATATCACCAGAGTCCCATGAAAGCCCATGATGATTACGTTCCAACCACAAATTAGTAGATTTGTATTTGGCAGGTAGTTCATCCCATGGAAACGGTGGTTCGAATAGAAAATTCACAGGCTCGGCCGTTTTATCATCAGCCGAGATCACGGCAAATTCTTTCAATATAAATTCGTTGTGAGATGTTTTGAAACATTGAATATCGACAATAACCTCCGCCATGTATAACAACTTTGAAGCGACTGAAGCACAAACTCCGATTACATTAGCTTCTTAACCCCACCACTAACTGCGTTGTATTCAATTATGCGATCGTGAAGAATTAGACAATAAGCGGCCGTTGCAGCTGGGAAATTGTTTGAAGATTCAAACTCAATGCGTACATCGACAGGTCCTGACTTGAGTGCCTCATTCTGTTTCGAACAATCGATTACAATTAAGGGAGCGTATTTGAGAAAATCGCCTTTATTCACCAACGGCTCAGAGTCCTTGCCATAATATGTACTTTGAAAATTTGCATACATCTCATATAATAGGGCATATTGATTATGATCAATGTTGAGATTTAGCTGGTTATAGGGATAACACTGCGAGTTTAAGAAAAGTTTAACATCTTTAACGTTGCAGTGATCGAAACGGCTGACATTCATATCATTCTTATTTTTGCGTGCGGTTTGAAAACCGAGAATGACGTAGCGCGGTTTCTCCAATTGTGAAGATGTCTTTACGGGCCAAACTTGTTTGTCTGCACATGGAAGTAGAGGATACTCATACAACTCCCAAGTTCGGAAGCTCATGGAGATGGGCTCGTCTTTGGCGATAAAGTTGAGTAATTGAACTTTTTGATGGTCTGACGGTTTGACGTATGGCACTAACCACTCCAATTTCATTATTTCGATTTTAAAATCTTCCGCTGCAGATTGCACAACAGCATTTGCATCGCTGTTCGCCCGCGTCAAAATCAATTCATGTTTAGAATTAATGATGATTCGACGGTGGTCTTCGGCGAAACCCAATATCAATTTCAGAGGTATTGATACGTCAAAGTAGCCAGCATCATTAATTAATTTTTTAGCATCTTTATCAATATCAAACCAGCCGGCATTCTCGAGCAGGGGTTTCTGACCTGGACCTAGAGACACACAACCTTTCATGAAACTCGTGAGTCCGACATTCTTGCAGCGGTCAATCTCAACCGCATTCAATTCATAGCGTATTTCATCAAAGAGGTGGCAGATGGCGTTGTTGACTAAAGTTGTACTTTGAACTGCTGTTTCACCATCGGCCCTGGTTAATTTACCAGATATGTGTAACGAACTTCTGCCCGGCAACAAACACAAATCTTGATGTTGGATGGCTATGCGAATCTCATCGCTGTTGTTGAAAGTTGACGATGCGTAGGGCTGATGTGTATGACTCTCCCAATGAACGATGGATTCATCATAAACAACCGGCGCGTGAATCATTAAGATCTCCCCCTCCATGGTTGAAAACAAATAATTAATGTGCAGCAGCAGAATCGGTCTTTAATTTTCCTCCAAAAGGATTCACTTTGAAGCCCAGACTCTTCAGAAGCTCGATGTTTTGACGTGTTATCACTTTGGGTGATACACGCTGACTGACTTGATTTGGGCATGGTGATTCAATTTTATAACCCAGCCCAATTTTTGCATTATATACAATAACCATTTTTATGATGATGATGATGATGATGACTTGACGTGAAGTCGTATAGTTATAATTTCGCCGCGAAAATTTACCAAGTTCCCGTCCTGGTCGACCAATCGGAGCTGCAGATGATGTATTACTCGCACTGTGATCGGTAGATAAATGACGTTTGTTGGAACTTCCACAATCTTATAACCCGGTGGGACGACTGGGAAAAACTCATGGATTGTGTGCACTTTGCGTTCATTGATATAGGCACCTGCGGTGATGTTGCATTCAACCCTGAGGGCGTTTACCTTCAGAATGGTTACAGGAATGTTCGATATGTGAACTACGTTTGGTTTAAGAATTTGCGGTGTAAAACCCAAAAGGTTAGCTATGGAATTAGCATGTTCAAAGTTTATCTCACGATTACACATAATTTCACTATGAAGTGTATTGTTGTTGGGTCTGATATTGATGTTGACAGTTTGATCAATCAAAGCCTCTCGTATAAATTTCTCGATATCTTCTAGCTCATAACTACCAGTGGGTAAAGTGATTTCTTGATCGCCGATGTAAAACATGTTGTTCCCAACGTCTATATTGGGAATCGAGTTAAATGTTAGCAGTTCTACCAACCCCAAGGTGTATGTATTAAGTGGCGAGAGTTCGATTGGTGGAAAATATTGAACCTCGAGCACTGATGATGCACCCGACACTGTTAACGTAAACGAATCCATTACTATTGTGATTTCCAATACTGACATGCCAACCTTTTATAGGAGTCCGCATAGGAACTTGAGGCACAAGTGTCCACAATTATATGTGTCATAGTCTTGATATTGAATATAATTATATTTGACGCTGCCAACACCGAGATATGTGATTAGATCCCTAGGTGGTTGCAGATTTCCGAAACTGTCAAAGTAGATGGCATTATCACCAATCTTTTTATATGCAACCCAATGTGTTCCAGATCCAGCAGCATCATCTAGGTTAATTATTGCCGACTCGAATTTTCGAGGGCCACTCTTGGGTAAGTCATCCCGCATGTATACTCCGCGAAAATGTGGAATTTTCAACTTTTTAGCATATTTAAGTATATCGATATCGGTCAATGCTCGGCGTGGCAGCTTCTCAATTAGTTTTTTGGAGTCAGATAAAGTCCCAACCCCTGTCTGTATGGCTTCAAATAAAGACCTTTTCCCAGAGCTATAGATTCCATCGTTTTGTTGTGGCGATGAGTTTCCGCTAGTTCCCGCTTTGCGGCGCCAGCATCATTCACAGCTTTAACAACTCCTGCAACGCCGCCTGTCAACGCGCCGGCGGCACTAAGACCCGCAAAGATTGGTACGAGAAATGGTAGAAAACCTCCGGTTTTTGTTGGGATTGGAAGAATACGCGGCGATCTCACATTGCATTTTCCACCGGCCTGTTTAACAGCTTTTCGAGCGCCCAGCAGTGCCGATTTGACTGCAATTTTGGCATCCCTGCTTGGCAGCATTGCCAGCCTGGCAGCGTTAACAATCTTCCGCAATGCGGGCGAGGACTTCTTCTTCTTTTTCTTTAGACCCATACCGAATTTTGTTTTAGCCTTCATGATATTTGTTACGGCCCAAGCAGCTGCTTTCTCGCCGACACTTGCGTCTTTGGCTAAAACACGCTTCCAAGCTTTCTCAATCAGTATTTTGTCGGCAACCCTCCTAGCATCCGAGTTTTCACGATCTTTAGAATAGGCAATGTCGTGTTCTTTACACGCTGCGTCTAGCGGGTTAATACCCGGATCTCCTCGTGCAAGTCTTTTTGACAATTTTGTGCCAGGTCCGCAGTACTGATAACCGGGTATATGAAGCTCCACCGGTAGTTTGTTTATAATACTGTTTACAACCCCCTTGCCGCGAGGACGATGTTTTTTCACACCAACTGGTTTACACCCCATCGATGTGTGCGTAAGCATCGCTGATGTATGACTGAGGAACAAACACTTATAAAGCCGGTATTTATGGTTTCTCAATCAGTCATGGCTCAAATTAGCTACGAGGAGCAGTCCTGCAGACTACCCATGCTGAATTTCGATGGCCTTGTGCAACAGACTAGTTCAAATAAAGAGAAACGTCATGGCGAATTATTACCGAATAGTGTGCGTGCAATATTTTGTGGCCCATCCAATTGTGGCAAGACCAACGCTCTACTGGCCTTGCTAACACACCCGAACGGGTTAAGATTTGAAAATGTGTATGTCTACTCAAAATCACTCAATCAGCCAAAATATCAAATTTTAACGCAATTACTCGCACCTGTGGATGGACTCAAGTATTTCCCATTCAGCGAACATGAACAAGTGGTTGGACCAGATGATGCGCGCCCCAATTCCATAATGATTTTTGATGATGTCGCGTGCGAGAAGCAAGAAAATATCCGAGCATTCTTCTGTATGGGTCGCCATAAAACAGTCGATTGCTTCTACTTATGCCAGACATATGCACGCATTCCTAAGCATCTAGTTCGTGATAATGCCAACCTATTAGTACTGTTTAAACAGGACGATATGAATCTCAAACATGTTTATGAGGATCACGTTAATACTGATATGACTTATGCGAATTTTCGAGAATTGTGTTCAGCATGTTGGAGTGACAAGCATGGATTTCTGGTAATCGATAAAGATAGTGAACTCAATGAGGGGCGGTATAGAAAGGGTTTCGACTGCTATATGAAGACGATCTAAATTGATGATGTGCACAGTAGCGTTTTGAATGTGATGGCATCAACATGCAGAAATTTCAAGAGCATGCTGATGTTCTCCATCAAATCGCTAAAGCTAGCGATGCGATTCGGAAAAAGTATAAAATAATCAAATTGGGTAGAGAGACTGCTGAAAGGGCTATGAGTGAAGCGCTTAAACCTGTGGTGGTTCCTCTACAGCAGCTCGTGAATAACCATATTAAAACTGAAATCAAGACTGAGATGGAAGATGCTCCTGTGAAAAAAGATGTGGACCCCTATGCTGATGATGATTCACTCGCACAATATCTAAGAATGTTAGCGAAAAAAAATAAAAAGGAATTGGATACTACGTATGGTGTGCGCAAACTCGCCAATGATCGTATGATGATTGGTGATTCGCAGATTCATTTTGAAAATAGTTTCATTTATGTGGGTGACAGGAAGTATCAGAAAACCAGAGGGCTGATTGAATTATTGTTTAAAAAGTCGCCAGATACAGACTTTGTGAGTCACGATGATGCGCGAATTTATGGTCAAATCGTCACCGCAACAAATGCACACCGAAAACACTACAGTATAAATCAAAACATTCGCAAAGATAAAAGTTTGAAATTTGAAAACTTTATTGCGCCGATTGCCCCCACAAAGCATGAAGGGAGCGGTATACTACCAGAATTCATGATTGCTCGAAAGGGAGAACGAGCGCATTACACATACTGGGATGATCCTAATGAATTAATTGATCGTCTGCGCATGCTCCTAGCATCACAGGCTGCTGGGAATCCGAGTCATTCAAATGAAATCATATCGATTATCGAGGAGTTACGTGAAGCTGGCTACATTAGTCATTCCTAAGATGAGTGTTGATGTGTTTGGACGTCAGTTAAATAAAAACAGCAGCATACGCGGTCCTCCTGGGATTGGATTCCAATTGACTGCCGATGGAGATTTTAACACGCAAAATAGAAGATTGCGAAACTTGGCCGAACCCCTGGAGAGCAACGATGCCGCAACCCTCAACACTGTGTTGAGTTTAATGCATAATACAATTGCAACTATAACTCAGAACATGGTTCCTGTGTATAGTGATATCAGTGCAAATAGAGAAAAGATTGAAACTCTTCAGTCTGACATACAAAATAGCTTGACGCAACAAGTTACAGCCAACGATATAAATCATGGGCTCATAACAAGCATTTCAAACGCCGTTCATGAATTACAAGATAGTTTCAAAAAACTGGCCGCAACCAATGCAGACCTCCAAAAGCGCATGACTGAAGTTTCCGAGCGGTATTAATGGATTGTTCATACACGATAAGAAGCACAATCAACCTTCAAAAGCATATGACAGAAGTTTCTGAGCTTACTATGAGTTTTGATCGAAGGCTGAAAGCATTAGAGTGACAATGCAGAAATTAGCGGTTGTTGAGGAACTTCATAAACCGGCTCGAAGAAATTATAAACGTCGTAAATTTGACATTCGTGGCTTGGATGAAACATGGCAGGCTGATCTTGTTGACATGACAGCTTATGCCGATGTCAATAATGGTTACAAGTTCATGCTTACAGTTATTGACATATTTTCAAAATTTGCTTGGGCAGCACCTTCTATGAGCAAGAATGGAGAAGATATTGCTGCTGCAATGGAGTCGATACTCACAAGGGGGCGCATACCGAAAAATTTACATGTTGATGGCGGCAAAGAATTTTATAATTTGAAATTTAAGGCGCTCATGCAGCAACACGATATCCATATGTACTCAACATTCAGCAATTTGAAAGCATCAATTTGTGAGCGATTCAATCGAACGCTAAAAAGTAAAATGTGGGTGCAATTCAGCCTGCGTGGTAATTATAAATGGTTGGATATTGTGCAAGAATTGGTATCAACTTACAACGACAACAAACATCGAACAATCGGTATGAAGCCTAGAGATGTCAACAGTGAAAATGCCGAAGAAATTTTACTGCGTGTGTACAGGTCTTTTCGCACGCCGCCTGCGAAAAAGTTGAAATTTAAAGCCGGCGATAAAGTTCGTGTTAGCAAATTTAAACACATCTTTGAAAAGGGTTATACTCCGAATTGGACAACTGAAATATTCACCGTTACTGCAATTAAAAATACCAACCCGCCGACATACAATCTAAGTGATTATGATGACAGACCTATTAAGGGTGGATTCTATGAAGAGGAACTTATGAAAGTGCAATACCCCGATGTATACCTGGTTGAAAAGATTCTACGTAGACGCGGCGATAAAGTATTTGTTAAGTGGCTGGGCTTCGATAAATCATTTAATTCATGGGTTGATATGGCTGGTGTATTATAAACACTTGTATGGAAAAGCATGTATTTTAAATAGGTTCAATTATTTTTATGTATGTACGAATAAAAACATTGTAAAATTATCCTGGTTTATTTTTTCAAACATCTCCCAATTCATGCATTCGCCAGAGCTTGCAAAGACGCGTATTTCTAGACATCTCCGAGCTTGTAAAATTACGCATAAAGAACGTAGTTTGCATATTCTATTTAAAATTAAACAATTAAAATCATTTTATTTTTCGCACATCTCCCACCGATGTATTATAAAACACTTGTATGGAAAAGCATGTATTTTAAATAAGTTCAATTATTTTTTATATTTTACAAATAGTTATATAACATCTGAATACATGCTAAGTAGGGCTGCTTGCCGGCTCAGCGGTAATGGACTGCCTGCTGTAGCCCCGAGATTGGGGTTCGAAACTCGCTTATGGCAAAACATTTTTTTCACTTAAAAATTTCACAACTTGAGCGAGAAGTTCAATGGTGTGACGTCAGACATGCCTGGCGGGGAAATTCCTATTCGTACGATTATGCAGTGTGCCCGAGGGAGATGGCGTGTTCAACCATGTGTGTAAGAGGGGGATGGAGCGTTCAACCATGTGTAGGAGGGAGATGGAGTGTTCAACCATGTGTAAGAGGGGGATGGATGGTGCGCGGGGGTGGAGCAGCCTCGGCTGTGCGGCGCCAAACAAGAAAATTCCTGTCCGTACGCTTATGCAATGTGTCTGAGAGAGATGGAGTGTTCAACCATGTGTAGGAGGGAGATAGATGATGCGCAGGAGTGCAGACGCCTGACATCGTAATTAGAATAATCCTTTGATTAAAGGGTTAAAATCAATTGCGCGGTAATTAGGACAATTACATTTGTGATTAAAGGGTTATAATCCGATCAATTGTAATCAGATCAATTACGCGGTAATTAGGGTAATTACATCTGTGATTAAAGGGGTGTAATTAAAGATGGCGTCGATCAATTAATCCGAGAATCAAATCCGCGAATCAATTTAATTCGCCGCTGTTCCCGTAGTCCCATAGTCTCACTACTGCAGTGACGAGCGAAATCGCTGCCGATAAAACGACCGATAAAATTAATAAATTGATAGCACTTCAATTCATTACCACCAAACTAAAACGGTTGGACATTATTGTGGTATTGCTTCACATGAACCGTTTTCCAAAATGAGTCTAATTTTTATTTCGAGGCAATTAATCGTTTAATTACATCCTATGCGAGCCTGGGCCCGAAACCAGACGTAAATAATTGTTACACTTCCTTCTGTTTTCCAGTTTGACATTAAACTGTGTAATTACCACCTTCTGAGTTTATTCTGGCTATTTTTAAATTCAATAACGCGGTTTGGCCGTTAAATCGATTCAATTACGATCTCAATTCATTTCAACCCTCGTTTCGATCAATTAGTTTAATTTCATTCAAATTAAAACACGTCTTCCTTATTTCGATGATTCAAATTATACAGTCCGGATATGTTTGGCAATAAAGTTTACCTAGTTAGACAAGAGGTAGAACTTGGGAGATGTAAGTAATTATCCCTTCGCAAACTCGTGTTGCCAATTAGAAATTATAATGCCGTCGTTGCAGGACAAAGTTGCGACAGGAATAACTGCTAACTTTTAAACAAGTCCGTTTGTGCGTTAATTGTTTATGTATGCAATTTAAAAGCGATGAAATGAATAAATATTTAAACTTCCCGCCAATTTACGGTCGCGCTTCTACACAAAAGAACGTTCTCAAAATAAAATGTATTCTTTTTTAGAATTGTTGTGATAAATATTTACATCAAACTGGAAATTTCTGGTAATTAATTTTGCAACCAACAAATAAATTCTGTTCATTGCAGTAATTTGATAAGTTTTTATCACTGAACAGTTTCACTAATGCACATATTTTACTGCATAAATGTTTTAACATTAATTAACGTTTAATTAACAAGTTACATGGTCGGCTAAAGTAAAATGAATGTAATCACACAAAAATGTGACTCTTTATTTTATTTGTCCCTTTGTTGAATTTATAGTTCGTGCGGTGAATACTTCATCTAAAAATAGGCATAAATTACCCCTTTATTATAATCGTGGTTTGTTATTCCACGAATTTAAATGACAGCTTTTATTCCATTGACTCATTTTAATAATTATAAAGATTAAAAATTGTTGCAAGAACCTTTTCCCAGGTCGCAGGTATCAATCAAGGGGGCCGAGGAATTTTGCAGGCTATAATCCTTCACCTGGATTCTGACCCTCCAAAAGAAATTATTTTTTACTTTATCAATAAGAAAAATGGTTGATTAATTCGACATCATTTTTTAAAGGCAGGTGTAAATTTTACAGTTGCTCGGCCCAATAAAATTGACCTGAAACACCGAAATCAATTTGCATTAATATTTAATCGTTCTTGAAATTATTCGATTACAATTTACAATTTTCAACCCTCCGAACCGATCAACCGCAGCTGCAGAAATTTTTAAAAACCCAACCAATAAACTTTCAGTTTCACTGCAATGCGCGCCAATATAAATTCTTCGCCGTTGCAGCCGCATTAATTGCTTTTTAATTCCAGCTCTTATTTATTTAACCTGGCGCTAATCGTCACTTTCCAACTCAGTCATCTTATCGCGGAAAATTGAGAAAGACTGACCTCCGATCTCGCATGCGACCGACTGAAAATAATAAACGCGTTCGGAATTTCGTTATTCAAATCGGATCAGAAAAAATTCAAATGAGCAACCGTCCCGTGTGGGAACGCGTTCTCGCCACTTTTTTGTTCGACGCGATGAGACCTTCGAATTTGCTCGTCAAATCGCGCGAAATATAACGAAAATAAAAACTAGCTTCGGGAGGCGCTTATGACTGGAGAGAGTGTTTTGTAGATGCGCATATGGGTCAATAAAGTCTCTCCTGCATAATTCCCACTTGACACAAATAAGCGTGAAAAATTAGAGAGCGTAAGCGATCTTGTTATTTTTTATTTCGAAAATTTTATCGCTTGGGGTCGCGAAGTGCTTCCTTACAACTTGAATTACACGGCGAGGGGACGCCGAGCGCGAAAATTAATCTAAAAAATAGTCTCATTATTATTTTTTTCAAGCTAACGATAATAGTATATTATGCAATGAACATTTAATGATAGCTATTAAGATACGAGTATGAGAATTACGATACGAGCCGTAGGCGAGTGTCGTAATGAATATGAGTGTCTTAATAGCCATTAAATGTGAGTTGCGTACACTATTTTTTCTACGACCGGCCATAATTTTAAAAAACAAGCGCTTTATTTTCAAAATGTATTAAACGTATTAAACTTGTAAAAAAAATAACTTACTTCTATAATGTAACAAGTCAAAAATTCGAGTTTTGAGATAATCGCATTTAAAAAAAAAAATTGTTTTCTTGACTTTACTATAACTTTTTTGTGCTAAGGAATTTACGGATAATAATTGACATACTTAATAATTATTCATTTATGATTGCCTTAATAACACTTACACTTTTTTTTTTTTAAATTTATATTTTCCTGCTTAACGATCTACGCTGTTATACAGGGTGAGTTAAGTTTTACCGCCCCGGCCATAATACCTATTAAAGATCAAGGGGAAAGTATGCAATTTACATGTTACATCAGTTGAAGTTTACACTTTCGATTAGTGCTACAAGTTTTCCAAATCATTTTTATTTGAAGCCAAAAAAGTAAAACAAAGAGTTTCGGGTAAAATTTCAATGTTTGGTTTTTTATTTCAAAATTTGTCAAATTATTCGTAGCATTGTTAATTGCAATTTGATTCGTTAAAAAATTATTACTTTTTAGAGTTAAATCAAATTTAACATAAAGCACGAAAATACTTTTATTTATGACTTTCCAACAATAAATAATACGGTCTACCACGTAACAATACCTGATGATCGACCCATAAAACTGAAGGGACGGCGTTTTAGTTGTTGCCAGACCCGTATTCTGGAATTTGTGAGAAAAATAAAATAAGTTTTTAATAGGTAAATATTAAGTTTATTTTATAAAAGATGCTCAAAGTGATGCCCCATTACCCATAAATTAAAAGCATTTCAAGCTTCTCCTCGACTGAGTATTGAAATGGCATGATTATACCTGAACTAAACACAAATGTTCACTATTCCACAAAACAAAGTTTTAATTTTCACTTTTTACCAACGATGTTTAAGTGTTGGAAGATTTGTTGCGAATGTGAATGTTTCTTTATTCACAATGTGACCTAGGGTTGTGACCAGGGTTTTTAAACTTTGGGTGAATTAAGCAATTTATTTTATGGAAGGTTCAATAACCGATAGGTATATTGACTTTGTAGACGGCAAAATTAAAACACAAAATTGTAGACAGATATACTAACGAAAATTAGAAGCTGGTAAGCGATTTTCTTATCAAGTTTAAAATCTAATATTGCAAAAATTATTTTTTATTGTGATTATAATTACCGTGTAGCTGTTAGTTACGATGTTGTGAACTTTTAAAGAAATAGCGAAGACCCTTATTCCGGTCCTGTAAAATGTAACGTTGAACATTTTAACTTAACTTCATGACTGTCATAAATAATCAGCCAAGTACCCAAAACCAATACCATTGTTAGGTGAATTGGTCAGCTTATGTCGTAAATCATTTAAAAACATACCCTCTAATACGGAAATGGCTTTATTTAATGAACGCAAATTAGTAAAATTATTTCAATTACATTAAATTGTGTACAAATATTTTACTGTTCGTACATAAAAAAAACTAATAAATTGAGCAATTAGTAATTGAAAGCAAGCCAAAATTTTACCTGATTAAAAAAAAAAGATTTTTTCTTGGTTTCTATGTACCTTAATAATATATAATTACTCATGCAATTTATGAGAATTGACAAATTATTTTAAAGGCCTATTTTGCCACCGGCGGTAAAACTTAACTCACCCTGTACAAGGCATTGATAAAAAATATATCTAATATATTAAATAGCGTGAGCGGTGAATATGACCGCAAAAAAGTTTTGATTGTTACTTAATAGTTTTGCACTGTGAAAGCACAACTTACACTTCTGGAAAAAAAAAAGAAAAAAAAAAAGAATTGTTACACTATTGAACTTTGCACAAAATTTCGTTTTGTGTGTCATCTAGAAACGAATTTTGAAAATTGACTTGTAACTCTTTTGAATTGAATAAAATACACTTTTTCCTTTTGAATGATGTGCTTAACACAAAAATGAGTTTTTTTTTTGTTGCAACATAGAACTGAGGTATCGATTTCTGAAAATTAATTGATTGACAAAAGGAAATTTTACAATTATTCTTTTTGATTTCTAGTTATATTATTGTTGATGTTGATGCAGCAATATCATTAAGGTACGACTTGTAACTGTCTAATAAATCGATTAAAGCAAAAATACTTTTATGCATTGAGAATTTTTAATTCAGAATTAAGGTAACAGTACAAAAATCATAGTCAATACTCCAACCAACACGTGGAAGTAAGAAAAGGTTTTCCTCTCTTTAGGAGGGCGTCGTCGCATTTGTCAAATATTTTTCGGATTTTTTTTTTAGGAATTTTTCTTATACACCTCTCTCAATATGCGGAAATGTTTAGGACATTCCATTTACAAAAAATGTTCTTTTCGTGAAGATCTCAAAAAGTTGAGGTTCGCTAATTTTTCAAGTGACAGTTATGAAATCCAAGTGCCAAATATTTTTATTTACAAACTAAATTCATTTTTTTTTTACTTCATAATTAATGTGTTCTTGAGGGGGACTTTTTGTGCCCACTTTTTCACTGGCTTTTGCATGCAAAAAAATTGAATCGCTTGTTGTGACAGCTTGTTTCACTGGCGAAAAAAAATTTAATGCGACTGATTTTTTCCAGATTTTCAACCCGACGAATCGCGTCAGTGCAGTGTGTGCGCGCGGTTAAAAGAACAAAAATAAACATGTTGTGCTGGTTGTTGTTGAGTTTTGTGGCGGCGTTGTCGTCCGCCGAGGACGACACCGTAGGGCCGGTGTTCCTCCGCGAGCCGCCGAACCGCATCGATTTCTCCAACACGACCGGCGCCGTCGTCGAATGCAGCTCCCGCGGCAATCCGCCCCCGGAAATAATCTGGGTCCGGTCCGACGGCACCGCCGTCGGCGACGTGCCCGGACTCCGCCAAGTGCTCGCCAATGGTAACCTCGTCTTTCCACCGTTCAGGGCCGAAGACTACAGGCAAGAGGTCCACGCTCAAGTGTACGCCTGTCTGGCCAAAAATTCCGTAGGTTCCGTACACTCGCGGGACGTCAACGTTCGCGCAGGTTAGTCTTGTACAAAATAATTTATAGGGTTTCCAAGCGGGACGAAAATAGACAGGAATGCAATGCGATCACTTGAACGGATTTGTGATTTTTTTTCTGTTACAAAAGTCGAGTAAATGCAGTAAAAATTGAACTTCTTCGGCCGGTGAGAGATTTCATTTAACACTTACTACTTACTTACTTGGTAGTATGAGATGAGTATCCGGAGTTGTGAAGGCGGAGCGGCCACTTCCGCTACAACATGTTTTTGAATACAAAACTCGTCCAGCCGTGTTAAACTGCTTTAATGTCTGGAACGTATAATGTAACAAATAAGGCCCACGTAACGTTCAAGTTTTGTTTAAAAATTAGATACTAATATTCACTCAAATTGGCGTTTTTTAAGAAGTATGTTGCAAACACTATGTAATTCAGCCTTGAAATGAGTCATTTTTATTTTTGCTTATTTAGACTGTCTACAATTGGGGTAATTGTAAATTGAGTTTGTTTACCTTACCAGCTGTAATTTTGGGTAATTGATGATGCATATACAGGTTGTATTATATTAAGTGTCCACCATTGGTAAATTTGTTATTATTGGAGTTACAAAGTCGGTTAAATTAGCAAAGAATTAGTGTTTTTCCGCTGATTACCATAATGAAAGCAAAAAAAAACCATCAAACGTCAACTTTTCAAGATATTCACGAAAATAACATTTTTTTTGCATTTGTTTTGCATTTTTTTTGCATATTTCGAAGGGATGTTTAATTCTGAGTAAAAAAGTCTTAATTCACTAGTACTATTAAATTAACTACCAAGAAGTTACAAGCAATTGAAGTTTTTATTTCAATTAACTACAAAAATCACGTAGGCAATGAAACAGTTGAAAATTGTATTTATTGAAACATTTCTTCCACGGCAAACTGAGAATGGAAGTTTAGAAAAACAAATTTTATGACCAAGACATTATAATAGATGTTCGAAAATGCCACCCTCTTGGTCTACACATTTTTGGGCTCTTTTTTGAACACTGCGCGCTGCTTTCAAAATTTTTCTACCATCCAATGTGTTAATTATTGTTAAAATTTTATTCTCCAATTCATTAACTGCTGCATATCTTTTCTTAAAAACTATTTTTTTCACATACCCCCACAAATTAAAATCCATCGGGGTTAAATCTGGCGATCGTGGTGGCCAACGCACAGTCCCATTAGTTCCTATCCATTCATCAATGAATAATCTGTTTAACAAATTGGTTATTTCTTGATAATATGGGTTGGCGCTCCATCCTGTTGGAAATTGATGTGTTGCCTTGAAATTAAATTCATTTTATTTCAAAATTGAACACATCAAAAATAATGAAAAGTGAATATACCACCTTAATGTTCGATGAAAATATTTACTGTCACATTTATTCAATTGTTTTTGACGTTTTAATAATTACCATTTTCAATTGTTTCAGTGCCTACGTGAATTTTGTAGTTAATTGAAATAAAAATTTGTATTGCTTGTAACTTCTTGGTAGTTAATTTAATGGTACTAGTGAATTAAGACTTTTTTACTCAGAATTTAACATCCCTTCGAAATATGCAAAAAAGATAGGTCATTCCATTTAAAAAATTGTTATTTTATGAATATCTCGAACAGTTGACGTTCGATTGTTTTTTTGCTTTCATTATGGTAATCAGCGCAAGAAAACACCAATTCTTTGCTAATTTAACCAACTTTGTAGCTCTAATAATAACAAAGTTACCAATGGTGGACACTTAATGTAATACAACCGTATAGTATTAATAAAAATGAAAAATTTTTTCATACTCTGGTTTTTACAATACCTACCATTTCTTTATATTTACGCCATATGTTCAATGTTAAAAAAAAAACCGGTATGTAACGAGAAATTATATACAGGGTGGCCACTTAGTACGTGGACGGTCCATATCTTTATTGTCAAAAGAAACGTGGAAAAATATTATATACAA
Source organism: Dascillus cervinus (assembly GCA_949768715.1). Classification (NCBI taxonomy): domain Eukaryota; kingdom Metazoa; phylum Arthropoda; class Insecta; order Coleoptera; family Dascillidae; genus Dascillus; species Dascillus cervinus. Next base: position 30,118,124 of record OX458319.1, on the reverse strand, counting down.
AAGTTATAGGATTCGTGGAGATGCACATTCTTAAAACATTTTCTAGTATACAGAGTGTTTCAAAAAAAGCGGGGCGCCAGAAAGGTACTTTTTTTAAATAGCACACAAAGTCTTGTTCATGCTTCTATGAGCAAGTTTTCTGTTTCCGTTAGTCCTTTTTTTAGGAAGGAATATTTTAATAATATTATAAACACGAAGTAATAGAAATGCAATTAAAAGCACACTTTTAACGTCTGATAAATGGCCGTTTTTACTTAAGTCATGGCATACCACGAGAATAAAACAACAAAAAACAGCGATATTTTAGTGCATTTTGAAATAAAACCTAAAATTGCGATAAATCGGCCCATTTCAGAACATTAGTTGTAATTGAAAATATAGAGCATGACATACTGCATAACATTCCGGATTAAAATACATAGTGATCCACTTAAAAAATTAAGTTTTGCTACTTTAAAAATTTCAATATTGACACCACCGTAAAAAATGCCCTGTATAAGTTATAACCAGTTTTCTTGTGCAGAATTATTCCGACATTTCTGACGTTTATAAAAGCGTAACACCGTTTTATTACATTTAAACTAGTGATTTTTTTAACGACTTTTTGGATAGGTTGTTTTTTCCACAAGTTTTTGTAAATTACATATAACTTGGCAACGCCGCAACGAACCTTACATTAAAATACTGTACTATACGTAGAATTTTATGTTGAATTCTATTCTGTAAAAAAAAGGGGGTTGCCATTAAAAAAAGTACATTTCTGTATAAATATTAGGTACTTTATAATACCTGAATTACATAACTTGCCTGCAACATACGCACATTCAATTGATAAAAGCTTGTTTCAGATGTATGAAGTGACCTTATAATAACAATAACTCTCTCAAACTTGCAGCAATTCTTGTTGAAAGAATTTCAATTGTTAGCTCAGACAGCTTAATCGATCACAAACTTTCGTTGTATTTACTCAAACGTTTCAAGAGAACGGTATACAGTTGCCTCCTGTCTATAAATCATTTTTAATTGTATATTTACACACCGTTTGAGTAACATCTTTTACAGGCCTAACACATTTATTATTACAGCTAATTTTTATTGCTTCAAATGTTATCTTTTTAAACGCGGCTGATAAAAATTTCAGTTGTGGCACAGTTTTACGACACCGACGTGAACAAGGAGTACGCAATCCGCGGAAATGCAGCTATCTTAAAATGTCAGGTCCCCTCGTTCGTGGCGGATTTCGTGTCGGTGGTGTCGTGGCACACCGATCAGGACGAGAACTTTTATCCAGGCGCCCCAGACGGTAATCTCGGTTTCCTGTTGCAGTCGTCCAGCAATTTTACCAGACCGAAGTGAATAACGAGTACGTCATCCGTGGAAACGCTGCCGTTCTTAAGTGCTCGATACCGTCTTTCGTGGCGGATTTCGTTAATGTCGTCGATTGGAGCGACGGCGAGGGGCATTCCTACGAAACGAACGCCGGCGCCGGTATTTTTTCCGTTCTCCGAATTCCAGCTTTCCACGGGTGGTGTTTTTCCAGTTTTTCCCCAAAGACCCCAGATGCTTGGCTCGTTCGGTCAATTAACGGTTTTTGAAGTGAAAACTTCTTTAGCCGCGTTAGACGATTTTTGGATGGGGTAAATCTTACGAGTTCGCGTCACCTCGCTACCGCGTCACCTCGTTACCGTGTTACGGAGCCACTAATTTGATTAATTTATCGACAGATTAATCCTCAAAAACAATTGTAAAGCATGTTTCTAAATGTCAGAATTTCCATAATTCGCAAATTGCAGGCCCATCAACGCGAAATGTGCCATATGTTCCACCAACTCATACTGGGGGCCTATCAACACGGAATGAACCATACATTCCAGAGTCACATTCAGATTATGATGACGAAATTCACAATGATATTCCTTCACAAGTTCAAATTAATTATGTTCCACAATTACATGAGCCAATAATAACAAACTATGAACTAAATACTCAAAATTTTCCTTATCAAAATATTATTCCACTGTTATTTCATAGTTTTAAGTCTTCACTTCTGTCGGCAGTCCCCAATAACTGCCAATTTTTTTTTTATTGTCCTAGTTGTTAATCAATATTATGAAGCGGAAGTGGTTTCCGAATATGTCATCCGGGGCAATACTGCGGTTTTAAAGTGTAATATTCCGTCCTTCGTTGCCGATTTCGTTAGGGTGGAAGCTTGGGTCGGCGGCGACGATAAAGAGTATTCTTATTCGACCAATTATGGTAAATGGAGAAACTGTTAACCCCGATCCTCTCGCTCCTGATTTGTCCCTCCTAGGAAGATAGCTCCGAAACAGAAAGCTCCAGTGGCCGATATGCCAACCACTTAGACGAATCCTTCCTCTTTTAGTGGTGCTCTCACTCTTTATTTGTCTATTTTAGGAAGGTAGCTCCAAAACAGGGAAACTCCACTTAGGCCAAGCAACAGAACAAAATAAATGTCAGAATTTAACATAAATACTACCTGGAAACCGACTGTGCGATTATGTCAAAAACAGTTAGTAAATGAATTCTGCATAGTTTCCAACTCGATAGTCATAATTTTTAATTTGTTATAAACAATTTCAACAAAAATCGCGTTTTTTAGTTTCTTGCTTGTAAAATGGAAATTAATGAAGCACTTAAGGCTGGGGAACCCAACCTCAAAAAATGCAGAGTTTTAAGAAACTCAGTATCGCTTAGAAAGTACTTATCAATATATCATTTGCGAAGCAACAGTTGTAAACATAATGTTACCGCATCTAATGATATATTTGCTTTGTTGAAGAAGTGCCTAGTTTTCAAAAATTAACATCCGAAAGTGCAATTCTCGCAAAAATGTAGTAGTGAGGGTTTTTTACTGAAATCTTTAGAGTTACGAAATATTTTGCAATGCACTTTACACCACTTATAGAGAATATATTGCCTTGTAAGAAAATATTTTTTTTATTGCAAGAAAGTTGATAACTTAAGACGAAAAAAATTAACAATATTTTTTTGAAAATTTAGTGTGCCAATAAACTCAGTTCAGCTCAAGAAGTAAGTTATATTGTAGAAATTCCTTCGGGGTACTTATACTAAACATATAATAGTATAATATGACATGTTTTTTTTTTATGATAACATGGTGAATATCTTTGAAAAAAAATCTAAAAGTTGTGGTACGAAATACAGTATTATTTGATCGCGTTTTTTATTGCTTTCCGAACACAACATCGTCAACAAATTACATAAAAATGTTCCTTTGGCACCTAAGAAATAGTTTCCGTAAACCAAATTGGATAAATGTCTAAATTTTACATTTTCGGGGAAAAGTTGTTTTCCCATAAGATTTTAGTCAAATAGTTCGTCCTTTTACTCACAGATGTCCTGTCAAATCTGTACCTTTTTGATTGACGGCATGGATAGAATAATTTGTATTAAAATGCACACTTGATATAGTGCAAATTGTTAGGATATAACCATATTCGCACACGTAAGGATATAAAACTCTAAAAATTTATAAAAATACACATTTGATAATGCAAAATATCCATGTTCGCACGCGTAAGGATATGAAACATTTTCGAGCCTACTAAATTGTATAATATATATTAGTTTCGAATAGCATCGTAGGAAAAATTGTTTGAAGCATCTATTCAGAAAAAATTACAAAAAAAAAAACAGTAAATAGCAATGCAGCAATCGCATTGACTGATTTTACCGCCGTTATCTCCGCAGACAATAATATAAATAATATTTATCAAATTATGAGCGTATAAAAATGGGGATAAAGATTACTCTTTTCATAATTGAAAATGTGTTTGCAGCCTGTTACGGTATTAATTATAGCAGGTACATCTAGGAAAACACAAAATTGGCAAAGAATTAGCAAAAAATTATAGACTAATTTTTTTTCCGATTGAGTTTACCGTCGTTATCGCCGCAGACCATAATATAAATAATATTTATCAAGTTACGAGCGTATGAAAAACGCGCAACTCTTTTTTTTTGTTCTTTCTCTGTTGAATACTTAAGTTTCAAACCTTATTAGTTAGGATACTCTTTGGTTGCCTAAACATTTTTTATTTTAAGAGGCAAAATTGGTGCCCCCTGAACAGAAGAATTGTGCATTACTTAGCAGTTCCAGGACCTTAAACTGCGTATTCTGTACCCCTTTCGATGTCACAAATGTCTCAACTACACTAAAATTAAGGTTTTTAAATTTTTGTAACAATTCGTACCACATAATTTCAAAATTTAAATAAGTCATCAATTTGACAGCACCTCCGATGCGCAGTGCAACTGCGCATGATTCTGTCTCTTATTTTTCAAAGGGTCCATTGTGAATTTTTTAAGAAAGCACTGAATTTTTCGGGTTTTCCGGGTTTTCTCCGGTTCTAATTATCCGATCGTGTCATTCGACCTCTCATTCTCTTCGTAATTCAATTCTCTACAATTCGTCTATTGACATTATTAAGATTGCTTCATCAGAAAACTAAAAAAAAGCGATTGTTTGTTGAAAATTGTTTATAACAAATTAAAAAGTATGATTCTCGAGTTGGAAATTATATAATCGCTCAGTCGGTTTCCAGGTAGTATTTGTGTTATGAAAAATAGCTTTATTGCTTGGCCTAATGGCCGATATGCCAACCAAGTGGCCATATTAGGTTCAGTTCCGTTAAGCTTAGTAAACAGACAAATCCTCGTTCTTTCAGTGGTGAATCAGTTTTATAAGGCCGAGATCCTCACCGAATATGTCATCAGGGGCAACACGGCCGTGCTGAAGTGCAGCATCCCATCTTTTGTCGCAGATTTTGTGTACGTCGAGGCTTGGATAGACGATTCTAACAAGATCCTCAAAGTCTCAGACGATTACGGTAATTCGGCCAATTGATTTTGACTCTTTTCGGCAGTTGTTACGCAATACTATGTGACGGAAGCCGAAAACGAGTACGTGATTAGGGGAAACTCGGCCGTCATGAAGTGCAAGATACCCAGTTTCGTGACCGATTTTGTGCTAATTGACGCCTGGGTCGCCGACGACGGCAAAATTCATAAATACGGCGACGCAACTTATGGTACAAATCGACGGCTTCGGCCTTTAATGAATTTTTCCCTTCCCACACGTCGTCCCTTCCAACCCCGACAAATTCTCGAACGGTTCTTCCGACGTTTCTGCTCTTTGTCTTCCAGTCGGTGCAGGATTTACGTATAAGCTACACAAGCTATAGCTTAGGGTTCCCACTTCATATTTGGTACTGACATACAGGGTGATGAAAAAAAGGTGCCCATGATTGATATTAGGACAATGCTTTCTGTTGAAGCATTGTGGAAATTGCAACAAAAGTGGTCCAAGTAGATTCTGTTTAAAATTTAAACAGTTTGTCTAAGAGCACAACGTGGCAATACTGCACATATTTCTTTTTCTAAAGAATTCCTTTCAGGTAGGCCTACTTCTTGTATCTAAACAACCAACACTGACAGATACTGTCACTTGTGTAAGACAAACAACTGTCACGTTGACATAACTTTTTTTATTTCAAAAGAATTTAATGTAATTAAACAAAAATACACAACAAACAGGTAATTGAAGGGCTGTATGCAAAAAGTCCTCAAGTGACGTAGAGATTTTCTACTATTTGCGCTATTTCTGATAAGAATGGATGAATTTTCGGTCGCACTTACTGATTCCCGTTTAGTAGGCCCCTAACCATGTTATTTATTAAAAACAGATCGATCAAAAACGAAACAATGTGATTTTTAGATCAAATTGAAACATAAAATCTCAAATATCTCAGAATATGAAAAAGTGTATGTTTCGTCCTGGTGCAGTTTCAATCGCTTCCACAATTGCTTCCTTCAACGTTGGTATGCGAACTTCACGAGGTCGTTCACCATTTACAGAAATCGATATTATTTGGCCATCTTCTCTTAATCTTTGCGGATACAGTCTAGCATATTCTCTAGCAGCTTCCGATGCGTTATTATCTGTCTCACCCAAGCGGAGCAATATTTCTAGATATTCACTGAAATTGTATTCCATTTTAAGACTTTTTAGGACATTTGACTTGTATCGTTCAAATTTGACAAGAAAACTGACATTCGAAAGTGAATTATTGTTAACGTTTCCTAGGAGATTTCCGATGTTGCGACATTGATAAATTTTCCTCGAAGCCAAGAAACCGTACTTTAACATCGGTAATAAAATTGCTTTCAATAGATTTTTTACACTTTTTTTTAAAGCACCATCAACTGCATCAAATTTAGACTCTGACGATGAAATTATTACAAAATTGTTAATCGTATACAGGGTGATGAAATAAAGGAGCCCGTGAGAAGCTACATCTTATAGGCGATTTCTAACGAAACACGAATTTGAAAGCCAAAATAAAATTTGTTGTCTCTTCACCAAGTTATAAGCTATCCTATTCAGACAGTAAAAATCTATACGATTAACAATTTTGTAATAATTTCATTGTTAGGGTCTAAATTTGATGCAGCTGATGGAGCTTTTTTTAAAAAAAGTGTAAAAAATCTATTGAAACCAACTTTATTACCGATGTCAAAAGTACGGTTTCTTGGCTCCGAGGAAAATTTATCAATGTCGCAATATCGCAAATCTCCTAGGAAACGTTGGCAACAATAATTCACTTTTCAATGTCAGTTCTCTTGTCAAATTTGAACGATACAAGTCAAATGTCCTAAAAAGTTTTAAAATGGAATACAATTTCAGTGAATATCTAGACATGTTGCTCCGCTTGGGTGAGACAGATAATAACGCATCGGAAGCTGCTAGAGAATATGCTAGAGTGTATCCACATCGACGTCATCCAGATGCTAACGTAATTAGAAAAGTGGAGCAAAAATTAAGAGAAAATTGACAAATAGTGCCGATTTCTGTAAACGGTAGACGACCTCGGGAAGTTTGTACACCAACGTTGGAGGAAGCAGTTGTGGAAGCGATTGAAACTGGATCAGGACGAACCATACAAGGATTAGCGCGACAGTCACTCTAAGTCACTTTTTCTTATTCTGAGACATTTCTGATTTTATGTTTCAATTTGATCTGGAAATTACATTATTTCGTTTTTGACTGATCTGTTTTTACTAAATAACATGGTTAGGGGCCTTTTAACCGGGAATCAGTAAGTGCGACCGAAAGTTCATTCATTCTTATCAGAAATAGCGCAAATAGTAGAAAATCTTTACGTCACTTGGGGATTTCTTGCACACAGCCCTTCAATTACCTGTTTGCTGTGTAGTCTTGTTTAATTACATTAATTTTTTTTGAAATAAAAAAAGTTATGTCAACGTGACAGTTGTTTGTCTTAAGCAAGTGACAGTATCTGTCAGTGTTAGTTACTTAGATACAAGTAGTAGGCCTATCTGAAAGTAATTCTTTAGAAAAAGAAATATGTGCAGTATTGCCACGTTGTGCTCTTAGACAAACTGTTTTAATTTTAAACAGAATCTATTTGAACCAGTTTTGTTGCGATTTCCACAATGCTTCAACAGAAAGCATTGTCCCAATATCAATCATGGGCACCATTTTTTCATCACCCTGTAGATTTTTATTGTCTGAATAGGAAAGCTTATAACTTGGTGAAGAGACAACAAATTCCATTTTGGCTTTCAAATTCGTGTTTCGCTGGAAAGCGTCCATAACATGTAGTTAATCATGGACACCTTTTTTTCATCACCCTGGATAATATCTGGACTTATAAAGGGCCCCATATCTCAAATAGCTTATCTAGTCTAAATCCGGCCCTGCTTCCAGTGGTGGCCCAATCTTACGAAGTCGAGGCCGACAACGAGTACGTGATTCGGGGAAATTCGGCGGTGATGAAGTGCGAGGTGCCTTCTTTCGTGTCCGATTTCGTGGTCGTCGAAAACTGGCAGGATTCCAAAGGGAACACTTACTTAGCGGGCGATAATTTCGGTAATCGCGTTTTGGGGTTTTTTTTTCAGTTCGTTCCTGCCGTCCCTTTAATTTTCCCTTTCGTCCGCAGTTGTTCAGCAATTTTACCAGAGCAGAGTCATCGACGAATTCGTCCTGCGAGGCAACACCGCCATTTTGAAATGCCTGGTGCCGAGTTTCGTTACCGATTTTGTCGAGGTCGAAGCTTGGATGACCGACGACGGACAAACGTACATTTACGACCCAAAAATTACCGATAAATACGGTAATGAGTTTGGGCGTTTGGGCGTTGTTATCCCTCTTACCCTTCCTTAGTTGATGGGAACAATTTCTTTTTGCAGTCGTGAATCAGTATTACGAGGCCCAAGTGCACGACGTTTTCGTTATAAAGGGAAACACCGCTGTATTTAAGTGCCAACTTCCGTCGTTCGTTTCTGATCATCTGGAGGTTGTTCAGTGGCAGGACACCGCCGATAATAAATATCTCCCTCCCACTGATAATTACGGTAACTGGATATCCGTGGTTTAACTCTATATCCAACACCTGTTGCACTCATCCATGATCGCGCTTGATTTCCAAGTGCCCCGATCCAATTTTTTCCAGGAAACGCACGTACTTCCACACCCTCTCGAACAGGATTAAATTAAAAAATTCAATTAACTTGAGAAGAAAATCGGGAAAGTCGGGAAAATAGCCCCTCTGTTGTGCAATCAAAATAACAACTCATTAACGTTGCACTAAATTTACTTAAAATAATTTTTCTTTTAAGGCAGATAGTTCAAATGACGCATTTTGTTTTGTGTTTAGGAAAACCTTGATCAAATTTGCACTAAAGTTGCACTAAAGTTGCACTAATTTTGTTTTTTGAGGTAAAGATTTCAAATGAACGATTTTTTGTGTTTAGCAATACTTTAATCAAAAGTACAACTTCTGAAAGTTTCAACTCCTCAAAGTTGCACTAAATTTACCTAAAACCATTTTTGTTTTGAGATAAATAGTTCAAATGTAGGATTTTGTTTGTGATTAGGAAAATTTTAATCAAAGTTGCACTAAAATTATCTACAACAATTTTGTTTTTTGAGGTAAAATTTCAAATGAACGATTTTTTGTGTTTAGGAGTACTTTAAATGAAGTTTGAAAGTTACAACTGCTCAAGGTTACACAAACTTTACCTAAACAATTTTTCTTTTGAGGTAGATAGTTCAAATGAAGCATTTTGTTTTATGTTTTATGTTTTGATTAAAGTTGTCCTAAAGTTAACTAAAACAATTTTGTTTTTTGAGGTTTTTAGGAAGCCCATAATCAAAGTTACAAATTCTGAAAGTTCCAACTCCTCAAAGTTGCATTAAATTTACCTAAAACCATTTTTTTTTTTAGATAAATAGTTCAAATGTAGGATTTTGTTTGTGATTAAGAAAATTTTGATCAAATTTGCACTAAAATTATCTACAACAATTTTGTTTTTTGAGGTAAGATTTCAAATGAACGATTTTTTGTGTTTAGGAATACTTTAATTGAAGTTTGAACATTTGAAAGTTACAACTCCTCAAAGTTACACTAACTTTGCCTAAAATAATTTTTCTTTTGAGGTAGATAGTTTAAATGAAGCAACTTTAATCAAAGTAGCACTAAAGTTAACTAAAACAATTTTGTTTTTTGAGGTTTTTAGGAAGCCCATAATCAAAGTTACAACTTCTGAAAGTTACAACTCCTCAAAGTTGCACTAAATTTACCTAAAACCATTTTTGTTTTGAGATAAATAGTTAAAATGTAGGATTTTGTTTGTGATTAGGAAAATTTTAATCAAAGTTGCAATAAAATTATCTACAACAATTTTGTTTTTTGAGGTAAGATTTCAAATGAACGATTTTTTGTGTTTAGGAATACTTTAATTGAAGTTTGAAAGTTACAACTACTCAAAGTTACACAAACTTTACCTAAAATATATTTTTTTTTTGTGGTAGATAGTTCAAATGAAGCATTTCGTTTTATGTTTAGAACAACCTTAATCGAAGTTGCACTAAAGTCAACTAAAACAATTTTGTTTTTTGAGGTTTTTAGGAAGCCCATAATCAAAGTTACAACTTCTCAAAGTTGCATTAAATTTACCTAAAACCGTTTTTTTTTTGAGATGTAGGATTTTGCTTGTGATTAGGAAAATCTTAATCAAAGTTGCACTAAAATTATCTACAACAATTTTGTTTTTTGAGGTAAGATTTCAAATGAACTCAAATTTGCACTAACTTTACCAAAAATAATTTTTCTTTTGAGGTAGATAGTTTAAATGAAGCATTTTGTTTTATGTTTAGGACAACTTTAATCAAAGTTGCACTAAAGTTAACTAAAACAATTTTGAGGTTTTTAGGAAGCCCATAAGTTACAACTCCCTAAAGTTACACTAAATTATTCTTGTTAGGTAGACAGTTCAAATGAAGGATTTTGTTTTATGTTTAGGAAAACTTTAAACAAAGTTGTCTGAAACAATTTTGTCTTTTTGAGGTAGACAGTTTGAGTTACAAAATCAACTGCAAGATTTTGTTTTTTTGTTGCACTAAAATCATCCAATTGACAAAAAAAAAGCTGTTTCAGACATGAACTTTTATTTTTCATGTCGGAAGTCCTTTATCGTCTGTTGCACTTGGCTAACACATCTCAACAGTAATTCATCCAGATTGAGTCCTCTGTTACACAATTTACATTGATTAAATCATTTCAGGCCGCCTCATAAATACTCGCAACGTCTTCATACCATTCATCGGCTTCGGGTCTAATCATTTCTCCATTAAAAAAGTCGACGATTAAAAACGACCGTTTTTATTCCAGTTGTCTCTCAATCTTACGACGCCAATGTCATGGACGAGAGCGTTCTCAAAGGCAACACGGCGATTTTCAAATGCCATATCCCCAGTTTCGTCAGCGATTTTGTTTCCGTGTCTTCGTGGCTCCAAGACGAATCGAAAGAGATCGTTCCCGCCGAACGCTACGGTCTGTTATTGACTGTTAAAATTTTGATGAATGGATGCTGTTTTGATCCTTGTCCATTCCCCAAAATTTTAACATTCAATAATTCTGCGCATCTGGGCTCCTAGCAAATTTCCCGTTCTCCATCCGGATCTTACCCTCCCGGACTCTTTACCTTTTTTTTCATCGATCGTCGAACAAGTCAGCGATGACTTGTTTAATGACACGATGGTGCATGCTTGAGTTTGGCGATAGTTGAGACAATGGCGTCGCTACGTTTGTGTGGTATTTTTTATAACGAAATTTTATTAGCTGTGTGACGAATAAGTGTCGCAATATGAATGGGGAACAGGTGTTAAGAAAAGAAACAGTTTGTCACGCAATTTGTTTGGGTTGTGTTTAATATTCTTATCTTATGTAATCAAGTCTCATTTCAAAAGTTTTCCAGTTACTGTTTTCTTTTTGGCACATCCTTTAAGAGAAAAAATTAAGATTGGTTAGCACAGACGTGGCGGTGCTTATTTAAATTGTTAAAATTCTAAATTTGCATGCATCCGTTGTATTAAATTGGCTAAATTTGTTCAAACAATTTCGGAGGTTGCAATTGTCGTTATTAAAATAATTCTGGAAGTACAGGTGTCCATAATTTATATTCATGGTTCGTAAAAGGCGATCCGAAGAATAAAAAACACCTGCAGCAATTTTATCTCTTCTTAAGTACGATTTTGAATAATTTTAAAATTGAATATTAATCGTCACTGAATGCCAGCTGGAAGTTTTTTTTAATGCATTCAGGTGTGTCTTTCATTTAATTCAAGTCCCAACAATAAATCTTTTCAATAATATAAATTTGCAATTTTTTGAAGTCATGCCATACCATACCATAATTGTTGCACAGCGACAATTGTTAAATTTTAAGTTAATTAATCGAAATAATTCAAATTTTGTGAATGCAGAACTAAAAATCTCGGTAATTGACTAATTGACTAATAAAAAATTATTGTTTGGAGAAGATTTAATTTTGGCGATTCGTAAAGAGATAATCTTTAACATAAACTTGTGAAAAAAATTGGAGCGTAACAAGTATGACATAAAACAGCCAAGGTTACCACTTCAAATGGAACACTTCCATATGAATGCACCAACACAATCGAGATAGATCGGAACGTGCCAGTCGTTTACATTTATTTATATTTCAGATCTTTGAAATTAACGTCTAATTTAATTAACTTTGGGAATTTTTAACTCACCTGATGAGTGGATGTTTTAATCATTTTAAGTGGATCTGACAAAATTTAGTCAACAACGGCGAATACGTTTATTTTTTCTACTATCACTACTGAAAATTATCAATATTGTACAGGGTGTCTCATCACCTCCAAAATTGAGCTTCAATTGAAAGTTATTCATTTGAAATTTGGTGCACAAATGACTCTGGTATAAGGCTAGAAATGTCCAGTTTTACATGTTAATTGTCGGCGTTAGTTTTCGAGAAAAAAAATAAAAACTGATTTTTTATAAAAATACTATTTCCCAATTTCGTCAAATTTCACTTTTCAGGATCACTATGATTAAGACAAAGATATCCAAAGTAAAAAAAAAATCAAAAACTGTAATTAGTCTAAAATTCCCTTATTGGAATCTTAAAAGTAAAAGTAATAATTTGTGACTGTAAATAGTCGTTAGTACTTTACGTAGAGATAAGTGCGATTTAAATTTATGACATTGTAAAAATTTGTAACTGTCGAGTGGAAGTCGGTCGATGTGAACAACAGGAGCGTACCTAAGTCGAGCCTTTTTTCATTCTTGTAGATTTCTAAAATTTACGTAAATTACAAGTCCTCTAATAAATTACGATTATGAGTACGAAGATACTTTAAAGTGTGAATGTTGAATTATGTTTTTTAACTCGAAGACGACTTATTACATTTTTTGTTTGAAATATTTTCGGTGCGGTTATGGAAAAGGGACAGACCATTCCAGGTACCAGTTACCTACTTCCAGTTTTAGAGAAAATTTTACAATGCCATACATTTAAATCGTACTTAACTTTGCGGATAGTTACAATGGACTATTTATAGTCATAAATTATTACTTTTACTCTTAAGATTCCAATATAAAGGAATTTTAGACTAATTACAGCTTTTGGAATTTTTTTTTTTACTTTGGATATCTTTTTGATCTTGTGTAGAGTAAAACTGCACGTTAGGGACTTTTATCAACATTGTGTTGGTAGCGCAATTGACAGTGACAGTGACAGTGCCAATGACCGTTCAGTTTAATTCTGAGACCCGGGTCAAAAAGTAAATAAAATTTCAAGTAGAATAATGAAATACTCATTTATTTACTTTCTATGTGCAATTATCGTTAATAATTTTGATGAATAAAAAATCAAAGAGATTTTGACGTTTAGGTGCTATCAATAATTGTTCATTTTATGCTCAAATTTTGTTATTAAGCACAAGGTAACCTCGCCGCCACAAATCAAAATAAAATTTTAATCGCTAGTCAACGTCCCAGAAATTATATTAATTTCCGTGAAAGCAACTTCCGCATTTAGGTCAACCCCATGAATTTTTTATATCAGTCACGCATCCATTGTTTACAAGAACCTCCGAACACGAACAAATTTAGCCAATTTCACGAATCCGATCTAAAATTTTCTTGTGTGTTCCAACAGACAGCAAATATTTGGTGCTTCCTTCCGGCGAGCTGCACATAAGGGACGTTGGCCCCGAAGACGGTTACAAATCTTACCAGTGCCGCACCAAACACAGGCTAACCGGTGAGACGAGGCTAAGTGCCACGAAAGGACGATTGGTCATCACTGGTGAGTTTTTAACCGATTTTTTTACACTTAAAAATTCGACGCAAGGCAATCCCATCATTGGGATTGCGGTGTGTCATCTCAACTCGTGGAATGTAACAGTGCAAACCATTAAACCATTTGTCTTAAATTGTAATTGCGACGTTTCATGATTTTTTTAATTAGTATGCGTCGAGCAAATCGTTGTTTAAGTTTGTTCACTTCTTATTATTCCATGGGTTAAGTCGTGGCTATTTGAGTACGGATTTACAATCAGGAAAATGTTCTTTAAATCACATCGCCATCTATGGTTCGTTAGGGAGAGCTCGATTTCTAATAAAGTTTTCTTTATTGCTAATGTCATGTCCGATCAGTGAATTGAGTGAATTCATTTAATGTCCTTTAAATATTATCTTTTGATACGGCAAACATGATAACCCAACGTGGGAAATTTCTGTTAGAACTGTTGAAATATTCACTCATAAATTTCAGTTCAAGTTCAATCGCGATTGCAGGTAGTTTCATTTTCATTGAACCGATCAATGATTGTGCAACAAGAATTCGCCGCTTCAAGTTCGCATGAAAATGAATTTTTGTTGCGAGCCTTGAACTTTATCGACACACTTAGTGCCAATTTAAAAAACTAATGACAAAATTATTGCTTTTTCAATAACTCTTAAATTGGATAATTATTGGCGCGTTGGACATTGAACTTAAATTTTAACGGCCGATAAAATGTGTTAAATTGGACCATTTTTGCTCCCAAGTCGACACATGTTTAAGTCGTCGGGGAACTGTCGTAAATTATTTTTATGAACGATTTAATTAATTCATTAACGAATTGTGATTTTCTAAACGCTTTTGTCGGGTCGTTACGTGGCCGACAAAACATTGGAAATGGACGTGGAATGTTTTCACGCAATCCGATGATGCGGACATGACATTACATTGTGTCGTTTTCTTGAATTCGACTGAACACGCAACTTGTACAGATGTACAAAAATTTCAGTTATACAGGCGGTCCTAAACTTGATTGAGTTGGGCCACCCGGTGTAAACTGGAAATTAAGTTGCCACCTTCTTTTTAAATTAATTTGTTTAAAAACAGTTTCCGGTTTCTTTCATTCTTTTTGTTTCGTTGATAGTTGAGGCTGCTTCCCGTTTAATTAATGCACGTGGGCGTTAATCTGACATTACATTGCACACTTGAACTTACCAGTTGAGCCACTTTTTCATTTTCTTTTAAGATGGCGAAATTAAAATATCAATGTTGGAACTTCATGTGTTTAGAAACGGTTTAAAGTTGTTTTTCGTTCTATTTCTGTTTTATCTCATAAATGCATCATTATTACATCATCGATTTTCATCCCACACTTTTGCCAACTTTATTTTATAGAGGATTCAATTTAAAAACGAACGCCTTACTGCTTCAGACACATTTTGTGTCTCAAGTATCTCAAGTTTGATTGCATAAAAAAAATTTCAAGTGATAATATATGTAATTTAATGTTACTATTGTTAAGGTGACCAACTATTTTTTATACAAAAGGAGTACAAAAGTTTCATTGGATATGGTGATTGGGTTTGAATAAAAACACCAAGTCTTCTCCATTCAACTATATGTTTTTTTAAATAATTTCAAAATTCATTAGTTCAAAAAATTATATGTATAAACACGTTAAAACAAACACACTGCAAGTTGCATGTTTTTACCCAGGTAAACCGACTTTTAAGATTCAACCCTTGTTTTACCTGAGCACACTTTATGAAAATGTGGATTCTAACATAAGTCAAAAAAAAAAAAAAATTACCTGAGCACACTTTATTAATATGTGCACTGCAATTTGCATGGTTTTACCTAGGAAAACCGACTCTTCAGATTCAACCCTTGTTGTAATCATTTGAAAACAAGAAAATGGGGAATTTCATCACCCAAGAATAGAAGTGATTATTTTTCTTTGAAAGAGATGTTTTATGTTTATTAGTGTCAATGTGCTTTGTTATTGCACTTCATCCACCAATCACAATAGATTGTACATTTAACAATAGAATCATCATTTCCTTTGTTTTCTATAAGTTTTTATATTTTTAGAAGTACAAAAGAGTAAAAAAGAATGCAAAGGAGTACTTTTGGAGTACTCGTTTTAAAAGGAGTACGGTTCACAAAAAAGAAGCACAAAACTCCCTAAAGGAGTACGTTTGGTCACCTTACTATTGTGTGTTTTAATTCCTATACAATTTTGAGAGAATCACTTAAATTTTACAGAATATTGAAGATCAAGTTTTTTTGCTCTTCAAAATTAGTCACATTACTTCTTTTGACAGAACCATTTTGTGCTATATTTTCTAATTTTAAAGCTACACTACTAATATAACAAATTTTACAGCCTTCTAACCGTTTCTGGAATTAAAAAACGCGCCGTAATGTAAAGGTGTTTTATGTGTTGCCTATTCATTGTCAAGTGGAAACAGATTTTAATTGCATTTTAGTGTGCCTCATATAAATTGAACGTCTTGCTCAATTTTTTAACCTAAATTTTACAAGTTGGAGGAAATTAATTCACACAAATTCCCCCACATGAACACTTCAAGTTTCAACAGGTTCAATTACACGACTCGACGCCCAATTTACCGACGTCGTTAGCCTTGATTAGTCCTTTTGCCTCTTGCGATTAATTTTTCTTTCGTTCCATTTACCAAATAAGTTTATTGATTGAAACATAAATTTTACAATCCGTTAGTTTCATTGGTAGTATTTTAAACATTTTAGGGTTCCTACATTGAATACAATTAGTGGTGACATAAGCCTTCGCAGTTGGATGGCAATTGCGATATCCGTTTTAATTGTCTCGTTGACACTTAATCAGAACAACATCCGTTTGTATTTTCACCAGTCTTTGTTTCGGCTGTGATAATCGTAATAACATTCCGATTGTATAAATTGCTCAAGCGTTTATTGTCGTCAAGTCGTCGTCAAGTGAATACTCAAATAGCCACAGGATATTGCGATTCTATGCTGTACACACACGCGAGAGATTCTTCAAACACTTCCGTTTCCCCGTTTCAAATCGACGCCTTATTAGAAATAATTTATGCACTTTTGTCCAACACGGTTCCTCAGTCGTGTAAAATAATTATTAGCAGTCCATTCAACCCGATTCATAAATTCTTCATCGCAAGTTTGCGTTTTCAGCGGTCAATTTACTTAGCCGCCGATAATTTGTTGAAATTAATTCGATGTACAGCATGGCACGCAATGAGTACCATTTTGATTACCCCTCCCCGGGGAAATTTCATCCGATAATGGGTTTTTCATAACAAGGACGAAATTTCTCCTGGGCGGTCGCAGATCAGGAATATCAATTTTTTTAATTCATATTCTTGACCTGAAAAAATGTTTCTCTGAACTCGCGCAACTGACTCAATGCAAACAATTAAATTGTCAAAGGAATTATCACACAATTAAGCAATTAAGTAGCTAAACACCTCATTTAGTCAGTTGGTCGTAAAATGACTGAAATTGAATTTTTCTGCTGAAAACATTTCGATGAGAAGCATTTAATTTTGTAATTGCGTTAATAAAGAATATGTTTTGTGGCAAAACGTATTTTTTGTTAAGCCGATCCAAGCCCAGACTTGCCTGAATGTTGGGATAGGGTACCCTTGCTTCTCGGGCACTTTCAAAATTCAAAAAATTGAAAAAAATTGCCAGCTGACGAAATTTTACCTGTCCCGTTTTCCCCGTCCCTTCCATCCGATTGGAATTGTGAAATTTAACTTGTAAGGTAGGTTTTACGGTTGATTTAAATTTGGGTACCCTGACTCTTGGGACGGACCAGAAGGTAGGTTTGGAGAGCTTTGCCGAAGACGGTACCCTATCCCGCTCGATTAAAACTCGGAGTTCTTCTTTTAGAACCTGTCGGAAGCGTTCTGCCTAAATTTACGTTCGAAACGAAAAAAGTTTATTTGTTTACCAAGAGCGAGCCGTTGAGTTTGCTGTGTCCAGCTCAAGGATTTCCGGTTCCTATCAAAAGGTATTATCAGAAAGCCTATTCCAACATCAGGTACTTTTTTTCGAGTGTGTTTGAGTCTTTTTGGTAACCTCCAGAACCGGTCGGAACCGTCGCTCCGAAGTTTCCAACCGTGGAAAACTCGAAGTCGTTCAAAGGCGACCGAAACGGCAACTTGACGCTTCTCTGTCCGGCTCAGGCTTTTCCGGTTCCGATGTTTAGGTAATGTGCCGAATTTTCGAAAGGGCAGGGTACGCGTCCCAAATTTAGGATTAGTTTTCATTGCCGTTTTTGTCCCAGAACCTTTGGGGAGTGTCCTACCGAAATTTCCAGCGATTGATAACATGCGAGGATTTGTTTCCAAGAGTAATTCTACCGTAACGTTACTTTGCCCGGCGCAAGCGTTTCCCGTTCCTTCATACAGGTACCCAAATTATTATTAACGCCCGATTTGTTTGCTAGAACCGATGGGAAGAGTTCGACCTCACATTCCCAGTTTTCCAACAGTTTACACGCTTCAACTCGACACAAATTTTAGTTTACTTTGCCCCGCGCAAGCGTTTCCAGCACCATCCTTCAGGTAACTCAATTTTTTTACAAGGGCCCCTATCTCGACTCGAAATAATATTAATCCGAAATTAATTTGGTAGAACCTATCGGAAGCGTTATTCCAAGATTGACCTCTGGATATGAACTAAGAACCGTTCACGTTAAAGACAATTCCAACGTCACAATGCTGTGCCCAATGCAAGCCTTCCCTGTCCCTTCGTTTAGGTAATTTTTTTGTACAATTAAGTTTTGTTATTAGAACCAGTTGGAAGCGTGGTACCTAAATTAACTTCCGGTGATCAATCGAGATCGGCGATTGTTAGCGTTGCCCAAAATCTCAGTCTTCTTTGCCCAGCTCAGGCCTTCCCTGTACCCAAACACAGGTAATTTGTTTGTGTGTTGATTTTTAAAATAATTTTCCGAACCAGAACCTGTGGGTACCGTAAAACCGACACTAACAGCTGGCACATCAAAAATACAAACGCTAGATGGATTTGGGAACAGCAGTAGCACGTTGTTTTGCCCCGCACAAGCTTTCCCTATTCCTCTATTCAGGTAAATGCGATTGTTTTGACGATTTTTTTGACACATGTCAATTTTTATTCAGAACCCGTCGGTACCGTAAAACCCAAATTTCCCACAATGGACAAAAGTCGAGCCTTTGAATCGCAAGTTGCCCAAAGCGTCACTCTTTTGTGTCCAGCGCAAGCTTACCCAACCCCAAGTCAAAGGTACCGTATTAAATCAGCTTTTTTTAGAACCAATTAGCAGTACTTTGCCGAAAGTTTCATCAAAGGCCAAATATGACGTGATCGACTATCGAGAAAATACCAATTTAGATATTATTTGTCCGGCGCAAGGTTACCCAGTTCCCATCTTTAGGTTAGTGCTCAAGGGTACCCATCTTTAGTTTAGCTTTTTTCATAGAACCAGTTGGCCCTAGACCTCCAAAACTATTAACCAATGCCAAGTCAACTTGGTACGAAGAACTTTCCGATAAACATCTGTCGCTTTTGTGTCAGGCTCAAGGGTACCCATCTCCAGTCTACAGGTATTCTCCATTAATACAAGCATGTTTTTAAACCAGAACCAGTAGGAGTTCGAATCCCTCGCCTAACTTCCGATTTAAAAAGTATTACGATGGAAAAAACTTCCGGTCTGGGGTTTTCCCTCTTATGCCAGGCTCAGGGTTTTCCCACACCAACATTCAGGTACCCGCTGGAGCATTATTATTTTTGTTAATTGTGCAGAACCCGTTGGTACTCGAGCGCCGAAATCGCTTGCCGATTCAAAGAAACGATACATCGAAAGAGATATCACTTCCGAAGTACCACTTTTTTGCCTAACGCAAGGTTTTCCCGTACCAACATTCAGGTACCTATTTAAGTCCATGAATCCATTGTTTTTTTTTTGTCAGAACCGGTCGGCACGCGAGCTCCTAAATTACTAGCGGACTCTAAATTGAAATCGCTGGAAAGGCAATTGAATTCTGAAATACCGATTTTTTGTCAAGCGCAAGCGTTCCCGGTACCGTTGTTTAGGTAATAATTTTTCTTTCTTAGAACCGGTAGGGGTCAGAGCTCCAGTTTTTTCCACCGACAATTTAATAAATGCCTTTATGCGAAGTTCCGGTCAAAATTTTGCCCTTCTTTGCCAAGCGCAAGGGTTGCCCGTCCCGAAATTCAGGTTTGTAACTTTTGATTTTTAACTAGAACCTTTGGGGAGTAGACCTCCGGCACTTTCAAGCGATCTGAAAATGATGGGTTATGATCGCATGCGAGGGCAAGACTTTTCGCTTCTTTGCCCAGCTCAAGGTTTACCAATCCCACTTTTCAGGTAATTAAGGACTTTAATTCAACGTTCAGGCCAAGTTTCGAAAAACTATTGATTGCGTTTATTTAATTCAGAACCGATTGGTAGCAAAGCTCCGAGCTTCCCAACTCTTTCGAAGATTTCCTCCTACGAAATGCCCTTGGGCGTAAGTTTCACATTACTCTGTCCTGCACAAGCGTTACCAATTCCAGCATTCAGGTATTTCATGATTTTTTCTAAGTTTGCACATTTGTTTTAATCTAGAACCCATTGGTTCCAAAGCTCCGAGCTTTCCAACTCTTTCGAAAAGCTCCACTTATGAAATGCCCTCGGGTGTAAGTTTCACATTGCTCTGTCCTGCCCAAGCGTTACCAATTCCAGCATTCAGGTATTTTATATTATTTTTCTAAAGACAACCTGTTTTAATCTAGAACCCATTGGTTCCAAAGCTCCAAGCTTTTCTTCCGATTCCAAAAGTTTCTCTTACATAAGACAATCTCAACAAAGTTTTGCTCTTCTCTGTCCGGGGCAAGGGCTGCCCGTTCCTCTATTTAGGTGAGTCTTGGTACTTATACAATTTATATTCATAGAACCAGTGGGATTAAAATCTCCAGCGTTTTCCAACGATGCGACCAGTAGTTCGTATAACCGTTTTGTAAATCAAAGTTTTGGATTACTTTGCCAAGCACAAGCATTTCCTGCGCCGTTTTTTAGGTAGGTTTGCAAGTTGTTTGCGCGAGTTGATCCTATCCCAACAGTTTTTACTTCGCCTAATTTTCACGATCATTTATAGAGCCTATTGGTTTCACACCTCCTCGACTTCCACCAAAATCAAAATTAGATGCGGTTTCGGGCATTCAAGATGCGACGATAGTTTTGCCTTGTGATGCCCAGGCTCACCCCGTTCCTTTATTCAGGTACTGGCAGAATTTTTTATAAGTTCTTTCAAATTTTTAGAGCCCCAAACAAGTGTGGCACCCGCAGCAAAAGATAAGTCAATATCCGGGTTAAAAAGTTGGGTTTTGGTTAATGGTACCGCGCCCTTAATTTGCAACGTTCAAGGCTTTCCCTCTCCCATTTACAGGTAAAATAATTATCCTTTATAATTTAAAGAATTCTTATAGAACCAATCACTGGCGTTGCCCCGAAAGTAAAAGATACCGATGTTGGTAGTTTGAAAAGGGCAGTTGCATTGGGACAGCTAGTTTCATTAATTTGCGCAGCCCAAGGTTATCCTTCTCCCAAATTTAGGTACTTGTCACTTATTTTCAAATCCTGTTTGCCCTATCTTCAACATTCAATTGCTGGGAATTTTGAAAATGGTCTAAATTTTTAGAACCGGTTAATAACGTGCCGCCGAAAGCTTCTGACAAGAAGTACAGCTTTGCCATGATAACAGTACGTAATGAGGAAGCTCTATCCTTACTATGCCAAGTGACTGGCTATCCATTACCATCCTTCAGGTAATTGTTTTTTGTACTTGCTTAGAACCAACTGGGAATGTTGCGCCCAAAGTACCCGGGAAAAAGTATGACGGGGGGAAAATAGAAATCTTTCTCCAAAATTCGACCGTGATTATCACTTGCGACGTTGTAGGTTTCCCTGTCCCTTCATACAGGTAACTAACCAAAGAATGCTGGGCTGGAATGTTTTTGCCTGTTGTAACTTAACCCTTTTTATAGAACCAACTAACAATATTGCCCCGAAAGCTTTGGACAAAAAAATCGGTTTCACTTTAATATCAGCAAATTGGCAAGAGACCATTTTGCTCTTGTGTCCCGTCGTTGGGTACCCCGTTCCTATGTTTAGGTAGGTTGTTGGGAAAAAAGGAGCTTTGCTAATGATTTGGGGGAATATTACAGAGCCAACTAATAATGTGCCCCCAAAAAAAATCGGTGCCGAATTCGGCGGGTGGAGGGTTCTGAATGTTCTTCAAAACGATGTAGCATGGCTCGCTTGCCAAGTAACGGGATATCCCGCGCCTAGATTTTTGTAAGTTGACTTGAAACGACATTAATTACAGAACCTACAAATAACCTTGGGCCGAAAAAAGATGGGCAAAAGTTTGAAGGGTGGACGGTTCTGAACGTACCTCCTCAAGCTGTAGCTTGGCTCACTTGCCAAGTTACAGGATACCCCGTTCCTCGTTATATGTAAGTTCTCTGTTAACGTTAACCAGGTTTGTTACATTATTCATTCACCACCACACGCTTTTTATTTCACTTTTTAGTCTATCGTACATGATTTTGAAGGTAGGTGGACTTGCATGGAGCCAGCATAGGATTCTGTATATTTTTCTTTTTTTGCTTCTACATTTTAACCATTGTCTTGTATGTCTGCACCGGAAAGTGTTTACAAATTGCTTCATGGTAAAAACATTAAAGTGCAGAATCCTAATCGCTGGTTCTTTTCAGAACCAACCAATAACTTACCACCAAAACTGGTCGGAGATCCCATACCCTGGAGGATTGTAACAAGCCACAAAAATTCAACCATAGGAGTAATGTGTCCCGTGGTTGGATATCCCTATCCCAAATTCAAGTAAGTCGTCATGCCACAACACAATCGTCGGTTTTTCCTCATGTGTCCATTCTGATGTGCATTTCATTTCCTAGAGCCTACCAATAATGTAGCACCAAAGTCTGCTGGACGAAAAATTGAAGGCAGTATTGTTTTGGAAGTTTCCCAAAAGCAAAATATTGTGATTACTTGCGATGTAACGGGCTACCCTGTCCCATTACACAGGTACCATTTTCAATTATTAGGCTTTCTCTGATTTTATAGAACCAACAGGGCAGACAGCTCCAAAATTAGCAGGTGATGGTTGGAATAAAATAATAGGTCACTCACTAAGTAACTTGGTGCTTCTGTGTGATGCGCAAGCATTTCCTACTCCTAAAAAAAGGTACCAAACAGTTAATATTTGAATGGTAAAATGTTGAAGGTAATACAAACCTTTTTCCATGAATCCTTGAATAAGTTTTGATATTACAAGAAGTAAAATAATATTCTTCCCGAGTGCCAAATGGATTACACATTTCCGCCATAAATCAATTGCTATTTCTCCTTGTTCCAGATGGTACAAATTTGTGGAAGGCACCACCAGAAAACAGGCAATACAATTAAATGACCGCATCAAGCAAGTCGCAGGGACTTTAATAATCAGAGAGGCACGAGTTGAAGATTCAGGAAAATATTTATGCGTCGTCAACAATTCCGTCGGCGGTGAAAGCGTGGAAACAGTCTTGACCGTTACAGCCCCTCTTAAATCCACCATTGATCCTCCAGTCCAAACTGTAGATTTTGGAAGATCAGCCGTCTTCACCTGCAATTTCGAAGGTAGTTTTCGGTTTTCTTTTGCCAGAGCCTAACTTTGCCTTTTAGGAAATCCTATTAAAACCATCAGCTGGCTAAAGGATGGAAAATTACTTGATCACCACAACGACGGTATTTTACGGATTGAAGCTGTTCGCAAGGAAGATAAGGGGATGTACCAATGTTTCATCAGAAATGACCAGGAAAGTGCAGAAGCTGTGGCTGAATTGAAGTTGGGTGGCCGATTTGAACCCCCACAAATAAGACACGCATTTGGAGAAGAAACCATGCAACCTGGACCTACGGTGTTTTTAAAATGCATTGCTTCCGGAATTCCGACACCTGAAATCACTTGGGAATTGGACGCAAGGCGTTTATCTAACAGTGAAAGGTATCAAATTGGGCAATATGTTACTGTTAATGGAGATATTGTTTCAAATTTGAATATTACTGGAATTCACACCAATGATGGAGGCCTTTACAAATGTGTTGCAAGTAGTAAGGTCGGTTCTGCTGAACACTCTGCAAGAATCAATGTTTATGGATTACCCTTCGTCCGGCCAATGGACAAACAAGCAATTGTTGCTGGAGAAACCTTAATCGTGCATTGCCCTGTTGCTGGACATCCAATCGACACCATTGTTTGGGAAAGAGGTAGGATATCCATCAACTTGAAATTATATCATTACATTGTTTCCATTGATTTTAGATAACCGCGTTTTGCCCATCAATAGAAAACAGAAGGTCTTTCCAAATGGTACCCTCATCATTGAAAACGTCGAAAGATCATCGGACCAGGCGTCTTACACCTGCGTGGCCAAGAACTCACAAGGATACAGTGCAAGAAGGAATCTAGAAGTTCAAGTCATGGGTAAGTCTTTTTGCCATTTGAAACAAATCCCTTTTAAATTTGGACAGAGAAAAAAATTATAAAAATTTGGAAAAAGCAGTCCACATTTAAAAGACAATTTATAAAATAAGCAAACAGGTCCAGTTGGATTTAAATAGGTTTCAACAGCAGGTGTTTTATGTATTTCTCTTGAAAGGTAAGATTAAAGACGGTTTAGGATATGAAGAGTTTATGTGGTTTACCAAAAAGCTGAACTTGGTGTTGTTTTATGATATCTTACAGTGTTGCCAGTCATAAGCCCTTTTCAATTCGATGGTCCCTTAAATGCGGGAGACAGTGCACAGATGACTTGTTACACACCAAAGGGTGACAAACCATTGAAAATTAAATGGTTTCACAACGGGAAGCACATATCTCATCATAACTCCGGCATTTCAACTGCGGCTTTTGGCAGTCAAGCCAGCATTCTTAGCATTAATTCAGTTTTGCCCCATCATAGTGGAAACTATACTTGCCTAGTGTCGAATGCCGCAGGAAAGGCCCATTACACGACCACTTTATATGTTTATGGTACTGATAGAAAGATAGATGGATCTTGCTCGTTTAATTTTTTTATTTTCAATTGATGTTACCTTTTGACATGAACCTCTTGTCCTTAAAAAGAATTGGAACCTCGAATATTTTACAGTCACACCACAAATTGTACCATTCAATTTCGGAGAAGATACTATTAACGCAGGAGATGTAACATCAATGCAATGTTTAGTGGCAAAGGGCGATCTTCCCCTAAATATTTCTTGGACCTTAAATGGAGAGTCCATCGTTAATATTTTGGGTATTTCGACACTCCAAGTTAACCAGCGCCTTAATACGTTGAGCATAGATTACATTGATGCCCACCATGCTGGCAACTACACTTGCACAGCTGAAAATTCAGCAGGAACTGCGCAATTTACTGCAAGATTGAACGTTAATGGTACTTTTAAAGTAACTAGAACCTGTGTAGTAGATTCTTGCCTTGAAGCTTTTTTTATTTGATGTAAATATTACAGTTTCCCCACAAATTTCTCCTTTTGGATTCGGTGATGAGCCAATCAACAGCGGTGAAACTGTATCCGTTCAATGCACTGTTTTGAAAGGAGATTCGCCATTAAATTTAACGTGGACGCTAAATGGTCAAATTTTGAACAAAACTAGAGGAATCACTGTAATACAAATGAAACGTTTCAGTACTTTGAACATTGATTCAGTGCAAGCAATACATGCAGGAGAATACAAATGCATTGCCAGTAATTTAGCTGGAATGACTAGTTACTCCACGAATTTAAATGTCAATGGTATATTGATTCTTGAGTTGTTTGTGCTTTGAGAATAATTTTTCTCCAGAATCCCACCATCTTCCTCCTTTCATAAAATTTCATATTTGAAGATGAGATAAATTAATTTTCAATTTTTAATTTCGAAAAAGAACAGTTCTATGAAGCTCCCTGAATTGTTTCATTTCATTATGAAAATACTAATTTTCAGAATAATTCTGATAATTGATAATTTCCAAAAAAGTTTCTTGCCCTTAATTAAAAAATTGTGAAATTGGCCTGAAATTGAAATAAAAAGGTACCAAATATTTCTAGTTCCACCTCAGATCTTACCGTTTGATTTCGGAGAAGACCCCATCAATGCAGGTGATGGCATATCAGTGCAGTGCACGGTTTCGAAAGGAGACTACCCTCTGAATATTACTTGGACGTTAAATGATAAACCAATCAATAAAAATGAGGGCATTGTCGTTAATCGAGTTTCCAAACGAGTCAGCACTTTGAGTATTGACTCAGTTCATGACAATCACGTCGGAAATTATACCTGCATTGCCACCAATTTAGCATCAACGACATCGTTCACCGCTGTTTTAACCGTAAACGGTATTTAGTGCCAAGAATTTTTGTTGTTTGTTTTCCTTCTTCCTCGACGTCAACTTAAATCCTGTCACGTTTTCAGTACCTCCACAGATAGTCCCCTTTGAATTTGGTGAAGAGCCGATGAACGCAGGTGACACTGCTTCGGTGCAGTGTATCGCAACTAAAGGAGATTTCCCCCTGGACATTGAATGGTACCTAAACGGAAACGTAGTTAATAAAAACGCTGATATCTTAACCAGTCAGATTAGTAGTCGCATTAGCAGCTTAAGTATAGATTCGGTTCAAGCCGAACATAGGGGCGAATATACTTGCAAAGCTTCCAATTTAGCTGGATCGATTAATTTCACGACGTATTTAAATGTTAACGGTACTTTCTTAGACGTTTATGCATGCTAATTAGGTACTAACTTTTGCTCACTTGTGTTTTTTGCACTGTACATAAATAGTCCCACTTCAAATTCTGCCTTTCACTTTTGGAGAGGAAGCTATTAATTCGGGAGATTTGGCCACCGTCCAATGCGCTATCACTAAAGGCGATTTTCCAATCAAATTTTCTTGGTTGCACAACAACAAAACCATCGGCAACGAAGATAACGTTGTCATCAGCAAAACCAGCAGGCGCATCAGTACTTTGAGTATTGATTCGGTCCAAGCTGAACTCGGTGGAGATTACACTTGTATTGCAGAAAATTTGGCTGGAGCGATAAGTTTTAGTGCACACTTGAATGTTAATGGTACTTGCGTTATGTATTAAGCACAAAATTTTCTGCTTGTAACCACCATTTCCAATATTGTCTTGCAGTCCTTCCCCAAATTTTGCCCTTTGATTTTGGTGACGAGCCAATCAACACAGGTGACATGGCCACGGTTAACTGTGCCGCCACCAAAGGGGACACCCCAATTAAGATAACATGGGCCTTTAATGGACATCCAATAGATACTTCAAATGGCGTTATAATAAACCAAGTAAATAAGAGAATTAATACTTTAAGCATCGATTCAGTTGAGGCCCACCATGCAGGAAATTATACTTGCTCCGCAAAAAATATCGCAGGGTCCACTAGTTACACGACCGTTTTGTACATCAATGGTACAGTTCCTTTAAATGATTTTGGTAGCTTTTGCCTTTTGGTTGTTCCATTTTTTGCCCTTTACAGTTCCTCCACAAATTGTCCCTTTTGATTTCGGCGACGAGCCGATTAACAAAGACGATTGGGTGACAGTCCAATGTGCAGTAAGTAAAGGAGACTTTCCCATCAAAATCTTCTGGAATTTTAACGGCAAGTCCATGAAACTAGTCGATGGGATAACCATCAGCCAGACTAATAAATGGACTACTGCCTTGAGTATCGAAGGGGTCGATGCGCATCACAGCGGAAATTATTCCTGCATCGCCAAAAATTACGCAGGAATTGCAAGCCTTTCGGCCAATTTGAATGTTAATGGTACTTTTCAAGTGTTTTTGCTGTATTATTTTGTGTCGTGTTTTGCTTGCCATTCTTTCCCTTGCAGTACCCCCTCAGATCATACCGTTCGAATTCGATAAAGAAGGTATTAATTCTGGAGATGTGATTATTGTCAATTGCGCGGTAACAAAAGGTGATTTGCCCATAAAAATAGTTTGGACCTTAAATGGCCATTCAGTTGAAAATATGGAAGGTATAAATATTGTAAAGACCAATAAAAGAGTTGGTCAATTGAATATTGATAACGTGCAAGCCCACCATGCTGGAGAATATAGTTGCCACGCTCGAAATTCAGCCGGGTCTTCAAATTTTTCAGCGTCCTTACATGTCAATGGTATTTACTTGAAATTGTAGCTTTTTGTTTCGTTTAGACATTATTTTGAGACCTCTGCTGTGATTTCCAGTTGTTCCCCAAATTGTTCCCTTTGATTTCGGAGAAGATCCAATTAATTCTGGCGATCTGACGACACTTACCTGTTCAATAAACAAAGGAGATCTGCCAGTTGACATATTTTGGCGTTTTAATAACAGAACAGTTGGCGAAAATGAAGGGATTTCCATAATGAAAGTCAACAAGAAAGTTAGCACTTTAACTATAGATTCAGTACAAGCCAACCATGCGGGAGATTATAGCTGCATTGCCAAAAATGTGGCTGGAACTGCAAGCTATTCAGCAGTTTTATACGTCAATGGTATTTAGTTGTTGTTTTTATATTTGGTTTTTGTTGTCCTTTGCAGTTCCTCCCCAAATTATACCTTTTAATTTCGGAGACGAACAAATCAATTTAGGCGACATGGCATCAGTCATGTGTTCCGTCAACAAGGGAGACTTGCCACTTAAAATCACTTGGTCGTTGAACAATGCGGAATTGTACAACACCAATGGTGTGTCAATAAATCAAGTTAATGCCCGACTTAGTACATTGAGTATCGAATCGGCCCACGCGGATCATTCAGGAGAATATAATTGCGTTGCCGAAAATATTGCAGGGGCTGTTAAGAACTCGGCGTATTTACACGTTAACGGTACAAGAATGAGCACTTAGGCTGCATGTTGCATTTTGAAAACACACCCAATTAACCATTGCATTATTGATCCCCTTAGTTGTTCCGTACATAACTCCCTTTGACTTTGAGGGCGAGGCAAACACTGGGGATAGCATCCAACTGAACTGCTACGTTAGCAAGGGAGATTTGCCTTTGAATATAACTTGGACGTTGAACGGAAAAACCATCGGGGTGAATTCCGGCATATCGACAATTCCAATAGGCGGAAAAACCAGCTTGTTAACGTTAGGATCCGTAGAGCCTGACTACGCTGGGGAGTACACGTGTCGTGCCAGTAATAAAGCTGGGACAACGGTTCACTCTGCCACGCTTTTTATTAATGGTATTTGCGCCGAAATGTTTTTTTGTTTAATTTCCTTTAATTCCTCAATTGACCCAACGATTTTCCCCGCAGTGTTTCCTTACATAACGCCCTTCGATTTTGAAGGAGAAGCCAACACAGGCGATAGCGTACAGTTAACTTGTTATGTCAGTAAAGGAGATAGCCCTTTGAATATTACATGGAGTTTAAATGGTAAACCTATTGGAAAACATTCTGGCATTTCGGTGGTAGCCATGGGTGCCAAAACTAGCTTCTTGACCATATCTTCGGTGGAACCAGAACATGCAGGAGATTTTGTTTGCACTGCTTCCAATAAAGCAGGGATGGTCAGCCACAGTGCCACCCTTTTAATTAACGGTAGTGTTTTAGCTGTTTATTTTTATTTTGGTTTCAACCTTACAGTACCTCCCCAAATTTTACCTTTTGATTTTGGAGACGAGCAAATTAATTCTGGTGATGTTGCATCATTGACCTGTTCTGTGAACAAAGGAGACTTGCCAATCCAAATTACTTGGATGTTCAACGGTGTGTTACTGAGTAGTAGCAACGGAATTGATATCAGTCAACTCAAAAGTAGACTTGGAACTTTAAGTATTGAGTCAGTGCAAGCCGAACATGCTGGAGAATATGCTTGCGTGGCAAAAAATCTCGCTGGAGTTGCCACTTACTCGGCCACGTTACACGTTGCTGGTATTTCACGCCTCAAAATTAGTTGCATGAGTTTGTAGAGATCCTTCCACCTTTATCTTCTTCGCAGTGCTTCCCCAAATTATACCTTTCGATTTTGCCGGCGAGGTGAACACCGGAGATAGTGTCCAATTAACCTGTTACGTCAATAAGGGAGACGTTCCCTTGAATATTTCCTGGACTTTGAATGGCAAACCAATCGATCTTCATTCCGGCATCACTGTTATTTCCATCGGTAGTAAAACTAGCTTATTGTCGATTACTTCAGTCGAGCCTAAACATTCTGGAGAGTTCGTTTGTAAAGCAGTCAATAAGGCAGGAGTTACAACTCATAGCACGGCCCTTTTCATTAACGGTAGTTTCCAATTAGTTTTAAGCCTGTTATTTTTAGCGTTTTTGTTGTAATCTTTTTCCCGAACCTTTTTCAGTACCTCCCCAAATTTTACCGTTTGATTTCGGTGACGAACAGATCAATTCCGGTGATGTTGCATCATTGACTTGTTCTGTAATTAAGGGAGATCTACCAATTAATATCTCTTGGACGTTGAATGGTGGTTTCTTAAGTAGTAACAACGGCATTGATATCAGTCAGGGCAAAAAACGTCACAGTATGTTGACCATTGAATCGGTGGAAGCTGGACATGCTGGAGAATATAGCTGTTTAGCAAAAAATTCAGCCGGAACTGCCAGTTACTCAACGATTTTACGTGTCACCGGTATTTGAACGAATTTGTGCATGATTTATTTTAATTTTGGCCTTCCAAAACACCCAAGTTTTCTCCTGTTCACAGTCGTCCCGCAAATTTTACCGTTTAATTTCGGAGATGAACAAATCAATTCCGGAGACACCACTTCATTGACCTGCTCCGTGACAAAAGGCGATTCACCTCTTCGAATATCGTGGTCATTTAATAACGCCCTTCTGAGCACCAACGGCGGCATTGTCATAAACCAAGTCAACAAAAAACTTAGCACTTTGAGCATCGAATCGGTACAGGCGGAACATGCAGGGGAATACACTTGCATTGCCACCAATAAAGCCGGGAGCGCGAATTATTCCGCCTATTTACATGTGAACGGTACTGATCTTATGTTTTCAGCGCATGAAATTGAATTTTAGTTTATCCTGCACCCTAAAATCTAATTACAGTCCCTCCCCAAATTTCGGATTTCAATTTCGGCGACGAACCATTAAATTCCGGCGATATGACTTCCATCACTTGCACGGTTCATAAAGGCGATCTTCCGCTCGATATTAAATGGGTTTTTAATGAACGCACACTGAAAAACGTCGATGGCGTTTCCATCTTGCGCACCAATAAACGCATCAGTCAGTTGAGCATCGATTCAATTCAAGCCGAACAAATTGGGGAGTACACCTGCATTGCCAAAAATGTTGCTGGAACCACCAGCCATTCAGCTTACTTACACGTTAATGGTATTACTGCGAAAATAGTTTTTTTTTTGGTTGATTTTTTTTTAGTTGCACTAACAGTTATTTTGAATCCTAGTTGTGCCAAAACTTCTGCCCTTCGCGTTCGGAGATGAACCTTCGTTCATCGGCGATTTGACGACGGTTCAGTGTAGTGTAATATCTGGGGATATGCCCGTTGAGCTCTCTTGGACCTTAAACGGCAAACCATTAACAAACATTGATGGGATTAACGTGGTTTCGTTGGGGAAAAAAATTTCTGTACTTACCATCGACTCGCTAGCTGAATACCACGCAGGGAATTACAGTTGTTGGGCGAAAAATAACGCCGGACAATCGAGCCATTCGGCCAAATTAATTGTCAAGGGTAAAATTTTATTTATTTGTTTGTGTCCTCAGTCCCTCCTCAAATTTCACCCTTTGATTTCGGCGAGGAACCCATTAACTCGGGAGATATGACCTCAATCTTCTGCACTGTCCACAAAGGTGACGTTCCAATCGATATTAAGTGGACTTTCAATGGGATCATCGTTGAAAATATGAACGGAATTTCGATCTTGCGAACGAATAAACGCATCAGTCAATTAAGCATCGATTCAATTCAAGCCGAACATTCCGGCGAATACGCTTGTTCGGCCAGTAACTCAGCTGGAACCGCAAAGCACTCGGCCTATTTACACGTTAACGGTATTTTTGGGCTTAATTATTAGTTTTTGTTTTCCGAACTCCTAGCACTTCCAAAAATCTTACCTTTCGCTTTCGGGGAAGAACCTTCTTACATTGGGGATTTGACCACGGTTCAATGCAGCATCATATCAGGCGACATGCCTATTAAATTTTCGTGGAGTCTGAACGGAAAGCCAATTTCGAACGACATGGATGGAGTTAAAATCGGCTCATTTGGAAAAAAGGTTTCCGTGCTGAACATCGAATCGCTTGTTGAACACCACGCGGGAAATTACACTTGCCATGCTGAAAACAAAGCAGGGGGTTCTAGTTACACCGCCGATTTAGTCGTTAAGGGTACCTTATTTTAATTCAGTTTGATTAAAGTTTTGTTACTAATTGTCGAACACAGTCCCTCCCCAGATTTCACCTTTTGATTTTCCCGACGATCCAATTTATTCCGGAGACATGGCTTCAGTTACTTGCGCGGTCCAAAAGGGCGATCTTCCCATCGAAATTAACTGGTTGTTTAATGGAAAGATTATTGCAACAATCGATGGAATTTCGGTGTTGCGTACCAATAAGCGCATAAGTCAATTGAGCATAGATTCCGTCCAAGCCGAATTTGCAGGCGAATATAGTTGCCTTGCTGCTAATAAATCTGGAACGGCGAGGCATTCCTCGCGGCTGCAAGTCAATGGTATTTTTTTAATTGTTTGAGTTCTTTTGGGCCTTAGTTTTGCCGAAACTTGTTCCTTTTTCCTTCGGCGATGAACCGTCCTTCATTGGCGATTCGACCACGATCCAGTGCAGTATTTCGTCTGGGGATATGCCCATCAATTTTTTTTGGAAGCTAAACGGAAAACCATTGTCTATCATTGATGGGATCAATATTGGTTCATTTGGGAAAAAAACTTCAGTTTTGAGCATCGATTCGCTGGCGGAACACCACGCGGGAAATTTCACTTGCCTAGCTGAGAATAAAGCTGGGAGTTCTAGTCACTCCGCCGAGCTTGTTGTCAAGGGTACACGATTAAACTTAGTTTTAGTTGTTAGTTTTTATTTTGGCTTTAACCAACCGTAGTTTTTTTTAATTAGTTCCTCCAAGAATTACTCCATTTGAGTTTGAAGATAGTCCCTTGAATGCAGGAGCTTACACGCAAGTGTCTTGTTTAGTGGCAGAAGGAGATTTACCAATTTCGATCGCTTGGAAATTTAATGGCAAACCCTTGGAAGAGTTTTCCGAAATTTCCACCACGTCCATAGGAAAACGTAGCTCGATTTTGTCCATCGAATTGGTCTCTTATCTCAACATTGGAAATTATAGTTGCCAAGCTTCGAACAGTGCTGGACAATCTGTTTACATTACTCCACTTTTAGTTAATGGTTAATTTTATATTGATTAAGCTTTTTGTGCTTTTTTAACCCTTCCTTTTAATCTCAACCTGTCCCTTGGTAGTACCGCCGAGGATTGTACCATTCGAATTCGAGGACAATCCTGCTGAGAGTGGCCAATACGCTTCAATTCAGTGCTCGGTTCCCCAAGGCGATTTTCCTCTGGAAATATCATGGAAATTTAACAATATCACCTCATTGTCGGGATTTTTAGTTTTAGTTGTTAGTTTTTGTTTGGCTTTAACCAACCGTAGTTTTTTTTTAATTAGTTCCTCCAAGAATCACTCCATTTGAGTTTGAAGATAGTCCCTTGAACGCAGGAGCTTACACGCAAGTGTCTTGTTTAGTGGCAGAAGGAGATTTACCAATTTCGATCACTTGGAAATTTAATGGCAAACCCTTGGAAGAGTTTTCAGAAATTTCCACCACGTCTATAGGAAAACGTAGCTCGATTTTGTCCATCGAATTGGTCTCTTATCTCAATATTGGAAATTATAGTTGCCAAGCTTCGAACAGTGCTGGACAATCTGTTTACATTACTCCACTTTTAGTTAATGGTTAATTTTATATTGATTAAGCTTTTTGTGCTTTTTAACCCTTCCTTTTAATCTCAACCTATCCCTTGGTAGTACCGCCGAGGATTGTACCATTCGAATTCGAGGACAATCCTGCTGAGAGTGGCCAATACGCTTCAATTCAGTGCTCGGTTCCCCAAGGCGATTTTCCTCTGGAAATATCATGGAAATTTAACAATGTCACCTCATTGTCGGGATTTTTGATTACCGCCATTGGAAAAAGAAGTTCCTCTCTCGTAATTGAAAACGTCTCTTATGAGCACGCAGGAAACTATACTTGTAAGGCTGAAAACAAAGCTGGACACATCGAGTATACAACAAGCTTGAAAATTAACGGTTTGTCTGCAAGGTTTTAATTTTAATTTCACCTTCCTTTTACCTTCCTTCAACCGATCATAATTTTCGGCAGTGCCACCACGGATTGCTCCATTCGAATTCGACGACAATCCCGCCCAAACTGGTCGGTACGCGACCCTCCAATGTTCCGTCCCCGAGGGCGATTTTCCCCTGGACATATCTTGGAAATTCAATAGCTATTCAATTGCCCCCGAGTCGGAAATTTTGATCACAGCCGTGGGAAAAAGGAGCACGCTGCTGACCATCGAATCGGTCAGTTACGGCCACACCGGAAATTACACTTGCAAGGCCCGAAACACGGCCGGACACAGCGAATACACGACGACTCTAAACGTCAACGGTTAGCAACCACGGAAAAGTCTCCATTTTGATTGATTTTTTTTGTTGACTAACCAATTTCCTTTTTTCCTCTTGTAGTTCTGCCTCGTATCGTCCCGTTTAGTTTTGGGGATTCCCCCGTGTACTCCGGACAGGCGGCGCAGGTGACTTGTTTAATTTCGGAGGGAGACGCACCGTTAGATATAATTTGGAGCTTTCAAGGAGACTCGCTGTCCTCGCAGGACGGCGTGACGGCGACCAAAATCGGGGGGAAAGCCAGTTTGTTGTTTATTAATTCTGTCAGCGAGGCCCAAACTGGAAATTACACTTGCACAGCTAGAAATGAGGCAGGCGTTGTAGACTATGCAACAGTTTTGTCCGTTTACGGTACCACCATTTGTCCGTATGTCGGTTTGCTTGTTACTGTGTGCGTTGAGCTTTTGCTTTGAAGCTTCTGAGTTACTTTCATTAAAAATGGAGATTAATTACATTTTCCTGGAGAATTTTAGCACTGGATCCATCAGTTAGGAGCATTTTGGAAAAATCTCAGCGACCTCCCTCAAAGTCCGTTGTCCTCCAATTCCAAGCTGAGATTTAATTAGGGGCATTTTACCTGTGTTCCACCGTCCTCTCATTTTTATTAGTTTTGTTCGTTTGGTTGTTACTAACTTGCTAGTCGCATGATTCTAATTGGTTGTTTGATTTTTTGTTCGTCTTATGATTTGTCACTAACATCTTTAATTTTTGTTTACTATTAATTTTGGTGGAGTTCTAAAAGAATTACGATGCACACAATCTTCTGCACAAATCATAACATTAATATGTTTTTTTCCAGTCAGATCAAACCCAATGGGGATTCATTCATCGTAATTGTTTTATTACAGTTGGTGTAGTCTGAAATAATGAAACACTGATCATGAATTTGCTCTAAATTTTTGTTCATATGAATTAATTTTACTTTTTCCCAAAAGGGACAACTCAATGTTACAAGTTTCACTTTCTAAAAGCAATTTTATTATTTCCTTTGGAGGATGGGATTTCAAACCAATCTTAATAAATCAGTGTTTCATTAAGCATGCAAATTTAGAATGTTGCAATTTGGCCCAAAATATGTTTCTGGTGTACAACACCAAGAGCATAACAAAATTTCATTTCAAAATTAAAAAATGCATGATGAATGTAAAAATATGGCCGCGAAGGGCAATCATATAATTGGTCCTGCGTTTTTAGTGCCACCGAGATGGATATTAGAGCCCACTGATAAAGCTTTTGCGCAAGGCTCTGATGCCGCCGTTGAATGTAAGGCTGATGGATTTCCTAAGCCGGTCGTTACTTGGAAAAAGGCTACAGGTAACCACGCCGCCCTTAATTAAAAACCCGATTGCAACCATTTACTCGTAGGAATCCAACCCGGCGATTATAAAGACTTCAAGTCGAATAACCCCGATATTAAAGTCGAGGAAGGCACTCTAGTAATAAATAATATCCAAAAAAATAATGAAGGCTACTATTTATGTGAGGCAGTTAACGGAATCGGTTCTGGCCTATCGGCGGTTATCCTTATTAATGTCCAAGGTACGTTTCAATAGCTTTTTGTGCGTTTCTACAATTTTTTTTCCAGCACCGCCGCAATTTGAAATTAAATTGCGCAATCAAACTTCGAGACGTGGTGACCCAGCTGTGTTGCAATGCGAGGCGAAAGGTGAAAAACCAATTGGAATCTTGTGGAACATCAACAATAAACGGTTGGATTCTAAAGGAGACACCCGGTATACAGTTCGAGAAGAAATCATGACCAATGGGGTACTTTCTGATCTGAGCATAAAACGCACTGAACGTTCCGATTCTGCTTTGTTCACTTGCGTGGCCACCAACGCGTTCGGAAGTGACGACACCAGCATCAATATGATTGTGCAAGAACCACCTGAAGTTCCATATGGCTTGAAAGTTTTGGACAAATCTGGGAAATCCGTGCAGTTATCGTGGGTTGCTCCGTATGATGGAAATTCACCAATTAAGAAGTACATGATTGAGTACAAACAGAGCAAGGCGAGCTGGGAAGCAGGAATGGAACGCGTCCTCGTCCCTGGTGAACAAACCGAAGCAGGTGTATTCACCTTAAAACCGGCCACTACTTATCACATTCGAATTGTGGCTGAAAATGAACTGGGATTGAGTGAGCCTAGTGAAACCGTTACGATTATCACAGCTGAAGAAGCTCCTAGTGGTCCTCCAACTTCGATTAGGGTTGACGGAAGTGACCAACATTCTCTGAAAGTTTATTGGAAACCACCCGCACGCACTGAATGGAATGGAGAAATTTTGGGATACTACGTTGGCTATAAGCTATCATCTTCTGACAAACCGTACTTTTTTGAAACAGTTGAATTCAGCAGGGAAGAAGGAAAAGAACATCATTTCCAGGTTTCAAATTTGAAGACCTACACCCAATACTCGGTAGTTGTTCAAGCGTTTAATAAAGTTGGAGCCGGTCCAATGTCAGATGATATAAAAGCATACACAGCTGAAGGAACCCCCGAACAACCTCCACATGACACCACATGCACCACTCTCACTGCTCAAACTATTCGCGTTTCTTGGTTCTCACCACCTCTCACCACCGCCAATGGCATAATCAAGGGTTACAAAGTCGTTTACGGACCGTCTGATTCTTGGTTTGACGAAAATTCAAAAGATGCTAAAATAACGGCTTCTAGCGAAACGATCTTACACGGCCTTAAAAAGTACACCAATTACAGCATGCAAGTTTTGGCTTATACTTCCGGAGGTGACGGCGTTCGCAGCAATCCGATCCATTGCCAAACGGAACAAGATGTACCTGAAGCTCCAATTGCAGTCAAGGCTTTGGTGATGTCTCTCGATTCGATATTAGTCAGTTGGAAACCTCCAGTAGAACCCAACGGTATTGTGGAACAATATACTGTGTACGTTCGTGAAGCAGGACCTGCCGATGGCGAAGGAACCAGCACCGATTCGACTCCACGGTCTCAAAAAATTTTACCGAACATCAAGAACCAACATTTAAGCTACCAAGCCAAGGATTTGGACAGCAAATTGAAGTATGAATTTTGGGTAACTGCAGCAACGAATATTGGCGAAGGACAACCGTCGAAAAGTGTTACCATTGCACCGAGCACCAGGGTTCCGGCTAAAATAGCTTCATTCGATGATAGTTTCACGACCACTTATAAAGAAGACGTTACCTTGCCTTGCTTGACTGTTGGTGTGCCTCAACCGGAAATTACTTGGAAAATTAAGGGAGTTGCGTTCGCAGCAAATGATAGATTCAGGCAACATCCGGATGGTTCTTTGTTTATTCGAGAGGTCACCCGAACTGATGCTGGAGAATACTCTTGCCACGTTGAAAACTCGTTTGGAAAAGACTCTGTTAGCCATAGGTTGATTGTTAATGCACCGCCACATTCGCCACAGGTAATTTCATTGTTCTTCTTCA
Organism: Dascillus cervinus; assembly: GCA_949768715.1. Lineage (NCBI taxonomy): Eukaryota > Metazoa > Arthropoda > Insecta > Coleoptera > Dascillidae > Dascillus > Dascillus cervinus. The sequence goes on along the minus strand of OX458319.1, from coordinate 30,080,232 downwards.
ATTTTTTGATCCCATGGTATAATTTTATCAATAGGTCAGCTTGACTTCCACCACAACGAATTCTTTGACCATAAAGCTGAAGGCGCATCCAACTGATATTGAGCCAATCCACGGTTACACTATCCATTACAAACCTGATTTTGGAGACTACGAAACCGTTCAAGTCGCAAGTCACACACAAAAATACACTTTGGAGAATCTTCTATGTGGAACCCGTTATCAACTCTATGTTACTGCATACAACAGGTAAATTGATCGAAACGAATAACTGAACGCCAATTAATTTTATTTAGCATTGGAACCGGAGATCCGTCAGATGTTTTAAACACCAGGAGTCGAGGCGACAAACCAGTCATTCCAGCAGCCGAAAAGTTAATTGAAGTTTCTTCCAACAGCATCACTTTACATCTGAACGCTTGGTCGGACGGTGGTTGTCCCATGTTGTACTTCGTCGTTGAGCACAAGAAGAAGTAAGTATTATTGGGAAACATCGAAACGCTTTATTAATCAAAATGTTTAGAACCAATCTTGAATGGATTCAAGTGTCGAATAACGTGAAACCCGGAAGCAACTTTGTTGTCTTGGATTTGGACCCTGCCGTTTGGTACCATCTTCGCGTTACGGCCCACAACAACGCCGGCTTCACTGTTGCGGAATACGAATTCGCCACCCTCACCGTCACCGGAGGTGAGATCATTGAGATTAATATTACAACAACATTGAACAAAGATGCGCCTGATTTCAGCAATAGTACCTGAATGTTTTCTAAATTTTGATTTCAGGTACTATTGCTCCAGCAAGAGAAATTCCAAAGGAAGACACAGTGCTCCAACTAATATTGGCTAATTTAAAACTCATTGTACTGGCTGTTGCAATAATCCTTGTTATTATTGTTGTAATTGTACTGATTTGTGTCCTAAGAAGTCGAGGCAATTACAATAAAGGTAAAAACGATTTTTATTAAATTTTAGGGACAATCGCGCCCACTAGAGACACAACCGACGCTAAAATACTCTTCGCTTGGATACCTGATTGGGTTGACTTGGACATTGTTACCATTATCGCGGTCACAATCGTTGTGATCGTCGGTATCATTGTTGTGTGTGTCGCGATTACAAGACGGTCGCGTGGACCTACTCAAACCAGGCTTCGAGGGGATTGTACGTTTTCTATTTTGTTTTTTAATTTCGAAAACTAACGGCAAGTTTATACTTGCATCGAGTTGGTAGCGCCTTATTAACATGGTTGTTGTACCAATCGTAGCCATGGTAATAATTGAAGATATTGCTATTGGCGCGCCACCAACTCAGTGCATGTATAAACTTGCCACAAGCGATTGCAGCGATTTGATTGGACACGCAATTGTTTTTAGATGATGTTGTGTACAACCAATCGGTGAATAACGCATCGACGTTGGACAAACGTCGACCGGACTTGAGGGACGAATTGGGGTACATCGCCCCACCCAACCGAAAATTACCGCCTGTACCCGGTTCCAATTACAACACTTGTGACCGTATCAAAAAAGGTACAGTTTCAAGTAAGAATCATCATTATTAATCAGCGCATGTTAATAATTTTGTAACTTCCATTTCTCATCCTCATTCGCTAAAAAAATGTTGCTGCCCTTATGTTTTAAGTATTGAGTAAGTTCCACCTTGATTGGATACAACCGAGACTGTATTCAAGTTTCTTGCCCTTTGGCAGGGACTGTACAGGCAGCATGTAAGAGTTCGAAGCTTGTTATTTTTATGTTGTGTATTATCAGGCCCCCACTATCGGTCTCATTCCACCTGGGATCCGCGAAGACACCTTTATGAAGAATTAAGTAACCAACGTAGAGGCTCTAACGAAACGGTTCATACTCACAGAGGTAAAAATTCTGCATTAAATTTGACTGGAAAAATTTGAAAAAATTTATCTACAGAGGGCAGTTTAGGACAATTTGAATTAGTTTATGCTTTGTTATACTTTTCTGTACGCCACTAACTTGTCACTTCTATGTTTGCATAGAAGTTATTGTTTGTGCCAGTAATACTAACGTCTTGGATGTGACGCTTCTTGAAAAAGTAAGTTTTTGATCGGATAGCGATGCAGTTTGTAGAATTTTTGCATCCTTAGCTTGGTCAAACTGCATGGAGTAATCGTTGCTTTATACATAACCATATCATCTTCATTAAAACTTCAGATTTCTACCTGTTTATGAAAATTAAAGAGATGTACAAAAGTATAAATTCTGCAAAAATATGTAATCAGTATGTGAATTTGATTTGTGAGTGTGAGCATGTCTGCATTTTATTGTGGGGCTCCGGGCCCGAAATTTACCTGGAACCGTTTCTGTGTGTTTAGTTTTCAGATGATTTAACCTCGCCACTGAGGCTTCATTCGGAAACGAATATCTCGGTTGTTTTAAGAAATTTCCCATTGGACCGATTTTGTAGAAAATTTAATTCGCTGCAACATTTGTAGAAACAATTTTTTTATAAATATTTCCGTTTTGGAGTTATGAATTTCTGGAAATTTTGTTGCGCGCGAGGGTGATTTAATTTCGGAGGTCGATATCTTTGTTATTTTAGAAAAAATTGAAATTTTCCTCAGGACCGATTTTATTCAAAATTAAATTTTACACAACTTTTGAATCGAACGTTTTTTCATAAAAGAATTTTTTACGCGTACAGTCGTATTTTGATCATAGTCAATACGCCAACCAAGACGTGGTAGTACGAAAAGATTTTCCTTTCTTTTGCGACTCAGTGGCGCGACGGGGGAGGGGGGAAAAAATAAATGAATTTTCCTGACGCCATAACCGTTTTGTTTGTAGGCATCTGCATGGATGACGAAATTTGCCCGTACGCCACCTTCCACTTGCTCGGTTTTCGTGAAGAAATGGATCCGACCAAAGCCATGCAGTTCCAGACCTTCCCCCATCCGCACTCCGGCACAATGGGCCCATCGGGCATGAACACGCCCCATCAGATGCATTCTCGCGCAGGATCTCAATCCATGCCGAGACAAAACAGACGTTACGACAGAATCGGCTCTCAAGGTACGCAGAGTGGAATTGGTTTCAGAACGACACGCGCTAATCTTGTCATTTTTACAGGAAATGGAAGCATTTACTCTCCCGGCCCAGAATACGACGACCCCGCCAATTGTGCCCCGGAAGATGAACAGTACGGTTCTCAATATGGAGGATACAACGCCCCTTACGATCAATATGGTAGCCGTGGTTCCATCGGCAGGCGATCATTGGGCTCGTTGCGTTTACAACCCAACAACGGAAGTCCTGAACCACCACCGCCGCCTCCTCGCAATCACGACCAATCGTTCAATGACTCCAAAGACAGCAACGAAATTTCCGAAGCAGAATGTGATCGAGATCAACTGATTAGTAGTCGTAGTTACGGAGGTATGTGGCCAGAAAGAGCTCCTCTTTTATCCTAATACGCTTACAGCTGTTTGTTAATTAACCCATTAAATAATTATAGTGTGTTCTTTAATTCCGGACATGGTTAGATGACTGTGAAAAAATATTTTCTTTAATTTTATGTTGGTGGTAATTGATACAGCATAACTGACACAATTTTGAAGATAAAGTTTGAAAACAGTTCGACAGAACCTTTTTCAACAAATATAATGTCATAAATTGAAAAAAAGTTGCCCGTTTGTAAGAAATATTCGTAAATGTTTACATTGATGCACATCAAATAAAATTACGTTAAGTTTAATATTTTTTTTTCCATAAACTATAACAAAATTAACATGAAAAACAATACAGTACAATACATATAGTGATGTATTAACTAATTACTGTAAAAGTTGTGTAAAATTTGAACGAATTTTAATGGTTACAAAAAAATGTAACATCGCCTGTCCTATAAATATGACGCTGGTACTTGATGGGTTAAACTGACCTATGTAAAATGCAATGACTGTCAACATAAAGTAAAAAAAAAAAATATTTTCGCAGCCGTCCAACCGTTTCTGGAATTAAAAAACGTGGTATAGGATAATTTAAAAATCGAGAGAGATTGAAAAATTCAAAATTTTATTTGTTTTCAGAGAGTGACCAGGGTAAGTCGACCGGGTAACGATTGGTTGTTAGTTTAGATTCATCTCCCATTTCAAAAAAAAAAAAACGTTTCAGTCTCATCTTTGAATTTTTGACATATTCGCATGGAGTTGCGTCCATATTTTGTGATTAATTCAGTGTGTGTCTTAACAGCATGTTTGTGTACTAATCACACGGTTTTTTAAATGTTGCTTGGATTTCCAAATGTATCACTGTGTGAAATTGGTTCTTCAATTCGCGGCACATTTTCTTTTGTTTGTTGTCGTCTCGTGGTCGTGTAGTAAGTCTTGTTTGTTTTCAGTAATGAGAAATAGCGCAAAGGATGGCATGTCCCACGAAGAAATGCGCAAACTGATTGAGAGGTCAGTAACATAGGCTGCTCTGCAGTTCATGTCTCGTTTCATTGATTATAACCCGTACAGGGTCTTCATAAAATAACGTGGCTCCAAGAAACAAAATTTAAGAAGCGTCGTTCGACAATTCTCAGTTTTTGGTCCACGTTCTTTTATGAACACACTGTATATTAAAATAACATTTTCTTAGATAGCGAAATTGATTAATTTTCACGAACTTTTGTAATGTCAGGTAATTTCTCGTTAATGTTGTTTTAACTGTTAACATTTAATTGTTGTGTTTCCATACATTTCATTTCTCGAATTGAATTACTTGTCTAACTTCTTCGATTATTTCATGAACTCTCAAACAGGAAATCGTAAGTTTGTCACTAAGAACTATGCACTGCTTCATCTGCACCTTTGCATGCTTTTTATTTTTGTGTCTAACATTGATTGATGCATTGTTTTATGCACTAATTGATGCTCTTAATATTTTGGTGACGGTTACCGATAAGTGACTGAAGGTTTTAAGCTTTTTTATTATTATTTTAATTACATTTTCTTTATTTGTTTTCTTTATATCAAAAAAAAAACTTTTATTGGATATAAAGGAAATTTTATTTATGAAATCAATTATTTTGCATTGCTTTGATTCAGTTACTTTGAAATTATAGTTGTGTTGGAATTACATTGTGTTCATTTTGTTTCCATTTTTGAAATCACCATGTTAATGTAATGAATGGACTCGTAGTGGACAACCTTGTTTCAATTTTTAGAAACGAAGCAAGCCAACAATACCAAGCCAACGGGGGACTCACAACCTACGATACTGTGGCAGTGTAATTTGTAAAAACGATCTCAGTTAAACCAACTGCTATCCTCACTTCAGCCATTTGGCGACACAGTTTTTTAACCCTCACTCGTTTATCTGTTACATTGATTGCGCCGATTCTACTCAATTTATACATCACGTTTAATTCAGTTAAGAGATGTGTCCCCAAATATTGGTAATTGCGCAAAATATTCAAAAACTGTTCTTTGAGACTGAATATTTTTTACTTTTTGCTACGTTCTATTGACAATTTTGATTAGCACAAATTTTTGTGATCGAGACAACGCGTCGTCGGCTTTGCGCGAATATTTTCTGCAACTACCAAAAAAACCAAAAATCGATTTCTTTGAGGCAGTGCACATTTTGCCAACTTTTGATGAGATTTTTCATTTTTTTGTTTTTTTTTTGTACAGTGGCTCAATGTGTCATGTGATATTTTGAGGTTTGTGACTAAATTTTTTTTTTGTTTAGTTAGCGTAAGTACGGTCCGCGGCCCGTTAAATGAGCCGGTGCCAAACTGAAGCTTTAAAAATTGTAGTTAGGGCGCGGGCCCGCTTTCTTTAGTGATTAGATAGAAAATTGTTTTGCAATCGCTTCGGTTAAGTTTTTTTTCTCGTAGATTAGACTTGCAGTTGGCGACTTGGGTTTTCGTCTTAATTTTTTTTCATGTTTCGAAGGTTGTGCTTCGTCAACTGCGTCAAGTTTACCTAACTCTCTATATACGCATATAATAGGCTTCCTTTGATTTGCTTCTTATTACGGTCATGATATTAAAATTATATAAAGAATAATATCAATGTTTTAATGTTATAGTGTGTTACGAAACTAAATGCCCTACTAGCTTAAGCAGTTTTCATTCAAACTTTATCATAAATGCAATAGGCTGCTTATTTTATATACTTAGGAACATAGGACTGTTTTCATTAAAAATCGATACGTAATACTCAACTGATATTAATTAAAAAATTACAGTGCTTCAATTTACTAGTAGAGTATTTAAATACATAGAGGTATTTAATCAAATTTATTAACTGATACGGAATTTTAACGAATAACTCGGTGACCAAACTCGGTGATACAAACTAGGCGATCAAACTCGATGATGATGAGACATCTTAACGCGTCACCGAGTTAAGTGTCACCGAGTTGGCCGCGTCCGGGGTTTTAATAGTGCACCTAAATTTTATCTTAGATAAACTCTTAAAGAAAGTTATAAAGGGGTTCGATACTGACTTTGCTCAAATCATCCGATCGAAATTACTTAAGTTTGAACCTGATTGTGGATTTTAATTTTTGAAGTGAATTAGTGCCGTCTCTTTATATCTTTTTTTATTGAAAATGTACTCGGTTACATATCAAATCTTTTCAGCATGATTTACCAGTTATTAGTTTATGTAAAGGATGAAAATTATGCTGTAGCTTTTATGATTTAAAAAAACAATTGAGTTCCTGCATCTGTTAAATATGTTGAGAAGATTTCCCGCCTGATTTCACTCACACACTTTCTCTTTATCATAAGTAAACTAGTCATTTTATCCACTGTCGTCGGTTTTATTAAATGAGCACATCAGTTAATTTTGATTGATTTATTATTGTGAAATGCTAACATAGGTGTACTCTGTAAGTGTGCTATACAACGCTATATATAATCCATAGTTATAAGCCCTATAGTAAGTTAGTGTGTTTAATTCGTTACATTTTTATGTCAATTGTACATTTAGTTTTATTTAAAAAATTCAGGTGTCTTAACTACTAAGCTTTTGTATTGCATTTTTTCACCTTGACTTTTGAATTTTCTAATTGTTATTACAGGGATACCTATTTAAAATTGTGAGAAGTACGAACAGATATTTTATTAGCTCACACTCGATTCTATGATTTTTCAATGAAATTTTTGTTCGCATTTCTGTATACTTGTACCAAAGTGATGTATTTTTTGTGTTTACAGAAACAATTAATAATTAAAACGTGTTTTCTTCACAGCATTTTCCCGACATTCCTCAAATTTAATTATGAAGCTGCATTCGCATGTCGCAAATATAATTCTATTTTTAATTTCGCAAGAATATCCTTGCAATTTCTCCATGAATAAAAAAACGGTTTTAAATTAATCTAACCGACCACAGGAAGAGGTTAGGTGCAATTTAATTTAATTCTATTTTTAATTTTACAAGAATTTATGTGTGGGTTTAGTCTTATCTGTCTGCTGAATATCCTTGCAATTTCTCCAAGAATAAAAAATTAATCTAATCGACCACAGGAAGAGGTAAAATTGAGGTATACGCCGGGAAAACCGTGTTACATAAAGGCAAAAGAAATCTTGAATTAATTTTTGTTAATTAAAACGAATTCGTTTTTTAATTGATGAAAAGAACGGTTATGCGCAAGCGCGGTGAAAACAACTCAATTTTAATTGCGCCATATAAAACGGCGTTAAAAAATTTAAACTGAAACATTTAAAGGCGCAAATTAAGAATGGCGGCCACTAAAGCGTCGGTGCCCATACCTGCTTCTTCTGCAAGGTCTGCACTGTGTTCAACATATTGTTTGTAAATGTCTCTTTTAATTTCAGAGTCGCTTTCACTGTCTTCAGTGGGACAGTCGTCGAAAAAGGGGCTGAATGATTTTTGTTTAGCTTTCTTCTCTTCTAACTTTACCTTGACCGTACTCTCACATTCTTCCAATTTCGCCAGGAAAGCCCTACTAAAATCTCCTATCATTCTCACAACTTCGCACTGTTGTCTGTATATGAGCTCTGCATCCCCATCGTTTGGTACAACCGGGTCTATGGACTGTGCTAACAGAGCTTCATCATAAACATATTTCGAAACTTCTTCCTTTTGGGTAGCAATCTTCCCAACAAGTTTTCTTGGAATTTTTGTACTCTTAGGTTTCTTCTTCGGTGCATGCTTCAATTTTTTTTTTTGTTGTTTCTTAATCGGAGTGCTACACTCGACAATGTCATCATCTTGCAGATTAAAATCAAATGGATTGTGCACTTTTGATGCAGTTGGGCTGCTTTCAAAATCCAACAAGGATTTGTGAGAATATACAGCCGAGCTCTCGACAAAACCCAACAATTGAGAATGAGGACTACTGACATTTATACCAGAATCGATCGACTCCTCATTCAACTCAAAATTTTTGTTGCTCAACAAACTTTCATCAAACTTATTCATTGAGAATGTGTCCTCATCGTAAAATTCGTGGCCCGTGGGCTCCTCCTGGATGGGCTTAAGTTTAATTGTTTCCTCAGTTAGATTTATTTCGGAAAATTGTGAACTAAAATCAGCCGATTGCGAATTCCTATCGGCCATTTCCAACAAGTTTCTGGTAACTTCTTCAACCTCCTCCTCGTGCTCCTGGCGTGTGTCAAGAGAAAAACTACTTATTCGCTGCAACGACCTCTTCACCTGCGACGACCTCATTGGTATATTCGTCTCTGCATGGCGCTTCAAGTTCTGCTGCAACGTTTTCAACAAACCCAATTCATTTTCTTGCTTCTTTTTTTGTTGAGACAATTTCGATTCTGCTTCTGAACAAAACGTATCATCGAGATTACACCAATCTACAATTAATTTTAATTTTTTTTAATTTACTGGTTTAATTAAGTTTTTCATTTACCTGACTCCATGGTTTCAAATTTTAAGCGCACTGACAGTTCGCTAGTTACTTGGTCGCGATTGGTCTGCCTGATTGGACTTGAAATTTGGCGGCCATTTTTGCATAGTTGAAAAGATGGGTTACCGGTAGATTATACCACTCGCATTCATATCAAGAATATCTAATATTAATATTCTGAAACAACTTCTTTAATACGTTACATATTTCATTCATCATCATTTCACCTCCATGCACGTAAAGATACAATTCCAATAAGCAATAACCAATGATGAGCAGACCGGAATGGAATTCAGATTATAAAATGTCGCTTCTGCCTCTGTACAAAAGGTATCAACGAGATTACACAAAATTAATGGTTTAATTAAGTTTTTCATTTACCGAATTCAAATTCAAATTTTAAGCGCACTGACAGTCGCTAGTGACTTGGTTGCAATTGGTACGCCTGATTGTATTTGAAACTTGGCGGCCATTTTTGCATAGTTAAATTAAAGATGGGTTAGGTTTAAAAATGCTACGTGGTTTTTACATGATCAGGTTTTTAATTGGATTTATCTGTGGACTGTTATTGGCTTTGATGTTCGGCACAATTCAAGTGAAAGATGCAAAAAAATCTGCCGCACCACTACTCCACAGAGTATTCACCGACAGAATTTATGAAACATATTTTACCAATCTCAACGTAACTCGTTTACAAGTTCCAATGGATTCAGTGCGTTACAGCAACAACACTTATATTTCAGAAGCAGCAGTTTTAAACAAGAGAATATCGATAGCTTGCGTTGTGTTAGTAACGGCGGTGAGAAACATTCAAGCCGTGAAAGACACCTGGGGAAAGAATTGCAACGACCTCATTTTCTTAAACAGCAGTAAAACCGTTTCCAAAACCAAACTTCCGGTCATCAAAAGTAAAAGGATTTCTTCTTGGAGCGTTCTCTGCCGCAATTTAATGAAACTGTCCGACCGGACCAATTGGGTTTTAGTGGTTTACGACAACACATTTGCAGTGCCGGAGAATTTGAGATTTTTAGTGGCCGGATTGGATGACAACAAAACGTATTATCTGGGCCATCCGACCACCTTCTGGACCTTGTCCTTTAATCTCGCCGAGGCAGGGTACGCCCTCAGTCGAGGAACGCTCGTTGCTTTTCAGAAATCCTTGGGGAATGATCATTTTTGCGACAAGGACATTGTCCTTTGGAACACGGAAGATTTTACATTAGGTGGGACGAGTTTGATTTGCGAAATTTATTTTGAATGTTTTCAATTCAGGTCAGCATTTGTCCAAATTGAATATTAAACCTTCAGACACCAGAGATCCCAAGGGTTTAACAACTTTCAATGGTTTGACAATAATGAAATTATTCTTTCCTGGGTCGAGTCTCACCTCAAATTATTATAAGCACAGTGCCTTTCCGATTAAGTGTTGCAGTCCACATCCGGTTACATTCAAGGCAATTTACAGTGAAACCTGGCCAAAATGAATTTTAATTTTCTTTTTATGGGTTTCAGACTCAATCCACCACATCCATGTATAGTTATTACTATTTTTTGTATGTGCTTGCACTATTTGGAAATGGAACTCTTGGAAATCGACGAGCTTTTATTTCAACTCCAGATGATAAGGTATGAAATGATGCGTTTCGTTGCATTTTACTCACCAATTTGTTATTAGGTCTGGAAAGATTTCTTGGTCAAAGAAGGAATCAAGAGGAGGAACGTGTCTCCACAAGAGTATTACAAACTCTGGAAGAAGAAGCTGTATCATGAGAAACCTGGAAAGAAATCTCAGAAACGCTCTTAAAATATTCAAAGGCCAAATCTGATTCTGATATGAATCGGTGCAAAATTTTATTTTTAAATTGTTAAATTGTGAACAAATCTAATCCGGTACGTTGATTCACTTTTTTAAAAAACAATTATCGCTCTTGCACTTTTATTACAATTTTTTTTTTTTAATATTTTGAGATGATGCAAAATTAAAACAGTATTTCACTGTTAATTACTGTTTTCAACCTTATTTTTTATTTAAAATACTTCATATAAAAATTTTAAAAACATAATTGACCCCGTTTTACGTTTGATTCACTTAACGTTTTGTTTTTGTCATGTAATCGCGTTAACCGGGGTATTACTGTAACTGGAGATTTTGGCTGGTCTGTGGCTTCCTTGCACCTTACCACCAATCTCGGTGAATGGGTTAGTGTGGTGTGGTTGTGATAAAAGCTTTGATTGCAATGAAAATTTGGTGCCTTGTTGGCCTGGTTTTTTTATGTTTTTTCAATTTCGTTCACTTTACATTTTTATTGGTATTTTTATTTCATTATTTAAACTGAATATTTGTTGTGATTTTATGTATATTGTCGGGGCTTGGGTATTTACCATAATGGTCTGGAACGATTTCTTGATTAAAGAAGGGATCACGGGCAGGGACGTGTTTCCACAAGAGTATTACAAACTCTGAAAGAAAAAGCTTTATCGTAAGAAAGCTGGAAAGAAATCTCAGAAAAAATATTTAAAGGCCAAATCTGATTCTGAAACTTGTGATATGAATCAGTGCAAAACTGTATTTTTAAGTTGTTAAATTGTGAACAAATTTAATTCTAATTGGAGATTTTGGCTGGTCTGTGGCTTCCTTACCACCGACCACCAATCTTGGAAATGGGTTAGTGTGCTGTGGTTGTGATAAGAACTTCGATTGAAATGAAAAGTTGGTGCCTTGTTGGCCCGGTTTTTTTTTTCAATTTTTATCTTATTGCCACTTTACATTTTATTGGTATTTTAATTTCAGTATTTGAACTGAATATTTTTTGTAATTTTATGTATATTGTTGGGGCTTGGGTATTTATCATAATTGTCTTCCAATTGATGTGATATTTTTTAATCTTCTGTTTGTACGTTAATATATAATCTTTACCAACCAGATTTTTAATTGCTACCTTCTCCTTTCTAATCTTTTGTAGCGGAAAACAATTCCGGTGTGAATATTAAGATTAGCATATCCCTTTCCTGAACTCCTCCAGGAGAACAATCCAGTTCTTTATTCGCATCGAGCGGCCTGTAAATAATATTTTAACTTTGGCACTTAATTTGGCATTTGTGCCTCTGCTGCTTCTCAGAAATGGTAATTTCCACCACAGGAATATATATACTTCCTAAGAATCAAAATCATCATTATGTAATAAGACTTGCATCGTGACAGTGATGTTTATTTTTACAAAATGATTGTCGGCTATTTGATTTTAATTTTTTTGACTTCGAGTCATGGACAATATGAGTAAGTGCTGCAAATAATTTTTTTAAATAAAATACATACAAACAACTTACTCGAGTATAAGTGGGCACTTACAAGCTACTCATACCTCAAAAATTATTATTGTTTTTATGTTAATGCAAATACAGTGGAACCCCGTTTTTACGTCCCCGCATTTCACGTTTTCCCGTTATTACGTCTAATTTTTGCAGTCCCGTTTCATTTTAATGTAGATAATACCCGATTTTACGTTTATTTTTCCCGCAATTTACGTTGGCAATGTTTAAAATTCATGGATTAAATTTATTAAAATTAAAAATTCCATTTATTTTAGCACATTCGATTAAATCTAAGGAAATCATTGAAATGAATATGTTAGTAGTTTTTAGACACGTCTGCACTTTGCAAAGTTTCGTGATCGTGATTAGGTGGACAATTTTTTATTTCATACGGTAATGATTCTCGAGCTCACGCGTTTCGCTCGCGCGTAATTTTGATGTACCACTTTGGCTACAATAATAAAAAATTGTGAATCAATTATAGCAAGTGCCACACAATGTCGTCCCATGGCAAAAAAAACGCATGCACAAATAAATTTCAAAGTACGAAGAAATTATAGTATTGCAAGAAACCTATAAATACAGGAAATAAATTTACGTTTTTCCTCCATTTACGTTTTTTTTTTGTCGGTCCTTTCAAAAACGTAAAAGCGGGGTTTCACTGTATTAAGCGATTTTATATTATATTTTCTCTAACAGATCTCAGCCTGTTTCTGTACCAAAATATTTAAAAAAGAAATATTCCCTCCTTGGAAATTTCAGTGACACCAAAAGCAAATATCCTGGTAAAAGCGACTGGACACCGCCACCGGGATTGTAAGTATCGTTATATTTATAGAATATACAGAGGTTGACCACAAAGTCCCTGGACAACGAGCTTTAAATAATATCTCAATAATTTTATTTTTTATTTTTATTTTTTTGATAGCCTGAAAACGGCCGAAACAAGAGAAAATGGCAGGAAAGTTTCAAAAAACGTGAATAAGACATATTGAAAGTTAGTTGTCTAGGGTACTGTCCCTATACTGCACCGCAGATATACAAATCTTTTTATAAATTTAATTTTACCAATCATTGAAAATTTGTCTTTATTTTTACAGATTTAACGACCCAGAAATAAAAGCCACTTACGCAGGAGGTAAAACCCACGTACTTCCTAATTAAACTCATTAATAAAGTATGTGATAAAAAGAGCTTTTAGATTAAGATACCTGTCACCGGAAAACGGCGGTTGCACTTAATTAATTGTCAGAGACTGATAACAGTTATTTTCGAGGCTTGTAATCTCAGGAAATCGTTCATACTTTTTATCGCATCCTGGTTTTTCAATGAAAAGTTTTTCATTAATTTGTTAAAACATTTTTTTAAAATTTAGGTTGCACTGGAGAGCCGGTTGCCCCAGAATTCGTTAACATTCGATGTTCCATGCACAGCGGTTGTCGTGCGGTTTGCCAACGCCGTTACAAGTTTCCCAAAGGGGCCTCTGAATTATTTTTGACTTGCAAAAATAACACATGGGTAATGCAGGGAAGCGATTGGACCACAATACCGCCCTGTGAACGTTAGAATTTTTCCTTAAACATTCATATAAATTTTTTAAAAAATTTCTCTTGCAGCTATTTGCTTTCCCCCGTGTTTGAATAAGGGTATTTGCATTAAACCCAATCAGTGCAATTGTCCCGATCAATTTTCTGGAGCTCAATGCCAATTTGATAACAGACCTTGCCTGAATTTCCCACCTGCTCCGGTAAACGCTGGAAGACTTTGCAATTCTAAGTATGCCACCACCATTATAGTCAATGAATGCCTTAATGTGACATTTTTACAGAACTTGTACTATTACATGTTTACCCAATCATCAGTTCCCGGATGGTTCGTCAATTGCAACTTTAAATTGCAAAAACAGTAATTGGGTACCGGCCAAAGCTGACTGGGTTTCAATTCCTGATTGCCGAGGTTGGTGATGCAACTAAGTATAAGTGGACACTTTTTGCTCATAGAGCTGTCTGCTTATACAGGGTGAGTTAAGTTTTACCGCCCGTGGCAAAATAGGCCTTTAAAATAATTTGTCAATTCTCATAAATTGCATGAGTAATTTTATATTATTAAGGGGGGGAAATTTCCAAGTATTCGCACAATTCTTCCGCTCAGAGGGCACCAATTTTGCCCCTTAAAATAAAAAATGTTTAGGCAACCAAAGACGTGTGAAGTAGCTACCGGCATGTAGGAATCTGCTGATACCGTACAGGACAACACAATTCCACCACGGAAAAATGTAAATATTATTCATGCGTGGCAACGTAAAATTGCATGTAACATTATTTTATAGGTACTACATAAAGATAAAAAGTTAAAAAATATTAATACTTTAAATCTACACGAGTAAAAAATGTTTCATTACGAAGTCGTTCAATTTGTATTTTTCCGGAAGCGCGGGATGCTTACTTACAATATGTTTACTTTTTCTTATCAGTTACAGCTCATTTATATAAACAGTATCAGAGATTGCTGACAAGCGTCAATGTTGGTTGGTAAAAAATAATATGTACTCATTAAAACTTTAGAAGAATTTAATCATACACTCTAAATTAACATAAACAATTTAAAAAATTTAATAATAGGAAAATTAACAAAAATTAAGAAAATCAGATAATTATGCGTAAACTGTTTTATTTTTGGTAACTAAAATCCGGTTGGGTCCAATCATTTTATACAAAAAAAAACAATCTTCTAAAAAATTTCAAGTGAAGATTTTCCTTCGGGATTTTCTTTGTCTGTTGCAAAATCGTGTCCGCTAAAAAAATTATCGTAGGTTGAAAATCGCGAAAATCAGTTTCTCTCAAATATCTCGTGAAATATTGGTTTTACGTGAAGTTTGATAATAACAGAATTTGTTTATTATCAAAATCTACACAAAAAAGGTTCTATATAAAATTTACATGGAACCAATAGTTTTCGAGATATGAGACTGAGAAAACTTGGGCGCTACGATGGATTCGTTTCTGCACCACCTGTGAGGTAGAATGCAAGGCGCGTTTTCTTACATTATGAGTCGCTTTCTTCTACTTCTTTGCCTCTGTCTTCTTCTACTTCTACTTCTTCATTTTCGTTACTGTTATCATCTACAATTATTTCAAGGGATAACATAGTAATAGGATACATTTTGTCGTCGTTTATTTCAGATTCCAATTTCGCGTCATAAAACAAAAAATTGTCCACCTAATCACGATCACAAAACTTTGCAAAGTGTAGACATGTCTAAAAACATATTAATTCCAATGTTTTCCATAGATTTAACCGAATGTGCTAAAATAAATGGAATGTTTAAATGTTACTCCTGATCATAGTGGATTTTTTTTCCTTGCTTCGCTTTTGTGCCTCCAAGATATATGGGGGATCAATGCATCTTAAACCTTTCTTCAAATTTCCTGTGACAATTTCTGGTAACATACACTGTGTGTAGAACCTAACGAGCTTCTCCAACATAACGTCATACCAAAAATTGTCATCTCTTGCTATTTCTTCCACAAATAGGTCGTGTTCATCGTTAATGTACACTACGAAATAGCACATTGTCCTGCCGGTTATATGTAATTGCCCCTGGATCTAAATTGAAATAAATTATTTTATTGTGCGATTAGAGTCGAGTTAGAATCATTTTAACGTTACACACCTGAAAGTAATAATCGTGATTTCGTTTCAATTGAATACACCCATCATTAATTTCAAGGCATAAGATCTTATCTTGCCTAATAGCTTCGTTCAGCGAGATACCCAAATTGGCAATTTTGAATAAACACTTTACTTCAACTAGCGTAGAATCACCGATTAAACCTAAATAACAAATAAACAAAATATATTTTATACGTATAAAACAAATAACATACCATCTGGGGAAGCGCCTAGAAACGGATGAACCAAATCTATAAATAACCCACTAGGATGAACAGTGACATTTAATTTGTCTTCTAGCAAGGAAAGTGCGACGGACTCTTTAATTTTCCCATATTCTATAGCTGGAGTTGAAATTTGTTTAGTTGAAAAAATAGTTTTCAACAATCCGTGACATGACGTGACATCACGTCGTTTAATAACTGCACCAAATTTCGATGCTGTTAGACGGTGCCTTCATTATCAAACTGTCCAATTGTATTCTTAGCAATGTGGTCTCTTTCTTCTCGTGTTATCTAAGATATGACCTTCAATATGACTATTTACATAAAATACTATTTTACCTGCATGGATTCTAAAATTCGCTCACACTCTGCATCTATTTGCTCCTGAGAAAGTTGAGGTTGCAACGCCAATGGACCATAATCTGTTGTGGATTTTGAAGTTACCGGCTTTGAAACTGATTTGGACGGTCGGCGTCTGAAAATTATTTTCCTTCTGCATCTGTTGGCATCTTCCCTCGCAATAAATTTTTTAAAATACGTCCCAGGACTTCTGTTTGTAATTTTTTTCCACGGCAGTGAATGCCAAGATGGTCCTAAAATGCCATTTATAGAAAATGATATACAGAACAAATGATCAGTAATAAACCTTGATGAGGCACATTCACTAAATCTTCTATTAGTGTTCCAATGTCCCCATGGGCGTTATCATAAATCGCTTTTTGTGCTATTCTTTGCAATTCCACAATTTTCTTTTGGGTCAACAATTTACGAGCAGCAAGAGACAAACCTGTTCTGTCACTTTTAAATGAATAAAGTTTTTTACCATAATTTTTTATAACATGGTTTGTGCATTCAACCTTTAATACCTATAACAAAACAATTCTGTTTAGATATACCCAAGTTTAGATTTTCGACTCTTTACTTGTTTTCCATACGACACTTTCTCTTGAATTTTGGCGAAAACACTGGAATCTCCATCAGCAATGAATTTTTTATATCGCACCCCGTGCATTTCTATGCTCGTAGAAAATCCTTCCACTATAATATCTGCCTCCATTGCTGATGATGATCCAGACCAATTTTTAAAACATGTGTGTTTCCGCACATCAATACTTTTATTTGCTGCTTTAGTGCAAATGATGCAGAATTTATTCCGAACCGCCATGTAAAGTACTTTACCAGTAGCCTTCCCGATTATAACTGCCTAAAATGTTATGAAAACCAAGGTTCCAATGAAAAAGTTTTTATTTACTATAAGCAGATAACTTTACCACTCCAGAAGCTGCATCGTAGTTATGGCCGTAGCTGCGTTTGCTCCAACCTCCATCTAAATACACTGTTATCCAGGGAATTCCATCTTCATCAACGTGTCCTAGTTGTACAGCAATATCTTTCTCTTCTACACCAGCACGTCTCATGTCGTTTATAGACGATTCCATCCATAACTACATTAAAAACATGTAACTAAATGTTATCGTTTACGTATGATATGTCACGTATTACCAAACTTAATTTTTCTTCAGTTTTATAGAATAACGTGTTAGAAAGACTAGGTATATTCATTACACTTAGCATTTCTTCAAAATGCTTGTACGAACTCCCAGTTGATAGCGTACCCCAAACTGCAGATATGTTCATACTATTTTCTGGAGCATGTGTTTTCTGTTCGTATGTACGATTACACATATCGCACTTCAAAGTGAATGTACTGGTTAATCCTATTCGTACCTCTTTCTGAATGTTTAATGTTCCAGATGTGCATTTATTCCTATGGCTATGAAACACAGAACCCAAGGATTTGTAGAAATAATGTATGTCTATAACTCTATTACTACTGATAGCAACATCTGGAACTGTCTCTATAGAGAGTTCATGTTGCATAATGCTAAAATTAATAAATATGTCAGTAAATAATTACATACATATGATGTAAAAACCTGTTATATTCATTTTTAGGATCCCAAGGATCTTGCAAAGGGGTTGTGGGTTGTGGTTCAGTAATGCCAGAGGTGCTAGAAATTAAATGAATTGTCATAAAGTCGTTTGAAGTTTTTTACGGCATAAACGTACGTGGCCAGAACCTCGGGAGCATGATTGCTTTTGCTCGGCGACAATTGTAAACTTATAGGTGATGGGCCAGAACTAGTATCCACATTTGTTTGCCCTTCAATGCTTGAGTGTGATTTTAAGTCGCTTTAAATGTACATTACATTATTTATAAACAATCCTCAATTGAATAGGTTACCTAGTGTAAAATCTGTTGCAATATTACTTACCTTTTTCTGTCTGCCCAATTTTTTTTCATAGATTTGGCGCGTTTAGTGTTTTTGCGACGCTGCGAATATGATTTTTCTGATGATTTTCCCATTGCAACAGTCTCACCAAGCCGATAAATCACTTACACTTACAAACAAAAAAATTCACTAACTTCAAGAAAGTATTTTAAACACGCACACCCTCAATTAACAAAAACAATTACAAAATACTAATAACAGTGGAAAGTGACTTTGATAATGGTCTGTACCGACCAAAGCATAAAACACTTTAGCCAATTTATCAAAATCATCGGCATCGAACGTGCAGTCGAATATTATTTGTTTCATAAACATTTTCTTCCTAGAAACACCGATAGCGGGCAACGATGCAGAAAATATGTGGGTTTAATTATGCCATGCTGTTTTATTATCAAATAATAAACATCACAAGCAAATTGAATGTGTTCAATTAACTAAAGATGAAATATCGCCGGCGGTTTTGTATAAATTGTTTTATGCCAAAGAAAGCTTGGTTCAGTAAAACAAAAGAATTTTTAACCACGGAAATGTTTTGTTTATTTAAATTTTATTCTTAATTTGGTATTTCATTATACATATAATAACAATAACAAACAGCAATTGTTGCAGTTTTATTGCAATAAATAAAACTTTACAGAATACTGGCCCGTGATATAATTCGTGTCGTGCCTTATCGCGACGGCAGATAAGAAATAGTTTCTCCCGTGGTGGAAATGGTTGCATCTAATTTCATTGAACCTTGAAAAATTTTTGCGTGGGTCCTCTATTCGATGGTGGCTTAACTACGGTTATAGCAAAATTATCGGAATCATCATAAAATTACCGACAAAACTTGAGCGGCTTATGGATTTTTGACTTATTGTATTTTTCTCATTAATTACAGCATTTTTTTTTTAATTTTTTTTACCACTTTCATTCAATAATGATTATCTACTAGAACAAATGACTTAGATTGCAGAAAACACAATCTCAGGTCTAAAATAAATTAGAACATAATGACGATAATTTCGCAGTCACTATTTATTTTTTTTAATGATGTTTCCATACATATGTCTTTGTTCTTAATACCCTCTTCTACTAAAATATAGTTTAACTGATCTGAACGAAAAGTTTCAAACCATTGTCTCAAGAAATGTGTCAGATAATTATCGAATTCTTCTTATGGAGAATTAACATTGAGCGTCCCCCACCTTAAGGTACATAGAAACCAAGAAAAAATATTTTTTTTTTAATTAGGTACAATTTTGGCTTTCTTTCAATTACTAATTGCTCAATTTATTAGTTTTTTTATGTACGAACAGTAAAATATTTTCACACAATTTAGTGTAATAGATTACTAATTTGGGTTCATTAAATAAAGCCATTTCCGTATTAGATGGTAGTTTTTTAAATGATTTACGACATAAGCTGACCAATTCACCTAACAATGGTATTGGTTTTCAGTACTTGGCTGATTATTTATGACAGTCATAAAGTTAAGTTAAAAAGTGCAACGTTACATTTTACAGGACCGGAATAAGGGTCTTCGTTATTTCTTTAAAAGTTCACAACATCGTAACTAACAGCTACACGGTAATTATAATCATAATAAAAAATAATTTTTGCACTATTAGATTTTAAACTTGATAAGAAAATCGCTTGCCAGCTTCTAATTTTCGTTAGTATATCTGTCTACAATTTTGTGTTTTAATTTTGCCGTCTGCAAAGTCAATATACCTATCGGTTATTGAACCTTCCCATAAAATAAAGTGCTTAATTCACCCAAAGTTTAAAAACCCTGGTCACAACCCTAGGTCATTTTGTGAATAAAGAAACATTCACATTCGCAACAAATCTTCCAACACTTAAACATCGTTGGTAAAAAGTTAAAATTAAAACTTTGTTTTGTGGAATAGTGAACATTTGTGTTTAGTTCAGGTATAATCATACCATTTCAATACTCAGTCGAGGAGAAGCTTGAAATGCTTTTAATTTATGGGTAATGGGGCATCACTTTGGGCATCTTTTATAAAATAAACTTAATATTTACCTATTAAAAACTTATTTTATTTTTCTCACAAATTCCAGAATACGGGTCTGGCAACAACTAAAACGCCGTTCCCTTCAGTTTTATGGGTCGATCATCAGGTATTGTTACGTGGTAGACCGTATTATCCATTGTTGGAAAGTCATAAATAAAAGTGTTTTTCGTGCTTTATGTTAAATTTGATTTAAATCAAAAAGGAATAATTTTTTAACGAATCAAATTGCAATTAACAATGCTACGAATGATTTGACAAATTTTGAAATAAAAAACCAAACTTAGAAATTTTACCCGAAACTCGTCGTTTTACTTTTTTGGCTTCAAATAAAAATAATTTAGAAAACTTGTAGCACTAATCGAAAGTGTAAACTTGAACTGATGTAACATGTAAATTGCATACTTTCCCCTCAATCTTTAATAGGTATTATGGCTGGGGCGGTAAAACTTAACTCACCCTGTACTTAAGTGACTATTACTGAATTTTTATTTTAGCAATATGTAACCCGCCTTGTGAAAATAATGGAGTGTGCTTAGCGTTTAATGTTTGCCAGTGTCCACAACATTTTAGAGGCTCCCAATGCCAATACAGTAATACTTTCAACTCTGATTGACTGAAATTAATTGATTTTTAATTTAAGGTGTTGATGCGTGCAGTGCGCAAAAGTTGAATTTTAACGGCGGTTATAATTGTAGAGGTGATGGAGACAGCTATTCCTGCACGATATCATGTCCTGCAGGAATGACCTTTTCATCTCCTCCTGCTCCTTCTTACACATGCACTTATGAAACCGGAGTGTTTTTACCTAGTTCGATACCTCAGTGCAATTTTGGTACTATTGATACAAAATGTAATTAAACAAATTAAAGTTAACAAATTTCAGAGAACCCAACTACTTTAGGCCAAATATTTTATCACACCTCTGGACCAATGGTTAATCTATCTGTTAATGGAAATCAATTTTTGTCCAAGACACAGGTAAACAATAAATTTCATCAAATTGTTATTATAATATTGTTTTAGGCCCCCGGAAAAAATCCTTGGGGCGAAAGTGACATCATCTACATCACCCCTAGCCCAAGGGAGGAATTTCAGTTATATGAGCAGAACAAACCACAACCCGGCATTTGCTTTAGCTGGGGTGGATCCCACTACAAGACCTTTGATGGAAAAGTTTTCAGTTTTGACTCTCCTTGTGCCTATACCCTCGTAGGAGATGCAGTAGATCATACCTTTGATGTGGTCGTCAAAAACAATGAAGAATGTTCAGCAAATTCCGCCAACTGCTACAAAATCATTGTAATTCATTTGCAGGATAGAAAGTATATATTGCAAAAAACAGGTAATCATTGGATTACAAAATAAAAAATAGGTTAATTGGATTTTTGCAGCTGATGGAACTTTGATATTCGGCACACCGAAGAAAATCTTACCAATTCCGACTCGTGTAGCAGGCGTTCGCGCCGAAATGTCGGCTCACTACATTGTAATTTCTTTAGATTCGGTTGGAGCCACAATTAAGTGGGATGGACAGGTGAGGACATTATTTTTCACAAAATAATATAACAATAGGCATTTTTCTCAAGTTTGATAATGATGAATATAATCAATTTTAGCAATTTGTGCAAGTTGAAGTCAAGGAAAGTTTGTGGAATAGAACAGAAGGCCTCTGCGGTAGACTTGATAAAGATCCTTCCAACGACATGGTTACCAAAGATGGTGTTGTACCAAGAAATATAGCAACACTAGCAACTAGCTGGCAAGTGCAGACGATCGGAGGTAATTTCTTCACTTTCTGAATACAAATTTAAACTCAAACAAATATTTCAGATACTTGCGAGTCTGTACCCAACGAAGAACACACATGTGGAACTTGGACAAAAAAAGGAAGCAAAGCACACAAAGCTGCGGAATTCTGCAACAAACTATTAAAAGACTCTCGATTCTCCGCTTGCCATAATGTAAGTTAAACGGCAAACAGTTCCCATTAACTGACTTTATTATTAGGTCGTCAATTATGCGAACCTATTAGAGGCTTGCAAGTGGGATTTCTGTTCGTGCAAAGAAAAAAATCCTGAGGTGTGTCCTTGCGAAACTGTGAACATTTACGTTAGGGAATGCAAACACAAAGGTGTCACAAGTTTGGCTGAATGGAGAGATCAGAAAACTTGTCGTAAGTGAACCGAAATTTGACCCTTAGTTTTCTCAATTCAACGATTACAGCAATCAAGTGTTCGGGAAATCGAATATATAAAACTTGCGGGCCGGCTGGAGGACAGAAAACTTGTGGGGCAGCGGTCGAAAATAACGAAGACGGAGACCAATGCGAGGAAGGCTGTTATTGCCCTGTTGGGACTGTTTACCACGAGTCCAGGTGCATTGCCCAAGAACAATGCCCTTGTAGGCTACGAGGAAAAGATTTTCAGCCCGGTTCAAAGGTGGCCAAAGATTGCAACAGCTGCACTTGTTCTGGAGGAAAATGGATTTGTACAGAGGTGAGCTTGGTTCATTTGCTCCAATTATTTTCTCAACTTTTATTCGATAGGTTACTTGTAACGCGAGGTGTTCTGCAATTGGTGATCCACATTACGTAACATTTGATGGCAAACGTTTTGATTTCATGGGACAGTGTTCATATTACCTGGTCAAACATGCCAACTTCACAATTGAAGCTGAAAACGTGGCCTGTCCTGGTGCAATATCATTGGTCAGTGGTCAGGTTGTGAAAAATGTTTCATTAATTTTTTTAATTTAGGCAATGAATTTCCCGATAAGTATTAGCGCTGGATTGCCTTCCTGCACAAAAACTGTTACCATAAAAATATCAGGCCAAACTATTAAACTCAATCAAAACCAATACGTTTCAGTAAATGGGGATGAAATTACTAAAATACCATTCAGTGTTGTTGGAATTACCATACGAAGTATTTCATCCATCTTCTTACAAGGTATTGGCTCTTCATCGTCACATCACTTACTAATTTATTATTTTTAGTCGAGTTGCCCGATGGATTGAGAGTCTGGTGGGATGGAGTTACTCGAGTTTACATTGACGCACCAGCGAAATACAAAGGGACAACGATGGTAATTTAAATCTTTCGAATTTTTTTTATTAAAATATTATTTAAATAGGGACTTTGCGGCAATTTTAACAACAATCAGAAAGACGATTTCTTAACGCCTGAAATGGACGTTGAAGAGTCAGTTATACCTTTCGCTAACAAATGGAAAACCGACGAAAAATGCAACGATTTGCCAGACACGATCAAATCCCATCCTTGTGAAATCAACATGCACAACAAAGCAATGGCGGAAGAACATTGTCGCAAGATAAAATTGGCGCCATTCATAGATTGCCATTGGTTTGTAGATCCCGAACCGTATTACCAAGATTGCCTGTATGATATGTGTTCATGCGAAACTGAGGTTTGCTAAATGATAAAAAAAATCCTTTTCTAGAAATTTTCTTTATTAGTTGCAGAGATGTTTGTGTCCTATCATATCAGCGTATGCCCAAGAATGTGCGTTGAAAGGCCCGAAAATTAATTGGCGAAACGACATTAGGGACTGTGGAATTAACTGTGCTGGAGGCCAAGAGTATCAAATTTGTGGCAACCCATGCACAAGAACTTGCCTTGATATTCAATTAAATCAACCCTGCGACCAACAATGCGTGGAAGGTTGTAACTGTCCCGAAAGTCAAACCTTGGATGAACGTGGGGAATGTATTCCGATTGGGCAGTGTTCCTGTGTGCATGATGGAATCGAATTTCCGGCCGGGTATAAAGAAATTAGACCGGCCAAAATTGGCTACGATTTATGGTAATACTAGGAAAAAATTGATTCGATCTTAAAATTAATTTTCTAGCACATGTACCAATGCGTTGTGGAACTGTGCGCCTGCAGCCCAAGAGGATGTGAACGAATTTCCGAAAACCAGTGACCTAAAGGCCAAATGTGAGACTTCTAAAAATATGGAATTCACAACTTGCGAACCAGTTGAACCTGAAACTTGCAAGGTATGTCGTCCAGTTCCATGTTTTCATTCGGTCATAACATCATCATTTGCAGAATATGCATTCACCACAATTATTCAGTGCATCAATTTGCCATGCAGGATGTCAGTGCAAAGAAGGTTTTGTATTGGACTCGTATAGTAAAAAATGTGTAAAACCAACTGAATGTCCTTGCCACCATGGTGGTCAAAGTTATGGAGAAAATTCCGTCGTCCAAAATGATTGCAACACCTGGTAAGAAATCTTAAAAGCCATATTTATATCTTATGAAACATTCATCTGCAGTACATGCAAAAATGGGCATTGGAAATGTACAGATCGCGTTTGTGCAGCTCAGTGCAGTGCATGGGGCGATTCCCATTACAAAACATTTGATGGAAAACTATTCGACTATCAAGGTGAATGTGATTATCTTCTGACGAAAGGCAACTTAGGAAATGACGATTCAATGTACATATACATTCAGGTAATCAAATTCATTTTCACAAACAGTTTTCATCATATACTAAATACCAACAGAATATTGCCTGTGGGTCACTTGGTGTTAGTTGTTCAAAATCGATGACCGTCAAAATTGGAACTGGTTCCAATCAAGAAAGTATGACTTTAGCCAAAGACAAATCCTTGCCTTCATTTGCTACATTAAAAAGACTCACAGTGAGGCAACAAGGCCTTTTCGTTATTGTTGAAGTCCCCGATTTGGGAGTGGTGGTCCATTGGGACAAGGGTACCAGAATTTATGTCAAATTAGATCCAAGATGGAAAAATAAAGTAAGAAAAACTATTCCTGTTATTAAAATTATCGATAATATTTGTAGGTGAGCGGATTGTGTGGAAACTACAACGATAATCAAATGGACGATTTCCAAACTCCTTCAGCAGGTTTTACGGAAGTCTCAGCAAAATTATTTGGCGATTCTTGGAAATTACACACATATTGTCCGGAATCTAAGGAAGTACAGGATACTTGCGCAGCAAGACCTGATCGTAAAGTTTGGGCAGTGAAAAAGTGTGGAGTTCTAAAGTCTTCAGTATTTGCTAGTTGTCATTCTGAAGTGCCTGTGGACGATTACCTGACTCGTTGCATTTTTGATACATGTGCTTGTGACCAAGGTGGAGATTGTGAATGCCTATGCACAGCACTTTCTGCATATGCTCAAGAATGTAACAATCATGGAGTCCCCGTTAAATGGAGAACACAGGAATTATGTCGTAAGTCTTTACATTCATGTGATGGTATCTAAAAATTACATCTTTTTTTTGCTTCTAGCCATGCAGTGTGATGAACGTTGCGCTACTTACAGTCCTTGCATTTCAACATGCCCGGCTGAAACATGCGACAATTTATTGATGCAAAACCAATTAACAACAATGTGCAAAGAAGACAACTGCGTTGAAGGATGTGCTGTAAAACCATGTCCTTCCGATAAAGTCTATTTGAATTCCTCGATGCTTGAATGCGTCCCAAAAAATATTTGCAAAATAGTTTGTCTGGAGCTTAAAGGAAAAATATACTATGAAGGCGATCTAATGGAAAAAGACCAATGCCACAGTTGTTATTGCTCCAGAGGTGAAAAGATTTGCAAGGGCCAACCTTGTACAACGGTAAGATCAACCTTCAAATTGGTTTAATTATTATTCATCAACATTTGTAGGAGTTACCCACAACATCCCCAGTTACACAAGTTCCAAAAACAGCGGCTGTTTCTTGCCAAGGTGGATGGACGAATTGGATCAACCAAGATAAGAAACCCATCCGAAAAGCCAACAGGTTTAAAGCAAGTGATGTGGAACCCCTTCCAGATTCATTAGTTTTGGTATTATAATAGTTAGTTGTGATTGTTTTTCATAATTAAATGGTTTCAGAACGAAGTTGGAAATGAAACTAATAAGGTTTATTGTAACATCAGTCAAATGGTTGGTATAGAATGCAGAAGAGTACGCGACCACAAGTCGGTAAAAGACACAGAGTTAGATGTAGAATGTAGTTTGGAAAAAGGTTTAATTTGCCAATCAACGCAAGGTGGGCTACAATGCGAAGATTTTGAAATTCGTGTCCTGTGCGATTGTGGTAATATTGTAATATACTAATATTATTTATTAATATTAGTATTATTTAGGCGAATTAACAGCAACCATGATTCCAAGTACAACCCAAAAACCGCAGGTAACTTGTAATGCTACTCACCCAAACCAAGAAGATCTCACCGATTGCCAGGTATTTTATCAATGTGTCCCTGGCTTGCAAGGATTTAATTTGGTCGAAAAAACTTGTGGACCAGATATGTTCTACAATCCTAACACACAAACTTGCGATTTTCCCGCAAATGTTATAAAAATCAAGCCAATATGTGCGCAACCAATCACCACCACCACTGCTGTTGTAACACCAACTAGTAAGTTTGTTGATTGGTGAAGTTATTTCTTCTGATCGTTTTCTTCTTAGAATGCCCGCTTGGTCAAGAATACCACAAATGTGCTCTTGAATGTAAACACATGTGCTTGTTTCATGCCCATACAATTCACATAAATGGACACTGTCTGCATAACGAAGAATGTGAGGATGGTTGTGTATTCGAATCGAAGGATACTGTATGTCCATCAGGAAAGTTTTGGTTAAACAATCAAGTTTGTGTGTCAGTTGAAGACTGTACATGCAGATCACATAAAGGAGATTCAGTTCAGGTAGGAATAAGCTTTCAGTGGGGAAATTATTTTCGTGAATTTTTATCACATTTGCAGCCCGGCACTGTGTATCGCGAATCGGAGTGTGAAATATGTCAGTGCATCAATAACTTCTATTCATGTGACAAATCGGCATGTACACCAACACCAACACGAACCACACCAAGAACAACGACAAGGAAAAAAACACCAAAGCCTACCATTACAACACCCAGTGCTGTAACTCCATCTGTAAAATGCCAAGATGACAAGTTAGTAACTACAATCTAAAATAAATTACTTTGTGATAATCGCTATTATTTCAGTTTTATAAAATTAATTGATGGTGATATTCCTCTTTCCGATGACGCCTTCACTGCCAGCAGCACTCACAATGACGATTATTTGCCCAAATTCGCTAGAATGAACAGCACATCTGGAAGTAATTTTTTTGAAGCCGTATTTTCATTCGTTTGCAATTTTGTTAATTTTCAGGCAGAACTTGGGCCCCTAATGCATTGAACAAGAATCAGTATCTACAAATAAACTTGGGCAAAAAGGTGCCTATTTTTGGTATTATTGTGGCGGGCGGCCCAAAATACACCGAATTTGTTACAAGTTACAACATTCTTTACAGTCCAGACGGAAAAACATTCTATTATATGACTGATAGTAACAAAAATCCACAAGTAAATATCCCAAAAATTTCGCAAAATAAAAATTACTTTGTTGGATTTTTAGGAGTTCAAAGGACCTGAAAATACTGCAACTCCGGCTGAGCAACTATTTGATGTGCCTATCGAGGCACAAGCGTTGCGAATAATGCCACTGACTTGGTACCGATATATAGCACTGAAAATTGAATTAATAGGCTGTGCTGAAGTAGTTACTCAAACTCCTCCAACTGTTACTTCTCCAGTACCACCACCAAAGCCCACCATCACAAGACCCAGTACTGTAACTCCACCCGAAAAATGTAAAGATAACAAGTTAGTAACAATCATTTAAAATGAGTTGCCCGATTGTGTAATTGGTATTATTTCAGTTTCATAGACTTAATTGATGGCAATCATCCTCTTTCCGACGACGCTTTCAGTGCTAGCAGCGTTTATGGTACCTCTTATTTACCAAAATATGCTAGAATGAGCAGTAAATTAGGAAGTAAAGCATTTTGGAATGTTTTTCCGCGTTACTATACATTCGTTAATTTTTAGGCAGATGTTGGGCAGCTGGAGTAAATGATCAAAATCAATATCTACAAATAAACTTAGGCAAACAAGAACCTGTTTTCGGTGTTATTATGAGAGCTAGTCCAATACATAATGAGTATGTTACAAGTTACAAAGTTCTTTACAGTCCAGATGGGCAAACATTTAGTTATGTAACAGATAGAAACAAGCAACCACAAGTAAGAATGAATTGTTTAGAGGCAAAAAAAAATTTGGCGCATTTTTAGGTATTCAGTGGACCTACGGATACCGTAAGTCCTGTCAAACAACTCTTCGATATTCCTGTAGAAGCAGAAATATTACAAATAATACCACAAACTTGGTACAATCATATATCATTGAAGGTTGAACTAATAGGCTGTGCTGAAGTAGTTACTCAAGCTCCAGTATCACCATCAAAGCCCACCATCACAAGACCCAGTACTGTAACTCCACCCGAAAAATGTAAAGATGACAAGTTAGTAACAATCATTTAAAATGAGTTGCCCGATTGTGTAATTGGTATTATTTCAGTTTCATAGGCTTAATTGATGGCAATCATCCTCTTTCCGACGACGCTTTCAGTGCTAGCAGCGTTTATGGTACCTCTTATTTACCAAAATATGCTAGAATGAGCAGTAAATTAGGAAGTAAAGCATTTTTGAATGTTTTTCCGTCTGTTACATTCGTTAATTTTTAGGTAGATGTTGGGCAGCCGGAGTAAATGATCAAAATCAATATCTACAAATAAACTTAGGCAAACAAGAACCTGTTTTCGGTGTTATTATGAGAGCTAGTCCAATACATAATGAGTATGTCACAAGTTACAAAGTTCTTTACAGTCCAGATGGGCAAACATTTAGTTATGTAACAGATAGAAACAAGCAACCACAAGTAAGAATGAATTGTTTAGAGGCAAAAAAAATTTTGGCGCATTTTTAGGTATTCAGTGGACCTACGGATACCGTAAGTCCTGTCAAACAACTCTTCGATATTCCTGTAGAAGCAGAAATATTACAAATAATACCACAAACTTGGTACAATCATATATCATTGAAGGTTGAACTAATAGGCTGTGCTGAAGTAGTTACTCAAGCTCCAGTATCACCATCAAAGCCCACCATCACAAGACCCAGTACTGTAACTCCACCCGAAAAATGTAAAGATGACAAGTTAGTAACAATCATTTAAAATGAGTTGCCCGATTGTGTAATTGGTATTATTTCAGTTTCATAGACTTAATTGATGGCAATCATCCTCTTTCCGACGACGCTTTCAGTGCTAGCAGCGTTTATGGTACCTCTTATTTACCAAAATATGCTAGAATGAGCAGTAAATTAGGAAGTAAAGCATTTTTGAATGTTTTTCCGTCTGTTACATTCGTTAATTTTTAGGTAGATGTTGGGCAGCCGGAGTAAATGATCAAAATCAATATCTACAAATAAACTTAGGCAAACAAGAACCTGTTTTCGGTGTTATTATGAGAGCTAGTCCAATACATAATGAGTATGTTACAAGTTACAAAGTTCTTTACAGTCCAGATGGGCAAACATTTAGTTATGTAACAGATAGAAACAAGCAACCACAAGTAAGAATGAATTGTTTAGAGGCAAAAAAAATTTTGGCGCATTTTTAGGTATTCAGTGGACCTACGGATACCGTAAGTCCTGTCAAACAACTCTTCGATATTCCTGTAGAAGCAGAAATATTACAAATAATACCACAAACTTGGTACAATCATATATCATTGAAAGTTGAATTGATAGGTTGTGCTGAACTGGTTACAACCGTACCAACAATAACTACGGTTAAACCTCCAACATGTACAGATCCCATGGGTGTCGAAAATGGCATGATGTCAGATCAACAATATACAGTTAGTTCGGAATATTCACCAGAACATGACAAAAAACACTTGAAACTTAACCAAGCAAGAGGGTGGAAACCTATCACCAACTCTCCCACCGAATGGGTGCAGGTGTGCTAAAGTAAACTAAAAATAATGTTTTGTACTCTTTGTAATTTTTGTAGTTTGATTTCTTGGAACCACGTAACATAACTGGTTTTGTAACGCAAGGAAGCCCCGATGCTTGGGTTACTAGTTACACCGTTAAATATTCCCACAATGGATTGGATTGGAATCCAATTTTAGATGAGACAGGAGCTGAACAAAACTTCTTGGGCAATTACGATTCGAATAGTTTGCGAAAAAATTATTTTAAAATACCGATCCAAAGTCAGTACTTCAAAGTCATACCCAAACAGTGGAATACAAATATCGAACTGAAAATTGAACCGGAAGGATGCTATGTACCATATCGTAAGAATTGAGTAATTTTAATTCATAATTAATTAATTGTAAATTATAGCTGCAGTTACAACCACTCCAACAATATTAAGTACAACACCATCAGAATGTAACACGTGTCTTGATGTCCAATCGAGCATTTGCCATTGTCAGGGTACTTTATGGTGGGACGGGGACAACTGTGTACCAAAAGCTCAATGTCCTTGTATGGTAGGGCACATTTCGTAAGTGTTTTGATAGTTTTGATAGAAAAGGAACTTACAAAATTGATTCAGGTATGCAGTCGGTACAACCTATCAAAAAGATGATTGTTCCCAATGCCTTTGCAAACTCGGTGGCGTCTCAGATTGTACCGCAAAGAGTTGTCCACCGTGTAGTCAGGTATGTTGCGTTAATGAAATAATGAAAAATGATTTTTCGTGTTTAGGATTTACACAGTGTGGTGACGACAACTTGCGCATGCGTTTGCAAACCGTGTAATTCAAACGAAAAATTATGTCGCACCAGCAATATATGCATCAATGAAACGTTATGGTGTAATGGTGTTAAGGACTGTCCAGATGACGAAACTAATTGTGAAATACGAATGACAACGGAAAGAATAGCAGTAACAGAAACAGTACTACCAACGGGGGGAATAAGTATGAAGATATTATTTATTTCGGTTTCCATTATTTT
This sequence comes from Dascillus cervinus, assembly GCA_949768715.1. NCBI lineage: Eukaryota > Metazoa > Arthropoda > Insecta > Coleoptera > Dascillidae > Dascillus > Dascillus cervinus. The sequence continues at coordinate 30,048,975 of OX458319.1, read as the reverse complement.
TCTTAAATTTTAGTAACACCCTGTCCAAGTCCCCCAATCTGTCCAGATGGTTATGTGGTAAAAGTAAAGGAATCGACAAAATCTTACCATCGGTATAAATCCAGTAAAACCAAGGCAACTTATTTACCAGTTAAGGGAAGAAAAGGAGGTACTTGTTTATAATACATCTTCAATATTTCCATATATTCTTCCAAAGGTTTTCTTCCTTCTTCTATATTTTCCTATCCTGCATTGGTTTGCTTGAACCTAGTATTACTTGGTTTTCTCATCTAGTTTTTGGTCTCCTTGCTCTGCTTTCAGCTGAAACCCACAAATTATTTGTAATTTTATTATTTCATGGTAGATTCTAAAGTTGTAGCTTGCTGAAAGGCTCGTAATAGATTCTTCTTGTGCTTCTGCTATATTTTTGATTACAGTAACTAATTATAGGACTTTCAGGCAAACCTGAGAAATTGTCGACATCATGCAAAGAGTACAAATGCGTACCAGAAAATGAAATATGCTCTCAAGCTCATTGTCCGCCAAATCATGACGTGATTTATTACGGAATGAAAATCGGCGATTGTAAAGAGTAACAAATTGATTTAACTGTTATTGGATTATTCAATATCACTGAATTTTTAGGTATTATTGTGAACCTAGAGATGCTGTCTGTAACGTTAATGGGCGGACATTTAACACATTCGATAAAACAGAGTTCAAATACGACATTTGTAATCACATTTTGGCAAGAGATTCGATAGACAACAACTGGCAGATCACAAGTAAGCAAAACATTTAACTGTTTGAGATGAAACATTGAGTTGTTTTCAGTAAAAAAAACTTGCACAACAATATGCTCTCGAGATTTAATCATCGAACATGATGACCACAAATTTGTGTTACATGCCGATTTGACTGTCGAGTATGATGGTTACAAGTACACCACGGAGCAGACGAAGAGAATTGGCTCCGAGTCGCAATTCTTCACAATTAGTAGAGTAGGTGACAGCCTTAGGTTCAGTTCGAACAGTTACGGTTTTTGGATCATGTGGGACAAACAGGCCAATGCAAAAGTGGGAGTTGTAAGAAAATTATTGAGGCAAGTGGATGGACTGTGTGGATATTTCAACGAAATTTCGAGAGACGACAAGCGCAAACAGGACGGAAGTATTGCTAAGACGACGGTCGAATTTGGGGATAGTTGGGCGCATCCCGACCAACCGGCTATTTGCGAGACCAAAGCTTGCAGCAGCCAGTTGCAGAACAAGGCATGGGACATGTGCAACGAAGTCAAGTATGCGGGCCATTGAAAAAAACTTGTAATTTGTTGAAATTTATTTTAGGAAACAAATCTTCGAGCCTTGCGCAAGCGCTGTTAATGTGGAATCTTTCGTCTCTCGCTGTCTACAAACTGCCTGCAGCTGTTTAGAATCCGCGCAATTAAACAAAACGTCCCAATTGGATTGCAAATGCACCACTTTACAAACATTTGTGGTCGATTGCTTAACTGCTAATCCTGACATTGAGTTATCCGATTGGAGAATCCCATATGATTGCCGTATGTTACTTGTTGGTCAGGAAGTAATTTTTACATAAAAATATTTCAGCTGCCACTTGCGAGGCACCATCAGTTCACCATGATTGTTACAAAAAGAAATGCGAACCAACCTGCGACACCATACACGATCCTGACGCATGCCCAAAGTTGCCGCACGTCTGCTTCCCTGGATGTTACTGTCCATCTGGATTAGTAAGAAATGGAGATGATTGTGTACCTGCACCAACATGTCGTGACTGTGAATGCAATGTGTTACCTCACTTGCAATACATAACTTTTGATGAAACCAATTTCACCATCAATGCCAATTGTGTTTATGTTATGTCACGTGATATATTACCAAAAGGCAGTAACGACCATATATTTCAGGTAAATTAATTTAATGCTTGGGGGAGTTTAAGGAGGCCGGTTGGATAAACTTAACGATTTGCAGGTTTTAATAACAAATTCGCCTTGTGAAAAAGGAACAGATAAAATGTGTGTTGGCAAAGTCACCATATTGCACAATGGACATAAAATCCACATCCTTCGAGATGCGTTCCAAAATAAACTAAAGGTTATTGTCGATTCGGAAAGATTAGTCGATTTTACAACAGTAAAAGATTGGGCCAAAGTGCAAGAAACCGCTGCTAGACATATGAAAATTCTTTTGAGTGGCATACAAGTGGAAGTGAGCATTTATTTTCCTTCATTGGGAGTTTCGGTGAAAGCACCGTCCCAAATATACGCCAGCAAGTTGGAAGGCCTCTGCGGTGATTGTGACAAAAATAGCGACAACGACTACAAAATTCCTGGAGGAACCCTCACCGATGACGTAGACGAATTTGGATTTGCTTGGTTATCCGACAAAGTACAGGGACTATCTAAAGAAACTTGCAGAAATGAACCACCCTCAAACTGTACATTCCCACCGGTTGGTGAAGATCCATGTCAACAGTTGCTCGACCCTAACAGATTTGGCCAAGTGATTATAATAACCTAACGCGTCGATTCAAATCAAATCTTTCAATTTTTAGTGCCATCCACTTCTAGATCCAACTATATTCGTCGATTGGTGCAAAAATGACGTATGCGCTGATGGTCCAAAATCGGCCTGCACTTCAATCCAGAATTATGCCACCGAATGTGCCCATCTTGGTTTATGCATCAACTGGAGATCAAATTTGTGCAAAGCCGAAACATGTCCTCAAGATCAAGAATTTAAAACTTGTGGTCCATCATGTCCAAAAACGTGCGACAGCATCAAACAAAAGTCGCCCAAGAAATGTTCCAATAAACCAGTGGAAGGATGTTTCTGTCCTGATGGAAAAGTGCTTTTAAATGGAACTTGCGTTTTGGAAACGGATTGTGAAGTTTGTGATAAAGAAGGCCATCGTGCAGGGGATGTTTGGTCACCGGATCTATGCACTACTTGCACTTGTGAAGGAACTAACGTGAAATGTCAGACCGAGCATTGTGCATCGACTGAAACCATTTGCAAACAAGGATTTACTCCAGTTGAAGTAGTTACCAATATCGAAAAATGTTGCTCTGATTACGTTTGCGGTAATTTACCAATAAGTTTTTGGAATTCAAAATTAATTAAAGGTTTTTAGTTCCTGTACCTCCTCCTACAACTTGTGAGCCATTGGTTCCAATAAATTGTGTGGAAGGACAAGAAATGAAACCTAACACCAAACCCGATGGTTGCCAACAGTATGTGTGCCAGTGTGTGCCTCCTGAAAAATGCAAACCTGTCAACCTAACCGGTTCGTTAGAACCAGGCTTGGTCAAAGTGAAAAATGAAAGTGGCTGTTGTCCTGTTGTTGACGTGATCTGTAAGCTCGAGTTGTGTCCTGCCCCAAAATCATGTGAACTTTACCACAACCTTAAGAAAACAGAAAGGCCTGAAAAGTGCTGTCCTGAATACTCTTGCGAACCACCTAAAGATCAATGTATTGTCAAGCTTAAATATACGGCGGACGAAAAAGGTGGCGAACGGTTGAAAACTGCTTATGAGGAGAGCACGGTTTTGAAAGACGTAAGTTACTTGTGTTAATCTTGCAGGAAATTAATGTTGTTTCGCAGGGCAACGCCACTTGGAAAGATGGTCCTTGTAGAGATTGCAACTGTATCAAAACATCCACAAATTATGAGCCTGTTTGTACACCGACAAACTGTCCTGCACTATCAGATTCATCTGATTATAAAGACTATAAATTGAAAGAAGAACCAGTTTTTGATCAGTGTTGCCCGGCTGTGAAGCGCGTTGCTTGCATCCATGATGGAAAAACCTATCAAGTCGGCGAAAAATGGCCTCAAAGTTTGGACGACTATTGTAACACGATCGAATGCGTGGCAGATTCAAACGGAATTCGAAAAGAAACTCAAGTTGCCACTTGTAATACTGCATGCGATTTGGGCAGGGAATATCAAGCAGCCCCTCCTGGATCGAAACAGTGTTGCGGCAAATGTGTGTCAGTGGCTTGTGTGGTGGAAGGGGCCACTAAGAATATCGGAGAGTCGTGGCAATCTCCCGATTTTTGTACCACAAACACTTGCGTTAATTTGAACGGATCCGTAAGTTTATCAAATTAATTTTCCTGTATTCGATGAAATTTTACAGCTGCAAGTTCAATCCCTTACAACCGATTGCGAAAAAGTACCACAAGAAGTGCAAGAAAACTATGAATACATATTAGAATCGGTTCCAGGAAAATGTTGCAAACGGCACAAGATCCTTGCATGCAAAGTCGGTGGAGAGGTGTATCAGGTAAAATTGAAAGTCTCCTTGCAAAATATATTTCTAATGTAATTGTAAGGTTGGAAGAAATTGGCCATCACCAGACGGCGATAAATGCACTAAGTTTATTTGTATCAAGAACAACTTGGGCGAAATCACAAAGAAGGAATTAACAGAAACTTGCAACAAAAATTGTTCTAAGGTAACCAATTTGGTAGTTAAGATTACAAAGGAAACAAAGTATAATTTCCAGGGTTCGGAATATGAGGAATCACAAACTAGTTGTTGCGGTAAATGTATTCCGGTTGCTTGTGTTGTTAATGGTGGACTGAAATATCCTGGACAAAACTGGACCTCGGCAGATGGATGTACAACGTTTTCATGTGTTTCAACCGGAGGTCAGTTTGGAGTGGTCAGTTTTCAGGAATCGTGCCCCAACATTGACAATTGCGAACCGGAAAATATTTACACTGAAGGATGTTGCAAACATTGTAACATCACCATTGCACCGTCATGTAAGGATTTCATAACTTTAAATTATTTTTGTTAAACTAAACATTTTTCTGGTTCAGTGGAATGCATTGTAAGAGAAACTGCATCAAGTGACACAGTTGGATTGGTAATAAGTAAAAGTGGACAACATGGCCAATGTGTAAATAAGACACCCATTAAAGGTTTCACTAAGTGTGTTGGAACATGCCAGTCAGGAACGAAATTTAATCCAGGTAAATTTCTTTTAGAATAAAAAATTGAAATGCACGCGCAACAAACGCAGGGCTCAGGCGCAACTCAATAGTACTTTCAAACAATTTACTATTATTTAATATTAGTTATACTTTCCGCAATCATGTTTACAACTGCATTTTATATTTATTTTATATTTTGCTTAATTTATTTTCGCAAATCTTGATTTTAATTTGTGGTTTTATTTCAGGGACTAATTTGCACGACTCATTGTGCAAATGTTGCGATGCAACAAAGTATGGTTCAGTTTTAATCGATTTGGAGTGTGAGGATGGGTTTATTATCCAAAAACAAGTTGCAGTTCCATCAGCTTGTAATTGTGAAAGCTGTGGAGCTACTGCGACTGGAACAAACTCTCCTGTGAAGGATATTAGGAATATTAGTCCACCAGCAGTGTAAAAAGCCACCAAACTAACACTTGCATGTCTGAATTATTTTTAAAAGTTTCCTTAAATGGTTTTAGCTAAATAAAAGCTTCTTTTGATTGACAAAGTTTATTTTGTTTTACAAATGCCATCAAGACCAACAGTATAAAAGTCGTTTAATTTTCTAAGTTCATACCTTTAACAAATCAGTAAATAATCATGAACTTATTGGAGACTTTAAACTACCGTTATAACACTGGCCCTAAGAGTTATATTAGCAAGTACATAAATTATGGCCATTCCAATGATAACACATCACAGTTAATGTAATAAACCTTGTTTGCATTAATTGTACAATTAGGCATTCCACATATTATCAGACACATATTTCAGGATAAATAAGGTAAATTGGGTTAAAATTCAAATATAATAAGGGACTTAGGGTCTGTTGTTCAAATACCAAATATAATGTAAACTTAGGGGAAAAAAATAAGCAATGCAGTTGTGTTGGTAATGTCGAAAATTTGAAATTATGAAATGAAGTTGGCCAGATTTCAAATTTTCGGCATTGCCAACACAATTGCATTGCTTATTTTTCCCCCTAAGTTTATATTATATTTGGAGACTTAAACGGTATTTGAACAGGCCCTTAAATATTCAACAGAGGAGCAGAAATTCAAAAGGAATAATATCCATTTTTAATTTATTGGAAAAAACAGGGTGCTTTCAATGATAACAATATTAATACTAACAAGTCAAAAAAAAGAAATACACTGCTCCTACCTCGACTATTTTTTTATAAATGACTGAACAACTTTACTTCAAATTGGTTTCAATTTGCCAATTATTAAAAGAAGTTTAGATTAACGTATTGTCTCAACTTAGGCCCCAATTACCTACTCAAGAGCCAAATACTTAAAATAGGCTGGCTTGCACCTTTTTAAAAAAAAATTCCTTTGGTTTTTCATTGGCTAATTTAAAAATATAACAATAAAAATTGCACATAACAATGCAGCAATAAAATATGGATAACATCAATACACTTACATCTCGCGATTGCATCGAATCATATCAGAACGCATTTTGCAATTTTCGGAAACTTTTTCTTCTTCCTTCTCTCGACGTTGGCCTGGGGCTGATTGCGTATGATCCGAACCACTTCGTGGAACGTGGCGTCGACGTTGAGAGGGGGGTCTTTGGCGCTGGTTTCGATGTACGGTATGCCGAGTTTGTGAGCGAGTTCCCGGCCCTGTTCTTCGGTGACCTTGCGAAGATGAACCAGGTCCACCTTGTTGGCGACTAGAAGCATCGGATACACATCCCTGTCCTTAACTCGTAAAATTTGCGTATGAAAATTGATGATGTTTTCATAGCTATTTTTGTCGGTGACCGAATAGACTAGCAGAAACCCGTCTCCCTTGCGCATGTACTGTTCTCGCATCGCGCTGAACTCTTCCTGACCTGCCGTGTCCAGCACTGAAAATAACCGGTTAGTTTGGGGCCGGCGGAATCGGGAACTGCGTGTTACCGTCGAGGATGCACCACTGGCCGTCGACTTCTACATGCTGCAGGTAGCTGTCTTCGATTGTGGGGTCATAATCGGTGACGAAAAGTTTCTGGAAAAATTGGATGGTAATTGCACTCTTGCCGACACCTCCGTCGCCAACAACCACCAGTTTGATTGTGGGAAGATTTTCGTTCGGAGGACGAGTCATTCTCCGCTGCTGCCTTCTGTTAATTGTGCTAGTTATTGTGCTGTGGTTGAGCAGCTGAGCTGCATTTAGTTTTGATCAACCAGCTTTTCTGCAAGCAACAAAAATATCGTCTAATTTTGGAAGGACGTGGTAAAAGTTGAAACTCACCGAAGCATATCAGTCAGGTAACGAAGTTCACGGTTATTTCTTATTAAAATATCATGAATTTGTATATATAAAACGTAATTATAATTACAAGGACAGTTGTGAATCTGATGAGGAACACCTAGCGGCAAAATGCATACTGAGTAAAACTTATACAGCGCACGGTTTAATGCCTGTATTACACCATCATAAATTGATACAAGAAGTTTGTCGAAAGTGGATCATATCGACGAGTGTGAACGAGGCGAAGCAAAGCGTAGCCGAGTGATTTAAGTTTACGACAATTAACTTTTTCTACGACGCTATTCGAAACTAATATATATTGTACAATTTAGTAGGCTCGAAAATGTTTCATGCGAACATGGATATTTTGCATTATCAAATGTGCAGTTTTATAAATTTTTAGATTTTTATATCCTTACGTGTGCGGATATGGTTAAGGTCAATTCGGGCAAATGGGAACAGGGGCAATTGGGTACATCACGGACAACACCCGTATTTGTAAAATTGCGGGAAATTTCTAAAAGGATTTCTGTTCAATTAATTAGCGCCATTTAGTGGCAAGAGGATTATTTAAAATATGTCGGTAAATCGGGAGGGAAAATCATGTTGAAATTAACCTCTAAACCCGAAAGGTGTGTTAGAATTGTTGTGTCACACAGTAAGTACCTTAATTTTGCATATTTAATACGTATCTTCAATAGTGTTGTGCATATCATTTAAAAATACTTCATATTTCACTTATTTCACACCAGAATGTAACAAATTTGGTTATTATGAAAACAAAACAGTGTTCCCGATTACCCCATCATATTAATATTCTGTTCTAAATGGGAACACCTATCAGGGGCTATTGGGAACGCGTTCACATTTACCCCAGTGCTTTCGTAAAGTAAGGAATAAATTCGATAAAACATTTTCGAAGAATTTTCACAAAAAATCCTCGGTCCGGTCAACTTTAGTTTTTAAAACTGCATCTTTTTTAATATTCATAATTTTACGATCGTCTTTTGTTTTTGCACTATGACGTCATCAACAAGTTTCTTAAATGGCACCCCATATTTTCTTTCACGAATTTGGATGCAGCACATTTTTCTGAGTACGGAAATGTCAAATTCGTATGACCTTGAAGAGGAAAATTTTCGAAATAATCATTCTTAAAGTTTCACAAATGTATGGTAAATTTATTAAAGTAGACCAATAACAATGTCATCAAGGAAGCGCTGGAAACAAAAGATTTTGAGATAGTTTTTTTCTTTTTTTTTGCAATCATTCATTTTGTACTGATCCTATTTCAAAAAATACGGTAATAAAAATAAAATTTGACGGATTCGAGCGTTTTTTCAATAAATTTTGTTGATGTCAAAACCGTCTTTTGTTTCCATTATTAATGGTTTACTCTCATAATTTTACCATACATTTTTGAAACTTTAGAACTGATTATTTCGAAAACTTTCCTCTTTAAGGTCATACGAATTTGACATATCCGTACTCAGAAAAATGTGCTGCATCCAAATTCGTGAAAGAAAATATGGGGTGCTATTTAAAAAAAATTGTTGATGACGTCATAGTGCGAAAACAAAAGACGATCGTAAAATTATGAATATTAAAAAAGATGCAGATTTAAAAACTAAAATCGACGTGCCCGAGGATTTTTTGTGAAAATTCTTCTAAAATGGTTTATCGAATTTATTCCTTAATTTACGAAAGCAGTGTAGAACAAAATATCAGACTAACATTTCGTTTTTCTTTGACGAGATCCAAACTGTCTAAGAATGGTCAGAAAATATATCAAGAAGCGGCCAGAGAGGACATACATTAGAAGATGTTCAAGCAGCGGTTAGTGATGTCGTTAATCGTCGGCGATCATACCGCAATGCGGCCGGTCATTATGGCATTCCACAAACCGTTAGTGCGAACCGTATAGTTAATCGAAAATCCTCACTTGCTTCTTTAGGATCGGGTAGGCGAAATGCTCTAGGGGAAGAAATTGAAAATGAGTTATCTGATTTAATTATGGCTAGAGCCAATTTTGGTTACCCCATGGACAAGAGAGAACTACTTGAATTTGTAAAAAGTTTTTGCGAATACCGAAATATCAAAACACCCTTTAAAGACGGTAGACCAGGGCAAGATTGGTATAAAAATTTTATGACACGCCATCCACAGCTATCTTTAAAAAAGGCGCAGAGTTTACAAAATAAGAGAGCTGAGGCGTCAGTAGTAGAGCTACAGGGCTACGGGAACAGCGGCGAATTAAATTGATTCGCGGATTAATTGATCGACGCCATCTTTAATTACAACTCTTTAATCGAAGATGTAATTGTCCTAATCACAGATATAATTACCCTAATTACTGCGTAATTGATCTAATTAAGGCAATCAGATCAATTACTCCATAATTAGATCAATTACTCCGTAATTAGATCAATTACGCTTTAATTAGATCAATTACGCAGTAATTAGGGTAATTATATCTGTGATTAGGACAATTACATCTTCGATTAATGAGTTGTAATTAAAGATGGCGTCGATCAATTAATCCGCGAATCAAATCCGCGAATCAATTTAATTCGCCGCTGTTCCCGTAGCCCTGTAGTTCTACTACTGGCGTCAGATCCATTTGTTGTTGAGGACCACTACAACAATTTAGAAACAATTTAGAGAACTACCCTGAATTATTTTTTAACTGCGACGAGTCGGGATTTTGCACCGATCCTTCCAAAATAAAATCCATTGGTCTTAAAAACAAAGCACTATATCAACGCATTCGCGGTACTGGCCGAGAAAATGTAAGTGTTAATGTCTGCGTTAGTGCAGATGGAACAGCCTTACCACCGTACATTATATATCAGGGTTGTGCGGTGCTACCACGGTGGACAGGGGAAGGGAACGAATTTCCTGGAACTGTCTATGCAGCTACACCCAAGGGTTATATGGAGGAGCCAGTATTCTTCAGCTGGTTCTCAGATCACTTTGTGCATTGTGTCAACAAAATAAGAGCTAACCTACCACAAGATTGCATAAATCAAAAGGCTCTTTTAATGTTCGATGGCCATAAAAGTCACATCAGCGCCAGACTTGTAAAATGTGCATTAGAAAATAACATCATCCTGGTTCGATTACCGAGTCATCTGACTCATCGCTTGCAACCATTGGATTATGGCGTATTTAGTCCACTGAAGACGAGTTGGGACAGAATCCTGCTAAAAGAAATGCGAAAAACACTAGGTGCAGCAAACAAAAATAAAATGTCTCGCAAAGAATTTTCGTTGGCAATTAAGGAACTATGGACAAACAATTTTACTCCTGACATAATAATTTCTGGTTTTTTGGGAACTGGTTCCTTGCCTGTAGACAGAAATAAATTTCCTGAATCTGACTTTGATCACGCAGCTCTATCAAGATTCAAGAAAATTACTCAGTAGCGAACTGATAGAAACAGTGCTAGCCAACCTGACGACGACCCTGTTGACCAGCCTGTCAACCAACCTGACGACCTACCGGACGACTTAATGAGTAATAGAAATGAGCCGAAAATCGCCCTGGAAACTGAACCCCAAACTTCAACTGCTGCTTTAGTATCACAGATAGATGCAACAAAGTCAACAAGCAATTTAAAAGAAACTGATAACGACATATTTTCTGCGAATTCCAGTAATGTGGAGAATAAAACGGAATTAGATAAGTCAAAAAGAGGTGCAATTAATTTTTTCATTAACACACTGAAAGGCAATATAGAGAATTTGGATCCTCCCATGCCTAAAGAGAAACAGATAAGACTTAAACAACAAAGATATGGAGAAGTACTTACTTCAGTACAAATCTTAGAACGTCTGCAACAAGAAGAGGAACGTCGGAAAAACAATAAAGGTTCAAAACGCAACCAAAAAAAGCCAAAGAAACAAAACAAAGAAACCAAAAAAGAAAACCAAATGGAGAAACGAATCAATACATAACAGATGAGTCTAGGCATAAGAAACAAAAAAAAAACTTTAATTAGGAGGATAAAAGATGCTGATACTGAAACTAATCAGGATAATAAAATATTAAAATATTATCGGTTTGGTGCAAGTTAGTTATTTCAAAAATGTGTTCATATTTCTAATAAAAATATAAATGTAATTGTTTGTATAGTTATTGAAGACATTGCTCCCATTTAAACACACTAAGTATATTATCTTTTAAAGCTAAATAATTTGATGTTCCTCATTACCCCATTTTCTGGGCCAAAAAATAAAAATTATACCAAAATTACATTAGTTTTATGTAAAAGATAAAACTATGTATAAGAATCTTTGCTAAAATATTCACTTTACTACTTGCCCAAATTTTAATATTTCACCCAGCTAACTTTTTTTTCTAGACATTTAAATTTATGAAACTCTATATAAGTGTTCCCGATTGCCCCGATTGACCTTATATCCTAATAGTTTGCACTACATCAAGTGTGCATTTTAATACAAATTTTAACAGTTGTCATAAATTTTGACGATGTTACAAATTCATTATAAACATTTTTTTCGATGATCGTTGATTTACGGGTCAATTTAATGAATAGGAAAATCATTCATTTATGACCCCTTTTAATGAATGATTTCTTATAAATGCATGATTTCGGTATCCAGGCAACAAAATATACCATTAAATTGAAATGGCACTTTATTTAAATGTAAGATGACAAAATGAATCCAAAATATACCAATGAAAAATACAAATTTAATTAATTACTTACGTTATGTTTCTAGTAATTCTATTTATATAGAAGTTAGCAACCGTACAGCTAGGTACTAAATTATAAAACGTGCAGTTTTTTTTTTTGATTTATGTTAGAATTCACATTATCATAAAGTGTGCTCAGGGTGGAATCTTAAGAGTCGGTTTTCCTAGGTAAAACCATGCAAATTGCAGTGCACATTTTCGTAAAATGTGCTCTAGTCAATTTTTTTTTAAATTTATGTTAGAATTCACATTTTCATAAAGTGTACTCAGGGTTGAATCATAAGAGTCGGTTTTCCTAGGTAAAACCATGCAAATTGCACATTTTCATAAAGGGTGCTCAGGTCAAATTAGTTCTTAATTATTTTTTTTCGATTTATGATAGAATTCACATTTTCATTAAGTGTGCTTAGATAAAAAAAATCCCCCCCCCCTCTGTTGTAGCGAATTTCGTTAAGCCGATTAACTTTTTCTTACTGTTCATTTTTGTAATAAATATTTAGCCCATAGCATTTTTGAATAGAGCATGAAGAGACCTTTCAAATTACGTATCACAAGATCCCTCTTCCTATTTAATAATTTGAGGGTTGCAAACATCACTGGAGGGGGGTTGATGTTAGGGATGAAATTTTCACTTTACAGGATATCATGTAATAGACTAAAATTGACGTGTTTCGGGATTTTTTCTCAACATGCACAATAATTGAGATAATGAATTTATTCCATTTGGCTGTCGCCTATATAAATAATTTTGGAAGTGCTGTTTTAATTTAATAATTTCTAAATTTAAAATTGCAAAATATGTGACGTCACCTGTGACAAGGACGGGGGGAACTTTAGAAATCATGAAATTCGTGTGACGCAATGGCCTCTAAAATGATTAAAATTAATCAATTTAATTTAAAAATTGTTTACTGACAGTTGTAGAATTCGGCCATTATTATTTTTTCTAATTGTTGGAACAATTGAAACCATAGTAACCAATTTGGCACCAATTTGAATTTTTGGAATATTTTTGTTGAATTGAATTTATTTTGTTATTAATGACTGAAGAAATTATAAATTGTTTAAAAATGACGCAGCAATTCTTGTAATTCGGTTTGAATAAAAACTCATGGCGCCTTAATCGCGCAATTGGTTCAAATGTGTGTCGGGGGTGCAAACATAAATCAATAAGCCCTCGGAAACCGAAAAGCTACCCCTAACATGCGCAAACGTACCCCTCCAATTTTTTTCTTATTCCAAAATAAACGCGTCGTCCTGCTGGAACTGAACCAGCGTGAATTTTGAACGTTTCGTGCATTTCGAAAAAAAATCCAACCACCAACTCCACGGCGTCGTGATGGTAGCTAACGCTTGTTCGTCGAAGGGTACGTAGTCGTTGAATTTCGTCGGTTCATTTACCTCATAAATATTAATAGGACAATAAAGCCCAATAAAATATTCATCGTCTTTTTCCTTGTTTCAGTCGACTTTCGCACTTTCACGATTTGATGATCATAATTTCGTGAAGAAAAAATGTGGAGCGCCGTGGTGCCATGTGACGTCGATTGTCCGGCGCCGTCCGCGAGATCCAAACACAGTGCCACGTTAATCGGAGGCCAAGTGTACCTCCTAGGGGGGCGAAATGGGAACCTTCCCCTGAAAGATTTCTGGAAATATAATCTCGGTAAGTAATTCATCTCAGTTGATATCGTAAATGACAAATAATTTCGCAGCTAATGGGAAATGGACGCAATTAAAACCAAACGGCACGAAATTGCCGTCCCTTCAGGAACACTCGGCGGTTGCTTACAAGGAGAATATTTACATCTTTGGAGGCGAAGTGGGATTTTCAGCGGCCACCGAAACTCCCCTCTGGGTCTACGAAATCAAAAGCAACACCTGGAGAAAAGTCAAGTCGAAACAAGGTAGTTCCTAATTAATTTTAACGTGCCACTGACTTTGCTGCGCACGCGTAAATTTAAATTGAGTGATGAAACGGTCGTTTTCACGTTTGACGTTGCAAAAGGTTTTTTTTAATAATAACCGACTGCCTCCGGGGAACGCGAATGTGAGTAACAGCTAAGTTAATAACGGGGTAGTTCAATTTCAGGGTTCAATTTAATAAATTCCAGCGACGGCTTCTGATGGAACCTTTCAACGAAAATTAATTTATTTCGTAAATGAGTTTGTGCGGTCGATATTTCCTCGAAAAAATCCGCTCGCGAACAATTAAACTATTGATCGAAATTTATATTGTTTTGTTTTATTGTTTACGTTGTCCGGTGGCTTTTATGGCGGTTTGAATAACGTGTGTCACGTTTCATATCTGATGGCCCACTAAAAAAAATTTGAATAAAATATTCTTCCTGAGGAACAATTTAATTAATTTCTGAAGTTGTAAATTATTAAGTAATCCCTTCCAACTAGTTTCGTTTCAACCCGATTGGTTTTCAAAGGTCGGTGATTACCTAATCCAAAATCCGGTTTTTATTCAAATCGTTCGATTGATCGATTGAAGTTAAAATAGGTTGCAGAGTTGGCAAATTTAGATGGAAAGTACTAAAGGTCTTTTACATTCCCAATAAAAAGAATATTAAAGGGACACAATACACAAAAAATAAGTTCGTTTAATTTAAAAGTACGTTTAATTCTAAGAAAAATGGTATATGTATTTTGTTTCTACTCGGGTTATTTAATGAGTTATAATAAATTTAAAATCGGCGCGTGACGTCACTGGGCCGAGCTGTGCGTAGCGCCCTATCTTATACATGGAAAAATTGCTCGCTTCACACGATCATTTACCTACCTTTAAACAATGTTTTCGAAATTTTGTTACGAGCATTTAGACTGTTTTTTTCTACTGAAGACGATAGTGCAACCAAAATTTTAATATAGTGTCTAGTTTTTAAAAAAATATATTAAATGCGATGACACGGGGCGGTCATTCGTACCATTTTTACGCGCTTCTAAAGGTTATTTCTACCGCCCAGACAGAGCTCATAAAGCAATTATTTTCAAGACGCCTGACCATCGTGGAGTTTTGAATGTTTTGAATGTTTAGGTCGCAATAGTATTCTAGTAGAAAACACGATAATAGCAGTTACTCCGTATCAGTCAGTATTTACTGTTAAATTGGTTGGTTGCACTTATAAATTTAATTTTTAATTATGACAACTCCTTATTTATTTGAACCTGAATACACAGATGACGACGAAGTTGATGCTTTTTTTGAACCTAGTAGCGTAAACGTAAATTACGAAAATCGAAGTGGAATTTGTAATTGGTGTAAATGTGGAAAATGTGTAGCTATGCCAACAGATGAAGAGTCTATATGTTGTCAAGAATATGATAATGTAAAACATTTAATTGGTAATAATACATGCATTACACAAAATAATTTGTTTGAAAAATTGGTTATTGACAAAGATGTTTTAAGTATATCACGTCATAAACCCAACTTCCTGTAGCTTTCGAAAAATGTGGCCCAATTCATAGGTTTTTTTTTGAGCCAATAGGTTAATATGTACTGATGGTATAGCACTTTTTTTTAAACAAGGTTTTTTTGAATTTGGTAGAAAATTTTTTCTTAGAACAAACGATTAGTCTAAATCACTTTCTAAAAATGTTTATTGCAAATTCTTGCATTTTGTCCTGGTTGAAATGATTGCCTTTTACAAAATTCTGACCAAAATGCAAATCGTTTCGGCGATTTTTCTCTATTAGGAAAACGATGTCCCGTTGGTTCACTGCATCCAAAAACTGGTCGGCGATGTTCTTGTGGCTACTGTTGCAAATAACTCTGAGTTATTCTGCATTTACGACTTTAAATCGCAATCAACTTTTACTGATGATAATGAGGGTTCACTGCAGGGTGCAACAAACCTCGTTGCTTTTATGGACGGATCACTTATAGTATTGTAAAAGGCACAGTCATAAACTTAGAATATCTTTAGCCGAACTTTACGCATAATTAGATAAAATAGGAACGGAACGCACAGTCGGGGCGCTGTTCATATTTAATATTAAAAAAAAAAACTAAACACCGTATTGAAATTCTGATTCTTTTATCGTCTTTGGCAAAACCATTCACACAGTCTCATATAAATTAAGCATTAAAAATATAATTTTTAGGTAGATGGATCGTTGTGCGAAGCGAGTAACTTTTGCACGTGAGAGATACGGAGCTTCGGTGAGCTCGACGCAGTGACGTCACAAGCAATTCTAAATGTCTTATAATATCTCCTAAAACAATTTTTTTTACATTGGAGTTTTACCAAATAGTTTTTAATCGTTCTGACAATAATTTAACATTAAATAATAATTTTAAAAAAAAGTTTTTTGTGTAATGTGCGTGCTCCTTTAAAAACATTTTACTTTCCTCGCTATTATTGAGCCTATTCACGTCACAATTTCGCATTTAATCAAACCATGTTTTCAGGAGTCGCCCGGCCGAAAGGAAGAAGGGGCCACACCGCCTTAGTCCAGAAGGGCACGATGCTTATTTATGGCGGCTATCAAGATTTACGCGGTTCGTGCTCGGAACTCTGGGCCTACCATTTCGGTAACGCAACCCATTATTCAAACCCCACCGCAACTACAATATTTATTTCAGAAACGGAATCCTGGCACCTCCTATCGAGTCCACCTGCGAAAGGGGGAAACGTCGATACTTGCCCCCCCGCACGCCACAAGCATTCCGCCATATTACACGACGATTCGATGTGGATTTACGGGGGAATGACCGATCTGCAGGAAAGGTCCGATTTATGGAAATGGGACACCGTGGCGAGCACTTGGACGAACGTAAAGACGAAGCTAAACCCTGGCCCGCTCCACAGCCACGCGATCTGTCGATTACCGTCGTCCATGATTATTTTCGGAGGGGAACGCGACGGCCATCCGACCAACGACTTGTGGAGGTTCAGCTTCACCACCGAACTTTGGGAGAAGGTCACAATCGTGGGGCAAAAGCCCCAGCCCAGGGCCGAAAGCATAGCTTTGGCGGTGTCTGAACTAGTTTTGAACGACACTTCGGCCAACTCGCTCGAGAATAAGACCAACAGGACGCGAGCTAGGACTTGCAATTCCGCGGATCGCGGCGGTCGCCATCCGTCTTGCCTACCAAACAACCGGGTGTCTCCGTACGAACAGACTTTCGTGTTCAAACCGTCCCAATCCAATTACACGGACGGCAGCGACTTAGCTCAACAATACTCAGAAAACGTTTCTTCCCAAAACAATAGGAATAGTTTCCTTCAGGAGATAACCAAACTGTCTCATCTTAATATAGCCAGATTGAATAATAAATGCACTTACACTGTCCTCACTGGATGTAATACCGACAGCACCGAAAGCTTGTTGAGGCAACATGCCTCACCGACCAGTTTCGAACATGAGGACGATTTGGAGATTTCAACTCCTTCCAGAGGAACGATGGTCAAGTCAAAATCGGCGTTTGTAATAAAAAAACGATTTGATACGTCACCAACGTGTCCTGACAACGTCCAAAAAAGTAGGAAACGGGTTGAGTTCGATCCGAGCGTGAAACTACCCAGGGAACCAATTTCGGTGCCGAATTTTAGCATTTTAACCCTTCCAACTCCAGCGTTAACACCGGTAGAAGCAGCTAGGCTAGTGTTTTTAGACACCGACGAAGAAAACGACGATGACAATGGTGTATTCATCCCACCCATTTTAAACAACGTGACCAATGTCAAGCCAACCCAAGAATGTAATTTGTACGAAAACTTCAAACCGATGCAACGAGGAGAAAGCTATAGTTCCCATTTGGGGTACGCTGACAATCCCCTTTACCAACACATAGTCAACTCGAATTATATAAATATAAATTACGCTGACGTACCTGAAACCTCGGACGAAAACGTCTCATCAACTTCCGATTACGCGAGCATTGAAACGGTAAATCGCCTGTCATCCTCGAGCAACTGCAGCGATAAATTCACCCCCCAGGAAGATTGCAAAGTTAAATTGAAGGTTCGATCTGAAGGGCCTTTTGGCTTTTGCAACCCAAACTACTTAGGACCTGATATTAACGCCATCCTAACTGACGATGGTGCGGCCAAAAAACAGTTTGCTAAAGTGATCAATACTCCAGATAGTGTTTTGGAAGATTTTAAGAACTTGAAGAAGGACATAGAAGAAGATATCTTGGAGCTACAAAACTACAACGGAGTCATCAATAAGAACACAGCGGTGGTCTATCATAATTGCAAAAGGAACGTTCCTCCAAAATGTTTGGAACTGGAAAATGGTTCCCGTTCGAAGGAGATCAAGACGAGGGCGAGCAGCGCCAGCAGGGTCGAAAAGAAGCTGAACAGGGATAAGCTAGATTTTGAGATGACCTCACCTTTGGACCCTTACGTCCCCATGTATGTGTTTGTAATCGGTGGTAAAGAACAAGGACAAGTCACGGTTTTTAAAAGGCCTTTATCCATTTGGAAACTCAAACTTTTTTAAATGAATCCGTCTGAAGTTCAAACAAGTTACAATTTCGAGTGCCAAAAATTTATATTTCTAGTTCTGATCAGATTAGGACGATATTTAGGTATAGTTCCCAAAAAAAGCCTTTCGAACCAATATTTCCGCTTAGATTATTGTCTCAAGTAATGTATTCGATTTGTGCATGTGTTTGGATGTTGGTTTTATTTGTTTTATCAAATTGTTAAAAGCAACGTCCAAAATGTTCGTTTTCTAATGTGTTGACGTACAAATTTGTTGTAAGTTTTTCGTTTAACGTAAGTCTTAAGGTTAGTGAATTGTTTTAAGTTTGTGTTTCTTAATTTTCTATTTTTGGTACTTAACAAAGTATTCTTCATTATTTATGTGTTTTTCTTTTACCGAAACCACAATTTTAAACGATTCTTGTGTGTTAATTTGGTTGTAAGTTGACATGCTGTAACCCAATCGAGTTTAGGTTCCCTTAAACGCAGTTCTTGTGGCCTTGAATAAATTTAAAAAACGCCCAAATAAATTGTGAATATTTAAAAAATATTGTATTAAACAATATACAGTAAAACCTATTAAAATGAGCATCAGGAGAATATTAATAGGAGATAGGAGATACAGTTATTGCGACCAACCTGTAACAATTTTTTGCGGCAACTATTACCTGATAAAGTGACCAAATTTGGTTCATCTAATTAAAAAAATAAAATATAAACTTCTGAAATACAATTGACTAAACTGAATTACAATCTGAGCTTTCTGAATTACAATCGAGGTTTTCTTACATACAATTAACTAAGCAGAAATTCAATTTGTCCTTTCTGAACTACAACTGACATTTTCTAAAAGACAATAAATTGACTAATCTGACTTACAGTTTAAGCTTTCTGAACCACAATTGACATTTTCTGAATGCAATTGACTAATCTGAATTACACATGCTTTCTGAATTACAGTTGACGTTTTCTGAAATATAATTGACTTATCTGAGTAACAATTTATGCTTTCTGAATTGACGTTTTCTGAAATAAATTAAATTGAAGTATGTTTATAAATACCATCCTCACATCTTGCGACTGAATTGAGGTTTTCTTATCTAAATTGTTAAAATTGATGCTTCAACACGACATGCCTTTTAATTTTATTGAAATTTGAGAAATCTTGACTGATAACCGGATTAATCCAGTTATCCTTAAAAAAAATCCGTTGGCCAATTTGTAAGTGGAATTAGGGGCCTTTAAATCGTCAGACCACTTGCCGGTTGTCAGCAACCGATTATAATTACAAACTTCCGAAAAAACACCGCATAAATCACACCCGGAAACGAAACAACAAAAATTCAAAACCCATCATTCAATCAACAAATTTGGACAAAATTTCAAGTTCGTGGTTTGAATGTTAAGATCAACAGATGCGACCTGAATAGCAGCACTGAGGCCTGCGGTCACAACATCAACACGATTTCGCCGCAACTTTCCATGTAACCGAAACTTAATCGTGATACCTCATTCTTCTAAATCGAATCTAACAACCTCTCGTTTGAAACAATCGGCAGAATAAAACGGAAAGAGTCCAAACAAATTTCGATTTAGGACAGTGAAAACAGTGAGTTAGATTTTACAGATGTAAAATCGACAAATCAACTTCCTTTTGTTCTTAGGAAATTAATTAAGGTATAAGTAGGGATGACTTACATCGCATGGAACAATTCCTTTTGGGAGGCATCGACGCGTGTAATTTATGTTTACGTGGAAAGTGCGTAAGGATCAAAATAAACCAAGTCGGAAAAATTTCGAAAATTGTCACAATGGCCCAATTTGATCGCACCTGTTATTATCGTACTTTCATTGTTTGTGTAATAAATCTTCGATAAATTTAATTCAATGGCATTATAAATGATATACTTTTCGGTTAATTACGACGTGATTGTTTTAGATACGGTGCGTTTAGTTCCAGTACATGAAATATTTATGTCTTCAACTCAGTAAATGCTAATCGCCCAACCTATATCCTTTACACTTTTTCGAGTTACTGTAATTGTCTTCAATTGAATGTTTTTTTTAAAATATTATTATTATTGATGCATTGGATTTGTGAGATAATGTTCTTAAAATAGCGATTTTTTTATTTAAATTTTTTCTTAAACAATAATTTTTCTTTATGAAAAGCCCATCAATTAATCAAGTAAAAAAGATCTTCCTAGCAGTCTCACTGTTGGACCATAAGTTCTTAAAATAGCTACTTTGGCTGCTCTTAAAAATAACTATACAGGTAGCCCTCGATTTACGCCGGCTCAATTTACGCCGATTCAAAATAACGCCGCTGAGGAATTCACTGTTTCGCCGTGTACATAATTGGGTGATTCACCGATTCTTCCTATGTTAGACTGATTTTCGTTTCAGTGTTGAGCCGCGACGTTGTGAATTCTTTTTTCCAAAAAATGTAAGAGATCCGAAACTTTGAAATTTTATTTGTTTTTGTTAATATTTTTAATAAAAACATTTCACTTCATATTATCTTAAAATACATGTTAAAAATTAAATTTATAATACACCTATCCCC
Source organism: Dascillus cervinus (assembly GCA_949768715.1). Taxonomy (NCBI): domain Eukaryota; kingdom Metazoa; phylum Arthropoda; class Insecta; order Coleoptera; family Dascillidae; genus Dascillus; species Dascillus cervinus. Next base: position 30,028,014 of record OX458319.1, on the reverse strand, counting down.
CGATTTACACGGTACTTTTTTATACGATTTCGCTTTTACACGGTTTTTAAAATAACGAATTCAAAATAAACTGGTAAAAATGAATATTTCAGATGAGTGCATATTTTTACAATCATTTTTAAACTCCGTTCACTTGGTTATACATATTGGTGATTCCCCGTTTTGTATGTACAATAAAACTTCCTACGTATTCACGTAAATTACTGCAGTAAATTTGTGCCAGTAGAAAAGTGTACATCATTGTGTCTTTACTAATCAGAATTTTTTAAACTTCATATTTACTGGTTAGCGACAAATAATAATTTTTTGTAGCATTTTTACAATTTTTTTTGGCAATAAAATTTTAAACCATAGCAGTTTTTAATGGAGCATGAAGAGACCTTTCAAATGAGGTATCACATCCTATCCTATTTAAAAATTTGGGGGTTGAAACTGTCACTCGAAGGGAGTTGAGGTTAGGGATGAAATTTTTACTTTGCAGGATATCATGTCATAAACGGGATTTTTTATAAATATGCACAATAATTGAGATACTGAATTTATTCCATTTGACTGGTTCGCACTGTATATTTGTTATTTTATGAATAAACTGTTATTTTAATTTTTCAAAATCTCTTATTAAAAAAATTAGGTTAAATAAATTATGTTGTTTTCGATTTACACGGTTTTGCCTATAAAAAACCAATCTTCGTGTAAATCGGGGGATAGGTGTATATGTAGTTTGCATTATATTGTATTAATACATAAAATGATTTGCTTCTTTTTCACTTATGTAGAATCTAAGCCTATATATCACTGTAAATATGTTTTTTTTACGCCGATTCGATTTGCGCCGGCTTTTGCAAGAATGCAACTGCGGCGTAAACCGAGGGCTACCTGTATTCTTTAGTCAAAATTCCTATTAATTGTTGATGATGAAGCAGCTGAACACTTCCCAGTCGCTGTTTTAAAAACCCAAATTTCTTTCAAATAAAGATTTTTGAAATTAACTCAAAAACGCCCGAGTAAAATTCAGTTGTGGCCAAAGTAGGCGAATAACTGTCTTATATGAGAAGTATTTGGGGCGCACTAGAAATTTTATTGCCCAGAAGCTCGCGTGTTCTAATTTTTCGAAGGTTTTGCAAATTAATCGAATTCATTTTAATTAAACTTGTTTTTTTGGTCCAGTTCGCACAGCGCGAAAAAAAAAACGTTTGTCGTCCGTTTGGCGTTATTTATTGGTGAGTGCGTGTTCGTAACGGCGCGTAATTATGCGGTGTGGCCGGCGTTCCTGGTTCGTTACCAAAAATTCGCGTATCTGGGCCACGCAAACGCAAACCACCATATCAAAAATGACCTAGTAGGCATAAAAGAATCACCTAAAACTCTTAATTGCGATGCACCTTAAGTCGTGTGTAAGTCTTTATCTTGGCCGTTACCGTGGCTACGCTTCGCAGTGCATGGATAACCGTATATAATCTAATGGTCTTCATAAATATCTCGAGTCTATTGTTCAGCCACACGCCGGCATGATGTGGACTAAACCGAAACTCTGCTTCTTCACGTTAATTTTGGCCATCACGTTCCACCATGGCTTCGCCCAAGACCTGCAGGTGTTCAAGCGAATTCGCGAGTGTCTCGGTCGTGATTACGCCATGGTCTGCCTGAAGGAAGAGGCCCTGGAGATTTTAAACAGGACAGTTCGGAGCGACAGACCCATCAACGTGTACGACTACCTGGACATAGTCAAGGATTCAAACTTCATCTCCAATCGCGTCGAGGAAGATCTGCCGAAAGACGTGAATCAAAGAAGTGCCAGGCTAAACGACTTATTGTACGACAAAGTTGAGGAGCTGTTCCAATCCAGATCGGTGAAATTGAACCTCGCCAGCGCGTTCGAAGGTAACCAATATTAATTCCACGAATGGATTTATTAAATTTTTTTGATAGGTCGCGGGAAAAAGGGAAAAAAAGGTATGGGAGGGATGCTGATGATGGGCGGATTGGCGATGGCCGGAATGATGGCTCAGCTCTTCATGGGGAAGATCGCTCTGCTCGCCGGGGCCGCTCTTATGATCGCGAAGATTGCTCTAATGTTGTCGGCGATAACAGGGTTAAAAAAACTGGCCGGAGGAGGGGGCGAAAAACAGCATGTTGTTTACACCACGAGCGGCGATAGCGGTCACAGTCACGGTGGTGGAGGTGGTTGGTACAGAAGTCTGAATACCGCAGATGGCAATCAGGAACTGGCGTACAAAGCGCACGTTCCTAACGACATGTATTAATTAATCTTAGCTTATTTATTAATTATTTATGGATTTATTTAAATAAAGATTTTGCAACGTTTGTACAATTCGTTTTAGTCCCGGGCCGGATGTGTGCATTAACACACTTGCTGCCCAGGTAGGTATTAATCTACCGTTGTGCTTAATTGTAATTAAATGTACCGACAAATTGTAATGCCGTTACCTTAACAACAGCAGATTACGTTCGAAAAAAAAACGAGGCTGGGGAAAGTTTCGTGCGATATCCATCGATGAGGAATGAGCGAGAGGTCCTTATTGAGGTAATAAACGGTAGCCAGTTTAATTGGTTACGGTTTTACTTTATGGGGTTTTAATGGTATTATTGCTTCTTTGCATGTTTATGTGCAATTAAGCGCATTCTAGTAGTCGTTTTATCTACTGAAGTACCTAAATAAATTTGTTTTAATTATTGCATTGTCTGTATTTTATTTTAAGTTGCATTAACCTCTACATCTGTTAGGTTTAAGAGATCCACTTGTAATTTATATTAAATTATTTTTGATTTAATTTGGTTAAAAATAAATACAAATTAGTACTAATAAATTGCATATCTGTATATTTTAATTTTGATCCAAGTATAGAAAGACTTATTATTACTCATTATTAATTGTTGGCTAATTTCAGGCAGCGTTGCCAATAGTAATTATAATTGAAAAGTTTCAGAAAACAATTCCAAAAGCGCAAACACACTTCAAAAATGCATTAATCCTTGATAATACAGATTATACCACTCAAAGTGCTATTTTTCCCTATCCTAGCGAGCGCTTAATAAATGATAATCAGCACTGGAGAAAGATTAATAAGTGATAATCCCACGTGCTGCTCCGCAAATCTAGTGTGCCATATTGAGTAGAATGTGATTAATAAGTGATTATTTCCTTCATGCACGTAAAACGTCACAGTCACCATGGTTTTCCTCAGTTTTATAGCGATTAAATTAACGTGTCAAAATTTACCCGATTAAATTTCTGGATTTTTTTTGCAATCATTATCAAAGATTCCTCGACAAGTAAATAAATAATTCGTTGTAAAATCTATTTATTCAAATTAATAATCAGGAAATAATCATGCCGAATACCCCGCGTGCATGAAAATAGCCTGATTAAATTTTTACGTTTTTGTCGCAACGTTTTGCCATAAAGAAATATTTCTCGTAAATTTTTCACCCAAAATCCCTCGTGCTGCGCACTCGAGATTTTGTTACGTGGCAAATTTGCTCGACATATTTCTGGGCAAAACATTTTGACAGAAACGTCAAAATTTAAAAGGCTATTTTGATGCACTTGTGATATTACTGTTGACTATTTCCTTCATGAACATAAAAAGTCCCAGTCACCTTGGTTTTCCTCAGTTTTATAGCGATTAAATTTTGACGTTTCAAACGTGTCAAAATTTACCAGATTAAATTTTGACGTTTAATAGCTTCTGGATTTTTTTTGCAATCATTATCGAAGATTCTTCGACAAGCAAATAAATAATTCGTTGTAAAATCTATTTATTCAGATTAATAATCAGGAAATAATCATGTCGAATACCCCGCGTCCATGAAAATAGCTTGATTAAATTTTTACGTTTTTGTCGCAACGTTTTGCCATAAAGAAATATTTCTCGTAAATTTTTCACCCAAAATCCCTCGTGCTGCGCACTCGAGATTTTGTTACGTGGCAAATTTGCTCGACATATTTCTGGGCAAAACATTTTGACAGAAACGTCAAAATTTAATCGGCTATTTTGATGCACTTGTGATATTACTGTTGATTATTTCCTTCATGCACATAAAAAGTCCCAGTCACCATGGTTTTCCTCAGTTCTATAGCGATTAAATTTTGACGTTTCAAACGTGTCAAAATTTACCAGATTAAATTCTGACGTTTAATAGCTTCTGGATTTTTTTTGCAATCATTATCAAAGATTCCTCGACAAGTAAATAAATAATTCGTTGTAAAATCTATTTATTCAAATTAATAATCAGGAAATAATCATGCCAAATACCCCGCGTGCATGAAAATAGCCTGATTAAATTTTTACGTTTTTGTCGCAACGTTTTGCCATAAAGAAATATTTCTCGTAAATTTTTCACCCAAAATCCCTCGTGCTGCGCACTCGAGATTTTGTTACGTGGCACATTTGCTCGACATATTTCTGGGCAAAACATTTTGACAGAAACGTCAAAATTTAAAAGGCTATTTTGATGCACTTGTGATATTACTGTTGACTATTTCCTTCATGAACATAAAAAGTCCCAGTCACCTTGGTTTTCCTCAGTTTTATAGCGATTAAATTTTGACGTTTCAAACGTGTCAAAATTTACCAGATTAAATTTTGACGTTTAATAGCTTCTGGATTTTTTTTGCAATCATTATCGAAGATTCTTCGACAAGCAAATAAATAATTCGTTGTAAAATCTATTTATTCAGATTAATAATCAGGAAATAATCATGTCGAATACCCCGCGTCCATGAAAATAGCCTGATTAAATTTTTACGTTTTTGTCGCAACGTTTTGCCATAAAGAAATATTTCTCGTAAATTTTCCACCCAAAATCCCTCGTGCTGCGCACTCGAGATTTTGTTACGTGGCAAATTTGCTCGACATATTTCTAGGCAAAACATTTTGACAGAAACGTCAAAATTTAATCAGCTATTTTGATGCACTTGTGATATTACTGTTGATAATTCCGCGTGCTGCTTCGCAAATCTAGTGTACCATGCTGTCAACTGAAGTGTCACAGTTACAAAAAATGGCGCGTTTCGGTGATTTTTCGTTAAACAATATTGATGAAAAGATACAAAATCATAAACCGTGTAACACTGTAAAGTCTCACAAATATATTTGGGCCCAATTTACCGAGTTTTGCGACTCTCGGAATTACATTTTGTTCAAAAAAGTATTAATTTGTCCATTCGTGATAATCACTAGTAATACTACTAGAGGTTAAATTATTTCCGGAAATTTTGTTGTCAAAAATTAATTTCACGACTCGATTTCACTTGTATTATATATGATAATCCCAGCGTTTACACTTACCCCACCAAAATGGGGTAAATATAAATGAAGATCTTATATTGATTTCCATTTGAGTTGGTACTTCGAATTATGTTAACTTCTTCATTTTTTAATGAAAATAATTCATTTTTGCAGTTTAAACAGGAAATTGATAGTTGCAGAATTTTTTTTTATATTTCACTAACTGAACCTGGAAACGCATACTCAATTAACTTATTTTTTTCAGCCACAGTTGGCACGGGTAAATCAATTTGAATCAATTCAAATTATTTGATTTTCCTGAAATTTAAATGTCAAACTTTTTGTATTCTAAAACAGTCAAGTCACCAATTTCTTCGTCGGATTATATATATTTCTAATGAATAATTTTTCTTTTACCAATTAAAAAATCTATTGGAAAAAATGAGCCAATTTTAAATATTTATTAATTTGGACGTTTTTAAAATAACGTTCCAGAAAATAATTTATAAAATGGTGAAGATAGGAATAGACTTTACTTCAACAACGGATCATAAAACGTTCTTTTGTGTAAATGCGCGGCTGTGAAATAGCCGGAGGCACTTTAAATATTTATTCGGCCGTTTTTAAGTCACCCTTTACACTGACCCCACTCCATCCTGTTATTATAAGTGCACCTGAACCATTTTCAGAATATTTTAAACTAAAAAAATATTTGACCTACTAAAATCATCATCTTTTGTAAATACCATCGAGGTTAAAATCAGTTCCTAATTAATTATTAAGAATAGTTATCAATGAAAACGCGGCGATAAGAAATGAGTTAAACACTGCTTCGAGTGTTTAATGACAATGAAACAGTACTTAATGCGCACCTGCAATCTTCACTTGTAGCACGAAGATGCTCGCACTAGGTCGTAGTTTTCTCACAGTCTTCTGCATAACTTTCACTCGGATATGGCACAATTGCTTACACTCTCAGCCTATTTTTACCAACTGTTTGCCGCACATGTGCCGCATTATCTCGAGAAAAAACCTAATCATCGACTTTCGCCGACGACGGGTGCTAATAGGCAAATAATGCAAGTAAAATAATTTATTCTCAACTACAATAAATACAATAATTCAAGCGACTTAAAATTACGTCTTCCCCTGAAGATATCCGTTATACGCCAATTCTTGGGCGAAATCGTTGTTGGAGGTCCTTCGGTAATGAGGTTCCTCGGGCTCTTCTTCGTAGTGACTGTTGGTGTAAGCGTGGGTCTGCGCGTGCACTGGATGCTTAACGATTTCAATGTTGGTTTTCTGGGGGTTGCCACTACTAATCAATTTTTTCAACCCCAAAATCGCAGTCAAGCTCAACGCAATTTTCCCAACTAAAATCGCAGTAATCGCCATCAACGAAATACTCCCGTAAGACATAGCCAGGAAAACACCCTTAATCGCCAGAGCCGCCGCAATCAACCCCATCTGCTTGTTATCCTTCTTCTTCCTACTCTCCTCAATCAATTTCGGAAAGTTAACCTGCACCCGATGGGTCCTCAAAAAAAGGTCGAACGTGTTCAGAATCAAATCGTCCAATTTCCTCGAATCCATTTTCTCCAGTGCATTTTCTTTCAACGAAAACGGCGTTACGAAAGTCCTTTCAGACTCGTGGGTTCCTTCTAGGGTGACGCCACTAAATAAGTTGATGGAGTTCGATTGGACGGCTCGTTCTGCGACTTTGAGAACTTGCACCTTGAAGCATTTCCAATAATCTTCTTTATTGTCGCAAAGGTGGAACATTTTCTTCAGCACATTGTATTCTGGGTTGGTTTGTGCCGCGCACAAATAACCACCGCACAGGAGCAAAACCACGCAGAAGTTCATCGTTGGGTGTTGCAATTATGACTATGGTCAAGAGGACGGGAACTTGCAATTTATCCGATAGTTAACGTTATAGAGCATATAGTCAAGGATGTTGAAGAAATTTCTTCCAACGCCCGTTAAGATTAGCTGCATAAGAGCCAACATTATCGATTATAACGCCATGGTCAAATTGTTATATAGGTGGGTTTGCTAGACATGCAAGTCTCTAAGTGCACGCAATTCAAATGGACGTGCAAAATGTTTAATTGCAGGCGAGGTACGAAGAACACGTGTTGTTTCCGGAACTAATGCTAATGCAGGATAAAACAAACATTTGATGTGTGACAGTAATTAGTGCATGGCAATTTTTGCCTTCTTATCAGACAAAACAATTTGAAAGTATAAGAAGATTTTTTGTTGGATGTGAAAGTATGGACATAAAGTACACTAATAAAGAAGAAAAAAATTGGAAATTATATAACACACATGTCAGTTATGCTTGGTAATGAAATAAAAAGGTTCAAATTAATTAATTTCGGCAAGGTAAAATAAAAAACTTAAGTGGACAAGAGATTGTATTACAAATTTAGTTAACTATTTGTAATTAAATCATTTAGAGTTATAATTATGTTAATTAGTTGCGTTGAGATGTGGCTTTTGATTATTTTGCGTTTTATGTAATATTTATGTCGGATTAACTAGACCGTAGTTATGGCAGACGCACGTGCCACGTTCCAAATTCTACCGAGTAAAGCATTTCCGTTGTAATGAGATCTGATATTGTTAACATGAGATCAAACCTAATTCACATAAGAAAAATTATACTTCTCAGAATTTTCAATGGGATATCGTGCCAGTTAAAAACGAATCAGAACTTTAATGAGACGAAAAGATAAAAAAACTTATTAAAAAAGTGATACTAATATCTCTGGTAGAAATAATAAAATTAGCAACTGATGGGGTGGTAACTTTGAAGATCGATTTTAAATTTCTGGATCTTTATAATCGTACCAAAATTGAGTGAATGGTTTATAAGGCCTTAATTTATTATAATTTAAAATTACAAGTCGATATTGCGATTGGATCATATTTTAAAAAAATATTTTTGAGATACAGGTATCCCTCGATTTACGCCGACTCAATTTACGCCGATTCACAATAACGCCGCTGTGGAATTCACTGTTTCGCCATGTACATAATTGGGTAATTCACCGATTCTTCCTATGTTAGACTGATTTTCGTTTCAGTGTTGAGCCGCGACGTTGTGAATTCTTTTTTCCAAAAAATGTAAGAGATTTTGAAATTTCATTTGCCTTTCTTAATATTTTTTAATAAAAACATTTCACTTCATTTTATCTTAAAATACATTTTAAAAATTAAATTTATAATACACCTATCCCCCGATTTACACAATAATTTTTTACACGATTTCGCTTTTACACGGTTTTTAAAATAACGAATTCAAAATAAAATGGTAAAAATGAATATTTCAGATGAGTACATTTTTCTACAATCATTTTTAAACTCCGTTCACTTGGTTATACATATTGGTGATTCCCCGTTTTGTATGCACAATAAAACTTCCTACGTATTCACGTAAATTACTGCAGTAACTTTGTACCAGTAGAAAAGTGTACATCATTATGTTTTTACTAATCAGAATTTGTTTAACTTCATATTTAGTGGTTAGCGATAAACAATTATTTTTTGTAGCATTTTTACAATTTTTTTCGCAATAAAATTTTAAACCATAACAGTTTTTAATAGAGCATAAAGAGACCTTTCAAATGAGGTATCACAAGCCCATACTTCTTATTTAAAAATTTGGGGGTTAAAATTGTCACTCGAAGGGAGTTGAGGTTAGGGATAAAATTTTTACTTTGCAGGATATCATGTCATAAACGGGATTTTTTATAAATATGGACAATAATTGAGATACTGAATTTATTCCATTTGACTGGTTCGCACTGTATATTTGTTATTTTATGAATGAACTGTTATTTTAATTTTTCAAAATATCTTATTTAAAAAAATTACGTTAAATAAATGACGTTGTTTTCGATTAACACGGTTTTGCTTATAAAAAAACAATCTTCCGTGTAAATCGGGGGATAGGTGTATATGTAGTTTGCATTATATTGTATTAATAAATAAAATGATTTGCTTCTTTTTCACTTATGTAAAACCTAACCCTATACATCACTGTAAATATGGGTTCTTTTTACGCTGATTCGATTTGCGCCGGCTTTTGTAAGAACGGAACTGCGGCGTAAACCGAGGGCTACCTGTAATACCTGAAATTTTAAATTAAAATTATTTTATCACAGAGAAATCCTAAAAGATAAATTTATTTCATTACACCAACCAAATTATAATTTCCTAAAAACTTAACAACCGTTTTTATGCGTTTCAGTCGCCGGTTTTCGAAACTTTCAAACACAAAATTTCGCCCCAATAAAAATAACCGCCAACCTTATCGCCCAGACGACAATTAAATACAAAAAATAATCGAGACAAGTATAAAAATACACTTCACACGTCGAAGCCAAATATTTGCAGACGAATTGTGCTCATTTTTCGTTCGGACCCGCACTCAAAAGTGTGTTATTAAAAATCTGCGAGGACGGCATCTGTGTCTAAAATGCCGCAAAGAGAAAATTAAATTAATGCCTTTTAAGCGACGATTTCCATTCATTAAATCTGCATTAAATTTAGGTTAGTGCATTACACAAAATTTACTTTTACTACGACCGGGCAATTGATACTCTTTTATGGTCAATGAAAACCGAATCGATTTTTTTGCGCCATTGAAACTTTCAATTTTTGGAATCTTTGAGGTTCGAATTCTTTTTTTCCGGATGAAATAATAACAGGTTTTCAATCTTGACATTGGCAATGCCTGGCGAGGTCAAACCATGAATAATTCAGCGGCATTAGCACGGGTTTTTGAGAAGAAGAATAAACTTCATCTCGATGACCCAGTTGAAAGAATTCATAGTTTCAAAGCACCTGATTAAAACAATCGCGTTTTTGGATTGAAAGTTCCCGACTTTCCGAGAAGTGCATGCGATGAAAATCAGAGCAGGTAAAGTATGCAAATTCTTAACAGCGTTTCCCTTCGCCAATTATCGGCGGAAACAACCTTTAACGAAGACACTTTCTTTGCTAATTTTTCTAATTAACAACTTTGCGATAGAAGAGAAGATTTTGGCGATTTTTAAAAATTGGGACAATTGCGCAATAAATCTAATTTCAATTTCAAATTTCAATTTGGATCAGATTCACTGTCTGAGATGATTAGGACGCGCCGCTCGACCGTGAAGCCACAAGTGGCCTCTGGGAACGTTCGCACAGTTTCCGATTGAGGAAAAAAAATTCTCAACAGCGTTGTAAAGCAGGTGATGCGAGCATTACTGGGAATGATCGTCCAATCGTGCGGCCAGATATCGTTTGTGGGTCAAACGCGGCCAATAGCACTTCTGGGGTAGTCGGCAAATGTGTCAATGAAGACGGGTGTGGGCGATTACGCGTCTCTCTCTATGGGAACCTCTTAGGAGGTCACGGTACGGAAAGGTCACCGGGTCCTGGAGATGAAGTATAAAGCCGCTACCGTGATTAGGTTGGGGATCAGTTGATAGCGAACAGTGCAGTGCGATGGCGGTGCGGTTAGTGGTAGTGTTGGCTTTTGCCGTTTCGGCCCTTGCTTTGGATACAACCTTCGACAATGCGGGAGTACGTGTGGCGCTCAAGGTTTACGAGGAGTGCAGCAAATCCGACGGATTTTCGCCCTGCCTGAAGAAGAAGGCCTACACCTTTTTGGACCGATTGGGCCGCATGGACAAACTGGCTCTCACCGAAGGGATCGTAATAGTTCGGGCGGTCGATGCTCCGGCTGAAGCCCCAACTCCAGTCGTGACCGAAGAGCAATTGGAAAAAAATCTTCCACGTTCTCTTGACGATCGAGATTCCACCTTAAACACCATGCTTTTGGACAAGGTCACCTCGCTGGTGGGAAGTCGAACCGTCCAAATCACCATGCCCAAATTGAGCTTCGAAGACTTTGGCTTGGAAGAAGGTAATTTAACTCTTTTGACACTTAGGGTAAACTAATTTGATTGGTAATTTTCAGGACGTGGAAAGAAAAATAAAGGAATGGGGATGATGGGAGGAATGATGATGGGGATGGCCGCGAAAATGGCCGCTTTAATTCCAGTGGCCATCGCCGGGTTGTTCTTGTTGGCCGGCAAGGCCCTCATCACCGCCAAAATCGCCTTGTTACTTTCGGGCATAATCGCAATTAAGAAACTGCTCGCGGCCAAAGGAGGCGGTGGCGGCGGCGGTGGTCACGGTGGTTGGTCCGGTGGCGGCGGCGGCGGCGGTCACGGCGGCGGCTGGCAATCGAGCGGAGGCGGATGGGACAAGAGGTCGCTGAACGAGCCCCAGCAGTTAGCTTACAAGGCGCACACTCCCCAGTAAATCGTACCTGAAGTAATTGCAGAAACTATCCTCTTCGACTTCGCGCAGTAATCTTCCTCGTGTTCGTAACTTATAAAAGACATTTAAAAGACAAAGTCTTGTGAGATAGTGGTCAATTATTTATCGCGATATTTATACATAATTTGTAGGTATTTATTGTTTTTTTTTTTGTATGTTTTATGCTGTAAATCTGCTAAATTTACCAAGCAGTATTTTGTTAAGTTGAAAATAAATGCAAATATTTTCCTGTTAATTTGTTCCGATTTGTTTTACCTCAAATTTTGGGAGAAAAAATTCTTCAAAAAACCAGTAAGTTTGTAGTCTTCAAGAGAAAGTTGACGAGGGCGGTTTTCACAAGAAAAAATAAGTTGGTTAAGTATCGATCGATGGTTCACTAACCCTGTTAGGAAACTTGAATGAACCATGTGTGCAGCGTAAAGAATGACATACTGCACGGAATGGAGCCAAGCAAGTGGCAGGAAAAGTTGCATTTCACAGAACTGTAAACCACACACGGCGAGCTACATTTAAAACACCGAATATAATAACTTTCTTCCGTAATTCTATTTTCGCAGTTAAAAGCTCGTGACATGTTATCTTGATTTAACTGCACCTGTTGTCTGGTTACTATATGGTTGTGAGTGCCGCTTTTAAAATGTTTAATCACCATAACTTTAATAACTTTATACAATCTTTAAGCGCCATGAAAACAAGCACTTTTTCTTTTAATCAAACATCTTTCAACAATAACTGTTTTAAGATACAGAAAGTTTGACAGGTTTTACACTGAATTTAAAGTTCAAAAAAATCACAGCATCCACATCATTTGAAATGATTCAAGCTGTTTTACCCGAACCAACGATGAATAAAACAAGAGGTCCATTCCAATCAACTAAATAAATGAACGGGGTAAGTGTAAATGGGGAATTATTAACCTCTATCAAATTTCAACCACAAAATTAAAATAACGCAGTATTGATTACCATTTGCTCCACAGTTTTATATTAGATTACATTTATCCTATCTTGATGGGGTAAGTGCAAATAGGATGGGTCAATTGTAAATTGAGTTGATTTATTTCTAGAACTTTTAAATAACAATTAACTCCCGCCTTAAAAAATCTAAAATTTAAAACAAAAGTCCAGTTAAAACAATGAACAATGAACGATGAATAAAAAAAGAGGTCCATTCCATTCAACTAAATAAATAAACGGGGTAAGTGTAAATGGGCAATTATTAACCTCTATCAAATTTCAACCACATAATTAAAATAAGACAGTATTGATTACCATTTGCTCCACAGTTTTATATTAGATTACATTTATCATATCTTGATGGGGTAAGTGCAAATAGGATGAGTCAATTGCAAATTCAGTTGATTTATTTCTAGAACTTTTAAATAACAATTAACTCCCGCCTTAAAAATCTAAAATTTAAAACAAAAGTCCAGTTAAAACAATGAACAATCAACGATGAATAAAAAAAGAGGTCCATTCCATTCAACTAAATAAATAAACGGGGTAAGTGTAAATGGGCAATTATTAACCTCTATCAAATTTCAACCACATAATTAAAATAAGACAGTATTGATTACCATTTGCTCCACAGTTTTATATTAGATTACATTTATCATATCTTGATGGGGTAAGTGCAAATAGGATGAGTCAATTGCAAATTCAGTTGATTTATTTCTAGAACTTTTAAATAACAATTAACTCCCGCCTTAAAAATCTAAAATTTAAAACAAAAGTCCAGTTAAAACAATGAACAATCAACGATGAATAAAAAAAGAGGTCCATTCCATTCAACTAAATAAATAAACGGGGTAAGTGTAAATGGGGAATTATTAACCTCTATCAAATTTCAACCACAAAATTAAAATAAGGCAGTATTGATTACCATTTGCTCTACAGTTTTATATTAGATTACATTTATCCCATCTTTGTGGGGTAAGTGTAAATAGGATGGGTCAATTGTAAATTGAGTTGATTTATTTCTAGAACTTTTAAATAACAATTAACTCCCGCCTTAAAAAATCTAAAATTTAAAATAAACGTCCAGTTAAAATAATGAACAATGAACCATGAACCATGAATAAAAAGAGGTCCATTCATCCATAAATGAAGGGGGTAAGTGTAAACGGGGAATTATTAACCTCTAACAAATTTCAACCACATAATTAAAATAAGGCACCATTTACTCGACAGTTTTATATTAGATTACATTTATCCTATCTTGATGGGGTAAGTGTATATAGGATGGGTCAATTGTAAATTGAGTTGATTTATTTCGAAAGCTTTTAAATAACAATTAACTGACTTAAAAAATCTAAAATTTAAAACAAAAGTCCAGTTAAAACTATTAAACAAGGTTATTGACTTGATATGCGTTTGATGCCGGATTAATACGTCCACTAGTCCGCGAGCGCACGTCGGGTCCGTTAGGAACCGCCGGCCGGTAATGATATGCTTAAAACAACGACAATTTTCAGTTCCACAAAACCGTGCATAATGTCATAGTTATTTCATACTTTATTATACCATTTAAGCATAGGCGGCGCGACATTCCCGCACTACGAAATAATCCAACAACGAAATAATAACACCGGCACGGCTATGGCGTACCTGAGGTTATGTGGTTTGCACGGCGTATCAAATAATTCAAGCGGAACCCAACATAATATTTCATTAAAGCAGTCATTACACAGACACTACAGCTCAACGGGAGGAAATGAAAATCGGTACACAAATCCAGACAGTTAGTGGCACTTACCCACAACAACTACAACTGTCCCAATCGATACCAAATATGTTCAGTTAGTACATCGATAATCGCCGATAATGAATCTGTGGTATTTAGTAATTTTCGTGCCTGTGTTCATCAAAACCGTCGACTGTCAAGTCGCATGCTGCGCTAAGGACGAAGGACGATCGTCCTGGTTGGGGTCCTGGAGCATTTTTCCGACCTCGTCCGCATCTTGGTCGCTGCAGAACAGGATACCGATGACGGCACCGAGCGAAGGTATTAATTTCGATTTTATAACAATGCGCTAACGACACACCTGTGCGTCAGTAAACATTCCTGAACTTCACCTTTGTCCCACTTTAAGTGGTTTTAAGATTTTTTTCGAAACTGTTCGGTCATCGATTTACTTTAATTTAAATTATGCGCAACCTACAAATCTGCTTAGATAAAACTATTTTCGGGAAATGGTTGCGGTGCTTTTTGCGGTTTGCCCTGAGGTTGCGGAAGTGACACTCATCGGTAGTTTCTCGTGGGCAAATTATGCGAAATTGTTTATCGAGTGCGTTATGTGTATCGAAGAAAACAAAATTATTTAACGCTTGGAGGTTTCGGTTACTCGAGCGTGTCATTGGCAAATTGAAATATAATTGAATTAATTTTTTCACAAGCAAAATAGCTATTTATATAACAAGTACATAATACGGGACTTTATTGGACTAGGGCGGCTAATAAATACTTTAACAGCACTTTATAATACATGATAGTTATTTACTTTACAACTGATATTGTAACATCAGAGAATAAGTACAACGTTTTATCCAACACAATAATTCAAAACAAAATTTGTGCCTTAAAGTACATTATTTTGCTTTTACTGTAAGTAGCTATGTTTTTACAAAAATATTTAATTAATTAAATTGGGACAGAAAGCATCGTCATAGAAAAATGGGCCGCGTCGTTTTTTGGCGCGAATTAACTAATTACTAATTTTAATTGTAACACACATACAGACAATATTCACCCATAGGAAATAAATGTAATGTCCAATTTTATAAGGAATGAAAAGGCTATATTGCTTGCAGGTTCCCTTCAGCTATTCCAACCTGAACAACAGAAAAAATGTGTTTGAAAGTTTCTGTAGACTAAAACTCGACATTGTTTACTTGCGGGCGTAGCATGAAGTATTTGTTATTTTCTTGTTCGATTAAAACTTAATTTACTTCCAGATTTCGACACCGATTTGAGCAGGGGCGAGCGAGGAAAATTCAAAGTGAAAAAGAAACTGAAGAAATTCATGTTGCCACTTTTGCTGGCTTACAAACTTAAATTTTTCACTTTGATTCCGGTTCTGATCGGCGGATTGATCCTTCTTACCGGAGCGACCGGATTAGCCGGATTCTTCTTTGCACTGTTCGCAGCTGTTATGGGCTTAAGAGGAGGAGGAGGCTCAAGCTACCACTAATATACCAAATATATTTTTTTGATGCGATTATTTCAATTAGTTAACTTATTTAATTTATTTTTACAAATTAGAACAACGCTCTAAATTTAGTACAAAATAGTATCAGGAATCATAGCCATTGTAATACTTAGTCATTATTATAACTTTGTTAGTTTGTTAAAGACCGTTTTGTATCGTTAATAAAAATAGATTGTATTAAGTAATTTTATTTAATACAAATTGCTGTCATCGCCAATTAATTTTACTTTTCTCGTTTTAATGGCTTTTTAATTGATTTGCCCGTCTGAATTTCATTTCATTTTAATGTCGAATTTATTGCGATTTAGTAATAATAATAAAGATTATTAAGCAGTATTTTTGTAATTCAATGAAATAAAATCTAAAATTATTAACAATTAAAGGCTATCTGCTTCTTATTAATAAATTTTTAATAAATCAATTTAATTGCAATTTGTTTATAACGCCCTTAAGGTCCGGGAACTGCTAAGTAATACACAATTCTTCCGCTCAGGGGGCACCAATTTTGCCCTTTAAATTAAGAAAATTTTAAGCAACCATAGAGGTATCCTAACTAATAAGGTTTGAAACTTAAGTATTGAACAGAGAAAGAACAAAAAAAAGAGTTGCGCGTTTTTCATACGCTCGTAACTTGATAAATATCATTTATATTATGGTCTGCGGCGATAACGACGGTAAACTCAGTCGGAAAAAAAATTAGTCTATAATTTTTTGCTAATTCTTTGCCAATTTTGTGTTTTCATAGATGTACCTGCTATAATTAATCTCGTAACAGGCTGCAAACACATTTTCAATTATGCAAAGAGTAATATTTATCCCCATTTTTATACGCTCATAATTTGTTAAATATTATTTGTATTATTGTCTTCGGCGATAACGGCGGTAAAATCAGTCAATGCAATTGCTGCATTATTTACTGCTTTTTTTTTGTAATTTTTTGTGAATAGATGCTTCAAACAATTTTTCCTACGATGCTATTCGAAACTAATATATATTGTACAATTTAGTAGGCTCGAAAATGTTTCATATCCTTACGCGTGCGAACATGGATATTTTGCATTATCAAGTGTGTATTTTTATAAATTTTTAGAGTTTTATATCCTTACGTTTGCGAATATGGTTATATCCTAACAATTTGTACTATATCAAGTGTGCGTTTTAATACAAATTATTCTATCCATGCCGTCAATCAAGAAGGTACAGATTTGACAGGACATCTGTGAGTAAAAGAACGACTTATTTGATTAAAATCTTTTGGGAAAACAACTTTTCCCCGAAAATGTAAAATTTAGACATTTATCCAATTTGGTTTACGAAAACTATTTCTTAGGTGCTAAAGGAACATTTTTATGTAATTTGTTGACGATGTTGTGTTTGGAAAGCAATAAAAAACGCGATCAAATAAGACTGTATTTCGTACCACAACTTTTAGATTTTTTTCAAAGATATTCACCATGTTATCATAAAAAAAACATGTCATATTATACTACTATATGTTTAGTATAAGTACCCCGAAGGAATTTCTACAATATAACTTACTTCTTGAGCGATACTGTTTTTACTGGCACACTACATTTAAAAAAAATAATTGTTGCCAATTTTTTTCTTCTTAAGTTATCAACTTTCCCGCAATAAAAAATATATTTTCTTACAAGGCAATATATTCTCTATAAGTGCTGTAAAGTGTATTGCAAAATATTTCGTAACTCTAAAGATTTCAGTAAAAAACCCTCACTACTACATTTTTGCGAGAATTGCACTTTCGGAGGTTAATTTTTGAAAACTAAGCACTTCTTCGCCAAAGCAAATAAAATATCATTAGATGCGGTAACATTATGTTTACAACTGTTGCTTCACAAATTATATATTGATAAGTACTTTCTAAGCGATACTGAGTTTCTTAAAACTCTGCATTTTTTGAGGTTGGGTTCCCTAGCCTTAAAATTAAACAATTATTGCCATCTGAAGTTTCAAATAAAAATTAAAAAAGGAATTTTGTTGATTAACACAACCAATTTAAAAATACCTTCCTCATAAGTTTACTTGCTAACTTAAAACTCGAAAATTGTTCAGACAATAAAGAGCCACTCAACAGGTGCGAATAGGTAACGCCAGTAACGCTGTAATGTTGGTTTTATAACAACCAAGAATTTAGATTACACCCAGTCACCTCAAACCCACCTAAGTATAACAGTAAACCATCTCACAATAATTTCACATTCAATTTATGCTTCACATAATACAAACTGCATGCGATTTAGCGCAATCAAGGCATTAACCAACTTCGTCATGCCAGACTCGCCCAATAAAAAAATTATCAAAGGAGTTCCTCCTGCAGTTTGCAAAATGCACTCGAGCACGATTCTAATTTTAGTTTGCATCCTCTTCACCAACGCACACGCATTGCAGCAAGAAGTTTCCAAGTTTGAAGGTAATTTTCAGTTCGATTTGACGTCATTTCACTTTTTGTAATTTTAGCTCGCAAGAAGTCCTCCAAGAGCTTCATGTTATTACTAATAGGGGCCCTTTTAATCAAATCGATCGTATTTCCTCTGGCTTTCAAGGCGATGGCGGTCATGACCGGCATATCGGTGCTGTTTAGTACGATGAGTTTAATTCTGACTTCCGTTATTGGGTTTGCTCGAACTGTTAAGAGGGATTGGGCCAAATATGACCAAAACGCAAGTGGGAATTATTTTGCGCCTAAAGATTATCAAACGATCGAGAATTCGCAATTTTTGAGATAATTTCGCTAATGGGATGAATGTATTTGTTTATTCATTAGTTGGGATTGTGTGCAAACGTTTGCATTGTTTATTTACAGTAGTTTTTGTTGTAATTATTGTTTGTTTAATTCTACAAATTATTTGCTGTTCAATTTTTTGAATAAATGTAAAATAAACGTCTTATTAGATTATTTTAAAGGAGCACGATACACAAAAAAAACATGTTTTTAAATTATTATTTAATGTCACATTATCATAATCATAAAAGTCGATTTTCCTAGGTAAAATCATGCAAATTGCAGTGCACATTTTCATAAAGTGTGCTCAGGTCAATTTTTTTCCGACTTCTGTTACAATCCACATTTTCATAAAGTTTGCTCAGGTAAAATTTTTTGTGTTCAAATGATTAGAACAAGGGTTAAATCGTAAGTCGGTTTTCCTAGGTAAAACCACCCAAATTGCAGTGCGCATATTCATAAAATGTGCTCAGGTCAATTTTCTTTTCCCGACTTATGTTAGAATACACATTTTCATAAAGTTTGCTCAGGTAAAATTTTTGTTTTCAAATGCTTACAACAAGGGTTGATTAACGCTGTTAAAAAAAATTGGGAAAATTTTCTATCTTCTCATAAACAAAGCACCAAGAATATCAATTAAGGTTTTTGGTGAGTTACAATAATATTTTATTAAATGCGTGTATATTTCTTATCTATTTAATAACAACAAATTAATGATTTATTACTTTCATTAATAATAAATACGGTTTAGTAACAAATTTGAGCTTATTTTCTTGAAACTGTTCGACTGTTACACGAATGTATTTTATTCGTTATTTCTCTCGATTCACTTACTTATTTTGATTTTTGACTTCATAACACTAATTCTCAATATCAAATCTAGCATACGGACCTGATAATTTGTAGACAACCATGCAAACATCCTTGCAACATGGCCTGCAAGCGCCCGAACGTCGTGTGACATTTAATTTGCAGCAGAGTGTACGAATCATCGCGCCGCGTAATCGCATTTAATATATTTTTAAGAAAACTAGACACTATATTAAAATTTTGGTTGCACGATCGTCTTCAGTACAAAAAAACAGTCTAAATACTCGTAACAAAACACAGCTATTTTAAATTTATTTTAACTCATTAAACAACCTGAGTAGAAACAAAATACATATACCATTTTTCTTAGAATTAAGCGTACTTTAAAATTAAATGAACTAATTTTTTGTGTATTGTGCCCCTTTAAGTTAATTTAAACTACCAATTACCATTTTAGTCAAAGTAAACATCTTAAATGTTCTTCGAAGACAATACTTTCGGATGAGCACAAACCAGTAAATAATCTGGATCTTCCACACCTGTCCTTCAGTAGGTCACTAGGGGAAGGATGGGCTAATGTTAATAACCAAAACACACAAACGACACTTTTGTTCATTTTCTCGTTTAAAACTTGTGTAAACTTTCGAGGGTTGGTTACAACTATATAATCTCGATTTCAAAACTGGTCTTCAGTCCGGTTCCATTGTGTGTTGAATTAACTCAAAAAAATGAAGACCTTCAGTGTTTTAGTGGTTCTCGCCTGCCATTTGGTCGTTGTTAAAGTGGTGCGGTAATACGATTGTAACAACAAAATTTTTTAATTTCAATTTTCAGGTCCAAGCCGAAATTACAAACGAAATTAAAGTCGAGGTAATTACAAAGACAATAAAAAAGAACCTTGACAAAAATAGTTTCATTTCAGGACAAATTAAAAACGGTCGATTTGCTATCGAAATGCGCCAAGGCGGGAGGACTGACCGGAGTTGTAAATTGCGCCGCCCAAAAGGCTCTCCGGACTTTGCGGTCAATTTCGAACCACTCCTCTTTCGAAATTTTGCCCGGAATCACATTCATCAAGTACACTGTCGCCCGATTTGTCGGTGCGAATTCAATCGAAATATTTTTGCAGTGCCAATCCGGGCCAGGAGCGGAAAGGAAAAGAATTGCTGGACGAAAAGCTTCCCAGTGACCCGAAGGAGAAGACCACGAAACTGATCGAACTCTTCGTGGACGCTGCGACTGCTTTTTTGTCCGGGAAAACTTTGCAGATTAAGTTTCCCGAAATCCCGTCTCAAAATGTGATGAGGTCTTTCGATGAAGGTCGAGGGAAGGTGAAGAAGTTGATGGGGCCTCTGCTGTTTGGGTTGGGGGCCAAAATGCTCACGATTGTTCCTATAATAATGGGGGCGATTGCCATTGCTGCGGCGAAAGCTATCGTGGTTGGAAAATTGGCGTTTGTGGTTGCGGCTATTCTGTTCGTTCAATACTTCTTCAGCGGATCGTTTAGAGTAAGTGGGAGTTTTTGAGGCAATTTTTATTTTCATGAATTCTTTTCCAGAATCCGATTTCCATCGTTCCTTATTATAACAACGGTTTTGGGGGAGGTTATGGCGGGGGAGGTTATGGTGGAGGAGGTTATGGTGGAGGAGGTTATGGTGGAGGAGGTTATGGTGGATCTTACAATCCGGGATATGGAACCACCAATACTCTTGGAGGTGGGGGAGGCTCGGGACAATACCCTTATGCTCGCTCGATAGAAGATGGTGAACCTCAAAGTGAAGAAAAAAATGCTCAAGAACTTGCATACGCTCAACAGAAAAACTAAGAATGAAAGTTATTTATTTATTTAATTAATTGTTAATGTGAAATATTGGCCAATAAATTTATTAAGTTGATTTTTCTACGTCCATACTTTAATCTATTTATTAGACAGTTACAAGTCGTACCTTAATGATACCCATTAAGATACAAAATTTTCATTAAATTACAAATTTATAACCAATGGAAATGCAACATTACTAATATTCTACTAATTACTAATACAAATATAAACATAAGGTGGACATATCAAAATATCTCAAATTACAAGCCCTATTGAAAATGGAAAAAGTGTATTTTATTTAATTCAAAAGAGTTACAAGTCAATTTTCAAAATTCGTTTGCAGATGACTTACAAAATGAAATTTTATGCAAAGTTCAATAGGGTAACAACTCATTTTTTTGTTGTAAATTTTCAGAAGTGTAAGTGTTATTAAGGCAATCGTAAATGAATAATTATTAAGTATACCAATTATTATCCGTAAATTCCTTAGCACAAATAAGTTATAGTAAAGTCAAGAAAACTATTTTTTTTTTAAATGCGATTATCTCAAAACTTGAATTTTTGACTTGTTACGTTATAGAACTGAGGTATCGATATGTTTGTGCTTTTTTTACAAGTTTAATACATTTAATACATTTTGAAAATAAAGCGCTTGTTTTTTAAAATTATGACTGGTCGTAGAAAAAATAGTATATGCAACTCACATTTAATGGCTATTAAGACACTCAAATTCATTAATCTAACCTAACCTAACCAAAGTGGGGTTATTTTTTCGTGTTTTTCTTTTGGGAATATTTTTAGAATTTGTACACTGTTGAGGTTATGTTGTGATTATTTACCTGTTCTAAATAAACAATTACAATGTTAAAAAAGAAGAAAAAAAAAGAAGAGCCAAACCAAAAAAAAACAGTTTTATTTCTTTCTTGCTTAGAGCGTCATATAAAAATGAAAACTTGTGTATTTTTGCGAAGAACACGATGGTGCAATTAAAAATCGATTTGCTCTAAGATTGACAGAGATATAAAACTATAAATCGAGAAAATGGCAGTAGCTCCGTTAATACTGGAGCAACTCAATTGATTCTTGTTCCATCGTTTCTGGCAGAAAAAGTTATCCTAGCAAGGAAAAAAAAGGAAAAAGAAAAAAGAAAAAAAAGAAAGAAAGAAAAAAGCCAAACCAAGGAAAAAACTTTATTTTCTTTCTTGCTTAGAGCGTCATATAAACATGAAAACTTATGTATTTTTTGCGAAGAACACGATGGTGCAATTAAAGATCGATTTGCTGTAAGATTGACAGAGATAGAAAACTATAAATCCAGAAAATGGCCGTAGCTCCGTTAATACTGGAGCAACTCAATTGATTCTTGTTCCATCGTTTCCGACAGAAAAAGTTATCCTAGTAAGGAAAAAAAGATGCAGGAAAAGAAAAAGCCAAACCAAAAAAAAAATCTTTTTTTCTCTCTTGCTTAGAGCGTCATATAAAAATGAAAACTGTGATTTTATGTTGAAATGTATTGTATTTAAAGAGTGCAGTAATAAAATTCTCAGAATTAATGGTGGCTCTATAACAATGTAAAAAAAACCAGTTACATTTGCAGCGGAATGCACAAACAATTGATAATAATTCTATTGAAGCTGTGAAAGCTGTGAAAAAGGGACATTTTCAGGTAGCTTCCCACTGTCTCGGATGTGCAGGTCCAAACGTTAAACACTGTGCAGTTAAAACGCGTTACTGACGGCTGGAAATAAATATTATGTCTCTCCCCAACACCGATTTGTTCGTCTTAAAAGAGATTTTTAACTTCAAGGTTCTAAAATTCAGTTCGTAGTTCGTGTTAACGAGAGTTCGTGTTAACGAGAGTTCGTGTTAACGAGAATTCGTGTTAACCGAACGACATTCCATAAGAAACGATAAAAAACCAGCCGAAACCAAAGTGTCTGTTCGCTCTAACGAGGTGTTCGTCTTATCGAGGATTTACTGTATACTATTTTGATGCATTTTAGTTTAAAAAATTTGCCAAAGTTCTGACACGGATAAATTTATCGCTTTTACAATCTCCTCCGCGCGCGAAACGCATACAGAACATTTTTAAATCATTCCACTCGAATCCACCATCGGTGAATTACTAATTACCCTCACAGACACCTTATCTCTTAACAGCAAAATCACGTTTTAACACAGAATTTATTTATCCGTGTTACATTCGGTATAAAATTAAACCCCCCTATCGACACTTGCCAATCCATATAAGACCTGAAGTTCGATTTTGACGACCATTGTTTTAGTTATTAAATTAAAATGATTAAACAGATCATTTTCGTTGCGTTCATTGTTTGTGTCGCTTCCGAGGACAGCTATAAAAAATGTGGAAACAATGTTCGATGCATCGAGCGAAACTTAATCGAAACTCTCAACGACTACGACGGGAGGCCTTCGGTTTCTTTAGTTGGGGATTTTGTAATTTTAAAAAAAACGAGACACCGACCAAAATATCACCGCAAGAACCCACGAGGGACTGATGGAACGCGTCACCAGCTTCATTTCAAGCCACGATCTTAACGTAGAGTTGCCATTAACGGCCGAAAGTGGCCGGCAACTTTTAGTCGGTGAGTACTAATCAGTAATAATAAATAACGTCAATATCGAAAACCGGATCACAACAATTTTTTGGCGCAGTCAGCAGAATAGTGTCGTCAAAACGGGTCACAATAATGGTAACATTTGCGATTCATTCCAATATTCATTTAGCAAAGATTTAGCAACAACTGTCGTACAAACGAAACCACTTACCGATGAAACAATTAACAGTAACTTTCACATCCAAAAACTTCATTACTTGACCAAATCGCACCTAACCTCAACTGTAAACATCAAATCTCGACAGCGCCGTCTGTTGTCAACTTGGCTAGTTATTAAAATGTCAACAGAAAAATTGGGAATTTTCTAATGCACTTTTCGAGTCGGAAAAAAATCGCCCCATCAAACTCACTAGCTTCATCGAACACTAACTTGTTAGAGATCGTATTTCGGGCACTTTTGCACTTGGGTCCAACTTTTTTTTTTTGAAATATCAGTAAAAACGTAACTTCGACTTTCGACGCCATTTTATCGCACAAGGCTGCGAGCTTAATGCAATAGAGGGCGACTAAAATAAAAATGGTCATCAACAGAGCTACTTGATCTGAGTTTGCCGAATTTGGCGGCGATTCAAAATAATCAAAACTTATCTTTTCGGCGCGTTATAACTAATGTTAGAAAATGAAAGAAAATAACTTTTAGGGAAGAATCTAGTCGTGAAAGAAACTAATGAAAATTTTAAATCTTAAATTTAGTTCTAACACCAATTGATCACCAGTGCATATTTATTATTTTGATTTCAAACAAATTATCATCAGAAAGCGTCATAATAAGTCTTCCATTTCAAAATTTGAAAATATGGTAATCTGTACAAGTCGTAGAAATTATAGTACTATTACAAGTCTTCGTTTGCTTTAAACAAGCTTTGTTTTAATTGTTAAAAAATTTTAAACTAAAAAGAAAAACGTTTATTTTTGACAGAGCTTTTAATTCTGCTCAAAATGATGTGTAACTTTAAAAAACTTGGTGAATTACCTAATATTGTAGCATGAGATCATATAAACAGGCTATGGAATTTGTGAAGTCATGTCGTAGATCAATCACTGGGCCATTGATCAACGACTTACGTTTACGTTGCGTTTATTTGATCTCTCGGTATTATGTGAACGAAGTTTTAATTTTTTCAATGTGTAATTTTAATTTAATTACTCACCGGCAGTGGCGGCTCGTGCATAAGTGCTGCAGAACTGGCAAAATTATAACGCCAAAAATTAACTTCGTTTGTATTTAATTTATAAAACGTAATATTGAAAAAATTGAATTTCGTCACAGAATTTTATTTTCTTAATCGCAACAACTCGCACCATCTCGTAACTCCATGTCGTCACGCAACATTCCAACAAACCAGTTAAGTTTTGTCGTGGTTTTTCGCTTTGTGGGTTTGTCGTTGTAAACTTTGATTTTATACTTTCGTGTTCCTGTATTGTATTAGTGCTTTTTGGACAATGGATGTTGTGGACAATTTGATTAACTTTAAGCGATTTGTGAAGTATAGCTACGACGAAAAAATAGATTTGAAAAATAAAGGTCGACCGCTGCCGGACCTTATTATTGAAACAAGCGGTATTAGTCGGGGAAAACCATATAAACGTCAATTCAACAAAGAAATTTATGCAAGGAATAACTGAATTTGTGGCTGCAACAAGAAAATGCTCTTTTTTCTTTCCATGTTTGCTTTTTGGTGGAGATAAAGCATGGACACAGGTAGGAGTGACTGATTTAGTACACTTGAGTGGAAAAATAAAAAAGCATGACAACTCCAAAAGTCATCTTCACAATTCAATGGAGTTAGCAATATTAGGAACAATTAACATCCAATCTCAGTTAAATTCGGCATATTGGAAACACATACAGCAGCATAATGATAATGTGACAAAAAATAGATACGTTCTATCAAAAATTATGAATTGTTTAAAATTTTGTGGAGCCTTTGAGACTTCTCAAAATCCGGGTATATTTCGTGGGTTGATAAATGATAAATAAATAAAACACGACCGTGATTATATGAGATGCAAATTGCAGAACACCTGTTTTATTGTACCACGAGCCGCCACTGCTCACCGGTCTGTTTGGAAAAAAGTGTGCGTGCAAACACGTCTGCAAAGTGACTGTCCGTGTTGATGACTCGAGCCTACGTTTTATACCAGCCTCGGTGTAATCGGTTCAACGGTTTTAGGCCACAGCCTAATGGCAAATCGACGTTTCAACCAATTTTCTGTTTCTTTTCCAATTAATTATTTAGATTCCATCTTGTTAACCCACATTGATTCGACTGACACGATTAATGCACATTTTAGAAATTTTTAAAACCCATCGATTGATGATTTAAAATTGTAAAGGAACAGGTTGCAACCGGTTTGTGGAATAAGCCAAAAATGCAATTTAAATTAATTAGTCTCGATTCGATTGAAAGTTAAAAAACCGTTTCACAAACAGCAATTTGAGGAAATTGTGAAGATGGACAGTTAGTCGGATGAAGAAGCTTGGAAAATGTCGTTAGTTTCAGTCGGTTGAGAACTGCATTAAATTGGCGTGAATTTTCTAGGAATTTTCAAAACTGCGTTTGGCACTTTGCAGCTTCGCGATTCGGCTGTCACGCCCAAGAGCATTTTCCTTGCGCAGCCACGACTTATTAACTTACTAACCTACTCGGACAACTTCCGCCTGTCCGTGACCTCAATCGGAAACTACGTTTCTCCAGTGAAGGCATTTCCTCGCCTCGGGCGTCGCGTTTCGTCGACTCGTTATGGAAATCAGGTCCGCGAGGAATGCCGGATGAGTTTTTGCGGCCAAAAATAGTACGAAAACTTGAAAAAAAACCTAATGCACTCAACAAAAAATTTGGAAATTTAAAACCGAGCTCAGTCGAACGTCGGCCCACTTTTAGGTAGAAATTTGCGAAATTTAACCTTCTAGTAGTCGCACCTTTTTTGAGACTCCGCAAAAGAAAATTCTATATTTTTTTGAAATTTTAAGTTAAAATTGGTGATAAAGTTTGGCTTTTCCAAGTGCATTATTAAGTTGTTATGCCATAAACATTAAAAAAAAAGTTTTGAGCAGAAAATTTTTCAAAAAACTTTAATGGTTGCTATCTACAACACAAAATTTTAATAATTTTACTAGATATTGTACAAAATAAATACTGAAAACTTTTTATTTTACTGGTTCTCTTGTGGACCATTGAACAAGCTAATTTTAACTTAAACTTTAACTCAAACTTTGATGTACATGTCGCAGCCGTATTGTAGAATCCGCCGCAATATGAAGCGGCCAGCCACTTTACAAAGCAGTTCTGTTTTGTAAAACGGCTGATTAACGTTTAGGCAGATTGTTTAGCCGGAATGTTGACTATGTGTAATATAGGGCGACAATCAGCCATATTGTAGATGTCGGCGGCGAATTGCAAATTCAGTCGTTTTCTAAATGATTGGGGAGATTGTAAAATATAGAATGAACAGAGAATTTTTACAATTTGATTGAAAATTTTAGGTGTTTTATGAATCGCTGAATAAGTCAGTCCGTTTGATAAAGAAAGAATTGTTAGACATTTTATTAAAAAAACCTTTTATAAGAAACTGTGTTAAAAGTCCGTTGAAAAATCGTGTCCGCCAAAGAAATTGTTGAAGGTCGAAGGTCGCGAATAATCAGTTTTTCTCAAATATCGCGTGAAGTATTGGTTTTAAGAGGGATCCTCACGAACCTCGACCTTGAGAATTTTATAAACTCTCATAGCTGTTACAAACTTCATCTATCAATTAGAAAATTAGCAGGGTTGATGGTTTCATCATAAACTAATAATAAAATAAAATAAAATGATAAAATAGTAGCCTGTTGCCAATCTTCTATTGCTATTCTCATTTCAATTTTCTTACATTGTACCCCATATTCTTGTTCACGAATTTGGATGCAGCATATTTTTCTGAGTACGGAAATGTTAAATGCGTTTGACCTTGAAGAGGAAAGTTTTCTAAATAATCAGTCCTAAAATTTCAAAATTGTATGGTAAAATTATTAGAGTAGACCAATTTATTATTATTATTAAGTTGTTATGTCATAAACATTAAAAAAAAGGTCTTGAGCAGAAAATTTTTAAAAAAACTTTAATGAATACTACCTACAACACAAAATTTTAATAATTTTACTAAATATTGTACAAAATAAATACTGAAAACTTTTTATTTTACTGGTTCTCTTGTGAACCATTGAACAAGCTAATTTTAACTTAAACTTTATCTTAAACTTTGGTGTACATGTCGCAACCGCATTGAAGAATCCGCCGCAATATGAAACGGCTAGCCACTTTACAAAGCAGTTCTGTTTTGTAAAACGGCTGATTAACGTTCAGGCAGATTGTTTAGCCGGAATGTTGACTATGTGTAATGTAGGGCGACAATCAGCCATATTGTAGATGTTGGCGGCGAATTGTAAATTCAGTCGTTTTCTAAATGATTGGGGAGATTGTAAAATATAGAATGAACAGAGAATTTTTACAATTTGACTGAAAATTTTAGGTGTTTTATGAATCGCTGAATAACTCAGTCCGTTTCATAAAGGAAGAATTGTTAGACATTTCATCAAAAAAAACCTTTTATATTGAGTTAAACCTTTTTCTTATAGTTATGACTTTATATTTGTCATAGCTACAAGAAAAGGTTTTTTCGCCGTTTTATAAAACGGCGACTCGTCATTTTGTTGCATTGAAGAACGCGAAACGTCGTTACAGTAAAGCTGATCAACATTTAGCCGTATTACAACCCGCCTAAACGTTAACCAGCCGATTTACAAAATCGAGCAGTTTTATAATGCGGCTAGCCGGTTTGTATTGTAGCGGATTCCACAATCCGTCTGCGACATCTATAACCTAATATCCCCAAAAACTGTATATTGAACAAATCAATATTAACCTGACGATTTGTCAAACAACTTCAAAATTTTCAATAAATTAATGTTTTTTTTTTAATATGAAAAAACGTACGCTGTCATTTTATGCAGCTTTTCCACACAACTTGGCTTCGTGTTTGAAATTAGCAACCACACACTTTGAAAATTATTGGACAGTGCACTTGTATCGAAAATGATTATTACAGGTTTACTTTGAGCTGGTGTAAACCGAAAATGTCAAAATGTATACAAAGATTTGCCTAAGACGTCAATAGTCTCTGCGGAGTCTCACTCCGCAATATACAAAAAAAGCAAAAATAATGTATCTCCAGCTCTGATATTGCTCCACTAACATTTAGACAATAAATTAGGAAGGTACTGAAAACGGCCGTTCGAGAGAATGGGAAATTCCCTGGAAAATCAAAAAAAAAAAAAAAATCACATGCGACTACTGGAAGGTTAAGCGGACGGTTCCTAATTGCACTTGGTCTCAATTATAAGAAACAGTTTCACATAAGAACGTAAAAAATCGTACCGCTTTCCATTCCGTTTAGAACGTTTGTGATTCGGTGAAGAAACCGACAGAACCGAACCCGGATTTAAAAAACCTGCCCGCCTAATGTACCAAGAGACGACGTAATTTAAAAAATTTTCAACATTTTACTCTCGAATTAAAAAACGATGAAGGTAATTTAGCGCGCGTTCCTCATAGTCACCGACCAATTTTCGCGCAACGAGTAAATAATAGCTCGCCAAGCTCCAATTGGCGCGAATTTAGCGCTGCAAACTCGATCAATTTTGTCAACCTCCGGCCATCGACTGACTGGAGGACTGAACTTTAAACTCCCTCCCACCTCGATCCTTATGAAATCGCGTTTTGTATTGCAGATCAATTATGCGAAGTGAAATCGATTTCCATTTCGGTTTTGAATAACAAAGCATTTACCCTTTCGTTGAATGACTGTTTTTTTTATTGCAGAAGCTCGCGGTCGCAAGTTGAGGAAACTGATCCTTCCGCTGCTGTTGCTGTTGAAGCTGAAGGCGCTCATTGTGATGCCGTCGATTTTGACTCTGTTGACCACGGTTGCGTTCAAGAGTTTGGAGGTCGGGGTGGTTGCCCTCATAGTCGCGATTGTTTCCGGGCTGAAGGGCGCTTATGAGACGCACACGTCTTCCAAAATTAGCTACGAAGTGATTCCTCAACTACCTTCTGTGCCTATTTGGAGCCGGAGCGGAGAGGAGAGTTGGCCCTTGCAAGGCTACCAAACCTTGCAGCAGTAATGTCGAATTTTGTGATAAATTGTTAAATGCTGAAATCGAATGTGTTCATTAAAGTTTTTATGGATTGTGATTTATTGGAGATTGGAGAACCTGTTTCTGGAATTTTTCGGTGGAGTTTTTATGTTGTTGTGAAGTTTCGTGTAAACAAATCGTTAAGTTTAATTTTAATGAGGACTGTTAATTTTTTTAATTGTAAATAAAATTAAAAAGCTCTTATTCGATGACGAACTGACCATCCACAAGCTTTGTCTTTTATAAATGATTCTGATTTCAAGTATCAGAAAAATATTCCAAAAAATTTGTTAATACGTGACAGAAACTCAATTTACAATTACCCCACAGCATTTACACTTACCCCATTAGATGAAAAAGTCAAATCACCTGTTTGTTCGTCGATATTATTGGATGGAACATACATATTTCTTTTACCAACTGAGAAATCCATTGGTAAAAGTGAACCAATTTTCAAATCGACCCACTGTCATGTTTCGCATGAAATTTCTGCAATTTTTGTGAAACTGTAAAATCATTGAAACCGTCAAAATAATCATCAGAACTTTATTTAAGCAAAACATCGATGATTTCCGGTGTTTCGGAATCTGTTTTCGGCGCCAGTTTAAGCTTTTTTCAATTGCTCGTTTCTTTCTCTGCTATTTTCTTCTTTGCCCCTTCAGTTACTTTTTGTTTGTGCAAGGCTTCTTTCTTTGTAAAAATTTCACCACATTTTGCAGGCTTTAGGCGTGGGACTATCTTAAAGGTTGCTTTTTAAGTGCGTTCCTACTATCTTGTACTGAATTTTAAAAAATTTCATTTCTTTTATGAATTTGGCTGTACAAATTCAAATTGTAAACACTCTAAATTACTGGCGTAAATAAAATTTGAAATATTTATCACAAACCAATACAAAATTATAATTATCCGAACGTCAATTATCCTTTTTTTGCCAGAGAGTCATATAAAAATGAAAACATGTATTTTTTTGCGAGGAACACGATGGTGCAATTAAAAATAGATTTGCTCTAAGATGGACAGAGATAGAAAACTATAAATCGAGAAAATGGCCGTAGCTCCGTTAATACTGGAGCAACTCAATTTATTCTTGTTCCATCGTTTCCAACAGGAAAAGTTATCCTAGTAAGGAAAAAAAAGAAAAAGGAAAAAAAAAGAGAAAAAGGCCAAACCAAGGAAAACTCCTTTTTTTCTTGCTTGCTTAGAGCGTCATATAAACATGAAAACTTATGTATTTTTTTGCGAGGAACACGATAGTGCAATTAAAAATCGATTTGCTCTAAGATTGACAGAGATAGAAATCTTAAACCTAAACTAACATAACCTAACCTATCTTAACCTGACCAAACTGGGTTTATTTTTTCGTGTTTCTCTTTCGGGGATATTTTTAGAATTTTTACACTGTTGTGGTTACGTTGTGAGTATTTACCTGTTCTAAATAAACAATTGCACTGTTAAAAAAAAAAAAAACAACATTGACTTGAAAATGAAAATGTGCACTGCAATTTGCATGGTTTTACCTAGGAAAACCGACTTTTAATATTCAACCCTTGTTGTAATCATTTGAAAACAAGAAAATGGAAAAAATTTTTACTTTATGAAAATGTGGATCCTAACATAAGTCAAAAAAAAAATATTAGAAAAATATAAAAAAATAATAAAAAAAATATATAAAAAAATAATTAAAAAAATCGAACGGTAGTCGGTCCCAATTAGTTGGGATAATCGACGCTCTACTTTAATAATAATCAACTTATTATGTTTTCATTTTGTTTGTAAATAAACATTGTATTTTTTAACATCAAACTGAATAAGACTGATGAAACCTGAAAACTGAAGAAGATAAAATAATTATTTGTATGGCACTACAAACTATTTGTCGAAAAAAAAAACCTAGAACGTTCTTTTGTGCAGAAGCGCGGCTGTATCTGGCGGGAATTTTAAACATTAATTAATTTGGACGTCTTTAAATTCCCATAAAACAAATAAAAACGAAATGACTAGAAAACAAACCGCTTGCATAAAATTCCCACACACTTTTGCTTGTCGTTAAAAGAACAAAGCGAAGCAAGTCGTCATTGTGCGATTAAATAATGGCAGATGAAGGGGTAAATCGGATCGGTGTGCATTGAGATTTAAAAGCGCGGACGTTGTTTTCGGCTTGCGACCTGAATGGTTCCGACAGAAACTTTTTCATTTGTAATTTATGCCGCTCTCGGACAAAGAGACTATCGAGTAAAATGTGGAGCAGTCAAATGTGCGGCAACCTCAAATTAATATGGAGTAAATGTTTTGCCTTACTTTCATATTCGTCTCTCTGGAAACGAAACACCGCCAGTTCATCTTCGTTTGGTAGCAAGTTTCGAGTCGAGGGCGAGGTCGATTAGAATGTCACTGCACCTGCAGTCTATCAAACTCTCAGTCCGCAGCGACTAACATAACAGTTATTAAAAATAAAAGGAAACGGCACACGGTGATAGTAGATTGCGATTAGGTGTATGGCCTTTATGTTCAATGAGATTATTGCTTCTGCCCGTCACTTGCGCTCGCACAATTGCTTCTTGCTCCACTAAGTCCATTCAGAGTTAGATGGCCACAATTTGGGTAAGAAAAAGGATAACTTTTGGTCTTTTTACTCTAGATGCTCTAGTATATATAAACTAACGCTCAAATTCTAGGAGCATCAGTTGAACGTTCTGCAATAAACAACAAGCATCATGTACAATCAGTACTCGGTGTTTGTGGTCGTCTTAGTGCTACTGGGAGGCAGTGCGTCCTCCGAGGAGGCCCCCAAAAGTGACCGCAGTGACTTTAAAAAATCCCTCTCGAGGGACTGCGCCGCCTCGTACACGGCCACCTGCCTCAAGTTGGACATCGTCTCGTGGGTCGACAAGCTCAACGAAGAAGATGATTACAGTGTTATACCGGGAGTTTCCGTGGTGCGCGAGAACGGCAGTGCCCGCGCCAACACCGCCGATCTAGTGGCCGAACTGGCCAGGGACTTCCCCAACGACGCCGAGGCCCGTCTGGACGCCTTCATGCTGAAGAAGGTCACCGGATACCTCAACAGCCACTCGATCCGGCTGAAGCTGCTCGACAGCCAAGGGGTCGTCTCCGCCCGGAAGGGAGGCGGCGGCGGGTTGGGAGGAGGCGGCGGCGGCGGTGGCGGAAAGAAGGGCGGCGGAATGGGCGCCATCCTGGCCGCTGGTATGATGATGAAGGGCACGATGATGGCCATGGCGCTCGCTGGGTTGGCGGCGTTGGCCGGCAAGGCGCTCATGACCGGTTTGATTTCGTTGATGTTGTCGGCCATCGTTGGGCTTAAGTCTTTGGGCGGCGGAGGCGGCAAGACCACGTATGAAATCGTCTCGAAACCGATCTACAGCCACTCTAACACGCACTCGGTGTCCCACGATGAGCACGGAGGAGGAGGCGGCGGCGGCGGACATGGTTACTCCAGCTACGGTCGCAGCTTCGATATGCCTCTTCCGTTGGGTCTTCAGCCCGATTATCAGCCGTAGAGATTAACGCCAAATGATTGTTATTTATTTTAAAATAAATTATTTATTTCTAATGTGAATTTTTATTTATGATTTTGTTTGAATAAAAATGTTTTATTAATTGGGAGATTTATTTTAGAAGACCCTTACATTTAAATTAATTTAAAAAAATATGTTAACAAATTTCAGTCATCAAATGAAAAACTATATAATATGTTTAATTTAATTTTAGATTGCTAATGATAATTTTATTTAAAAGCAATAAATAATTTAGTAATCATTGCCGTGATTATTTTTCTAAAGGTTTTTAGTGCAAGTGGTTAGAAAACCGTTGATTTAAATGTGTAGCAACTCTTGCATACTACATCAGGATTGAGATTGTGTTGTGCGTTGCCTACAAGTTGCATAAAATTTCAATAAATATTCACTGTTTGTTCCTTACGTTTGCAATAATAATAATAATATATTTATATATATAATGTTTTCCCGTAGGAAAATGTGTAGGAAATAAAATTTAAAAAAAAATAAAAAAAATAAAATAAAAAAAGTGCACACATAATGACAATAACTCAAACAGTTTTTTTAAAATGTTTTAGAGTGTTTTCGAATGTTTTTTTAAAATGTTTGTGTTAAAGTGTAAAAATTAAATGTTGTAAATGTAATATAGTTTATAATTGGAAAATAAAAAAAAAAATGTGACGAGGAATAAAAACATTCCAAAACAGAAAAAAGAAAAAAGATATGGAATAAGGAACAAAAATTGACGTGTGACCTTACGTTTGTGTTCATGGCATTATATGTTTTTATAATTCTATCACTCGATCTTAAAGGTTAAACATTATTCTCATCGTTTTTCGAAAAACATAAAGTACTAAATTTCAAGCAATCTAAGTTTAAAAGGCAATCATATTCCTGCAAGTCTAAACAAAGTTATTAATAGATTTAATAAAAATCAAACGACGTAAGTAATACAATCATCTTTAGCAATATTACTAATTTTAAGTTTTATGTTGATGGTGGTTCTTGGGTTGCACTATTTCAGGCGTTGGTGGAATCAAAAATTATTCAAGTTCAGGTAGCCCTCGGTTTACGCCGCAGTTCCGTTGTTACAAAAGCCGGCGCAAATCGAATCGGCGTAAAAAGAACCCATATTTACAGTGATGTATAGGGTTAGACTCTACATAAGTGAAAAACAAGCAAATCATTTTATTTATTAATACAATATAATGCGATTTACACGGAAGATTGGTTTTTATAGGCAAAACCGTGTAAATCGAAAACGTTATTTATTTAACTTAATTTTTTTTAATAAGATATTTTGAAAAATTAAAATAACAGTTTATTCATAAAATAACAAATATACAGTGCAAACCAGTCAAATGGAATAAATTCAGTATCTCAATTATTGTACATATTTATAAAAAATCCCGTTTATGACATGATATTCTGCAAAGTAAAAATTTTATCCCTAACCTCAACTCCCTTCGAGTGACAGTTTCAACTCCCAAATTTTTAAATAGGAAGTAGGGGCTTGTGATACCTCATTTGAAAGATCTCTTCATGCTCTATTAAAAACTGCTATGGTTTAAAATTTTATTGCGAAAAAAATTGTAAAAATGCTACAAAAAATAATTGTTTATCGCTAACCAGTAAATATGAAGTTTAAAAAATTCTGATTAGTAAAAACACAATGATGGACACTTTTCTACTGGCACAAATTTACTGCAGTAATTTACGTGAATACGTAGGAAGTTTTATTGTCCAAACAAAACGGGGAATCACCAATATGTATAACCAAGTGAACGGAGTTTAAAAATGATTGTAGAAATATGTACTCATCTGAAATATTCATTTTTACCATTTTATATTGAATTCGTTATTTTAAAAACCGTGTAAAAGCGATCGTGTAAAAAAGTATCGTGTAAATCGGGGGATAGGTGTATTATAAATTTAATTTTTAAAATGTATTTTAAGATAAAATGAAGTGAAATGCTTTTATTGATAAATATTAACAAAAACAAATGAAATTTCAAAGTTTCGGATCTCTTACATTTTTTGGAAAAAAGAATTCACAACGTCGCGGCTCAACACTGAAACGAAAATCAGTCTAACATAGGAAGAATCGGTGAATTACCCAATTATGTACACGGCGAAACAGTGAATTCCACAGCGGCGTTATTACGAATCGGCGTAAATTGAGCCGGCGTAAATCGAGGGCTACCTGTACTATTCTAAATTCAAACAATACATATTTTAAAATAAATTTATTCTATTCTTGTAGTAAATCTACCTAAAATTTGGAACTTCCGTGATTTAAATTATGTCAAAAAATTGATGAAATTGCGGATAACATTTACTTATCTTTACTTTAAATTATGAAGTTGTTTTCGTTGCGTTGGTTGCCTAAATTCTGCAACTTCAATCCAATAAACGATGTGGTGGTATTATAAAACAGTTTTCCTGAAATTTACTTCCAGTTTTGTAACTTTCCGCGTTCAGATGGTGCAATTTAAAAATGCATTTAAAAATCATTTTTAATTAGGCAATCTCCAACGTCAAAACTAACTGTACTGCACTTTATGATACAATAAAAACTACATTATGGTCTTTGTGGTGGTTATCCAATGTTCTCATTACGATGTCATATCAATGCCAATTTGACCCAGAAACTGTACCTAAAGATCCTTGCAACAAGACAGTAACATCAAGCTGCCACTCAAGAACAGATTAAAATGATTTAATTCGCCGATTCTGCAGCCTAGATGCATTGTGCTTTTACAATGTAAATCAAACTGAACTTGCGGTGATACTAATGACCGCGGTGATACCTTTATTAATGGCTTGTTTATCCAATTAAGTAAAGCGGTGACCTTCCAAATTATGGGCCGAAATGTAGGGCAAGTCTAGTTCTACGTGTCAAACCTCAAACCGTACCTGCAGTTTTCTATGAAATAATTTATTTGTTATCCTTGCGACGGTAAACAGACCATTGCAAGCTGTCCTGGTGCAATCTGAGTGACATGCAGTTGATTCCTTGAAATTAGCTGCATCCGTTTCTAATTCCGACTTCGAGGTAATTAAAATAATGCCACAATTCAAAAGACTGAAATTTTGTTATTTATTTTCAACAAAATTTTTTGTTGTAGTATCCCAATTTTTTAAATTTAATTGCTAAGTGGTTTTGATTTAAGTGCGCTATTTTTTGCAGTCTTTACTGTGTGATCTCATGTTTGAAACAAAGGGAAAAATATTTAGATTGTGCTGATAATATTTAAATATTTTACTGTAAGTTCCCACTGGGACGACCAACCTGCCAATTTAATGCAGCAAAGAATCCATTTCAGTTTTTACAAAGCTTGATTGCTGAATTGTTGCTTAAGGTAACGTGATTACCTTAAGTACTATCGTTAAAGTGTCCGTTACAACTGTTTTGTGCGGTTCAAGCTTAAAGTTCACCGAGGTCAGCAAAATTATTATTTTATTTGATATTATGACAGCAAAAATTTTAAACCATAAAGTAATCTAATTTCTAATGAGGTCTAAATTGAATTATTAGAACTAATTTGACTTTTTGCAAGGCCTAACACACATAGTTAAAGTTTATTACTAACATTAGCAATCCATTAGATGTAAACACCATCGTAAATTTTTGCATAACTTTCTTCGTGTTGAATTAAAAGGTAATAAGGGTGCAGTATTAAAAGCGACACATTTATGCACCAACATTAATTTATTGCTTCATAAAATTGACCTCTAATAATGCCTTCATAAGGGAGGTAAAGTGAAAAATGTAAAAGCAATTATAATGCAATTTGGTGAAAGTCACAATGGTGTTTCTAAGGTCGGCGTCATACTTAACCTGACGGCACGGTTTTTGACGTTTTTATTATGATTTGTGTGAGTATTCGGGAGCAATTTTCTTAACGGTCTTCATCCTTCAAGATTTGTAGGGTCGCTAATAAAATTTAATTGCTTTAACGCACGCCTAAATACAGGCAACACTTAACACTTTTTTATTATCATTATTTCAAACGTCATACGGTAAGTGCGTTGACAACGAGGGGAGTTATCTAACAATGAAAATGAGTTTACAGCCTTCGAAAACTTTCCTGACAATACTGTAAATACATTTTTAAGTATAAACGAATTTTTGTATAAACACACCAAAATGGTGTACTAATTTTCAGTATTTGTCATGTATTTATCAAGCTATAAGGTATGTCAGTATTTTCTTAATAATTGAGGGGTTTTTTTGCAAAAACGTCACACGTCCAAAACTGTTATTCTTCAGAAAGTATAAATTTCCCTCGGATTTCTTACTGGTAACAGGTAAGTTTTGGTTTTATAAATTCCTATAACTTCGCATAGGTGACGTTTTTGCCTTCAATTGTTGTTCACTTGGATAGATGCAAAGTTTACTCTAAAGTGGCGTTATAATCTCAATTTTTCCAAATTTAGACTAGTGACGTGTTTGCAAAAACTCCTCAATTATAACTATTCTCACGAAAAAGTTCGAACACAGGTAAACAAACCCTCCTAAAAATAAAAACAGGTGGAAATGGTTTGTCAAATTGAACTTTTAAAGATTTCTCATCATTTTCAATCTGATTTTCAGAGCGAGAATATCTAATATTGCTTATTTTACAAGTATTTTCTTAAGTTGTTTTCAAGCTTTCTGAATTACTTGCAATTAGTGCTAGTATTTCAATTAATGTTATTAGTATTGTACATACTTATTAATTTACTCGTAGTATTTTAATAAAATAAAATTTGTATTTTAGTTTTTTATCAATTCGTGGTAACACAATAAGTAATTTATCGAAACTACAATTATTTACAAAAGATCTGGTTTCTAGCAGATACAAATGAATTAAAAACTGTAAGCTTATAATTAATACATTATAATTTATTCTAAATATAAGCTATTTTGATCGAAAAATAATCAAGCAATTATTATCTGTTTCATAAAAATCGAGGGAACAAATTTCGACTTGAGTCACATCAAACAGTACCTGCAGTTAAATTTACGGAATTTTCACAGCTTGGCTATTTCACACGAAAAAATAAAATTTGGCCTTCATCTCTGCCTCTATGTCAGTAAATTTTGTGAATAGATACATAATTAAAGAAATTTACTATCAAACAAACCTTTGCTGTAAATCATTGAATGCGTGAATTGAAGGAGTCAGAATAAAAAAGGGTATAAATGCATTTTTGAAAATTATGGGATAAGTACGTTTTGTTAAAGGTGGCCTATTTATTGCACCAAACACAAACTTATCATTAAAATTCTATTCTCCTTTAATTAACTTGTAACTTGTAACTTGTATTAAAAAAAAGTCTGGACTGTTTTATAGTTACATAACTTGAAACTCCAATACATCCAAAAATGTAAATATTACTTGTACTCTTTTTATTCTAACCCTTTCAATTATTATGGACTACCAAGTCATTTAATCATTGAGGTGCATTATTATTAAATTGGGTACAATTATTTATATAAAATCATATTTTATTTCAATTATTATTTTCGATAAAATAAGATTTTTATGTTATCAATAAATTCGTGACAACACAATAAGTAAATTATCGAAACTAAAATCATTTGCAAAAGATCTCAAAAATAAATACTTTGCGAAGAAATAATTTACGATTCCACTCTTTTAAGTTATTGCAGTCAATAAGTGCCTTTGTTGGGGCAATATATCTTGTTGACACTTTACCCTCGAGCTATGAAAAAATGCGCTTTCTCACAACGAGCT
The DNA here is from genome assembly GCA_949768715.1 of Dascillus cervinus. Classification (NCBI taxonomy): domain Eukaryota; kingdom Metazoa; phylum Arthropoda; class Insecta; order Coleoptera; family Dascillidae; genus Dascillus; species Dascillus cervinus. The sequence goes on along the minus strand of OX458319.1, from coordinate 29,988,771 downwards.
CAAACGATTTTAATTAAATTATGAGCAAACTATAATATTTGAAGAAAACCAATGCGGATATAATAATGCGTTTAAGTGTCAGCAAAGAGCTCATATAAATTTGAAACAAAAATTTTAAATATTTGGAGGCTTTATGAGGGAAGCCAGTTTCGAAATTTTTTTACATTTTAATTAATAACTATCTTAATCGAGACACCATAAAAAAAAGAACCAGATAGAAGAATGCGGGCCGATCACTCTTACAAAATGCAATAGCGACCTTGTCTTCAAATCTTAAAAATGTGCCTAAAACCAATGATGCTGTTTTCAGGTCAGTAAAATTTCGACTTCGGAATTCTTTGAACTATTTGCAATCATAAAATATCAACAGGTGGACTTAATTGTTTATATTATTTAAACGATTATAATTAATTTTAATTTCCAATAATTTGCAATAATTGAGAATATTGTTAAATACAAAGAATGAAAGATTCAACGGCAGAGTACATCCTCAAACCATGAACTTTGAACTCTGTAGGCGTGAAACCGTAAAATGATTTTCACTTACAGCCACCAATTTGTTTAATCTCTTTGAGGCAGTCGCTGTCACCTGTTAGTGTAAATAGTACCATTACACTAACACCTTTAAAACCAGGTCAGTGGATGAGTGACCAGTGCATTTAAATACTCTCAATCCATTGTCAGTCCAGTTATGACTTTAGTGACAAACCACTTAATAAAAACCCCATCAAAAAAATGATTATGTCATTTAGTCTTAATAATTAAGAATGAGCGTCATTGCGCCTAATAGAAAGTGACCAGGGGACCGTTATTTAACCTAGTGCCGGCTACACGCCGGCACTGCACCATAAAATCGTCTGCACACAAGTTCACAAGAAGCACCTTGACCGCGGAATTACTCAACTTCCTAAAAACAATCAAACCATAGCGATCATCCTAACGTAAATTCGGAATTCTTCCGGAATAAAGAGGGGGGCGTTCTGGGCCGAAAGTGTGTCGGTAATGATAAGTTGATCGGACGGTTCAGTTCTTGCATTCGCGTTGTGCTGGCCGGTGGTGGAAGAGCGTCGGAACATGCCCTGATTAATCCGGTCCAGATTCCTTCTTTAGAATGTTATGCGGAGTGATCTGCGCCCGTGCGACAAGTGGAGTGATGAACTTGTTTCGAGAACTGGTCGAATAATTAAAAAAAATGTGGCGGAAATTGTGCCGATACTTAGTGCTCCTCGTGTACACGCTGGCGAATTTGAGACCGTCGTACGGGTTCTCGAACGTCACGGCGGAGGAAATACCCGATTGGTACCGGAACCTAAGCGGCAACTCGCTTTGGGACACTTTGCTGGTCGAATGCAAACGCCCCACGATGGCTTGCGTCCAAAAGAACTTTTTCCACTATCTAGACGATCTGTTGGACTATCCTCATCCTTACACCATCGCTGACTTCATCACCATCAGCAAGAACACAGTCGATTTTAAAGCAGACGACCTCCAAAATGAAGAAGACGAAATTCCTAGATCTAGTCCAATAGAAAACGTGACAGACGCTTTGCACAACAAAACCGTGAAGTTCTTGATGACCCACGATATTGAAATCGAGCTGCCTGAAGTTGTTTTCGACGGTTCCATTCTTAAACTGTCTCCCAGGTCGCTCGAAGACAGCGGGGCGTTAATAAAATTGGATCTAATTCCTCAAGAAGCCAAAAATGTATCCGAAACTCCCAGGATCTTCTTCAAAAAGATCAGTATGTATTTAGGACGGTTGCAGGGCGGTTTAACGTGGTTTTTTCCTTGTAGAAAAATTTATCTCCGAGAAGTTATTGGTAGCTTTGCTGGCGATTCTGCTGGTGATCAAACTGGTGGCTGTTAAGCTGATGTTTTTCATGCCGATGATAATGGGAGTGGCGGCGGCTAAAAAATTGCTGCTCAAGGTTTTGTTGTTTGTCTTTCCGGCCATATCGCACGTGTTCAAACTGTGTCCTTATTACCAAGGCGCGCACAATACGAAGTTCCACCACCACCACCATCACATTTCGCATTTGCATCGTTTGCCGCATCATAATGTGGACCTGTCACATCCACCACCGCATCACAGTAGTTTTGATATTGATAACACGCTGGAGTACAGCAGCGATGGGCCATCGTTTGTGAATGAGTACGTTTTGAATTTTTATTAATTTTATGACTGAATTATCATATACAGTACAAGTGGAATCGAGATGATCAATAATCACGATTCCACGAATTGTATTCGTTAGATTATATCACGAATGAACAATTTAAGGTCCGGGAACTGCTAAGTAATGCACAATTCTTCCGCTCAGGGGGCACCAATTTTGCCTCTTAAAATAAAAAATGTTTAGGCAACCAAAGAGGTATCCTAACTAATAAGGTTTCAAACTTAAGTATTGAACAGAGAAAGAACAAAAAAAAAGTTGCGCGTTTTTCATACGCTCGTAACTTGATAAATATTATTTATATCATAGTCTGCGGCGACAACGACGGTAAACTCAGTCGGAAAAAAAATTAGTCTAATTTTTTGCTAATTCTTTGCCAATTTTGTGTTTTCATAGATGTACCTGCTATAATTAATCCCGTAACAGGCTGCAAACACATTTTCAATTATGCAAAGAGTAATCTTTATCCCAATTTTATCCGCTCATAATTTGATAAATATTATTTATATTATGGTCTGCGGCGATAACGGTGGTAAAATCAGTCAATGCGATTGCTGCATTATTTACTGCTTTTTTTTTGTAATTTTTTGTGAATCGATGCTTCAAACAATTTTTCCTACGGTGCTATTCGAAACTAATATATATTGTACAATTTAGTAGGCTCTAAAATGTTTCATATCCTTACGCGTGCGAACATGGATATTTTGCATTATCAAGTGTGTATTTTTATAAATTTTTAGAGTTTTGTATCCTTACGTGTGCGAATATGGTTATGTCCTAACAATTTGCACTATATCAAGTGTGCATTTTAATACAAATTATTCTATCCATGCCGTCAATCAAAAAGGTACAGATTTTACAGGACATCTGTGAGTAAAAGGACGAACTATTTGACTAAAATATTATGGGAAAACAACTTTTCCCCGAAAATGTAAAATTTAGACATTTATACAATTTGGTTTACGAAAACTATTTCTTAGGTGCTAATGGAACATTTTTATGTAATTTGTTGACGGAAAGCAATAAAAAACGCTATAAAATAATACTGCATTTCGTACCACAACTTTTAGATTTTTTTTCAAAGAAATTCACCATGTTATCATAAAAAAAACATGTCATATTATACTAGTATATGTTAAGTATAAGTACCCCGAAGGAATTTCTACAATATAACTTACTTCTTGAGCTGAACTGAGTTTACTGGCACACTAAATTTTCAAAAAAATATTGTTGCCAATTTTTTTCTTCTTAAGTTACCAACTTTCTCGCAATAAAAAAAAATATTTTCTTTCAAGGCGATATATTCTCTATAAGTGCTGTAAAGTGTATTGCAAAATATTTCGTAACTCTAAAGATTTCAGTAAAAAACCCTCACTACTACATTTTTGCGAGAATTGCACTTTCGGAGGTTAATTTTTGAAAACTAGGCACTTCTTCACCAAAGCAAATATATCATTAGATGCGGTAACATTATGTTTACAACTGTTGCTTCGCAAATTATATATTGATAAGTACTTTCTAAACGATACTGAGTTTCTTATAACTCTGCAATTTTTGAGGTTGGGTTCCCCAGCCTTAATACTTTTTAGGGCAAAATATAATTCCGAGAGGCGCATAACTCGGTAAATTGGGCCCAAATATATTTGTGAGACTTTACAGTGTTATTCGGTTTATGATTTTGTATCTTTTCATCAATATTCTTTAATGAACAATCACCGAAACGAGCCATTTTTTGTAACTGTGACATTTTAGGTGACAGCATGGCACACTAGATTTGCGGAGCAGCACGCGGGATTATCATTTTATTAATCTTTCTCCAGTGCTGATTATCATTTATTAAGCGGTCGCTAGGATAGGAAAAAATAGCACTATGAGTGGTATAATTACCAAAAGCTTGTGAAAGGGTTATTATTTCAGGCAATAAGAACAAACAAGACCGGTTCGTTATAACCTAGGTTTAGTTTAAATGAAAAGTTACAAAAGCATTCCCAATATTTTGGTTTACACTTTTCAAATTGATTTAATATGACCGAAAATTCACTTTAAGTGAACACTACTGTAATGATTCTAATTTATTAATAACATGGTCTGACATGGATTATAAAAATTATAGTTAAAGAAGCTGATTTCTACATCCTAATATTATTTTTTGTTTTTGTCTTTTTAACTGCTTGTCGTATTTTAAATGTGCTTTTTAAATTTAAAATTACTGTTTTGGAAACTTAATTTCTAAAACCACTCAGCAGCTGATAAATCACTTATAAAATTGGGGCAGCAAAATATCAATTGAGATTTTAACTTATTATTTATATTTATAAAATTGTTGGAGTTTTTACAACATTGTTATTAACTAAATTGCAGCCTTTTAACGAAACAAATTACTTAATTACGAATGATTTAAGTTAATGTTGTTTACATTTTAGTTTTCAAAACGATTTGATCGATTTTTATATTCCGGTTCACTTATTTCTCCTTTCCTTTTTTTAAAATTATTAAGATTATAAGTCAGTATGGAATATAATTACCGTTGCAAGTAATATCATAAAATTATTTATTATTTTCACTTTTTCTTGAGTTAACAGATTAGCAAATTGTTCCATTGCATGCTGACTTCAATCATAACAGCACCGCTCTTTTAACGTTTTTTCCATCGAAAAATTCAACTTTCAAATCTACACTGAAAATTAATTATTAAACAAATTATTCTTTCAAGTGGTGCTTCAATTCAGTTTTAATTAATAACAGTTCAGTATTTAAAAGAATTAACAGTACCGATGGCCTCATTGCGGCTTGGTTTGACCGAATCGGTTGTATTAACAATAAAATAAAAATTATTATTCAAGCAATTAGCACAGTTGTAAGCAACAGTAATGTGTGCACATCAGTTTTTTTTTCAGAATTCTATACATCTGTAATTTTTGTATTGACGTTAGCACAGTTAATCTAATTTACAACATTAAAAAAGTAGTCCTGTAAGAGGAAGATACATTCACTTCGAGCGGATCAAAAATAACAATAATAAAAAGAATAGTTGTAATAACCAAACGATTACTCGTTCGCTTATTACTTGTACAGTTAATGCCTTTAGGAGGAACTTTCTCAATTACACCTTTTGGATAAATTCAAACCTCAATTTCAATGCAATTAATCTGGTTTTATTATGATTATATTATTGATTGATTGAACCTCATTAAGTGGCCTTGAAAACTGAATTAATATAACAATTTTGCTGGTCCAATATCATAGATTGTTTGCCTTTTAAAGATTTTCGTTCTTTAAACCTCCTCAGCACTTTTTTTGGCAAATTGGGTCAAACGATCTTGTAAATAATAAATAATCGTCGAAATGCTAAAACGTCGCCCACGGATCTGCAGTGTCCTGTTATACACAAATCTTGATCTTAGAACTTTCCATGCGAATCTGCGTTTTTACTACCTACGACTAGATTTCCTTTTGGAATTTTGTGTTAGGAAATCGTTGAATAAATTTGTGAATAGAAAAAAAAATTTAACTCAACTTTATAGACGAATAATCACAATTTTTTAGGGCATCCGACAAAAAGTTAATTGTGTGAACACATGTGAGAGTTTACAGTCTGAAATTGGTGGCGTAAAATTTGATAATGGGAAAACTTGTTGTTCAAATAGTTTTTGCAACATTTCTAAAGCGCCAATGGGATAAGTAGAACGTCGAAATTTACCACCTTTCTGTACAGCGTGGTTTTTCATGTGCAAGTAATTCACTCGGAAATTCGTTGATCCGTAAAATGATTCTGGGAAAGTGCTACGATTTTTGACTGTAAGTGAAATAGTGCATTTAAGCTTCACACTTCTTGATTTCGAGGCTCTGCAAGAAGTGCCTTAAAATTCGGTTAGCCTGAACGTATAATCTATAGTTATTTGTAATTAATTATATGGCACTTCACTGAATTAGCCAATTTGGAATGCATTCACCAAGCAGGAAATTTTTATTTTTTCAACTGATTGTTTTCATGAATATTGTTTCAGTTATTTACATCGAAATGATGTCCGACCCGAAGAGAACGACGTGAATTTCGGCCCAAATCCCAACCGACGGATCAGAAAACCAACTCCCAACAACAAATTGACCCCATCCGAAATTGAAAACCTGGCCCTCAAAGCGGAAAAGGAAGCAGTGGTAACGTGTTTTTTACTCGCTAATTTTTGCTCACTTCTCGTTTAAAAAAAAATCGGTCACGGTACAGGATGCCCCAAAATTGAGTTTTAATTGAAAGCTATGTGTTTGAAATTTGGTGCACGTATGACTCTGGTATGAGGCTAGGAATTTCCGGTTTTAAATGTTAATCGTCGGCGTTAGTTTTCGAGAAAAAAAATAAAAACTGATTTTTTATAAAAATACCATCTTCCAATTTCGTCAAATTTCACTTTTCAGGATCAGTATTATTGAGACAAAGATGTCCAAAGCAAAAAAAATAATCCAAAAGCTATAACTAGCCTAAAATTTCCTTAACAGTAAATGTAATGATTTATGACTGTAAAGATCGTCAGGTTTGTCCGCAAAGTTAAATACGATTTAAATTTATGGCATTGTAAAAATTTGTCACTGTTGAGTGGAAGCCAGTCGAAGTGTTTGTTTTTTCTTTAATGTTTAGTTAATCCTATATTATATATCTACTGTTTCCTTTTGAAATCTGTTATTTCAAGGCCGGGGGCATGTTTAGTACATGTTTATTACTTTAATCATGTCTTCCATTTTTGTCATGTTTTTTTACGTCCTTTATCAAGTTGTTATATTTTGTTCATAGTTAGCAACTGTTGTTATTTATATAAAAAAAGAGAGAGTAAAATTTACCATCAAACGTTCAAGACGTATTTCATTTTGCTCCACAAAAATTATATATACAGTCCACTGAATTCAAATAGAAGCGTTTTTGGAAATACCAACAAGCGCAGAGCTACATTTGGTCCAATCGAACCGGATAGATCGAGTTATTTTGGAGCTACATTTTGGTAGTCAGTGAAGCCGCACTGTCGTGCGCATTGGAAAGTTGTTTGGAACGCTGACTCCAGGTGCATACAGAGAGACGATCAGAGGATAAGGTTTTTATCTGTAGCATATCCTCATATTTGTCAACTGTCGATCTGACAATTATTCGTTTTTTGTTTCTTGTTAAACTCGTTTCATTTTATTTAATTTCTGCCCGTCATTATCGTCAACATGGACGATTTGAAACGCGTTCGTGGAATAATTAAACGGAAGTTAACAAGATTTCAAGCATTCGTAGATTCTTTAGTTTTATCAATTGACAGCGGTATTGAACTTGCCCGGGTTGACAGAATCGCCCTGGAAAAACGATTGCAGGCGGTTCAAGTTATCTTATCTGAATTTGATGAAGTTCATAACAAAATTTGTGTCATCAGCAACGACGAAGAGAACGAGGTTCATTTCGACGAATTCTCTAACGAGTTTTATCATGTAGTTGCCAAGGCCGAGCTCTTGCTTAAGCCAGAAGTGGAGTTTTTAGTTTCAAAAGATAAATTAAACGCACCTTCAGAATGCAACTGTTCTTCAAATCATTCATGTGGTAATCCTTTCATTAGGTTGCCAACCATCAACTTACCAAAGTTCAAAGGCGATTTGAATGATTGGCTGGAATTTCGGGAAGTGTACATTAGTTTAATTCATAGCAACAATCAGATAACTGACGTGCAAAAATTGCACTACTTGAAAGCAAGTCTTGTCAGTGAGGCTTCCGAACTGATCAAGTCGCTTGAATTTTCCGCAAGCAATTACAATATTGCTTGGGAAACCGTTTGTGAACGTTATAACAATCCCAGAATGTTAATTTATAATCACTTCAAGGCCATTTTGGACCTTGAAGCCTTAACAAAAGAATCTCCGATAAAATTGCGTCACATTAATGATGCTTTATTCAAACACGTGACAACATTAAAGTCATTAGCAAATAGTGAACAGCTCTTGGAGCTGCTCATTATTCATATAATGTCGAAAAAACTCGACTCTGCCACTTTACGTGAATGGGAGACGTCGAAAAATACTTTGGGCTCTGATTTGCCTACTTTGGAGCAATTCAAAATATTTATAAAACATAAGGCGAATTTATTAGAATCATTAGATCGCCCATCACCTGTGGCTTCAGCCAAACCCAGGGAAAGCTCAAAGTCATGCTCAAAGTCATTTGCAGTCAGTAGCGCCGTTTGCCCTAGTTGCAGCGGTAATCATTTTCTAAACCAATGTGAAGAATTTCTAAAATTATCTACAAAGGCAAAATGGGACAGAGTAAGGGAGTTGCGGGTATGTTTTAATTGCCTTCACATAGACGCGTTTCGGTGGCTATGCCACCATCTTCAGTACATCTACTAATAAGTCCTCTTCGACTTAAAAAAAATAATTCAACATCCATACTTTAAATCATGTTCGTTCTTATAATCGTAACTTATTAGACGACTTACAAAAATTTTAGAAATCTACAAGAATGTAAAAAGGTTCAATTTAGGTACGTTCGACACTCGACAGTGACAAATTTTTACAATGCCATAAATTTAAATCGTACTTAACTTTGCGGACAGTCTTGACGATCTTTAGAGTCATAAATCATTACATTTACTGTTAAGGTCCGGGAACTGCTAAGTAATGCACAATTCTTCCGCTCAGGGGGCACCAATTTTGCCCCTTAAAATAAAATATGTTTGGGCAACCAAAGAGGTATCCTAACTAATAAGGTTTGAAACTTAAGTATTGAACAAAGAAAGAACAAAAAAAAAGTTGCGCGTTTTTCATACGCTCGTAACTTGATAAATATTATTTATATTATGGTCTGCGGCGATAACGACGGTAAACTCAGTCGGAAATAAATTAGTCTATAATTTTTTGCTAATTCTTTGACAATTTTGTGTTTTCATAGATGTACCTGCTATAATTAATCCCGTAACAGGCTGCAAACACATTTTCAATTATGCAAAGAGTCATCTTTATTCCTATTTTTATACGCTCATAATTTGATAAATATTATTTATATTATTGTCTGCGGCGATAACGGCGGTAAAATCAGTCAATGCGATTGCTGCATTATTTACTGTTTTTTTTTTGTAATTTTTTGTGAATAGATGCTTCAAACAATTTTTCCTACGATGCTATTCGAAACTAATATATATTGTACAATTTAGTAGGCTCGAAAATGTTTCATATCCTTACGCGTGCGAACATGGATATTTTGTATTATCAAGTGTGTATTTTTATAAATTTTTAGAGTTTTATATCCTTACGTGTGCGAATATGGATATATCCTAACAGTTTGCACTATATTAAGTGTGCATTTTAATACAAATTATTCTATCCATGCCGTCAATCAAAAAGGTACAGATTTCACAGGACATCTGTGGGTAAAAGAACGAACTATTTGACTAAAATCTTATGGGAAAACAACTTTTCCCCGAAAATGTAAAATTTAGACATTTATACAATTTGGTTTACGAAAACTATTTCTTAGGTGCTAAAGGAACATTTTTATGTAATTTGTTGACGATATTGTGTTCGGAAAGCAATAAAAAACGCGATCAAATAATACTGTATTTCGTACCACAACTTTTAGATTTTTTTTCAAAAATATTCACCATGTTTTCATAAAGAAACATGTCATGTTATACTACTATATGTTTAGTATAAGTACCCCGAAGGAATTTCTACAATATAACTAACTTCTTGTGCTGAACTGAGTTTACTGGCACACTAAATTTTCAAAAAATATTGTTGCCAATTTTTTTCTTCTTAAGTTATCAACTTTCTCGCAATAAAAAAATATTTTCTTACAAGGGAATATATTCTCTATAAGTGCTGTAAAGTGCATTGCAAAATATTTCGTAACTCTAAAGATTTCAGTAAAAAACCCTCACTACTACATTTTTGCGAGAATTGCACTTTCGGAGGTTAATTTTTGAAAACTAGGCACTTCTTCACCAAAGCAAATATATCATTAGATGCGGTAACATTATGTTTACAACTGTTGCTTCGCAAATTATATATTGATAAGTACTTTCTAAGCGGTACTGAGTTTCTTAAAACTCTGCATTTTTTTAGGTTGGGTTCCCCAGCCTTAAATCTCGAATATAAGGGAATTTTAGGCTAATAAACAGCTTTTGGATTTTTTTTACTCTGAACATCTTTGTCTTAATAATACTAATCCTGAAAAGTGAAATTTGACTCAATTGGGAGATGGTGTTTTTATAAAAAATCTGTTAATATTTTTTTTCTCCAAAACTAACGCCGACAATTAACATTTAAAACCGGAAATTTCTAGCCTTACACCAGAGTCATACGTGCACTAAATTTCAAATACATAGCTTTCAATTAAAGCCAGAAGTAATGGGACAACCTGTACATAAATCACAGTTTTTACAACCCATTGTTAATTGCAGCTAAAGGCGCGTTTACAACAAGAACAGTTAAGGATACGCGCGGAAAACATGCGCTTGCAGCAGCAAATCAAAGACGGGCTGAAGTTGCAAGAAAAATTGAGGAGTCAACAGACTTCGGTTACAAGTCACAACTCCAGGATCGCACCTGCCGCCCCACCTGCGGTTGGCGTGTTAGCAGGCCCCATGTTGGGCCAACCTAGTCAAAATTTGCAGGCCCCTAAAGCGCCCCAAGCCCAAGCTTTACAGTCGCCTTTCCGCACTCAACCCGTCCAACCGGTGCCTCTCAACGGGTTCCAGGACGAAATTCAGCAAGCAGCGGCGGTCACTTACGACCCATTCTACAGCCCCATTTTGGACAGGATCGACAAAGTCCTGGGCGGGATCGGCTTCGCGGACGAGCCTTGCAGAGAAAGGCTGATCTGCAGCATGTACAAGAATCCGAATAAGTTCAGCCCTCACAGCAATCTCGTGTCAGCCGAATTAAGCAGGTAATTTTGTGGGTTATGTGAGTGAGTCCTTTCATACGTGACGTCAGACTGCGCTAGATAGGTCCCTTTCTTGCGAACGAGATGCGCAAACAAATCGCATGGGCAAGAAACCTCGTAACCTGATTAATTGTCGCTTTTTCGGCCGATCGAAAATTTGCCTTCAATTACGCGCATGATGGGTTCTTCGTGCGAAGTTGATTTCTCCTTGGAAAATTTGTTTTGTACGCGAGAAACTGTTAAGGGGTCAGTCAACGTTGTGCGGCAATAAATTTCAATTCCATGTTATTCGCAACCTAAAAGTGAAATAATGTTGAAGGTAATAAACGTTGGTCGTTAAAAAAAAGTGGTAAACGATTGGTTTTTCTCAAATTTCAATGTTTCTAGCTGCCTACTTTTCAATCGATTAAGTTTCCATTATTGCTTTAATTAAAATAATTGTGAAAGAATACAGTAATGATGAGCGATAACAAAAAACATAAAACCAAACAAATAATAATTAAAATTGCATGCAAAGGAAATTTCACGATTCACAACAGCTCATCTTCTGTGAGAAATTAAATTAATTGAGTGCACTAATTAAAGTGCAGCAGTGAATGCATAATGAATAAGAGGTTGTCTCATTATCCATCATTTTAGAGCTTCTTTTGATTAATATTGTTCACCATTTAAAAAAAGGTGAAAGGAATGTTTGCAGAATGTGAAGAATGGAAGTTCCCAAAAAAAATCAACAGTTTTTTTAACCTTTGACCTTTTTTAATTTTATTGCATCATTGTTCATTGCAGAACAAATTTTTTATATTAATTGGAACTCATAGGCACAATTTAAAAGCGACCTGAAATAATAACGACACTGCACATTAATTATTGTTATCTGTAGGTAAAATGGTTAGTGAAACTGTTGTCTGATTAGACATAAAACTTAATTAATTTCTTTTTTGGGACAAGACCACTTCTGTGTTGGATTTGGATGCATTTTAAATATTTGTGCAACCTCCCTTTTCGTTAACCTCGAGTTTTTTAGCCGAATTTGACCTTTTTAAATTTTATTGCTCACTGCTCATTGCAGAACAAATTTTTTATATTAATTGGAACTCATAGGCACAATGTAAAGGCGACCTGAGATAATAACCACATTGCACATTAATTATTTTTATCTGTAGGTAAAATGGTTAGTGAAAATGTTGTCTGATTAAAACTTAATTAATTCCTTTTTTGGGACAAGATCACTTCTGTGTTAGATTTGGATGCATTTTAAATATTTGTGCAACCTCTCTTTTCGTTAACATCAAGTTTTTTAGTCGAATTTGACCTTTTTTAATTTTATTGCATCATTGCTCATTGCAGAACAAATTTTTATATTAATTGGAACTCATAGGCACAATGTAAAGGCGGCTTGAAATAATAACGACATTGCACATTAATTATTGTTACCTGTTGGTGAACTGGTTAGTGAAAATGTTGCCTGATTAGACATAAAACTTAATTAATTTCTTTTTTGGGACAAGACCACTTCTGTGTTGGATTTGGATGCATTTTAAATATTTGTGCAACCTTTCTTTTCGTTAACATCGAGTTTTTTGGTCGAATTTGACCTTTTTTAATTTTATTGCATCACTGCTCATTGCAGAACAAATTTTTTATATTAATTGGAACTCATAGGCACAATTTAAAAGCGACCTGAAATAATAACGACACTGCACATTAATTATTGTTATCTGTAGGTAAAATGGTTAGTGAAACTGTTGTCTGATTAGACATAAAACTTAATTAATTTCTTTTTTGGGACAAGACCACTTCTGTGTTGGATTTGGATGCATTTTAAATATTTGTGCAACCTCCCTTTTCGTTAACCTCGAGTTTTTTAGCCGAATTTGACCTTTTTAAATTTTATTGCTCACTGCTCATTGCAGAACAAATTTTTTATATTAATTGGAACTCATAGGCACAATGTAAAGGCGACCTGAGATAATAACCACATTGCACATTAATTATTTTTATCTGTAGGTAAAATGGTTAGTGAAAATGTTGTCTGATTAAAACTTAATTAATTCCTTTTTTGGGACAAGATCACTTCTGTGTTAGATTTGGATGCATTTTAAATATTTGTGCAACCTCTCTTTTCGTTAACATCGAGTTTTTTTGGTCGAATTTGACCTTTTTTAATTTTATTGCATCACTGCTCATTACAGAACAAATTTTTTATATTAATTGGAACTCATAGGCACAATGTAAAGGCGACCTGAGATAATAACGACATTGCACTTTAATTATTGTTATCTGTCAGTAAAATGGTTAGTGAAAATGTTGTCTGATTCGACATAAAACTTAATTAATTCCTCTTTTGGGACAAGACCACTTCTGTGTTGGATTTTGATGCATTTTAAATATTTGTGCAACCTCTCTTTTCGTTAACATCAAGTTTTTTAGTCGAATTTACTCTTTTTTAATTTTATTGCATCATTGCTCATTGCAGAACAAATTTTTATATTAATTGGAACTCATAGGCACAATGTAAAGGCGGCTTGAAATAATAACGACATTGCACATTAATTATTGTTACCTGTTGGTGAAATGGTTAGTGAAAATGTTGCTTGATTAGACATAAAACTTAATTAATTTCTTTTTTGGGACAAGACCACTTCTGTGTTGGATTTGGATGCATTTTAAATATTTGTGCAACCTTTCTTTTCGTTAACATCGAGTTTTTTGGTCGAATTTGACCTTTTTTAATTTTATTGCATCACTGCTCATTGCAGAACAAATTTTTTATATTAATTGGAACTCATAGGCACAATGTAAAGGCGACCTGAGATAATAACGACACTGCACTTTAATTATTGTTATCTGTCAGTAAAATGGTTAGTGAAAATGTTGTCTGATTCGACATAAAACTTAATTAATTCCTCTTTTGTTACAAGACCACTTCTGTGTTGGATTTTGATGCATTTTAAATATTTGTGCAACCTTTCTTTTCGTTAACATCGAGTTTTTTTGGTCGAATTTGACCTTTTTTAATTTTATTGCATCACTGCTCATTACAGAACAAATTTTTTATATTAATTGGAACTCATAGGCACAATGTAAAGGCGACCTGAGATAATAACGACACTGCACTTTAATTATTGTTATTTGTCAGTAAAATGGTTAGTGAAAATGTTGTCTGATTCGACATAAAACTTAATTAATTCCTCTTTTGGGACAAGACCACTTCTGTGTTGGATTTTGATGCATTTTAAATATTTGTGCAACCTCTCTTTTCGTTAACATCGAGTTTTTTTAGTCGAATTTGACCTTTTTTAATTTTACTGCATCACTGCTCATTGCAGAACAAATTTTTTATATTAATTGGAACTCATAGGCACAATGTAAAGGCGACCTGAGATAATAACGACACTGCACTTTAATTATTGTTATTTGTCAGTAAAATGGTTAGTGAAAATGTTGTCTGATTCGACATAAAACTTAATTAATTCCTCTTTTGTTACAAGACCACTTCTGTGTTGGATTTTGATGCATTTTAAATATTTGTGCAACCTTTCTTTTCGTTAACATCGAGTTTTTTTGGTCGAATTTGACCTTTTTTAATTTTATTGCATCACTGCTCATTACAGAACAAATTTTTTATATTAATTGGAACTCATAGGCACAATGTAAAGGCGACCTGAGATAATAACGACACTGCACTTTAATTATTGTTATTTGTCAGTAAAATGGTTAGTGAAAATGTTGTCTGATTCGACATAAAACTTAATTAATTCCTCTTTTGGGACAAGACCACTTCTGTGTTGGATTTTGATGCATTTTAAATATTTGTGCAACCTTTCTTTTCGTTAACATCGAGTTTTTTTGGTCGAATTTGACCTTTTTTAATTTTATTGCATCACTGCTCATTACAGAACAAATTTTTTATATTAATTGGAACTCATAGGCACAATGTAAAGGCGACCTGAGATAATAACGACACTGCACTTTAATTATTGTTATTTGTCAGTAAAATGGTTAGTGAAAATGTTGTCTGATTCGACATAAAACTTAATTAATTCCTCTTTTGGGACAAGACCACTTCTGTGTTGGATTTTGATGCATTTTAAATATTTGTGCAACCTTTCTTTTCGTTAACATCGAGTTTTTTTGGTCGAATTTGACCTTTTTTAATTTTATTGCATCACTGCTCATTACAGAACAAATTTTTTATATTAATTGGAACTCATAGGCACAATGTAAAGGCGACCTGAGATAATAACGACACTGCACTTTAATTATTGTTATTTGTCAGTAAAATGGTTAGTGAAAATGTTGTCTGATTCGACATAAAACTTAATTAATTCCTCTTTTGGGACAAGACCACTTCTGTGTTGGATTTTGATGCATTTTAAATATTTGTGCAACCTCTCTTTTCGTTAACATCGAGTTTTTTTAGTCGAATTTGACCTTTTTTAATTTTACTGCATCACTGCTCATTGCAGAACAAATTTTTTATATTAATTGGAACTCATAGGCACAATGTAAAGGCGACCTGAAATATTAACGACATTGCACATTAATTATTGTTATCTGTCGATAAAATGATTAGTGAGAATGTTGTCTGATTAGACATAAAACTTAATTAATTCCTTTTTTGGGACAAGACTACTTCTGTGTTGGATTTGGATGCATTGTAAATATTTGTGCAACCTCCCTTTTCGTTAACCTCGAGTTTTTTAGCCGAATTTGACCTTTTTTAATTTTATTGCTCACTGCTCATTGCAGAACAAATTTTTTATATTAATTGGAACTCATAGGCACAATGTAAAGGCGACCTGAAATAATAACGACACTACACATGAATTATTGTTATCTGTTGATAAAATGGTCATTGCCAATGGTTGTGATGAGACATAAAACTTAATTAATAGCTTTTTTGAGTGACTGTTAAGAGTATAAGCGTCGATAATACCGCAATTTATCAACGGTTCTTAAGTTATGAGTTATAAAGAATTGAACAGAAAAATTCCTAACAATTTTCAAATTAATTTAATAAAACTACTTGAAAATCCGGTTCCTATAAATTCCTGTACAAAAGTGGAATCATCGACGGTTTCTAATTTAATCCAAGCGCGTTTTGTGAAATAATTTCAATCGTCCAGTTTAAAACTCTTACTTTCTCAAAATGCCTGTTTGAATCAAACTTTGTGCCAATTGTTCAGTCGTTGGCGATTTAACCTTGACCGAAACTAAATGGTGATTTACCATTCTTTTCAATATCGCGGTCACCTAGCAATATCCTGATTATCGTCCAGTAATATAACCGTTATCCTCCTTCAATGCGATTTACTTATTCATAAGCAATCGCGTGCTACTAACTTTATCATACTTTTTGGTCGCTTCCTTACATTTTTTAAATTATGCCGCATCGTTTCTAATCTAACAAATATGTGCGAAACGCACCAAAACTGGTTTTGCGCCCAAAAAAAAAAAACATTTAAAAATCTTATGTAGAACAATTTATTTAACAACAATCTGAACCTGTTTCACACACGTGACCTGTATTAAATAATTCAAGCGCATCGGTGTAAATTAAGAACGAGTCTATGTTTGCGTTAGTCTTCCTCAATGAAGATAAATGTCGATAAAAAGTGTGTACTTAACGGTCGCGAACCTACGAACCGCAAATTGCAGCCAAACAATGTCATCTTCATTGGAAACGAAACTAGCCAAGTAGGACACATTCTTCACATCCTTAATCGATGCAAATATTCGCAGTTCCATTAAAAAATTTGATTGAAAGATTTCTCTTCTGGTCGAAAATTTGCATTACAAGTTTTGTGTTACAGGGACGCCAAGGAACTGCAAAAACCCACGACGACGAACGCCGCCGTCATCAGGTTCTACAAGTATGTTCAAGCGGCTCGCGATGGACAAGACAACAGGGATTGCCTGAGGCTGTATCCGGCGTGCAACATCAACACTGAAAATTAATTCACTTCGCCACTTGGTGCCGTCTTCCCGGGCTGTTTTCTGAATTGCGGCGATTTTGTACATTATTATCCTTGTGGACTTGGGGAATCTTTGTTAGGGTAGCTCTCTTGCTATTTTTATTTTATTTTAAGTTCAGTTTAGGTAATTGAGCGTGGGTCTCATTATTTGCTCAATTACGCGCTGCTGATGTTAAATTAGCGGCCTGAGTTAATCTAGTTTCGCTTACAAATCGTTTTGTAGGCTTAGGATCGTTTTCCTGTTTGAGTATTTATTGAATATTTATTTTAATTTATTAAAGATTGTGTGTACTGTATTTATTTATTTATTGTAAATAGTATTACTTATTTTTCATTTTGTAAAAATGGAAACGTTTGTTTGCGGTTGTTGTATTGTCACAAGGAATCTTAATGTTTACTTGAAATTTTGTTAAGAAATTGTTTTTAAAACACTAAATAAATTGCAACACGTTTAATAACATCACAGTCGATTGCAATGAGAAAATCTTTATCTTAAATTATTTAAGCAAATTAACAAACTTGGCCAATTTGTTTTGGTCATTAATAGAACTTAACTTACCAATTTAACTCAAAAATTTATCAAAACCTCAAAATCTCAAAATTGTCGCCCAAAAATATTTACTTAAGCTAAATAAAATAAATAAATTTACTTAAATTCGTTTGACGCACAAAATGCGTTTCGAAATGCTTAATTAAGTAATTTGATAATAAAAAACAGTTTTCCAGTTTCGTTTCGGAACCATTCAAATTTGAAATGTCTTCCTCAAAACATTTAGAAGGTACAAGTAAATTCCTGCACTGTGAAGTAGTTAATTTTAGTTGTTTTAGTCGACGAAACTGAAATTGCCCAGTTGGAGAAGGAATTTTTTAAGTTTCGACCTGATGGTTCTAAATATGGACCAGAAGAGATTTGCTTACCAGCAAGCTATGCCGCAGTTAAACAAACCATTGATGAATTTGAAATTCGAGATAGTGATGTCTTCGTGGCTGGTTACCCAAAATCTGGTGAATGAAACGATTTGATGGAACTCCTATTTTAAATTTATTTGATAGGTACCACCTGGATGGAGGAATTAGTTTGGCTGGTGGCAAACAACTGCGACTATCAAGGAGCCAAAACCGACATTTATCAAAGATATGTCACGTTGGAGTAATTTTGCATTAACAAAAGCAACCAGCTTCTCAAAGTAAAAATAATTTCAGGGCGGAAGGACTTCTCAATCCACAATTGAAAATAGATAATATAATCGTTCCATTGATAACCAAACTAAGTTCCATTTCAAAAATGGTCGGCCCACGATTTATAAAAACCCATCTGCCTTGGTCTTTATTGCCCGAGCAGGTTCAAAACGGCCTCAAAAAACCAAAGGTCGATTAAAATCGCCAATTTCAACTTGGTACCAATTTGTTGCAATTTCAGATAATTGTGATGGCCAGAAACCCAAAAGACGTCTGCGCATCCTACCACCATCATCTCAGTTTCGAAGACTACCAAGGAGATTTGGAAAATTTTTCTAAATTGTTTCTTGCAGGTCGCTGTAAGTCGAATCAAAATTGAGAAATTGTTGCCCCACGAGGTTTTTTTTCAGCAAATTGGGGACCTTACTGGAAAAACGTTTTGGGTTACTGGGAGAGGAGACACGAACCGAACGTTTTGTTCGTGAAATATGGAGATATGAAAGAAGATTTGAGTTCGGTGATCAAAAATGTGGGAAATCTGTTTGGGAAAACGTTCGACGACCGAACGATGAAGCGATTGAAAGAACATTTGTCATTCGAATCGATGAAAAATAATCCTGCGGTTAACCACGACAATTATGTGAATCTTTTGTCTGCGAATGGTTTGCCGAAAACTGGTGAAAGCTTCTGGATGAATGGTAAAATTGGGAGCTATAAAGAATGCATGTCTCCAAAATTAGTCGATGCGTTTAATAAGTGGACTGAAGCCAATACAGCTGGAACAGGTTTAATGCTTTAAAACACTGGGTTGTTGAATGAAATTGTTATAATTAAAAAGTGGTGGGATGTAATTACTAAATAAATAAAAACGAAATTTGTGTTTTAATTGTTTGATTAGCCAAACCAAAGAAAAAAACTTAATACAAAATATTTACAAAATGATACTGCTGTTGAATCTTCTCCTTTGTTACAAAATTGGTTTTTGTGTACTCAATAAATAAGATAATGTAAATCCATCTTATAAATAAAAATTAGATCACTTTAATGCGTCAGTGAAGTTCGAATTGGAGAAATGTCTTCCTTGGACAGTAAGTTTTACTTTATTCAATTGAATTTATTTAATAGGAATTTAATTAGTGGACGAAAATGAAATAATCCAGTTACAAAATGAGTTCCAATTGAGTTTTCGGCCCGGACGTGCCGAATACGGCCCTGATAACATCTGCTTACCAGCGACTTACGGTGCTGAAAAAGAATCCATCGACAAATTTGAAGTTCGAGACAACGACATCTTCGTGGCTGGCCATCCTAAGTCCGGTAATTAATATTCAAAAAACTAATATTACAATCTAAAAAATTATTACAAAAGGTACGCATTGGATGCACGAATTAGTGTGGCTGGTGGCAAACGATTGCGATTATGAAGCAGCCAAAACCAGCATTTTCGACAGATATTGCTTATTGGAGTAAATTTTTGCAATAAAAAAAACCGCCTAATAAAACGAGTCGATTGCAGATTTCAAGGAATTTTCGGCTCGAAAGTGAACGACATCAACGTCGCCAAACCGGTGATTAAGAATCTGAGTTACCTAGAAAATTTGGACGACCCAAGATTCATCAAAACCCACCTACCGTGGTCTCTGTTGCCGGAGCAAATCCAAAACGGGTCGAAAAAGCCAAAAGTCTGTATTCAAACCGCATCCACAATCAAATTTAAACGTTTTTTCAGATAATCGTGATCGCAAGAGAGCCGAAAGATGCTTGCGTGTCCTTTTACCACCACGTACGGTTCGAAGGTTACAAAGGAAGTTTGGAAAATTTTTCTAAATTATTTTTAATCGGCCGCAGTGAGTTTTCATCTCAAACTTGCGTTTAAAATAAAATGCAATTTTTTCAGCGCTTTGTGCGCCTTTTTGGAAGAACGTTTTGAGCTACTGGGAGAAACGGAACGAACCGAACGTTTTGTTTGTGAAATATGAAGATATGAAGCAAGATTTGAGTTCGGTGATCAGAATAGTCGGAAATTTCTTAGGGAAAAAATTCGACGACCGAACGGTAAATCGTTTAGCTGAACATTTATCGTTCGAATCGATGAAAAATAATCCGGCTGTTAATTTCGACGATTATATAGATCTGTTGGCTACGTTTGGGTTGCCAAAAACTGATGACAGTTTCTGGATGAAGGGAAAAGTTGGCAGCCACAAAGAATTCATGTCACAGGAATTAATCGACCTTTTTGATGAATGGACAGAGGCTAATACTGTTGGGACAGGTTTAGTATTGTAGAGCAGCTAAATTTTATTAAAATTTATGTATTTACAAATATATGAAGTGGTTGCTATTAATTAGTGTTGTTAACGAAAACTCATTTACCGTGTTATGTTAAACGGTTATAAATTTACTTCAAAAAAATTGTTTTTTATACGTTATAATAATTATTTATGTACCAAGTCAGTAAAGTGATTCTTTATTGAACTAGTCTGAGATTATGAGCCGAGCGAGCAAAGCGAGCTAGGCAAGTAACAGACGAGTTTGATAAAGGCACTTTACTGAAGTGGTGCATACAAAATGTTATCGCCAACCGTAAAAATTTATAATTTAAACAAATGGAGCTATAACTTTACACATTTTATTATGACAAAGTAAACAGCGAATACAAAACAAATCTATTTATTAGTTGTACTAAACGTGAACGTACACCCTGGGTGTACCTTTTCGTGTTTCTCTTTCGGGGATATTTTTAGAATTTTTACACTGTTGAGGTTATGTTGTGATTATTTACCTGTTCTAAATAAACAATTGCACTCTTAAAAAAAAAAAAAACAGGAGCACACCTTATGAAAATGTCCACTGCAATTTGCATGTTTTTTTTTTGGCCAGAGAATTATATAAAAATAGAAACTTATGTATTTGTTTTGCGAGGAACACCATGGTGCAATTAAAAATCGATTTGCTCTAAAATTGACAGAGATAGAAGACTATAAATCGAGAAAATGGCCGTAGCTCCGTTAATACTGGAGCAACTCAATTGATCGACCTTTTTGATGAATGAACAGAGGCAACGGCGTAGCTAGCATGGGTGGCACCCGATGCGGATATTGAGGTGTCACCCTAAGAATTAAAATTATTAAAATTATTAAAAATCCGATAAACGTAAAGTATGATTTTGAATGAATACAAATGAGAGTCGTTAATAATTAATTTTGATAGTAATAATACTGCTTTATTATATCTTTGACATTCATGTATAAAATTAAAAAACAGGCATAACAAAAAAAGAATAAGAGTAGAATTAACATACTCTCATATCGTCGGGTTACTGTAAGAACCAGATAACTCCATTTAAGCATGGATTAGTTTAGTACATCTCTAGGTTTCATAATTGTCATCGAATTCACAACCAAGACAAGATAAGTGTTTGAAAGCGTGAAACATAGCACGTTTAACACTTTCGAACACTTGCCTTGTTTTGGCTGTGCATTCAATGACAATTTTGAGGCCTAGAGACATACTAAACTAATCCATGCATAAAATGGAGTTATCTTGTTCTTGTAGTAACCCGACGATATACATGTTACATACAAACACTTAAAATTTCTTCTTTCTAGCTTTAACAGCTGCAAACTCTAAAATCACCTCTTCAAAATTTATATTTTGTGTTGCCTGGTGTTCTATCGTTAATATGCCAAGATTGTTAAGTCTCATTTCGGTCATTGTAGCTCGCAAGTAATTTTTAATTAATTTTAATTTGCTGAAACTCCGCTCACAAGAAGCAACTGATACGCAAATTGTTAAAAATAACTTTAGTGCGATCATTAGATTCGGAAGAGATTCTGTAAAATCCCATTCCACGATGAATTTCAAAAAATCTAGAGACACCCAATTAGAAATTGTAACATTGGCTGCTTTTAAATGCCTTCTCAACCTTGGTATCTCTAAGAGAAGTTCTGTTTCTGATACCTCATCATAAAAAGAAGTAAATTTTGATACAGCTAATTTCAACTCTTCAATGTTTGCCAAAAGCAAAGTATTTGCTTGCACAACCTCAAACAATGAAGCCACATCTTGAACGGATTTTGATCTAGTTCGGAGTTCAATATTGAATCGGTCAAGACATTCCAACATATCCTTTTGAAGTTCGGCTCTCAGTGTCAGGCCTGCGTCGGTGGCCAACTCACCGGTCATTCGTTTTTTAGGACGAATTCGTCTTTCCATTGGAATGTCGTAATCGTTTGATTTTTTTACAGCAAGATCTATTGCCTCTTCTACAATGCGACTGCGTTTTTCTTCAATATAATGACGAAGTGCCTCTATTTTGATAGCTGATTGATCAACACTCAAGCCTTTACTTTGCAATGCAATCAGAGCACAATTTATTTCCCTTAGTACATCATTCCAAAAGAAAAGAAAGCAAAGAAATGTGAAATTACACACAGCAGGCAGAAGGTTCTGTGCAGCACCTCTGGTGTCTAAATTTTCTTGTTGATCACATAATTCCTCAACTGCAGCCACAATCCCATCGAAATTTTCAGCCAACACTTTTACTGCAGCATAATGAGCACTCCAACGCGTTGTTGAGAGTCTTTTAACTGATGCTTTGCTGTGTTTAAGAAGCACTCCCCACCGGCCAGTGGAAAAGCAGAAAAAAATTTAAAAATTGTATCTACTGTTCCGAAAAATGTTACACATGATATATTTTGTGCAAATGAGTGTTGGCCACATAAATTAATTGAGTGATCTATACATCCAACAAATATTGCTTTGTTATATTTTTCTTTAATAATAGCTTGCACTCCACCATGTATGCCGCTCATAACAGCTGCATTATCATAACCCTGGGAACGACACAGCATAATATCTAAACAGTCCTTTTCGAGCATCTTGAAAATTTCATCACATAAATCAGAAGCTTTTTTTCCATGTAAAGGAAAAAATCTAAGGAATACTTCTTTGACTTCCACTTTTCTATTATCAATTTTCACATAACGAATCACTTCCGACATTTGATCAATATGTGAAATGTCAGGTGTGCTATCAAACATAATATTCCAAAATATTTAGCAGATTTAATTTCATTAACAAGCTTAAATTTTACGTGGTTCGCTAAAACGCTTATGAATTCATTTTGTATATCTGGCGATAAATATGACAATTTTGGTGATTTAACATGCTCCAAATTCAAGATGTGTTCTTTCAACACTACATCATATTTTGACAGTAGTTGAACTAGTTCTAAGAAGTTACCTTTATTTGATGAGACTTGTCCTTCATCATGTCCACGAAATGCTAGGTTTTGTTTAGCCAGAAACAAACTTATATCTAATAATCTAAATAAAAGATGCTTCCACTTCTGTTTTTCAGTATCGATTAATTGCAAGGCTGCGTCATCTATTGTTTTATGCAATTTTAGCCTCATTCCCAAAGTTTTCCACTTTTCAAAATTTTCTAGATGTTCACTTGACGTTTCATGATCGGATACTTTTGGATTTAGTTTCCACCACTTCCGAAATCCAGTCGTAAATGCTGTTTTTGTATAAGTGGTGACAGCAAATAAACGACAGCAGAAGCAGTACAGGTTATTAGTTACAGGAGAATAAATCATCCATGAGCGCAGAATTTTTACACCATCAGGCATTACTTTGTAAAACCATTCTTTTGAAAGACAGCGAACATCACCTTTTATTTTTAACCCGTGTCTAGATACAGTGGTAAATGGTCCTTCTTTATTTTGGAAATGTTCACTTCCTCTTTTTATTATCTCGATGCGAATATTATCAGGAACGGGTATACTCCAATGTGAGACATCTCTTAAGTCCTGAAGTGATTTATCCATGCACATACTGTCTTCGATAGTAGAAGCATTATTAGTACTACCACTGTCATTTTCAGAATTTATTTCAGATTTGTCTTTTTTATGGGTTATCATAATTAATTCCGTATTGTCGCCGTTGCTTCCTGAAGTTGAGCTAATATTATCAGAATCGCTCCTTATATCAGAATCAATTTCTTTTGATGAACTTTGGGTGTCATCATTTTTTTCGCATATTTAAAGATGGATCCAGACAGGCTCCGAACTACATCCATTTTAGCCTGTTCGGCTTTTCTCTGCTGAAACCCACTTTTTCTTTTATGTGTATGAACTCCTCGTGGCATATTTATTCTAAAAAATATTTTCGATTAGTAGATACTATCGTTGTCATAAATTATATATATATAAATATATGCATTTGTACGGAATGTAGGCGGAAAAAAGAATTGAACGGGACAATCCACTTACCTTGGTTTTTTTCTTTTCAATCACTTTTCAACTCTTTCATAAAACACTATTAAAACAGCAACGATTCACTTCACGTTAATTACAATCAACGTAGTACCGAATCTACGAAAGAAATGAGCAATGACAAAGGGGAATCCCCAACCGAGCAATCGTTAAAGCTAACAACGAAAATAAAAGCAACAAAATTTTTGGGGAATCCCCGACCGACCGAGTTATCACAAGTGATAAATTAATTTATATAGTATGAAACCTTGATTAAAGTGGCTTCAAACCTAAGTGATTTATCGTTGAAAAGCATTGTGATGGTTTGTGTAAGTTTTTATTTTTTTCACGGTCGGGTGTCACCCCAAACGGGTGGCACCCGGTGCGGGCCGCCCCTGCCGCCCCCCCTAGCTACGCCGTTGACAGAGGCTAATACTGTTGGGACAGGTTTAGTATTTGTCGTTCGAATCGATGAAAAATAATCCTGCGGTTAACCACGACAATTACGTGAATCTTTTGTCTGCGAATGGTTTGCCGAAAACTGATGAACGCTTCTTAATGAATTGTAAAATTGGGAGCTATAAACAATGCATGTTTACAAAATTAGTCGATGCGTTTAATAAGTGGACTGAAGCGAATACAGCTGGAACAGGTTTAATGATTTAAAACATTGGGTTCATAATTAAAATTGTTGATAACATTAAAAAGTGGTGGGATGTAGTTTCAAAATAAATAAAAACGAAATTTGTTTTTTAATTATCTAATTACCCAATCCAACAAAATTACTCAATACAAAATATTTATAAAATGATATTGATGTTTAATCTTCTCCTTCTTTCTTAACAAAATTGGTTTTTGCGTACCCAATAAATAAGATAACGTAAGTTCAACTTATAAATAAAAATTAGATCACTTTAATGCGTCAGTGAAGTCGAAATTGGAGAGATGTTTTCTTTAAACAGTAAGTTTTACTTTATTCAATTGAATTTATTTAATTGGAATTAAATTAGTGGACGAAAATGCAATAATCCAGTTACAAAATGAGTTCGAATTGAGTTTTCGGCCCGGACGTGCCGAATACGGCCCTGATAACATTTGCTTATCAGCGACTTACGGTGCTGGAAAAGAATCCATCGACAAATTTGAAGTTCGAGACAGCGATATTTTCGTGACTGGCCATCCTAAGTCCGGTAATTAATATTAAAAAAACTAATATTACAATCTAAAAAATTATTACAAAAGGTACGCATTGGATACAGGAATTAGTGTGGCTGGTGGCAAACGATTGCGATTATGAAGCAGCCAAAACCAACCTGTTCGACAGATATTGCTCATTGGAGTAAGTTCTCGCAATAACAAAAAACTGCCTAATAAAATGGCTCGATTGCAGATTCCAAGCAGTTTTCGGCTCGAAACTGTACGATTTCAACGTCGCCAAGCCGCTAGAAAATTTGGACTATCCAAGATTCATTAAAACGCACCTACCGTGGTCTCTGTTGCCCGAGCAGATCCAAAACGGGTCGAAAAAACCAAAAGTCTGTATTCAAACCGCATCGACAATCAAATTTAACCATCCAGTAGTCGCACCTTTTTTGAGACATTAGTAGTCGCTATATTTCTATACTTTTTTGAATTTTTAAGTTAAAATTGGTAATAAATTATAGTCTTTCCAAGTGTATTATTAAGTTGTTATTTCATAAACATTTTAAAAAAGGTTTTGAGCAGAAAAATTTTCAAAGAACTTAAATGAATACTACCTACAACACAAAATTTTAATAATTTTACTATATATTGTACAAAGTAAATACTGAAAACTTATTATTTTATTGGTTCTCTTGTGGACCATTGAACAAGTTAATTTTAACTTAAACTTTAACTTAAACTTTGATGTACATGTCGCAGCCATATTGTAGAATCCGCCGCAATTTGAAGCGGCTAGCCACTTTACAAAGCAGCTCTGTTTTGTAAAACGGCTGATTAACGTTTAGGCAGATTGTTTAGCCGGAATGTTGACTACATGTAATGTAGGGCGGCAATCAGCCATATTGTAGATGTCGGCGGCGAATTGTAAATTCAGTCGTTTTCTAAATGATTGGGGAGATTGTAAAATATAGAATGAACAGAGAATTTTTACAATTTGACTGAAAATTTTAGGTGTTTTATGAATCGCTGAATAACTCAGTCCGTTTGATAAAGAAAGAATTGTTAGACATTTTATAAAAAAAAACCTTTGATATTGAGTTTTTTGTTATAGTTATAACTTTATGTTTGTCATAGCTACAAGGATAGCTTTTCTCTATATAAAGTTCCTTTTTATAAAACGGCGACCAGTCATTTTGTTGCATTGGAGAACGCGAAACGTCGTTACAATAAGGCTGACCAACGTTTGGCCGCATTACAACCCGCCTAAACGTTAACCCGCCGATTTACAAAAGCGAGCCGTTTTATAATGCGGCTAGCCGGTTTGTATTGTAGCGGATTCTACAATCCGTCTGCGACATCTATAACTCAATATCCCCAAAAAGTGGATATTGAACAAACCAATATTAACTTGACGATTTGTCAAACAACTTCAAAATTTACAATAAATTAATGTTTTTCTTAATATGAAAAAACGTTCGCTGTCATTTTGTGCCGCTCTTCCACACAACTTGGCTTCGTGCTTGAAATTAGCAACCACACACTTTGAAAATTATTGGACAGTGCACTTTTATCGAAAATGATTATTACAGACTTACCTTGGGTTGTTATAAACCGAAAATGCCAAAATGTATACTAAGATTTGCCTAAGGTGTCAATAGTCTCTGCGGAGCCTCACTCCGCAATATGCAAAAAAAACAAAAAATAATGTATCTGCAGCTCTGATATTGCTTCACTAACATTTAGACAATAAATTAGGAAGGCACTGAAAACGGCCGTTCAAAAGAATGGAAAATTCCTTGGAAAATCAAAAAAATATAGTCACGCGGAGCAAAACTCCGCACGCGACTACTGGAAGGTTAAACGTTTTTTCAGATAATCGTGATCGCAAGAGACCCGAAAGATGCTTGCGTGTCCTTTTACCACCACGTACGGTTCGAAGGTTACAAAGGAAGTTTGGAAAATTTTTCTAAATTATTTTTAATCGGCCGCAGTGAGTTTTCAGCTCAAATTTGCGTTTAAAATAAAATGCAATTTTTTCAGCGCTTTGGGGACCGTTTTGGAAGAACGTTTTGAGCTACTGGGAGAAAAGAAACGAACCGAACGTGTTGTTTCTGAAATATGGAGATATGAAGAAAGATTTGAGTTCGGTGATCAGAATAGTCGGAAATTTCTTTGGAAAAAAATTCGACGACCGAGCGGTAAATCGTTTAGCTGAACATTTATCGTTCGAATCGATGAAAAATAATCCGGCTCTAAATCTCGACGATTATATAGATCAGTTATCTACGTTTGGGTTGCCAAAAACTGATGACAGTTTCTGGATAAAGGGAAAAGTTGGGAGCCACAAGGAATTCATGTCGCAGGAATTAATCGACCTTTTTGATGAATGGACAGAGGCTAATACTGTTGGGACAGGTTTAGTATTGTAGAGTCGCTAAATTTTATTAAAATTTATGTATTTACAAATATATAAAGTGGTTGCTATTAATTAGTGTTGTTAACGAAAACTCATTTACCATGGTCCTTATTACCCCCAACAAATACAGAATGTAAGTAAAAAGCTAAAAATATCCAATACTTACAAATGCAGCACAATATTTAACCCTAGAGTTTTCGCGTGGATTACATATGTAATCCAATGTTCATCCATTTTTTTATAGGTAGGGGCATTTTGTTCTTTAATTTTGGTACGAAATTTATAATAGGAATCTTGTTTCATAAATAAAGTGATCTTATATTTTTTGTAAGTATGTTATTATTTATATTTTCCGTCGCTGCTACGTTAGCGTTGCCATTTTGAAGAGTTCTAATTTTATTTATGTTAAACGGTTATAAATTTACTTCAAGGTAAAAATTGCATTTTATACGTTATAATAGTTATTAATAAACCAAGTCAGTACCGGGTGATTTCTAAATTCAGCCTTGTCTTCCACTAAGGAATTTAAACACCTTTACAAAAAAAAAAAATCGCCAACCGTAAAAATTTATAATTAAAAAGAATGGAGATATAACTTTACACATTTTATTATAACAAAGTAAACAGCGAATACAAAACAAATCTATTTATTAGTTGTACTAAACGTGAACGTACACCCTGGGTGTATCTTTTCGTGTTTCTCTTTCGGGGATATTTTTAGAATTTTTACACTGTTGAGGTTATGTTGTTATTATTTACCTGTTCTAAGTAAACAATTGCAATGTTAAAAAAAAAGAAAAAAAAACATTGACCTGAGCACACCTTATGAAAATGTCCACTGCAATTTGCATGTTTTTTTTTTGACCAGAGAGTTACATAAAAATAAAAACTTATGTATTTTTTTGCGAGGAACACGATAGTGCAATTAAAAATCGATTTGCTCTAAGATTGACAGAGATAGAAAACTATAAATTGAGAAAATGGCCGTAGCTCCGTTAATACTGGAGCAACTCAATTGATTCTTGTTCCATCGTTTCCGGCAGGAAAAGTTATCCTAGTAAGGAAAAAACAAGAAAAAAAAAGAAAAGAAAAAAAAGAGAGAGAGAGAAAAAAGCCAAACCAAGAAAAACACTTTTTTTCTTTCTTGCTTAGAGCGTCATATAAACATGAAAACTTATGTATTTTCTTTGCGAGGAACACGATGGTGCAATTAAAAATCGATTTGCTCTAAGATTGACAGAGATAGAAATCTTAAACCTAAACAAACAAATGGATGTAGCTCCGTTAATACTGTCACTTTACTGCTCCCCATAAAGCAGCGATAAAAAGTATTAAAGGATCATTACCTTAAAAAAATTAATAACAAAATATTTTCTTAACACAATAATAAATAATCAAAATGGATTACATATGTAATCCACGCGCCTACTCGTGAAACAAAATAACAGGCGCCTACTGAAGGGTTAATTATGTATTGCTGTTTGTTTACAAAACTTGGATTCCTAAAAAGTGATTGAAGAATAAAATTAATTGATTTTTTGATGAATGAGCATTGTAAAAATAAAATTCAATTGAATCCACATTTTCTTTCAACTCAATTTGCACTAATAAAATTAAAGGGCAGTATCGCACGCTAATTAGTTTAAATCCTAATCACTTACAAAAATGAACTTGAAAACGAACACTGGACGCAAGAATTTGGGGCATTCCACGCACGTCTAACCCCGATCACATTTGGTTTCTATTTCCGCTAACTGATATATAAAACCACACCTTGATCCTGGTCGTTTATTGTCGTTATTGTCGCCGCCATGACTAAAGTAAATTGTGCGTTCGTCTTCCTATCGCTGTGGGGCTTAACATGCGCGCAATCCCACCCTTCGGCCGTCGAGCTGCTCCAAGATATGTACCACTCTTGCGTCAAGGACTTCTCCGTATCCTGCGTCAAACCGAAAAGCCTGCAATGGTTGTCTGAAATCGCCAACGAACCGGCGATCAAAATCACCGAGGATTTAATGGTCGTCAAGAAAAACGATCAAGAAGAGCAGCGCGGAATGGAAGAAGACATTTTCGACAAATTTGAGAACTTTCTGCAATCGCACGATTTGGTCGCCAAAGTCCCCACGATTTTGCGGCCCGATGGGCCGTTGGGCAGCCTGATCCCCAGGTCGTTCCAACCCGAAGACCTCACCGTCCCCATGGCGGCCACCGGTTAGTTGGTTTTCAATTTTTAGAAATTAAATTTTAAAATATATATAGTGGACCTTGTGATGTCGATAATGAAAATAAAAACAAGAACCTTATAATCACAAAAAAAAATTATATAAAATAAAAATTACTCACATAGACGCGTTTCGGTGGCTATGCCACCATCTTCAGTATATCTACTCACTGTACTGAAGATGGTGGCATAGCCACCGAAACGCGTCTATGTGAGTAATTTTTATTTTATATAAAAAAATTTTGTGATTACAAGGTTCTTGTTTTTATTTTTTTTTTCAAATTAAATTTTACTCGTTTTATTTTAGGCCGCTCGAAATTGGTGAAGAGGGTTATAGTGCCGTTCCTTCTCGGTTTGAAGTTCAAGACGGCTGTTTTGGTGCCGTTGGCGCTGGCGTTGATTGCCCTCAAGACGTGGAAGGCCTTGACGCTCGGCCTCCTCTCTTTGGTACTCACAGGGGCTTTCGTTATATTCAAAATGTCCAAACCAAAGGTACTTTTATTTTTGCTCAATTACTGGTTGTAATTTTGTTGTTTGCAGGTTACAACTTATGAAGTTTTGCACTATCCGCAACATCATGAACATCATGTTGAACATGCTGCACCGGCTGGTTGGGAGCATCCGGGTTATGGAAGGCAAATGGGACAGGAAATGGCTTACAATGCTCATTTGCAGTAACGTGTAAATGAGATGCACTTTGTAAATTAATTTATTATTTATTTGTAAAATAAAATTTTTAAATTATCTGAAATCGTAGTTTATTATTGTCTAAAATGTAACATTAAAATCGAATTGGATGTCAAAATTATTCCCAACTTAATAATATAAAATGGAATATGAATTTTGTTGTTCAGTATAATACAGTACAACCTCTCTAGCATCGACACTCTCATTAATGATCGAAATCAAAGCATTAAAAATCAACAAAACAATCAATCATTCCTTAGAAGCAAATACAATTTTTTCACCTGTCTCAAAAACACTTAAATATTCATACACACCTGTCAAACATCATAATTCCTTCTTAATAATAGTCATTCATCGTTTCAAGTAGATAAATATTCTTAGTTACCCATTATAGAATAATTTAAGGAGTACAATCATAGTGGCCATTTTTTTTGTCCCATCGGTTATGGACAGGTTTAACTGTACAAAAAAACTAAAAATCCTAACTACATCTCCAATGTCCAGTTAATAGCATATCGTAATGCAAGCGAGGAAAGGTGTTTATTGCAAAACTAGAAAGATAATTTCACGAGTTTTGAAATGTCTGTTTTCCCATACAAAGGTACTATTTCTTCCAATGTCCTAAATTGTTTGATAATTCTAAAACAGCAATTCTGAAATGCGCAACTGCTTTCCCACGCCAAAATTTCCTCACTTGCAGTGCAGGATTTACGTATAAGCTACACAAGCTAAGCTTAGGGCCCCCACTTTCTTGGGGGGCCCCCAAAAAAATTGTCTATGTATCCGATAATCATATTTGGCACTGACATATCGACATAACGACATAAACGCCATTTGGTAAACTTTACAGAAGATAGAAAAAACCTATTAGTTTCTTTGAAAGTTTTTGTATCTTAATCAGCAAAAAAAAAAAAATTATTGTATTTTTTTTTCAATTTTCTATTTTTTATTTAGGCGTTTGTGTCATATAATTATGAAAATTTGCGTTGCAAAACTTAAATAGGTATCGTGTAATAATAATATTTCCATAATAATTTTAAAAAAGAGCAACAAATTGAACACCAATTATAATTTTACAAAAAGTACAAAAAGCAAAATAACAAGTAGGTATAATTAAAATAACCAAAATAATAATAATAATAGATTGTAATCTTTTTGACCAATGTACCAATGTACATGGAGAAATCTCAGGTAGTGGTTCAGTCAAAATCATATCATTAATTGATTATATCATAGTTGAATTTTGGTTTATAATATTATTACTTTCTAATAACGCAGCCGTTTTTTCTATTAACATTTCATCATATTAGTTATTTACAAAAATTATATTATTTTACAAAACTAAAACTAGGTCTTTTACAATTTACAATTTACTAATTTAGAAGTTCGGAATTATTTAGAGTTTGAACGTCTAATAGAAAATTGAAGCTACTTGATTCAGTCTCATCGTTTAGTACAGTCATTTGCTCACAATTATTTGGCGTTTGAATATCTACTGAGAGATTGGAACTACTTGTTTCAGTCTTATCATTTGGTACAGTCATTTCTAAGACGCAGTTTTTGTTTTTTTACAGGTTGTGTTCCTGTAGCATAGTAAATATTTTTTTCGTGCTGGAATTCATCCTTCTGAAAAGATCAAAATGGTATAACCGCCAAAACTAAAACCACGATTATCTGACAGATATATTATCTCACTTATTAAATTAAGCAATTTTAATGGTTCCAAATAAATTAAAGTATAATTTCTGCTTGTAAAAATTGTAAGTTGGGTCTAAATATTACAAATTGTTTGTTTAATTATATTAATGTATTTGCATAGGAAAATGTCGCTTATGCCAATCTAATATTTTTATAAAAAAATTGACATAAATGCCAAATATTTCATTAATAAAGAAGATGAAAACAAATGGAATATTTAAGAAGTTTACTGTTCTAGAAATGGAAAAATATAAAAATTATAGTATTTCTCTACTCACATTTATTAAATTACACTGTATTTATGTGCTGTACTATTCTTATGAGAATTTATGTCTTACCAACTTACGCATACGTGGCCATATGGCGTTTATGCAAACTTAAAAGCTAAATAACTATTTACTATATTTTTTGTCGCTTATACCATTTAAAATTCTCTTTCAAGTGATACCAATATCGCAAATTCGAATTTTGGTATAAATCCGTCGATATAATATCTGGACTTATAAAGGATCCCATATCTCAAGTAGCTTAGGGCCTTATCAAGTCTAAATCCGGCTCTGCTCATTTGTGATGAAAATGACTTTACTTTCCTCACTAGTGATACAAACAACTATTTCTTTCTGTAAATTAAGTGACGAAAATGTCATTTCCACATTTGATGTTGGAAAATATATTAAATGGTCTTGTATTTTGATAATTTTTGGATTGTACAATGTACTTTGCAATGTATTGTATTTTTACTTTGTGTCCTCTAAATAAATTTGTGTCATTAAATGCATAAAAAAAGACAATTTTGCAATAATTCCCCTTTCTTTAATTTAATACTCTTTACTTTTAATTTTTATTTAAATAATCACTTGCAACTTTGATATTTGTAAAAATTCAGAATACCAAACGATCCTGTCACTTTCTGCGTCGCCAAACACTCTGCGCATTTAAAACGTCGTTTACTGATTTTTGCAACAATTAAACGAAAGTGAAAATGGATACAAAGAAACGCGGTAATCTTTTAACTTCAGTGCCGACTTGTTGGGACATTAAAAATTAATTTGAAAAAAGTAAAGTAGTCCAAAGAAAACGCAAAATCACATTAAAGAAAAGTAAGACTGTACTAAATACTTTTAAATACCGCGGTGACGTCCTGAATACACAAACTGTCCTTGTTCCGGTCGACTCCTCACACCAGAACTTATCTGTCTGAATATTCAATCGCCAATTAAAATGCAGTTCAGGCGCCGACCAACAAAGGGTACTCCAGTTCGCTTTCGGCAGCAAATAAGTCCATCGAAATGCGTCCATTCCGGTAACACTTCCGACAGTCAACGAATAAATAGCCAGGGTGTGTTCGAATGCCATCAGTTCAGTGCCATCCATCCAAACAGTACAATGGCTTTCTTCAAAATGTGCCTGATGGTCGTGGTTTTCGCCGCCGCCAACGCGTTACCGTCCCCCAATAGCGAATTTTGGAAGGGCACTCCTCTTGACGCTTCCATCGAGGAGATGAAGACCATGTGCGCCGCCGACGACGCTTTCGCTTGCGCCAAATACAAATTCATGTCTTTTTTGGATACTCTCTTCAAGAAAGATTCGTTTCGGGTAAGGCAATCCTCGTTGTCGCTATCGGCATAATAAGTAGATAAGCTATAGCGGTTCTGGGTCACCGCTATATCAAATTATGGTAATCAGATCAATAATATTTATACCAATTTGATATAGCGGTGGCCCAGAACCGCTATAGCTTATCTACTATAATAATAAATCCTTTCAGCTCACTGAAAACGTGGAAGTAACTCGTAACTCGTTCAGAGCCAATGAAGTTTCAAGTCGAAGCGACAATTCCCTGGACGACAACGTGCAAGAATATTTGCAGACCCACGACGTCACCTTCAAGCTACCTGTTGGTGAGTCCTCGGTGACCATCGTCGGCCGCAATTTGGACCAAGACGAAATGGACCTCAAGTTGCGTTTTTCCAACACCGAAGGGCAAGGTACAAATTTTTAAGTGAAACTCGAACCGGATGTAATTTAAGTTTCCAGCTCGCAAGTCCAAACTGAAGAAGATCATCATCCCAATCTTCGTGCTTGTTTTGATGAAAGCCATCACTCTCATTCCATTGGCCATTGGAGTGCTCGGTTTGAAGGCTTGGAACGCTATGCAGTTGTCGTTCTTCTCTTTCGTTATCTCTGTTGGTTTGGCTGTTTTTCAACTTTGTAAGAAGATTGCATCCGATGGTGCTCATCCACAGATTGCTGCCCATGGACCTTGGGAGGCTGCTTACAGCAGCCATTATCAGGCTAGGTCGTTGGATGCGCAAGAACCTGCGCAAGAACCTGCGCAAGAAGCGCAACGAATGGCCTATTCTGCTCATGTTTAAATAGTTTTATTGTAATTGTAATTATTTATTGAAATCGGCTTTATTTATAAATAAACTATCACGCAAGAATATTTTTATGCATTATGATATCGTTTAACGTCCGTAATATGACCCTTTATGGAACAGTCTGGTAATAATAAAATAAAGCAGCCGCCTGTCAATGTTAACGATGGTAACCATAGTAACAACAGAAAAAGCACACTTCGAAATCACCAAAGTGTCCAATATCCAAATATGTGGAACAAATAACGCAACAATTTGATAAATTGTAACTTTTCAAAAATTCCAAAATAAATAAAATAAATTTCACATAAAACTTTTCTATTACTAAAGTTATGATGTCAGTTTTTACATTGCAATGTATTTTTTTTTTCGTCATAATTTTGATAGGTACTGTCAAAATAACGGTATAGAAATTTTTGTCCCTTTTAAAACAAAATTATTGGAGATTGAAAATATTTAAAAGAATTCGATTAGGATCTTAGTAACTCGATATGTTCCTGTTTTCAAATCGATATAATAATTAAATTGTTAGTCACTGTTGCTTGGCTTTTATTTCATAAAACTCATCATCACTTTTCTTTGTACTTAGTTGTTACATAATTATTTTATAGTTTATTTAGAATGTAGTAGGGGAGAGTAACCACAGTCGGGACAGTACCCTAAGATGGGACAGGCCAATTTTACTTTCAAAAAGCACTATTATCGCCATATATCATATATATATGTATGAAGTTAGTATCCTATTTTCAATCCCCACTTCATATTTTGTTCCATAATCTTAAACGATTGCGTCAGTATTAAATTTGTTCACTTATTGTGCTGAAAATAAGAAGATTTAGTGTGTAAGCAAGTGTTGTTTTTCTGTTTAAGGTAAGAAACGAGCTTATTTATGTACAGCACATATAACTAGGACTACAGCTGGTTAATTGTGCGCAATATTTTACTTTTGAAATTATTTCAATTTTTTACAAACCACATGTAACTAAAGAATGGCATAGTTCATGAGTTTAACTTAAATTCAAAAATTCTAGATTCTACTATTTTAACCGAGCCACCCTATAAAGCAAACTTGAGGAAAAAACCTCTTCTTCAGTTGTAAAAACAGTAACAAGAACAATTTTTGCAAAACAAAATAAAGAAAAAAAATATTAGGTAACAGGCAATAAGGAAAGATTCATCGTCATCAAAAATGCATTGTTTGCTAAGAAGATCAAGATTCCAAAGAAGACTGGTACAAATGTGTTTTCCCATCTTTGTTATCGGTATACCATTTACAACACTCTTGTTTAACCCATTATTAATAAATAACATTATTTTTGTATAACTTTTATATTTTTACTTAATAAATAGTCCAACAAAAGGCGTTTCTAAAGAAAATTTAAAATTTAAAAAAAATATCAAACTAAAAGTGTCCCATCTCACGATATTCTCCCCTATTTTATTTTCAACAATTTTGACAGTTAAAAGAGCTGCTAAACTCATGACAAAAAAGTATAGGTTCTCAACTAACCAAATCTTGACTTTGATGGGAAACATCCTGTATAAAAAAATGCAATGTCAAAAAATGTATTTAATTTAAAAGTCGACCTGTTTTTGGATTTTTCTTGCCATTATATACATACAAACAGAAAGAACAGTATTTTGGAAAAGTAAAAATAAACAGCGAAATAAATTTTTAATTAAATATTTAACAGACAAATCATTTTCTTTTTATTGCCAATTTTAATTCCGTTGTTTTCGAGAACCATTTCCACTAAAATTTGACACAAAATAAAAATTAAATTAAAAATAAATAATTTTTAGAGAACCTTGTCGTTGACATTATTCAATAAAAAAATTTAAAAAATCCATTCACACATTTTGTACAAACGACTTGAATTCACGAACGCATTTTTACAAACGCATGCACAACCTCATTACAAGCTACGCACAGGATTTATAAATAATAAAGCGACTAAAACAAAGTCACTAGCATCAATAAAAAAAGTAGTTATGATTTAAATATTCAGGACACTTTCCCATGCATTTTCGTATAGGACCATTGTGTACATTTAGGAGCAACTCTAATTTGAAAATTATTTTCAACCTACTTTAAAAAAATTTTCAAAATTGTCTCTCTACTTTTACCACTTATGACGAAACAAAATAAACTGAAATTAGTTAGTAGTCAAAAACTTTTATTAAATCAATTTCAAATTGAATTTCGCTTGAAGATCGGAATTCTACCGGAACCATACCATAACCGGCCAAAAGCATTATATCAACATTGATTAATAAGCAGAACACATTCGATCCCCTAACCCAATTGCTTGATATATAACCGCACCCACACTCCACCGACAATTAATTCACTACATCATGTGGCGGTTAGCACTTCTTGCAGCGGTCCTGGCGTCCTGCGTCCAAGGACAATCCCAATCAGGAGAACAACTAGTGTCCAATGTGCTGTCAGAGTGCTCGGATATGAGCTGCGTGAAGCACCAAGTTCTAATCTATTTAAATTCGTATTTAAAATCGGACAACGGCAGCGCAAGGAACGCAAAGGTATTTAATTCATTCACAAATTAAAAAAAAATTCGAATTCGAATATTTTTAATATTTTTAAAATATACTTAAAAAATATTTATTTCTGTGCATTCAAGAAATATTAGATTTATATCAAGGAAAAAATGTTTATTTTTTTA
Organism: Dascillus cervinus; assembly: GCA_949768715.1. Classification (NCBI taxonomy): domain Eukaryota; kingdom Metazoa; phylum Arthropoda; class Insecta; order Coleoptera; family Dascillidae; genus Dascillus; species Dascillus cervinus. The sequence continues at coordinate 29,951,052 of OX458319.1, read as the reverse complement.
TATTAAAAAAATATTAGATTTACATAAAGAAAAAAATATTCATGTCCAAAATTTTGTATCAAAAAAAAAAAAATTCAAAAAAAAAAATCTGAAATAATATCTTTTTAATCTTTCTAAGAAATATTTCTTTAATCTTTTTAAGAAATATTTTTTAGAAATATTCCTAAAATATTAACATGTCATAAAAATATTTTTTAAATATTCAAGGAAAATATTTAAAAAATATTTCCTTGCTACTACAATATTATTAGTATCACCGTGGTATAATGAAGAGGATGGCTGTTAACTTATATGCCGCAGATAAAATAATAATTAAAGAAATAACAGCAAGTTAATGATTGTTAATAATTGTTTGCAGAATCTCGACGCCATCATTTTTAAAAGAGCTGCGCGCGTCGTTAAAACCCACGAGTTTAGGTTCAAACTCCCCGAAGAATTCTTCGACAGAACTGAGATCGTCTACAATCCACGCACGGGGTTAGATGTGGCGACTGCTGACACCGAAGGTAAAATTAAAAAAAATAAATAATCGGAGTTTAATTTGGCGATTTTAGCTCGTGGCCTCCTCAAGAAAAAACTACTCCTTCCTTTATTGTTGTTATTCAAATTGAAGATGAAAGCCCTAATGCCGATTTTCGTGGGGCTGATTGGGCTGAAATCGCTGAAGGCTTTAATTCTCAGCAAGCTGGCGATTGGAATCGTTTTGGGCTTTGTTATCTACCAACTTTGCACCAAAGCTGGTAAGTACTTGAATTTTAATTAGTTAAACGGTTCTAATTCTTGATTTGAAGGTATGGCAATGCCTATGATGAGCATGGCACCAACTCCGGCGCCGGAACCGCATCCTATTTACGGTGCACCGGCTGGTTCCACGCCCTCTACGAACAGTTACGAACCTGGATGGGAACCCAATCCCGGGGGTCCTTATTCGCGAGTCTGGAGTCCATCTGTCGGCGATTCGCAAAGTATGGCGTACTCCGGTTATTACCCTGGACCGGGGAGTTCAACCACAAACCGCCCTTGAGATTATTTTGTGATTTTTTATTCGTTTATTTATTTTGATCGCAATTAAATTATTTATTTTGATTTCTAATCATTGAAAGGGGAATTACCCGTCTTCTCCTATTAGGCCAAGCAATTTAACATAAATTAAAGAGACCAAACGTACTCCTTTAGGGAGTTTTGTACTCCTTTTTTGTGAACCGTACTACTTTTTTTTTGCATTCTTTTTTACTCCTTTGTACTTCTAAAAATATAAAAACTTGGCATTTAACTTTGACCTTTAACCTTTAAAAAAAGAGTTTCTATTTATTGTAGAAAACAAAGGAAATGATGATTCTATGGTTAAATGTACAATCTGCAAAGGAGAATTTTCTATTGCGATTGGTGGACGAAGTGCAACAACAAAGCACATTGATACTAATAAACATAAACATCTCTTGATGCAGCGGCTTCAACGTCTAAACTAAATACATTTTTTAAAACTGATAGTTTTGGACCAAATGAAGATTGAAATAAAAAGTATTTCAAAGAAAAATAATCACTTCTATTCTTGGTTGATGAAGTTTTCCATTTTCTTGTTTTCAAATGATTACAACAAGGGTTGACTCTTAAGAGTCGGTTTGCCTAGGTGAAAGCATGCAACTTGCAGTGCACATTTTCATGGTTTTACCTAGGAAAACCGACTTTTAAGATTCAACCCTTGTTGTAATCATTTGAAAACAAGAAAATGGAAAAAAAATTGACCTGAGCACACTTTATGAAAATGTGCGCTGCAATTTGCATGGTTTTACCTAGGAAAATCAACTTTTACAATTCAACCCTTGTTGTAATCATTTGAAAACAAGAAAATGGAAAACATTTTTACCATAGAACACTTTATGAAAATGTGGATCCTAACATAAGTAAAAAAAAAAAATTGACCTGAGCACACATTATGAAAATGTGCACTGCAATTTGCATGGTTTTACCTAGAAAAACAGAATTTTATGATTATGATTACAACAAGGGTTGACTCTTAAGTGTCGGTTTGCCTAGGTGAAAGCATGCAACTTGCAGTGTGTTTGTTTCAACGTGTTTATACACATAATTTTTTGAACTAATGAATTTTGATATTGTTGAAAAAACATATAGTTGAATGGAGAAGACTCAGTGTTTTTATTCAAACCCAATCACCATATCCAATGAAAATTCATTTGTACTCCTTTTGTATAAAAAATAGTTGGTCACCTTACATAAATACTAGCTGGAAATCGACTGTGCGATTTTGTCAAAGACAGTTCTGCATAATTTTCAACTCGAAAATTATAATTGTTAATTTGCTATAAACAATTTTCAACAAAAAATTGCGTTTTGTTTAGTTTCTTGCTTGTAGAATAGAAACTAATGAAGCAATCTTAATAATGTCAATAGACGAATTGTAGAGAATTAAATTACGAAGAGAATGAGATGTCGAATCGCCCGATCGGATAATTAGAACCGGGGAAAAGCCGGAAAATCCGAAAAATTCAGTGTTTTCTTAAAAAATTCACAATTTCTTCATTTTTTAATTGTAAAAATTGAAACTTTCCACAAAAATAGCTACTTATATGTTCCTTTTTGTGTGCAAAACCCCGATCCTCTCAGACTATCAGTTTTTGCACAATCACCATTTCAATATTTTTTCGCGATATTTTCGAGGTGGGTTGGATGCTCCTGTGATTGTCCGATTTAAATTTTAAGAACAGAATTGGAAACTAGATGCACACAGCAACAAAATGCCTATTTTGGATTTTCCTTAAAATGCAGCCAATTAGCCAAAAAAGGGTCGTGAATATGGGTAAAAACGGTCGAGCACGAAAAAGTGATCGAGTAGTGGGGGAAAACTGGCCGCTGAGGGGAAGCGCATTATGTAAGAATAGAATCGGGTTGCGCTTCCCCTCAACGTCCAGTCCCCCCCCCCACGTGACGTGTTTATTTAAAAACTGTTAATGATAGAAGATTGAAATAAAAAGGATTTCAAAGAAAAACACTTGTAGTTTAAAGAATCCTCCAACTTTGGTTCAAAAATGGCTTAAATATTTCCATCAGAACAAAAGTTAACACGAAGTACAATTTTTACCATGCAATTCCCTATGGCAACAGTTAGAAAAACGCACTGTATACTTTTTATGAATGACTTACGTGTCAATTTTGTTCCTCTGTATTCCATATCTTCTTTTTCTTTTCTATTTTAGAATGTTTTTATTCCTCGTCACATTTTTTACTTTTAAATTATAAAACTACATTACATTTACAACATTTAATTTTACATTTTAACACAAACATTTTAAAAAAAATTTCAAAACATTTAAAAACATTTTAAAAACTGATTGAGTTATTGTCAATTACATTATGTGCGCACTTCTTTTTTATTTCCTATTGGTTTTCTAATTCAATTTTTGTGATAGCTGATTCACAGTCTATTATCATGTTTTCTGTGCTTTGTTTATTGTTGTGATTATTCAAATTATAGTTAAAGCCTAGGCTTAATATTTCTATTTCGTTTTTGTTGAGAGCCATATTCGTAAGGTTAATTATTCTTGGTTGCCATTCGTTATGATTTTTGTTGTTGTTCTTGTATTCTGCGTTTTCTTTTTCTATTTTGAGCGATTATAAATTCTGGATTTTTTTATTTAATTTTATATATTTAATGTTGATATCTTTTCCTATTTTTTCACTGCACCTTTCATAATATATGTTCCATTCTAATTTACTTATCTGGTTTGATTTATATAATTGCGCTTTATATAATTCGCCGTTTATCTTTTCTTTTTGTCTATATAAATTGTTGATATTGATGTTAATGATATCGTATTCTAGTTTTTGTATTAATTTCTTTAGAGTTTTTTCATTGGTTGTATATTTTACGTTTGCATATTTTGGCGTAATCTTATTTTGTAAGCATTTTTTGTTAAACCAGATTTTTGCATTTATTAGGTGTATTTGATATTTTAATGTATAAAAAGAGTCTTGTTTTAAGGGGGCCACTTGAAAAGCAAGATTCACAAGATGGCGCCACCGTAGTAAAAAAAGTGTCAATTTTGTAAAATGCTTTTTTCATTGACAAGCTTCTTTATATAAAAAACTAGTGGCGAATATAAAAGATAAAAAAATGATCTAGGTATAGACATAAATTTGTCAAGGAAAAAGTTGAGAAAAGTATTTATTCAAAAATGTCAAACTTTCAATAATATTTGAATTTTTTGTTAAAGTAAAGAAAATCTTGCTGATCACACCCTGGAAGCATTAATTATAAGTATACTCGTATATTATCTAATCACATTTGTCAGTATTTAAGTCAAAAAGCATCGGAAAGTGTGACATTTTTGAATAAATACTTTTTTCAAGTTTTTCCATTACAAATTTATGTCTATACCTAGATTATTTTTTTATCTTTATATCCACCACTAGTTTTTTATATAAAAAAGCTTGTTAATGAAAAAAGCTTGTACAAAATTGACACTTTTACTATGGTGGCGCCATCTTGTGAATCTTGCTTCTCAAGTGGCCCCCTTAAGCCATCTGCTACCGATCTCCAAAATGACTTGGTTCGCAACTGAGATGGAACAAAGAGTTTGGAAATTCGCCTAGCATTGTGTGTTGCCTACAAATCAGAACTTTTCGGAGCATCAACTAGCCGGCAGCGATTGGCTAATGACGATGCACAATACACTTTCCTCCCACTCTCTCGCTGCCATGCATTCAAGATTTCATAAAGGAGGAAAATAGTAAAATGCAAACAGTTGTTCTAAACCCGCGTGGTCATCGAAATGGGTGATCAATACGGGTAAATATGTCAAGTTTCACTCTTAATTTCGCAAATGCCAACCTGAAATTTCGCAGAGAACTGCTGACGAGCCTGGCAGGCGAGAACGATCTGCTCAGCGACAGATACGATGCAATCTTTCTAGTGTCCTGGCCGGGCCAGGAAATTAAATTCCCTGAGATAGCGGAAGTCTTGGAATCGGGCCGCAAATGCGACCCTAGCTTGGCGACCGAGATTGCCGTACTTCCGCTGAAGAGATTCGCGGCTGGGCGCTTGGTGGTTTCGCCCACGGGGCCCATGGATGCAGATTACGACGACGTGAGGAGTCTCGGCGAAGCCGCGGCCAGGGGCATAAAGAGGGCCGTCAAGGCGGGCATCCGCGCGCCGCTGGTTCTGCTCCAGGCGCATGCAAAATTTGAAAACGCCGAATTGGTGACACTGCTCGGCGTTCTGGAAGCCTTATACGTGGTAAGGAATTTAAAAGGTATCTGCTGATTAAAGTCGCTGTATCCTCTATCCTCTGGAGGGTATAGCGACTTTACTGCTGATGGGCGCGTGCTGCTACCTATGGTCGGGAGAGGCCATCAAAATTTAAGAAAAATGCGCGCCCGTTCAAATACTTTTGCAAAAAAAACAAATATTGAATTGCGACAAAGTACAGCAATGATAAGAGCAAGTAACAATGTTCACAGAAATATCAATGGTTCAAGGAGATAATTAAATTTAATAATTTAATTTTTAAAACTTAATTTAATAATAATAAATTTATTATTATTATTTTGACGTAGAAATTATTCCAATTAGGAATTGTTTTTTTCTGTGCGTTACGCAATCTCGCAGATTGTTACGTTGTTATGATTTCACCTAATTATCTATTATTTTCACAATAAACGCTTTTTAAATGCTTTCAACTACAAATATTGATTTATCTAACAACGATGAGTAGGTAGTTATGTGTGAGCTGATAAAGGAACTAAACGATATGAAGCTATCAACAGTTCTGATAAAAAATATTTTTATTACTGAAAATAATTTGATGAGGCGAAATTGTTTACAACAAAAATCTCTTGCCATTAAATTATTCAATTAACAATTATTTTAATGCATAATTAATGCAATAATTATTTTAATGCATTAGAAGTGTGTCTTGGTGTGGTTTTACCTGCACCTTCATTAACAAATTCATAAATAATATCTACAAAAAGAAAATTACATTAACTATTATAATTACTATGGCGTCATGGAAAAAATTATTTAACAAAGAATGACAACAATTTATAAATTTAGTGATAAAAATATTATGTTACAAGTTTCAAAGTCTACCCTCCCCATATGTATCAGGATTGCAGTAAACTCATTTTACTCTCAAACTGCACATCCCAGATTGGAGAATGCATTCCCAATCTAATATAAAATTTCCAGTTCGGACATCTTTTCATAATTAAGGTTTTCACCTGAATTTATTGCACCACGTTGTTTAATTCCAGAAATAATTAGAATGCTGTAAAAAATAGTTATTTGTATCATATGATACCCAACATTTTTTGGGCCAACAAAAATATTTAAATAAATAAATATAAATTTGTTCAAATATCTCGGCTAGAGAATTTATTTTTTCTTCTGTTGGCAATACCTACACGGAAAGATTAATTTGAACTTAAAAATCAAGTAACCTATTGCTTTTTGATGTTTTATTATCTGTAGTTTATGACAAAACAACCTGCAATTATGACATGGATTGAGACACCAGCAATATTGTTAAATTAAAAGTATCTTTTATTTTTATAACTAATAGGTAGTATAAATATTACTACTAATAAAGTTCTTGTCGATGTCAACAAACTGTGTAATTGACATTTAATTTTCGATTTGGTTTGCAGATTCGGTGCTACCAACCTACAAAATTAAAATTGCACTAGTTTTCATTTTCAGGCCTAGGTTATATAGCACAAAACACCTATTCGATAATCACAACATGTTAGATACAAAAAATATATATTTAAGTGCCATGTTTTTGGAAACCCCTGACAAAAATAACTATCAAAGCGACAATTCAAATTTGTAAAATGTATTTAAACGCGCAGGATAACGATGCTTGTAAAATCTGGTTGCAACAACTGCATTTTTGTGACGCTCGTCGTAGATTATGATCATATTTAAATTGCCAGTTTGACAGTTACATTTATCAGGAGTTTCCAAAAATATGAAACTTAAATATATGCTTTTTGTATCTAGTTGTTGTGATTTTTGATGGTTTTTTGAAATTTACGTGAGACACTGTGTATAACTATTTTCAAAAAAACTTCCGATGAGAAAAACTTTATCTTCAATATTCTGCAACATTTAAGTGATTCTGTTAAAATTATATGAAGTACTGATCATTACCAACATAAAGTCAAAACCAACATTTTTTCACAGCTTTCTAACCATTTCTAGAATTAAAAAACGTACTATAGGTTTATGTTGATATTACTTTCAATGGACACAAAAAATGCAATTTTCAAACTGCACAACACAGGCGAGAAAAACAATATTTTCTTGATTGGAGAATGCATTCCCAATCAAACGGAAAAATTGCAGTCCGGAAATCCTTTCACAATTAATCTTTTCAGTGAAATATATTAGGTTGACTGCAATGAACCAATGAAAATGAATCCTAAATCTACTGTAAATAACATGTTTATGTGTATACAATTGTGAATTGAAAAGTATTACACATTATTTGCTTAACACAAAAATAAATATGTTATCAAAGTGATAACAACATTAAATATTAAAAACAATGTGTCCTTGTTTTTTAGTTTCTTTATTACATCTAATTTTAACTTCTCATATACAATACAACAAGTGGAATCGAGATTATCAATAATCACGATTCCACGAATTGTATTCGTCAGATTATATCACGAATGAACAATTTAATACTTTTTCGGACAAAATGTAATTCCGAGAGTAAAATGGGCCCAAATATATTTGTGAGACTTTACAGTGTTACACGGTTTATGATTTTGTATCTTTTCATCAATATTGTTTAACGAACAATCACCGAAACGCGCCATTTTTTGTAACTGTGACATTTCAGTTGACAGCACGGTACACTAGATTTGCGGAGCAGCACACGGGATTATCACTTATTAATCACATTCTAGTCAATATGGCACACTAGATTTGCGGAGCAGCACGCAGGATTATCACTTATTAATCTTTCTCCAGTGCTGATTATCATTTATTAAGCGGTCGTTATGATAGGGAAAAATAGCACTATGAGTGGTATAATCATGGCAAAAACTTAAAATGAAATTAAATAGAATAAAATGTTTTAAAACATGCTAAAGAAAACTTTTTTCAGCCACTCCAATTATGGGAAAGCGACAAATCGCGCAGAATCAAAATGGACCGCTTGGGCATATACACCGGGTGTCCCACGACCAACGACAAACTCATCAAACTCGCGAGGAGTTTGGAGAGTGGCCGAATCGTGGCGCGCGACATTGGAGGAACCGACCCTGAACGCATGGCGCCACCCAAAGTCGAAGAATACGTAAGGCGCATATTCGCCGATTCTTCAGTCACAATAAAAGTAATCGACGACATCGAAGTCATCAGAAAAGAGTTTCCCCTATTCGAGGCCGTAAATCGCGCGGCGAGCGTGGTCGAGAGGCACAGGGGAAGGATCATATTCCTGGAGTACAACCCTCCAGACCCGTCCAAGGTCACAGAAACTTTGATGTTCGTTGGCAAAGGCGTCACTTACGATACCGGGGGCGCTGATATCAAGGCTGGGGGAATTATGGCCGGCATGTCGAGGGATAAATGCGGCTCGGCCGCCGTTGCGGGATTCCTCAAAGTGGTTCACGAATTGAAGCCTGATAATGTTCGGGTAATCGGCGCGATGGGCGTCGTGAGAAATAGCGTCGGCTCGAATTGCTACGTCGCCGACGAAATGATCACATCAAGAGCTGGGATGCGGATAAGGATTGGAAACACCGACGCAGAGGGTCGCATGATTATGGGCGACGTCCTGTGCAAGGTAATGTAGGGGTTGTTTTTTTTTTAATTATTTGGTTGTGCACGAAATTGGCAGAAAAGGCAGGGAAAAATGGGCCAAGCAACAGAGCAAAATAAATGTCATAATTTAACATAAATACTGTGCAAAAACTGTTAGTCCGTCAGAGTTGCACACATAAAACGAAAAAAAATCTTCAACTGTGGCCAATGAGACTGATCCAACAATATTATCAATTAAAGGTTGTTCGAATTACAGAGGCATCAATTTTTTAAGCCGCTGTTCACATTAACGAGTGGTTCTGAATACTGAAACATTATATAATTTGATTGAAACGAAGTAAACATTGTAATTGTAAATCGATTCAACAAAATTATCGATAAAAAACTGTTCGAATTACAGAGGCATCAATTTTTCAAGCCACTGTTCGTATTAACGAGTGGTTCCGATTACTAAAAACTTATACAATGTGATTTAAACGAAAAGAAATCTTGAACTGTGGCCAATGAGACTGATTCAACAATATTAGCGATTAACAGCTGTTCGAATTACAGAGGTATCAATTTTCTAAGCCGCTGTTCACATTAACGAGTGGTTCCGATTATTGAAAAATTATGTTTTTATTATGTTATTATGTGATGTTATTATTTGTGCAACATTTCAGTTTTAAAAATTTACAAATGGCAGAATTGTGAATTTTTTAAGAAAACACTGAATTTTCCGATTTTTTCGGCTTTTCTTCGGTTCTAATTATCCGATCGACCCTTCATTCTCTTCATAATTTAATTCCCTACAATTATTCTATTGACATCATTAAAATTGCTTCATTAGTTTCCATTTTACAAGCAAGAAACTAAAATAAACGCAATTTTTTGTTGAAAATTGTTTGTAACAAATTAAAAATTATGATTCTCGAGTTGGAAATTATGCAGAATTCATCTACTAACTGTCTTTGACAACAGTCGTTTTCCAGGTGGTATTTATGTTATGAAAAAATGCTTTATTGCTTGGCCTAAAAATAGATAATAAACACAATCTGCATTGATTTATTTTTATAGAGAACTTTGGAATTCTCTTTACTTTGTTTATTGTGAGGAATTTAATTTGCAAATTTATTGTCTGTTTGTGTATTGTCAAGTTGTATGAAATGATAATCGGTGTGGTAGTTAATTACCCATCAAATTATTACAAATAGGAAACATTCAAATTTATTTATAATTGGTTGAATTAAATGTTTGGTCACATTTCTGTTAAGATATTAAAATTTAATTAATTTAAGGGCTGAAATTCAGTTCATTATTTGTAACCTTTTAAGTCAATTATGTGAATTATTAATTTTCAGTAAGGATTTGTCATAATTTCATTGCATAATCTTTTTGTCTAATCATAAAAAATGGCATTTAATTAAAAATTAATTTTCCATTGGCAATTAATTAAATAATTGTGCCGTTTATCCATCACGAAACTATTATCTGAAATATTTTGTCTAATAATAGTTTTTATTGTGAATTTTACAATAAAAAATAAACCTTAATTTTGTGGTTTAGGATAATGATACAAACTAGAAAAGTGAATTTAGAACACAGCTGACATTTCACACACATGCCCAAGAAAACCCCATACTTATCGTTCACCTGATGTCAACCAATAAACAGATTTCAACAACTTATACTTAAGAAGCAATTAATTAACACAGAAATGTTTCAATACAAATTGCAAAATGAGCCAACAGTTAAAAAAAACAGTTGCGCTAAACGGTATCGAACAGTTAAGTTGAGTTCCTGGACATCACAATAATAATTCCAGTTTTTCTCGGCCGCTATTTTAACGCACTTTCACATTTTCCGCTTTTGATTCATCGTTTTCTATTCAATTTCAGATGAAGGAGATCGCAGTGACCGCAGTCAATCCTCACCTGTTCACTATCGCCACCCTCACAGGACATTCAATTCTGTCAGTGGGACATGGGTACTCAATAGGTAAATTTAAAACTTGCCACACCAAAAGAATCATTGTTCCTTGCTGGTTCAAATTGAAGGGAAAAAATCCTTGTTCACTTCAGTTCTCGTTTACATTTTAAAGTCGTGAAACTTCCTGAATTAATTTTTTAAATTAATTACTAACTCGAGTTGGTTTGATTGCAATTGGTGTGAAATTTGGTTGCCAATTTTTTATTTCAAAGCTTGTTACAAATTCCAAATACATTTTTTGTTCTTTAAACGAATCGATTATATATTTTTTTTTTGATTATGTATTTGTTTTGATTTTTAAACTGTTCAAAGTTGAGACATAAACAGCGAATTTTATTGGCATTGTTGCACATTCAGTCGCCTGTTTTAGATTGTGCCAACAATTTCTATTTAATTGCAAAGTGCTAACTGGTCAATTATGCATGTAATAGGCCCGTACACTTCAGAACCAGTTTTATTGTCATAATTTAGTGAATCATGACATATTTTTATCATAAAAACCCCTTCGCACAAACCGATTGAATAGAAAAAATTGTGCAATCGCAGGAAATGCATTAGTGAGAGTTTACACATGCGTTTCTGCATGCGTTTCAACCGTTGCGTTTGAAACGCTTGCAGTAACCTTGCATGTACTTACATATATCCTGAATAGACCGACGGTTTGGGTCAGCGTTTGCCATTGTTTTGTGTTTTGCGATACTTAACATCAACGCGCGAAGCATCGTTTCAATGCTTACGAACGCTGAAGTTGTTTTGATAAAGATAAAGATAAAGCACGTGCGTGGTGCATGAAATGTATGGCCATACTTGTAACAGCTGTAACATAAATTTTAATTTTCCAGTTTACAGTCCATAATTATGCGACATATTCAATCGTAAATACATAAAACTTAAAAGTTAAGTAATTCAAGACAATAGCAGGTACCTAAATTATTTATGCGGTAGCTTCTAGGTAAGTCACTTATCTGCCAGTTTAAATTGATCTGCCAATTGAAGTGTTTAGCAACAACTGTTGTAGTTATAGCAACGGTTGTTATTACCTATCGGTTAAGTTTAGCTGCACATTGATAAATCGACCCTTAGTAACTTATAATTCAGACTTCTTTAAAAAAAGCACTCTATAAAGTAATATACTTATTTTATTTATTTTATTTTATTTTCATGCATGCGATACTTATCGCTACTTTATCGCCAAGAAAAAAGCTGCTTTATCCGGCATTGCATTAAATGGCACACTATAAACCGGCATATTTCACATTCTGAGTCCGAAAAAGGAGATTCTGAGTCAGAAAAATCGATTCTCGGTCAGAAAAATCACATTCTGAGTCAGAAAAAGCAGATTCTGAGTCAGAAAAAGCAGATTCACAGTCAGACAAATCGATTCTCGGCCAGAAAAATTACATTTTGATTCAGAAAAAGCAGATTCTGAGACAGTAAAATCGGTTCTGGGTCGGAAAATCACATTTTGAGTTAGAAAAAGCACATTCTAAGTTAGATAAAGCAGATTCTGAGTCAGAAAAATCAGATTCTGAGTCAGAAAAATCAGATTCTGAGTCAGAAAAATCAGATTCTCGCCCAGAGAAATCACATTTTGAGTCACAAAAAGCAGATTCTGGGTCAGAAAAAGCAGATTTACAGTCAGAAAAGCGATTCTCGGTCAGAAAAGTCACATTCTGAGTCAGAAAAGCAGATTCTGAGTCAGAAAATCGATTCTCGGCCAGAAAAATCACATTCTGAGTCAGAAAAACCAGATTCTGAAACAGGAAAATCGATTCTGGGTGAAAAAAGTCACATTGTAAGTCGGAAAAAGCAAATTCTTAGTCAGAAAAATCGATTCTCGGTCAGAAAAGTCACATCTGAGTCAGAAAAATCAGATTCTCGCCCAGAGAAATCACATTTTGAGTCACAAAAAGCAGATTCTGGGTCAGAAAAAGCAGATTTACAGTCAGAAAAGCGATTCTCGGTCAGAAAAGTCACATTCTGAGTCAGAAAAGCAGATTCTGAGTCAGAAAATCGATTCTCGGCCAGAAAAATCACATTCTGAGTCAGAAAAACCAGATTCTGAAACAGGAAAATCGATTCTGGGTGAAAAAAGTCACATTGTAAGTCGGAAAAAGCAAATTCTTAGTCAGAAAAATCGATTCTCGGTCAGAAAAGTCACATCTGAGTCAGAAAAATCAGATTCTCGCCCAGAGAAATCACATTTTGAGTCACAAAAAGCAGATTCTGGGTCAGAAAAAGCAGATTTACAGTCAGAAAAGCGATTCTCGGTCAGAAAAGTCACATTCTGAGTCAGAAAAGCAGATTCTGAGTCAGAAAATCGATTCTCGGCCAGAAAAATCACATTCTGAGTCAGAAAAACCAGATTCTGAAACAGGAAAATCGATTCTGGGTGAAAAAAGTCACATTGTAAGTCGGAAAAAGCAAATTCTTAGTCAGAAAAATGGATTCTCGGTCAGAAAAGTCACATCTGAGTCAGAAAAAGCAGATTCACAGTCAGAAAAATCAATTCTCGGTCAGAAAAGTCACATCTGAGTCAGAAAAAGCAGATTCACAGTCAGAAAAATCGATTCTCGACCAGAAAAATCACATTCTCAGTCAGAAAAAGCAGATTCTGAGACAGAAAAATCGATTCTCGGCCAGAAAAATCACATTCTGAGTCAGAAAAACCAGATTCTGAAACAGGAAAATCGATTCTGGGTGAAAAAAGTCACATTGTAAGTCGGAAAAAGCAAATTCTTAGTCAGAAAAATCGATTCTCGGTCAGAAAAGTCACATCTGAGTCAGAAAAAGCAGATTCACAGTCAGAAAAATCAATTCTCGGTCAGAAAAGTCACATCTGAGTCAGAAAAAGCAGATTCACAGTCAGAAAAATCGATTCTCGACCAGAAAAATCACATTCTCAGTCAGAAAAAGCAGATTCTGAGACAGAAAAATCGATTCTCGGCCAGAAAAATTACATTCTCAGTCAGAAAAAGCAGATTCTGAGATAGAAAAATCGATTCTCGGTCAGAAAAGTCACATTCTGAGTCAGAAAAATCGATTCTCGACCAGAAAAATCACATTCTCGGTCAGAAAAGTTACATTCTGAGTCACAAAAATCGATTCTCGGCCAGAAAATCACATTCTCAGTCAGAAAAAACAGATTCTCAGACAGAAAAATCGATTCTCGGCCAGAAAAAACACATTCTCAGTCAGAAAAAGCAGATTCTCAGACAGAAAAATCGATTCTCGGTCGGAAAAGTCACATTCTGAGTCAGAAAAATCAATTCTCGGCCAGAAAAATCACATCTGAGTCAGAAAAAGCATATTCAGAGACAGAAAAATCGATTCTGGGTCGGAAAAGTCACATTCTGAGTTAGAAAAAGCACATCTAAGTCAGGAAAAACAGATTCTGAGTCAGAAAAATCAATTCTCGGCCAGAAATGACATTATTTCTGGGACACGTTGTATGCTAGTACGCAACGCAACGGTTGAAACGCATGCTAAAACGCAGTGTAAACTCTCACTTAAGATGTAAAATATTTTTTGTCGCCGGTAATAAACAATCGCCTCTTTATCCAGCACGCAGGTATGTGCTAACAGGGTGTGTATGCCTGTTTCCATTCCTCACAAAACAACAAATAATAACTTAACACCTTTGCTTTTATTTAATAAATACCATAACACTTCATTATTGCTACCATTAAATGAGTCAATTAAATAAGTCACTTCCCAGTAACGGAAAAAATTCAAACCACGGTTTTCTGCACAGAAAAAGCGTTACGGTACCCGAGAACATCTGTTCAAAATTGTCATATTATTACTATCAAACCGTGTAACAGTAAAAAACGCAAACGTGCGACTTGCGTAGATAAATTCATGATTAGTTTCCGTTGTGTGTCCCCATTCGGCTTGACTGCAATGACACAAGTACAGTAAAATAAATAACCGACTGAAGGATGATACCGTTTTTTTTTTCAAACATTTTTTTTCGCAGCCATGGATAACGGGCCGGCGCGCACCAATGGCACCTCGTACCTTCTGCGAAACGCGGGCCACTCCATCGGCGACCCCTTCGAAATTTCGACGATCCGCCGCGAGGATCTCCAATTCCACAGCGGACAATGCGAAGGAGAAGATATGATACAGTGCAGCAACAAGCCGTCGAGCAGAACCGACAGGGGCCACCAAGGTGAGTTCAAATTGCAGAGGGAAAATGGGGAAGTAATGGATTTTTTTTAGGCCCGGCCGCATTTTTACTGATGGCGTCTGGATTGAACAAACACGGTTCGGAGAGCGCCAAGCCGCTGAAATACAGCCACATCGACATCGCCCCATCCGCTGGCGACATCCCGGACCTTCCTACAGGCGCCCCTGTTTTGGCGCTGGCAAACACCTTTTTGCTGAAGTTGTTCTAAAATGTTCCAAATTGGAATTGGTTTTTTAGGTAGTTTTGGGGCGCAGTACTTAAGTACTTACCCGTTCGCATTGGTCATTTTTGATATGTAATTTTGTGTTTGCAATGTACTTATTTGTTTTTCTAAATATATGCCACCGAAACAACTCAAAATTCAAAACCATCGTCACAACTCACAACACTAATGAAACAATTACAGTAGAATCCGGTTATAACGAACCTCAAGGGACCGTCAAAATCGGTTCGTTATAAGCGATATTGAAAGAATAAATGCAAGAGTGTTTTATGAGACCTTTATTGGTCTAATATAAATATGCATATGTATAAAACCATTAAGAATATAAGGATTAAACTTATGTGAAACAAAGCAAGTAATTTTATTTGAAATAATTTGTTATTTTCGACTGAACTGTCGCATTTTTAAAGTATAAATTGTCCACACACGTATCAACGTCACTAAGATTTTCAATAATTGAGTTCGGCACACCGTAAAACTGTAAAAAATTACGAATGTTGTTAATACTTCTCACAGCTTCCTGTGTAGATAAAATCTGTAATGCTGGTGCTTCCGGCTCATTCTCATTCCTCATTGGCTTCTTCTTGGCCACTTTTGTCTACCACAAATACACAAATATTCTGTTGTAACTAATAAATTGTCATTCATATTTAAGTTTTCAAAAAAAATTGAATTTTCTAATTGAAGGGCTCTATGCAAGAAGTACCTAAGTCACTTTTCATATTCTGCGATATTTGAGATTTATATTTCTGTTTGATCTGGAAATCACATTGTTTTGATTTTGACTGATTTTTTTTACTAAAGAAGACTTATTTTAGTAAAAAAAGATCATTGAACATTGAAACATCAAATCTCAAATATCACAGAATATGAAAGTGACTAAGGTACTTCTTGCATAGAGCCATTCAATTGCTGAAATTCACGTTCCCTTTGTTTCTATTTTTTGTAACTACTATTCATTTAATGACAAGTCATCATCAGATTCAAAGATTATAACGCATTATATACAATGCAAAGTTCGTTATAATCGATTGTAATTTTATTAATTTCGGCTTTTTCAGGTTTGTTATATCCGATAGTTCGTTATATCCGAGTTTGTTATAACCAATTAATTTTTACATTGTTATATATGGGAAAATGTCGGGATTTGGAATAAAGTTAGTTATAACCGGTAGTTCGCTGTAACCGAAGCCGTTATAACCGGATGCTACTGTATTCTGTTGTAACTAATAAATTGTCATTCATGTTTAAGTTTTCGAAAAAAGTTGAATTTTTTAATTGAAGGCCTCCATGCAAGAAGTGCCTAAGTCACTTTTCATATTCTGCGATATTTGAGATTTATATTTCTGTTTGATCTGGAAATCACATTGTTTTGATTTTGACTGATTTTTTTTACTAAAGAAGACTTACTTTAGTAAAAAAAGATCATTGAACATTAAAACATCAAATCTCAAATATCACAGAATATGAAAGTGACTAAGGTACTTCTTGCATAGAGGCCTTCAATTGATAAAATTCACGTTCCCTTTGTTTCTATTTTTTGTAACTACTACTCATTTAATGACAAGTCATCATCAGATTCAAAGATTATAACGCATTATATACAATGCAAAGTTCGTTATAATCGATTGTAATTTTATTAATTTCGGCTTCTTCAGGTTTGTTATATCCGATAGTTCGTTATATCCGAGTTTGTTATAACCAATTAATTTTTACATTGTTATATATGGGAAAATGTCGGGATTTGGAATAAAGTTAGTTATAACCGGTAGTTCGCTGTAACCGAAGCCGTTATAACCGGATGCTACTGTATTCTGTTGTAACTAATAAATTGTCATTCATGTTTAAGTTTTCGAAAAAAGTTGAATTTTCTAATTGAAGGCCTCCATGCAAGAAGTGCCTAAGTCACTTTTCATATTCTGCGATATTTGAGATTTATATTTCTGTTTGATCTGGAAATCACATTGTTTTGATTTTGACTGATCTTTTTTTACTAAAGAAGACTTATTTTAGTAAAAAAAGATCATTGAACATTGAAACATCAAATCTCAAATATCACAGAATATGAAAGTGACTAAGGTACTTCTTGCATAGAGCCATTCAATTGCTGAAATTCACGTTCCCTTTGTTTCTATTTTTTGTAACTACTATTCATTTAATGACAAGTCATCATCAGATTCAAAGATTATAACGCATTATATACAATGCAAAGTTCGTTATAATCGATTGTAATTTTATTAATTTCGGCTTTTTCAGGTTTGTTATATCCGATAGTTCGTTATATCCGAGTTTGTTATAACCAATTAATTTTTACATTGTTATATATGGGAAAATGTCGGGATTTGGAATAAAGTTAGTTATAACCGGTAGTTCGCTGTAACCGAAGCCGTTATAACCGGATGCTACTGTATTCTGTTGTAACTAATAAATTGTCATTCATGTTTAAGTTTTCGAAAAAAGTTGAATTTTTTAATTGAAGGCCTCCATGCAAGAAGTGCCTAAGTCACTTTTCATATTCTGCGATATTTGAGATTTATATTTCTGTTTGATCTGGAAATCACATTGTTTTGATTTTGACTGATTTTTTTTACTAAAGAAGACTTACTTTAGTAAAAAAAGATCATTGAACATTAAAACATCAAATCTCAAATATCACAGAATATGAAAGTGACTAAGGTACTTCTTGCATAGAGGCCTTCAATTGATAAAATTCACGTTCCCTTTGTTTCTATTTTTTGTAACTACTACTCATTTAATGACAAGTCATCATCAGATTCAAAGATTATAACGCATTATATACAATGCAAAGTTGGTTATAATCGATTGTAATTTTATTAATTTCGGCTTCTTCAGGTTTGTTATATCCGATAGTTCGTTATATCCGAGTTTGTTATAACCAATTAATTTTTACATTGTTATATATGGGAAAATGTCGGGATTTGGAATAAAGTTAGTTATAACCGGTAGTTCGCTGTAACCGAAGCCGTTATAACCGGATGCTACTGTATTCTGTTGTAACTAATAAATTGTCATTCATGTTTAAGTTTTCGAAAAAAGTTGAATTTTCTAATTGAAGGCCTCCATGCAAGAAGTGCCTAAGTCACTTTTCATATTCTGCGATATTTGAGATTTATATTTCTGTTTGATCTGGAAATCACATTGTTTTGATTTTGACTGATCTTTTTTTACTAAAGAAGACTTATTTTAGTAAAAAAAGATCATTGAACATTGAAACATCAAATCTCAAATATCACAGAATATGAAAGTGACTAAGGTACTTCTTGCATAGAGCCCTTCAATTGCTGAAATTCACGTTCCCTTTGTTTCTATTTTTTGTAACTACTACTCATTTAATGACAAGTCATCATCAGATTCAAAGGTTATAACGCGTTATATACAATGCAAAATTCGTTATAGTCGATTTTTCAGGTTTGTTATATCCGATAGTTCGTTATAACCAATTAATTTTTACATTGTTACATAGGGAAAAATGTCGGGACTTGGAATAAAGTTCGTTATAACCGGCGGTTCGCTATAACCGGATTCTACTGTACATTATTTTTAAAACATTTTTCAATGGCAAACGTAATTGAAGTGAATTAGCAAAGAAGGGCAAAATCGTTGCACAATGCAATGGTAATCTCTTTGACAACTCGGTGACCTTTAGTTAACTGCAGAAATAATGTCCACACTTGACAATATTGCAAGTGAATAAAATAACGTTGCATATCTCTTGTCGAACCAAGAAAATGGTTTTAACCTTTTAGTTTAATATTTGTTTAATTTAAAGTAATTGCCGCTTTTCAAGAATGCCTCAATGAATAAAATTGTCCAACGGATTGCATTAGCTATCTGAAAATTACATTAAACTTGTTTGGCACTTTGCTTTAAAAAAGCGGTTGAACTCGACCAATCGTACAATCAAATTGATCATTTTTTACGACCGAACCAAAACGGCTTCTGCTTCCGGCCACAAAAAATTGTAAATAAGAACCATTAACCTTCCAGTAGTCGCATGCGGAGTCTCGCTCCGCACGACTAGGTTTTTTTGATTTTCCAAGGAATTTTCCATTCTCTCGAACGGCCTAATTTATTGTCTAAATGTTAGTGGAGCAATATCAGAGCTGCAGATACATTATTTTTGCTTTTTTGTATATTGCGGAGTGAGACTCCGCAGCAACTATTGACGTCTTAGGCAAATCTTTGTATACATTTTGACATTTTCGGTTTACAACAGCCCAAGGTAAATCTGTAATAATCATTTTCGATACAAGTGCACTGTCCAATAATTTTCAAAGTGTGTAGTTGCTTGTTTCAAGCACGAAGCCAAGTTGTGTGGAAAAGCTGCACAAAATGACACCGTACGTTTTTTCATATTAAACAAAAAAACATTAATTTATTGTAAATTTTGAAGTTGTTTGACAAATCGACAAGTTAATATTGGTTTGTTCAATATCCACTTTTTGGGAATATTGGGTTATAGATGTCGCAGACGGATTGTAGAATCCGCTACAATACAAACCGGCTAGCCGCACTATAAAACGGCTCGGTTTTGTAAATCGGCTGGTTAAAGTTTAGGCGGGTTGTAATACGGCTAAACGTTGGTCAGCCTTACTGTAACGACGTTTCGCGTTCTCCAATGCAACAAAATGACGAGTCGCCGTTTTATAAAACGGCGAAAAGGGACTTTATATAAAGAAAACTTTTCCTTGTAGCTATGACAAATATAAAGTCATAACTATAAGAAAAGGTTTAACTCAATATAAAAGGTTTTTTTTTTATAAAATGTCTAACAATTCTTCCTTTATCAAACGGACTGAGTTATTCAGCGATTCATAAAACACCTAAAATTTTCAGTCAAATTGTAAAAATTCTCTGTTCATTCTATATTTTACAATCTTCCCAATCATTTAGAAAACGACTGAATTTACAATTCGCCACCGACATCTACAATATGGCTGATTGTCGCCCTACATTACACATAGTCAACATTCCGGTTAAACAATCTGCCTAAACGTTAATCAGCCGTTTTACAAAACAGCTGCTTTGTAAAGTGGCTAGCCGCTTCATATTGCGGCGGATTCTACAATATGGCTGCGACATGTACACCAAAGTTTAAGTTAAAGTTTAAGTTAAAGTTTAAGTTAAAATTAGCTTGTTCAATGGTCCACAAGAGAACCAGTAAAATAAAAAGTTTTCAGTTATTTTGTACAATATCTAGTAAAATTATTAAAATTTTGTGTTGTACGTAGTATTCATTAAAGGTTCTTGAAAATTTTTCTGCTAAAAACTTTTTTTTTAATGTTTATGGCATAACAACTTAATAATACACTTGGAAAAGCCAAAATGTATTACCAATTTTAACTTAAAATTTCAAAAAAATAGAATTTTCTTTTGCGACTACTGGAAGGTTAAGATAAATAATTTTCTGTTGAATTGTCAAAATTTTAACAGTCTAAATTTTGCACGCAGAGCTTGAATATCGTAATTTATTGTCTTAGATGTTAATCATTTAATTTTCTAATCTAAAAACCTCGAGCTCGCGATGGAGAACGCATGATAAAGAAAAAATCTGTAACCTATTAAATGCAAACCTGTGCAGTTCAGCGTGAACACTCGATTCATGTAACTAGAACATTTTTACCTAGAAGTCTAGCCAATGCATGCAGATATAAATAATTTCTGGCGACAAGGCCAAACGGCATGAAACGTCAAGTCATTGAAGAAAACTCAACCATCGCACTTTTAAATAAAATCAAGGAATTTCGGGACCTCATTAAAAATATCCGGAGGTCAGGAAAACAATTATTTTATAATTACGATTTAATTATTTTAATTGTGGCGAATTTTAGTAAATTAATCGACTGGATGGAATTAAAGCGGGGAACGGTGACCCGTTGATCTTTTATTTCAAAAACGTAAATTTAACATTTGCATATTGCAAAGTTACAGCAAATGCAGCCGCACCCAATTGAAAAAATCGACCAGCTTCAAAAGGAACGTTTATGGGACATTTAATTTAATTTATTTCATCTGGAAGATTTTAAGCTACTCGTGGCTTAAGTATGGCCTATTTTGTGTCATTTTCAGCTGCTGGTGCTGATCAACAGAAGTCAGGAAACTGACTGGTTAAAGTTCAAGGCGGCAATGAAATTATAAAGTTTATATTGCCATCGACAAAAAACTATTAAACAAATGCAAGTAATTCAAGGCTGGATTGTTTCTAATGCATTTCAACCGCAAGGATAAATAATATCGCATACCTCCTTGATCTTAACTCAGCCGGTGACTTAAATCCTGTTCCTGCTTTATGCACCTAAATGTTGGTCAAGGATTTTCAAATGCAGAATTGGATTTCACGCAGTTTTCTGTCGAGCGAGCAATTATCCGAAGCACGCAACGACTCACCACTGAATCACAAGACGGGAAGAATTCGCTTCCTGGATCGTTTCATTGCAAATGAATTTTCAGTGAAATTCGAAATTGCTTTCAATCAAGTCTTGGTGCAACCTGTGACTAACGTGGATCAGCTTAAGGTGTATGAATTCGAAAAAACGACGGTTTTGTCTTCCAAATGAAAATAAGTGAGTTGGAAAGAAAAAAGATTTAGTGCCATCTAGTGGCAGACAGAAATGACAATGATTTTGATGTTTATTCATGGCGAATTTTCTATTTCAGAATCTGCCTTTTCTGAGTCAGAATGTGATTTTTCTG
Organism: Dascillus cervinus; assembly: GCA_949768715.1. Classification (NCBI taxonomy): domain Eukaryota; kingdom Metazoa; phylum Arthropoda; class Insecta; order Coleoptera; family Dascillidae; genus Dascillus; species Dascillus cervinus. Next base: position 29,929,161 of record OX458319.1, on the reverse strand, counting down.
GCCGAGAATCGATTTTTCTGTTTCACCATACTTTATGAAAATGTGAATCCTAATATAAGTCGAAAAAAAAAACCTGAGCATACTTTATGACAATGTCCACTGCAATTTTTTTTTTTTTTTTTGGCAGAGAGTCATATAAAAATGAAAACATGTATTTGTTTTGCGAGGAACACGATAGTGCAATTAAAAATCGATTTGCTCTAAGATTGACAGAGATAGAAAACTATAAATCGAGGAAATGGCCGTAGCTCCATTAATACTGGAGCAACTCAATTGATTTTTGTTCCATCGTTTCCGGCAGAAAAAGTTATCCTAGTAAGGAAAAAAAAGACAAAAAGACGAAAAGACGAAAAAAGAGAGAGAGAGAGAGAGAGAGAAAAGCCAAACCAAGAAAATAACTTTTTTTTCTTTCTTGCTTAGAACGTCATATAAACATGAAACATGTATTTTTTGCGAGGAACACGACGGTGCAATTAAAAATCGATTTGTTCTAAGATTGACAGAGATAGAGATTTTAAACCTAACCTAACCTAACCAAATTTTGTTTACCTTTTTGTGTTTCTCTTTCGCGGATATTTTAGAATTTTTACTCTGTTGAGGTATGTTGTCATTATTTACCTGTTCTAAATAAACACTGTTAAAAAAGAAAAAAAAAGAGAAAACAGCCAAACCAAGAAAAAAACTTATGTATTTTTTTGCGAGGAACACGATGGTGCAATTAAAAATCGATTTGCTCTAAGATTGACAGAGATAGAAAACTAAAAGTCAACAATGAAAAATTAAAAGTCAACGAAATGGCCGTAGCTCCGTTAATACTGGAGCGAATCGAATGACAATGTGGATCTTAACATAAGTCAAAAATGTGATTAATGTCAGAATGTGATTTTTCTGGGCGAGAATCGATTTTTCTGACTCAGAATCTGCTTTTTCTGATTCAGAATGTGATCTTTCTGACGTAGATTGTGACTTTTCTGACCCAGAATCGATTTTGCTGGCCGAGAATCGATGTTTCTGACTCAGAGTTTCCTTCTTCTGACTCAGAATGTGATTTTTCGGAGCCAGAATCGATTTTTCTATTTCAGAATCTGCTTTTACTGACTCAGAATGTGATTTTTCTGGCCGAGAATCGATTTTTCTGATTTAGAATCTGCTTTTCTGACTTAGATTGTGACTTTTCTGACCCAGAATCGATTTTGCTGGCCGAGAATCGATGTTTCTGACTCAGAGTTTCCTTCTTCTGACTCAGAATGTGATTTTTCGGAGCCAGAATCGATTTTTCTATTTCAGAATCTGCTTTTACTGACTCAGAATGTGATTTTTCTGGCCGAGAATCGATTTTTCTGTTTCACCATACTTTATGAAAATGTGGATCCTAACATAAGTCAAAAAAAAAAAAATCATAATCATAAACCGTGTAATAACTGTAAAGTCTCACAAATATATTTGGGCCCAATTTACCGAGTTTTGCGACTCTAGGAATTACATTTTGTCCGAAAAAGTATTAAATTGTTCATTCGTGGTATAATCTGACGAATACAATTTGTGGAATCGTGAATCGATTCCAATTGTTGTATTGTATGTGATAAAACTTCGAGTTCCTTTATATCGACGTTGCCTAGTTTCCACCAACAAAAAATTTTCTAGTAATTTTATTTTTGTCAAATTTTATACATTCATAAAATAATCTAATCAAATACCATTCAAGCCTTGAATTTCTTCAATTAATTAACTCAAACTTCCTGCGTAGCAACTTTTAAATTGTGTAAATTTGATGATAAAACGCTCTAGCTTCGCTGTCTCATTTTTAACACTCATCAAATTTACACTCTACGCAACAAGTTATCGTAAATTAATCAATAAATTCAAAGCTCTTATGGTATTACTAGCAATTTTAAAGAGAGGAAAATCTTTTCGTACTTCCACGTTTTGGTTAGCGTATTGACTATGATTTTTTACAGTACTTTTACCTCGAGTCATCGACTCGAAAGGGAAACTGTCCATTATTAATTATAATTAAGTGGTTTGGCACCTGTTTCTGCTTTTATGCCAACTACAGATTCATTCAGTAATTAGATGGTTACATCATTTTCATAATCGGTGAGAAACTCGTTTCCTATTTTCTTAGGAATTCTGAAACGCGAGATTTATTGATTGCGACAAGATTTTATCTTCAATCTTACAACGAATTCATTTGCTTCATTTGAAAATAGTCTCTTATTTTGGATATCGTTTAGCGAAGGGCAAAACTGTTCTTTTGCTTTTTATTTACTGACTCAAGAGGCGTATCTGGGTCACATTAAAATTTTATTGCCCAGAAGAAAACACCACGCAATCATAGCGGTATTAGACCCATAAAAACGCGGAAAAAACTAGTTGCCCAAAACCGAATGACGAATAAAACAATGACCCAGATGGATTGCGAAAGTAAAAAGATAATTTCCTTTTTTTCCATCGCAACAATCAATTTTCTGAAAATATTGGATTCCAGTAACAGTTAACTTTAAGAAGCGGTGAATTTGAAGTTTGTATTTAAAAGTATGTTTAAGGGTCACCTAAAAATCTGTCACTTAGTGGATTCCAGTAACAGTTAACTTTAAGAAGCGGTGAATTTGAAGTTTGTATTAAAAAGTATGTTTAAAATGTAAAATCAGTCACTTATTGGATTTCAGTGACGGTTAACTTTAACAAGCAGTGAATTTGAACTTTGAACTAAAAATTATGTTTAAGTGCCACCTTAAAAATCTGTCACTTATTGGATTTCAGTAATAGTTAACTTTAAGAAGCGGTGAATTTGAAGTTTGTCTTATAAAGTATGTTTAAGGGTCACCTTAAAAATCTGCCACTTATTGGATTTCAGTGGCAGTTAAGTTTAACCAGCGGTGAATTTGAAATTTGAATTAAAAAGTATGTTTAAGGGTCACCTTAAAAATCTGTCACTTATTGGATTTTAGTGACAGTTAACTTTAAGAAGCGGTGAATTTGAAGTTTGAATTAAAAAGTATGTTTAAAATGTAAAATCTGTCATTTATTGGATTCCAGTGACAGTTAACTTTAAGAAGCGGTTAATTTGAAGTTTGTATTAAAAAGTATGTTTAAGGGTCACCTAAAAAATCTGTCACTTCTTGGATTTCAGTGACAGTTAACTTTAACGAGTGGTGAATTTGAAGTTTTAATTAAAAAAGTATGTTTAAGGGTCACCTAAAAAATCTGTCACTTAGTGGATTCCAGTAACAGTTAACTTTAAGAAGCGGTGAATTTGAAGTTTGTATATAAAAGTATGTTTAAGGGTCACCTTAAAAATCTGTCACTTATTGGATTTCAGTGACAGTTAACTTTAAGAAGCGATGAATTTGAAATTTGAATTAAAAAATATGTTTAAGGCTCACCTTAAAAATCTGTCACTTATTGGATTTCAGTGACAGTTAACTTTAACAAGCGGTGAATTTGAAATTTGAATTAAAAAGTACGTTTAAGGGTCACCTTAAAAATCTGTCACTTATTGGATTTCAGTGACACTTAACTTTACGAAGCGGTGAATTTGAAGTTTCAATTGAAAAGTATGTTTAAGGGTCACCTTAAAAATCTGTCACTTAGTGGATTCCAGTAACAGTTAACTTTAAGAAGCGGTGAATTTGAAGTTTGTATTAAAAAGTATGTTTAAAATGTAAAATCAGTCACTTATTGGATTTCAGTGACAGTTAACTTTAACAAGCAGTGAATTTGAACTTTAAACTAAAAATTATGTTTAAGTGCCACCTTAAAAATCTGTCACTTATTGGATTTCAGTGACAGTTAACTTTAACAAGCGGTGAATTTGAAATTTGAATTAAAAAGTACGTTTAAGGGTCACCTTAAAAATCTGTCACTTATTGGATTTCAGTGACAGGTAACTTTAAGAAGCGGTGAATTTAAAAAAATATAATTTAGAATTACTGCAAAGACAGTTACATAACCTTTATGATTGTTTGGTTTCATCAAGATTTGCTTTAAATTACAAGAAATTCTTCCTAAAATCAACAACCATTTTCACAAACAAATCCCAAACGACCTCTAAAAAATCGTCCAATAAAAAAATCTGTCACTTACTGCATTTAAGTGACACTCAACTTTAACTTCACGATGTGTTGGGATGTAAAAGGGTAAATTCCATGCATTTTCAGTACTTAAATTTATCATTTAAAGCTAACCTTAAAAACCTGTCACTTATTGGATTTAACTGACACTCAAATTTAACTTGATGATTTTTAGGTGAAGATAATTTCCTTTTTCCATCGCAACAATCAGTTTTCTGAAAATATCAGAAACTCAAATCCATCCCCACCAATCCGGCGAAAAGGTTAATTTCAAGGCGATCAACATTGCAATGACCCAGTTTGTTCTAATCGTTAAAGATTGCAATTTGAGAATGATACGAGGAAATGCAATAGCGCCGAATTGGTATGCAGTCGTCGCATCCTCATTCCTGGTCTGAAACGGTGCCAACTTAATAAAACAATAAGCGGTTCTGTGAAAAAAGTAAAATGACGTGGGACGTAATTTATGCTAATATTTTCTTTTCCGAGAAATGTATATTTAACTGACACCGTGAACTTCGATTCTCTTTCTTTTCCGCGAGCCACCGACGCCTACGGCCGGCCCGGCATGCGACTTCACCTCTACGGTAAGTGGAACGAAAGTGCTAATTTTATTATGACTTTTTACGTTTAGGATCTTTCCTACTAAATAAAAGAACAGCTACGTGAATTTGTGTCGTCCGAGGGACCTTAAATACAGTTAAATTTACTGATTTGTATTCTTCGTTGCAGTTAGGCCCAGAGGAAAATTGCGTGCTAGAATTCGTAAACTTTCACGGAGTAACGGTAGGTTGGTTTTCAATATGGGTGTCATACGAACTCTTCGTGGATGCAATTTTAATCGCATGACACCATAATTTCACTTGCAATCTAAACCCGACTTGCGGATTAGAATAGAATGCTTCAGAGAAAGTATTCAAAAAAATTGAGAGCACTGGAATCTTTATTGGAATTGTTTCTATTTGAACATCAAACTAGAACTCCAAGTGTAACTTGTAAAATGTGTTCTTTAGTTAAGTACCACTTAGTTACTTTAAAGTGAACCTTAAAAACATGACGAATTGCCACTTAAGTAACGTCGATAACTACAAATTTCAACTCCAACTGAATTTGAAGTTTGAATTAAAAAGTATGTTTAAAATGTAAAATCTGTCACTTATTGGATTTCAGTGACAGTTAACTTTAAGAAGCGGTGAATTTGAAGTTTGTATTAAAAAGTATGTTTAAGGGTCACCTAAAAATCTGTCACTTATTGGATTTCAGTGACAGTTAACTTTAAGAAGCGGTAAATTTGAAAAAATAGAATTTAGAATTATTGCAAAGACAGTTACATAACTTTTATGGTTGTTTGCAACGGCGTAGCTAGGGGGGGGCGGCAGGGGCGGCCCGCACCGGGTGCCACCCGTTTGGGGTGACACCCGACCGTGAAAAAAAAAAAACTTACGCAAACCATCACAATGCTTTTCAACGATAAATCACTTAGGTTTGAAGCCACTTTAATCAAGGTTTCATACTATATAAATTAATTTATCACTTGTGATAACTCGGTCGGTCGGGCATTCCCCAAAAATTTTGTTGCTTTTATTTTCGTTGTTAGCTTTAACGATTGCTCGGTTGGGGATTCCCCTTTGTCATTCCTCATTTTTTTCGTAGATTCGGTACTACGTTGATTGTAATTAACGTGAAGTGAATCGTTGCTGTTTTAATAGTGTTTTATGAAAGAGTTGAAAAGTGATTGAAAAGAAAAAAACCAAGGTAAGTGGATTGTCCCGTTCAATTCTTTTTTCCGCCTACATTCCGTACAAATACATATATTTATATATATAATTTATGACAACGATAGTATCTACTAATCGAAAATATTTTTTAGAATAAATATGCCACGAGGAGTTCATACACATAAAAGAAAAAGTGGGTTTCAGCAGAGAAAAGCCAAACAGGCTAAAATGGATGTAGTTCGGAGCCTGTCTGGATCCATCTTTAAATATGCGAAAAAAAATGATGACACCCAAAGTTCATCAAAAGAAATTGATTCTGATATAAGGAGCGATTCTGATAATATTAGATCAACTTCAGGAAGCAACGGCGACAATACGGAATTAATTATGATAACCCATGAAAAAGACAAATCTGAAATAAATTCTGAAAATGACAGTGGTAGTACTAATAATGCTTCTACTATCGAAGACAGTATGTGCATGGATAAATCACTTCAGGACTTAAGAGATGTCTCACATTGGAGTATACCCGTTCCTGATAATATTCGTATCGAGATAATAAAAAGAGGAAGTGAACATTTCCAAAATAAAGAAGGACCATTTACCACTGTATCTAGACACGGGTTAAAAATAAAAGGTGATGTTCGCTGTCTTTCAAAAGAATGGTTTTACAAAGTAATGCCTGATGGTGTAAAAATTCTGCGCTCATGGATGATTTATTCTCCTGTAACTAATAACCTGTACTGCTTCTGCTGTCGTTTATTTGCTGTCACCACTTATACAAAAACAGCATTTACGACTGGATTTCGGAAGTGGTGGAAACTAAATCCAAAAGTATCCGATCATGAAACGTCAAGTGAACATCTAGAAAATTTTGAAAAGTGGAAAACTTTGGGAATGAGGCTAAAATTGCATAAAACAATAGATGACGCAGCCTTGCAATTAATCGATACTGAAAAACAGAAGTGGAAGCATCTTTTATTTAGATTATTAGGTATAAGTTTGTTTCTGGCTAAACAAAACCTAGCATTTCGTGGACATGATGAAGGACAAGTCTTTTCAAATAAAGGTAACTTCTTAGAACTAGTTCAACTACTGTCAAAATATGATGTAGTGTTGAAAGAACACATCTTAAATTTGGAGCATATTAAATCACCAAAAGTATCATATTTATCGCCAGATATACAAAATGAATTCATAAATGTTTTAGCGACCCACGTAAAATTTAAGCTTGTCAATGAAATTAAATCTGCTAAATATTTTGGAATTATGTTTGATAGCACACCTGACATTTCACATATTGATCAAATGTCGGAAGTGATTCGTTATGTGAAAATTGATAATAGAAAAGTGGAAGTCAAAGAAGTATTCCTTAGATTTTTTCCTTTACATGGAAAAAAAGCTTCTGATTTATGTGATGAAATTTTCAAGATGCTCGAAAAGGACTGTTTAGATATTATGCTGTGTCGTTCCCAGGGTTATGAGTGGCATACATGGTGGAGTGCAAGCTCTTATTAAAGAAATAAATAACGAAGCAATTTTTGTTGGATGTATAGATCACTCAATTAATTTATGTGGCCAACACTCATTTGCACAAAATATATCATGTGTAACATTTTTCGGAACAGTAGATACAATTTTTAAATTTTTTTCTGCTTTTCCACTGGCCGGTGGGAAGTGCTTCTTAAACACAGCAAAGCATCAGTTAAAAGACTCTCAACAACGCGTTGGAGTGCTCATTATGCTGCAGTAAAAGTGTTGGCTGAAAATTTCGATGGGATTGTGGCTGCAGTTGAGGAATTATGTGATCAACAAGAAAATTTAGACACCAGAGGTGCTGCACAGAACCTTCTGCCTGCTGTGTGTAATTTCACATTTCTTTGCTTTCTTTTCTTTTGGAATGATGTACTAAGGGAAATAAATTGTGCTCTGATTGCATTGCAAAGTAAAGGCTTGAGTGTTGATCAATCAGCTATCAAAATAGAGGCACTTCGTCATTATATTGAAGAAAAACGCAGTCGCATTGTAGAAGAGGCAATAGATCTTGCTGTAAAAAAATCAAACGATTACGACATTCCAATGGAAAGACGAATTCGTCCTAAAAAACGAATGACCGGTGAGTTGGCCACCGACGCAGGCCTGACACTGAGAGCCGAACTTCAAAAGGATATGTTGGAATGTCTTGACCGATTCAATATTGAACTCCGAACTAGATCAAAATCCGTTCAAGATGTGGCTTCATTGTTTGAGGTTGTGCAAGCAAATACTTTGCTTTTGGCAAACATTGAAGAGTTGAAATTAGCTGTATCAAAATTTACTTCTTTTTATGATGAGGTATCAGAAACAGAACTTCTCTTAGAGATACCAAGGTTGAGAAGGCATTTAAAAGCAGCCAATGTTACAATTTCTAATTGGGTGTCTCTAGATTTTTTGAAATTCATCGTGGAATGGGATTTTACAGAATCTCTTCCGAATCTAATGATCGCACTAAAGTTATTTTTAACAATTTGCGTATCAGTTGCTTCTTGTGAGCGGAGTTTCAGCAAATTAAAATTAATTAAAAATTACTTGCGAGCTACAATGACCGAAATGAGACTTAACAATCTTGGCATATTAACGATAGAACACCAGGCAACACAAAATATAAATTTTGAAGAGGTGATTTTAGAGTTTGCAGCTGTTAAAGCTAGAAAGAAGAAATTTTAAGTGTTTGTATGTAACATGTATATCGTCGGGTTACTACAAGAACAAGATAACTCCATTTTATGCATGGATTAGTTTAGTATGTCTCTAGGCCTCAAAATTGTCATTGAATGCACAGCCAAAACAAGGCAAGTGTTCGAAAGTGTTAAACGTGCTATGTTTCACGCTTTCAAACACTTATCTTGTCTTGGTTGTGAATTCGATGACAATTATGAAACCTAGAGATGTACTAAACTAATCCATGCTTAAATGGAGTTATCTGGTTCTTACAGTAACCCGACGATATGAGAGTATGTTAATTCTACTCTTATTCTTTTTTTGTTATGCCTGTTTTTTAATTTTATACATGAATGTCAAAGATATAATAAAGCAGTATTATTACTATCATAATTAATTATTAACGACTCTCATTTGTATTCATTCAAAATCATACTTTACGTTTATCGGATTTTTAATAATTTTAATAATTTTAATTCTTGGGGTGACACCTCAATATCCGCACCGGGTGCCACCCATGCTAGCTACGCCGTTGGTTGTTTGGTTTCATCAAGATTTGCCTTAAATTACAAGAAATTCTTCCTAAAATCAACAACCATTTTCACAAACAAATTCCAAACGACCTCTAAAAAGCGTCCAATAAAAGAATCTGTCACTTACTGGATTTAAGTGACACTCAACTTTAACTTCATGATGTGTTGGGATGTAAAAGGGTAAATTCCATGCATTTTCAGTACTTAAATTTATCATTTAAAGCTAACCTTAAAAATCTGTCACTTATTGGATTTCAGTGACAGTTAACTTTAAGAAGCGGTGAATTTGAAAAAATATAATTTAGAATTATTGCAAAGACAGTTACATAACCTTTATGGTTGTTTGATTTCATCAAGATTTGCTTTAAATTACAAGAAATTCTTCCTAAAATCAGCAACCATTTTCACAAACAAATTCCAAACGACCTCTAAAAAATCGTCCAATAAAAAAATCTGTCACTTACTGGATTTAAGTGACACTCAACTTTAATTTCATGATGTGTTGGGATGTAAAAGGGTAAATTCCACGCATTTTCAGTACTTAAATTTATCATTTAAAGCTAACCTTAAAATCTGTCACTTATTGGATTTAACTGACACTCAAATTTAACTTGATGATTTTTTCGGTGAAAAGGAGCAAATTCTATGCAAATGAACTTGTCATATATCATTTTGAGCGAAATTGAAAGCCCAGGTGTTTGATAGGTAAAATATAGTTTTTCAAAACACTTTAATATAAAATGCTGGTCACTTAAAACAGTTTTCCAACTAATGGGAAACATTTCTAGTGAACTCAACTCAATTTACATATTGCCAGGAAGCAGAAAACATAGCCTGTGATGGCCAGCGTGTTAACGTGGATTTGCTCAAATATTTTTATTTCTTTTTACGTTTTGAAACCTGAAATTCCATTACTAACGACCAGTTTCGTCGTAACATTGTGACTGGCCGAATTATCGGCCACAATAGCACTTACAAAACGTTTGCGGTAATAATGTAACCGATATTTCGGCGTTTCAAAATTTGAGGAATTCTAAAAGTGCCCCAATCCTTGCGCAAGCTTGTGAAACGTTCATTTTTTACTCGGAACCTCTCGATGTCAAATCGAGTTCGACGGTTTTTTTGTTGTTACATCGGTCACGGTTACGGGCAAGAAATCTGCACTTTCTACATTTTCCAGAAAATCCAACCGCCGATTAATCGTCTCAATAACTTTCCTGTTGAGCTCATTCCAGTTAGAGAATTTCCAATTCAAATCGTTCTCAAACTGTTTGGCGGTTTCTTTTTTCTCCAAAAGGAAAAGTTCGAATAGAAAAGTGTCCCAAAAAAATAAATCTCTCCGTTCGTTGAAATCGTTTTAATCGTGCGAACTGTAATTATTCGCTTAATTGACCGAAGCTTGTGTTATTTCAAAAAATACACAGACTGCCTCTGGATTCGTTTGCAGATTTATTTTCTTGTTTTTGTGCCTAGCCATCGGTCAATGAGCCCGCAAAGCCATTGAAGGTATTTTTAATAAAGAAACTGGACGTGGTCAGCTGAAAATTTGATAACCGATCTCTCAAATTCGACTTTCGACAGCAATTATGCGCAGATCGATTAACTGACTGTTTTTTTTTTTTGAGAGATATAAATAATCAAAAATAATATAATTATGATTAACTTAAATATAATTTATATTTCACATATGGACAGCAATTTGGAGTGTTAAAGGTGCAATATTTATATATTAGGAAGTATATTGTTGTTTTAAATATATTGGTATTGTAATAATCATATATTTAATTTAGCACTCCCTAGAATGTTAACTGAATAATGAAATTTTTACTGAGCGTAATATATCACATTTTAAGCATTATTATGCAGAACTGCTAAACCATATAGCATAGATTATTAATTTAAATATCTTGAAAGATCGACTTAACAAGAGATTATAGCTGGCTGTAACAGAACATATTTTAATTTTTGTTATCTAACATTGCTGAACCAAATACTACAGGTTGTTAAAAATATATTTGGGATGCAATTTTTAAATATCTTTATTTTGTAAAGAATAGTAACAAATTATAGTTGCATAATATAATTTATATCGTATAAATTTTCTTAAATATAAAAACACAAATTTTAAAAATAACAAACTAAAATAACATTTATAATAATTTTTTTAAATTGCACCCTATATTTTTTTTCACGAATGTGGATGCAGCACATTTTTCTGGGTACAGAAATGTCAAATTCGTGTGACCTTGAAGAAGAAAGTTTTCATAAGTAATATCACAAGAGAGTGAGAATAAATTGAAAATAATTCGACAGATTTTCGAAAACTTGTTGCCAGGGAATAGACACGAGAGCCCGTAGGGCTCGAGTGGCTATTCCCAAATGGCAACAAGTTTGAAAAAATAACTGGAGAATTATTTTCTAATTAATTCGCACTCTCGAGTGGTATTCGGAAGATTATTTTTTAACGTTTAAATAAAAAATACAGCATAAAAATACAGTTTAATTCATTATAAACTAAAATCAAACTGGCGACAGATGTCAAAACTAGAAAATGTGCTGTCAAGTTACATATGTAAACAAAATACTAGAAATTATGCTCGCGGGAATTTTCTACAGTAGAAAATTCTCACTATAATAATGTTGTGATTGGACAGAATTAAACACGTGTGCCCAAATACTGCTAAGCGATTGGTGAATGAAATCATTAAAAAATAATCGAAATAATCAGTTCTAAAGTTTCAAAAATTTATGACATCGAGCAAAGGCATTAAATATTTGAATTTTGTTTAACTAATTTTAATTAATGGGAACTCAACTAATAAAGTACATAAATGCAAAACAGTTTGTTTTAATTTCTCCCAATTTATAATTTTTTGAAAATTAATTGAGAGATCAAAAACTTTACTGTGCCAATATTCTACATAAAAGGTATTACATTTTTAAATGTTATTTAAAGGATTTTGGTTATTGGGATCTCAACTAAAAGAGTATATAAATGTAAAATTACATCTCAAGTATTTTATTTCATTTAAAATATCAATTTGTTGAAAATAAATTAAAATATGAAAAACTTGACTGTGCAAATGTTCTACATTAAAGGCATTAAATATTTGAATTTTGTTTAACTAATTTTGATTATTGGGAACTCAACTAATAAAGTACATAAATGCAAAACAGTTTGTTTTAATTTCTCCCAATTTATAATTTTTTGAAAATTAATTGAGAGATCAAAAACTTTACTGTGCCAATGTTCTACATAAAAGGCATTAAATTTTTAAATTTTATTTAAAGGATTTTGGTTATTGGGATCGCAACTAAAAGAGTACATAAATGTAAAATTACATCTCAAGTATTTTATTTCATTTAAAATATCAATTTGTTGAAAATAAATTAAGATATGAAAAATTTGACTGTGCAAATGTTTTACATTAAAGGCATTAAATATTTGAATTTTTGTTTAACTAATTTTGATTATTGGGAACTCAACTAAAAAAATTCACAAATGCAAAATTACATTTCAATCATTTGTAATTTATTTCTGTTAAAATATTATTTTTTTGAAAGTAAAATAAGAGATCAGAAACTTTATTATGCCAATGTTCTACATTAAAATCATTCAATATTGAATTTTGATTATTGGGAACTCAACTAACAAAGTACATAAATGCAAAACAGTTTGTATTTAATTTCTCCTAAATTATAATTTTTTGAAAATAAATTGAGAGATCAAAAACTTTACTGTGCCAATATTCTACATAAAAGGTATTACATTTTTAAATGTTATTTAAAGGATTTTGGTTATTGGGATCTCAACTAAAAGAGTATATAAATGTAAAATTACATCTCAAGTATTTTATTTCATTTAAAATATCAATTTGTTGAAAATAAATTAAAATATGAAAAACTGGACTGTGCAAATGTTCTACATTAAAGGCATTAAATATTTGAATTTTGTTTAACTAATTTTGATTATTGGGAACTCAACTAATAAAGTACATAAATGCAAAACAGTTTGTTTTAATTTCTCCCAATTTATAATTTTTAGAAAATTAATTGAGAGATCAAAAACTTTACTGTGCCAATGTTCTACATAAAAGGCATTAAATTTTTAAATTTTATTTAAAGGATTTTGGTTATTGGGATCGCAACTAAAAGAGTACATAAATGTAAAATTACATCTCAAGTATTTTATTTCATTTAAAATATCAATTTGTTGAAAATAAATTAAGATATGAAAAATTTGACTGTGCAAATGTTTTACATTAAAGGCATTAAATATTTGAATTTTTGTTTAACTAATTTTGATTATTGGGAACTCAACTAAAAAAATTCACAAATGCAAAATTACATTTCAATCATTTGTAATTTATTTCTGTTAAAATATTATTTTTTTGAAAGTAAAATAAGAGATCAGAAACTTTATTATGCCAATGTTCTACATTAAAATCATTCAATATTGAATTTTGATTATTGGGAACTCAACTAACAAAGTACATAAATGCAAAACAGTTTGTATTTAATTTCTCCTAAATTATAATTTTTTGAAAATAAATTGAGAGATCAAAAACTTTACTGTGCCAATATTCTACATAAAAGGTATTACATTTTTAAATGTTATTTAAAGGATTTTGGTTATTGGGATCTCAACTAAAAGAGTATATAAATGTAAAATTACATCTCAAGTATTTTATTTCATTTAAAATATCAATTTGTTGAAAATAAATTAAAATATGAAAAACTTGACTGCGCAAATGTTCTACATTAAAGGCATTAAATATTTGAATTTTGTTTAACTAATTTTGATTATTGAGAACTCAACTAACTAAGTACATAAATGCAAGACAGTTTGTTTTAATTCTTTTCAAATTATAATTTTTTGAAAATTAATTGAGAGATCAGGAACTTTACTGTGCCAATGTTCTAAATAAAAGGCATTAAATTTTTAAATTTTATTTATAGGATTTTGGTTAATGGGATCTCAACTAAAAGAGTACATAAATGTAAAATTACATCTCAAGTATTTTATTTCATTTAAAATATCAATTTGTTGAAAATAAATTAAAATATGAAAAATTTGACTGTGCAAATGTTCTACATTAAAGGCATTAAATATTTGAATTTTGTTTAACTAATTTTGATTATTGAGAACTCAATTAACAAAGTGCATAAATGCAAAACAGTTTGTATTTAATTTCTCCTAAATTATAATTTTTTGAAAATAAATTGAGAGATCAAAAACTTTACTGTGCCAATATTCTACATAAAAGGTATTACATATTTAAATGTTATTTAAAGGATTTTGGTTATTGGGATCTCAACTAAAAGAGTACATAAATGTAAAATTACATCTCAAGTATTTTATTTCATTTAAAATATCAATTTGTTGAAAATAAATTAAAATATGAAAAATTTGACTGTGCAAATGTTCTACATTAAAGGCATTAAATATTTGAATTTTGTTTAACTAATTTTGATTATTGAGAACTCAACTAACAAAGTACATAAATTCAAAACAGTTTGCTTTAATTTTTTTCAAATTATAATTTTTTGAAAATTAATTGAGAGATCAGGAACTTTACTGTGCCAATATTCTACATAAAAGGTATTACATTTTTAAATTTTATTTAAAGGATTTTGGTTATTGGGATCTCAACTAAAAGAGTTCATAAATGTAAAATTACATCTCAAGTTCATATAAAATATCAATTTATTGAAAATAAATTAAAATATGAAAAATTTGACTATGCAAATGTTCTACATTAAAGGCATTAAATATTTGAATTTTGTTTAACTAATTTTGATTATTGGGAACTCAACTAAAAAATGCACAAATCCAAAATTACATTTTAATCATTTGTAATTTATTTCTTTTAAAATATTAATTTTTTGAAAATAAAATAAGAGTTCAAAAACTTTATTATGCCAATGTTATACATTAAACGTATTCAATATTGAATTTTGATTATTGGGAACTCAACTAACAAAGTACATAAATGCAAAAAGTAATTATAAGTAATTTTTGAAACTTTAGAACTGATTATTTCGAAAACTTTCTTCTTCAAGGTCACACGAATTTGACACTTCTGTACTCAGAAAAATGTGCTGCATCCAAGTTCGTGAACAAAAATATGGGATACAATTTAAAAAAATTGTTGATGACGTCATATTGCCAAAAAGACGATCGTAAAATTATAAATATAAAAAGAGGCAGTTTTAGAAACAAAAATCGGTGTCCGAGCGTTTTCCAAAAACCAAACCCATGAATTTTAAATGAATTTATTCCAACCCACGCGTCCTCACTGTATAAGCGATTGCAATAATAATCAATAATATCTATTTTTAGCAATCTATTTCTCTCAGTGTAATGGTGTTGATCCACTCGTGACCCCAAACTACAATTAAATGTGCAAATTTTATGCGTTTCACCTACGAAGTACTAACACGATTAGGCTTCCTTATTGAGTTGCCAATTGGACCAGTATCACGCTCGTAGTTAACCATGCATATATTACGCACCTTTCGCACGTATCCCTGACTTTGACGAACAATACGTACGCGTATGTTTACGCGTAACACGTCCCTATTGTTTGAGACGTCCGTGGCGTAAATCGCAAATCGTTTTATCAAACCGTCGTAATAGGTTTATGTCAGAAGTTCTAGCACCTCTAACCTACTTCATACCCACTGTTTACACACATCTCAGCTAGTAAAAAACAACCTCTTTCGCATTCAATGACTTTTCACCCGGCGATTCTGAACTCCGCAAACAATAATTACATTAGAAAATTCCGCGGAGAGAAAGCAACAACAAAGTGTGCATTTATGTTTTAATAACCGTCCTGCATGGGAGTTGGAAAGTTGGGGCACTTTTCGGCGCTTTAACGGAGTGCAAAAAAAACGCTTTGTTTATTTTTTTCGCAAGTAAAAAAGTCCGAAAGGTTTCACCTTCGGAGACGACCGCAATAAAACGATAAAATGACCGTAATTACCGGACGTTTTCGACAATGACTAAAAAATCACCGGCGCAAATAAATTGGCAGGTGAGCGATGAAATAAAGGGCCCCAAAAATATTGGCGAGGTAAGAATCGTAAAAAAACGACTATAATGGGGAGATATGGCCTAAAATTCCAAAGTAACTGTAAATTGGCTGCAATATAATTTCAGGTGTGACGCTTGATGGGTAAAGCGCGATTCAGTGTGGTAAAAAAAAGGTTTTTTTGTAAAGCTGTGTGTGTCTCGACGCACAAGGTTGCACTAAAAATATTTTTAAAATAGTTTCTCTACAACCTCTTCAACATAAATTTTAAACACCTTTTAATGTAGAATATTAGCACAGTTATCTTCTAAATATTTTCAAAAAGTTACTTTTAAGGAAAATAAAATACAAACTGTTTTGATTTATGTACTTTGTTAGTTGAGTTCCCAATAATCAAAATTCAATATTGAATGCCTTTAATGTAGAACATTGGCATAATAAAGTTTTTGATCCCTTATTTTATTTTCAAAAAATTAATATTTTAAAAGAAATAAATTACAAATGATTAAAATGTAATTTTGCATTTGTGCATTTTTTTAGTTGAGTTCCCAATAATCAAAATTGAAATATTGAATGCCTTTAATGTATAACATTGGCATAATAAAGTTTTTGATCTCTTATTTTATTTTCAAAAAATTAATATTTTAAAAGAAATAAATTACAAATGATTAAAATGTAATTTTGCATTTGTGCATTTTTCTAGTTGAGTTCCCAATAATCAAAATTAGTTAAACAAAATTCAAATATTTAATGCCTTTAATGTAGAACATTTGCACAGTCAAATTTTTCATATTTTAATTTATTTTCAACAAATTGATATTTTAAATGAAATAAAATACTTGAGATGTAATTTTACATTTATGTACTCTTTTAGTTGAGATCCCAATAACCAAAATCCTTTAAATAACATTTAAATATGTAATACCTTTTATGTAGAATATTGGCACAGTAAAGTTTTTGATCTCTCAATTTATTTTCAAAAAATTATAATTTAGGAGAAATTAAATACAAACTGTTTTGCATTTATGCACTTTGTTAATTGAGTTCTCAATAATCAAAATTAGTTAAACAAAATTCAAATATTTAATGCCTTTAATGTAGAACATTTGCACAGTCAAATTTTTCATATTTTAATTTATTTTCAACAAATTGATATTTTAAATGAAATAAAATACTTGAGATGTAATTTTACATTTATGTACTCTTTTAGTTCAGATCCCAATAACCAAAATCCTTTAAATAACATTTAAATATGTAATACCTTTTATGTAGAATATTGGCACAGTAAAGTTTTTGATCTCTCAATTTATTTTCAAAAAATTATAATTTAGGAGAAATTAAATACAAACTGTTTTGCATTTATGCACTTTGTTAATTGAGTTCTCAATAATCAAAATTAGTTAAACAAAATTCAAATATTTAATGCCTTTAATGTAGAACATTTGCATAGTCAAATTTTTCATATTTTAATTTATTTTCAACAAATTGATATTTTAAATGAAATAAAATACTTGAGATGTAATTTTACATTTATGTACTCTTTTAGTTCAGATCCCAATAACCAAAATCCTTTAAATAACATTTAAATATGTAATACCTTTTATGTAGAATATTGGCACAGTAAAGTTTTTGATCTCTCAATTTATTTTCAAAAAATTATAATTTAGGAGAAATTAAATACAAACTGTTTTGCATTTATGCACTTTGTTAATTGAGTTCTCAATAATCAAAATTAGTTAAACAAAATTCAAATATTTAATGCCTTTAATGTAGAACATTTGCATAGTCAAATTTTTCATATTTTAATTTATTTTCAACAAATTGATATTTTAAATGAAATAAAATACTTGAGATGTAATTTTACATTTATGTACTCTTTTAGTTCAGATCCCAATAACCAAAATCCTTTAAATAACATTTAAATATGTAATACCTTTTATGTAGAATATTGGCACAGTAAAGTTTTTGATCTATCAATTTATTTTCAAAAAATTATAATTTAGGAGAAATTAAATACAAACTGTTTTGCATTTATGCACTTTGTTAATTGAGTTCTCAATAATCAAAATTAGTTAAACAAAATTCAAATATTTAATGCCTTTAATGTAGAACATTTGCACAGTCAAATTTTTCATATTTTAATTTATTTTCAACAAATTGATATTTTAAATGAAATAAAATACTTGAGATGTAATTTTACATTTATGTACTCTTTTAGTTCAGATCCCAATAACCAAAATCCTTTAAATAACATTTAAATATGTAATACCTTTTATGTAGAATATTGGCACAGTAAAGTTTTTGATCTCTCAATTTATTTTCAAAAAATTATAATTTAGGAGAAATTAAATACAAACTGTTTTGCATTTATGCACTTTGTTAATTGAGTTCTCAATAATCAAAATTAGTTAAACAAAATTCAAATATTTAATGCCTTTAATGTAGAACATTTGCACAGTCAAATTTTTCATATTTTAATTTATTTTCAACAAATTGATATTTTAAATGAAATAAAATACTTGAGATGTAATTTTACATTTATGTACTCTTTTAGTTCAGATCCCAATAACCAAAATCCTTTAAATAACATTTAAATATGTAATACCTTTTATGTAGAATATTGGCACAGTAAAGTTTTTGATCTCTCAATTTATTTTCAAAAAATTATAATTTAGGAGAAATTAAATACAAACTGTTTTGCATTTATGCACTTTGTTAATTGAGTTCTCAATAATCAAAATTAGTTAAACAAAATTCAAATATTTAATGCCTTTAATGTAGAACATTTGCACAGTCAAATTTTTCATATTTTAATTTATTTTCAACAAATTGATATTTTAAATGAAATAAAATACTTGAGATGTAATTTTACATTTATGTACTCTTTTAGTTGAGATCCCAATAACCAAAATCCTTTAAATAACATTTAAATATGTAATACCTTTTATGTAGAATATTGGCACAGTAAAGTTTTTGATCTCTCAATTTATTTTCAAAAAATTATAATTTAGGAGAAATTAAATACAAACTGTTTTGCATTTATGCACTTTGTTAATTGAGTTCTCAATAATCAAAATTAGTTAAACAAAATTCAAATATTTAATGCCTTTAATGTAGAACATTTGCACAGTCAAATTTTTCATATTTTAATTTATTTTCAACAAATTGATATTTTAAATGAAATAAAATACTTGAGATGTAATTTTACATTTATGTACTCTTTTAGTTCAGATCCCAATAACCAAAATCCTTTAAATAACATTTAAATATGTAATACCTTTTATGTAGAATATTGGCACAGTAAAGTTTTTGATCTCTCAATTTATTTTCAAAAAATTATAATTTAGGAGAAATTAAATACAAACTGTTTTGCATTTATGCACTTTGTTAATTGAGTTCTCAATAATCAAAATTAGTTAAACAAAATTCAAATATTTAATGCCTTTAATGTAGAACATTTGCATAGTCAAATTTTTCATATTTTAATTTATTTTCAATAAATTGATATTTTATATGAACTTGAGATGTAATTTTACATTTATGAACTCTTTTAGTTGAGATCCCAATAACCAAAATCCTTTAAATAAAATTTAAAAATGTAATACCTTTTATGTAGAATATTGGCACAGTAAAGTTTTTGAACTCTCAATTTATTTTCAAAAAATTATAATTTAGGAGAAATTAAATACAAACTGTTTTGCATTTATGCACTTTGTTAATTGAGTTCTCAATAATCAAAATTAGTTAAACAAAATTCAAATATTTAATGCCTTTAATGTAGAACATTTGCACAGTCAAATTTTTCATATTTTAATTTATTTTTAACAAATTGATATTTACATTTATGTGCTCTTTTAGTTGAGATCCCAATAACCAAAATTCTTTAAATAAAATTTAAAAATGTAATGCTTTTTATGTAGAACATTGGCCTGGTAAAGTTTTTGATCTCTCAATTTATTTTTTAAAAATTAACAATTTAGGAGAAATAAAATACAAACTGTTTTACATTTATGTAGTACTTTGTTAATTGAGATCGTAATATAATCAAAATGTAATTTTGCATTTATGTAATTTTTTAGTTGAGATCCCAACGACCAAAATTTGTTAAACAAAATTCAAAAATTGAACGCCTTTCATGTAGAAAATTAGCGCAGTAAAACTTAATTTATTTTCAAACAGTTAATCCACATTGAGTTTATGGCCAAAATTGAAGTTAAAAATATTTTAAAGGTTCAAAATGGAGATATTTTTTGGTGAAAAGGCTCCGAGTGAAAGAGTTGAAGCGAACATTTAAATCGAAGCTGTTTACACACACAAAATGTGCAAATCCAATGTTGCCCATGTTTAATGCAATCCTGCAATTGGGACGGAATAACTTTCGTCATTTTAATAACTGTGAATTCCTTTCAATGCGCATTGTTGGCGTTCAAATGCAGCGATTTTTACAAGAACCATTTTCCTCGAGCCTCTTCAATTAACGAAAGTGTACGCAATTAACACCTAAAAGTGAATCTAGTCCGCCGGTATTTACATTCCCGGCGCGTGTGAGTGGTTCATTAGCGAAATTTTACGTCGAACCCGCAAATAAACTTGTCCCAAATTTGAAATATTAGCCTCTGTTTACAGAAGATTAGCTCCGGTGAGCTGAAACGTCCATCGGTAGCGTTTCACAGAATGTGGCCCGTAAACAAAAAAAACACACCCTCATGTCCGTTCGTTTCCCAGAAGCCAACGGTACTTTAAAAAAACCGGAGGGTGTCTTCAGACACGGAAGAACCGTGATAACCTAACGGTACCTAAGGCCAACAAATGGCCGAGCCTCGTCTGCATGATTGGTGGTTCGGACCCTTTAATGCATTTTTCGGAGTGGATAGCGCTTAGTCACGTTCTTTGTCTTCTTCCTGTGCGTAGGGTCGCATTTTACGTATTTAAAGAACTTGATGGAATATATTGAGCAGGTTCTGAGGCATCACAGCAGCGCGGGTCGTTTCGCTTGCTCCCATTGTTCGACCGGATAGATCTCCTATTCATTTAAAAATGTAATTATTAAAAAGAATATAACTTTGATGAGTTTGACTGGTTGATGTGCTTCACAGGGCATAAAAGAGGAAAAATAAAATAAATAAAGCTACAAGTAAACGAAAAAGGACGTGGTACCTCAGTTTGTTGACCTATCGTACAATACTATTTGTTACCTACTCTCATGAATTTCTGAACTATAATTTCGAGGCCTGCAATTAAAAAATAGTTCAGCTCAAATTGTGTCTGTAGTACCAGACGTGATTTATTGCGCCTAATCACACACATGAATTTTAATAATAATTGTGATCAATTTTCGCCAAGATTTTTATTTATGTTTAAATTGGAGAAATTTGGTTTCGCCTTATTTTGATGCAAGCCACTGCATTCTCGAGCCACAAAACACGTTCTAATGTGTTTCTAGAATATTCTTTCGCGAACTAAAATTCGCCGATCAATTCCGGTGACGAATTGACGCCTGTTGCGTTTATTTGGTAAAAATGGCCTTTGAATGTTTCGAAAAAAGTTCGTTGACTCGTTTTTTGCTCGACGGTTTCACGTCGTCGACGGTGCGCAGGTAAAGGGGTTTGATTCGGATAAAAAATGAAGGGTTAGAACGAAAGGTGTGCGTTTTTTGCTGCTGCGACCGATAATAACTTCCTTTTTTTGGTTGCCAAAAAGGGTTGCTCACTAATTTCAAGTGTGGGCATCTTTCATTCCCGAAAACGCATCGAGGCCTCGGCCTCAGCGTGTCTTGACAAGGTTGCGCTTCTCTGAAGTTTCTTTGTTGAACCAGTCACTTTTTTGAAATGAATTGAAAATTTAATTTTGTGGAGGATTTTTTTTTTTTTTTGATTAGGCTGCACTAAATTGTATTTATTAACGTTTTGAAAATAAATTCAGTTCGCTGTCTTAATGTTGTACTTAAAAGACATTAATTTTTTTAACTATGTGCATTAAATTTTTATTATTAAAATCTCAATAGTTTTCCGAAGCCTAAAGTGGCATATTTAATCCCTGATAGGAGTAATAAATGTAATCAAATTTAATGTCTGATTAGACTGATACAATAAATTTTATTCCTTACCAGAATTAAATTGTAGCTATCCCTTTTTCATCTTTCACCCCAAGGCACAAAATAAATTTAATCCCTGATTAGAGCGATATAATAAGTGTAATCCCTCATTTAGGAAATATAATAAATTTAATCCCTTTAAATAAATACCTATTTTATATTTTTTCCTTTTACTCAAATTTAGTTTGCATAATATTTTTTTTCCCCCAAGAGTAGGTTTTAACTTAACAATCTCATTTCCAGCTGCAACAGTTTCGAAATCAATCGAGAAAAACATATGCGGTGATAAAAATTTCTGAATTAAAATTGATGCTTTCTGAACTACAATTATTGATACCTTCTGAATTAAAATTGATATTTTCTAAACTACAATTATTGATACTTTCTGAATTAAAATTTATACTTTCTGAACTACAATTATTGATACTTTCTGAATTAAAATTTGTACTTTTTGAACTACAATTATTGATACTTTCTGAATTAAAATTAATACTTTCTGAACTAAAATTATTGATACTTTCTGAATTAAATGTGATACTTTCTGAATTAAAATTGATACTTTCTAAACTACAATTATTGATACCTTCTGAATTAAAATTGATACTTTCTGAACTACAATATTGATACTTTCTGAATTCAAATTTATACTTTCTGAACTATAATATTGATACTTTCTAAATTAAAATTTATACTTTCTGAACTATAATTATTGATACTTTCTGAATTAAAATTTATACTTTCTGAACTACAATTATTGATACTTTCTGAATTAAAATTAATATCTTCTAAACTAAAATTATTTATACTTTCTGAATTAAATGTGATACTTTCTGAACTACAATTATTGATACTTTCTGAATTAAAATTGATACTTTCTAAACTACAATTATTGATACCTTCTGAATTAAAATTGCTACTTGCTGAATTAAAATTGATACTTTCTGAACTACAATTATTGATACTTTCTGAATTAAAATTGCTACTTGCTGAATTAAAATTGATACTTTCTAAACTACAATTATTGATACTTTCTGAATTAAAATTGCTACTTGCTGAATTAAAATTGATACTTTCTGAACTACAATTATTGATACTTTCTGAACTACAATTATTGATACTTTCTGAACTACAATTATTGATACTTTCTGAATTAAAATTGCTACTTGCTGAATTAAAATTGATGCTTTCTGAATTAAAATTGCTACTTTCTGAACTACAATTATTGATACTTTCTGAATTCAAATTGATACTTTCTGAATTAAAAGTTATACTTTCTGAACTACAATATTGATACTTTCTGAATTCAAACTTATACTTTCTGAACTACAATATTGATACTTTCTGAATTAAAATTTATACTTTCTGAACTATAATTATTGATACTTTCTGAATTAAAATTTGTACTTTCTGAACTACAATTATTGATACTTTCTGAATTAAAATTAATATCTTCTAAACTAAAATTATTGATACTTTCTGAATTAAATGTGATACTTTCTGAACTACAATTATTGATACTTTCTGAATTAAAATTGATATTTTCTAAACTACAATTATTGATACCTTCTGAATTAAAATTGATACTTTCTGAACTACAATATTGATACTTTCTGAATTAAAATTTATACTTTCTGAACTACAATTATTGATACTTTCTGAATTAAAATTTATACTTTCTGAACTACAATTATTGATGGTTTCTGAATTAAATGTGATACTTTCTGAACTACAATTGTTGATACTTTCTGAATTAAAATTGATACTTTCTAAATTAAAATTGCTACTTTCTGAACTACAATTATTGATACTTTTTGATTTAAAATTAATACTTTCTGAACTACAATTATTGATACTTTCTGAATTAAAATTGCTACTTGCTGAATTAAAATTGATACTTTCTGAACTACAATTATTGATACTTTCTGAACTACAATTATTGATACTTTCTGAACTACAATTATTGATACTTTCTGAACTACAATTATTGATACTTTCTGAATTAAAATTGCTACTTGCTGAATTAAAATTGATGCTTTCTGAATTAAAATTGCTACTTTCTGAACTGCAATTATTGATACTTTCTGAATTCAAATTGATACTTTCTGAATTAAAAGTTATACTTTCTGAACTACAGTTATAGATACTTTCTGAATTAAAATTGCTATTTTCTGAACTACAATTATTGATACTTTCTAAACTTCAATTATTGATACTTTCTGAATTAAAATTGATACTTTCTGAATTAAAATTGATACTTTCTGAATTAAAATTGATACTTTCTGAAGTACAATATTGTCTTTTTCAGTATTTTTTATTTGAAATGTCTTTTTGTTATGATTGAATTTTCTTAAGAGTAGGTTTTAACTTAAAAATCTCATTTCCACCTGCAACAGTTCCGCAATCAATCGAGAAAGACATGTGCGGTGACAAAAATTTCGCCGTTGCGTTTGAAAGAATCAGAACATTTATTGCGACAGCCAAAAACCGAATCCGGTGATGAGTTTGCAATGTCGAAAACGTATCGACGGTCGTTTCGCAATTACGAATCATCTGCGCCGAAATAACATCAGGCGTCCGAACTCCACGCGGAATTCGCAAAATTGCATCATCTATTGCCATTTTCGAGATTCAAGTTTCTCGGTGCCGGTCACCATCCGCGGATTTTGCAGCGCTGCGTGCAGCCACGAATCAATTCCGAATATAAAATTAAAATTTGCAATTTTCGCGCAGCCCGCCCAAAAAGTCGCGACCTAGCCCGGGATGATTGACCAAATCACTAAATTTAACCAAGCGACATTAACGATCGAAACAGGTTTTTGTGAACCAATACGAATTTATACCTTTTGCATATTTTCGGCTTGGGCCATCGAACATGTTTACAAATAAAACTCCGTGCTGTATGTCTCGTTAAATCTTCAAACGATCGATTTCGCCGGTTTGAGGTCGTGGAAGAGTAAATGCAGCGCGCAAATATGTGTAACGCATTGGCTGGCAATTATTGCGACTTTTTCTTATTAATGCAACGCCCGTGGAGTCTTGTAATTAATTGGCGTATCGATTGACTTTTCCCACTAACGGCAGTCACACTTGATCGACAACCAGTGCCGGCGTTGATTTCGTTGAGTCGTGATGAACTTTCGGAGATGCAATTTGAACGAAACTGCACCTTAGATAACATCAGATGAAGTCATAAAATGCGCGGCCATTATTAATGCATAAAAATTGTTTATTGTGAAGCTTAAAAAAATTATTTTTCAATAAATTAATTTGTTGGAGATTATAAAACAAACCATTTACGGAATGCCATTAAAATATGCAGGCCGAAAAAAATAAAGTTAAAAATGCAGTCATTAATTTATGCAAACATTTTTATTTCTATTTAGATCCGAGCTTGAAAAATTGCCCAAAACAAGCAATTAAAATTGTTAGATGTAACAAGTAAAAGTTCAACTTTGAAGAGTTAATGACACTAAAATGGATTTCCTTCCTTTGCACAACCGAGAACAACAAAGAAACTTTTTTAAATTCCGACTTTCTCCAACCATCAAAATTATCGCAAACTAAATTTATGAAAGGAATCTCTATTGGAACTAAAATTACTTCCAAGAGCTAAAATAAAGTGCTACTTTCAGCCTCAATATAATCGACTGATCAGAAAAGTTTACTTTTCCAAACTTACAAATTGGTACATTACATTTCCTATAAAATTCTGGATTTAAATTGATACTTTCCGAATTACAATTAATTTTTCTAAAATGTTATTAACTAGCCTGAATTACAAAAACTACATCAATTTTATGTATCTCCTTACATCAGAACTTTTTTTGAAATAAAATATACATTGATGTTACGAAAATTACATCAATTTTAAGTATCTACAATTAAAATACATTGATTTTATGTATCTCCTTACATCAGAACTTTTTTAAAAATAAAAAATACATTGATGTTACGAAAATTACATCAATTATCTACAATTAAAATACATTGATTTTATGTATCCTTACATCCTTACATCAGAACTTTTTTAAAAATAAATTATACATTGATGTTACGAAAACTACATCAATTTTATGTATCTCCTTACATCAGAACCTTTTGTAAATAAAAAATACATTGATTTTACGAAAATTACATCAATTTTATGTATCTACAATTAAAATACATTGATTTTATGTATCTCCTTACATCAGAACTTTTATTAAATATAAAATACATTGATGTTACGAAAATTACATCTATTTTATATATCTACAATTAATATACATTGATTTTATGTATCTCCGTACGTCAGAACTTTTTTAAAAATAAAAAATACATTGATGTTACGAAAAGTATATCAATTTTATGTATCTCCTTACATCAGAACTTTTTTTAAAATAAAAAATACATTGATGTTACGAAAAGTATATCAATTTTATGTATCTCCTTACATCAGAACTTTTTTAAAAATAAAAAATACATTGATGTTACGAAAACTATATCAATTTTATGTATCTCCTTAAATCAGAACTTTTTTTAAATAAAAAATACATTGATGTTACGAAAATTACATCAATTTTATGTATCTACAATTAAAATACATTGATTTTATGTATCTCCTTACATCAGAACTTTTATTAAATATAAAATACATTGATGTTACGAAAATTACATCAATTATATATATCTACAATTAATATACATTGATTTTATGTATCTCCTTACGTCAGAACGTTTCTAAAAATAAAAAATACATTGATGTTACGAAAAGTATATCAATTTTATGTATCTCCTTACATCAGAACTTTTTTTAAAATAAAAAATACATTGATGTTACGAAAACTATATCAATTTTATGTATCTCCTTACATCAGAACTTTTTTTAAATAAAAAATACATTGATGTTACGAAAATTACATCAATTATATATATCTACAATTAATATACATTGATTTTATGTATCTCCTTACGTCAGAACTTTTTTAAAAATAAAAAATACATTGATGTTACGAAAAGTATATCAATTTTATGTATCTCCTTACATCAGAACTTTTTTTAAAATAAAAAATACATTGATGTTACGAAAACTATATCAATTTTATGTATCTTCTTACATCAGAACTTTTTTTAAATAAAAAATACATTGATGTTACGAAAATTACATCAATTTTATGTATCTACAACTAAAATACGTTGATTGTATGAATCTCCTTACAGCAAAACTTTTTTAGAACATTTAATGTAAAAATCAACTTAACAATATTACGTTGGATTGGTTTCTTTCGATGAGATTTGCACCTTCCTCTTGAAAGTTAATATTAATTTTAGGCTTGGTTAATAATGCATTTAGTTATTGGATGTAAACGCTCGGTTCTGCATAACACCATCGTCCAGGCAATGCAATTTTATTACAAAATCAAAATTTATTGTTTGAGATTTAAAAAAATGGCATTCACTTTGAGACCAGGAAGAATTGCGTTGTCCACAGTTGTACCGGAATTTTTTGCGCTCTGCATCAATCCACCGACCACCATTTACAAAATATGAGAACACCGAGCTATCAGTTTCCCCGATATGTGTCGTGAGAACGATGGTGAGTCGCCGCACGTAGGCCATACAAAACCCAACATTAAATTTACAGTTGAGTTTTTTCCCTGCCTTTAATGAGCGAAATAAACAAGTATTCTTTAACCTTAATTCGGCTCGAAAACGATGGCGCATTTTTTTTATAATAACACTCATATTTTAAATGAAACGTTTCGTCTAATTTATTCCTATTAAGCTGAAACCGCATTATTTCCTTTTCCGGCCGAAGTATCGACTTCCTGGTTTTTTTACAGCTCGACTCTGAACATTTCGCCACAATATCAAACAGAAAAAGTGCCACGTGCCATATGTTCTCCGAAAAAAATGCTTCATTGTTGGTTTAATATCTTCTGGAATCTGTCC
This sequence comes from Dascillus cervinus, assembly GCA_949768715.1. Lineage (NCBI taxonomy): Eukaryota > Metazoa > Arthropoda > Insecta > Coleoptera > Dascillidae > Dascillus > Dascillus cervinus. The sequence goes on along the minus strand of OX458319.1, from coordinate 29,901,075 downwards.
GCATAAAAAATGCCCATGCGATTGTGTGTGTGGATAGGTGCACGCACAAAAAACTCGAACACGTGGCCAATTTTTTATGAAGGCGATATTTAAAAAAATAAGAGGGTAAGGATTTCCTATCGACGGTATTTTCGCATCTGTTCGAGGCATTGCGTCCATATAAGTAAATTTCAGGTTTGATGTTCTACTGCCTGGACGGGTTTTAAGTGCGTATCGTGCGTATGGTGTCGTCGTCCGTGAGTGTTGATTTCGTTGTGGGCGTCGGCAAAGAGTTTTCGCTATTAGCACGAAACGAAAACAAACACTTTCTACTTTTTCGGAAGTTAGAAATTAAATTAAAACACCTTTTCCAACTTTATTTCAGAAAGCAGCAAAATTAATTCAGAAACTAGCAGTTTCAATTCAGACTGAAAATGACAATATTGTAGTTCAGAAAGTATCAATTTTAATTCAGAAAGTATCAATAATTGTAGTTCAGAAAGTAGCAATTCTGATTCAGAGAAAATTAATTGCTTTTCAGAAAGTATCAATTTTAATTCAGAAATATCAATAATTGTAGTTCAGAAAGTATCAATTTTAATTCAGAAATATCAATAATTGTAGTTCAGATAGTATCAATTTTAATGCAGAAAATAGCAGTTTTAACTCAGAAAGTATCAATAATTGAAGTTCAGAAAGTAGCAATTCTGATTCAGAGGAAATTAATTGCTTTTCAGAAAGTATTATTTGAAATTCAGAAAGTATCAATTGTAATTCAGAAAGTAGCAATAATTGTAGTTCAGAAAGCATCAATTTTAAATCAGAAAGTAGCATTTTTAATTCAGAAAGTATCAATAATTGTAGTTCAGAATGTATCAATTGTAATTTGGAAAGTATCAATTTAAATCCAGAATGTTGTAGAAAATGTAAAGAACCAATTTCTAATAATTATTAATAATTGTAGTTCAGAAAGTATCAATTTTAATTCAGAAAGTAGCAATTCTGATTCAGAGAAAATGAATTGCTTTTCAGAAAGTATCAATTTTAATTCAGAAATATCAATAATTGTAGTTCAGAAAGTATCAATTTTAATTCAGAAATATCAATAATTGTAGTTCAGATAGTATCAATTTTAATGCAGAAAATAGCAGTTTTAATTCAGAAAGTATCAATAATTGAAGTTCAGAAAGTAGCAATTCTGATTCAGACGAAATTAATTGCTTTTCAGAAAGTATTATTTGAAATTCAGAAAGTATCAATTGTAATTCAGAAAGTATTAATTGTAGTTCAGAAAGCATCAATTTTAAATCAGAAAGTAGCATTTTTAATTCAGAAAGTATCAATAATTGTAGTTCAGAATGTATCAATTGTAATTTGGAAAGTATCAATTTAAATCCAGAATTTTGTAGAAAATGTAAAGAACCAATTTCTAATAATTATTAATAATTGTAGTTCAGAAAGTATCAATTTTAATTCAGAAAGTATCAATAATTGTAGTTCAGAAAGTAGCAATTCTGATTCAGAGAAAATTAATTGCTTTTCAGAAAGTATTATTTGAAATTCAGAAAGTATCAATTGTAATTCAGAAAGTATTAATTGTAGTTCAGAAAGCATCAATTTTAAATCAGAAAGTAGCATTTTTAATTCAGAAAGTATCAATAATTGTAGTTCAGAATGTATCAATTGTAATTTGGAAAGTATCAATTTAAATCCAGAATTTTGTAGAAAATGTAAAGAACCAATTTCTAATAATTATTAATAATTGTAGTTCAGAAAGTATCAATTTTAATTCAGAAAGTATCAATAATTGTAGTTCAGAAAGTAGCAATTCTGATTCAGAGAAAATGAATTGCTTTTCAGAAAGTATTATTTGAAATTCAGAAAGTATCAATTGTAATTCAGAAAGAATGAATTGTAGTTCAAAAAGCATCAATTTTAAATCAGAAAGTAGCAATTTTAATTCAGAAAGTATCAATAATTATAGTTCAGAATGTATCAATTGTAATTCGGAAAGTATCAATTTAAATCCAGAATTTTGTAGAAAATGTAAAGAACCAATTTCTAATAATTATTAATAATTGTAGTTCAGAAAGTATCAATTTTAATTCAGAAAGTATCAATAATTGTAGTTCAGAAAGTAGCAATTCAGATTCAGAGACAATTAATTGCTTTTTAAAAAGTATTATTTGAAGTTCAGAAAGTATCAATTGTAATTCAGAAAGAATGAATTGTAGTTCAAAAAGCATCAATTTTAAATCAGAAAGTAGCAATTTTAATTCAGAAAGTATCAATAATTATAGTTCAGAATGTATCAATTGTAATTCGGAAAGTATCAATTTAAATCCAGAATTTTGTAGAAAATGTAAAGAACCAATTTCTAATAATTATTAATAATTGTAGTTCAGAAAGTATCAATTTTAATTCAGAAAGTATCAATAATTGAAGTTCAGAAGGTAGCAATTCTGATTCAGAGGAAATGAATTGCTTTTCAGAAAGTATTATTTGAAATTCAGAAAGTATCAATTGTAATTCAGAAAGAATGAATTGTAGTTCAGAAAGCATCAATTTTAAATCAGAAAGTAGCAATTTTAATTCAGAAAGTATGAATAATTGTAGTTCAGAATGTATCAATTGTAATTCGGAAAGTATTCATTTAAATCCAGAATTTTGTAGAAAATGTAAATAACCAATTTCTAATAATTAGTAAGAATTGTTGTTCAGAAAGTATCAATAATTGTAGTTCAGAAAGTAGCAATTCTGATTCAGAGAAAATGAATTGCTTTTCAGAAAGTATTATTTGAAATTCAGAAAGTATCAATTGTAATTCAGAAAGAATGAATTGTAGTTCAGAGAGCATCAATTTTAAATCAGAAAGTAGCAATTTTAATTCAGAAAGTATCAATAATTATAGTTCAGAATGTATCAATTGTAATTCGGAAAGTATCAATTTAAATCCAGAATTTTGTAGACAATGTAAAGAACCAATTTCTAATAATTAGTAATAATTGTAGTTCAGAAAGTATCAATTTTAATTCAGAAAGTATCAATAATTGGAGTTCAGAAAGTAGCAATTCTGATTCAGAGGAAATTAATTGCTTTTCAGAAAGTATTATTTGAAATTCAGAAAGTATCAATTGTAATTCAGAAAGTAGCAATAATTGTAGTTCAGAAAGCATCAATTTTAAATCAGAAAGTAGCAATTTTAATTCAGAAAGTATCAATAATTGTAGTTCAGAATGTATCAATTGTAATTCGGAAAGTATTTATTTAAATCCAGAATTTTGTAGAAAATGTAAATAACCAATTTCTAATAATTAGTAAGAATTGTTGTTCAGAAAGTATCAATAATTGTAGTTCAGAAAGTAGCAATTCTGATTCAGAGTAAATGTAAATAACCAATTTCTAATAATTAGTATTAATTGTAGTTCAGAAAGCATCAATTTTAAATCAGAAAGTAGCATTTTTAATTCAGAAAGTATCAATAATTGTAGTTCAGAATGTATCAATTGTAATTTGGAAAGTATCAATTTAAATCCAGAATTTTGTAGAAAATGTAAAGAACCAATTTCTAATAATTATTAATAATTGTAGTTCAGAAAGTATCAATTTTATTTCAGAAAGTATCAATAGTTATAGTTCATAAAGTAGCAATTTAAATTCACAAAAGTATCAGTAATTGTAGTTAAGAAAGTATCAATTTTAATTCAGAAAGTATCAATAATTGTAGTTCAGAATGTATCAATTTTAATTCAGAAAGTATCAATAATTGTAGTTCAGAATGTATCAATTGTAATTTGGAAAGTATCAATTTAAATCCAGAATTTTGTAGAAAATGTAAAGAACCAATTTCTAATAATTATTAATAATTGTAGTTCAGAAAGTATCAATTTTAATTCAGAAAGTATCAATAATTGTAGTTCAGAAAGTAGCAATTCAGATTCAGAGACAATTAATTGCTTTTTAGAAAGTATTATTTGAAGTTCAGAAAGTATCAATTGTAATTCAGAAAGTATTAATTGTACTTCAGAAAGCATCAATTTTAAATCAGAAAGTTGCAATTGCAGTTCACAGTCCATCAATAATTGTAATACAGAAAGCATCAATTTTCCAATTCAGAAAGTAGCAATTAATTTAAAAAAAGTTCTGATCTAAGGAGATACATAAAATCAATGTATTTGAGTTGTAAATACATAAAATTGATATAGTTGTTGTAAAGTTTGTTTGTTCTTCACTTTTAGAAATTCTTCCAATTAATTAGCGATTTTAATTCGGCCGAAATTTCATAAACGCGATGACCGTTCAATTAGTAAATAAAAGTGCATTAACTTCCTCCACTTTCACCGAGCCAAACCAACATTAAAACGACGAACTCGCAACTTTCCAGTATTTATCTCGATCGCATAAAGCAACGCATAAATTACACAAAAATGCGAACATCATCTCGTGCCATTGTCCTGGCCGGAAAGCCGGCGAGGGAGAATCCAGCGGATTCTTATTAGTTCCAGTCTGCATCATTAATTTTCTGGTCGCCGAAAACGCGCGGCGAGTCAGTTCCCCTCGAAAAAACCAGAAACGATTTTCGTTGCGGAGGCGATTCGCCGGCGCATATCCGTGCATAGCGACGACGGACGCCCATGAATATTTGGCGATACGATTCGCACATGTTCGCATCAGCTGTGGGGCCGATGCGCGAACTGTCTTCCGTGGCCCCGGAGCCTGACGTCACAGGTGAATGATCGCTGACGTCACGCTAGTTCAATGGCAAATCGCGACCCAGATCTCGCTGCTCGAGCTTCACTCCTCTCGCTATTTCTGAAATTCATCGCCGACAGAACTTCGACGTTCCACATTTATTTTTAGGAACCCAAGGAAAAAATTGACCCCGCTTCATCACCGCGCAATAATGCACTCGCGATATGCAAGTCTGAACTCGCAATTTGACTCGAAACGAGTTTCGATTATTAACCTTTGGGAACTAACTTAGCTTTATAAGACATGAAGTCGAACATCGGTCTCATAGACCAATTGGAAAAATTACAGCCGCCTTTTGGAAATTTACTTGGTTTAAATTTTATTTCTTAAAAATAAAGTGTTTGGGTAATTTAACCAAGTTTGTATGTTCATAGAGCTTTTATTATAAAAAAATATAAAATTATAAAAAATTTAAAATTTAGTGAAACGTAAAATATTAGAAAATTAAAAAATACGACATGGTTACTTTCCTTTATTATAAAATAGGACGCAAACGAAACTTAACATTTTGTTAAATAAATATAAAAGAAACAAATTGTCCCAATATTTTGGAGGAACTGAAACTTTGCAGTCCAAATTACTGTTCTTGTCTGGCATATCGGTACTAAATGCTCCAAGCACATACATTTTGGGCATTTCTGGCATTTGTATTTCGATTTTCTATTTTTCTTGCTGCAGCAATAATAACATCGTCCATAGATTGGGGCTTTCGGATTAGGATCAGAAATGTTATAAATTTCTTGAATACGTAATTTAATAGTTTTCGAAACGCGGGTACTTGTAACTCGATTTTTAATATGCTCCTCAACTAGCTGGTGTCCAATAAGTTCTAAAAATTTTCTTCTTAGAATTTTTTCTTCCGGGTTATTATGTTTATATACAGTGCTTTCGTAAAGTATGGAATGAAGTCGATAAAACATTTTAGAAGAATTTTCACAAAAAATCCTCGGACCGGTCAACTTTAGTTTTTAAAACTGCATCTTTTTTAATATTTATAATTTTACGATCGTCTTTTGTTTTCGCTCTATGACGTCATCACCAATTTTTTTAAATAGCACCCCATACTTTTGATCGCGAATGTGGATGCAGCACATTTTTCTGAGTAGGAATATGTCAAATTCGTATGACCTTGAAGAGGAAAGTTTTTGAAATAATCAGTCCTAAAGTTTCGAAAATGTATGGTAAATTTATTAGAGTCGAAAAGTGTTTTCTGTACTTCCTCATCAGTGCAGGCAGCCATTTTTTATATACTGATGGAAAAGTGAAAATATTACACCTAACGAAACTGCATAGAACTTATTTCAACAGCTGAATAATTATAACTAAACTAGCAGCAACGCAATGAGTTCATAAAATATTGTTTAGTTGCAAGAAACATTTTCAAGAATAATCTCGAATAAAATAATATATTAATGCTAGCAAAGCACAGTTGATTAAGGTAAATATAGAGTTACAGACGAACTTAGCCAATTATATAACTAATAGACTAACATCGGTCTGTGAGACCGAAAGCGTTTATAACTTAAGAACTGTTCAACGCTGAACTCTGACAACTTGAGGGTAACTGACTCTATTTGAGACGAAAGGTACTGAGGACGGCAGAAATTTGTCTCAACTAGGGAAAAAATGCTTGGCAAAAATCGTAAATGTCGGTCTCTGAGACCGTATTGTTAGCTCCGGAAGGTTAAGATACAAAATAAATACAGGTAGCCCTCGATTTACGCCGGCTCAATTTACGCCGATTCACAATAACGCCGCTGTGGAATTCACTGTTCCGCCGTGTACATAATTGGGTAATTCACCGATTCTTCCTATGTTAGACGGATTTTCGTTTCTTTTCTTTCTTTCTTCCAAAAAATGTAAGAGATCCGAAACATTGAAATTTTATTTGTTTTTCTTAATATTTTTAATAAAAACATTTCACTTCATTTTATCTTAAAATACATTTTAAAAATTAAATTTATAATACACCTATCCCCCGATTTACACGATACTTTTTTACACGATTTCGCTTTTACACGGTTTTTAAAATAACGAATTCAAAATAAAATGGTAAAAATGAATATTTCAGATGAGTACATATTTCTACAATCATTTTTAAACTCCGTTCACTTGGTTATACATATTGGTGATTCCCCGTTTTTTATGCTGAATAAAACTTCCTACGTATTCACGTAAATTACTGCAGGAAATTTGTGCCAGTAGAAAAGTGTACATCATTGTGTTTTTACTAATCAGAATTTCTTAAACTTCATATTTACTGGTTAGCGACAAACAATTATTTTTTGTAGCATTTTTACAATTTTTTTCGCAATAAAATTTTAAACCATGGCAGTTTTTAATGGAGCATGCAGAGATCTTTCAAATGAAGGGAGTTGAGGTTAGGGATGAAATTTTTACTTTGCAGGATATCATGTCATAAACTGGATTTTTTATAAATACAATAGAATCCGGTTATAACGAACCTCAAGGGACCGTCAAAATCGGTTCGTTATATCCGATAGTTCGTCATATCCGAGTTCGTTATAACCAATTAATTTTTACATTGTTACATAGGAGAAAATGTCGGGACTTGGAATAAAGTTCGTTATAACCGGTGGTTCGCTATAACCGAAGCCGTTATAACCGAATTCTACTGTATGCACAATAATTGAGATACTGAATTTATTCCATTTGACTGGTTCGCACTGTATATTTGTTATTTTACGAATAAACTGTTATTTTAATTTTTCAAAATATCTTATTAAAAAAAATTACGTTAAATAAATTATGTTGTATTCGATTTACACGGTTTTTCCTATAAAAAAACAATCTTCCGTGTAAATCGGGGGATAGGTGTATATGCATTTTGCATTATATTGTATTAATACATAAAATGATTTGCTTTTTTTCAGTTATGTAGAACCTAACCCTATACATCACTGTAAATATGGGTTCTTTTTACGCCGTTTCGATTTGCGCCGGCTTTTGTAAGAACGCAACTGCGGCGTAAACCGAGGGCTACCTGTAAATATAAAATGGTTTGATTACCTCAGGTTTGCATACCCGTTTCAAGGATTTTTTTCGGGACACATGTATATCCGGCTGTCATAAAGGCGAGTACAAAACGACGTCTTATATACAGGGTGATTAATTTCGAGATCGTTCAAAGGTCTTTCCAGGAACGCCAGGACACGCCATTATTTCAGGCGTGATTGATCGTTCGGCCGTAATTATATTCAATAAAAGCTTTTGTCTGCAGGTCGTTACTGCTAATTTATTTAAATTGTCTATAATGTTGTTATTTTGTTCATTCACATGCTCTTGGCGGCTGTTTAAAATTATAATTATTTAATTATTTAAGAAGAGGGAAAAGGGCAATTCCATGTCACACAACCTGTTTTATTAATCAGAAAGATAATATTATTTTGACCTGTTTAGAGTCTGTAGTATTTACATTATTATTATGTAGTATTATGTGCAGTTCCATACATAATTAGATTTGAGGTAAACGTAAATGTTTTGGATTGTAAATTATTGTAATCTGTGTAATAAAGAGTCAAAGTTAACCAGTATTATCTACATGGGACAACAACACTAACAACAACTGCATCATGTTTTTCTTTAGTGTCCAGTGAAATTCATAACCTTCTACTTCAAAAAGCAATTTTGTAAACCCAACTAAAAAGATAACAGAAATGCACTAAGACAAGGAAACTTTTCTAAAGTCTGTAAAATATGGTGAAATATTTACAAAAGTATAAAATTCATAATAACTATCAGCTTCCTCTTGAAATTCTAATTATTGGTTAGTTTAATTAAACATTATCAACTTAATAAATGAACGGGGTAAGTGTAAATGGCAAATGTGAACCTGTTTTAATGTTCAACCACTACATAATTCTCATTATACATGATTACATGATAATTGTAAATCAACGTAATAACCAAAGATCTTCATTTACATTTACCCCGTTTTGAGGGGTAAATGTAAATGGGGCAATTGTAAATGAAGTTTTTTTTCAATTAATAATAATAAGTAGGAAAAAATGACAAGCAGTTAATTTTTACAAACAAACAATTAATTTAATTAATTATCGAATACATAATTTTAATGTCACAATTAAATATCGAATTTCGTCACATCCATTTTCATGCGATTATCAATTCAACCAAATATGCGAACAGATGGATGTGGTGAACCGTTCCACTCGAGGATGCAACAACTTTGTCAATTGCGCAACAATAATACTTTTTTATGTCTCGGAATTAAAATTACAGCAACGACCACATTTAATTCTTGTTTTTAATGTCGTTGTAGCCAGGAGAGGTTTTTCACCGATTAGCAATATCGGTGAAAGCAGAACAATGCTCGGAAGGGACTGTGCTAATTATAACCCGCCAGTGATATTCGGGTTCTCACATTAGTCAGTGAAATTCGGTAATCAAATTGTTGCAAAAAAAATTATAGCATAAAGCGACAACATCGTGTTGTGTGATGTTTTGGTACGTTCAACTTGATGTAAATTTCCGTTTTGGTTGGAAATTTTCATTGATCTGTTTTTAGGTAAAACTTGAAAAATAAATTAATCAAATTAATGCAAATAAATTTCAGAGTTATAAAATTTTATACAAATTCGCGTTTATTCAATCAATGAATTTATAGTTTCGGTCGCAATTTTTTTCAAGTAAAAAAAAATGTTCCCAGTGAAATGTAAAATTACATTTTTATTGGTAAGATCCAAGAGTGGAATATTTCGCGCGGGTAAAAACTGTTTTAATTTCACAAACGACGTCAAATACAGGGCGGTCCATCGTATAGCATTTTTGAGATAAAACCTTTTTCCAGTAGTCGAAAAGTTCTGAAATTTGGAATTACCAAACTACAAAACGGACGAATTTTTTTTTTTTAAGTTAAACTAGTGTGAAAATTTATTTTCAAACTAATCAATCAAGATTTTAGTAATAACCAAATTGGCATTTCGATAGTAATAGTAACTGAGAAAACCTGCAATTAAAACATTTGCAGAAGGACATCTGGTTGAAAGTAACAAAGCAACCATATCCAGAGTCGCGTGGGAGGTATTCTGTTTGTGATTATGGTGAGTAACTAGCGCTTAACGACCCAAAAAATGATTTTGAATTGTTTGGCTTCAAGTAAAAAAAATGTTCCCAGCGAAATATAAATTTCCATTCTTATTGGTAAGATCGAAGAGTGGAATATTTCGCGCGGGTAAAAATTATTTAATTTCACAAACGACGTCAAATACAGGGCGGTCCATCGTATAGCATTTTCGAGATAAAACCTTTTTCCATTAGTCGAAAAGTTTTGAAATTTGAAATTACCAAACTACAAAATGAACAGATTATTTTTTTTAAGTTAAACCAGCGAGAAAATTTATTTTCAAACTAATCAATCGATATTTTAATAATAGCCAAATTGGCATTTTGATAGTAATAGTAACTGAGAAATCCTGCAATAAAAACATTTGGTTGAAAGTAACAAAGCAACCATATGCAGAGTCGTGTGGGAGGTATTCTGCTTGTGATTATGGTGAGTAACTAGCGCTTAACGACCCAAAAAATGATTTTGAATTGTTTGGCTTCAAGTAAAAAAAATGTTCCCAGCGAAATATAAATTTCCATTCTTATTGGTAAGATCGAAGAGTGGAATATTTCGCGCGGGTAAAAATTATTTAATTTCACAAACGACGTCAAATACAGGGCGGTCCATCGTATAGCATTTTCGAGATAAAACCTTTTTCCAGTAGTCGAAAAGTTTTGAAATTTGAAATTACCAAACTACAAAATGAACAGATTATTTTTTTTAAGTTAAACCAGCGAGAAAATTTATTTTCAAACTAATCAATCGATATTTTAATAATAGCCAAATTGGCATTTTGATAGTAATAGTAACTGAGAAAACCTGCAATAAAAACATTTCCAGGACATCTGGTTGAAAGTAACAAAGCAACCATATCCAGAGTCATGTGGGAGGTATTCTGCTTGTGATTATGGTGAGTAACTAGCGCTTAACGACCCAAAAAATGATTTTGAATTGTTTGGCTTCAAGTAAAAAAAATGTTCCCAGCGAAATATAAATTTCCATTTTTTTTTGGTAAGATCGAAGAGTGGAATATTTCGCGCGGGTAAAAATTATTTAATTTCACAAACGACGTCAAATACAGGGCGGTCCATCGTATAGCATTTTCGAGATAAAACCTTTTTCCAGTAGTCGAAAAGTTTTGAAATTTGAAATTACCAAACTACAAAATGAACAGATTATTTTTCTTAAGTTAAACCAGCGAGAAAATTTATTTTCAAACTAATCAATCGATATTTTAATAATAGCCAAATTGGCATTTTGATAGTAATAGTAACTGAGAAAACCTGCAATAAAAACATTTGCAGAAGGACATCTGGTTGAAAGTAACAAAGCAACCATATCCAGAGTCGCGTGGGAGGTATTCTGTTTGTGATTATGGTGAGTAACTAGCGCTTAACGACCCAAAAAATGATTTTGAATTGTTTGGCTTCAAGTAAAAAAAATGTTCCCAGCGAAATATAAATTTCCATTCTTATTGGCAAGATCGAAGAGTGGAATATTTCGCGCGGGTAAAAACTGTTTTAATTTCACAAACGACGTCAAATACAGGGCGGTCCATCGTATAGCATTTTCGAGATAAAACCTTTTTCCAGTAGTCGAAAAGTTTTGAAATTTGAAATTACCAAACTACAAAATGAACAGATTATTTTTTTTAAGTTAAACCAGCGAGAAAATTTATTTTCAAACTAATCAATCGATATTTTAATAATAGCCAAATTGGCATTTTGATAGTAATTGTAACTGAGAAATCCTGCAATAAAAACATTTGGTTGAAAGTAACAAAGCAACCATATGCAGAGTCGTGTGGGAGGTATTCTGTTTGTGATTATTGTGAGTAACTAGCGCTTAACGACCCAAAAAAATGATTTTTAATTGTTTGGCTTTATAGCCAATTTGGAATAATTCATTTTAAAAAAATAAAACGCTCATTTTATTGTACCGTAATTGAAGATTATTGACAGCCTGTTTTAAATTTTTTAAGGGGATTAAAACGATGCTTTTTCCTCGATTAAAAATCGCACAAATTGTAATGAGTTGCATTTTCGTCGTGGCGAACGATGTGGTCGTAAATTAGCTGTTAATCTGCAGCCAGCCTCGAAGTCCTTTGACTTCCTTTGTTCGGCGACAGATTCAGTTAGCTGGTAATCCCCAAAAATTCTGCAATTTACGTGCTAATTTCTGCCCCTTTCGGGGAAAGGTCGATCAGACTGAATCAACAAACAAACGTGCGAAACGGTAAGTGTGACTTTTTGACTCGGTTTCGGGCAAACAGTCCTACTTCGGCACAGGCGGTCATTGGTGCGAATTAGCAGAAATATTATTCACCTAAATTTCAATTAACACTCACTTTTACGCAGTGAGCAAATCCGACTTTTCGTGTAAATAGCCCCGATTAAGTGGCAACGAATTCGGCAAACAAGGAAGAGCCGCGCGTCCCTATTTTGTTAAAAATAAATAATTGGGCGAGAATTTTGAAAGCAAAGCCATGAGGAAGTCGAGTCGAGCCGCCTAAAATGTTGGCTGGTCCTGGGAGTGTTGCAGTGTTGGCAAGTTATTCCGTTCACGGAGGAACGTCGACATGTCGAAGAGTTTCGCACAGGCCATTCGCGGCCCGGAGGAGGACGGAAATCATCTTCAAGAGGAGATACTCGCCGAATGAATTACAAATGAGTAAACGACCGACGGGTCTTTGACCGCTGCGAGCCCTGACCCACTAACTTCGCGAGGTCGATGATCCGCCATTCTAGTTTCAGAGCTCTTTCGGTCACCCCAGATGCCAGATGCATCGCCCCAGTGGTGTCCCGGCTAAAATGGCTCGAGGATGAACATTTCCGTCCGTGAGAGACGGTTTACGGGCGATTCGTCCCCGGCGATGCGTCCCTGGGCAATTGGTCCCCGGGATAATCGTCCCCGAACAATTTGTCCCCGGCAAGCTGTATTTTTGAGAATGCAAATATTTAACAAGCTTATCGGTTTCTTGTATTGAAAGTGCGTCCATACACAATTGAGGCGCTTCTTACAAAAACGACCATAGTCCAAAAATTCGAATTTCGCGGTTAGTGTCAACAAAATCAATTTACAGGGTTTCTGCAAGAAGATACATAGTCCAACGTTATAGTTAAAGGGGCACAATACAGAAAAAATAAGTTCGTTTAATTTAAAAGTACGTTTAATTCTAAGAAAAATGGCATATGTATTTTGTTTCTACTCAGATTATTTAATAAGTTATAATAAATTTAAAATCGGCGCGTGACGTCACTGGGCCGAGCTGTGCGTAGCGCCCTATCTTATACATGGAAAAATTGCTCGCTTCACACGATCGTTTACCTACCTTTAAACAATGTTTTCGAAATTTTGTTACGAGTATTTAAACTGTTTTTTTGTACTGAAGACGATAGTGCAAACAAAATTTTAATATAGCGTCTAGTTTTTTTTAAAATACATTAAATGCGATGACACGGCGCGGTCATTCGTACCATTTTTACGCGCTTCTAAAGGTTATTTGTACCTCCCAGACAGAGCTCATAAAGCATAATTTCGATTGCCAAAACCATAATCTAATCAATTTCATTGCCGACCTCAACAGCCAATATCCAACTATTAAATTTACACATGAAATAGAAAAAGATGGAAAGTTACCGTTTTTAGATGCATTGGTGATCAGGAAGAACAAGAAAATAGAAATAGATGTATACAGGAAGGAAACCAGTACATGTCGCTATATAACCAAAGATTCGAGCCATTGCCAACAACATAAAATGGCTAGTTTTCAATTTATGGTTCATAGATAACATTATACGTAGGAAACAATTCAAATTGTCCATTCAAAATTGTACCACTTTTAGCAGCGATACCGATCCTAAGGTCAGATTTGTTAAAGTTCCTTACGACCCAAGAGTTACAAATGGCCTTGGTGGAATCTTTAACAAATTTGACCTTAAAATAGTTCACAGTAATAACAATAGATCATTAAGTAGTTTGTTGGGTAATCCGAAGGACAAAAATAGTGATAGGGATATGTCAGGTATTTACCAGATTAGTTGTAGTGATTGTGATTTGGTATATATTGGGCAAACTAGACGTTCTATCATTACCAGAGTCAAAGAGCATATGGCTCATATCAAATACAACAGACCAGAGAAATCTAGTGTTGCCCTGCATGTACTAGAATGCAACCATACAATAGGTATAGACAATTTAAAATTGGTTAGGGCAGAATCAGATTACAGGAATTTAAATAGTAGGGAAAGTTTGATTATATATAAGAATAGGAAAAAATTATTAAATAGTGATATGGGCCCCATTCCCAATACCCCATTGTATAGATTACTAGATTTGACTAACCATCCGTGAAACTCACTCAAGTGTTAAATTCACGGATGCGTAAATAATAGTATATAAGGCTTAGTTTGTAAAATTAGATTTAGTAGATGTACTGAAGATGGTGGCATAGCCACCGAAACGCGTCTATGTGAGTAATTTTATATTATTTTATATAAATTTTTTTTGTGATTAAAGGTTCTTGTTTTTATTTTCATTAGTGTAAATGTGGAAAATGTGTAGCTATCCCAACAGATGAAGAGTCTATATGTTGTCAAGAATATGATAATATAAAACAATTAATTGGTAATAATACATGCATTACACAAAATAGTTTGTTTGAAAAATTGGTTATTGACAAAGATGTTTTAAATATATCACGTGATAAATTTAACTTCCTGTAGCTTTCGAAAAATGTGACCCAATTCATATGTTTTTCTTTTAAGCCAATAGGTTAATATGTGCAGCACTTTTTTTAGACAAGGTTATTTTGAATTTGGTAGAAATTTTTTTGTTAGAACAAACGATTAGTCTAAATCACTTTCTAAAAAATGTTTATTGCAAATTCTTGCATTTTGTCCTGGTTGAAATGATTGCCTTTTACAAAATTCTGACCAAAATGCAAATCGTTTTGGCGATTTTTCTCTATTAGGAAAACGATGTCCCGTTGGTTCACTGCATCCAAAAACTGGTCGACGATGTTCTTGTGGCTACTGTTGCAAATAACTCTGAGTTATTCTGCATTTACGACTTTAAATCGCAATCAACTTTTACTGATGATAATGAGGGTTCACTGCAGGGTGCAACAAACCTCGTTGCTTTTATGGACGGATCACTTATAGTATTGTAAAAGGCACAGTCATAAACTTAGAATATCTTTAGCCGAACTTTACGAACAATTAGATAAAATAGGAACGGAACGCACAGTCGGGGCGTTGTTCTTATTTAATATTTTTACAAAAAACTAAACACCGTATTGAAATTCTGATTCTTTTATCGTCTTTGGCAAAACCATTCACACAGTCTCATATAAATTAAGCATTAAAAATATAATTTCTAGGTAGATGGATCGTTGTGCGAAGCGAGTAACTTTTGCACGTGAGAGATACGGAGTTTCGGTGAGCTCGGCTCAGTGACGTCACAAGCAATTCTAAATGTCTTAATATCTTCTAAAACAATTTTTTTACATTTGAGTTTTACCAAATAGTTTTTAATAGTTCTGACTACAATAATTTAACATTAAATAATAATTTAAAAAAGAAAGTTTTTTGTGTAATGTGCCTCCTTTAAGTAAATATTTGCTTGTTCTGCAAAAACAGCCCTTGCCCACTCGATATTCATAAGTAATATCACAAAAAGCAAATTAGGACTATGGTTGTTTTTGTAAGAAACGCCTCAATTATATGCGCATTTAAAAAAAATATTGATGAGAGGAAATAATGGCACGTGTGTAAGTAAATAAATAAATAAATTGCTTATATTGATACCGGAAAACCATCGCTTATGTATATTTACAGATTATTTTAAGTTAACCCATTATTTTTCACTGTTAGGCTGATCATGAGTGGAATAAAAATAATGTAAAATAATATGTTCATAATCTCAATGAAATAAAATTTGCTACATAACTGTTTTTGCTTATATACTTGATAATACTCATTAAAGATGTTTATATCTATTTTTTCATCGATGTAAAGAGTTCAACGAAGATATGTAAAATTACCTATTTTTAACAAAAAAAATTTCGTGCAATAAATGGTTAAGTTGTACAAGTGGAATTAACAAATATGCGTATATACAAATTACCCATTTCATTAAAAGGACAATTAAGTGCAAGTCTCAATCCTCACTAGGTATTTTTAAAGTACAGTAGAATCCGGTTATAACGGCTTCGGTTATAGCGAACCACCGATTACAACGAACTTTATACCAAATCCCGACATTTTCCCCTATAACGAACCTGAAAAATCCGAAATTAATAGAATTTCAATCGACTATAACGAACTTTGCATTGTATATAACGCGTTATAAGCTTTGAATCTGATGATGGCTTGTCATTAAATGAGTAGTAGTTACAAAAATAGAAACAAAGGGAACGTGAATTTCAGCAATTGAATGGCTCTATGCAAGAAGTACCTTAGTCACTTTCATATTCTGTGATATTTGAGATTTGATGTTTCAATGTTCAATGATCTTTTTTTACTAAAGTAAGTCTTCTTTAGTAAAAAAAAATCAGTCAAAATTAAAACAATATGATTTCGAGATCAAACAGAAATATAAATCTCAAATATCACAGAATATGAAAAGTGACTTAGGTACATCTTGCATAGAGCCCTTCAATTAGAAAATTCAAATTTTTTCGAAAACTTAAACATGAATGACAATTTATTAGTTACAACAGAATATTTGTGTATTTGTGATAGACAAAAGTGGCCAAGAAGAAGCCAATGAGGAATGAGGATGAGCCTGAACCACCAGCATTACAGATTTTATCTACACAGGAAGCTGTGAGAAGTATTAACGACATTCGTAATGTTTTACAGTTTTACGGTGTGCCGAACTCAATAATTGAAAATCTTGGTGACGTTAAAACGTGTGTGCACAATTTATACTTTAAAAATGCGACAGTTCAGTCGAAAATAACAAATTTTTTCAAATAAAATTACTTGTTGCATTATTCTTTGTTTCACATAAATTTAGTCCTTATATTCTTAATGGTTTTATACATATGCATATTTATATTAGACCAATAAAGGTCTCATAAAACACTCTTGCATTTATTCTTTCAATAGCGCTTATAACGGAACTTCGGATATAACAAACCGATTTTGACGATCCCTTGAGGTTCGTTATAACCGGATTCTACTGTATTATGAAAATGAACTTGTTATACCGATTTATTAAAAAAACAGAACAACAAATCAAATTAAATGTTCAAACTGTTGACCATTAACTTCCTAACAATAGGCAAGTCGAAATTCAATTTCTCGAACACTTCAGTTAACGTTTGTGGCTGGATTTGTTGTATTTCGGCTATAATTCTATTCTTCAATTCATCAATATTTTCCGGTTTACTGAAGTAGACTTTAGATTTCAGATAACCCCATAGATAAAAATCTTATGGGGTTAAATTTGGAGATCTAGCTGGCCATTCGATAAAACCTCTTCTTCCGATCCATCTATTTGGGAGAATGTTATGAAGGTATTCTCGTACTGTTCTCGAATAGTGTGGGGTCGCTCCATCCTGTTGGAACCATATCGAATCTGCCGGTATATTTGGGTTCTCATTATTCAGGTAAAGTGCACTTACACTGGGTATTATGTAAGGTGAGCAGCTATTTTTTATACGAAAGGAGTACAAATGAATTTTCATTGGATATGGTGATTGGGTTTGAATAAAAACACTGAGTCTTCTCCATTCAACTATATGTTTTTTAAATAATTTCAAAATTTATTAGTTAAAAAAATTATATGTATAAACACGTTAAAACAAACACACTGGAATTTTGTATAGTATTATACTCGCAAGTAAAGGTTTTTATCCACTCAAATGATTACAAGCACTCGCCTTCGGTTCGTGCAGAAAATTTCATTTTTATGGATAAAAACCTTCTTTACTTGCTCATGTAATAATACAGGTAGCCCTCAGTTTACGCCGCAGTTGTGTTCTTGCAAAAGCCGGCGCAAATCGAATCAGCGTAAAAAGAACCCATATTTACAGTGATGTATAGGGTTAGGTTCTATATAAGTAAAAAAAAAGCAAATCATTTTATGTATTAATACAATATAATGCAAAATACATATACACCTATCCCCCGATTTACACGGAAGATTGGTTTTTTATAGGCAAAACCGCGGAAATCAAAAACAACGTAATTTATTTAACGTAATTTTCTTAAATTAAATTAAAATAACAGTACATTGGTAAAATAACAAATATACAGTGCGAACCAGTCAAATGGAATAAATTTAGTATCTCAATTATTGTGCATATTTATAAAAAATCCCGTTTATGACATGATATCCTGCAAAGTAAAAATTTCATCCCTAACCTCAATTCCCTTCGAGTGACAGTTTCAACCCCCAATTTTTAAATAGGAAATAGGGCCTTCATTTGAAAGATTTTTTCATGCTCCATTAAAAACTGCCATGGTTTAAAATTTTATTGCGAAAAAAATTGTAAAAATGCTACAAAAAATAATTGTTTGTCGCTAACCAGTAAATATGAAGTTAAAAAACACAATGATGTACACTTTTCTACTGGCACAAATTTCCTGCAGTAATTTACGTGGATACGTAGGAAGTTTTATTGCGCATAAAAAACGGGGAATCACCAATATGTATAACCAAGTGAACGGAGTTTAAAAATGATTGTAGAAATATGTACTCATCTGAAATATTCATTTTTACCATTTTATTTTGAATTCGTTATTTTAAAAACCGTGTAAAAGCGAAATCGTGTAAAAAAGTATCGCGTAAATCGGGGGATAGGTGTATTATAAATTTAATTTTTAAAATGTATTTTAAGATAAAATGAAGTGAAATGTTTTTATTAAAAAATATTAACAAAAACAAATGAAATTTCAAAGTTTCGGATCTCTAACATTTTTTGGAAAAAAGAATTCACAACGTCGCGGCTCAACACTGAAACGAAAATCAGTCTAACATAGGAAGAATCGGTGAATTACCCAATTATGTATGTACTCGGCGAAACAGTGAATTCCACAGCGGCGTTATTGTGAATCGGCGTAAATTGAGCCGGCGTAAATTGAGCCGGCGTAAATTGAGCCGGCGTAAATCGAGGGCTACCTGTATTAAGTTATTGTGTGATTGCAGAAAAATATTCATCTTCTTCTCTTTGGACAATGTAAACCAACTGTCGTAGTGTCATGTTCAAAAATTAAAAATGTTGAACTAAGAATTTGTTTTATTATTTTGTATGGATGATCGTAGATAAAGTGTAGTATTATACTATTTTCAATACAAGAAACCGAAATGATTGTTAAATATTTATGAAACTTTTTTAAAATGGCGAGCAGAGAAAAATACTACTTCCTTTTCTGAACATATTGTATTAAGTTCTTGTGTGATGCTTGCAGAAAAATATTCATCTTCTTCTCTTTGGACAATGTAAACCAACTGTCATGTTCAAAAATTAAAAAATTTGAACTAAGAATTTGTTTTATTATTTAGTATGGATGATCGTAGATAAAGTATAGTATTATACTCGCAAGTAAAACAGTTATAGTATCGATGCGTTCTTTTAAATAATTGTTGTTAATAATGTGTGAGAAAACTTTTAAAGTTTTTAAAGTGTTTAGTATTTGTGTTTTTAAATAATTGTATTTGTATAAAATGTATTTAATAATATGTGACAAAACATTTTAAAGTGTTATATTATAATGATACAATGTTATAACAAAACATGACTTGACTTAAACTTAAATTTTTATGTTAAATTATTAATATTAAATATGTGGAAACCATGGATACAAAAAAGTAAGTTTACTTATATTCGCAAGTAAAGGTTTTTATCCACTCAAATGACTACAAGCACTCGCCTTCGGCTCGTGCAGCAAACTTCATTTTCATGGATAAAAACCTTCTTTACTTGCTCATGTAATAATATACTATTTTCACTACAAGAAACCGAAATGATTGTTAAATATTTGCAAATGCATTCTTAAAAATACAGCTTGCCGGAGACGAATTGTCTGGGGAGGAATTATCCCGGGTACGAATTGTCCAGGGACGAATCGCCGTGAGAGAGTTACCTCGCTGACAATTACCGACAATTGTGAGGATTGAAAGATTTTTTAGCAAATTGCCAGGTGGCCGGCCGGCGCAACAAAAAGAGATACAAATTGTGGCCGCTGGTCAATGGGGATTACGAAGAATGCGATGAAGGGCTTGTGTTAATTGGGATGACATGGGCCGAAAAGGTGCGCTGCGGTCATTCAGCCAGCGCTTCCTCGCCTCAGAGGAGGCGCGCGCCCAAACACCCGTCCACATGTCGCGTGCACCTTTGGTGACGGATTAGCCGCTGACCACTTGGTCAAGATCGCCACAAAGGCGCGCTTCAGCTGCAACCCTTGCCGCTCGATTGGCCCCAGATGGAGCGCGATTTGCATGCGCAGCGAGGCGAGAGGCCGGACCGAGACCTAGTTCGCCCGAGTCAACGGCCTCGAATTCAGCTGATCCGCGGTTCGATGACACCGCGTCACGACACCGCGACGCATCGCTTCCTGGTGACGATGTAGGTCAGGTCTCGTATGTGTCGCGGTTCCGCGTTGTAGGGCCCAGGGCGCGCGGGGAACGGCGCAGGCCGACCTAGAGCCGCGGTCAGTGTGCGAGTGGCCGCCGGTTCACTGGGGTAAGGGTGACTAACCGCGGACGATGACCCCTCGCTCAGAAACAGAGTGCTCCGGACTTGTGCGGAGATTATGGCGCCTCCGGCCCCGCGCTTCAACCGCACCCTTAAATCCACATCCTGAGATTGCGAACTTTCACTGGATAGCTCCGCTTTCACGGCGCAAAAGACTTCCGGGAAAGTCCAAACTCCGTCACTATTAACTTGCTTCCGCTCGATTCACTACCTGGTAGAACCCTGTCCCTTTCAACGAATTTCATAGATAAATGCCGCTTTCAAAAGCTCCATTTATTTTATTTAAATAACAGATTTTCAAAAAATTCTTAATTCTCAAGATTTTAATTAATTCATAATTAAATCTGGTTAACTGCAGATGTATAAATCATTCATTTCTGTAATATACTGCGAAAGTACATAGCAGCTGCACCTCAAAACTTTACAAAAGTCTGCTTTTCTACCTTCAAGTCAATATAGCCATAGATTGATTTAAGAAATCACTAGATGGTAACGCTGGAGGAATAGTAGACACCAGATAGAGTATAATATTGTGATATTACACAATATTGTGTAATATTGTGTCATATTGTGAAAATACATAGCAGCTGTACCTCAAAACTTAAAAATTATCTATATTCATATCTTCAAGTCAATGTAGCCCTATATTGATTTAAATGAAAACTTGAAGGTAACACTGGAGAAATATAAACATCAAAATGAATTTAATATTGGTTATGTTGCAAAAGTACATAGCAGCTGCACCTCAGAACTTAAAAAGTGTCTACATTTATATCTACACGTCAATATAGTCCTAGATTGACTTAAAAGAAGACTTAGGAGTAGCATTTAGAAAAATAATAGACACCAGAAAGAATATAATATTGGTTACATTGCAAAAGTACATAGCAGCTGGACTTCAAAACCTAAAAATTATCTAAATTCATATCTTCAAGTCAATGTAGCCCTATATTGATTTAAATGAAAACTTGAGGGCAACACTGGAGAAATATAAACATCAAGGTGAATTTAATATTGGTTACGTTGCAAAAGTACATAGCAGCTGCACCTCAAAACTTTTAAAAAGTCTGCATTTATACCTTCAAGTCTATATACCCCTAGATTAACTTAAGAGAAGACTTAAGAGTAGTATTTAAAGAAATAATAGACACCAGAAAGAATATAGTATTGGTTACATTGCAAAAGTACATAGCAGCTGGACCTCAAAACTTAAAAATTATCTATATTCATATCTTCAAGTCAATGCAGCCCTATATTGATTTAAATGAAAACTTGAGCATAACACTGGAGAAATATAAACATCAAGGTGAATTTAATATTGGTTACGTTGCAAAAGTACATAGCAGCTGCACCTCAAAACTTTTAAAAAGTCTGCATTTATACCTTCAAGTCTATATACCCCTAGATTAACTTAAGAGAAGACTTAAGAGTAGTATTTAAAGAAATAATAGACACCAGAAAGAATATAGTATTGGTTACATTGCAAAAGTACATAGCAGCTGGACCTCAAAACTTAAAAATTATCTATATTCATATCTTCAAGTCAATGCAGCCCTATATTGATTTAAATGAAAACTTGAGCATAACACTGGAGAAATATAAACATCAAGGTGAATTTAATATTGGTTACGTTGGAAAAGTACATAGCAGCTGCACCTCAAAACTTAAAAAGTGTCTACATTCATACCTTTAAGTCAATACAGCTCTAGATTAATTTAAGAAATGACTTGAGACTAATATTGAAATAGTAATAGGCTCAAGAAAGAATATAATATCGGTTACATTGCGAATGTACATAGCAGCTTCACCTCAACACTTAAAAAGTGTCTACATTCATACCTTCAAGTCAATACAGCTCTAGATTAATTTAAGAAATGAGTTAAAATTAATATTGAAGGAGTAATAGACTCAAGGAAGAATATAATATTGGTTACATTGCGAAAGTACAAAGCAGCTGCACCTCAAAACTTAAAAAGTGTCTACATTCATACCTTCAAGTCAATACAGCTCTAGATTAATTTAAGAAATGACTTGAAATTAATATTGAAGGAGTAATAGACTCAAGAAAGAATATAATATCGGTTACATTGCAAAAGTTCATAGCAGCTGCACCTCAAAACTTAAAAAGTGTTTATATTCATACCTTCAAGTCAATATAGCTCTAAATTAATTTACGAAATGACTTGAAATTAATATTGAGGGAGTAATAGACTCAAGGAAGAATATGATATTGGTTACATTGCGAAAGTACATAGCAGCTGCACCTCAAAACTTAAAAAAGTGCCTGTTTAATAATTATTGAACTAAAAGTTGGCTTGAATGATTTACAAAGGAATTAATATAAATAGTTAGGAATTGGTTAGGAATTTAGATAAACGTAAGAAAAGTAATTGATTCGCATGGAATTTTTAGATAAAATTTTCGAAAGGTTTTAAAAGTGTCTACATTCATACCTTCAAATCAATATAGCTCTAGATTAATTTAAGAGATGACTTGAGACTAATATTGAAATAGTAATAAACTCATGAAAGAATATAATATCGGTTACATTGCGAAAGTACATAGCAGCTGCACCTCAAAACTTAAAAAGTGTTTATATTCATACCTTCAAGTCAATATAGCTCTAGATTAATTTACGAAATGACTTGAAATTAATATTGAGGGAGTAATAGACTCAAGGAAGAATATGATATTGGTTACATTGCGAAAGTACATAGCAGCTGCACCTCAAAACTTAAAAAAGTGCCTGTTTAATAATTATTGAACTAAAAGTTGGCTTGAATGATTTACAAAGGAATTAATATAAATAGTTAGGAATTGGTTAGGAATTTAGATAAACGTAAGAAAAGTAATTGATTCGCATGGAATTTTTAGATAAAATTTTCGAAAGGTTTTAAAAGTGTCTACATTCATACCTTCAAATCAATATAGCTCTAGATTAATTTAAGAGATGCCTTGAGACTAATATTGAAATAGTAATAAACTCATGAAAGAATATAATATCGGTTACATTGCGAAAGTACATAGCAGCTGCACCTCAAAACTTAAAAAGTGTTTATATTCATACCTTCAAGTCAATATAGCTCTAGATTAATTTACGAAATGACTTGAAATTAATATTGAGGGAGTAATAGACTCAAGGAAGAATATGATATTGGTTACATTGCGAAAGTACATAGCAGCTGCACCTCAAAACTTAAAAAAGTGCCTGTTTAATAATTATTGAACTAAAAGTTGGCTTGAATGATTTACAAAGGAATTACTATAAATAGTTAGGAATTGGTTAGGAATTTAGATAAACGTAAGAAAAGTAATTGATTCGCATGGAATTTTTAGATAAAATTTTCGAAAGGTTTTAAAAAGTGTTTACATTCATACCTTCAAATCAATATAGCTCTAGATTAATTTAAGAGATGACTTGAGACTAATATTGAAATAGTAATAAACTCATGAAAGAATATAATATCGGTTACATTGCGAAAGTACATAGCAGCTGCACCTCAAAACTTAAAAAGTGTTTATATTCATACCTTCAAGTCAATATAGCTCTAGATTAATTTACGAAATGACTTGAAATTAATATTGAGGGAGTAATAGACTCAAGGAAGAATATGATATTGGTTACATTGCGAAAGTACATAGCAGCTGCACCTCAAAACTTAAAAAAGTGCCTGTTTAATAATTATTGAACTAAAAGTTGGCTTGAATGATTTACAAAGGAATTAATATAAATAGTTAGGAATTGGTTAGGAATTTAGATAAACGTAAGAAAAGTAATTGATTCGCATGGAATTTTTAGATAAAATTTTCGAAAGGTTTTAAAAGTGTCTACATTCATACCTTCAAATCAATATAGCTCTAGATTAATTTAAGAGATGCCTTGAGACTAATATTGAAATAGTAATAAACTCATGAAAGAATATAATATCGGTTACATTGCGAAAGTACATAGCAGCTGCACCTCAAAACTTAAAAAGTGTTTATATTCATACCTTCAAGTCAATATAGCTCTAGATTAATTTACGAAATGACTTGAAATTAATATTGAGGGAGTAATAGACTCAAGGAAGAATATGATATTGGTTACATTGCGAAAGTACATAGCAGCTGCACCTCAAAACTTAAAAAAGTGCCTGTTTAATAATTATTGAACTAAAAGTTGGCTTGAATGATTTACAAAGGAATTACTATAAATAGTTAGGAATTGGTTAGGAATTTAGATAAACGTAAGAAAAGTAATTGATTCGCATGGAATTTTTAGATAAAATTTTCGAAAGGTTTTAAAAAGTGTCTACATTCATACCTTCAAATCAATATAGCTCTAGATTAATTTAAGAGATGACTTGAGACTAATATTGAAATAGTAATAAACTCATGAAAGAATATAATATCGGTTACATTGCGAAAGTACATAGCAGCTGCACCTCAAAACTTAAAAAGTGTTTATATTCATACCTTCAAGTCAATATAGCTCTAGATTAATTTACGAAATGACTTGAAATTAATATTGAGGGAGTAATAGACTCAAGGAAGAATATGATATTGGTTACATTGCGAAAGTACATAGCAGCTGCACCTCAAAACTTAAAAAAGTGCCTGTTTAATAATTATTGAACTAAAAGTTGGCTTGAATGATTTACAAAGGAATTACTATAAATAGTTAGGAATTGGTTAGGAATTTAGATAAACGTAAGAAAAGTAATTGATTCGCATGGAATTTTTAGATAAAATTTTCGAAAGGTTTTAAAAAGTGTCTACATTCATACCTTCAAATCAATATAGCTCTAGATTAATTTAAGAGATGACTTGAGACTAATATTGAAATAGTAATAAACTCATGAAAGAATATAATATCGGTTACATTGCGAAAGTACATAGCAGCTGCACCTCAAAACTTAAAAAGTGTTTATATTCATACCTTCAAATCAATATAGCTCTAGATTAATTTACGAAATGACTTGAAATTAATATTGAAGGAGTAATAGACTCAAGGAAGAATATAATATTGGTTACATTGCGAAAGTACATAGCAGCTGCACCTCAAAACTTAAAAAGTGTTTATATTCATACCTTCAAGTCAATATAGCTCTAGATTAATTTAAGAGATGACTTGAGACTAATATTGAAATAGTAATAGACTCAAGAAAGAATATAATATTGGTTACATTGCGAATGTACATAGCAGCTTCACCTCAACACTTAAAAAGTGTCTACATTCATACCTTCCAGTCAATACAGCTCTAGATTAATTTAAGAAATGAGTTGAAATTAATATTGAAGGAGTAATAGACTCAAGGAAGAATATAATATTGGTTACATTGCGAAAGTACATAGCAGCTGCACCTCAAAACTTAAAAAAGTACTGTTAAATTATTCAACTAAAAATGAGCTTGAATAATTTACAAAGGAATTAATATAAATGGTTAGGAATTGGTTAGGAATTTCGATAAAAGTAAAAAGAGTAATTGATTCGCATGGAATTTTTCGATAAAATGTTCGAAAGGTTTTAAAGTGAGGAAGTCCTGCTCGTGTGACCGGAACCGTAAATCAAAGAGTCGTAAAGGCCGAGTCGAGTGGTCGCAGGACAGAAATTTGCGAAAGGGTTCACTGGCAGTGTGACTGGGTCAGGGTTGGCGTCCCGGCGGCTCCGCCCCCACTCCAACTAGCGGCTACATTTAAGCCTTGGTCGGGCGGCACTCGGTTCATTTCCAGCGCGTTCTGTGCTTGGTGTTCGCGCTGTTCACTGCAGATAAAATCAGGCCTTGATCCTACCGGCCTCTATTCGCTCGATACTTGTGTCACATCGTTATTTTTCATAATGAACGGCGGCAAGCAATTGGACCCAACTGGCCTGTACTAACGAGCGAGTGCGCGACACTTGGGACTGTACATAAAATTATTTTTTGTAAATCAGTGAAGACGAGATGAAGCTGAACGGAGGCAAAACTTTGGACCCCACGGGTCTCTACTGATGTGGCACCGCGACGGAGGCGACGGCGGTCGCCAGGAAACGTCCAGCTGTCGTCGCAGGAGACTCCGGTAAGTACTTCCGCGTGTTCCTCGCGGCGGTTATTGACCGCGGTACCCAACCACCTACTTATTCACATCGGCGCCCCCGCGACAGCCTGCAACTGCAGCGCACCAATTTTTCCAAATTCGAAATTAAAAATTAAAATAAAATTGTCAAAAAAACCGTTTTAAAAATTTTGGCCAAGTCACTAAATTTTAAAAAAAATCCGGAGCACAAATTCAAATGGTTCCCCGCTTTATGGTCGGATCATTGACATCGAACGTTTTCGAGTAACATCAGAACTAATAAAAACCAGTCATAATTACAACAATAGTGTCTCTCTTGAGTCTGGCCATCGAGATTGAGCAACGTCGTCAAGACTCAATAGAACCTTACTTAACCTACAAACACAAAACCCTTCCTGCACCCGTGTAATGAATGACACGGCTTAATCACGAGTACGTTGACCGGACATTTCGGAGAGCTGAGAGCCCATTAGAACTGGATAATCTCATAGTTATAACTTTTATATTACGATTTTATACCGGGCTAACAATCTTCAATACCGATTTGTTTTATTTACTTCAACGAGAATTAAGTGATAGTTTGTTGATCCTTCCGATTTCGTATCGTTGACCTCTTTCGTATGATACACGAACGTTCTGTGTTTGGTATTGTACTACACTACGCACATTCTGGTGTGATGACACTGAAACAATTCCTCGACCTCAAAATGTAGGAAATGATATAATCGCCCGTTTCCATTGTTCTCGAATTTTATGCATAACGTTCACTTGTGCGCGATATTCCTTCCCTCGCACCCCAAATCGATCACAATCGATTATTATTTTTTCAAATTGAAACTTCAAACGAAAGGTTTTTGCCAATTAGAAAAATATTTTCACAAACT
Organism: Dascillus cervinus; assembly: GCA_949768715.1. Classification (NCBI taxonomy): domain Eukaryota; kingdom Metazoa; phylum Arthropoda; class Insecta; order Coleoptera; family Dascillidae; genus Dascillus; species Dascillus cervinus. Next base: position 29,873,633 of record OX458319.1, on the reverse strand, counting down.
GTCATAAAAGTGATCACAAGAATGTTTCCAATTGAGGAAATTATTATTTTTAAATGACAAATTTAAGGATTAGGAAACAGCAATTTTAAGCAAATACTTGCTGAATACTAAATTTAAATATGAACCAGCAATTTTAGTAAATATTGTGTTTAAGGAAAATTATTATTTTTCAATCAAGGATTAAAAGTTATAAACAGCAAATTTAAACAAAATGATCATTTCAACATTTTATTCTTTTGTCAAAATTATTATTTTTTATTAACAAATTAAGTACTAAAAGTAGAAACCAGCAATTTTCAGCAAAGTGGCCACAAAAATATTAGCAAATACTACTTTTTTGCTAAAATTATTATTTTTTAATAAAAAATTTAAAAACTGAAAAAAGGATCAGTAATTTTTAGCAGAGCAACCACCAAAATATTTGCTAACATTATTTATTGAGCTAAATTAGCAACAAATTTAAGCACTAAAATTAGGAAACTGTAATTTTAAGCAAAATTATCACAAAAATATTGGCAAATATTATTTTTTGCCAAAATTATTATTTTTTATTAACAAATTAAATACTAAAAGTAGAAACCAACAATTTTCAGCAAAGTGATCACAAAAATATTAGCAAATACTACTTTTTTGCTAAAATTATTATTTTTTAATAAAAAATTTAAAAACTGAAAAATGGATCAGTAATTTTTAGCAGAGCAACCACCAAAATATTTGCTAACATTATTTATTGAGCTAAATTAGCAACAAATTTAAGCACTAAAATTAGGAAACTGTAATTTTAAGCAAAATTATCACAAAAATATTGGCAAATATTATTTTTTGCCAAAATTATTATTTTTTATTAACAAATTAAATACTAAAAGTAGAAACCAACAATTTTCAGCAAAGTGATCACAAAAATATTAGCAAATACTACTTTTTTGCTAAAATTATTATTTTTTAATAAAAAATTTAAAAACTGAAAAATGGATCAGTAATTTTTAGCAGAGCAACCACCAAAATATTTGCTAACATTATTTATTGAGCTAAATTAGCAACAAATTTAAGCACTAAAATTAGGAAACTGTAATTTTAAGCAAAATTATCACAAAAATATTGGCAAATATTATTTTTTGCCAAAATTATTATTTTTTATTAACAAATTAAATACTAAAAGTAGAAACCAACAATTTTCAGCAAAGTGATCACAAAAATATTAGCAAATACTACTTTTTTGCTAAAATTATTATTTTTTAATAAAAAATTTAAAAACTGAAAAATGGATCAGTAATTTTTAGCAGAGCAACCACCAAAATATTTGCTAACATTATTTATTGAGCTAAATTAGCAACAAATTTAAGCACTAAAAGTAAGAAACAGTAATTTTAAGCAAAGTGATCTCAAGAACATTTGCTAATATTAATTTTATGGCCGCAAGAATATTCGAAACTATTTTTGAATAATAAATTTCGTCGCCTTGAAAACTAAAATAGACAAATAACAACTTTAAGCAAATTGATCACAAGAATTTTGTTTATTATTATAAACAACGGAAACTCTGAACTCTGATGAACTTTACGATTAAATAATCAAATCGTCGACTGGAACTTTTTTAAATCCCACATCGACTGGATTTATTAAGCGATTTGTAAATTACGAATAATTGCCAAATTAACGAATCGATAAATTGAATTTGCCGTACAGCGAAAACCTTTTAATTCCAGTGTCACGTATAAAAGCGCGACCGTGAACGAATGTTAGAATGCAAATTAAACCGCCGAATTATTAACAGGCGATTGTGCTAATCTCGCAATAAATTAAATTCCGCACAAATTTAACCGTTAACGCGCGGTTTGTACGCATTTTCCGGTGGTTCGGAATTTTCGAAAAAAAGTCTAAATAAGATGCAGTTAGAATGTCGACTAGTGACATTTAAATTCACTAAAGGTCAAGTCTAGACGCTTGCCTAGGCCAATCTCGCGCGGCGCGAAGGGTTAGTGGTAGATGGATTTTTATAATTGTCCGGTACGTGGCTCGAATTAGAATGGGACAAACGTGTGTGAGCGAAAAGTGCGGTGGCAATCGCACGTTTGTATTTCCGGATTGTGCAGTCTGTCAAGGCCGCCGCTCTAAAGCCCCGGGGTTTGCAGCAGACAAATCCCAACCACACATTTTGTGGGCAATCGCGTCGCGAAGAGGGCCTCAAACTCACAAATTCGTAATTGGGTCCATTTCGGGGATTGTCCTTGCGAATTTCACGGTTTAACGCGAGGTCGGTTTTTTTCGCAAGTGCATTTTTCTGCCGCAGCCTCCTCCGCGCAAGGCGATTCCAGGGTCATCCAATCACTTAAAAATTCTACGTTTTCCTCGAGGAATTTTCAAACTAATCGCAGGTTTTTTTTGCAGATGATGCTGACGTCACAATATCCCACTGCCACACTAGTTACCATCAATCACTCATCTGGAGTGCTCCAAGACTGATGTTTGTTGATTTTATTAATTATTAATTGTATTGTTATCTTAAATTATAGTAGATTAAGTTCCTTCAATAAACAAGACAAACTCTAACTCGTTGTAAATAAAATGTAAACCTGTCTTTATATATTCTGGAGTCGTGAATATATATTTTTTATTCAAATGCAACTTTTTGTGACCAGTCCCACAAAGATTTAAATTAATTTCATAAAATAATACTAATGGGAATTCAAATTTTACCGCGTACCGATAATATAGGTAACTGTCGCGTTGTGACATCATATCCAGGATAGAAATTTTTAACGCCAGTTGACGTCGCCGGTTAAAGCGACTTTTCGTAAATATGTAGCATTATAAAAATTGGGAAAATTATGGGGAAATTATGTTACAAATTTGTCATCTGCCAAAATTGGATTTGGCAGATTAACAACAGCGCAAACTATCTGAAAAATGGGATCACTTTAGGAGACTATGCAAAACCTTTAAAGCTTCTCGACATAAAACTATTTAACAAAAATATTGCATCATCTTTGTGCAAATGAAATAAAGTCATTTTTTACTAGAAGTAGGATTCGTTTTCATTCAATAAACTTATCATCTCTTCGGATTGGGTTTGAAAGGTTTACAAGTGCACATACCATTATAAAAATATCTGCTATTGTTACTAGATTGGCTAGCAAGCGATTTTCCAATATTTTAAACGTTTTTATTATCTGATTAGACCTCTCAATATGGACCATAGCCGAAGATGTTTGAGCAATCTCAATAGCTTCAGCGTGAGATTTTTTTTAGGTTAGTTTTGGATGTATTCATGGTTAATGTTAACACTGACACTTTAAATCTGGCCTACAACTTGATATCAAACAAACAAATTACAAATTAGTTCATTGTTTCTTTAGAATTATCGAAAACTAATCAAATTATTACAAAACTTGAACAATAACAAACGCACGTGGCACGACGTGACGTCACGACAAGGAGTTCACTTAGTTGAATTTATTTACGCTAGAGTCGCGTGCTTAGCTTGAATTGTCTGTAGAGGAGCTATTGAGAATTCAAATTAGTTTTACCGCGTATCGATAATGTAGTTAACTGTCGTATTGTGACGTCATATCCAGGATAGAAATTTTTAACGCCAGTTGACGTCGCCGGTTAAAGCGACTTTTCGTAAATATGTAGCATTATAAAAATTGGGAAAATTATGGGAAAATTGTGTTACAAATTTGTCATCTGCCAAAATTGATTTTGATAGATTAACAACAGCGCAAACTATCTAAAAAATGGGATCACTTTAGGAGACTATGCAAAACCTTTAAAGCTTCTCGACATAAATCTAGTTAACAAAAATGTTGCGTTATCTTTGTGTAAATGAAATAAAGTAATTTTTTACTAGAAGTAGGATTCGTTTTCATTCAATAAACTTTTCATCTGCTCGGATTGGGTTTGAAAGGATTACAAGTGCACATACCATTACAAAAAAGTCATCTACCATTGGTACTAAATTGGCTAGCAAGTAATTGCCAATATTTAAAACGTTTTTTATTCTCTAATTAGACCTCTCAATGTGGACCATAGCCGAAGATATTTGAGCAATCTCAACAGCTTCAGCGTGAGAAATTTTTTTAGGTTAGTTTCGGATGTATTCATGGTTAATATTAACACTGACAATTCAAATCTGGCCTACAACTTGATATCAAACAAACAAATTACAAATTAGTTCATTTCTTCTTTAGAATTATCGAAAAATAATCAAATTATTACAAAACTCGAACAATAACAAACGCACGTGGCACGACGTGACGTCACGACAAGGAGTTCACTTAGTTGAATTTATTTACACTAGAGTCGCATGCTTAGCTTGAATTGCCTGTAGAGGAACTATTGGGAATTCAAATTAGTTTTGCCGCGTATCGATATTATAGGTAACTGTCGCATTGTGACGTCATATCCAGGATAGAAATTTTTAACGTCAATGTACGTCGCCGATTAAAGTGACTTCTTGTAAATATGTGGCATTATAAAAATTGGGAAAATTATGGAAAAATTATGTTACAAATTTGTCATCTGCCAAAATTGGATTTGACAGATTAACAACAGCGCAAACTATCTGAAAAATGGGATCACTTTAGGAGACGATGCAAAACCTTTAAAGCTTCTCGACATAAAACTATTTAACAAAAATATTGCATCATCTTTGTGCAAATGAAATAAAGTCATTTTTTACTAAAAGTAGGATTCGTTTTCATTCAATAAACTTATCATCTGCTTGGATTGGGTTTGAAAGGTTTACAAGTGCACATACCATTACAAAAATATCATCTGCCATTGGTACTAAATTGGCTAGCAAGTGATTTACCAATATTTTAAACGTTTTTATTCTCTGATTAGACCTCTCAATATGGACCATAGCCGAAGATATTTGAGCAATCTCAGCAGCTTCAGCGTCAGAAATTTTTTTAGGTTAGTTTCGGATGTATTCATGGTTAATGTCAACACTGACACTTCAAATCTGGCCTACAACTTGATATCAAACAAACAAATTACAAGTGAGTTCATTTTTTCTTTAGAATTATCGAAAAATAATCAAATTATTACAAAACTCGAACAATAACAAACGCACGTGGCACGACGTGACGTCACGACAAGGAGTTTACTTAGTTGAATTTATTTACGCTAGAGTCGCATGCTTAGCTTGAATCAATTGTCCATTGATTTAATGAAATAGAACAATTTTAGCAAGAGCTATGAGCCACCTGTTACCGGAAAGTTATGACCAATCTGACAAAAATTAAGAACCTGAAAATTGCCAATTTCAAGCGTCCAAAGATGGTATGGAGGGTTAAGTTCGCACCTCAATGGAGCCGAAGGCCCACGCGGTGGCCGCTATCAAATTTCGAGCAGATCAATGAAAATTTCGTGTCACTGTCCTTGACGGCTTACGATCTTTCTCCGGTTGGAGCTTCGCCCGGAGCGATCGTGGCATATCCATAAAAAAGGACGCGCTATTTGCCACCCGAGATGTGACCAAATTAACGATGTTGTTTTAAATCTCATTTTGTACCTGAAACAGCGTAGCATGTAGCACTTGTGACGCCAACATTGTCATCTTTTTGGTGGTCCCTCCCACACGGGCCGGTTTAAATAAACACGCGAACCTTAGGTGCCATTAAAAACTCCTTCGCACCTTCTCGTTCAAAATAAGTGAACTCTCCTATCTGTCAAACGAAATTACCGCGATAAATATTAAATTTATTCATAGCGTTTGTAGGAGTGACCAGCGTTTGTGCCGGCGAGAAGAAAAAATTGTCTGGAATTGTCAAGTTCAAGGTTTATGGACACTCAACTTGCATTTTGTTAGCGCGTTATCGGTTCAAAATGCATCTTCAGACCCATTTTGCGAATCGTCGATTTACGTCGAAAATTGACCCTTGGTTTACAAGCGCCAAATTTGCATTCAGAATTTTATAAAAAAAGGCTATTGCGCTTCAGTGAGACATGAAACATGTGCTGACAACTGGAAGAGCCTTGAATTTGTTTGCAATGTTTACTATTAGAATAAATCGTCTATTGCGAATGATATTTTTCTGGAAGAGATAAACAGTAAATTCTTGAATTAATAAATCAGTGCTTAACCTCAGATTAACGAATGTTATGTGCGAGTTAAATACGACCTTTTATCGCCGATTTTATTTATTAAAATTCTTAAAACTTCAAGATCAACCGACGTCACATAAAATGATGCGTTATGCCAATATATTACTAAAAAAATAAATATTTATTACATTTGGCATTAGAAACCGCCATATTGCAGCCGAAGCTGAACGCTCCAAACAAATACAAAACGTGGAAGTGTTTGACAACAATCCTTCAACAAAAGCAGACATTCCTTCAAATTAAGAAGTCAGTCGTGAGACCAATTTTTCATACTTATGTCATTTTCTTTGTAATTTTATTGCTGGACTTAAGTTTTCCCAAGAACTTACAAAATTTGCATTTACAACAGAAAATTCTTATTAGGATTAGGATGATTTATTGGTGGCTTATTTATCAATTAGTAAAATATAAACTGTCGGGAAGTATTAAAGTGAATCCAGGAAAAACTTCAAGATGGGAACTGATTTTTTTTGCAATGTTTACTATTAGAATGAATCGTCTATTGCGAATGATATTTTTCTGGAAGAGATAAACAGTAAATTCTTGAATTAATAAATCAGTGCTTAACCTTAGATTAACGAAGATTTATGTGCGAGTTAAATACGACCTTTTATCGCCGATTTTATTTATTAAAATTCTTAAAACTTCGAGACAACCGACGTCACATAAAATGATGCGTTATGCCAATATATTACTTAAAAAATACCTATTTATTACATTTGGCATTAGAAACAGCCCTATTGTAGCCGAAGCTGAACGCTCCAAACAAATACAAAACGTGGAAGTGTTTGACAACAATCCTTCAACAAAAGCAGACATTCCTTCAAATTAAGAAGTCAGTCGTGAGACCAGTTTTTCATACTTATGTCATTTTCTTTGTAATTTTATTGCAGGACTTAAGTTTCGTCGGTATTAAACGCCTTTTACCCTTCCCAAGAACTTACAAAATTTGTAATTACAACAGAAAATTCTTGTTAGGATTAGGATGATTTATTGGTGGCTTATTTATCAATTAGTAAAATATAAACTGCCTGGAAGTATTAAAGTGAATCCAGGAAAAACTTCAAAATGGGAAATGATGTTTTTTGCAACGTTTACTATTAGAATAAATCGTCTATTGCGATTGATATTTTTCTGGAAGAGATAAACAGTAAATTCTTGAATTAATAAATCAGTTCTTAACCTCAGATTAACGAATGTTATGTGCGAGTTAAATACGACCTTTTATCGCCGATTTTATTTATTAAAATTCTTAAAACTTCAAGATCAACCGACGTCACATAAAATGATGCGTTATGCCAATATATTACTAAAAAAATAAATATTTATTACATTTGGCATTAGAAACCGCCATATTGCAGCCGAAGCTGAACGCTCCAAACAAATACAAAACGTGGAAGTGCTTGATAACAATCCTTCAACAAAAGCAGACATTCCTTCAAATTAAGAAGTCAGTCGTGAGACCATTTTTTCATACTTATGTCATTTTCTTTGTAACCCTTTCCAACAACTTACAAAATTTGCATTTACAACAGAAAATTGTTGTTGGGATTAGGATGATTTGTTGGAGGCTTATTTATCAATTAGTAAAATATAAACTGCCTGGAAGTATTAAAATAAACGCAGGAAAAATTTCAAGATGGGAACTGATTTTTTTGCAATGTTTACTATTAAAGTAAATCGTCTACTGCGAATGATATTTTTCTGGAAAAGATAAACAGTAACAGTAAATTCTTAAATTAATAAATCAGTGCTTAACCTTAGATTTACGAAGATAAATGTTATATGCGAGTTAAATACGACCTTTTATCGCCAATTTTATTTATTAAAATTCTTAAAACTTCGAGATCAACCGACGTCACATAAAATGATGCGTTATGCCAATATATTACTTAAAAAATACCTATTTATTACATTTGGCATTAGGAACAGCCATATTGTAGCCAAAGCTGAACGCTCCAAACAAATACAAAAGGTGGAAGTGTTTGACAACAATCCTTCAACAAAAGCAGACATTCCTTCAAATTAAGAAGTCAGTCGTGAGACCAGTTTTTCATACTTATGTCATTTTCTTTGTAACCCTTTCCAACAACTTACAAAATTTGCATTTACAACAGAAAATTGTTGTTGGGATTAGGATGATTTGTTGGAGGCTTATTTATCAATTAGTAAAATATAATCTGCCTGGAAGTATTAAAATGAACCCAGGAATAATTCCAAGATGGGAACTGATTTTTTTAAATAAAAAAGTGCAACTTTACCAAATTGAGCATCGGCAAATTGGACTGAAAAAGTCCGAGTGGACAACTATTATTTTTATCAACCGTTCAATAAGTCGTCCGGAGCGAATGCAACTTTTTTGGCACTAATGGAATCATCTGCATAGAAATGTTCAGTTAACTTGGCCAAATTTACCTTCCAGTCTTTTTCAAACCGGCCGGCGATACGATTCGAATTTATAATTAGTGCATTTCAAAGTTCCTTGTACTAGAAAATGCAAATATAATTTTCCTGAATGTTTACTTTTTTTCAATCGACGACAGCGTTTTGATGGTAATATTAAGGACGGATGATGATAGTGTTTAATGTTGGGCAGCGCACTGAATTTCAAACTGGCTCGTTTGGTTGCGCGCTAATTTAAATGAAGATCTATAATTTGGTTGAGCGAACGAGCGGATATTTTGCGCCATAATCTCAGCGGCCATAATTATAAAAATATGTATCTTTTCTATAAACGGCAGTAAGTTTCCTTGAATAGCGATTGCGTTTGAGAGAAAAAAACAAAAATAAATAAAATCGATTGTCAGAAGACAAGTAACTTGATGGGTGACACTTGGCAGATAACGAATCCAAACTAAGGATCATGCTTTGTTCGCGTTATAGGCAAGAGACTACTTCTTATTTAGACACCGCCATCGGATAACCCTTTTATTGTACTCATTTTAAACCAAACGAGGAATGTGTATCAAATTTGGCTCGAAACCAAATTAGTAAATGCAGTTTTCAGACGGCTATCAAATGTCAAATATGGTTCGGCATGCGGTGGCTGCTGCACACGTGCGCTCCCGTAGTGGGGATTCTCCCGACCTTTGACCTTGAAACGCGAGCAGACCCGTCTGCCACTCTTTTATTCCTCAAATGGCCAACTCCCGATCGCTGCTAATTGCGCCCGTCCGGCTTGTTCCGGCAATTGCACGGACTCGCACTCTCTCCTTGCGCCTTTCGTATGCAGATATTCGCTTTACTCGTCGATTGGCCTGTTTACGCTGATGGCTCAATAACCCGTCGCCACCACCACATTGCATGCCACTTCGACCAACGAATTTGCACATCTTAATTAAGGCTGGGGAACCCAACCTCAAAAAATGCAGAGTTTTAAGAAACTCAGTTAAGCTTAGAAAGTATTTATCAATATATAATTTGCGAAGCAACAGTTGTAAACATAATGTTACCGCATCTAATGATATACAGTAGAATCCGGTTATAACGAACCTCAAGGGACCGTCAAAATCGGTTCGTTATATCCGAAGTTCGTTATAAACGCTATTGACAGAATAAATGCAAGAGTGTTTTATGAGACCTTCATTGGTCTAATATAAATATGCATATGTATAAAACCATTAAGAATATAAGGACTAAATTTATGTGAAACAAAGAATAATGCAACAAGTAATTTTATTTGAAAAAATTTGTTATTTTCGACTGAACTGTCGCATTTTTAAAGTATAAATTGTCCACACACGTTTTAACGTCACCAAGATTTTCAATTATTGAGTTCGGCACACCGTAAAACTGTAAAAAATTACGAATGTCGTTAATACTTCTCACAGCTTCCTGTGTAGATAAAATCTGTAATGCTGGTGGTTCAGGCTCATCCTCATTCCTCATTGGCTTCTTCTTGGCCACTTTTGTCTATCACAAATACACAAATATTCTGTTGTAACTAATAAATTGTCATTCATGTTTAAGTTTTCGAAAAAATTTGAATTTTCTAATTGAAGGGCTCTATGCAAGATGTACCTAAGTCACTTTTCATATTCTGTGATATTTGAGATTTATATTTCTGTTTGATCTCGAAATCATATTGTTTTAATTTTGACTGATTTTTTTTTACTAAAGAAGACTTATTTTAGTAAAAAAAGATCATTGAACATTGAAACATCAAATCTCAATTATCACAGAATATGAAAGTGACTAAGCTACTTCTTGCATAGAGCCCTTCAATTGCTGAAATTCACGTTCCCTTTGTTTCTATTTTTGTAACTACTACTCATTTAATGACAAGTCATCATCAGATTCAAAGGTTATAACGCGTTATATACAATGCAAAGTTCGTTATAGTCGATTGAAATTCTATTAATTTCGGCTTTTTCAGGTTTGTTATATCCGATAGTTCGTTATATCCGAGTTCGTTATAACCAATTAATTTTTACATTGTTACATAGGGGAAAATATCGGGACTTGGAATAAAGTTCGTTATAACCGGTGGATCGCTATAACCGAAGCCGTTATAACCGGATTCCACTGTATTTGCTTTGGTGGAGAAGTGCCTAGTTTTCAAAAATTAACCTCCGAAAGTGCAATTCTCGCAAAAATGTAGTAGTTAGGGTTTTTGCTGAAATTTTTAGAGTTACAAAATATTTTGCAATGCACTTTACAGCACTTATAGAGAATATATTGCCTTGTAAGAAAATATTTTTTTTATTGCCAGAAAGTTGATAACTTAAGAAGAAAAAAATTGGCAACAATATTTTTTTGAAAATTTAGTGTGCCAGTAAACTCAGTTCAGCTCAAGAAGTAAGTTATATTGTAGAAATTCCTTCGGGGTACTTATACTAAACATATAGTAGTATAATATGACATGTTTTTTTTATGATAACATGGTGAATATCTTTGAAAAAAAATCTAAAACTTGTGGTACGAAATACAGTATTATTTGATCGCGTTTTTTATTGCTTTCCGAACACAACATCGTCAACAAATTACATAAAAATGTTTATTTAGCACCTAAGACATAGTTTCCGTAAACCAAATTGGATAATTGTCTAAATTTGACATTTTCGGGGAAAAGTTGTTTTCCCATAAGATTTTAGTCAAATAGTTCGTCCTTTTACTCACAGATGTCCTGTCAAATCTGTACCTTTTTGATTGACGGCATGGATAGAATAATTTGTATTAAAATTCACACTTGATATAGTGCAAATTGTTAGGATATAACCATATTCGCAAACGTAAGGATATAAAACTCTAAAAATTTATAAAAATACACACTTGATAATGCAAAATATCCATGTTCGCACGCGTAAGGATATGAAACGTTTTCGAGAATACTAAATTGTACAATATATATTAGTTTCGAATAGCATCGTAGGAAAAATTGTTTAAAGCATCTATTCACAAAAAATTACAAAAAAAAAACAGTAAATAATGCAGCAATCGCATTGACTGATTTTACCGCCGTTATCGCCTCAGACAATAATATAAATAATATTTATCAAATTATGAGCGTATAAAAATGGGGATAAAGATTACTCTTTGCATAATTGAAAATATGTTTGCAGCCTGTTACGGGATTAATTATAGCAGGTACATCTATGAAAACACAAAATTGGCAAAGAATTAGCAAAAAGTTACAGACTAATTTATTTCCGACTGAGTTTACCGTCGTTATTGCCGCAGACTATAATATAAATAATATTTATCAAGTTACGAACGTATGAAAAACGCGCAACTCTTTTTTTTTGTTCTTTCTCTGTTCAATACTTAAGTTTCAAACCTTATTAGTTAGGATACCTCTTTGGTTGCCTAAACATTTTTTATTTTAAGGGGCAAAATTGGTGCCCCCTGAGCGGAAGAATTGTGCATTACTTAGCAGTTCCCGGACCTTAATCTGGCTGAAATTTATATCAATGTAGAGCTCATTTCACGCACTCTCCACCCATGCGAGCAAGCGAGTAAGACTAACACCCCAAATTTATAATAACCAATAGAAATTCAAGTTACAAGTTGCACGCGAACAAAAAAGTCGATTATTATTAGCCATTCGTTATTAATCCATTTTGAAACAATTTATATTTATATGCAAGTGCAAACAAATTCAATCAATTTATGGTATTATCATAAAGAACAAAATGTTAAAGAGGTTTCATTGTATGTATTTTGGTTTTTTGAGTGGCAATCAACAATAAATTATTTATTGCCGTTATAGGCCAAGCAACACAGCAAAATAAATGTCTTTAAAATTTAAATGAAATGGAGATTGTGTAAAAACTGTTTGTCTGTCATAGTCGGGGTTTTGCACACATAAAGTGCATATAAATAGCTACCTTTGTGCAAAGTTTCAGGTTTTAAAATTAAAGAATTGCCGAATTGTGAATTTTTTAAGAAAACACTGAATTTTCCTGGTTTTCCGGCTTTTCTCCGGTTCTAATTTTCCGATCGGGCCATTCGACCTCTCATTCTCTTCATAATTTAATTCTCTACAATTCGTCTATTGACATCATTAAGATTGCTTCATTAGTTTCCATTTTACAAGCAAGAAACTAAAATAAACGCTTTTTTTTGTTGAAAATTGTTTATAAAAAATTAAAAATTATGATTCTCGAGTTGGAAATTATGCAGAATGCATCTACCAACTGTCTTTGACAAAATCGCACAGTCGGTTTCCAGGTAGTATTTATGTTACGAAAAAATGCTTTATTGCTTGGCCTATTATTAATAAACCTGCTTTTATGCGGCTTTATTTATTTTATTTTTTTCTTTGTTTTGAGATTAATCTGAGTGCCATTTTTGGTCAGAACTTTGGTGTGATTACTGCGGACAGGTTGCCTTATATAAACGTATAAAAATTCTAATTGTGGCAACAATAATCGTTTACGAACGTTTCCCCGGGTCGAAAATATTTACAGGGAAAAAAAACGAAGTCACCTGTCCCAAATGCAACTTTTAAAAAACACGTTTTTACCGATTTATGGCTTGATTGGTCTCGCTTTTAACTACTAAAAGTTGCAAATGTCATGTCGTACATATATTAAATTTTTTGTATTCCCATTGCATACATTAGAATTATGTATTAGGTAATAGCTGTGCGATAGCAATGTGCAAATTAAACAAAAATTGTGGCCATAAGTTCATAATTCATTTTCAGTTTGTAAGTTTGGGAACCAATTTTGTGAATTATGAATAGTTAAATTTTTTTAAACATTTAAAAAATATTATTGTGCAGGAAACTATTTATTTTGGTTTGTCGCATTTAAACTTTATTTGTGCGCAAAAAATCGAGTAAATATTTATAAGCAGTGGGTAAAGTTAATAGAGAAAGACATTAAATGCCTGGAAACGTCTGCAAAGGTCACGGTATCAGTCAACCTCAAACGTGATGCTGCTTACTTATCTTCTTATCTAATTTTATCTAAAAGGAAATATTTAAATATTTTCTAAAACTTAATTTCACATTTTACAACTAATAATCACAGTAATTTTTAATTTTAAAAAAAAACAGCATTTACATATTCAATTTTATGACTTTTATTTTTTAAACTTTTTTACCTTAATTGCCTGCATTGATATTAAAACAGTCCTTGACGACGGGTGCAACTTCCAGCAGTGCATTTATTAAAATTGTTAGAATTGTATTGAAATCAGTCTCGACCTCAATCGAGAAACGGTAGAAGAAATCCCAAAGCCCCCAAAAAAAAATTCAGGCAAATTTTCTGCAACCTTAGAAAACCCAATTTTGCGTTACATCAGAAAATTGAAGCAAAAAGTTGAAAAATGTGTTCAGGTACCAGGAACAATGCTGACAAGGTTTTAATTTAAATTTTGATTCGTTTTTGCCTAAATTAACGGTCATTAAATTCCTGGTATTTACTAATAATCGAAAAACAATACACAATTTTTTCCCATCGACTAATAGATGTAATTATCACCGAAACGTTACAAATCCCAGCACAAAAACTCTGCCATTGGGACTTTTGATTTACAACTTGTTTAGATAATTAAATCACCTCAGAAGATTTTTCACGTTCGACAGACACCTTGGGAGCGATTGTGAGTCCGTAAAATGTTGACAATGCGACCTAAAAAGCTTTGGTACTCGGAACGTGCGGGTAAGTACCTGCTGGGCGAACATTTTTTTGTCGATTTGTAAAAAAAATCGCGTCAATTGTCTGAATCACTTGTCGGTCCGCGTGATTACCGCGGGTCCTGCGAACGTAGCCGTCCCGGATGCGTCGGGTCGCGTTTAAAAATAGGCCAGGATGTTGGAATGACCAATATTTCTAATTTCCGCCTCACGGATTTATTCCGACATCGGCGCCTACGCGACGTAATACATCTGTCGCAGAGAAATGCAAAGCGGCCGTGCCTTTTCGCTCGCCGGGGACGAAAATTAATGGTTTGTTGTTGCGCGGATCGATTGGTTTCATCACGGTTGAAAAAAAGCGAGAAATGACCAATAAAACCAGTTTTCTCGAAGCTGGCACGAAATGAATCGCGAAGAAAAATTGTTCCGGTGGCTCACAGCTCGTCGGTTTCATTGAATTAAATTAATTAACAATTTAAATAATTGGGGATGTACAAAAAAATATTTAGAATGAAAGTTGTAGATATTGAAAAGCTTTATAATTTTTATTAAAACCGAATTTTCGTTTTCTGTTCACCTTCTGAGTTATAAATTTTTAAACACTCACTGGAACATCTAAAGCACTTTAAAACTTTTAATACTGTAAAATTGGCCGTATTTTTAGAATTACAAAAAATTATATGAAATAAAAGTTGTAGATATTAGAAAGATTCACAATTTTTATTATCACCAATTTTTTATTTTCTTCCCAACTTCTGCGTTACAAATTTTCAAACACTCACTTGAACATCTAAATCACCTTAAAACTTTAATAGAGTAAAATCGGCAGTATTTTTAGAATTACAAAAAATGATATGGAATAAAAGATTCACAATTTTTGTTATCACCAATTTCTTATTTTGTGTCCAGCTTCTGAGTTACAAATTTTCAAACACTCACTTGAACATCTAAAGCACCTTAAAACTTTAATACGGTAAAATTGGCAGTATTTTTAGAATTACAAAAAATTATATAAAATAAAAGTTGTAGATATTAGAAAGATTCACAATTTTTATTACCACCAATTTTTTATTTTCTGTCCAACTTCTGAGTTACAAATCTTCAAACACTCACTTGAACATCTAAAGCACGTTAAAACTTTAATACAGTAAAATTGACAGTATTTTTAGAATTACAAAAAATTATATGAAATAAAAGTTGTAGATATTAGAAAGATTCACAATTTTTATTATCACCAATTTTTTATTTCTTGCCCAGCTTCTGAGTTACAAATTTTCAAACACTCACTTGAACATCTAAAGCACTTTAAAATTTGAATACAGTAATATTGACAGTATTTTTAGAATTACAAAAAATTATATGAAATAAAAGTTGTAGATATTAGAAAGATTCACAATTTTTATTATCACCAATTTTTAATTTTCTGCCCAGCTTGTGAGTTACAAATTTTCGAATACTCACTTGAACATCTAAAACATCTTAAAACTTGAATACAGTAAAATTGGCAATATTTTTAGAATTACAAAAAATTACATGAAATAAAAGTTGCAGATATTAGAATGGTTCACAATTTTTATTATCACCAATTTTTATTTTCTGCCCAGCTTCTGAGTGACAAATTTTCAAACACTCACTTGAACATCTAAAGCACCTTAAAACTTTAATATAATAATAATTTTTACACATAAAAAAAACTTTAATACAGTAAAATTGGCAGTATTTTTAGCATTACAAAAAAATGAATGAAATAAAAGTTGTATATATTAAAAAGATTCACAATTTTTATTATCACCAATTTTTTATTTCTTGCGCAGCTCCTGAGTTACAAATTTTCAAACACTCACTTGAACATCTAAAGCGTCTTAAAACTTTAATAGAATAAAATTGCCAGTATTTTTAGAATTACAAAAAAATATATGAAATAAAAGTTGTAGATATTAAAAAGATTCACAATTTTTATTATCACCAATTTTTTATTTCTTGCCCAGCTTCTGAGTTACAGATTTTTGAAACACTCACTGGAACATATAAAGCAGCTTAAAATTTAATACGGCAAATTGGCAGTATTTTTAGAATTACAAAAAAATGAATGAAATAAAAGTTGTAGATATTAGAAAGCTCCATAATTTTTATCATAACCAATTTTTCATTTTCTGACCAGCGTCTGAGTTATAAATTTTTGAACAATCACTGAAGCATCAAATCGTAAAATTTTCAGTTACTATTTAATTCTCGTAGGAATTTAATCACTTTAATTGCGGCAATCAATCACTTTTTATCGATAGCGACACAAGTTTATTACAAATTTTAGTTGTATAGGTCGTAGAGACCCAAATGCCTCTATAGTTTGTAAACCTTTCAAGGTACATGATTTATCAAATACCCGAGATGTACAGTCGAAGGAATTTAATGACGCTGTAACCGATAACATATTTACTTATCACACGTTATCACACTCGCCACGCTTAAATCAATTACCGGTGGAATCGCGCCAATACTGAACTCTAAAATAATTTGCTTCCAAACAAAAACAAAAAAATTGTTCATAAACCTGTTAAATACTACGAAGAAGCGTAGTTACGAGCTTTTTAATTTAACATTTTGTGTCAGAAACGAGTTTGGTCGGTGGATGTGTATAAATACACTTCCTATGCTGTTAAGCTCGGTCGTTATCATATCAGTCGTTTATTTTTGTGAGGATTTCAGCAACGAAATAAATTCGTTAATTACCGGGCGTTAAGATATGCACTTAATAGTTTCACTGTAACATCAAGTACTTGATGCAGGCTCGAATAAGATAAAAAAGACGTTCTTAAAAAAACGGAGGCACTGTTCGTGTTTTAACGGGCCAATGACCTGGGCCAGGTTATTTTACCTTGCCCTTACGCAAGGGATTTTTCGAATCGCAGGTGAAGCCCAAAATCGCCCCAAACCTAAAAAAGAAAACAAGTCAATCACCGAATCGCACAACTCCAACTCATCCAATTCCTCTAATCTCAAGAGATTAAAATTAGAAACAATTTTGCGAAAAAATCGCTTACAATTTGATGACTGAATTTCACGGGAGGGATGATTTCGTTCGTGAATTTTTTTGCCTGTTTTTGGGTGAAATGGGATCTTTTACCTCACCCGCGTTTCGAACAACGACTGCCTAACCCATTGAAGCATCGGAATGCGGAAGGTTTTGTCGATAATAGGGTGAGTTAACGGGACAGCCCTTTTAGGTAGGTTAGTACCACACAACCCTTTCTCTTTATTTAATATTTCCTCCTTGTTTTCGTATCACCAACTGCTAGCCTTCGGCGATTTTTTTTAAACTGTTTTTTGTCCTAATTTTTTTATAAAAGGGGCCCGTTGCCATAGAACTTTTTTATGCTGCTTTATAATTTAGCGTCCGGAAATTCGATAGGTGCATTGACGAACCATTCGATGCTCGAAAATGCAATTCATGTTTATTTTATTACCAGATTTATATTGTTTAAACAATTTTTTTTTAATATCAGCTTTTCGATTGCATCTGTTGCCGAAATGTGTTTTAGTGGCTGCCTGTCTGATAAATGAACAAAATAGGACTCCAAAAATGGTCCCCCGAAATTGCATCGTTCATAACTTAAAAACCGTAGGGAATTGAAAAAAACTGTTAGAACATAAATTGTAAAATTTGGCAATATCTACAAATTTAATTTAAAAAATTTTTTCGAAACTTATAAATTAATGCGAATTTTCTTATTTTAAATATTTTCGGATTTTTTATGTTTGTAGTCACCTACGCCATCTATTAAGCGAAAGTCTAATAATAAAAATTTACAGTTTCCTTTACTAAACACCGGTGTGATAACTTAATGAACAAAATAGGGCTTCAAAAATGGCCCCCCGAAATCGCATCGTTCATAACTTGAAAACCGCAGGGAATTGAAAACAACTGTTAGAACATAAATTGCAGAATTTGGCAATATCTAGAAATTTAATTGAAAGAATTTTTTCGAAACTTAAAAATTAACGCAAATTTTCTTATTTTAAATATTTTCGGATTCTTTATGTTTGTATTCACCTGCGCCATCTATTAAGCGAAAGTCTAATAATAAAAATTTACAGTTTCCTTTACTAAACACTGGTGTGATAACTTAATGAACAAAATAGGGCTTCAAAAATGGCCCCCCGAAATCGCATCGTTCATAACTTGAAAACCGCAGGGAATTGAAAACAACTGTTAGAACATAAATTGCAGAATTTGGCAATATCTAGAAATTTAATTGAAAGAATTTTTTCGAAACTTAAAAATTAACGCAAATTTTCTTATTTTAAATATTTTCGGATTCTTTATGTTTGTATTCACCTGCGCCATCTATTAAGCGAAAGTCTAATAATAAAAATTTACAGTTTCCTTTACTAAACACCGGTGTGATAACTTAATGAACAAAATAAGGCTCCAAAAATGGCCCCCCGAAATCGCATCGTTCATAACTTGAAAATCGCAGGGAATTGAAAAACAATGTTAGAACATAAATTGCAGAATTCGGCAATATTTACAAATTTAATTCAAAGAATTTTTTTGAAACTTAAAAATTGACGCGAATTTTCTTATTTTAAATATTTTCGGATTCTTTATGCTTGTATTTACTTACGCCATCTATTAAGCGAAAGTCTAATAATAAAAATTTACAGTTTCCGTTACTAAACACCGGTGTGATAACTTAATGAACAAAATAGGGCTCCAAAAATGGTCCACCGAAATCGCATCGTTCATAACTTGAAAATCGCAGGGAATTGAAAAACAATGTTAGAACATAAATTGCAGAATTCGGCAATATTTACAAATTTAATTCAAAGAATTTTTTTGAAACTTAAAAATTGACGCGAATTTTCTTATTTTAAATATTTTCGGATTCTTTATGCTTGTATTTACTTACGCCATCTATTAAGCGAAAGTCTAATAATAAAAATTTACAGTTTCCGTTACTAAACACCGGTGTGATAACTTAATGAACAAAATAGGGCTCCAAAAATGGTCCACCGAAACCGTATCGTTCATAACTTGAAAACCGTAGGGAATTGAAAAAAACTGTTAGAACATAAATTGTAAAATTTGGCAATATCTACAAATTTAATTAAAGAATTTTTTCGAAACTTAAAAATTAACGCGAATTTTCTTATTTTAAATATTTTCGGATTCTTTATGTTTGCAGTCACCTACGCCATCTATTAAGCGAAAGTCTAATAATAAAAATTTACAGTTTCCGTTACTAAACACCGGTGTGATAACTTAATGCACAAAATAGGGCTCCAAAAATGGCCCCCAGAAATTGCATCCTTCATAATTTAAAAACCGTAGGGGATTGAAAAAAACTGTTAGAACATAAATTGCAGAATTCGGCAATATTTAAAAATTTAATTCAAAGAATTTTTTTGAAACTTAAAAATTGACGCGAATTTTCTTATTTTAAATATTTTCGGATTCTTTATGCTTGTATTTACTTACGCCATCTATTAAGCGAAAGTCTAATAATAAAAATTTACAGTTTCCGTTACTAAACACCGGTGTGATAACTTAATGAACAAAATAGGGCTCCAAAAGTGGCCCCCCGAAATTGCATCGTTCATAATTTAAAAACCGTAGGGAATTGAAAAAAACTGTTAGAACATAAATTGTAAAATTTGGCAATATCTACAAATTTAATTGAAAGAATTTTTTCGAAACTTAAAAATTAACGCGAATTTTCTTTTTTAAATATTTTCGGATTCTTTATGTTTGTATTCACCTGCGCCATAGCGATAGTCTGATAATAAAAATTTACAGTTTCCGTTACTAAACACCGGTGTGATAACTTAATGAACAAAATAGGGCTCCAAAAATGGCCCCCCGAAATTGCATCGTTGATAATTTAAAAACCGTAGGGAATTGAAAAAAACTGTTAGAACATAAATTGTAAAATTTGGCAATATCTACAAATTTATGTGAAAGAATTTTTTCGAAACTTGAAAATTAACGGCGAATTTTCTTATTTTAAATATTTTCGGATTCTTTATGCTTGTATTTACTTACGCCATCTATTAAGCGAAAGTCTAATAATAAAAATTTACAGTTTCCGTTACTAAACACCGGTTTTTGTACTGTTCAAGTAAAAATCTCGAAGACCACACATCATCAATGTGAAATAAAACTTTTGCAGTTTTCTGAGCGAAAAATTATAACGTCCAAGCGTTAAATTACAATCGCTAGATTAACTTTTTGCATCATGTTCGGTTTGTTATTAATCTGTGTTACGTG
This sequence comes from Dascillus cervinus, assembly GCA_949768715.1. Classification (NCBI taxonomy): domain Eukaryota; kingdom Metazoa; phylum Arthropoda; class Insecta; order Coleoptera; family Dascillidae; genus Dascillus; species Dascillus cervinus. The sequence continues at coordinate 29,853,171 of OX458319.1, read as the reverse complement.
CACTCGCAAACAATGAACTTTAATTACTCCTGGATTTTCTTAAAATTTTCTGACCCAATTCGCCCCTTATCCTAATTGTAAACAGCAGCGTGATTTATTTGGTCGAAGTTAACCACCTCCAGGAATCGTTCAAACCTTGCACTGTTCTAATGGTTCTATTTTTTCTATAACTGAATTAATCGGCGACTAGAAAGTTACGTAGCAATGAATTTGATTATCGTTGCACGACCTTAGACAACGTTTCAATAATTTTCCACGTCCCTTCCATACTTTATTCCGCGAATAAATTAAATGTCTTTTTTTGTTGAAAACTTGCAAAAATCGTTTGGCATCTCGCCGAGCAGCATTACATCAATAGGTCAAGGCGATCGAAGCGAGATGTTTTCGGCTCTAAGTTTAATGTTAGGCACAAAAATGGAAAACAAATCTGCCGGAACTTGACAACCTCAGGTGGATTTATATTAGTTATCAAGGTGGTGTAGGTCAAGGTGAGGTGCAGAAATTTACAACCGTTGTATAAGCCCGAAGTTTCCTAACAAAATTATTTCTTACCTGGACTCAATTTTAATTTCGATCCTTTATGCAAAACAAGTATTTTTAATGGCTCTGTTTGTTGTAGCGATTTGTACGTTTCATTTCGCAGCGACAAAAAATTGTTTTGGAGAGAATGAATAAAATATTTGTGGCAAGGTCGATTTGCGATTATAGTGCAATATTAAAATTAGTTGTTGTTCAAACAGTACTTTTTTTTTAATGTTGAAGGAACTTAAAGACTGCATTTGGCTAAAAATAGTTGCGACTGGTTTTCTTTATAACAAAAAAAAATCCTATAGGCAATTCAAGATAAGCATGCGACTCTAGCGTAAATAAATTCAACTAAGTGAACTCCTTGTCGTGACGTCACGTCGTGCCACGTGCGTTTGTTATTGTTCGAGTTATGTAATAATTTGATTAGTTTTCGATAATTCTAAAGAAAAAATGAACTAATTTGTAATTTGGTTGTTTGATATCAAGTTGTAGGCCAGCTTTAAAGTGTCAGTATTAACATTAACCATGAATATATCCGAAACTAACCTAAAAAAAATTCTCACGCTGAAGCTGTTGAGATTGCTCAAATATCTTCAGCTATGGTCCATATTAAGAGGTCTAATCAGAGAATAAAAACGTTTAAATAATTGGAAAATCGCTTGCCAGCCAATCTACTACCAATGGCAGATGATATTTTTGTAATGGTATGTGCACTTGTAAACCTTTCAAACCCAATCCGAACAGAAGATAAGTTTATTGAATGAAAACGAATCTTACTTCTAGTAAAAAATTACTTTATTTCATTTACATAAAGATGATGCAACATTTTTGTTAAATAATTTTATGTCGAGAAACTTTAAAGGTTTTGCATCGTCTCCTAAAATGATCCCATTTTTAAGATAGTTTGCGCTGTTGTTAATCTTTCAAATCCAATTTTGGCAGATGATAAATTTGTAACATAATGTTCCCATAATTTTCCCAATTGTTATAACGCCACATATTTACAAAAAGTCACTTTAATCGGCGACGGGGCATTAAAAATTTCTATCCTGGATATGACGTCACAATACGACAGTTACCTATATTATCGATACGCGGTAAAACCAATTTGAATTCCCAATTGACTCACATATTGTCGCTAGGATCATTTTACCAAGAAAAGAAAATTGTTTCAAAAATAGTACATTGTTTTATTAGAATTAAAAGCGAAGCGGAGCGTCAGCGGAGCCGAGCGAATACAAAATTGCGAGTTAAAAAAAGTAACTTTTAGAAATATCACAAAAAATGTTAGTACCAAGTCTTTCTCTCTGATTTTTTTGGATGGGTCAGACATTACTCACACAATTTTCCAGATAAACAAGTTGTATTTAAAATACTTTCAGCGATACGCCCTCAATAAAATAAGCAGACGACAAGGACGAATTACAATCGCAATAATCCCAAACTTATTTACATTTAAAAGGAACAATTAAAATTGCACGGTCATTCAATCATTTAAATCATTTTTCGGATGCATTTCAATTTTATTTTATCTCCGCAGAATTTATGGGCACGTATTTAAAATGTATGCCCACTTATAAATCCGCTGCGCCAATGAATAATGTATCTTCCAAAATCGAAATACAGCTTGTTTTTGTGGCACAAGTCCACGTGCTGCAATGCATCAGCTGCATCTCAAACGATCGCAGCAAAAATGGGTTATTTAAATTTTTTCTTGTAACTAACTCCCGTTCCCTAAATGGCAAATTCGGTCGCTCGATTTTTTACCCGAGTGTAAATATTTTCCGGAGATAATGTTATGCCAGAAACCGCAGCGAAACACCTGACACCGTTTCGATATAAACCTAACATTAATCAAAGGAAGGGACCGGCGATAGGATCGGAATAGAGAAGGACGGCCAGGCAGGTAACAATGGGGCGAAAAGTGATCGATGTTGAGATGATGTGATAGCATGTTGAAGGGATGCGCTTAGTTCAACTTAATATAAATTAGAGATTTTTATTCCCACAGATCTCTTCCGCCTTGGATTTTTTATTCGAGTTTTTTTCGGTCGAGGTTGGTCGCTGCATTTTCACATATACCCACGTTTCTGGGCAAGTTATTGCACGGTTTAATTGAGCGCTTTTTTGTGGTTGAAGTTTATGTTTGAAGTGGTGGAAATCGGTCAGCTTCTTTATTTATATCGATGCAATAATAAAGAGGAAATAACAATGCACTGTTCCCTTGAACATTATGTAGTGTGGTGCTGCTACCAGGAGTTATCACATTTTTAAATGACGAGTCAATCGGTGCTACGTTATTGCTTACTTGTGGATTCAATGACGAATTCAATTTCAAATGCATTTCCTTGGTTAACTTTGTGGGTCTAATCTACAAATTTGTTCAAGTCAAAGATAAAGACTTAGTAGTAACATTTTTTGTGATATTCCTAATTACTTTTTTAACTCGCAATTTTGTATTCTCTCGGCTCCGCTAACGCTCCGCCTCGCTTTTAATTCTAATAAAACAATGTACTATTTTAAACATTTTTCTTTTCTCGGTAAAATGATCCCAAAATGAGTCTATTTATGGTTAATGTTAACACTGACACTTTAAATCTGGCCTACAACTTGATATCAAACAAACAAATTACAAATTAGTTCATTTCTTCTTTAGAATTATCGAAAACTAATCAAATTATTACAAAACTCGAACAATAACAAACGCACGTGGCACGACGTGACGTCACGACAAGGAGTTCACTTAGTTGAATTTATTTACGCTAGAGTCGCATGCCTAGCTTAAATTGCCGATCGCTGAAAATATTTTAAAACAACTTGGTTGTCTGGAAAATTGTGTGAGTAATGTCCGGCCCATCCAAAAAAGGCTGTCCTCCAAAGTGAATGCGTCGGATTTTCTGGGAATGTCAGAAGGAATTTTCTGGTGAAAATTGTGGGCAGTAAAAATGAAAAACGGTTCATTTTTCGGAAAATAAAAGAGTTCCACGTGGCCTGGTGGTAATGGACTAGGAACTAACCGTTCGTGAACCCTAGATTACAATATCACATAATTAAAAATAATTTGTTCCTTGTGAACTCATTTTATCCTCAGTACAGTTACCTTTAATCACTACTACGCACCTATCACACCAACAACCGTTAAAAATGTGGTTTCCTCATATTTCCCTGATGAATAACAATAATCACCGAATTGAAATAATCGCTGACCCAATTACTCGACTATTTCAGGTAATTACTCGAATCAGATGCGAACAGAATGTCGCTTGCCGTTTTTATAGAAAGGACATTTTAGCTATCCAAATTTGGGTTTAGAAGTCCGTCAGCGAATTGAAAATCACGACACGAAAACTGAGCACGAGCTCAATCTATGCATTGTTTTCTTTCTTAGAACGCGCAATTAAAATAAATATATCGGTATTGTGCTATATATGGGGCATATTACTAAAATAGTGCGGTTTCCTTTTTGCGCGGTTTTTTTGTGAATTAAGTAAGATATAAAAATCTCCGGCCATCAAAGGAAGGAATTTTAGTGCGCTCTTACCGAGAACAAGATCAGATGAGGCAACGATTTCGGATTTCAGTTCCTTTCACATTTTTCGTAGGAATTTCGCATTGTATTGGCAATCGTTCTGCATTAATAAAACATAAAAACTTAAAGTTTAATGCATGAATGATATTCCAATCAGCTCATTATTTTCTGCTATTTTTCCGATTTTAATTATCCGTGGGAATTTTTTGCAAGTGGAAAGGTCGCTTTACTTATGCAAACATGAATTATACAATAAAATTATACCAACGCATGTTTTCAATATCGTTTCCATTCCTTTAAAAAAAATTTTAACCAATCTGAAAATTACTGAAATAAATAAACGCTTGGAAACACCACAAAATATGTAAGAATGTAAAGTGAACACAAACAAACATAGGAAACCATAACATAATCTTTGAGTTGTACACCGATTTCAATTTATAAGAAGAACAAACCACGCAACGCAACACATATTGCGTGAGATGAAGTTGCTCACGTTGAGATTGCTTTAAAGTAACGATAATGACACCATAACTGACTGCTTGCACTGAATCCAGATTGTGATCGTTGCGATCGATCTGAAAATGCATCATTTATAAGATTCACACAAATAAATCTTTCGAGTAAATTTAATCAATTTGTAAAACAACTTACCTTTCGTCGATTGAGATGCCTTGGATGCAATTCCTTAAACAAAACATAATTATTGCTAGACTTGTGATTTGTGAGAATTTATAAATTAATTAATCTCCTTTTAATTTTTAAAATTAAAATGAGGAAATTAGAAATTAATTAAAATCAGTACTTTCCAAATTTTAAACTGCAAACCATCACATAATTCAATTACGATCGCCAGTGTGCCTAATTTTGCATTAATAATTTATTTCTGGGATAATGTTCAGGAAATATTTAAAATCTGTATTCAAAACTTTGATTGTCTAGTTGTAATTTCATCGTAAAAGATGGCGCCGTTTTACAAAAGTAATTTTTCAACATAACCACACTTTTGAAGGTACAGCGTGTTTTGTTACGAATTAAAGTGTTTTCTAAGTTAAAATGGAAAAACCGACGAATTTACAAAAGTCCAAGCCCAAAACGAACCGCAACAATAAAGTCAAAACCAAGAATAAATTTAAAAGTAAGCGAAACAACCTCAAGAAGAATTTTAAAGGGCCCCACCGAGGAAAATCAAGCAACCAAGAACTCAAGCCAGTTAAGGTCAACGTTCATAGAAGGAGATTGGAAAAGAAAGAGGAAGTCGTGCAGTTCTCGTCTGAACAGACCTCGCGCACGAAAATACTTCTCACTGAAGATTCGGGGTATTTAAATTGTGCCAATCGCTTCGCAAATAATCTGTTTTTAGATTTTTAGAGGCTGAGTCTGGAGAGACCACAACGCAATTCCGACAGAAGGAAATATCACAAAATGTTGATATTACAACCGCTGCGAAACAGTTTGATTTACAGTTGCACGATTTCGGTCCTTACCGCATGAAGTATACTCGAAACGGTCGCCATCTCCTCCTAGGAGGCGCAAAGGGCCATGTAGCCGCGTTCGATTGGGTCACAAAAAAATTGCACTGTGAAATGAACATAATGGAGTCTGTGCACGACATTTGTTGGCTGCACATCGAAACCATGTTTGCTGTCGCACAGAAAGATTGGGTGTACATCTACGACCACCAAGGGATTGAAATCCACTGTTTAAAAAAATTGAATAAAGTCATGCAAATGGAATTTTTACCGTATCATTTCTTATTAGGCACAAGTGTAAGTAAATTCCTCGTGAAATCAATTAATAAGCTAATTGGGCGTTTTAAAGAGTTCAGAAGGTATTTTAAGTTGGTTGGACATTTCGGTTGGAAGCATTGTGGCCCAATGGAATACACGTTTGGACCGGTTAGGAATTTTAACGCACAATCCTTACAACGCCGTGCTGTGCTTAGGCCAAACTAATGGAGTTGTGTCAATGTGGTCACCGAATGTTAAAGATCCCCTGTTGAAGTTACTATGTCATAAATCTCCTCTAACAGCAATGCACGTCGATCCGAAAGGAATGTAAGTTTGCCACATTTTTATTTTTTGAGTTTGTAATAAAAAGTGATTCCTAAAAAACGTCCCACGCTCTAACTCGGTTATTTATTGCCCGATTTCAGAAAAAAAATATATAATTAGTCGAGTAAGTACTACAAGAAGGTATTAATTTGGATTTTTTCCCACATTAACGTCAATGCGAAGCAACAGTCAACTTTTTTTTCAAATGGCAAAGCTTATTTATTAGTACATTCTTGAAGTATATAAAAACGTAGAATTAACATTACATTATCCAGTTTATTTTCACTTTCATCTCGAGGGTGATAATAAATAAATAAATTTAAATTTAGGTACATGGCCACGGCGGCGGGTGATCGTTCCTTGAAGATTTGGGACGTAAGAAAATTAAATGAAGCTCTGCAAAGCTACAAACTTAAATCAACCGCAAGTAGCCTTGCATTCTCTCAAAAATCAATGCTAGCAATGGGCATGGGAAACATTGTGGAAGTCTACAGAGACTGTTGCATCGCCCCGACCAAACGGGCATATTTGCGACATTGTTTCAACAATGTTGTTGGAAACATGAATTTTTGTCCATTCGAGGACATGCTAGGCGTCGCAACCGCGCGAGGATTCTCCAGCCTCATCGTTCCCGGGGCCGGCGAAGCCAATTTCGACGCTTTGGAAATAAATCCCTACCAAACGAAAGTTCAAAGAAAGGAAGCTGAAGTGAAGGCACTGCTTGAAAAGATCCAACCGGAATTCATAACTTTGAATCCTGATTCGATCACAAAAATTGATGCTCCCACTTTGAGAGACAAGATTGAAGCCAAACAGAAGGCTCTGGTAAGTAGTCATCTGATTGCAAACACATTTGAACTGTGTATTTTAGTTCTTGAAGCCACCGAAAATGAAGTATGAACCTCGAACCAAAGCGAACGCGAAAGGGGGCTCCGTGCAAAAGTTTAGGACGAAGAAAATTGTCACTTCTCAGGCGAAGAAGGTGAGGAAGTAAACGTTTAGGGAGGTTATTATCGAATTTGTTTGCAGGAATTTGTTAAAGCCGTAAAAGAACAAACCAAACCTGCAAATACGAAGAAATTATTACCGAAAGACAAAGATGTTCTCAGCAGGTTTTCATCTTCAAAAAGGTGAAAATGCAGATTGTTGATTGTACAAATTGGAATTGTCTTTTTATAAACGAACTTTGATACAACTATTTCATGTTTTATTGTTTGAAAAATACATCAATAATTTTGATTTTACAAACTTGTTAATTTTGTAGATTGGATACTTTACCTTTCAAGCGCCCTCTGCAGAAGAACGGTCGAACTTCACTAGCCTACCATATTGTTCACGAAGAGACGCGATTTTAAAAACGACATTCCCCGAATCCCATTTAACCAATAATTTCACTGAAGCTGGTCGATCATTCCTAACCTAATTCCGCACAATTGTCAAACGAAAGTAAATAAAATCGCAAAATCGGTTCATTTCATCGTAAATCTAGCGAATTATTGAGTGTTTCGAATTAAAAATGGATGTGAGACCAAAGGCGGGCGAAACTGACGAAGATATACTGAAACTGCAAGAGATTTTCTTGAAAAGCAAAGCTAAACCAGCGGCCACAACTGTTAAAGGTAAGAACCAGATCAGATGGATTAAAATTAATTTTGTTACTTTCAGAGAAGTGTCCTTCACAAGACAATCAGGTCGAAACCTCGGCCACAATTTTCCAGAAGCAAGTTGCGAACACATTTGAAGCGATTCCGGCCAATGTGAACATTGGAAGCATAATCGAAAGGAACCCGAACGCTTGCACTAAAAAGGGAACGTTTTTGTTTCACCAAAATGACGGTTTTCCTAAAGCGCGAAGACGAGATCTAAACAAATCTCAAGAAAACAAGGGCAGCATTTTTTCTCAGCAAATTAAAAAAATGAAAACAGACTCGGATGTTCCAATGGAAGTGGACAAGGCACCGAGTCCCGAAAAGACTGTGATAATTTCCTCGCTTACGGCCAAGAGCAAGTTATTAAACGACGACGAAAAGAATTCCATCCACAGTGATAATGTCAATGTTATTAACAGTATGAGCGAGAAGGAGATTTTCGAGGAGAGGGATCGCCTGTTGGCTTTGTTGCAAGCTAAGAACATAACCTTTTTAACGGATAAACGCAAACAAAGGTTGGAGGTTGCAAAAACGTCCAGCATTCAAGCACAAAATGAGACTGAAGATGTTAATATCGGCGATTTGGAGACTCCGTCCGAAATTTTGAAACATCCTGAAGCTGAAAAATGGCTGCACTTCGATACTGTTGAAACAAATAAGTTCATGTGGATGAAAAACGTCGAGATTCCGAGTTTGAAAGAAGGGCAACAATATGAAGCGAGGTAACACAAAAGTTTTATTTATTTATTTATTTATTGAAACCATTTACATTGCCTCGAAAAGGCATCCTATAGAGGCAAATGAAAATTGCCTGAAGAAAATTACCGCACGATACAGTGCGCCTGTGCAGTAGTTGTTTAAAAAAAACCGTTATAGCGAATCGACGTAAACCGGGGTATTGGTGTATTCATTTTTTAACTTTACACAGTTTGGTTTCTTCTTCCATATATTATATAAATTTTCTCTAATTTTACACGAAACTAAGATTGCATTAGTTATCCATTTCTTCCTCGGTTGAAGATCTTTATTCCTGGTTTTACTTAAGTTTTTTACTATTGTAACGTTCCCTTATCATTTGAATGAATTTATGTATTTTTATTAATTTTAGGTTCGATTTTGATGGTTGGATTTTGCCTTTCACCGAATCAGAAATTAGTGAAAAATCGAGGAGCCTGTATCATCATGGGGACGAACCAGGCAGGCCCGGATATACTTTACAGGAATTATTGCAGCTCTCAAGGTAATTCCTTGGATGTGTTGGGAAACCGGTAAAGAATTTAATTTTTAGGTCTTCTGTAAATCAACAGAAAATAGTTGCCTTAAACACCATATCTGAAATATTGGCTTTGTGTTCCATTGGCGTTTATGATGATGTTGAGATTCCAATAGAACAGATCTTTTTCGTTATAAGAGTCAGCCTGGATGACAATACCCCTCCCGTTTTAAATTCAGCAATTAAGGCAATGAGGAACTTATTTTTTTATCCAATTGACGAAACTTGCCTGGACAATGTGTTAAGTTTCGGACTGGGTTTAATTCAGCCAGTCCTTTCAGTCGATGAATCAGAAGACGATAACACAGTTAACGACCAGCAATTAGCGGAAATCAATTTAATTAAGTGCTTATTCAGAACGGACATATTAATAAGAATTAAGTAAGAATTCAAATTGGCAATTAAAATCCATTGATTCATTTCTTTCAGATACATCGTTGATGTGATCCACCCACCAATGGAAACGACTGTTTATGTTTTAGAATTATTAACAAGATTGAGCAGGGATTCCCAGTTTATTGCAGAAAAGGTTTTCGCCTGTGAAGGTTTGATTGAGAGTATTGTTAAACATTTTGTTCCTCAAAAATTAAATATCGACGATATGAGCTCGGCTTATGGGTTACCTTTAGTGCAAGCAGTTAAATTTTTGAGAATTTTATCAACAAGAAGCAGCCTCATTGCGGGGCAATTAATTGTGAGGTAATTACAGGGTAATTCCTAAAAAAACGTCCCACGCTCTAACTCCGTTATTTATTGCCCGATTTCAGAAAAAACAAATATAATTAATTTCGACTAATTAATTATATTTTTTTTTTCTGAAATCGGCCAATAAATAACTGAGTTAGAGCGTGGGACGTTTTTTAGGAACCACCCTGTATAAGGAAATTAATTTATTGTAATTATAAAATTATTTTGTAGATATCAAGTAATGGATTCTGTGGCTTCGTATTTATCAAATGAAGCCATCTCCACGAACACCAATGGCTTGAAACTGCAAATCGAATCGCTTCATCTATTTTCCACTTTTGTGTGCTACAATTTAGCTTTAAATTATTTCAGGTAACTTGTGGACTTGTTTTAGCCATTATTAATTCTTATTGCAGATCTCTGGAACCGATCTTGTTGAGGATGCTGGATTTTCATATCAGGAACACGGGTGTTACTTTTTCAACTTCTTACGTGATCCAAGGAAACGTTGCTGCACTGTTGAATTTAATCACACAAGTCACAAAAATTGATTACAAGCTTGTAATGCCGTACATATCTTTACTTATGGACCCAGCTTTTATTAAATGGACCGCACAATTTGGATTATTGGACAAATTTTCGGTAATTAATTTAACGAATTTGCTCCAATTTATGCGATTATTTTAGTGTGGGAAGTTGCAAATCATAACGGCCACTTTAAACTGTTTCTCAAATTTATGCAAACACAACTCATTTGAGAGTGTGGAAACTTCAGTAATGAGTTTGTTGAATTCGAGCGGGTTTGAACTCGTGACCAGAAACATAAAGTAAGGAATGTTACCAATTGATCAATTATTTAATTATTTTTTTTAGGAGTGGATCGAATCTGTTATCGAATTTCAAGACCCGCCCATCGAGTGCTAATTTAAAATCGCTACAAGCTGCTCTTTTTACTGCTGCAGATCATGTAATACCGGCTTTAAATACAACTAGTTGCATACCTTTCCTTGTAATATTGTCAGATCTCATTAATAATCTCGCTAGCCAGGTAGAGTTCTTTCTCATACTTATAGTGCGTTTATGACTTCATACTTTAAGTAACAACGGCTTCTTAAACAATGAAAATACAAGGAGCGACGCGTGCCTGTAAATTCTACCTGCAGAGCTTTATGTAAAGCTACACAGGGTGGTATTACGGAAACTTTCACATTGAAACAAATAAATACTTTAAATGTAACTTATGCATTAAACTAATTGAAGGGGTTAGAATAAAAAGGGTTTAAGTGCATTTTTAAAAATTATGGAATACATGCGTTTTGTTAAAGGTGTCATGCATATTTATTGGAATTAAAAATATTTATGTAAGTGATTTTTAATACATCTTGTGGCATTGGTTGTATTAAAAAACACTTTTTTTGTTCCAATAAATACACATCTCACCTTTAACAAAACGCACGCATTCCATAATTTTTCTTATTCTAACCCCTTCAATTGTCATCAATATCAATTTCACCGCTACACTTCCCTTAAATTTATTATAAATGGAGCCACAAGTTTCTTTCTATACAAATATATTATATTGTAACATACCCCTGAACGGAGTTGTTTAACTTTGACACGTGTCGCTCGTTACAGTTACATAATCCATTAGGTCCGATTGTAAAATGTTTAAAACGTGAAGTCATAAACGCACTATAATATTACAATAAATTAAATAAATTAATTTGATGGACTTTTAGATACAAATTAAATTCCTGCAACATAAGAACATCACAAATTATTTAAGACTATTACAAAAGGCCGATGATTACAGTTTAACTTCCAATTGGTACAGCAAATTTGAGAGCCAACTGATTATGAACGTTTTAAAAATGTCAATTAAAGTTGGGAAGGAGATTGATACTTCCATTTATTACGATTTGGCAGTGAAATGCTTGAGTATTTTTAACTGCGAACAGAAACAAGACATTGATTTTATTCTTAGGAACATAATATTAAGTCCACAATTTTATCCGAATGAAGTGCTTCTTAATTCAATGCATATCAACGAACCTAATATCCTGTTGCATTTGAACCACATTTATGAGGTCTACAAACAGGTTTTGGGTTTACAAAAGGTTTGTTAATTTATTTCTAATTTGTTTGTAACAATAAGTTATTTTAGGACGTTCCTATAACATCTTTATCCATCAACAGCAACATCAGTAATATCATCCCTTTCGACTGGATTTTTAGTCCAATTATCGCATTGTACTCCAATCTACAAAAAAATCCAGTAAAAAGCAACGAAGATGAGCAAATTTACGTCGTGACTAATTGCCTGAGGTGGATTTATATTTATGAAACCTATTTTCCCACTTTGGCCGCACAAATTAATGTCACGGATCGATTTTGCCGCCTGGCTTGCGTTTTCCTCATCAACGACAACATATTCTTCAACGTGGAAGTGAAACAATTGTTGGAAATGTGCCTACAATGCATAGTTAACAAGCAAAATGAACTTAATTTCGACAAGCCCATCGAAGGTTTGAGCAATTTTCAAGACTTTTTCGTCCAGTTGCTCGAACAGTACCAAGGAGTGAGTTACGGAGATGTTTTATTTGGCAATTTTATACTTGTGCCATTAGCACAAAGGCACAATGTTAAGTGGAAGAAGACTTTATGGTCGGAATATTCCGGAGTCGTCGAGATATTTAACGTCACTTCAGATCAGGTATTTTATTGAATGGTTTTGGGGCGATTACGACGGATTTGTTTCAGGTGGCGGTTCCAATTGAATCGTTTCTAGAGCCATCGGAAACTGATCTGTCTGTGTTGAAATGTTACCGGAGATTTTTGGCGATGAAGAGGATACGGCAGCACTCGGTTCTTTACCGAATCGCTCACCATCATGTCGAGGCGTTTTTAAAAGGGAACGAGAAAACTTAATTATTGAATTGATCTTGTAAATCTTGTATAGTTTAATAAATAATATAGAGATTTTTTTTAAATTTGACGTTTTTAGAACGCCATCTTGTGAGGGCGTTTCGGATATGCAACCATAGTTACAGAATTATGCTAAAACTATGGTTAACATGTGATTTGAACAAAAATGGATTATCTGAATTACAGTAATGTTTATATATCAGGTGGTTGCAACCAAACCCCAACTGCTGTCGACTGGGGTAAAAACAATTTAATTTGCTACGGATCTTGTAATTGTGTGTTACTTTATGACCCAAAGGTTAGTAATTCAAACTTGATAACGGAAGTTTTATGTTATTTTCTTCCAGTATGGAAGTGGAGGAAAAATTATCAAAACCTTGTACAAACACCAAAAACGAGTCAATTCTGTGAGATGGATTGCCGGTGTTGACCATGAAACGGAATTAATATCAGCTTCCAGTGACGGTACGGCCATAGTTTGGACCCTCAATGATGATGGCAGTCTTTCTAATTATGTACTTGCGGGCCACAAGGGCACTGTGAATATTGTGGATGGCCTCTATAAAGACACAGACAAAAAATATGCTGTTGTTGGGACCGCATCAGTCGACTCAACAGTTCGAATTTGGAGCCGTTTTTCCAGTTCAGGTATTAACCCCACATTGAAAACAATTTTATATTCGTGATCTTGTAGACGATTTTGTGATGACCCAATGCCTTAATTTTGGCCACGGTTTAAGCACTGCATTAAAATTGTCGCTTTTACCTAACTCAAATTCTTTAATTTTGGCCACCGGCTTGGACAATTGTCACATCCAATTGTACACACAAAATGAAGAAGTTCAAGGAGTTTCATTTAATAAATCGATAATTTTAAAAGGGCACGAAAATTGGATTAGGGGCCTCGATTTTACAGTTGATGGTAAAACAGATTTCTGTAAATTAAATAAACTGATTGGTTTTTTCGGTAGAAAAAGGAGACCTTTTGCTGGCATCAAGTTCACAAGATGCGTTCATAAGGTTGTGGAGGATAACAGATGTGGATTTAAGCGAAACTGAAACGATTGACGTGTTATCGTCGCAAAAACCGTATTTAATTAATTGTAATGGGGCCACTTACAGTGTTCTCTTAGAATCGGTGCTTGCTGGTCATGAAGGTTGGGTCTATTCAGTCAGTTGGAGTCCAACTGGTTTAAAGTTGCTGTCTGCTTCCTTGGATAAAAGTATGGTCGTTTGGGAATTTGATTTATGTACCGGATTGTGGCTGGAAAATGTGAGAGTGGGCGAGATTGGAGGAAATACTCTTGGTTTTTATGGTGGAATATTTGGGCCGGATGGATTACAAATTCTAGCCCACGGCTATCACGGAGCCTTCCACATCTGGAATTTTTCTGAGGTAATTATCTAAATTCTTCAAATAAATTACCAAAAAATTTTTTTTCAAGGAAACTCAAAGTTGGGAACCTCAAGTTACGATCGGGGGCCATTTCAATGAAGTCACTGATTTAGCTTGGGAACCGAAAGGGGAATTTTTAATGTCAATTTCACGCGACCAGAGCACCCGAATTCATGCCCCTTGGTCAAAAGATGACCATAAAGTAATATAATTTTTAGTTATTGCCTTAGTTTTATTGTATTGTTTAATTAGGTGACATGGCATGAAATTGCTCGACCACAAGTGCATGGTTACGATTTAAGTTGCCTCGCCATCATTTCTCGGTATAAATTTGCATCGGGGGCGGAAGAAAAAATTATTCGCACGTTCAAGGCCCCAAGAAATTTTGTTGAAAATTTTAGGCGTGTTTGCATGGTTGAGGACGACAAAGAAGGGGACAAAATATGCCAATGTATGCCATTTTTTCTATTTAATTAATTACTTTAATGACAATGTTGTAGCAACAAAATTGAGGCCCCAAGGTGCATCGGTGCCTTCATTGGGACTGTCAAATAAGGCTGTTTTTGAAAATGACAATAGCGCCCAGGCACAGCGTAAAAGTGATAAGGAAGTGTATCCAGAGGAATCTTACTTCACAGCTGTTAATCTCACCGAGCCACCAACGGAAGAAATGCTGTTGCAAAATACGCTTTGGCCAGAAGTACAAAAATTGTACGGACATGGTTATGAATTGCACTCTCTAGCTGCAAGCCCGGATGGCACTTTATTGGCATCTGCTTGTAAGGCCACGACTTCTGAACATGCAGCGATCCTTTTATGGTAAATTGATTTAAATTGAATCCACAGATAAAAAATTAAATTTCAGGGAAGTTGCAAGTTGGAAGCAAATTCAGAAATTACCTTCACACACACTGACGATTTCACAAATGGCCTTTTCACCGGACTCGCAAAGTTTACTGTCGGTTTCAAGAGACAGACGCTGGTCACTGTTTTCAAGAAATGACGAAACCAACCAATTCGAGCTTGCAGCCACCACCGACAAAAAAACGGGGATTCATAGCAGAATTATCTGGAGCTGTGCTTGGTCCCACGATTCGAAATATTTTGCGACCGGTTCCAGAGACGGCAAGGTGGTAATTTGGACAAAAAATCTCAAAAAAATTAAACAAGACGTGTTGGGCCAGTATGAAGCTGTTTGTAAACCGCTGGAGCTGAAAGGAGAATCCATAACCGCATTAGCTTTTGCCCCCTTGCTGATCGCAAGTTGGTATTTATTGGCGGTTGGTTTGGATTCCGGTGCTGTCTTGATCTACAAGTGGAATCTTTTGGAATGGAAGGAGGTTCTGAAGTTGGATAAAATGTGAGTTAATTTTTTGTGGTTGAAATATTCTAAATGGAGGTTTTAGCGCTGCTCACCATTTGACGGTGAAAAGGCTTGCATTCAGACCGCATGTTGGTGAAGCCGGTGATGAAAACATTGACAGCAATATTTTGCAGCTTGCGAGTTGTGGATGTGATCATTCAGTTAAAGTTTATAATTTGTATACTTCAAGTCTGAAATATGTGCTTTGTTGAGATTGAGTTGATTGAGTTGATTAATATGTCCCGTTATTCCCTTTTATAATTTTGGGATATAACAAGTTAAAGTTTGTAATTTTTACAATGTAACTAAGATTATTTTTTAAAGTTTTATAAAACAATTTTGTGAGTTGCAGATCTATTTCATAACTGAAATAAATTGTTTCTTAAAAGTTTAATAATAAAACAGGTCCAAGACCTAATGACTCAGTTTTTCCATTAGCAGCTTCCATTTTTTTTTGGCTTGGTTGCTGTTTTCCTCCAAGCCCCCCTAGGTCTTCATTGACTGCATCCATCCATCTTCTTCTAGGCCGACCTCTCTTTCTCTTAGATCCTTGCATCTTCTGTTCCTAAGTGGTTGATGTAGATGACCAAGTCTTTGTTTCTTTTATTCTTCTTCACATCATTGATTCCCAAACTTCAATCTATTTTTGTAAAATAAATGGTTTTGTATAATTGAAATGTTATTTTCTTGGTGATCGGAACACATTAAAAGTGTAGGTTTGGAAAAAAGTTGAAAGTTGTGGATGTGATCATTCAGTTAAAATTTATAATTTGTATACTTCAAGTCTGAAATATGTGCTTTGTTGAGATTGAGTTGATTGAGTTGATTAATATGTCCCGTTATTTCCTTTTATAATTGTGGGATGTAATAAGTAAAGCTTGTAATTTTTACAATGTAACTAAGATTATTTTTTAAAGTTTTATAAGACAATTTTGTGAGTTGCAGATCTATTTCATAACTGAAATAAATTGTTTCTTAAAAGTTTAATAACAAAACAGGTCCAAAGACCTAATGACCCAGTTCTTCTATTAGCAGCTTCCATTTTTTTTGCTTGGTTGCTGTTTTCCTCCCCTAGGTCTTCATTGACTGCATCCATCCATCTTTTTCTAGGCTGACCTCTCTTTCTCTTAGATCCTTCTTGCATCTTCTTTCCCTGAGCAGTTGATGTAGAGGACCAAGTCTTTGTTTCTTGGCTACAGTGCTATTTTTGTTTCTTTTATCCTCCACATCTTGATTCCCAAACTTCAATCTATTTTTGCAAAATAAATGGTTTTGTATAATTTAAATGTTATTTTCTTAGTGATTCGAACACATTAAAAGTGTAGGTTTGGAGAAAAGTTGAAAGTTGTGGATGTGATCATTCAGTTAAAGTTTATAATTTGTATACTTCAAGTCTAAAATATGTACTTTGTTGAGATTGATTTGATTGAGTTGATTAATATGTCCCGTTATTCCCTTTTATAATTTTGGGATATAACAAGTTAAAGCTTAAATAAACTGAAATTGAAAGTATGTTTTCTAATTTCTACATAAATTCCTGATGTGGAAATAATTATTAATTAATTAACTTACAGTTTTTTTTTTGTTCCTTTTTCCCGCACCCACTTTTTTATTATAATACATATAAATTTAAATTTAAACAGTCTAACACACACAACATTTTAAAATTAATGTATTTAACATTTCGTCCTACACATTTTTAAAATTTTCATTGTATTTTTTATACTTCGTTAACTGTTTTTATGTATTTTATTTCTCTATATTTATTTGTATTATAATAAAAGAGTGGATGCGGGAAAAAGGAACAAAAAGAAAACTGTAAGTTAATTAATTAAGTTAAAGCTTGTAATTTTTACAATGTAACTAAGATTATTTTTTAAAGTTTTATAAGACAATTTTGTGAGTTGCAGATCTATTTCATAACTGAAATAAATTGTTTCTTAAAAGTTTAATAATAAAACAGGTCCAAAGACCTAATGACCCAGTTCTTCTATTAGCAGCTTCCACTTTTTTTCGCTTGATTGCTGTTTTCCTCCAAGTCCCCCTAGGTCTTCATTGACTGCATCTATCCACCTTTTTCTAGGCCGACCTCTCTTTCTCTTAAATCCTCCTTGCATCTTCTTTCCCTAAGCAGTTGATGTAGATGACCAAGTCTTTGTTTCTTGGCTACGGTGCTATTTTTGTTTCTTTTATCCTCCACATCTTGATTCCCAAACTTCAATCTATTTTGTAAAATAAATGGTTTTGTATAATTTAAATGTTTTTTCTTGGTGATCCGAACACATTAAAAGTGTAGATTTGGAAAAAAGTTGAAAGCGTTATTACCAAATTAAAAATCAGGAGCACACCAGACCATTTAAATTTTAAGCTTTTAATTAAATTTGCGTGACCCATTACAACGGATCCGAAATGAATTATTTTGATATTTTTACTAAATTCATGCGCAAACGATAATTACGTTTTAATTAATTAGAACCGCCAACAGCAATAAATATGATAAAAAGTGAATTAATCCCCTTTATCTCGTGTGAGTGTATCGCGGTAATGTTGTTAATGGCGATTTTTTGCGTTCACCTAATGGCAAGGTAAAAAAGACGTTTTAGGCAGTTTATCTGCATTTGATCGCCCGGAAACGCAGCTGCCGGTGAAAATTCCAGATTAACGATTCTGGCGTTTAGCATCTCTTCGGGCCATAAGGGGCACAATGCGGCGCAATGGAAACTGAAACAATCGGTTTTAAGACGTTCGATCTGATCTGCGTCCTGCAGCGACAGGGTGGATTATTCAGTCAGCTCCTGCTGGAAGCTGAGGCTGAAGGGTGTGAGCAGGCGTCAGGGTAGGGCCGAGCGTATCGCGCCGCCGCGATCCTCTCGGGGCCAGGGACCCCGCGCACACACTTCGTGATGAAGCTTGCGGTGGTTCGCAGCAGGAAGGGTGCGCGTCGTGCCTAGTGCAGTGTCCGCTCGCTCGCCCCCAAAACTATCCGACTATGGCTGTGAAAGATGAGTTATATACGTAAAAAATGTTGTGGATACATTGTGGACTGGTCGTGGTCGTCGTGGCGGCGACGCTGTTCGACTTCGTGCCGGCCGCGTCTGTCGCTTCCAAAAGAGGTAAGAGTCCCGGTTATCCGCATCTTTACGTCCGGCGCCCCTTTTCACTACATAAAATACCGAAGGTGTCTTTTATGGGCCCTCGCCGTGTCGTAAAGGCACTTACATTGCGGATTTTATCGGATCCGGTTTACTTCAACTCACTTTCGACCAACTTTTCTGATTTAATTTTAAATTATTACAGTGCGCCTGATACACTTTTATGCGACTCTCCTACATTTTATTGGAGACACGGTAGCTTTTATGGTAATCGGTTTCTGATTGCCCGTTACGGTCGCATTTTCCAAAAATGTTGTAAAACATCGGATTGCAGATGCACCGGAATCGATATCCAATTGTCACCGCGTAAAATATCGGTCGCCTTTTTATGAATAATAAAAATTCGCGAACAAATTGGAAATTGCAAAAAAAAATATAAATTGACCAGGTAAATCTAGCGAATATCGGGATAGCCATCTAATTTGCAAAATTTTAATTGGACCGGAAAATATGACCATGTTGATTTATATCGTTGGAAATTGTGGAAGCGTGAAATGTCTGTTCAAAGAATTAAGCCACAACATATTGACTCCACCGATAAATAATCGGAATTACATATGGAAATGTGCTAATCAGCGTTGGCCAATTAAATATTCATTTTGATAATTATTAATTAGTTTCGGTATGAACATTTCGGCCGGAAAATTAATAATCGAGTATTTTGTTACATTTTTAAATATTAACAGCTCGGATTGGGTTGCGATCAAATTATCTGCAATTAGAATAAAATTTTAATAAAAATTTGTAATTTAATATTTGATAATAGTGACGGTCGGTACATTGTAACACATTTTCTGACAATGTTTTTAAGTACCTACATTTGACCATTTCTGAAATTCAACTGAAAAAGGTGTAGAAAGAAGGCAAAAACTTGGAATTTGAGAAAAGTTTGCTCGGTGGCAGTGCGAATCTTCAGTTACTTTCACAAGTTTTCATTTCCTTAATTAATTTTTTTAAAATCTAAACTCATCAGATTTTTGCATTATAATTATAATTCAGAAGGCATAAATTGCTGCAATTCAGAGTAGTCAATTGCATTTCAAAAAGCATTAGTTGTATTTCAGAAAACGTCAATTGTAGTTCAGAAAACATCAATTCAGAATTTCCACAAAAAAAGAATGAAGCATTTATTTTCGGAATGACAATTAACATTTCCTGAAGCACAACTGACAGTTTCTGAAATACAATTGACTATTATAAATTACAATTGCCATTTTCTGAAATGCAATTTGACTATTCTAAATTACAATTAACGGTTTCTGAAATACAATTGATGGTTCCTGAAACACACTTGACTAATCTGAATTACAGTTGATACATTTGGCCATTTCTGAAATTCAACTGAAAAAGGTGTAGAAAGAAGGCAAAAACTTGGAATTTGAGAAAAGTTTGCTCGGTGCCAGTGCGAATCTTTAGTTACTTTCACAAGTTTTCATTTCCTTAATTAATTTTTTTTAAATCTAAACTCATCAGATTTTTTGTATTATAATTATAATTCAGAAGGTATAAATTGCTGCAATTCAGATTAGTCAATTGAATTTCAAAAAGCGTCAGTTGTATTTCAGGAAAACGTCAATTGTAGTTCAGAAAGCATCAATTCAGAATTTCCACAAAAAAAGGATGAAGCATTTATTTTTGGAATAACAATTGACATTTCCTGAAGCAGAACTGACAGTTTCTAAAATACAATTGACTATTCTAAATTACAATTGACTATTATAAATTCCAATCGCCATTTTCTGAAATGCAATTTGACTATTCTAAATTACAATTAACGGTTTCTGAAATACAATTGATGGTTCCTGGAACACACTTGACTAATCTGAATTATAGTTGATACATTTGGCCATTTCTGAAATTCAACTGAAAAAGGTGTAGAAAGAAGGCAAAAACTTGGAATTTGAGAAAAGTTTGCTCGGTGCCAGTGCGAATCTTTAGTTACTTTCACAAGTTTTCATTTCCTTAATTAATTTTTTTTAAATCTAAACTCATCAGATTTTTTTTATTATAATTATAATTCAGAAGGTATAAATTGCTGCAATTCAGATTAGTCAATTGCATTTCAAAAAGCGTCAGTTGTATTTCAGAAAACGTAAATTGTAGTTCAGAAAGCATCAATTCAGAATTTCCACAAAAAAGGATAAAGCATTTATTTTCGGAATAACAACTGACATTTTCTGAAGCACAACTAACAGTTTCTGAAAATTTTCAAGATTAATATGTGAAGTGTTGACCAGATTGCTTCTAATGCTTACATCCAAAAGAATGCATTCAGTTCATTTCTATAAATCTTAAAAAACTGTGACGGTCGGGACGAGTAATGTTTTGAGACAAATAAATAGAAATAAAATTAACATGTTGTTTTTAAAGTAAATTCTGAATTACTCCAAGGTAAATTTAAATGAAACATTTGTAACTAACAAAAACACAATATAATGTACTTAATTCTTTTCGTGTAAATACAACTTGAAAAAAAATCCGCTATTAAACCAAAAGGGTCCAAAACAGGGTTCCCATATGCCAGAAAAAATATCCCACCCATTTCATACCACTGGTATTGTCAACATTGTAGAAAAATGCTAAAAAAATGGTATTTTTTAAAAATATTCTAAGTGATACTTAAAACATAGATTACATTATTTTCAGAATTATATCTAATTGATTATTACATTGTCAATTTTTATTTTGGAAGTGACAATTAACGTGGAATGATCCTAATGATATTTGGTCTTGCCAATAACGAATTAACGATAACAATGACACATTTAATGAGAGGGTCGTCAATTTTTATTATTAAGCTTTATTGCTTTGAGAACTGAAATACTTCTGTAAATTATGAACAGTTTTCGAGTGACGAATTTGTCTTGAACGCATAATAACAATTTAACAACACATACAAGATTCATGAATCTAAGAAATCCTAATGTAGAAAAATTGTAGTAAGCGCTTTGGACCCCAAAAAGTCTGAACATTTCAAGGAAACAATAAGTGGCTATGACTAAGATACATTGAATTCCTTGCATGGAAGTACTCGTTTTCACTATTCCACGTTCGCCTAAATTTTTAATAAGAGGGCAAAACGTTATGGACAAGTAAATAAGTTAGCTGCAACGTTGAAGACACGGCAGTAAAAAATTATATTCAGCGTTTTCATTTGAACATTTTTTCTTGCCAATTTAAAATTAATTGGCCTTTTTAAAATATTTCATCGATTTGCTCTTAGTGCAACTGATAAATAAATTCAAAAAAAAATTGAAATGGAATTTTTCAGTTAACAGGTATTAAATCGAGCGCCGAATGAATATTAAACATTTTATTAAACCTCCGTAATGAAAAATCAGTTGCGGGTTCTCGCAATTAGATAATCAATGTTACAACAAATCCAGTAACATAAGCCGGGGAGGAATATGCATATTCCGTTGATTAATTCACATCGAATTTGTAACGTTTCAGTCATAATTGTTTTTTATTGACCGCATTTTCTTGGCAGGCCGATAAATCTAATGATCACTTTAGAATCGGTTTTGAAGATTATAGACAGGATTCGTGCAAGCTCCCCGGGAAAATGAGATTAATATTTCGACCGGCAGTAATATTTTCGCGTAATCCGATTTCCTGTAATCTGACAGGTCTAGTTCGAGAGTAAACAGTGTTAAGGTATCGCGGAACTGTCTAGACGAATTTCTTCGACGGGAATTACATAATAATGACAATAAAATGTTTTCCAGGACTTGGGAAAAATTAAATGCATTATGCATGCTCGCCAGAGCGAATCTTCAGTTACTTTCACAAGTTTTCATTTCCTTAATTAATTTTTTTTAAATCTAAACTCATCAGATTTTTTGTATTATAATTATAATTCAGAAGGTATAAATTGCTGCAATTCAGATTAGTCAATTGCATTTCAAAAACCATCAGTTGTATTTCAGAAAACGTCAATTATAGTTCAGAAAGCATCAATTCAGAATTTCTACGAAAAAAGGATGAAGCATTTATTTTCGGAATGACAATTGACATTTCCTGAAGCACAACTGACAGTTTCTGAAATACAATTTACTATTTTAAATTACAATTGCCATTTTCTGAAATGCAATTTGACTATTCTGAATTACAATTAACGGTTTCTGAAATACAATTGATGGTTCCTGAAACACACTTGACTAATCTGAATTATAGTTGATATATTTGGCCATTTCTGAAATTCAACTGAAAAAGGTGTAGAAAGAAGGCAAAAACTTGGAATTTGAGAAAAGTTTGCTCGGTGCCAGCGCGAATTTTCAGTTACTTTCACAAGTTTTCATTTCCTTAATTAATTTTTTTTTAAATGTAAACTCATCAGATTGTTTGCATTATAATTATAATTCAGAAGGCATAAATTGCTGCAATTCAGATTAGTCAATTGCATTTCAAAAACCATCAGTTGTGTTTCAGAAAGCGTCAATTCAGAATTTTCACAAAAAGGAATGAAGCATTTATTTTCGGAATGACAATTGACATTTCCTGAAGCACAACTGACAGTTTCTGAAATACAATTGACTATTATAAATTACAATTCCCATTTTCTGAAATACAATTTGACTATTCTGAATTACAATTAACGGTTTCTGAAATACAATTGATGGTTCCTGAAACACACTTGACTAATCTGAATTATAGTTGATACTTTTGGCCATTTCTGAAATTCAACTGAAAAAGGTGTAGAAAGAAGGTAAAAACTTGGAATTTGATAAAAGTTTGCTCGGTGCAGTTTAACTATTGTTCAAGTCGATGATAATAATGCACTTTAGTGTTCGTACATCCGCGGAACTGAAGTTAACTTTTAGGTGTCTGTTGGGATTATGTTACTGTTTTAATGTGGAGATGTTGAAAGCGTTTAGACTTTCTTGCAATGGTACATTTAGGTCGATTCTCATCTTCTATTAGTTGTCTAACTTGAATCGAGTTTTCATTAAAAAAAATTATTATTTCCGATTATGGTTTATGTTTTAATGGCATAATGAAATGATATTTTTATTTTGATGAGCATTTGCGAGGATTTGTAATTCAGTGTTTAATTATGTTTCAGCATATCTGCATAAAGTTGTTATGAACTGAAATTAATGCATAATCAGGTTAGGGTTTCGAAAACAGGTTTTTGAATCGAATTACCGTTCATTTAGAGACACTAAGTGCATTTCAGTGACATGTGAAATAATCAAAAATAACGTTGCCACCGAAAAACGATATTAGCTCTATTTTGATGTGGGTTTTTCAAAACAAATTATTTGATTGAAATTAAAAAAACCCTTGACCAGAACCAAGCGTCCCTTTGACGAAGTTGGGTTCCATTCAACCAATAAAGTCGAACCATCGACTTGCGGAAAATTATGACCAAGTTAAACGGACCTTGGCATCATTGGCTTTCCCTTTGATGCGGCGAAAATCGTCGGAAAAACGAATCTCAATTAAGAAAAATGCACGCGAATATGTTTTCCCTTCTGATGCATAAAACATTCGCGTTATTATATCTGATTCGCGCCGAATTAAAGCTGTAACGTTTCATTTATTTTCATCAATTCGTTCCGTATTGTTATCTGCGAAAATTTTCTCGCTTTCGGTGTTTCTTGTATTAATAAACGGGCGCTCGGAAAATCTTTTACAATTCGCGTTTCATCCGTCAAACCGTTTGCCAGAAGTTCATTAATTTGAGCGACTCTTCGCTGGGACTTCGGCGAATCGTTTTTAATTTCGGACCAATTCGCGGAACCTGTTTATGGCGTACAGGCTGTCGAGTCGCGCGAAACGTAATCATCGTATAAATTACCTTGGAAGAGGCGCTTTTCTTAATATCTCCACTAACAAAGTAAGCGATGTTTGTTAGGTATTAAGCAAATGAAGACAAATGAGACACATTATTACCTTAGTTTGGCACGGGTATCTGTCACACAGACGTGCTGACGTCTGCACCGTGTCGCCGTGGCGTCCCTCTTTGTGCGAACCTCAGTTAGCGTTATTGCTGACTCTTCAAATTGTCAGATTAACTTATTATGATGTGAATGTGCCGGTTGTCGCCATTTCGCCTCTTCCGTTCATTTTTGCGGTCCTTATACAACTCGGTTGGGGGATTAAAGGACAGGCCCGGTTTTGGAATAATATTTACGAATGGGTTTAGATTCGCAACGAATTATTTTTTCGTTTAAATTGGTACTTATTCAAGAAATTTGTAAATGTCTTCAAATGGCTGATTAAAACTTCGAAACGGTTTGAGATAGGAAAAAAAAAGATCGAATAAAAATTGTACAGCTTACTAATATCTTCAACTTTTATTTGAGAAATTATTTTGAAATTCGAACGATAATGCTGGTTTTACTGTATCAAAAATTTTATAACTTGAGAATGCATGTTGTGCTTGAAAAATTAATAATTTTTGAACGGTTTGAGGTAAGAAAAAAATTGTCGAATAAAAAATGCAGAGCTTACTAATATCTACAACTTTTATTTGACTTTTTTCTTTGTAATTCGAAAAATAATGTTGGTTTTACTGTATCAAAAATTTCATAATTTGGAAATGCATTCTGTGCTTAAAAATGTGTTCAAAAATTCATAATTTAAGAACGGTTTGAGTTACGAAAAAATGATTGGAATATAAATTGCAGAGCTTATTAACATCTACAATTTATGTTCGATAAGTTTTTTTTGTAATTTTCAAAGTAATGTCGATTTTACTCTATCAAAGATTTTATAACTTGAGAATGCATTTTGTGCTTGAAAAATTAATAATATTTGAACGGTTTGAGATACGAAAAAAATGATTGAATAAAAATTGTAGAGTTTACTAATGTGTAAAATTTTTATTTGACGTTTTTCTTTGTAATTCGAAAAATAATGTTTGTTTTACTGTATCAAAAATTTCTTAATTTGGAAATGCATTCTGTGCTTAAAAACGTGTTCAAAAATTAATAATTTAAGAACGGTTTGAGTTAAGAAAAAATGATTGGAATATAAATTGTATAGCTTATTAACATCTACAATTTATATTCGATAAGTATTTTTGGAATTTTAAAAATAATGTCAGTTTTACTCTATCAAAGATTTTTAACTTGAGAATGCATTTTGTGCTTGAAAAATTAATAATATTTGAACGGTTTGAGATACGAAAAAAATGATTGAATAAAAATTGTAGAGTTTACTAATGTGTAACATTTTTATTTGACGTTTTTCTTTGTAATTCGAAAAATAATGTTGGTTTTACTGTATCAAAGATTTCATAATTTGGAAATGCATTCTGTGCTTAAAAATGTGTTCAAAAATTCATAATTTAAGAACGGTTTGAATTACTAAAAAATGATTAGAATATAAATTTTAGAACTTATTAATATTTAGAATTTATATTCGATAAGTCTTTTTGGAATATTAAAAATAATGCCGGTTTTACTCTATCAAAGATTTTATAACTTGAGAATGTATTTTGTGCTTGAAAAATTAATAATATTTGAACGGTTTGAGGTGAGAAAAAAAATGATTGAATAAAAATTGTAGAGTTTACTAATGTGTAAAATTTTTATTTGACGTTTTTCTTTGTAATTCGAAAAATGATGTTGGTTTTACTGTATCAAAGATTTCATAATTTGGAAATGCATTCTGTGCTTAAAAATGTGTTCAAAAATTCATAATTTAAGAACGGTTTGAGTTACGAAAAAATGATTAGAATATAAATTAACATTTACAATTTATATTCGTTAAGTTTGTTTGGAATTTTAAAAAAAATATCGGTTTTACTCTATCAAAGATTTCATAACTTGAGGATGCATTTTGTGCTTGAGAAATTAATAATATTTGAACGGTTTAAGATACGAAAAAATGATTGAATAAAAATTGTAGAGTTTACTAATGTGTAAAATTTTTATTTGACGTTTTTCTTTGTAATTCGAAAAATAATGTTGGTTTTACTGTATCAAAAATTTCATTAAAAAAAACTTGAAAACGTGTTTAAAAATTCATACTTTAGGAACGGTTTGAGATAAAACAATAAGATTAGAATATAAGTTATAGATCATTTCATTACCCATCTATTTGCATACAAACATTTTTTCGTACCTTGAACAACAATGCCTCTTAGAATTTTTTAACTTCTGCATGATGCGCAAGTATACGAATTTTTCCATTATCTGCAATGTTCTGGTTTATAAAATTAAAAGGTTTTTTTGTTAAATTCATACAGAAAAAATTGATGAATTCGGTGCTCCACGGCAAAAATTAACCTTTAATTTTCAGGTGAAGCGGGAAATTCTCAATTTCACGCCCCCCGTTAATAATTAAAATTTTGAAAACGCGGCTGTGTACAAAAAACGCCTTGAAGCACAATCAATCATTCGATTGTGTCGAGAGCGTCAGTTGTGAAGGTACTGCGAAATAAAATCTGGGAATCAAGTTTCGAATTGCATTACGATTTGATTACACAGTATTATTCTGAAGGGGTGTTTGAATTAAAATTTGCCCACGTCGGAAAAACGTTGCTGCGGGCTTTGATGTGTTAATTTAGCAAGTTCGCCTTAATTTTAACCGGCGGGCTTTCTCGTTTTTATTTTCGGCCGTTTTCGAATCGCATCTGCAATAGTTCTTTTGTGCGGTGATTTCCCGCCGATAATTGTGGGAAAAATCGCATAAAAAATCGCCGGCTGCATGAACTCAATTTCAGTGGGATGTTGATTGGATGAAACCAAATGAAAGCTCCATAGAAAACTTGTCGCAGATCCTTTGAAGCTTTTCACACACTGTTTTCGCAATCGGCGGTAGGTGGAGTCCGTTGTGACGTGTTATTGTTCGGAACGTGTATATGCTCTTTGATTTCGCTGGTATTTCCCCGCTCCCCTTTCCGCTATGGATCGCAATTATTGGATATGGTATCGGTTTCGCGGCATGCGTCTGAAATTTCGCTGAAAATTCCGTTTCGCTGAAATGGAGTTTCGGGGCTGATTGTTACGTTTCTCTTATTTTCTTTCTTGGGGATCTATATAGTTGTCATTTATGTTTCTTTTTCCAACGTGAAACCTCCACAAATAGAACGTGACATGTAAAAATGTGCACGTTCTATTCACCGCTGATTTTCTCTTCTGATAGGAAAAAGCCGATACTGCGTTTATAAGCAACAGTTCGTTGTTAACAACCTTTTTGTATCGGACGCAAGACACGAGCTTTGTGCCAAGCAAACAAATTTTCGAAGCTCTAACTTGCACTTTTAAATCATTTTCTGAAGTTTGAAGTTGGAAGCTAATAAAAAGAAAATCTTATTGTAATTTCAAATGACAACCATTAAATCTAAATAACAAATTTTAAATTCAAGTGGCCATGATTGATATTGGGACAATACTTTCTGTTGAAGTAGATTCTGTTTAAAATTTAAACAGTTTGTCTAAGAGCACAACGTGGCAATACTGCACATATTTCTTTTTCTAAAGAATTATTTTCAGGTAGGCTTACTCTAATCACATAAGTGCTGCAGAACTGCAGAACTGCCAAAAAATTAACGTCAAAAAAATTAACTTCGTTTGTATTTAATTTATAAAACGTGATATTGAAAAAATTGAATTTCGTCACAGAATTTTATTTTCTTAATCGCAACAACTCGCACCGAGTAACTCCATGTCTTCATGCAATCGAGAATCCAACATTCCAACAAACCAGTTAAGTTTTGTTGTGGTTTCAGCGGAGCGGATCATTGTTTTTATACTGGGCCATTCGAGGCAGTGCACAGAACTGCTTGAGACAACCCCACTATCCCCCTCGCGTCCTGCACATACCCAAACTCTTTCGCTAGTTTAATGCTCTTTGTGTGCTGCATTTCACGCAGTTCTGTAATACCCTAGTCACACAAATATAATATCCTTGATTAAATGTATTGTAAGCAACAATTGTATAATGGCGCTTTCAACGGTCCCGAAAACAATCGAGAATTCCCGTATTTCGAACTCCAGCAGAAAATTTGTAAGTTCTCAGAAACTTATCTTCAAGTGCGTGGGTTTTAATTTTCGTCAGTTATTATTTTATGTTTTATTATCTGTGCAGTTCTGTTCCAGATTTCGGATGTTGTGTTATGTGAGGTTTTTCGCTTTGTGACTTTGTCGTTGTAAATTTTGATTTTATACTTTCGTGTTCGTGTATTGTATTAGTGTTTTTTTGACAATGGATGTTGTGGACAATTTGATTAACTTTAAGCGATTTGTGAAGTATAGTTACGAAGATAAAATAGATTTGAAAATAAAGGTCGACCGCTGCCGGACATTATTATTGAAACAAGCGGTATTAGTCGTGGAAAACCATATAAACGTCAGTTCAACAAAGAAAGAAATAGCATTGTTTAACGAACAATCACCGAAACGCGCTATTTTTTGTAAATGTGACATTTCAGTTGACAGCACGGTACACTAGATTTACGGAGCTGCACGCGGGATTATCAACAGTAATATCACAAGTCCATCAAAATAGCCGATTAAATTTTGATGGTTTTGTCAAAATGTTTTGCCCAGAAATATGTCGAGCAAATTTGCCACGTAACAAAATCTCGAGTGCGTAGCACGAGAGATTTTGGGTGGAAAATTTACGAGAAATATATCTTTATGGCAAAACGTTGCGACAAAAACGTAAAAATTTAATCAGACTATTTTCATGCACGCGGGGTATTCGGCATGATTATTTCCTGCTTATTAATTTGAATAAATAGATTTTACAGCGAATTATTTATTTACTTGTCGAGGAATCTTTGATAATGATTGCAAAAAAAAAATTCAGAAGCGATTAAACGTCAAAATTTAATCGGGTAAATTTTGACACCTTTGAGACGTCAAAATTTAATCGGGTAAATTTTGACACCATTGAGACGTCAAAATTTAATCGGGTAAATTTTGACACGTTTGAAACGTCAAAATTTAATCGCTATAAACTGAGGAAAACCATGGTGACTGGGACTTTTTATGTGCATGAAGTAAATAATCAACAGTAATATCACAAGTGCATCAAAATAGCCGATTAAATTTTGACGTTTCTGTCAAAATGTTTTGCCTAAAAATATGTCGTGCAAATTTGCCACGTAACAAAATCTCGAGTGCGCAGCACGAGGGATTTTGGGTGAAAAATTTACGAGAAATATTTCTTTATGGCAAAACGTTGCGACAAAAACGTAAAAATTTAATCAGACTATTTTCATGCACGCGGGGTATTCGGCATGATTATTTCCTGATTATTAATTTGAATAAATAGATTTTACAACGAATTATTTATTTACTTGTCGAGGAATCTTTGATAATGATTGCAAAAAAAAAATTCAGAAGCTATTAAACGTCAAAATTTAATCGGGTAAATTTTGACACCTTTGAGACGTCAAAATTTAATCGGGTAAATTTTGACACGTTTGAAACGTCAAAATTTAATCGCTATAAAACGGAGGAAAACCATGGTGACTGGGACTTTTTATGTGCATGAAGGAAATAATCAACAGTAATATCACAAGTGCATCAAAATAGGCGATTAAATTTTGATGGTTTTGTCAAAATGTTTTGCCCAGAAATATGTCGAGCAAATTTGCCACGTAACAAAATCTCGAGTGCGCAGCACGAGGAATTTTGGGTGAAAAATTTACGAGAAATATTTCTTTATGGCAAAACGTTGCGACAAAAACGTAAAAATTTAATCAGGCTATTTTCATGCACGCGGGGTATTCGGCATGATTATTTTCTGATTATTAATTTGAATAAATAGATTTTACAACGAATTATTTATTTACTTGTCGAGGAATCTTTGATAATGATTGCAAAAAAAAATCAGAAGCTATTAAACGTCAAAATTTAATCGAGTAAATTTTGACACTTTTGAGACGTCAAAATTTAATCGGGTAAATTTTGACACGTTTGAAACGTCAAAATTTAATCGCTATAAAACTGAGGAAAACCAAGGTGACTGGGACTTTTTATGTGCATGAAGGAAATGATCACTTATTAATCACATTTTAGTCAATATGGCACACTAGATTTGCGGAGCAGCACGTGGGATTATCACTTATTAATCTTTCTCCAGTGCTGATTATCATTTATTAAACGGTCGTTAGGATAGGGAAAAATAGCACTATGAGTGGTACAATCAATGTTAAATTCAAGTGTCAATTATTGTTAATATTTATCCCCAAACACAAGTTTTCATCTCATGAAGCCCATTCCCCTCATTGAAAGATTTGACAACAATTTAAGAAAATGTTTTATTCCTGTGCATTTCTCCGCGTTCGAGTTTCGCGTTAGGACTGCAATTTCTCTTTGCACATCGTTACAAATAAGCGAGGATTCAAGAGTGCATCGCATAAATTTGCACAAAGGGAAATAAAAAGCTTGCACCATTTACTTTTCGATTGATTTGAGATGTTTGTATCGAGGGAAGGTGCGTCACTGGTTATGTTTATGTTATATAAATCCGAGGTTTAGATGGGTGTAAGGTTGACATGGCGAGCTCCAGCACAGTGTCAACACCAAACGTAGGGCGGTCCAGCTTGCAATGTACTTTAGTATGCAAATATATTTGTTAACATAGGCTACGCCCTATTTCAATCGATTAATAACAGCACAGATGAAAGACAGATTCGTCCGATTGGTTATTTCGATTTTTGGCCATTGTTGCACAAGTTGGTTGAATTCGGTCGATTTTACATGTGTTTGCTTCGTTGAGTCGTCGTCCCTTGGTAAACATTTACACAACATTTCGCAAACTTGGGTCTGCGAATTAAGTTCGAGGGCATCCAACTGTGCCAGAGATTGAAACATTTACAAACTACCGAAACGAATCTTGCTACCTTTTATAAATATTAATTGCACAAACGGGAAAGAATTGATCTCGTGTCAGCAGAAACCCTTTTTTATAAAACGTTGAATTTTTTCCGTTTCGTGAAGTAATGAATTTAAATCGAGGGAGGGCTCGGCGTTCCCAAATAGCAATTCGAAGGCAGTCAGGGGTGAACCGCAAGCTTACATCAAGCATTTCATTTGGAATTACGTGAAAGCGTTAATTAATCGAAAAGTTTGTCTAATTCGGATTTGGCGACATTTTTGGTCGTCTCGCCTGCAGGTTACGGCTGCTTTATCGGATGCTGCTCATAATTGAGGTGGTTAATTAGCGAGTCAATGAGTTGTTAAAAATAATGTAAATTCGCCTGACCTACATGCGGGGTTACAGCGAACTTGCTCGGAAATAACTACAAAGAATTTAATAAAATAGTCTTAACTTGGAGGGCAAACTTAATTTAGAACTTTCTCAAGTGCTTCCTTTGTTTCTTTTTTCTTTTAAAATTAACCGGGTTCGAGTGAATTTTCCAATATTTCAGAAGAGTTTTTTCTGTACGGATGGCGGCTCCATGAAGTGTAATGATTTATATCGTTGTCGTTAGCAGATATTCCGCGTCAACTTTCCTTCCCTAGTTACTTATCAAACACGGCGCACAATAGTACTGGCAAATAGGCGTTTTCTTTATCTGGAAAACTGAGGCAGACGTTGCAGATATCGCCGGGAAATAAAAATAACCTGCCATTGTTGGCTGAATAACAATCTGACTGC
The DNA here is from genome assembly GCA_949768715.1 of Dascillus cervinus. NCBI lineage: Eukaryota > Metazoa > Arthropoda > Insecta > Coleoptera > Dascillidae > Dascillus > Dascillus cervinus. Next base: position 29,821,046 of record OX458319.1, on the reverse strand, counting down.
AACACTTCTTCTAATTTGAGCCACTTCAAAATCAATAACAAGCCAAATTTAAATTGAGTTTCCCTTGTTATGTAATTAATATGTATTTCTTAAAATTATAATAATTATCTTATAAATATATATTAAAGTATTGTTCGATTTAGGTACATTTTCTTAAGGTGGGTTTGGTAGGTCTAGAAGTGAGGTTAGAATTATTGAATTTTCAATCCAAGTTAATTTAAAATGCAGTGCAGATAAGCTTCAAAAGGTAGAAATCGCAAACCACTGGCATGAAGGTATGATGACATTTACTTTTCATAATTTATTATGTTACATTAAAATATTTTCAAGCGATTTTGCTCATTACCAAAATTTCTCAAGTATGTCTCCTCATTCGGTATTAAGTAGGCTACAGTGTAACACTGAGTAAATGTTTCTTAAAGTTGTAATATTTAAATTAACTTGGATTGAAAATTCAATACTTCTAACCTCACTTCTAGACCTACCAAACCCACCTTAACGATAACATAAAATAACATAACATAAGTAATAAGTAAAATAAATAAAATAACTCATTAAGAGAAGAAGAAAGCGGGGCTGTACCAAGAACACTAGCAACGTTGCCTCTCTGTATAGCCAAACTTATTCGTTGCTTCAAATATGTTTTGGCTTGAGGAATTCCCGTTGTTTGAACAATACGCCTCCCCAAATCTTCAAGGAGAGAAAGGGCAGCACTCCAAGGACCCAAAGTTTCAACAGCGAAGGCGACGAAAGAATAATCATCAGAAATTGACTTATATTTTTTTTTCTTAAGATTTTCTGCCAAGTGTGCAGCAGATCTTGCAGAAAATGAAGAATCAGTCAAATGAGAAGGGGCAAGTGTATCCGTACAAGTAAAATCCCAAACTAAAGATTTACCTACTTTCCATGGAATAACTGTAATACCATCTGGACGTTTGCCATCATCCTTCAGAATACTAGGTTCAAGGATACAAGGGATGTTGGCAGAAGAGAAAGCACGTTTATTAATGTCATTGATACAGCTGTGACGAGAGAGTCTACCGGCACTTTTAATGCACGATAAACCATGATGGCCCAATGAGTCTACAGAAGAACCTCACGAGCAGATATGAGGATGACAGAAATTGATGCCCAATCTAAGTGAAATTGCAATTTGTAAAAAGTTTTTTTCTAAAAGAGTACCTAATTTACAAGATGGAAGAGCTTCAAGCCAAGCTCCAGATTCAAGTTCAGATTCTCCTAATAAGATAGCTTTTTGTGTGATATTTGAGGAAGATAATAAATTTTGAAATATTTTCTCACAGATAGGTAAGTCCCAATTTCTTTGAATAGAAAGCTCTTTTGGAAGTAAAAACGAATTAGAAATTTCCTTCCAATAATCAACAGCCTCGTTAAGGGATGTAATTTCAAAATTAGAAAAACTAGAAGGTAGAATGGACATAATAAGTTCAGAATTAGAAAATATAGAAGATAAAAAAGGCAGGCGAGGAAATATCAATTATATACCTTATACCTAACCCACCAAAACGGATTGGTAATTTGACTTCGAGTCCAAGATCTTATTGTAAATTCAATATTAAAATTTTTTTCCAAAGAAGAAATAACAATATTAGGGGGGAGGAGGGTAATTGTGGACGAAGCTGGTAATAGTAGACAAACCCTTTTTTTTAATAAAAAACTACGGCCGTTATTAATAATATTTTTTGTGATATAAGTTATCGTACTTAGTCACTTATTATAACAATTTTTTTAAACTAGTTGAAGAACTATTTCTACCTAAAAAACCAAATATTTTAAGAACGTTTGTTTTTATCCACTATTACCCCCAGGGGGAAATTATAGACTCGACATATAATTCTCATCTAACGCGCTGTTTTAAAATGCAGGTAATACGGGATAACTGTGAAACGTCCATTATTTATGTGTGTATTTTTTTATTTTACTTTTTTTGGAAAATCAAGTCGTAAATACCTATTTAAAATAAAAACATCATAATTCAGTCTGAAATTGGAAAAATATTTTTATAAAACGTAACATTTCTTCTTCTTTTTAATGAAATCAACACATTGCAACCTTTATGTCATTACTTAAAGATATGGAGGCCTCTAGTAACTCTAGGATTCGGTAGCAGTGCCATAATCTGTTCGCTACCTACAACTACGTCATCAGGCACTTGAGGAAAAACGAATGTGGTTTCACTTCCTTTGTAACTCCTCATGCAGCTAATTTTATACCGTCCATCAGCTATAATTTGCAGAGTTTTTGCGGCAAAAATTTTTGCAGTCTCTTTCTTCGAGTTTTGGTTGTAGAGAAACTTTACCCGTACAAATTCGCCAGTTTTTATATCTTTGGCACCACTTTCAGTATCCTGGACATCCTGGTTTTTGGCAATTTCCAATTTGTGCGTTTCTTCTCTTAAAGGTTCCTTCTCGTCCCTTAAAGGTTCTTCTTCTTTCCTTAAAGGTATTTCGTCTTCGCGTAAAGGTTCTTCTTCTTCAAAGTCTTCGATTTCTAATTCACTTTCCAAGCAAACATCAACATCAGATTCCGATGAGCTAGATGATTCCTGCAGTCTTTTTTTTGTTCACATTTAATTTCACATTCTTTCGATTTGATGGGGAAATCCCACTAGGGCCGGGCTTTGCTTTATCTTTTACCCGTTTTCCGGCAGTTTCTTTTTCCTTGAGAATTTTTAGTGCACTTTTTGACGTCAATATATCTCCTACCTTGTCCGATAGTCTTTTTCGTTTTTTCTGATTGCTTGCCTTTTTAGTTAAATTTTCGGTCAATTTAAGTCTTATAAAATCCTCGAAGCGATGTGCTGCAGGCTGAGTAGCTTCAGGAAGTGTGATTTGTTTATGGTTTTGCTGCTGCAACTGTGGCACTTCTTCGTTACCGTTAACGGCTTGACCTTGATCAGGGTTTCTAAATCTTTGCAACTTTACAACATCAAAGGCTTCTGAAGGAAATTTTTCAAAATTTACTGGGAAAAGACCAGTAGATCTAAATCCCGAAATTAAATGTTCGGATTTGAAGGGCCCTTCCCAAATAATCTTCAATTTGGATGAAAATTCACTATTCGGTAATAGTTGCCCAGGAAAGTCTATGTTAAATCTTAACATTTCGTTATTCCATGCAGTTTTTATCGGCTTAAAAACACACTTATCTAGGGGCTGCATATAGTGTGTTACATTTGCTGGTAATTTTACCAGAACAACTCCATTATCAACTGCAGCTTTTGATAATGCAAAACTTGTGTGAACACCTGCTCCATCATAGATGAGAACAACTTTTTTGTTGTTCCGTTTTTCAAAGGTTTTAACAAACGGCAAAAAACTTTCAGTAAACCATTTGAGGAACAGCTCGCCTTCCATCCAACCTTTCTTTTGAGATGTATATATGGATCCTGGATAATCATGTTCGGGAATCCAATTTTGCCAAACATACTTTCCCTTAAATATAATGAACGGAGGCAGCTTGTCTCCATTCGCATTGCCGCATGCCAAAACAGTGGTGTTCTTTTTCCCAGAACCTGCTATATTTTTGGAAACACGTTTTTGTCCTTTAGGCGCAATCAGTTTTATATCTTTAGGATCATGGCAAAAACTGGTTTCATCGCAGTTGTAAACGCGATCGCTATCTAAGGGACCAATATTTTCTTTTTTGTATAAATCTTTTAAATTCTCGTACCAATTTTTGATAGTGAAAGGATCCGCACCCCGTAATCTTTGCGAACTCATAGTTTCTCCTTTACGCACAGACAGCTCTGGATGTCTTCTCATAAACCCTTCGTACCATTCTCTTCCGGGTCCGAACTCATTCCTTAATTCCTCATTCCTTAACTCATTCCGCTTAATTCACAATATTCTTTCACAAGAATTAAAAGTTCTTGTTTGGTGAAGCCATAGCCGTACTTTCCACATTCGTATATGTACTTGGCTAAGGAAACTTCATCTTCGTTTGATAATTTGGTTTTCCTTCCACCTCCAATATCGATGCTATCAATATTTTGGACGTTTTTGTATTTTCCCAATGTTGACTTTGGTATATTATATCTTTCAGCAACGTTACGAAGTGTATTTCCCCGACGAACATCTTGTATTGCCATTTTTAATTCGTTAATGCCATAATTAACGCGTTTGTGTTGAGTCTTATACGTCCTCGGCATATTCTGCAACAAAATATTACCTATTTCATATGTCCATTATTACCTTCACTTTTTGTCCATTATTTCCCACAAACCTGACAATTTTGAGGGTAATAGTGGACCAGCCCTAGTGCGATGCTGGCTTTAGATAACCGTAAATCAAGGTTACCGAAACATAATATGATTTAACCAGCACCAAGAAAAAGTTTTGTTTTATTTTAATGACACTTCGTTTTTGATATATTTTAATTCGTTCGATTTAAGAAACGAACTTGTATGTTAAATTCATACATAGCACTATTTTCAACAATGATTATTTTCAATAAAAATTCAACTTACCGGTTGTAGGCTTCGTTCACGTTATAGACAACACAATGAAGTATAGTTCACACCCAAACACAATATTTTCGCACGAACTTTGAAACATTTGTAAATTTTGTCTATTATTACCCCCGTCTACAATTACCCACTCCTCCCCTATCTAATTTAAGATTCAAGGGGAGTGTGTACGAAACTGAAAGAAATAAATATTTCAATCTAATCATTGTAAATTGACATTGTTTTAAAATGTGTTTTAAGATGACTGTGAATTTGTAAAATTTTTAAAATGTTGGTGAAAAGTTAAAAAATTTTGTTATGGAGAAAGGAAAAATTGTAAGTAACAGTAACAATACCAAGCCAATTAAATAATAAGTGAGTGGTTCTGCAAGGATCAAGAGGTGAATTTGTAACTGCACTGCAAATGGATCCATGTTGAATATAAAGTTTTATCGCCGAATAAAGAGAATCATTAAAGTTCAAAAGACGGTTGACATTTTCATTTGCCCACCACTAAAAAAGCAATACTAACAGCAATAACTTTGAGGGATGGAGCAATGAAATAATTTAAATTCTATTTTTGCGAGTTAATTACTCGAGCCGGGTCATAATTAACGTTTTTTAATTTTTTTTTTAACTTAACGACGCTGCTGGAACGCAGGGAACTTTTTCTTTCATGTGACCTCATCAATAAAATGAAATTCAAGTCAAAAAGTCGTTTATAACCGCACTTAATCAATTAATTGTTAATACAGTAGTGCCCAGTTATAACGAAGCGAATTTTCGGTTCAATTAAATTTTTTCAGTACATTTCAGTAAAGGATCTCTCAACTGGGATTTTTACAGTAATCGGGTTGTAACCGGGTACTACTGCAAACTGAAGTATTGGTAAAAGATTATCTAAATAAGAAATAATAAATTCTGTGAATATGAGTTGAGGCGTAAAGTATTGTTTGCACCTGGCGTTCCGAGCGTTTCAGTCTGTTCCAATATATTGCTTGAAATGTATAAAAAAGGTGCAATTTCGTTTTGAAAATAAAATTTATCTTAAAAGAGTTGCGTTAATTTTAATTAACAACTAAATTGTTTGTACTGTTTACAATGAAAATTATCACTTGTTAGGAACAATAGAATAATAATATCCTTACAAATAACCGTCGATTGATATTATTTACAAGTTGCGTGTCACCGAACCAACCATTCAATAAACTACTTGTTTAATTACACAATTTTCTTGAAGATTTAATTTGTAAGGTTTTTAATTTACTGAAAGCAGAACTTTTCTTTTAGAGCTTTCTTCTTGTTATTAAATTCATTTTTTGATTAAAAGGATAATGGAGTTAAGTGAAAATAATTGTCCCGGTAACAAATCGGCTTAATATAAGGAGTATTTGAAAAATTCCCTGAAATAAATAGGGGCCGGTCGTCGCGACGCGGTCGTCGGCTCTTGAAAAATAGATCGCCACCTCGCGGTTAGCCGCACTTTTATGGCTGAACTTTCCTAATAATTGATTACATTTCCCCTCGCTGCACGAGGAAATGCCCACTTATTGCGGCAAATACTTAACAGAAGAGTCTGCTATTGCTTTTTATGAACAGTCCTACCTCAATTTTTAACGCAAAAATGTCTGTTAACATTTTACATTTTCAAGCGGCCATAACTTTAGTCCTAAATAATTTTTAATTAAAAAAATGCCTCATTCTATTTTCGTTTCGGTTACTTAGTTGTTTTGGACAACTTTTTTGATACCTCGATCCCATCTATCCGGTGTTTTCTTTTTGACTCTTGGAATCTCTTGGGGACCATTCTGATACTGCAGTTGTTCATCGTCCATCTTCTTTCCCGGCAATGTGTCCTGCCACTGCCACTTTAGTCACCTGATCCTGCCAGAGATATTATTTTATTCTGTTCGTCGATGTGACAGACAAAATAAATAATATAGATTGCACTTGTATCTAAAAATTGCCGCTTGGACTTAATACTTGTCAATATCTACCGATTCGAATTGATATTTACCACTTGAACTTAATACTTGTTAATATTTACCGGTCGCAATTAATACTCGTCAATATCTACCGATTCCCATTTACCACTTGAACTTAATACTTGTTAATATTTCCCCGCTGCAATTAATACTCGTCAATATCTACCGATTCCAATTGAAATTTACCACTTGAACTTAATACTTGTTAATATTTCCCGGTTGCAATTAATACTCGTCAATATATACCGATTCGAATTGATATTTACCACTTGAACCTAATACTTGCTAATATTTACCATTTGTAATTAATACTTGCCAATATCTACCGATTCCAATTGAAATTTACCACTTGAACTTAATACTTGTTAATATTTCCCCGCTGCAATTAATACTCGTCAATATCTACCGATTCCCATTTACCACTTGAACTTAATACTTGTTAATATTTACCGGTTGTAATTAATACTTGTCAATATCTACCGATTCCAATTGAAATTTACCACTTGAACTTAATACTTGTTAATATTTCCCGGTTGCAATTAATACTCGTCAATATATACCGATTCGAATTGATATTTACCACTTGAACCTAATACTTGCTAATATTTACCATTTGTAATTAATACTTGCCAATATCTACCGATTCCAATTGAAATTTACCACTTGAACTTAATACTTGTTAATATTTCCCCGCTGCAATTAATACTCGTCAATATCTACCGATTCGAATTGATATTTACCACTTGAATCTAATACTTGCTAATATTTACCGGTTGTAATTAATACTTGTCAATATCTACCGATTCCAATTGATATTTACCACTTGAACTTAATACTTGTCAATATTTACCGGTTGGAATTAATACTTGCCACTTGGAATTCACACTTATCAATATTTACGAATCGAAATTAATATGTGGAACTTGGATTTAATATTTTCCACTTGTATTTAAAAGTTGCCACTTGATATTGGATTCTTGATGATGTAAATGGAGTGGCAAATGTCAAATCCAAGTGGCGAACAAAAAATCCAGTTTAAACGAGATTTTCGAATTAAAATTAAAACTTCCCGAATCGCATTCTTTATTAATGTTGTCGGTTCCAACGACGACTTAATGAGTTTGTATATTTGAAAGTGTTAACTTTCGTCCCGTTCGAAAAGTAATTAAAAACTAGAATAACGAAGGAAATTAAGAAATTCAATTTCTTTTATGAAGAAGGTTCCTGAGCCAATTTTATTAATTCACATTATGCTTCGCCGATTTTCCCTCGGCCGAACTTATTGTCTGAGGGATTCGAGCGATTTTTAAATGCCGAATGCGATATGAAATTTTGAAAGCCCCCTTGTTTCTCGTCGGTTAGCGTCGTTTCGCAAAGTTTACCTGGCGTTCGGGCGAAAGGTCGAAATAGCGGTAAGTGCGGTTTAAAACTTTTGATTGTTCGCCACCGAGAACGTAGTTGTTGTTGTAATTGTGTTATAAAATGTTTTCGGGTTGTAAATACATATTTGCGAAGCCCGCACTCAACGCCCCCATAGGGCGCAAACTATACCGTATTTTTTAATTTGAGAAGAAGATTTAAACAGATCGCGCCAAAAGGTGGATCTATGATTGGCTGTCAGCTGCCTGCACTTTCCTGGCAGCCAGTCATAGATCTGCCTTTTGGCGCGATTTGTTTGAATTTTCTTCTCAAATTAAAAAATACGGTATAGTCCGATACACGTCAAAAGCAGTCATGTTCACGCTTGCACCAGAGGCCAGTCGGTGATTAATTCGATATGTAAATTGCGTACGCGCCCCGAGTCCCGATTATATCTGTTCTTTTTCGGCAATAACTGTCTCGGCTTTTTTATCAAATTTATTTCTTAATTTGATTATTGCATTTTCGAAACGGCTTTCGGGTCGTGCATATTTAATTTTAATCACTAATGGAATGTTACTGTATAAAAGCGAAAGTTTGATGGGGGATGCTTAGGACTAATCTGTTTATGAACGCATTTATCTACTCTCTCTGCTGTAATAAACGTCATCGTTTAATAGTAGGGAAAATATGGGCTCAACAGCCACCTTCAAGCCTCCCTTTTGTCACGTAACGCCAACGCTTTTTTTATTGCGAATAAATTCGTGGTTTTTCTCTTTATTTATAATTTTTAAACCAGGAGGAGCTTACAAGGCTGTGAAATTGTTGTTTTATTTAATTTATGTTTAATAACACAACCCATACAAAGAATTAAATGCTACAGGATATTTAATTTTCGAAATTACTGTCTTACATTTTCTAATTTTGAAGCGACATTAAAGTTTCGGATGTAAAATGCAGAACTACCAACATAAAATGGAAAGAATAATTATTTCACGGCCTTCTAACGCTCTACCGAAAGTTTGTCGGAAACTTTTCGTTGTTAAACACATGTCACTAAATAAATTAACGAGATCACCGCCAAAGGAACGGTTAAACATAAAATGATAAACTGTTTCAATTAAAAAATAGAATTAGCAGAAATTTGTAGGTATAATTTCCATGCACGATTGGCTGCGTCCATTTCGGCTACAGATTGCACATTCTTGTAATGAGACACCACTTTTAGCCACTTTAAGCCAATTTGTTGTTAAATAATTAATAAACCATATTGGTCTATTTATATCTTGAACCGAGTCTATAGTTTTTAGTTATGCTACAGTTTTTAAGCTGAAATGCTGCAAATCTTGGTAATTTAATTAAATTAATTTAAACACAGAAATGTGATCCGTCATTATTATAACAATTAACGAAACATATTGAAATAGTGTATTTTATTAATTCAACCTTTACCTGGTTTCTTAGCCAAGTCAAATAAATAATTGTTACTTTAAATGAGACATACCAGATCTTTTTGTTAACATTGAACATACGATGTGACTATCCCCATGTTCAATTTAAAAAAAAAGAAGTCAATCAGTCAATGTATGCAACCAATCGCACTCTTACGTCAACCTAGTTTAGGGTATAAACTAATCTGGCTGTTGTTATTTTTATAGCAATTCACAATATTAATTATTTTTTTCTTTTAATACACTTTAATAACTAAATTTCAAATATAAACGTCAGCCAAATTTTTTATTTCTAAATCGACATAAATTTCAATTATTTGTATTATCAAGCATTGTTGGGATGTACACTACTGTTGACTTTATTTTTTTAAATTGAACATAATTATGGATATTTAGGGGCTCTACCCTACTAGGAAAAAGTTTGAAATGTTTCTCACTAAACACATTTAGGAGCTGAGAAATGTTTCGTTCAAATACGAGTTGCAGCTAGTTAAATTCTTTACGATTTGCAGTAGAAACTTTCAAGGAAAATAAAATTTCCCCAAGAGAAATTTACTTACGAGTAGATTGCTACAATCGTTAATTCGCTAAAACTGCAGAAGGGTAGGCACTAACTTACGATTTACTTTATAGTTGCGCAATTACGCTCGACAATTTAAAGAAGCCCGTTGTTGAGCGAAACTTCCGTTCCAATTTAGCCGAACAAACAGCAAATATTCTTATTACTTCCAAATCAACGTCAGTATCTACATAAAACCAGATCATACAAATTTCTTTTTAAAATATTTACTCGTCATTGAATTTAAAAGTAATAATTGTGATTTGTCATCTTTAATCAAACAGCAAATTGTTTTCAAATTCTTCTGGACAGCTTGGCATATATTTTGGTCCTTCATTGAAAATAAACGTTTCACTTCCAAGAACCAAACCATTGAACTCGCCCCTAAATACCGGTTTTCTTTCGAAATAAAGAAACCACAAGAATCTAGTTTCACAGTCATTTCGACCATAACTAAATACCTACCTGTTGTATAGCAAATTTTTTAGAAGCACATGACATGATGCAAATTGTTTCAAATGTGTGTTAATATAAAAGATTGTACTTAATTTAGCATTAATTGCAATTAGCTCTAGTTGCTTCCTAAAACTATCACTTTTTATTAATATAAGTAAGGTAAATGTACCGAATTCGGACACGTTAAGAGAGATTTTGACTTATTTGTTTTGTGATATACATCAGTTTCGTGATATCTACATGGAAAAAAAGATCTGAATCGAACAGTCTTTATTTTTGTTGGCTTTACAATGAAAAACGCAATAACAAGCACAAGGTTTTTTAAAAAAATATAAATTTAGGCTTATGTACTATGAACCTAATTCGGACACAGGCTTCCAATAAATGTACATAAAAGGGACACCCACTGGTACACATAACGGACACAGTCTATAATTCGGACAGGAGCTTAACCTAATTGTGACACACAAGCAATTTTTTTGAAGTGAAAACTTCTTTAGGCGCGTTAGACGATTTTTGGATGGGGTAAATCTTACGAGTTCGCCCCTAGTTACGTCACGCAGTTACCGCGTCACGGAGCCACTAATTTGATTAATTTATCGACAGATCAATCCTCAAAAACAATTGTAAAGCATGTTTCTAAATGTCAGAATTTTCATAATTTACAAATTGGAGGCCCATACTCGTACTGGGGGCATATCAACACGGAGTGAACCATACATTCCAGAGTCACATTCAGATTATGATGACGAGATTCACAATGATATTCCTTCACAAGTTCAAATTAATTATGTTCCACAATTACATGAGCCAATAATAACAAATTATGAACTAAATACTAAAAATTTTCCTTATCAAAATATTATTCCACTGTTATTTCATAGTTTTAAGTCTTCACTTCTGTCGGCAGTCCCCAATAACTGCCATTTTTTTTTATTTATAGAAATATTAAGTTAAAAGATTAAAATTATTCAAAATTCATAATTTTTTTCGTTTCAGGAACTATAAATATGCCTCTTTTGTTATTATTTAGTAGTACTAGTTCTTTAATTTTCTGATGTATGTCTTCAAATTTATACCAGAGTACATCCTTTTTGGAAGGCTATTTCCAATTATTTCTACTCGGAGTCATAGCATTTGCAAAAGCCTCATCTTCGTTAATGTCTTCTATTATGCCCGGAAACTTCATGTCAACATAATTGACAATAACATAGGCACCAATCGCAAAGTCTCTATCTAATTTTAGGTTTTAGTAATATTATATTCCCTGCTTGCGGACTTTATGGCCACTCCATTTTTCATGGCTTTTAAAGCAAAATTTAACGTATCCAATGAATAGTTGCATTTTTCTTTACAGACATTCTACAAAGAGAATGTCTCATTAACCGTCACTGACCATAAAACGGACACTTATGGATCCAATTAAGACACCCGGTGACATGGGGTGTCAGAATTAGAAAATGCCTATCTCTGTGGACCATAATTCTGACACCGTAATAATTTTAGGTTGTAATAATTAGACGTCGATTATATTTAGGTATAAGACGGAAACAACACAACAATAACTTATTACAATTAGAAAATATGTTTTTGTAACTAAAATCGAGTAAAAAACTTACCTGGAAGTGACGTTACCAACGCGTTCTTTATTAGCACAGACAGCTGACCATCGCACACTCCCACGATTTAGGTTTTGTTGAACAACAGAAATTTTGTTGTAAGGTTTGTAGCCAGGATATTTGAATCTGTACATTTCAGTATAATTACAGATGGCTCCACATATATTACATTTTTTGTAATCGGAACAGAATTCTTAATTTTTGCATTAAATTGCAAAGTGTCCGAATTTGGTACTGTGTCCGCATTTGGTACATTTACCTTAGCAGACGCCGCTTAATTAAATCCCCGATTAATTGACTTGGCCCCTTAATTGACTCAAAAATTGCATTTACCCAACATAATCCTATTAAGCGATACCTTCTGTTCAATAATAAATGTACCTACATATAATTATTGCAATATTTAGCTTTTAAAATAATTTTCGTCCAACTGCTATGTATTTCGGTGTCTGCTGGTGAAAAATTCTTTGTCTATTGTGGAACTTGTACCCCTATCATAAATTTTAGTTGTTAGCTATATCTCCGTTCAGAGATGCTCTCTGTTTATTCGTAAATTTACAAAAAAAAACAATACAATTTCCACATTCTTATAGGGTTTAATAATTAATTGATTCTTATAATTTTTAGATAATTATATACATTACGCAATCTTTCGGACTACACTCAATAAAAAATATTAATAATTTAGAATTGCCGTTGTAAAAAACAAAAATTGCATTCGGGATTACGAAATAATTAATATCTTTTATTTGATAGAAAGTTACGCATTGACAATTGGGGGAATTCCTAGAGAACCTGTTTCCCAATAGAATGACGAAAAAAATTTTTTTTTTTAAATTAAAAGAGTAAAGAACGTGGAAGAACATGTAAATCTAACTTCGAAACTATTAATAATACAATATTTTTTTTGTCTGCACTTCAACCAAATAGATTCTTATAACATATTTCATGTTTCTTTTTCTCTCATTTATTGCCAAAAAACAAAATTTTAGGTTTAAGGGGGCCACTTGAGAAGCAAGATTCATAAGATGGCGCCACCGTAGAAAAAGGTGTCAATTTTGTAAAATGTTTTTTTCATTAACAAGCTTTTTTATATAAAAAACTAGTGGCGGATATAAAAGATAAAAAATAATCTAGGTATAGACATAAATTTGCCATGGAAAAAGTTGAGAAAAGTATTTATTCAAAAATGTCAAACTTTCAATAATATTTGATTTTTTTGTTAAAAGTAAAGAAAATCTTGCTGATCACACCCTGGAAGCATTAATCATAAGTATACTCGTGCATTATCTAATCACATTTGTCAGTACTTAAGTCAAAAAGCATCGGAAAGTGTGACATTTTTGAATAAATACTTTTCTCAACTTTTTCCATGGCAAATTTATGTCTATACCTAGATCATTTTTTTATCTTTTATATCCACTATAGTTTTTTTATATAAAAAAGCTTGTTAATGAAAAGAGCTTTTACAAAATTGACATTTTACTACGGTGGCGCCATCTTGTGAATCTTGCTTCTCAAGTGGCCCCCTTAAATAAGGCATCATTCTGAGGTAAGACTCGCCGATTCAATTAAAATCGAATGCCTTACTGTTTTAGAACAGGCAACACAACACACACGGTGGGATGCAATAAGTGTTGCCTGAAATAGAAGTTCTTTATTTACATTTTAAAAACTTTTTCTTCGTAACTTTTTCTTAAAGTTCTCGATCGACTGCAACGTGACATATTGCGAGAGAGGGTATATTAAACATTAGTCATAAACAAGGATATTATCATCGATAAAACGCGAATAGGCCAATATCAATTTTATTAGTGTGGATTACGATAAAAATAACGTAGGTGTCGTAAAGTCCTCCGAGTTATCTTACAATATTAACCGCTTCCACTAACGGGAATTTTTTAATTCAAGGACTGCAGATGCCCTAATTAGGACCGGACCGACGCGAATTTAATTAGAGCGTTTTCGGCAAGTCGCAAAAATTAGGGGAAGTGTGTTTTTATATCTCGAGCGCAGGACTCTCCGCAGGGCGGTAATCGTTAAATTATATACCGTCGTAAAGCTAAAAAGCTTTCATGCGTTATCGCATTACGCACATGTAAGTGCGTTCCTTTTTTGAATATTTGGCGGCGCATTAGAATCGAATTTGCGGAATTCGTTTTGCTTACACAGGCCGTAAATTGCATTTAGTGGCCACCTGGGCGACGTATACGTTCTGTTGTTGAATTATTATATCTTGACGATCCTAAACTTTTTACGGCCGTTCAAATTTCACTCGAGCTGAAGTATCGCTTTATTATTAACACGTACGGGGACCCATCAAAACGTTCTTAAATATTTCACGCACTCGTGGAACTTGAGACGCGGAAAAACGCGCGAGACAGCGAAACAAAGTCCGTAAATTAGGGTTCGGTGTCGGGGTGGATGCGAAATTAATTTCGCTGGGGTTACAATTGTGGGCGAAGGTGTTGTGCGAGTGCTAGCGAACGACAGTTTTCGGCGAAAGTTCGCAGATAAAGTGAACAAGTGCGCTTACCGCATTATGACGCGACGGAAATTGCCGGATTAATTAATGCAGGGGAAACGGAAATGGAAAGTTCGCGGGGGGGCCCTATGAGGCAACCTGTGTGTCTCCTGTTTTTAGCAAATTTGTCTTGTGCAAACTGCGCGAAACTGGAGCCGAAAGTTACAAATAACCGCTAATTGATTTTTTTTCTCGATTCAAAATTTTTTTAATTTTTTTTATTGAGATTTTGTAAATGGCACCGAGAAGTGTGTAGTATGATAATATTGTAATTAAAACTGTTTTGAAGTTAGTAGTACCTGCAGTTTTGGTCGCAAAGCAATTATTTTTCGTTTCCGGAATCACAATAGGCAACACTCATTGCATTTCCAAGATCACATAATATTTTTTAAAATCTGTTAGACTTATTAATCTTCGGAACGCAAGATGTATTGCCTATTCTGACCTAAAATGAATACAATCTAAATATTAAGGTTGCTTCACCCTAAAGATTGTTGATAAATGCAATTTGCTCTTATTGCTTTAGCGAACGCCTAAATATAGGCAACACCTCAGACTTTTTTATAATCCAGATATCACCATAATTACCGTAAAGCGCAGTGGATAATAGGTCTATGCGTAACAATGAAAACGACTTTCGAGGGTTGTATTTCAATATACCTGTTTAACAGATGCAAATATTTTTGTATCTTCAATAATTTAGAGCGATATAATGTAAAGTAAAATAATAATGTGCAAAAAGAATTCGTTAAATTTAACAATTTTATTTACTTGGTAAAAAAGTTTTGTTATTAATAAAATTAGTTTTCTAATTTTCAATTGATAAGTAGGCATGAAAAATGTAAATTTTTATAAAATGGATGTAATAAAACAGTTTTGAAAAAAACTGTTTCAAAAAGTTAGATATTCTCAGTTTGATGACCAAAAAGAGAGTGGAATGCAACTGACAAAGTAACCTGTACTGTGAATCGCCATAAATTTTATTACTTATTCGAAAAAATTCTGTTCAGAGCTCGGAACAGATGGCGAATTTTGTATTTATATTTATTACTAAATTAAAACACAATGAGGAAAAGATTAACCCTTTAAGGCACAGTTTTTGTTTGCAGAAAATTGAACCGCGTTATGCATGACTTCATCAAGCGTCAAATTGAAATTTTGGAAATTAGCTTTCCATCATTTAACGTGCAAAAAAATCGAGTTGGCGTAAAAATCTATTTCTTACTGACAATCGAAACTTATAACTTATTATAAGTCGTTAACCCTACAGCTTAATTCATTAAAAAATTAAAATTTAAACTTAATTTTTAAATTCAATTTCACATTTTTTTAACATAACATTTTGATATAAAGTGTGTTTCCTATCAAAGAACTGACATTATCATCAATTCTTTAACTGTTAAAATAACCTTGTCACGTATTTCATAAATATTTCTTAAATTTGAGGCATTCATTTAGTATATCGGTCTGTCGTTTCTTATTGTGAGCGAAAGTTCTTTGCCTTAGAATTTTATAATTTAAGCTTATTCTCATTCATTTATTGAAAGGGGTCTTCACGAGCGATTTTTAAAATTAATATGACCTTAGAGTTGAACTTATATCCTATTAAGTTAATGTAGATAATAACCATTAAAATTGTCCAAACTAAAAAATAATTTATAGTAAAAAAACTTTTTTAATAAAACAACGTTTTATTAAAATGTGTCTTTATTTTTAATCATTTAGGTCAATATCAAAATTAGTTTTAAATTTTTACTACGTCTTAATAAAAGCTTGTTTTTTAAAAGTCTTTTTACTATAAATTATTTCAAATATACTGTTTGAAAACGAAACCTGGCTTTAAAAGTATTTCGAATATTATTGCTGTTAAAGTATCCCTGCTGGGAAACGATAATTACCTGCTGCGAAGTTGTAAATCTTTTTGACGTAGCTCGGAAATCTCCAAAAATTAGCTACTTCAATTTCGATTCTTGATCTAAAGAACATTGAATAAATCAAAAACTATTGCGTTGTTTAAAACAGCTAGGGGTCAGCTCAAAATAAAAAACTCTAATCTAAGGGTCCAAAAAATTTTAATACAAAATGTTGATAACTGAAGGCATAAATAGGAATTTCGGAATTTGATGTATTAATTAATAACTTGGTTAATTATGATTATTTAATTATGGCTCGGGGTCAGCTCAAAGTAGATTGGTATTCTCTGTAAGATGAAGTATCGACCTCCTTTTCAAAATTAAAAATAAAGGTTATCATTAACAACATCAAATTTTGAGCTTCACCTAAACCACCTGCTGGATGTTTCTTGTCGCATGAAAGTAGCACCAGTTCAACCGTGATTGTAATCTTGTTTAAAAATCTATTTCAGTGGCCACAAAGAACTATTTTTTGTCCTCTTTACCAACAACCTGCTCGCGCAGATAACAAGGCGAAGGATGTTTAATTATGAAAACTGCAGGACGTTTAATGGAATTTTTATCTCATTGTTCTCTTAGCGATATTTCATCAACTTTTACCAGTGCATGCAGATTGTTGGGCGGCATCACCCCGCAAAGAAATCACTGCCTATTTTTCTCCCGGCGTAATTTCTCCAGGGAAGTCGTACCCGAACTGACCTCAAGCGGTTTGTTTCGCTGAAGTAACCTTAATCAGCGAAATAAAAATCTATTTGCATCAATTTTTTATTTCATTTTAATTCGGCTTCATTGAAAAAACATCCCCGTTCGAAATAGACGACCCAATCTGTTCCCATTCCGGCAGATATATAACCGATATACTTTATGGCATTTGGATTTATGTCGGTAATCCGCGACTCTAACGGCCGTAACGTGCTTGATTTTAAATTCAACTATTCCTAATTCAAAACAGTTTAATTATTACAGCGACCACTTAAAGGGGCACAATACACAAAAAATAAGTTGGTTTAATTTAAAAGTACGTTTAGTTCCAAGAAAAATGGTATATGTATTTTGTTTCTACTCGGGTTATTTAATGAGTTATAATAAATTTAAAATCGGCGCGTGACGTCATTGGGCCGAGCTGTGCGTAGCGCCCTATCTTATACATGGAAAAATTGCTCGCTTCACACGATCATTTACCTACCTTTAAACAATGTTTTCGAAATTTTGTTACGAGTATTTAGACTGTTTTTTTCTACTGAAGACGATAGTGCAACCAAAATTTTAATATACTGTTTAGTTTAAAAAAAAAATTAAATGCGATGACACGGCGCGGTTATTCGTACCATTTTACGCGCTTCTAAAGGTTATTTCTACCGCCCAGACAGAGCTCATCAAGCAATTATTTTCAAGACGCCTGACCATCGTGGAGTTTTGAATGTTTTGAATGTTTAGGTCGCAATAGTATTCTAGTAGAAAACACGATGATAGCAGTTAGTTCGTATCAGTCAGTATTTACTGTTAAATTGGTTGATTGCACTTATAAATTTAATTTTTAATTACGACAACTCCTTATTTATTTGAAGCTGAATACACAGATGACGACGAAGTTGATGCTTTTTTTGAACCTAGTAGTGTAAACATAAATTACGAAAATCGAAATGGAATTTGTAATTGGTGTAAATGTGGAAAATGTGTAGCTATGCCAACAGATGAAGAGTCTATATGTTGTCAAGAATATGATAATATAAAACATTTAATTGGTAATAATACATGCATTACACAAAATAATTTGTTTGAAAAATTGGTTATTGACAAAGATGTTTTAAATATATCACGTCATAAACCCAACTTCCTGTAGCTTTCGAAAAATGTGACCCAATTCATATGTTTTTTTTTTGAGCCAATAGGTTAATATGTACTGATGGTACAGCACTTTTCTTTAAACAAGGTTCTTTTGAATTTGGCAGAAAATTTTTTGTTAGAACAAGCGATTAGTCTAAATCACTTTCTAAAAAATGTTTATTGCAAATTCTTGCATTTTGTCCTGGTTGAAATGATTGCCTTTTACAAAATTCTGACCAAAATGCAAATCGTTTCGGCGATTTTTCTCTATTGGGAAAACGATGTCCCGTTGGTTCACTGCATCCAAAAACTGGTCGGCGATGTTCTTGTGGCTACTGTTGCAAATAACTCTGAGTTATTCTGCATTTACGACTTTAAATCGCAATCAACTTTTACTGATGATAATGAGGGTTCACTGCAGGCTGCAACAAACCTCGTTGCTTTTATGGACGGATCACTTATAGTATTGTAAAAGGCAGAGTCATAAACTTAGAATATCTTTAGCCGAACTTTACGCACAATTAGATAAAATAGGAACGGAACGCACAGTCGGGGCGTTGTTCTTATTTAATATTTTTACAAAAAACTAAACACCGTATTGAAATTCTGATTCTTTTATCGTCTTTGGCAAAACCATTCACACAGTCTCATATAAATTAAGCATTAAAAATACAATTCTTAGGTAGATGGATCGTTGTGCAAAGCGAGTAACTTTTGCACGTGAGAGATACGGAGCTTCGGTGAGTTCGGCCCAGTGACGTCACAAGCAATTCTAAATGTCTTACTATCTTCTAAAACAATTTTTTTTACATTGGAGTTTTACGAAATAGTTTTTAATAGTTCTGACTACAATAATTTAACATTAAATAATAATTTTTAAAAAAAGTTTTTTGTGTAATGTGCTCCTGTAATCCTGCAACGTGCAGCCTGCATTTACTTGAGCGGAGCCCGCAGAAACGGGACGGAGAGCCCGCTCCGGCTGGAAGAACGGAGAGGACAGTAGGACAGTCCGTCCAGGCCATCCATCCTCGCAACCTGCACGATCAATAGAATCTCTCTCGGCTCTCGGTGCTCGACTGTCGCTATCACGGTCCTCTTCATTACCCGCCCGTGAAAGCTCTAACGGCAACTTGACGTATACTACATGTCTTTATTACTCACTGCCGCTACTTACATCCGTAAACAAAAAGGAAAATCCCAATTTAAAAAAGGACATAACTTCGCTTGACCTCCAAACGGACACAGCGAGTCCTTAACGACCGAACGAGGAAGATTTACGATGAGGCTTTATTGATCATTAATGTTGTTAATCAGAGAGTGTAGACATGTTATTGAAACACGCATTCATCATTTTCAGATAAAATTGGCAACCACTAATTGGTACATTTAAAAATAAAGAAACTTAAAATTACCGCCAACAACTTTAAAAGCTCACCAAACCAATGTGTTGGTTAAAAACTATTAGGGAAGGTCTTTCCTCACTCTATTCTGACAGTTTTAAATTGTAATTACTATTGTGGCATCAGTAATCTGGTAATTTTGAATTTCATTTTAGCTCAAAACTTAAAATTACTAAAAATTGTTCCCAACTACTTTAAAAGTTCTGTAAATCATGTGTTGGTTGCAAATTAGTATGGAATGTCTTACCAAAATATATTCTGGTATTTTTTAAAAGTAATTACCATTATGGCATCAGTTCTCTGGCAATTTTGAATTTCATTTTAGCTCAAAACTTAAAATTGCTAAAAATTGTTCCTAACAACTTTAAAAGCTCGATAAATCATGTGGTGGTTACAAACTAGTCTGGAATATCTTACTAAAATATATTCTGATATTTTGTAAAGGTAATAACCAATGTGGCATTAATAATCTTGGAATTTTGAATTTTTCAGTTTATCTCAAAACTTAAAATGACTAGAAATTGTTCCCAACAACTTTAAAAGCTCTGTAAATCATGTGTTGGTTAAAAACTAATATAGAATGTCTCAGTAAAATATATTCTGATATTTTTTAGAGGTAATTACTAAGGTTGCATTAGTAATCTTGGAATTTCGAATTTTTCAGTTTAGCTCAAAACTTAAAATGACTAGAAATTGTTTCCAACAACTTAAAAAGCTCGGTAAATCTTATGTTGGTTACAAACTAGTATGGAATGTCTTACTAAAATACATTCTGATATTTTGTAAAGGTAATTACCATTGTGGCATGAGTAATCTGACAATTTTGAATTTTTCAGTTTAACTCCAAACTTAAAATTGCTAGAAATTGTTCCCAACAACTTTAAAAGCTCGGTAAATTTTATGTTGGTTACAAACTAGTATGGAATGTCTTACTAAATTACATTCTGATATTTTTTAAAGGTAATTACCATTGTGGCATGAGTAATCTGACAATTTTGAATTTTTCAGTTTAGCTCAAAACTTAAAATTGCTAGAAATTGTTCCCAACAACTTTAAAAGCTCGGTAAATCTTATGTTGGTTACAAACTAGTAAGGAATGTCTTACTAAAATATATTCTGATGTTTTTTAAAGGTAATTACTATTGTGGCATCAGTAATCTGGCAATTTGGAATTTTCCAGTTTAACTCCAAACTTAAAATTGCTCGAAATTGTTCCCAACAATTTTAAAAGCTCTGTAAATCATGTATTGATTAAAAACTAGTATGGAATGTTTTAGTAAAATATATTCTAATATTTTTTAAAGGTAATTACCATTGTGGCGTCAGTAATCTAGCAATTTTGAATTTTTCAGTTTAGCTCAAAACTTAAAATTGCTAGAAATTGTTCCCAACAACTTTAAATGCTCTGTAAATCATGTGTTGGTTACAAACTAGTATGGAATGTCTTACTAAAATATATTCTGATATTTTTTAAAGGTAATTACTATTGTGGCATAAGTAATCTGTCAATTTTCAATTTTCCAGTTTAACTCCAAACTTAAAATTGCTCGAAATTGTTCCCAACAATTTGAAAAGCTCTGTAAATCATGTGTTGGTTAGAAACTAGTATAGAATGTCTTACTAAAATATATTCTGATATTTTTTAAAGGTAATTACTAATGTGGCATTAGTAATCTTGGAATTTTGAATTTTTTAGTTTAGCTCAAAACTTAAAATGACTAGAAATTGTTCTGGGATTTTTTAAAAATGTAAAAAAACCATTTTGAACCTTTTCTTCAGTTGCTTGAGAAATGGGGAAAAAACTTTCTTGGCGAAAAGACTATTTAGATAATTAACAATATTGATAAGAAGTGAGTGGACAAAAAAATGAAGTTGAAGTTACAACCACAAAATTTTGCTGAATATAGTATCTGCAGCGAATCCGGATGCTGTTAAGAAAACGTGGCACTCGGTTAATTAAAAGGGCGTTGTGTTAACTACACCGTGAACAAATGTGTGTGGTGATGGGTCATTCTGGTGTATATGTGTGCGCTATGTCACAGAGCAGCTGCGACGAGCTGGTAACACGCTTTCCAATAATCCTCATCAAACCACTACATGCTCATCATACAGACTGTCACTGTAACGCATCGTGTAACACATGCAACTGAATCGGATTACAAAGCGCACAAAAAAAGACTTCCAAGCGAAAATAACGCGCAAATAATAAAATTACAGGCTTCGCGAAATGAACGCGTAATTTGCGCAACAAAAACAATTCCAGTTAAAATATAGAGAACATTATTAAAGTGAGTCGTAAATTTCTGGGGGTAATTTCATGGCAAAATTTTCACCACATTTTCTGCCGTGTCTGTTTTTTGGTCCTTTGATAAATTCGGTTAACTTCTGAATTTGGACAGTAAAGTTTAATGAA
Source organism: Dascillus cervinus (assembly GCA_949768715.1). Classification (NCBI taxonomy): domain Eukaryota; kingdom Metazoa; phylum Arthropoda; class Insecta; order Coleoptera; family Dascillidae; genus Dascillus; species Dascillus cervinus. The sequence continues at coordinate 29,799,075 of OX458319.1, read as the reverse complement.
TCGTTAAATTCCAAAGTTACATTTATTGAATGAATCAAAATTATTCATGAATTTTATAAAGCACCAGAAACGTAGGCTCTTTCAGACTGAATTCAATTATAACTTCAAATAGTTTTAATAACAATTTAAATTCGTCTTCAAATTTCAACAAACCGTCAAAAACAAGAGTACATATTTTAGTATTTTAAATAAAATTTAACTAAACATTTTCACAATCACAAACTTCAACTTACAATTAGACAAGGACCAAAACAGTCGATTGATTTCGCACATCCAACGATACAGACGAGTCCTTCCACGACTTCAAAGGTTGAATGGAAGCTGGGAGGAAGTGGGCTCATTCGCATAATTCAACGCTTCAAATAATGTATCTCTGCCGAACCGAGACTTACATTACCTTATATCACTGCCATTGAAAGATGTGGGGCAATAACCCATCTGCTGCCTTTTAATTTGCGCCACGTCAGCGGTTTGGTCCCTCTTTTTTTTGAACGCAAGCCCTCGCGAAACGACCGGAAGGAAAACCTTTATGGGAATTATTATAAGGTTTTCGGTCATAAGAAACGCGGCAATAAAATTAAATGGCGATGATTTTTCTCGGTATAAAATCTTTCCGCATTTGCAACGCCGATACAAAAATGGAAAATTTATAAAGTGTGGTTTTCCATTTAACGGAACTATCGATCGGCCTTTATTGAACGTTTTATGGATCTATATTTCTTTATTCTGTTTAATCTTGGAACATATTAAATTCTACATTTTTAATAAAGATCACTTCATGGCGAAATCGATTTTGGAATTGCAATTTTAAAAATATTACCTTTTTTAAATTTTTATAATTTGCATCAATTTTAGCCTCGTGCAAAGTGTTATTGCGTTACCTATAATACAGAATACTATATTAATAATTAAATAAATATAATATAAATATTTATACTGATAACTTGAATATTCTGTGTATATTATAAATATTTATACTGACAACTTAAATATTCTGTGTATGTTATAAATATTTATGTTGATAGCTTGAATATTCAGTTTACATTATAAATATTTATATTGATAACTTAAATATTCTGTGTATATTATAAATATTTATATTGATAACTTAAATATTCAATTTACATTATAAATCTTTATGTTGATAACTTAAATATTCAGTTTACATTATAAATATTTATATTGATAACTTAAATATACAACGTACCACTTAGTAAAGACAATTTTAACAATGAATTAAAAACCGTTAAACAAATAGCCGTTAATAATGGATATAACACTAAAGTTATATATAAATTAATAAATAGATTCAAATTCAATAGAGGCAAATATAATCAAGAAAATAACCAGGAAATAATAAACAGTGAACAAAATAAAAAATGGGTAAGATTCAATTATCAGGGACATAATACGAATAAATTAACAAAAATTTTCAAAAATTATAATTTAAAAATAGGTTTAACAACCAACAACAAATTGGATAATTTTTTTAAACCAAATATAGAAATTGAAGACAAATATAAGTTGAATGGAATTTACTCGATCAAATGTAACACATGCAATAAAAAATATGTCGGACAAACAGGCAGAAGCTTTTATACGCGGTATAAAGAGCATACTAATAAGAATAATACAACATCCAACTATACTAAACATTTATACAATGAAAAACACCAATACGGAACAATCGAAGAAACAATGAAAATCGAGAAAATTATGCAGAAAGGTGTTAGGATGAATATTGCAGAAAATTTACATATTTACAAGAATAAAAATAACATGCAACTTATAAATGAGCAACTAAGCATTAAAGATGACATATTACTAAAAATGATAAACAAAATTAAAGTATAAATAACGGCGTAAAATAAGAATAAAATAAAGATAACATAACAAAAACGTACAAATGGGTCGAAATGGGGAGGGGAAAAGTGAAACATCAGTCTAAATAGAAAAGAACATATACAGTCAATCGATGATTACTGAAGATGCTAATAAGCGAAAACTGTTAAATAGTAAAAAACAGTTTTAATTATCGATGTGTTAGTAATGTATAACAATGTACGACAAACTTGTAAAGGTTTTAAAGTGTATTTTAAATTTGTATGTGTATAATGTATCTGTGACAAAAAACTTTTTTAAAGTGTATTTTAAAAACATGGCGTAACTTAAAATTTATGTTTAAATTAAGTCTACCAATAAAATTTTTGTGGAAAATCAACTTATATTTATAATTAAATATTCAGTGTATATTATAAATATTTATATTGATAACTTGAATATTCTGTGTATATTATAAATAACAGATATTTGTAGCCACTCTGTATAAATAATAGAAATATATAACCGCAACAATACATTACAGATTCGCAATGTTGTGATGGTTTTATTGTGTTGAAATTTTAAACTAGTTCTGCGCTTTAACGATTCAAGTTATTGCAGATGCGTTTGTTATGCTATAAGTAGTACAGAACAAATAACCAGCGAAATGGCTGTAATGAAAAAAAAATCCGCAAACATTAAATTCTTTTATTTTCTTGTCTTAATAGTTTTTACTTCGTTGCTCTTATGATATACCTTTACCGAATGATTCCACCCACGCCGCCACTGACGCCATCGATTAGGCCACGCCTACTGCTGACGTATGTGTCTATCTGGAACCATTTGACGTTTACAACGTTTTTTTAAATTTTTATTACCAACAAATGTGCTGTCATAATACAAGAAATTTTTCAGCGGCAATTCTCGTGATACGATCGTGAATAGGGAGCAAGATAAACGGGAAAAAATAACGTTAAGGTCAAGCAGGTTGAAATATTTCCTCTAATATGACAGCGTCATTAGCATTTTCTTTGCGACCTCATTCGAAACCATGAACGATTTTTTACAGCCAAAATATCAAATTCAATCGGAAGGTTGTTATTGTTGAAGTCCATCAATGGCCGCCCCTTTTTGCGGACGTGTAAACCTTGGCAAGGACCCCTCGAAACTTACGGACATCGAGCTTAATAAAAAAAGACGGCATCAATTGACTCCAAGGACGCTTTTTCATCTCCCCGAGTCCTTTATTTATATATTGTTTACGCTGGCCATTTTTTTATTTAGCCGGACATGAATTATTAAATCGCAGCCAGATATCCCCGGCAAAACCCAATATCAGTGGATTTTACCGGCCATAAATTCCGGCCTGATATTCGAATGCATTAATCAGTGTCAATTTGCTCAATTGGTGAATAATTATATTTCGGCGCTGGCCGCGCGAGTTTGGCGGAAGTCGTCGAAATTCCGCCCCGCGGGCCGCAAGAGACACATGTTTTTTTGGTTGAAGAGCGTTTGACAACATTAAGTCCGTTGATTGATCGATTACGACGGGAATACAAAAGTAGTTGGCTCAAAAAAAGGTTCTGACAAGGGTTTTACTTCCAAAGCATCACTCTTTAGTGCCCTTTGTTGAAAACAAACTTCGCATTTGCAAAAGTGATGTGTTTGCCTGTCAAATAAAAACGGCGTTGCCCGAAAAAAGTTCTTTATTAGTTTGGACAATACTATCGCCGAATTACTACTGATAAGGATTCCGATTCATAAAGCTTTCGGATAAAAACCAGGCAGATAAATTAATCTTCCAGGACAAATGTGCGTTAATTGTGACGACCTCTGAACCCGGCGAATAAACATAAAAGGCGCAAACAAATTACCTCCACGTGAGCCCAATCAGTCGTATGGGACTAATCAAGTGCTGACGTCACACACGTGATTAGTGTATTCAAAAACAGGCATCGGTAATCGAGTTGCGCCCAACGGAAAATTTCGCTATTCAATGTAATCAAATTCATCCTCCATCTGGTTTTGATTTTGGAAGTATCTAAATGAGATATTTGCATTTAAGTTACAACATTTGAAGGAGAAACTAATTTACAATCGAACGAACGGATTAGGAATTTAATTTTTTGATTATAAAAGCTAAAAAATTGCAATGAAGCGATTTCTGTTAAATATCTCAAAACTTGAAAAATGATTTTTTTCTCCGACCATCTTAATTTTTCTTTATTTCTAAATACGTTTTTGAAAACCGGGTGTAAATATTCTAATTATTTTGCGGTTTTTTGCAATTATCTTATTTTCTTTGCGTGACATGTCATTTAAGGTGATCATATAATTTGTAGACCATAAAATTATCTACAACTTTTATTTCATGCATTTTTCCGCGTGATCGACCAATTTTCGTGACCTTCAATATCTTCTGACGCGGACACGAGATTACATGAGACTTTTCAGCTAGTTTTCAAAACGTCAAAACAAAAGTTTATGCAAAAATAAAGCTTCATCGCTTTCATTCCGAAATTGAATTCTTATTGCATTTTATTTGACTGTACTATAAGTATTTAAATTCGGCAACGCAACAATTCGGTAAATCTTTAACTGTTGAGTTTTAATCAAAATCCAAAAACAGGGCAATTTTTGAATTTACTTTTACATCATGTACAGATCTTCCCTTGTCAAAGTAATGACGTTATTGTCGATTTTTTTAAATAGCAACTAATATTTTTTCGTCATGATGTTGATAGGGCTTTAAATTGTCAAAATGAGACTATAAAAACTATAATTTGCAACTGAACCGCTTTCACCTTGTGCTCGAAGCGGGTATCTACTTAAAACTATTTTAAACAACTAAATCTTTGACATTTTCATAATGAATGACGACGCCACATGAATTCATTGTCATTCATTAAACCAAGCAAATTTATTGGTTTATTGAAAAGATGTGCGATAATCGAATATAATAGTAAATATGGTGAACAACCAGAATGTTTAGGAACCACTAAAAATTAAATCAAAACAATATAAACAAGTAAATGTTTCTATTAAAAAATGAAAAATATACATCTCGAATAGACATTTTTCTAAATCGTCTGCTACCTAGCAGTTCTGGTATCAAACATTTTCAATAAGAAATTTTTAATTTTGGTTTCATATGATTTTCCCAAAAATCTGTATCGCGTTGGATATATTCGATTTTAGATTTTCCATTTTTCGTCCAAACAAATAAAATGCATTCGATTTTGAATTTGATTCCACCAATCGTGCCGTTTGTTTATGTGATAATGGTCATTTACTTTAAAAACAATGTTCAAATCTTAATAAAACCTAATTTTATTTGTATTTATTTGTTTCAAAATGTTACCCGTCCGTACATACAAATGTCGATTTCACATAGTTAAGAGCATAAAAATGTATTTTTTTGAATGTAAGCGTAAGAAGCATTTATCTGGTCAACAATTCATACATTAATTTTGAAAAATTCGGGTTTTATATTAGAGATATACTCAAATCATCGTCAGAAAATGTGTTTTACTACTGTAAAGATTCACGAATTGCAATCATATTCTCAATAACCCTGTATATATATATATATATATATATATATATATATGGAATTCCCCATAAGAAACCGATAAAAACATCATTACCTTGACGTCACACACGTGATTAGTGCATTCAAAAACAGGCAACGGTAATCGAGTTGCGGCCAACGGAAAATTTCGCTATTCAATGTAATCAAATTATTGCCAACGCTGACTTCATCCTCCATCTGGTTTTGATTTTGGAAGTATCTAAATGAGATATTTGCATTTAAGTTACAACATTTGAAGGAGAAACGGATTAGAAATTTAATTTTTTGATTAAAAAGTTACAAAAAATTGTAATGAAGCATTGTCAATGCGATTTATGTTAAATATCTCAAAAGTTGAAAAATGATTTTTTCTCCGACCATTTTAATTTTACTTTATTTCTAAAAACGTTTTTGAAAACCGGGTGTAAATATTCTAATTATTTTCCGGTTTTTTGCAATTATCTTATTTTCTTTGCGTGATATGTCATTTCCCACGTAACACATGTACATCCAATGGACGTACATTGGACGTACACAAACGGATCACTGTACGTCCAATGGATGTACATTTTGAGACTAAATTGGACGTACATCTGGACGTCTGTTTGTGGACGTTTTTGGGACTACATTTGGCATCTTTTCGAACGTTCAATGTACGTCCATATCGTGCCGGTTCGTGGACGTCCATCGACAAACGCTTATTGGACGTCTTTGGGATTGTAAACGGATTCGTTTTGGACGTTCACTGGACGTCTTATGTATGTCCATTTCGACCCGAATTATGGACATTAATGGACGTACTTATAAACGTGGGATTAAAATATAAATAAATAAAAAATAGAAAAAAGCATATATTCAAAAATAAATCCCCTTAAAAAAATTCTAAATTCAAAAATTGTTACAATAACGATCTTTAACAAATAGAACTAACCATTAACAAATTAAATAACATGAAACTTATTCTTCAAAAATATGCATAAAGAAATATGTAAATTTAAAAATAATTTGCAGTGAACAACTTTACCTATTTAACTTTAACTATTAACAAATAACCTTAAAAAATATGCACATTCAAAAATAATTACCATACAGAATTTAACTAATTATTAACAAATTAAACAACTAGAAACTTTGAAAAAAGTTATTTCAAAACAACACCGGTTCTTCACCACAATTTTTCTATTGCAGTTTTAATGCCCCTTTCGGAGGAACTAAATTTACACTATCTGAAAAAAGAAAATATTAGACACCCCTCTCTTAAAATCATTTAAACTTACCAATATAATCAAAACTGCAATTCCAAACCGCCTTTTATTCAAATTGCATAATACAAATTCATGTAGGTATTATCAAACGGAATTGGGATTTGTTTCGTAAATTCATAATAAACTATTTCTCCCAAGAGTGAGTTGCCTAAAACATGTAACAAATATTTAAAAAAAACTTAAATACATTGTCATTTTTACTTACGCCAGTCTCCAAAAACTGTTCAAAGTGCACTAACTCACTACAACTGAAAGATGGTTCATTGCCCCGAGAGCCGATAGAACAAAAAAATTCCGAACCCTCCCATTCAAGGTTACGGCACGCATATTCGCCTCCCCAGGGTGAGAATAATAAATAGCTGAATGTATTCCTTTAAATTTTTAAGTTTAAATATCTTATAATCTATTGATACAATTACAATTTAAGTTGTTCAAAAATCTAATTAATTCACTCCATTTCTTTTAAAAGCGAGACAGATCCTTTATGCAAAACTTCAATTACTTCTTGAAAATACCCCCCCCCCCCCAAATTGAAATCAAAATACCGGGCCACTTTGAGTTAAAAGAATTTGTTATTGTGCATTGTAATTATAAATATCTATTCATGAAAATTGCTCACATAAAATTGTCACGAAAACTACGTTTTACTAGTAATTTGAGTAATATTGTTTAGTTGTGGATGAAATTGGTGAAAGTTTTCGTTACCATTGTTAAGGCAATTCCAAATCTTTACAAATTCGGTGAGACCAATCTGCCTTTGTGTGCAGAAATAAAATCAACCGACTAGTTTTTATCTTTAAAAAAATCCAGATGTCGTACATGCTTCCCTCGGCAAGACTGCAACAGACCTTATTCTTTAATATCAGCAAAAATGTATCCCCAAATAACTCTGGCGCCGACTATTATATGCCTTCAATTTGACATTGGCACATTTACAACACCTGATACATTAATAAATGACAAACTTTACCTAGTCTCGCAATTACAACCCATGACCTTCAAACTTTTCAGTAATAAATTTATTAAAATCTCAAATCTCACATTATTCATACAAAAATTTTTAAATTTAAATATCTTTAAATATTTATAATCTATTAATACAATTACCGAATTCAGATTTTATCAAATTTGATCAAAACTTTATTTACAGGTAACTGAAACGAAACAAAGTTTTATCTCGCATTGCTAAAAAATCGTTCAATAGTTTAATTAATAATTCACTAGAAACTCCTTATCTCGTAGATTTAATCAGGATATCAAAACAACGTATTCTTCATAAACTCAAAGTCATAAAGTAATAAAGTAGTGAGTTTAATAATGCTTTTAGTTAAAGTTTCAAATTTTTTTTCAAATTCGTTTACGGACCGATCGAATTAAGTACATGGATGTACAATGAACGTCCATACTGATCCGTTTATGTACTGTCCGTTTATGGCCATGAATGTACGTCCAAGGGACATCCATGATGGACGTCCAGATTAAGTCCATAAATGTACATCCAGTGGACGTCCCATTTATATCCATTGCTGTAATGTACATTTATGGATTAGCTTGGACGTCCATTGGACGTCCATTATAGATCCGCTTGTGGATCGTCCATAAATGGATAAGAAATGGACCAACATGTACGTCCATTGGACGTCCTGTGTTACTTGGGTTAAGGTGATTATATAATTTGTAGACCATAAAATTATCTACAACTTTTATTTCATGCATTTTTCCGCGTGATCGACCAATTTTCGTGACCTTTGACCTTCAATATCTTCTGACGCAGACACGAGATTACATGAGACTTTTCAGCCAGTGTTCAGAACGTCAAAACAAAGGTTTATGCAAAAATAAAGCTTCATCGCTTTCATTCCGAAGTTGAATCCTTATTGCACCTTATTTGACTGTACTATAAGTATTTACATGCGGCAACGCAACAATTCGGTAAATCTGTAACTGTTGAGTTTTAATCAAAATCCAAAAACAGGGCAATTTTTGAATTTAATTTTACATCATGTACAGATTTTCCCTTGTCAAAGTAATGACGTCATTGTCGATTTTTTTAAATAGCAGCTAATATTTTTTCGTCATGATGTTGATAGGGCTTTTGATTGTCAAAATGAGACTATAAAAACTATAATTTGCAACTGAACCGCTTTTACCGTGTGCTCGAAGTGGTTACCTACTTAAAACTATATTAAACAATTAAATCTTTGACTTTTTCATTATGAATGACGACGCCACATGAATTCATTGCCATGTATTAAACCAAGCAAATTTATTGGTTTATTGAAAAGATGTGCGATAATCGAATATAATAGTAAATATGGTGAACAACCAGAATGTTTAGGAACCACTAAAAATTAAATCAAAACAATATAAACAAGTAAATATTTCTATTAAAAAAATGACAAATATACATCTCCAATAGGCATTTTTCTAAATCGTCTGCTATCTAGCAGTTCTGGTATCAAACATTTTCAATAAGAAATTTTTAATTTTGGCTTCATATGATTTTCCCAAAAATCTGTATCGCGTTGGATATATTCGATTTTAGATTTTCCATTTTCGGTCCAAACAAATAAAATGCATTCGATTTTGAATTTGATACCACCAATCGTGTCGTTTGTTTATGTGATAATGGCCATTTACTTTAAAAACAATGTTAAAATCTTAATAAAACCTAATTTTATTTGTATTTATTTGTTTTAAAACGTTACCCGTCCGTACATACAAATGGCCATTTCACATAGTTAAGAGCATAAAAATGTATTTTTTTGAATGTAAGCGTAAGAAGCATTTAACTGGTCAACACTTCATACATTAATTTTGAAAAATTCGGGTTTTATATTAGAGATATACCCAAAACATTGTCAGAAAATGTGTTCGCTTTCAATGTAATCAAATTATTGCCAACGCTGACTTCATCCTCCATCTGGTTTTGATTTTGCAAATACTTGTCAGACTTTGTTGTTCTCCGAGACAATTTAATTACAAGACAATTGGACCTTCTGAAACTGTATCATTTGATTATATGCATTATGAGGGTATAAAGGCGAAATGGCAAAGTTGAGAGGAAATCAGCAATTTCGGTTAGTTAGGCCAGAAAAGTCTCCATGATCGAAGAATCGATAGGACGAAAATTCTAATTTAAAAAAGGAATTAAAGACGTTTTTGCTCGCGGGAGCGGCAAGCCGTAAATTGTTTTAGTATAGTGAAAAGGAAGGAAACGTCGGCCCCGAGAACTTTATTTAAACATTTTATTTTTGGGGTCGTAAAAGAGTAAAACGAAAATTCTAGTTCGCGTGACGTCGCCCGGTCTTATGACCTAATACGGAAGGTTCTTTTTATTTCAGACGACAAAAATTTCGTTCAAATGCTTCGTTTATTTCGTCTACAAATGTCCTTATTACTTTTCTATTAAAAAAAATCAAAAGTATTTTTGAAAGCGCTAATTGTATTTCAGAAAGTATCGATTTTGATGTAGATTGATCACTTGTATTTCAGAAAGAGTCAATTGTAATTCGAAATAGTCAATTGCATTTTAGAAAACGTCAATTTGTATTGCAGAGGGTGTCAATAATTCTAAGTCAGATTAGTAAATTGAATATCAATTCATTGTAATTCAAATTTGTCAATTGTCTTTCAGAAGACGTCAATTATATTTCAGATTAGTGAATTGCTATTCAGAAAGTGTCAATAATTGTAATTTATTTAGTAAATTGAATATAAGTGCATTGCTATTCAGATTTATCAATTGTATTTCAGAAAACGTCAAATATAATTTAGAAGGCATCAATTGTTCTTCAGAAGACGTAATTGTAATTCAGATTAGTCAATTGTATTTCAGAAACGTCAAATTATATTTCAGAAAGTGTCAATAATTGTAGCTCAGATTAATAAATTTAATATCAGTCCATTGTAATTCCAATTTGTCAATTGAATTTCAGAAAACGTCAAATGTAATTCAGAAGCATCAATCGTTTTTCAGAAGACATAATTGGAATTCAAATTAGTCAATTGTATTTCAGAAACGTCAAATTATATTTCAGAAAGTGTCAATAATTGTAGCTCAGATTAATACATTTAATATCAGTCCATTGTAATTCCAATTTGTCAATTGAATTTCAGAAAACGTCAAATGTAATTTAGAAGCATCAATTGTTTTTCAGAAGACATAATTGGAATTCAAATTAGTCAATTGTATTTCAGAAACGTCAAATTATATTTCAGAAAGTGTCAATAATTGTAGCTCAGATTAATAAATTTAATATCAGTCCATTGTAATTCCAATTTGTCAATTGAATTTCAGAAAACGTCAAATGTAATTTAGAAGCATCAATTGTTTTTCAGAAGACATAATTGGAATTCAAATTAGTCAATTGTATTTCAGAAACGTCAAATTATATTTCAGAAAGTGTCAATAATTGTAGCTCAGATTAATAAATTTAATATCAGTCCATTGTAATTCCAATTTGTCAATTGAATTTCAGAAAACGTCAAATGTAATTCAGAAGCATCAATCGTTTTTCAGAAGACATAATTGGAATTCAAATTAGTCAATTGTATTTCAGAAACGTCAAATTATATTTCAGAAAGTGTCAATAATTGTAGCTCAGATTAATAAATTTAATATCAGTCCATTGTAATTCCAATTTGTCAATTGAATTTCAGAAAACGTCAAATGTAATTTAGAAGCATCAATTGTTTTTCAGAAGACATAATTGGAATTCAAATTAGTCAATTGTATTTCAGAAACGTCAAATTATATTTCAGAAAGTGTCAATAATTGTAGCTCAGATTAATAAATTTAATATCAGTCCATTGTAATTCCAATTTGTCAATTGAATTTCAGAAAACGTCAAATGTAATTCAGAAGCATCAATTGTTTTTCAGAAGACATAATTGGAATTCAAATTAGTCAATTGTATTTCAGAAATGTCAAATTATATTTCAGAAAGTGTCAATAATTGTAGCTCAGATTAATAAATTTAATATCAGTCCATTGTAATTCCAATTTGTCAATTGAATTTCAGAAAACGTCAAATGTAATTCAGAAGCATCAATCGTTTTTCAGAAGACATAATTGGAATTCAAATTAGTCAATTGTATTTCAGAAACGTCAAATTATATTTCAGAAAGTGTCAATAATTGTAGCTCAGATTAATAAATTTAATATCAGTCCATTGTAATTCCAATTTGTCAATTGAATTTCAGAAAACGTCAAATGTAATTCAGAAGCATCAATCGTTTTTCAGAAGACATAATTGGAATTCAAATTAGTCAATTGTATTTCAGAAACGTCAAATTATATTTCAGAAAGTGTCAATAATTGTAGCTCAGATTAATACATTTAATATCAGTCCATTGTAATTCCAATTTGTCAATTGAATTTCAGAAAACGTCAAATGTAATTTAGAAGCATCAATTGTTTTTCAGAAGACATAATTGGAATTCAAATTAGTCAATTGTATTTCAGAAACGTCAAATTATATTTCAGAAAGTGTCAATAATTGTAGCTCAGATTAATAAATTTAATATCAGTCCATTGTAATTCCAATTTGTCAATTGAATTTCAGAAAACGTCAAATGTAATTTAGAAGCATCAATTGTTTTTCAGAAGACATAATTGGAATTCAAATTAGTCAATTGTATTTCAGAAACGTCAAATTATATTTCAGAAAGTGTCAATAATTGTAGCTCAGATTAATAAATTTAATATCAGTCCATTGTAATTCCAATTTGTCAATTGAATTTCAGAAAACGTCAAATGTAATTCAGAAGCATCAATCGTTTTTCAGAAGACATAATTGGAATTCAAATTAGTCAATTGTATTTCAGAAACGTCAAATTATATTTCAGAAAGTGTCAATAATTGTAGCTCAGATTAATACATTTAATATCAGTCCATTGTAATTCCAATTTGTCAATTGAATTTCAGAAAACGTCAAATGTAATTTAGAAGCATCAATTGTTTTTCAGAAGACATAATTGGAATTCAAATTAGTCAATTGTATTTCAGAAACGTCAAATTATATTTCAGAAAGTGTCAATAATTGTAGCTCAGATTAATAAATTTAATATCAGTCCATTGTAATTCCAATTTGTCAATTGAATTTCAGAAAACGTCAAATGTAATTCAGAAGCATCAATCGTTTTTCAGAAGACATAATTGGAATTCAAATTAGTCAATTGTATTTCAGAAACGTCAAATTATATTTCAGAAAGTGTCAATAATTGTAGCTCAGATTAATAAATTTAATATCAGTCCATTGTAATTCCAATTTGTCAATTGAATTTCAGAAAACGTCAAATGTAATTCAGAAGCATCAATCGTTTTTCAGAAGACATAATTGGAATTCAAATTAGTCAATTGTATTTCAGAAACGTCAAATTATATTTCAGAAAGTGTCAATAATTGTAGCTCAGATTAATAAATTTAATATCAGTCCATTGTAATTCCAATTTGTCAATTGAATTTCAGAAAACGTCAAATGTAATTTAGAAGCATCAATTGTTTTTCAGAAGACATAATTGGAATTCAAATTAGTCAATTGTATTTCAGAAACGTCAAATTATATTTCAGAAAGTGTCAATAATTGTAGCTCAGATTAATAAATTTAATATCAGTCCATTGTAATTCCAATTTGTCAATTGAATTTCAGAAAACGTCAAATGTAATTCAGAAGCATCAATTGTTTTTCAGAAGACATAATTGGAATTCAAATTAGTCAATTGTATTTCAGAAATGTCAAATTATATTTCAGAAAGTGTCAATAATTGTAGCTCAGATTAATAAATTTAATATCAGTCCATTGTAATTCCAATTTGTCAATTGAATTTCAGAAAACGTCAAATGTAATTCAGAAGCATCAATCGTTTTTCAGAAGACATAATTGGAATTCAAATTAGTCAATTGTATTTCAGAAACGTCAAATTATATTTCAGAAAGTGTCAATAATTGTAGCTCAGATTAATAAATTTAATATCAGTCCATTGTAATTCCAATTTGTCAATTGAATTTCAGAAAACGTCAAATGTAATTTAGAAGCATCAATTGTTTTTCAGAAGACATAATTGGAATTCAAATTAGTCAATTGTATTTCAGAAACGTCAAATTATATTTCAGAAAGTGTCAATAATTGTAGCTCAGATTAATAAATTTAATATCAGTCCATTGTAATTCCAATTTGTCAATTGAATTTCAGAAAACGTCAAATGTAATTCAGAAGCATCAATTGTTTTTCAGAAGACATAATTGGAATTCAAATTAGTCAATTGTATTTCAGAAATGTCAAATTATATTTCAGAAAGTGTCAATAATTGTAGCTCAGATTAATAAATTGAATATGAGTCCATTGTATGTAATTCCAATTTCTCAATTGAATTTCAGAAAACGTCAAATGTAATTCAGAAAGCATCAATTGTTTTTCAGAAGACGTAATTGTAATTCAAATTAGTCAATTGCATTTCAGAAATGCCAAATTATATTTCAGAAAGTGTCAATAATTGTAATCTAGTTAGTAAATTCCATATCAGTACATTGTAATTCAGATGTATCAATTGTATTTCAGAAAACGTCAAGTATAATTCAGAAAGCATCAATTCCTTGTCAGAAGATGTTAAATGTAATTATGATTAGTCAATTTGTATTTTAGAGGACGTCAACAGTCTGAAATGCAAGTGGAAAAAGTGTAGTTAATCTTAAAATTGTAATTTTCAAACGTCAGAGTTTGGGCAATTAAAGTATCACTTTCTTAATTGAAATTTTCATTTCTCAGTAAGTAATTCCACCACATCACCCTGTAGTTATGCGTTACATGTGAATTTCATGTTAACAGAAAATATTGAGATAGAAATGTAAAAATCAACTGATTCGCATTTAGAATGTTTATTAAACTCGTTGACTAACTCATTACTACCACTTGAACCAAATTCACATTCCGGACTGTGGGGTAATAATCAAAAATATCGTTTTCAACAAAACGTTTAAGTCAATAAGATCCATTAAAATTTATAATAATTTTCCGATTTAATATTAACTCGTTATTACCACTTGAACCAAATTCACATTCCGGACTGCGATTTAATAATCAAAAATATCGTTTTCAAAATAAAAGCAAATTTTAATTAAATTTAAGAGGCTGAACTCCCTCAAAAGCGAATTTTTAAACCACTCTAGTTCCTACAAAAGTTGTTATTAATTGTCACAAAATATATAATATTGTAGACAGGTTTCATTTTCAAACAGTATATTTGAAATAATTTATAGTAAAAAGGCGTAGTAAAAATTTAAAACTAATTTTGATATTAACCTAAATGATTAAAAATAAAGACACATTTTAATAAAAGGTTGTTTTAATCTTTTACTCATTGTGCATTAATTTAGTAATAAATATAAATAAAATTTGCCACCTGTTCCGAGCTCTGCACAGAATTTTCTCGAATAATTAATAATGTTTATGGCGGTTTACAGTACAGGTTACTTTGCCAGTTGCATCCCACTCTCTTTTTGGTCACCAAACTGAGAATATCTAACTTTTTGAAACAGTTTTTTTCAAAGCTGTTTTATTACATCCATTTTTGGAACCGTTAACTGCTCTTTATAAAAATTTACATTTTTCATGCCTACTTATCAATTGAAAATTAAAAAACTAATTTTATTAATAACAAAACTTCTTTACCAAGTAAATAAAATTGTTAAATTTGACGAATTCTTCTTGCACATTATCATTTTACTCTAAATTATTGAAGACACAAAAATGTTTTCATCTGTTAAACAAGTATATTGGAATGCAACCCTCGAAAGTCGTTTTCATTGTTACGCATAGACCTGTTATTCCACTGCACTTTATCGTAATTATGGTGATATCTGGATTATAAGAAAGTCTGAGGTGTTGCCAGTATTTAGGCGTACGCTAAAGCAATAAAATTGCATTTGTCAACAATCTTTAGGGTGGAGCAACCTTAGGTTACATGAGAATTGAAATTTGATTTTGCAACGCAAAATAGTTTCCTCAACTTTCTGGCGCATAACTAACTTCCCTTATTTTAAGAGAAAATTTATGCAGCTTCCTCGTTGCTTTTATTTCACTTGATTGGAACGTTACAAGTGTTATTTTATTTGCCAATTAGAAACGTGAGTGTTTCGCAAAATAAAAGTAATGCCCTTTTCGTCGCATCAGCTCGTTTTCTATTTATGCTCATTAATTTTTGATGGCAGCGTTGTTCCAATTTGCCGTTTACTTTTCTTTGTGCCAACAAATTGAATCTCTTTCTGTCGCTTAATTGCGATTCGATAAATAAGGTGCGAAAATTGAATGTTCGGCAGAAGGGCCGCAGATATTCGGGAGTTTTAAAAGAGTAGTAGGTATGTTGGACCCCAGGGATATGTACAATCGATTCCTTCTACAACCAAGGATCACCTCCCGGAGCGAGGATTTCAAGACACGATGTTCCATTTAGAATCATCTTATCCCACGTTTCTATCTTTTATCTGCTAAACACTTCCAGGCACGGTTTAAAGAGAGCGCGCTCTGAATCCAATAAGGCCATCTACCTTCATTACGCCATCGGATTGCAGTCTGCAGCGAATTAGAGAAAAATTCAGTCTTTTCATTACGCCTTAACGTGTCGGCGTAATTGCTCGCTGAAACCCGATTAGCGAATGCCAATTCTTAAATTCGTTTACCTAAAAAGTTTGTGTAATTTTTTGGAATAATTTATAGTAATTAATGACATTCGGATTTCTTCTTTGTGAGAAGTTGCAAACAGACATAGGCCGAGTTGAAGGGTAACCATAGAAATGTAGCCGACGTTCTTGGGTATTGAAACTTGTATAAAGGGCCATTTAATCACCAGAAGTTACTTGTTGAACGTGATGTTCTTGTGACCTCTGCTGAAGATGTTCAATTTATACCCAATTTCAATAGTTTGTTGAATAACCAAATGGACTGAACTTACAGTCGGTTTAAGGAATAAAAATAGGAGGCAGAATAAATAAGCTCATTCAACTTGGCTTTTGGCAGTAAATTATCACTTTAGTTTAATATTTGCCAGTTGGAGTTAAGAGGAGTTCCTACGGAATGTTCTTATGGGATTTTCAATGTAAAGTGTTGCGGCTGTAACAAAGTATCTAAATGAGATATTTGCATTTAAGTTACATCAGTTGAAAGAGAAACTAATTTACAATCGAACGGATGGATTAGAAATTTAATTTTTCGATTATAAAAGTTTAAAAAAAATGTAATAAAGCATTGTCAATGTGATTTCTGATAAATATCTCAAAACTTGAAAAATGATTTTTTTTCTCCGACCATTTTAATTTTATTTTATTTCTAAAAACGTTTTTGAAAACCGGGTGTAAATATTCTAATTATTTTGCGGTTTTTCGCAATTGTCTTATTTTATTTGCGTGACATGTCATTTAAGGTGATTATATAATTTGTAGACCATAAAATTATCTACAACTTTTATTTCATGCATTTTTTCGCGTGATCGGCCAATTTTCGTGACCTTCAATATCTTCTGACGCGGACACGAGATTACATGAGACTTTTCAGCCAGTGTTCAGAACGTCAAAACAAAGGTTCATGCAAAAATAAAGCTTCATCGCTTTCATTCCGAAGTTGAATCCTTATTGCACCTTATTTGACTGTACTATAAGTATTTACATGCGGCAACGCAACAATTCGGTAAATCTGTAACTGTTGATTTTTAATCAAAATCCAAAAACAGGGCAATTTTTGAATTTAATTTTGCATCATGTACAGATTTTCCCTTGTCAAAGTAATGACGTCATTGTAGATTTTTTTAAATAGGAACTAATATTTTTTCGTCATGATGTTGATGGGGCTTTTAATTGTCAAAATGAGACTATAAAAACTATAATTTGCAACTGAACCGCTTTCACCTTGTGCTCGAAGCGGGTACCTACTTAAAACTATTTTAAACAACTAAATCTTTGACATTTTCATTATGAATGACGACGCCACATGAATTCATTGTCATTCATTAAACCAAGCAAATTTATTGGTTTATTGAAAAGATGTGCGATAATCGAATATAATAGTAAATATGGTGAACAACCAGAATGTTTAGGAACCACTACAAATTAAATCAAAACAACATAAACAAGTAAATGTTTCTATTAAAAAATGACAAATATACATCTCGAATAGACATTTTTCTAAATCGTCTACTATCTAGCAGTTTTGGTATTAAACATTTTCAATAAGAAATTTTTAATTTTGGCTTCATATGATTTTCCCAAAAATCTGTATCGCGTTGGATATATTCGATTTTAGATTTTCCATTTTCGGTCCAAACAAATAAAATGCATTCAATTTTGAATTTGATACCACCAATCGTGTCGTTTGTTTATGTGATAATGGTCATTTACTTTAAAAACAATGTTCAAATCTTAATAAAACCTAATTTTATTTGTATTTATTTGTTTCAAAATGTTACCCGTCCGTACATACAAATGGCCATTTCACATAGTTAAGAGCATAAAAATGTTTTTTTTTTAATGTAAGCGTAAAAAGTATTTATCTGGTCAATGCTTCATACATTAATTTTGAAAAATTCGCGTTTTATATTAGTGATATACTCAAAACATTGTCAGAAAATGTGTTTCAATACTGTAAAGATTCAAGATTGTAATCATATTCTCAATAACCCTGCGGGTATGCGAGAAATCGTAGTCTGCACTTATATGGAATTCCCCATAAGAAACCGATAAAAACGTCATTACCTTGATAAGAAACACCCTGTATAATAAAATGTTTTGTTGGAAAAAAGGGAAATTGAATTTAAAAATTAACTCGCCCTTGAACTTTTTTAAAACTCAATTGATTGAGATTTATAGAATGGTTGCTTTAGTTTTTGCACGTAGGTACTTTTCAATAATTGCTTTCCCAACTTTTTTCTCAGTTTATATGATCGCTTTACTGAAATTGCAAGATGTTTGCGAGAGACTTATTTCGTCAAAAGAGCTTTGAGCAGGTAGATATTTTCAAGGTCCGGTCGCAAGTAAATATTGCCATTATTGGTGATCATTGCACCCTCACTTTGACAGTTTTACAGTTCTACTAAAAATTTCAAGGACACTTATTTGCTGGTTTTAGGCTGTAAGTTTGGTATTATCGTTAAATTGTTCTTGAAATTCGACGCCCCTTTACACAAATTGCGCAAGGACGTGCCGGAAAATAAAACAGAATGCATTATGGAACGTTTTGTCTGAAGAGCTGTATTTAGTAGGCAAGGAGTATGTTGTAAATGGTTTACAATCGAATGGGGAAGGGTGCGTCATGTCTTCTTGGATAAATGTAAAAGGGGTTCTCGCGGCGACACAAGCGATGTACAACTTGAAGAATTAAATGTGCTCAACATAAAACGTGAGAAGGCAACGCAATAAATCAATAGTGATAAGAAATGAGAGTCAAGTGCGCAAATTTTTTGAAAAACTAGGTGATAACCATTAGCAGGTGAAAGGATGACACCGATTTGATGACAGTATGTACTTAGAGGGTGCAAACGCGGCCATTGAAAAAAGTACAATGAAACTTGGGAATTGTAAAGAAGAGGGATTAAGTGGCACCTCAAATAACAAGATTATTTTTTCTAAATTTAAAATTCCTTCGCCGGAATTTCGGGATGACTTACAAACTAGCGGATAATATTTAAGTCGAATAATAAATATTCATTGGCTTCGGAACTTCTTACCAACAGGGGAACATATTTTAAACTTCCCCAAACAAGATATAAGTGGTTAAAGTAAAGTTCCGCACGGTTTTATAAGTTTGATTAAAAAGTAAACATTCTGATAATTACGAATTTGAATTTCGGGATGATATTAATAGTCTCATGAGTCGTTGCGCGCGGGATGATTATGTCTGCCATCATTCTTCCCCAACAATAGTTCAAGGCATAATGGCAATCTGAATTTTCCATTACTTATCAGCGAGATTTCTTTTTATTATGAAAAGCAGCCCGTTTCGCAACGCGATTTGAATAAAAATAAATGTACCTCTTACAGATCTCATAAAATATTAATGAATTTCTCTTGTTTCAGGTAAGGCTGCATAACATTAAGGCGTTAAGATAAAAAATTCATCCATGGAAATATTTCGGCAGTAAGTCGTAATTTAAATATTAAATTTTGTGTCCCCAATCCGATTTTTCTGATCCATTTCTTGCGCTTGGAGATTAATTGCGAGGGCTTAATTGATAAGTAACAAGAACCCATTTGCCGGTTTTGCACTTGCCAATTATGCAGAAGTTCTGTATATTGAATTTCGGAAACGGCGAGGCTTTTTGCGGTTACTTTGAGACGTAATTCGATTTGAAGCCAGATTAATTGGAAGCAATGCCCGATCTGTGTTTCGCCCTTATCTGCATGCGCTTATTTTATTCGATTTATTTGGCATTGTCATATCAGTTTCTAGAGGATGGGGAACCTCAGAACCGGCTTAATAGGGGATAATTATATTTGTTGAAGATGATGGACTTAACCCTTTGATCCCTTTTGGGACGGATAAGTCTCGAGTTTGTATTTGTCTGTAGGGACACCGCTGTCGTGAAATTTAGGTACTCATTTAAATTAATAATTTATACTTCCTCAGACAACCCAGATTGAATGACTTTTATTCAATGGCGGGCTTTAGCCGGTAAAAGAGTTAGGAACTTTGTAATGTTTTAACTTTTTAATACAAATAATTGACAAACTAGATTGGAACTTTCAGGAACAATTAAGCAAAAGCCAATTTCGTTTCAAGGTCTTCCTAAATGCTTAGGTCGCTTTCAACAAAGTGTAATATTAAATTATCCAGATGGAGTTTGTGCAAAGTATGCCGTAACTTGTCTCGCGAATTAAAATGATTAAAACCTGCTAATTGTATTACACAATTTCTTGTTTCATGTTAAAGTGGATTGATTTCTTTTTTCAATTTGCAATGAGTACTGCAGCACAATGCTTTGTATCGTTCAAGTGTCTGCAAGATAAAATCGGGGGGATTTAAATTAGGGGGGTTTGTGAAATCGCGATAAAAACTTCCTTTCACCTAGTCACTGATCTTAAAATGATCTTAAAATGTGGTTACCTAATCTTGAAGTGTTATTATTTACTAATTTCTAACCAACACAAGATTTGCAGAGGTTTTAAAGTTGTTGAGGGCAATTTGGACCAATTTTAAGTTTTGAGTTAACTGAAAAACCCAAAATAATCAAATTACACAAGCCACAACGGTAACTGATCTTAAAATGCGGCTACCTAATCTTGAAGTGTTATCATTTACTAGTTTCTAACCAATACAAAATTTACAGAACTTTTAAAGTTGTTGAGGGCAATTTGGAGCAATTTTAAGTTTTGAGCTAACTGAAAAATCCAAAATAGTCAAATAAACACTAGCCACAACGGTAACTGACCTTAAAATGTGGTTACCTAATCTTGAAATGTTATTATTTACTAGTTTCTAACTAACACAAGATTTACAGAGGTTTTAAAGTTGCTGAGGGCAATTTAGACCAATTTTAAGTTTTGAGCTAACTAAAAAAGCCAAAATAGTCCAATCACATAAGCCACAACGGTAACTGATCTTAAAATGTAGTTTCTTAATCTTGAAGTGTTATCATTTACTAGTTACAAGTTTTACAGAACTTTTAAAGTTGTTGAGGGCAATTTGGGCAAATTTTAAGTTTCGACCTAACTAAAAAAGCCAAAATAGTCAAATCACACAAGCCACAACGGTAACTAATCTTAAAATGTGGCTACCTAATCTTGAAATATTATCATTTACTAGTTGCAAGTTTTACAGAACTTTTAAAGTTGTTGAGGGCAATTTGCACCAATTTTAAGTTTTGAGCTAACTAAAAAAGCCAAAATAGTCAAATCACACAAGCTACAACGGTAACTGATCTTAAAATGCGGCTACCTAATCTTAAAGTGTTATCATTTACTAGTTTCTAACCAATACAAGATTTACAGAACTTTTAAAGTTGTTGAGAGCAATTTGGACCAATTTTAAATTTTGGGCTAACTAAAAAAGCCAAAATAGTCAAATCACATAAGCCACAACGGTAACTGATCTTAAAATGTAGTTTCTTAATCTTGAAGTGTTATCATTTACTAGTTACAAGTTTTACAGAACTTTTAAAGTTGTTGAGGGCAATTTGGGCAAATTTTAAGTTTTGAGCTAACTGAGAAAGCCAAAATAGTCAAATCACACAAGCCACAACGGTAACTAATCTTAAAATGTGGCTACCTAATCTTGAAATATTATCATTTACTAGTTACAAGTTTTACAGAACTTTTAAAGTTGTTGAGGGCAATTTGCACCAATTTTAAGTTTTGAGCTAACTAAAAAAGCCAAAATAGTCCAATCACACAAGCTACAACGGTAACTGATCTTAAAATGTGGTTACCTAATCTTAAAGTGTTATCATTTACTAGTTTCTAACCAAAACAAGATTTACAGAACTTTTAAAGTTGCTGAGGGCAATTTGGACAAATTTTAAGTTTTGAGCTAACTGAAAAACCCAAAATAATCAAATTACACAAGCCACAACGGTAACTGATCTTAAAATGCGGCTACCTAATCTTGAAGTGTTATCATTTACTAGTTTCTAACCAATACAAAATTTACAGAACTTTTAAAGTTGTTGAGGGCAATTTGGAGCAATTTTAAGTTTTGAGCTAACTGAAAAATCCAACATAGTCAAATCACACTAGCCACAACGGTAACTGACCTTAAAATGTGGTTACCTAATCTTGAAATGTTATTATTTACTAGTTTCTAACTAACACAAGATTTACAGAGGTTTTAAAGTTGCTGAGGGCAATTTAGACCAATTTTAAGTTTTGAGCTAACTAAAAAAGCCAAAATAGTCAAATCACATAAGCCACAACGGTAACTGATCTTAAAATGTAGTTTCTTAATCTTGAAGTGTTATCATTTACTAGTTACAAGTTTTACAGAACTTTTAAAGTTGTTGAGGGTAATTTGGGCAAATTTTAAGTTTTGAGCTAACTGAAAAATCCAAAATAGTCAAATCGCACAAGCCACAACGGTAACATCTTAAAATGTGGTTACCTAATCTTGAAGTGTTATCATTTACTACTTTCTAACCATCACAAGATTTACAGAAATTTTAAAGTTCTTTAGGACAATTTGGACCAATTTTAAATTTTGAGCTAACTAAAAAATTCAAAATAGTCCAATCACACAAGCCACAACGGTAACTAATCTTAAAATGTGGTTACCTAATCTTGAAGTGTTATCATTTACTAGTTTTGAACCAATACAAGATTTACAGAAATTTTAAAGTTGTTGAGGGTAATTTGAACCAATTTTAAGTTTTAAGCTAACTGAAAAATACAAAATAGTCAAATCACACAAGTCACAACGGTAACTGATCTTAAAATGTGGTTACCTAATCTTGAAGTGTTATCATTTATTAGTTTCGAACCAATACAAGATTTACAGAACTTTTAAAGTTGTTGAGGGTAATTTGGACCAATTTTAAGTTTTAAGCTAACTGAAAAATCCAAAATAGTCAAATCGCACAAGCCACAACGGTAACATCTTAAAATGTGGTTACCTAATCTTGAAGTGTTATCATTTACTACTTTCTAACCATCACAAGATTTACAGAAATTTTAAAGTTCTTTAGGACAATTTGGACCAATTTTAAATTTTGAGCTAACTAAAAAATCCAAAATAGTCAAATCACACAAGCCACAACGGTAACTGATCTTAAAATGTGGTTACCTAATCTTGAAGTGTTATCATTTACTAGTTTTGAACCAATACAAGATTTACAGAAATTTTAAAGTTGTTGAGGGTAATTTGAACCAATTTTAAGCTTTGAGCTAACTGAAAAATCCAAAATAGTCAAATCGCACAAGCCACAACGGTAACTGATCTTAAAATGTAATTACCTAATCTTGAAATATTATCATTTATTAGTTTCGAACCAATACAAGATTTACAGAAATTTTAAAGTTGTTGAGGGTAATTTGGAGCAATTTTCAGTTTTGAGCTAACTGAAAAATCCAAAATAGTCAAATCACACGAGCTACAACGGTAACTGATCTTAAAATGTGGTTACCTAATCTTGAAGTGTTATCATTTACTACTTTCTAACCAATACAAGATTTACAGAACTTTTAAAGTTGTTGAGGGTAATTTGGACCAATTTTAAGTTTTAAGCTAACTGAAAAATCCAAAATAGTCAAATCGCACAAGCCACAACGGTAACATCTTAAAATGTGGTTACCTAATCTTGAAGTGTTATCATTTACTACTTTCTAACCATCACAAGATTTACAGAAATTTTAAAGTTCTTTAGGACAATTTGGACCAATTTTAAATTTTGAGCTAACTAAAAAATCCAAAATAGTCAAATCACACAAGCCACAACGGTAACTGATCTTAAAATGTGGTTACCTAATCTTGAAGTGTTATCATTTACTAGTTTTGAACCAATACAAGATTTACAGAAATTTTAAAGTTGTTGAGGGTAATTTGAACCAATTTTAAGCTTTGAGCTAACTGAAAAATCCAAAATAGTCAAATCGCACAAGCCACAACGGTAACTGATCTTAAAATGTAATTACCTAATCTTGAAATATTATCATTTATTAGTTTCGAACCAATACAAGATTTACAGAAATTTTAAAGTTGTTGAGGGTAATTTGGAGCAATTTTCAGTTTTGAGCTAACTGAAAAATCCAAAATAGTCAAATCACACGAGCTACAACGGTAACTGATCTTAAAATGTGGTTACCTAATCTTGAAGTGTTATCATTTACTACTTTCTAACCAATACAAGATTTACAGAACTTTTAAAGTTGTTGAGGGTAATTTGGACCAATTTTAAGTTTTAAGCTAACTGAAAAATCCAAAATAGTCAAATCGCATAAGCCACAACGGTAACATCTTAAAATGTGGTTACCTAATCTTGAAGTGTTATCATTTACTACTTTCTAACCATCACAAGATTTACAGAAATTTTAAAGTTCTTTAGGACAATTTGGACCAATTTTAAATTTTGAGCTAACTAAAAAATCCAAAATAGTCAAATCACACAAGCCACAACGGTAACTGATCTTAAAATGTGGTTACCTAATCTTAAAGTGTTATCATTTACTAGTTTCTAACCAAAACAAGATTTACAGAACTTTTAAAGTTGCTGAGGGCAATTTGGACAAATTTTAAGTTTTGAGCTAACTGAAAAATCCAAAATAGTCAAATCACACAAGCCACAACGGTAACTGATCTTAAAATATGGCTACCTAATCTTAAAGTGTTGACACTTTCCATTTTCTTACACAAATTTTTGTAGCTGGGTTTTTGAGGGGGGATTTTTGCCATTAACCAACATAAATTGATTCCGAAGATTACATTTATAAATTGATGCCATTTCTTAAAAGGCGAACAATGGGTAAACGCTCACATTACATGCATTGTAATGTATAACAATGACATACCCTGTTATTGTTACGCCTACATGAGGCTTATCCGTTAGGGCAGTTGCTAATCGATAATCGACCGTTTAATCGAATAGGCGACATTAATATCAGGGCTGCAAAACAGCAAACGTAATCGACATGGAATCAAATGAGGCGTGAATGAAGACGAAATTACAAGTTGCAGTTAATAATCGGATGGCATCTGCGGTGTGACGACGGGCCTTGTTTGCGAACGTGCGTCGCGCGAACGGATATTGCACTGCTGGATGCAATAATAAAAAATTGCACTCGGCCGGGGGGAAGTCGTATTTAATGAAAAGTTGAAAATTGGGCTCGGTTTGGCATCGTTAATCTCTGCGATGAGGCCATTGTTCTTGCAGGTTGATGTTTGAGGGCTCATTTTGCTACAATTGCCGCGACTCAGGCTGCTCATAATTGTTAATTTGACCGTAAAATTAAAGCTCTCTGTACAACGGTTTAAAAAGATTGTTGCGCTCACGGGATTTTTCTTTGTACGCCGGATAATTGAGCGCTTTTCCTGTTCCAGCGGTAATTTTTTTTACAGCTCCTGAAATTTTATTTTATCGCGGCGCTTTTAAGGACGAGTCTTACCTCAGAACGATGCCATATTTAAAGGTAAAATTTGTCTTTTTGGCAATAAATGAAAGAAAAAGAAACATGGAATATGTTATAAGAATCTATTTGGTTGAAGTGCAGACAAATTTTTTTTTTGTAGTATTAATAGTTTCGAAGTTAGATTTACATGTTCTTCCACGTTTTTTACCCTTTTAATCTTAAAAAAAATAAATTATTTCGTCATTCTATTGGGAAACATGTTCTCTAGGAATTCCCCTAATTGGCAATGCGTAACTTTCTATCAATTAAAAGATATTAATTATTTCGTAATCCCGAATGCAATTTTTGCTTTTTACAACGACAATTTTAAATTATTAATGTTTTTTATTGAGTGTAGTCCGAAAGTTTGCTGTAATGTACGGAATTATCTAAAAATTATGAGAATCAATTAATAATTAAAGTCTATAAGAATGTGGAAATTGTATTGTTTTTTTTTCGGAAATTTAAGCATGAACAGAGAGCATCTCTGAACGGAGATATAGCTAACAACTAAAATTTATGACAGGGGGACAGTTTCACAATAGACAAAGAATTTTTCACCAGCAAACACCGAAATACATATCAGTGGGACGAAAATTATTTTGAAAGCTAAATATTGCAATAATTATATGTACAGGGTGAGTTAAGTTTCACCGCCCGTGGCAAAATAGGCCTTTAAAATAATTTGTCAATTCTCATAAATTGCATGAGTCATTTTATATTATTAAGGTACATAGAAACCAAGAAAAAATCTTTTTTTTTAATCAGGTAAAATTTTGGCTTTCTTTCAATTACTAATTTCTCAATTTATTAGTTTTTTTTATGTACGAAGAGTAAAATATTTTCACACCATTTAGTGAAATTGAAATAATTTTACTAATTTACAACATAAGCTGACCAATTCACCTAACAATGGTATTGGTTTTGGGTACTTGGCTGATTATTTATGACAGTCATAAAGTTAAGTTAAAAAGTACAACGTTACATTTTACAGGACCGGAATAAGGGTCTTCGCTATTTCTTTAAAAGTTCACAACATCGTAACTAACAGCTACACGGCAATTATAATCATAATAAAAAATAATTTTTGCAATATTAGATTTTAAACTTGATAAGAAAATCGCTTACCAGCTTCTAATTTTCGTTAGTATATCTGTCTACAATTTTGTGTTTTAATTTTGCCGTCTGCAAAGTCAATATACCTATCGGTTATTGAACCTTCCCATAAAATAAATTGCTTAATTCACCCAAAGTTTAAAAACCCTGGTCACAACCCTAGGTCACCTTGTGAATAAAGAAGCATTCACATTCGTAACAAATCTTCCAACACTTAAACATCGTTGGTAAAAAGTGAAAATTAAAACTTTGTTTTGTGGAATAGTGAACATTTGTGTTTAGTTCAGGTATAATCATGCCATTTCAATACTCAGTCGAGGAGAAGCTTGAAATGCTTTTAATTTATGGGTAATGGGGCATCACTTTGAGCATCTTTTATAAAATAAACTTAAGAGCCCGCTCGAGCAGCTTAGGACCATCTACGGCGGGGCAGCAGTGAGAGACGAGGTAGCCAGTAGGCCGTACCAAACTTCGCAGTTCGGGATTTTTCGTAACTTTGCCGATTTAATACTAGCTGGTCAGTTCGATGCTCGGCGGGCGTTGTTGTGAGAACGAGATATTTTGGTGAACAAGAAAATTATGTTTTGAACACCTACCTAATTCTATTTTTTTTTTTTTTGCTTATTATTTAGATCAAATTTAAAGGATAATAATAATAATATGTAAAAGTATAAATTATCCTTTATTCAATCTCAAAATAATATTTATAACACTAATTACATTACAATAAATTGTTGATGACGTTATAGTGCGAAAACAAAAGACGATCGTAAAATTATAAATATTAAAAAAGATGCAGTTTTAAAAACTAAAGTTGACGGGTCCTAGGATTTTTTGTGAAAATTCTTCTAAAATGTTTTATCGAATTTATTCCTTACTTTACGAAAGCACTGTATGTAATTAATAAAATTTAGTGTGATGTTATATATTTTATCCATTATTAAAGGGATATAATAAAGTTAATCCTTTTAAATAAATATCTTCTTTATGGTTTTTTAAAAGTCAAATTTAGTTTGAACAATAATCCTCAAACAGGTCCGATTCGCATTTTTTTAATACTTCTTATTTGAAATCAGAAACATTCTGATCGGATTTAGGTGTCATTTCCCCTGGTATAGGTTATTCTACAATAAAAAAGAAGGTTACTCTACATGTAATGAATTTTTATTTATTTTAAACGTACCGTTTATGGCCGTAGTGCTTATAAAAAGAAAATCGTTGAAACTCGTCCATATGGTACCTGCGTTGTTAATAAAATAATTACTTCCTCCGTAATTTCTCCAAGCATCCTTTTGAAAAGTATAGGAAAGGGAAGTATGTAAAAATTTACTAGTTCCCACTCAATTTTGAAAAATTGTTTTGATCTCGTCGCCAGTGTAAGAGAAGGTGTTGAATATCGGAGAAAGCTGGATATTGCTTTTCCAGATAAAATTTGAGCACTTTTAGAACATACGAAATGTGAAGAAATGTGGAAATAAATTATGTTCTGTTAATGCCCGAATGTGAACCTTATGAAGACTTGACATTATATTTCACAAATAATGCAGCTGAAGAATGCAATCCCTTTGTTTGTAAATTTGTTGAGGGCAAAGAAATAAATTTATCTTCCAGTATACCATATTACACAAAGAATTAATGGAAACCATTGTAATGGTGAAAAGTTAGAAAAGGAAATAAATTATGTTTTGCTAATTTCCGAGTGTGAATTTTACAAGGAAATAAAAGGACACGCTGGTAGTTTATTATAGTTCATACAAAGATCCAATAGAATTATGCCATCAAATTTTAAAGATGTTTTCGAAATAAAGAAAACCGTGTTTGAAAATAAAGTGAAGAAATTATTTTACTCTATATTCAAAGGAAATGAAAAGAATCGTCACAGAAGAAGACATAAAATTCATGCCGTAAATGATTTCGAAAAACTGATTTTCATTGATGAATTTATTGCCGTGGTGGATTTCGTATCTCCATTCCTCTTATATAACGAGGATCTATAATTTCCGGAAGAAGGCATTTGTGGTAAAATGTAAGGAGCTGACCTTCCATTTCCTCCTTCCAGAATTTATCATCCCTTAGTATCTAAAAAAAGAGAAGATATATTTTATTTATAAACTATTCTAATACCTTACTTTTTCAACTGTTATTCCTAGCGGTGTCCAAATTACAAAATAACAAATATTTCTTCTCGTTACGTGGAGTTGACCCTGCACTTGGTAATAATACTGATGTTTAAGTTTCAAATGTAAACTACCATCGTCATTTAATGTTGAAAATTTAATAATATTTTGTTTTATAGCCTCTGTTGGATGTAGGTGTGCAGCATTAGCAGGACATTTTATTTCTACAATAGTGTCATGTTCTACTAGGCCATCTGGCGAAGCTCCAAACATACAATACTCTTCATCAACGAAAAAACCACATGTATCTACAGCCAAAGAGTACTGTTTTTCAAAATCATTTATGGCACGCATTTCATTTCGTCGTCCGTAGCGAGTCTTTTCGTTACCTTTAAAGGTGGTGTACAATAATTGTTTCACTCTATTTACGCATGAAGTGGATTTCTTCATTCTGCATATATCTTTAAAATTTGATGCGGTGATTCTATTGGATCTTTCTTTAAACCATAACGGATTACCAGCTTGTCCTCTTGTTTCTTGTTCAATTGTTACAATTTCCTCACGTGTTTTCATCAAACCCTTTAGAAAAGTCTCCATTTTTATTTTATACTCTTCGTCTGCTAGGTCCGGCACCAACTCTACCAATTCTGATCTTCCGTAATGCTCATCAGGAAATGTACTTGTTTTACCCCTAAACAATTGTTTCTTGCACTGTTTCCTTTTCTCATAGTAATTCCTTCTGCGCTTAACTTTGGTTATGTATTTTTTAGTGGCACCACGAGGACTTTTTTGTGTTAATTCCTTGTGTAGAATATAATGAAAATCACTGCCACTATTATAAGAGACGGCTGCGGCTTCACAGCGTGTTTCGTACGACCGTTTTAGAGAATAATTTATTCTTTTCCCCCCAACAAATTTACAAACAATAGCATTGAATTGTTCAGCTACATTATTCGTCATTTTTAAAATTAAGCTAAAAGCGTTACTGATTAACCTTTTGAAGCAGGCTTTCACGTCTTCATAAAGTCCACACTCAGACATTATTGGAACATAATTTATTTCTTCTTCCAATTTTTCGCAATTGTAATAGTTCCTTTCTTCGCATTTCTTATGTTCTCCGAAGACATGAGATGGCGCATTTTTCATATCTTCTATAAGTGCCAAAATTTTGTCTTGTAAAGGAATATCTTGATTTCTCCGATATTCAACACCTTTCTTTACAGCAGCGACAAGACGATAAGCTCTGGCAGAAACAACCTTACGAAGCTGTGGAGAAACTGGCAGGTTTTTACTGTTGCTTCTCTTGCGCATACTTATCTCACGAAGATGCTTGGAGAAATTGCGCAGTAAGTGATTACTACATTCTATTTTTTCTATAACAGAAGTACCATATGGACGACTTTCAACAAGTTTTTTGTAAACGCTGCTGTCTCCATCTCCCACCAGTCTAGTATATTTCATATTATGCATTATCATACTTTTAAATTAAATTGTGATTTTATTCTCGTTTTTCACAGACTAAATTTAATACCTAATTACAGACTTACCTCCACATTTCTAAATAATTAGCGCCATCATTTTTTTTGCGCTTTGCAGTTAAATAAAGTCTCTTCTTAGAACCTTTGCGATAATCCATAACGTAGATAAAATTGTCACTCGGCGGAAGATAGACACCGTGGTGAAAGTATTATATAGTATGGTTTTATACACAGATACACATTTAAATTCACAGAAACTTTGATTAGGTAAGGCACAAGCCAGTAGTAATAACTTCTAACTTTGCACTTCTAAGACCGAAGTGCAAAGAGTTATGAAAATGGGAAGCCGTGCTTATCATTTTTATATGTATGTTGGCGACCATAACATCCTGTTCTCATGAATCAGTAATCACAAGTTAAATTGTAAATTTAACAAAAAAATCCGTAATCGGCCAGGAAATTGCAAAAAAAGTTGCAAAAGTCCATAACATCCTCTTCTTATGAACCGGAATAACGGAAGCTGAATCATATTCGTGAAATAAGTTGTAAGTATAATCATTTGTGTTCATTAAGAAAAAATCTGCAATCAGCGTGGAAACTGCAAAATAATCTTTAAATTTGTTAACATCCTGTTCTTATAAATCGTAATAACGGAAGCTGAATCAGTTAATCATGAAATAAATTTTAAATATGATTTGTGTTAACAGAAAAATCATAATCAGCAATACTGCAATACTGACAAGAAAGTGCTGAAAAATCTTATTAATTCTAAAAATCTTCGAACTAATTGAACCTAAACAATTTGAACCTATGAAATTTTAATCCAAAAAATTTTAAACTAAACGCCTAAAAAGAATGGAAATCTTATTACATGTTTCTTTAAATTATTACGTTTCAAAATAAAGAATTAAAAACTTTATTTCAAATAATCGTTCAAATTTCCTTGCTTCACCCTATGAATCAGTTTGTAGCACACCACGGTCGACACTACTTTGCTGAGCGTTTCTTTCATCGTATCAGTACCTGCTAGGTGGCAGCATATCACGATGCCAAAATGTGTAATTGTAATGACTTGCGTCTAGTCTTGTATCTTTTTTGTTAATGAGTCAAATTTAAAAATTTAAAAATTTCTTAAGAGACAAAAGTCTACCCTAGGTTCCCAGTTACGAAAATTTTGAATAAGTTCTTAATAAGTTATGGAAAAAAAAAGTGGTTTCATGTTAAAAATACACATTTTCCACTCGTTATTTCAGATAGTTCTAATTTTTTTTCTCATGATACTCTTAACGAGGAACTTAGATTGATATTTGTTCAAGAGATTGCAGAAAACTAGAATTAATTATACCTAATATTTTTTGAAATATCAGGTAAGAGGTAAACGACTGCAATGCTCATAAAAATTGATGTGTGTCGCGCTCTTAATATTTACCTATTAAAAACTTATTTTATTTGTCTCACAAATTCCAGAATACGGGTCTGGCAACAACTAAAACGTCGTTTCCTTCAGTTTTATGGGTCGATCATCAGGTATTGTTACGTGGTAGACCGTATTATCCATTGTTGGAAAGTCATAAATAAAAGTATTTTTCGTGCTTTATGTTAAATTTGATTTAACTCAAAAAGTAATAATTTTTCAACGAATCAAAATGCAATTAACAATGCTACGAATAATTTGACAATTTTTGAAATAAGAAACCAAACATGGAAATTTTACCTGAAACTCCTTGTTTTACTTTTTTGGCTTCAAATAAGAATGATTTGGAAAACTTGTAGCACTAATCGAAAGTGTAAACTTGAACTGATGTAACATGTAAATTGCATACTTTCCCCTCAATCTTTAATAGGTATTATGGCCGAGGCGGTAAAACTTAACTTACCCTGTAGGTACATTTATTATTGATTATTAATAAAAAAAAAATAATAAAATTTTTTTAAAAATAAATAAATAAAATCAGGGATTTAATTAAGCGGCGTCTGCTATATTAATAAAAGGTGATAGTTTTAGGAAGCAACTAGAGCTAATTGCAATTAATGCTAAATTAAGTACAATATTCTATATTAGCACACATTTGAAACAATTTGCATCATGTCATGTGCTTCTAAAAAATTTGCTATACAACAGGTAGGTATTTCAAATTCATCGGCTGCAATAAGTTATGGTCGAAATGAATGTGAAACTAGATTCTTGTGGTTTCTTTATTTCGAAAGAAAACCGGTATTTAGTGGCGAGTTCAATGGTTTGGTTCTTGGAAGTGAAATGTTTATTTTCAATAAAGGACCAAAATGTATGCCAAGCTGTCCAGAAGAATTTGAAAACAATTTGCTGTTTGATTAAAGATGACAAATCACAATTATTATTTTTAAATTCAATGACGAGTAAATATTGTAAAAAGAAATTTGTATGATCTGGTTTTATGTAGATACTGACGTTGATTTGGAAGTAATAATTATTAAAAAAGATGAAGAATTTTCGGATAATTGCATGTTGGCAAAATTAATCGCGTTTTATAAAAATTGCATGTTGCCAGAATTGACATATTCCGATACAATAGTAAATATCCAAGAAGGACGCAAACCAAATGATTATAGGTAAAAAGGTACAGCTAAATGGGAATAATCTTGTCTTATGACATTTGTCACGATTTTGTTTCTGTGAAAAACTTGATTACCTTGATTTGGGAAAATATCGGTACGTTTTCTTTTTTTTATAGATCAGCAATATTGTTGGTACTTTTTCATAAATTATTTATCAAAGCCAAATAGTTCTTTTTCAGAAATTTAAATTTTTTGTGAAAATGTTTTCCATTCAATCTGCCATAACTTATGGAATGTTCGAGATATGTAAAAATAATTTGAACAAGAATTGTTCAATTTGTAAAAGTCTACAACTTTTCTGCTATCGATTTTTTTCCATTGAAGGACAGTACCATTTTTATGGTGATTGTGTCGAAACCGGTGCCAATATTGATCATAGCTGAGTGGCGGTTTGAGATTAGAAAAAGTAGTTGCAAAGCCTGTTAGTATCAAATTAATTTCGTAAAGTTTGTGTATTTTGCTGTTTAATGGAATTTAATTAACTAATTAGTTGAGACCCAGGGCCACTTAAATAAATTCAATCCGAGTTGAAGGTCTCTTTATTTTGCGCCGACGCCAATTTAACGCGAAGGCGCAATCAAAGCTCTTGGGTTATTTCGCAACCGCAGATTACCTGTGATGGATTGTCACATGTCAGATACAGTACACTTGTCCCGACTAGCCTGTTACATTGTCCAGATAACTGCCCACGATGGATCTTCGCTGCTTGGCGAACATGTCGCAATTGCGTGCAAGCAAACTGAAACTGAAAATTGAAATAAACCGATTATTTATGTATGACTTACGTGTCGATTTTTCCATATCTTCTTTTTTCTTTTTCTATTTTGGAATGTTTTATTCCTCGTCACATTTTTTATAAACTACATTACATTTATAACATTCAATTTTTACATTTAAGGGGGCCACTTGAGAAGCAAGATTCACAAGATGGCGCCACCGTAGAAAAAGGTGTCAATGTTGTAAAAAAATTTTTTCATTAACAAGCTTTTTTATGTAAGAAACTAGTGGCCATGGAAAAGTTGAGAAAAGTATTTATTCAAAAATGTCAAACTTTCAATAATATTTGAATTTTTTGTTAAAAGTAAAGAAAATCTTGCTGATCACACCCTGGAAGCATTAATCATAAGTATACTCGAACATTATCTAATCACATTTGTCAGTATTTAAGTGAAAAAGCATCGGAAAGTGTGATATTTTTGAATAAATCCTTTTTCAAGTTTTTCCATGGCAAATTTATGTCTATACCTAGATCATTTTTTAATCTTTTATATCCGCCTCTAGTTTTTTATATAAAAAGCTTGTTAATGAAAAGAGCTTTTACAAAATTGACATTTTTACTACGGTGGCGCCATCTTGTGAATCTTGCTTCTCAAGTGGCCCCCTTAACACAAACATTTTAAAAAACTTTTGAAAACACTTTAAACATTTTAAAAATTATTTGAGTTATTATCATTACATTATGTGCACTTCTTTTATTTTATTTCCTATAACATCTAAATTTTTTATTTTAAAAATATTAAGTAAGTTTTCGTTACCATCTTCAGTAGGAATGTTATAAATGTAATGTAGTTTATAAAAAATGTGACGAGGAATAAAACATTCCAAAATAGAAAAAGAAAAAAAAAGATATGGAAAAAGGAACAAGAATCGACACGTAAGTCATACATAAATAACTAATTCCATATCGGGAAAAATATCATTAAATTTGAATTTAAATTTAAATTTATTATCATTATTAAACCGATTATTTAATTATAAAACGAAACAGAATTTGTCAGTTGTGCGACAATCACATTCCGACCAAATAATTTAACCGATGACATATTCGCGTTCGCCGAGTTTAGCGGCAATGTATTTTGAACATTATTTTACCCTCAAAATCATGTTTCAATTTGTTGATTCGCGTAATGGGCTAACGACGCAGAGGCGGTTACAATGAGATTACGATTGCTTCGAGCGAGGAATTATTTTGCGTTTAATAATTTTCGTTTGTTTTCCTAATGGGTTTTTGCAGTCTCAAATCTCAAAGGAGTAGTTACAGGGTGTTGCGATTAGTTCTCGAATTATTCGACTTGGTGCCGAACTTTTCCCAACGCCCTGGGGCGCGTGGTGTATCACAACATAACTCCACGCGCCCCAAATAACGGAATTATTGCAACGCTCATTATCGCGTTCGAGATTCGCGTTTTACAGCTCGAGTTTGGAAAGTCGAGAAGTGGCGGATTTAAGTTCAGCAAGAAGAATCCTAAATCAGGAATAGGCAGGGCCGGATTTAGACTTGATAAGGCCCTAAGCTCTTTCAGATGTGGGGCCCTTTATAAGTCCAGACATAAACGCCAAAAATTCGAATTTGAGATATTGGCATCGCTTGAAAGAGAATTTTAAATGGTATAAGCGACAAAAATATAGTAAATAGTTATTTAGCTTTTAAGTTTGCATAAACGCTATATGATCACGTATGCGTAAGTTGGTAAGACATAAATTCTCATGAGAATAGAATTAAATGTCACATGACGTTCGGGCGCTTGTAGGCCATGTTACAAGGGTGTTTGCATGGTTGTCTACAAATTATCAGGTCCGTATGCTAGATTTGATATTGAGGATCAGTGTTATGAAGTTATGTTATTTTTTGTACTGTAGTTAAACATTATATTGTTAATATTTCACATAATATTTATACATTTTAACGTTTTAGAGCACATTTAAATATATTTAAATAAATTTAAAAAATAAATCATTTAATAAAATTACTTTTATTTATTAGTATTCCGCGAAGTAAAGAAAATAATTGAAAATTGGAGACGTTCAAATTGTATTTTCTCTACGTAAGATTAGGTGCATATTTGAGGAGTGACCGTTTAAAACGAGACATGTATATACAGGGTGTTCACGAAAAAACGCCCCAGCTCCTAGCGCTATTATTAGGAGTCCAATTGTAACAAACGATACGTCAAATTAAATGGTTCAAAAAGTACTACAATGTGTAGCTCAAACATAATTTTTACCTGTTTCTCCATTCAAAGGTCAAAGGTCAACTTCATTTTTTCAAATTACAACCTTATATTTTTCTTTGACAATTTGATAGAGATTTTTTTTCTGAATTCAACGATGTATCACAATCAATATTTCTGATTTATTTTAGAGTAATAAAGAAATTAGAATAATAACTAATATTATTAGCAGTAGGCTTTGAAAAATAACTGAGACGTAGCGGTGGCTATGGAAACGACGTCTCACAAATAAAAATTACTACTACTATTGTTGCAACAATGGTAATAACCATGGTAACCGGGACATTTAACTGGAGAAATACGTTAACATCGCCGTCAGAAACTGGCTATTAGTTTGTTTACCTATTTTTTGTAATAAAAATGAATAATAGTGAACTAGTGAAATAGTGAACTAAACGATCCACTGGCGTAGAATAAATTTGTGTAATTTCTTTTTAAGCGAGTTAAGGCGAGATCAATCATTTTATACAAAAAATTTGTGGTCTGATGAGTGTCAATTTACAAACAACAGACATTTTAATCGTTTCAATCACCGCTATTGGAGTGTAGAAAACCCACATATTACCATCGAACAAAATCCTCAGATAAAATTTTCGGTGAACGTTTGGTGCGGAATATTAGGCGCCAGGATACCTAATAGGACCAATTTTCATTGATGGAAATCTCAACCAAGAAAAATATCTTCAAATTTTGCCTGAAGACTTTGAAGAAATTTTAGATGACTTGCCGTTGCCATTGAATGGAATGAACTAGTATTTCAACAAGATGGCGCTGCACCACACAAAACGCTCTTATGATTAGGGACTATTTAAATATAGAATAATGAAGACAAATGGATTGGAGCATATGTACCTATACCATGGCCCGCCCGGTCTTGTGACCTCTAGAGTTTTTCTTTTGGGGATACATCCAAGATATTGTTTATGCTACGCGCCCGGAAACGGAGGAAATTTTGAGAGAGAGAATAGTCAACGCTTGTCGGGAAACACCAGCAGAAATTTTAATTAATGCTACACAAAGTGTAGGATCTAGATGTCGACGAAAATGTCTGGAAAGAAACGATGCCCAATTTGAACATTTTTGTTAATTTGCCATTTCTTTATTTAATTGTTTAGTTATTAAATGTTATCTGTTGTTGTTCATAAATTAATTCTTTAAAATACGTTGTTTCCGTACTGACACATCGTTTCCATAGCCACCGCTACGTCTCAGTTATTTTTCAAAGCCTACTGCTAATAATATTAATTATTATTTTAATTTCTTTATTACCCTAAAATAAATCAGAAATATTGATTGTGATACATCGTTGAATTCAGAAAAAAAATCTCTATCAAATTGTCAAAGAAAAATATAAGGTTGTAATTTGAAAAAATGAAGTTGACCTTTGACCTTTGAATGGAGAAACAGGTAAAAATTATGTTTGAGCTACACATTGTAGTACTTTTTGAACCATTTAATTTGACGTATCGTTTGTTACAATTGGACTCCTAATAATAGCGCTAGGAGCTGGGGCGTTTTTTCGTGAACACCCTGTATATAAACTTTTTCATTTTTTTTTGACTTATGTAAGAATCCACATTTTCATAAAGTTTGCTGAGGTAAAATTTTTTGTTTTCAAATGATTACAACAAGGGTTGACTCTTAAGTATCGATAAACGCTGTTTAAAAAAAAATTGGAAATTTTTCTATCTTCTCATAAACAAGGCACCAAGAATATCAATTAAGGTTTTTGATGAGTTACAATTCTATTTTATTAAATGCGTGTATATTTCTTATAAATTAAATAACAACAAATTAATGATTTATTACTTTCATTAATAATAAATACGGTTTAGTAACAAATTTGAGCTTATTTTCTTGAAACTGATCGACTGTTACACGAATGTAGTTTATTCGTTGTTTCTCTCGACTCACTTACTTATTTTGATTTTTGACTTCATAACACTGATCCTCAATATCAAATCTAGCATACGGACCTGATAATTTGTAGACAACCATGCAAATATCCTTGCAATATGGCCTGTAAGCGCCCGAACGTCGTGTGACATTTAATTTGCGGCAGAGTGTACAGCACATAAACACAATGTAATTTCATAAATGTGAGTAGAGAAATACTATAATTTTTATATTTTTCCATTTCTAGAACAGTAAACCTCTTAAATATTACATTTGTTTTCATTGTTATTTTTGTTTTCATCTTCAAAATCTTAATTAAATATTTGGCATTTATGTCAATTTTTCAATAAAAATATTAGAATGGCATAAGCGACATTTTCCTATACAAATACGTTAATATAATTAAACAAACAATTTGTAATATTTAAATTCAACTTACAATTTTTACAAGCAGAAATTATACTTTAATTTCTTTGGAACCATTCAAATTGCTTAATTTAATAAGTTAGATAATATATCGGTCAGATAATCGTGGTTTTCGTTTTGGCGCTTATATAATTTTGATCTTTTCAGAAGGATGAATTCCAGCACGAAAAAAATATTTACTATGCTACAGGAACACAACCTGTCAAAAAACAAAAACTGCGACTTAAAAATGACTGTACCAAATGATAAGACTGAAACAAGTAGTTCCAATCTCTCAGTAGATATTCAAACGCCAAATAATTGTGAGCTAATGACTGTACCAAACGATGAGACTGAATCAAGTAGCTTCAATTTTCTAGTAGAACGAAACTCCAAATAATTCCGAACTTCTAAATTCTTTGTAAAAGACCTAATTTTAGTTTTTCAAAATAATATAATTTTTTTAAATAACGAAAATAATGAAATGTTAATAGAAGAAACGGCTGTGTTATTAGAAAGTAATAATATTATAAACCAAAATTCAACTAAGATATTATCAACTAATGATATGATTTTGATTGAACCACTACCTGAGATTTTTCCATGTACATTGGTACATTGGTCAAAAAAGATTACAATCTATTATTATTATTATTATTTTGGTTATTTTAATTATACCTACTTGTTATTTTGCTTTTTGTACTTTTTTGAAAAATTATAATTTGTGTTCAATTTGTTGCTCTTTTTTAAATTATTATGGAAATATTATTATTTAAGTTTTGCAACTCAAATTTTTTGACACAAATAATTAAATAATTAATAAAGGTTAAGTTACAATCAAATTGGCAGAAGCGACAAATTTTCATTAATTCCTCAAAATAGAAAAAAATCGTTATCAAAAATAGTCCTTTAAAGAGATAGAAAATTAAAAAAAATATATACAACAAAAAGAAATTTGGCTGATTAAGATACAAAAAATTTCAAAGAAACTAATCAATTTTTTCTATCTCCTATAAAGTTTACCAAATGGCTTTTATGTCGTTTTGGCGTAAATTCGTGGATATGTCAAATATGATTTTCGGATGCCTAGATAATTTTTTTTGGGGCCCCCAAGAAATTGGGGCCCTAAGCTATAGCTTGTGTAGCTTATACGTAAATCCTGCACTGGAAATAGGTGAAGATTGGGAGGTCGATGGTCGGTAATAATATCAGCTTAATGTGGCATAGGTAAAAGCAGAAACGTGTACAACAAAATAAGGCCCTGGCGGCAAACATCATCGACTGAACTATTTGTATCCGTCGCGAACAAGGTCCGGACAAGGTGATTTTTTTTTATGGTTTGAAAAGTTTTGCCATTAATTAATTTTGATCGGTGTCTTTTACTGCTGGCGGTATTTTTAAACGTGAAACGTTCCGATAAGTAGTAGGCTTTCGGCGATACACGGAGCACCGCCGGCAGTGATAATTATCTACACCGGTGTCTCAGCAAATTTGCTCTTATGACTCCGCGAAAGTGGTAATATCGAGGATGTTGAGACTTTGCACAGATCGTTAACTACGTTTGTATTTTACAAATGATGCTTGGCGAATGGTTCAATTTATAATCTTCTTACAACGTCTCCCAGGAGTACTTATCTCAATATTATTAATATTTTTGGAAAAATTACGAAATTTGTTCACTCGGATTGGTCATTTTCCACTTAGATTTCGTATTTGACAGTTCATTATCATCATCAAATATCAAATATTTATTTGCCACTTGAATTTAATTTTAGTCGCTTCATGATCATCAAATTTTAAATAATATTTAACATTTGCACTTCATTAGTATCATCAAATGTCAAATATCTCTTTTGCCACTTGAATTTAATATTTGACACTTAATAATTATCATCAAATATTAAATACCCCGCTTGAATTTGACATTTGTCATTTTATTGTCATCATTAAATATCAAATATTCATTTGCCACTTGAATTTAATATTCGTTCCTTTATATTCATCATCATTATCAAATATTTTGCATAGATTTAATATTTGTCACTTTATTATTATCGCCACATGTCAAATATTCATTTACCACTTGGATTTAATATTTGCCACTTTAGAATCATCATCAAATATAAAATATTTCACTTAAATTTAACGTTTGCTATTTCATTGTTATCGTTAAATATCAAATATTCATTTGCCACTTGAATGTGATATTCGTCACTTTATATTCATCATCATTATCACATATTTTGCATAGATTTATTATTTGTCACTTTATTATTATCGCCACATGTCATATATTAATTTACCACTTGGATTTAATATTTGTCGCTTTATGATTATCAAATTTGAAATATCTCACTTAGATTCAACATTTGTCACTTTATTATCAAATATCAAATATCTCTTGTTACAACTAAATTTAAACATTTTCACTTTATATTAATCAAATATCAAATATCTCACTTGTATTTAACATTTGCCACTTCATTAGTATCATCAAATGTCAAATATCTCTTTTGCCACTTGAATTTAATATTTGACAGTTAATAATTATCATCAAATATTAAATATTCCGCTTGAATTTGACATTTGTCATTTTATTGTCATCATTAAATATCAAATATTTATTTGCCACTTGAATTTAATATTCGTCACTTTATATTCATCTTCATTATCAAATATTTTGCGTAGATTTAATATTTGTCACTTTATTATTATCGCCACATGTCAAATATTCATTTCCCACTTGGATTTAATATTTGCCACTTTATATTCATCATCATTATTAAATATTATACATAGATTTAATATTTGTCACTGCATTATTATCGTCACATGTCCAATATTCGTTTACTACTTGGATTTAATATTTGTTACTTTTGAATCATCATTAAATAACAAATATTTCACTTAAATTTAACGTTTGCTATTTTGTTGTTAGCGTTCAATATCAAATCTTCATTTCCCACTTGAATTTAATATTTTCCACTTTATATTCATCATCATTATCAAATATTTGACATAGATTTAATATTTGTCACTTTATTATTATCGTCACATGTCAAATATTCATTTACCATCATCATCATCATTAAATATAAAATATTTCACTTAAATTTAACGTTTGTCATTTCATTGTAATCATTAAATATCAAATATTCATTTTCCACTTGAATTTAATATTTGCCACTTTATATTCCTCAACACATATCAAATATTGCACTTAGATTTAACGTTTGTCATTTCAATATCATCTTTAAATATCAAATATCTCACTTGCCACTTGAATTTAGGATTTATTATTTAGATTTGAAACTTTCCAATTGGGAAATAGTGACTCCAAGTGAGAAGCATTAAATTCAAGTGGAAAATATTAAAAGGAATTGTCAAATATGAATTCCAAGTGGATCGATAATTTTGTCTCGTTTTAAAAATATGCAACGCCGAATCGAAACTGTCAGACAATTTGATTTAAACTCGCCTTAAGTGGGTACATATTTGTTCAAGACTTTTGTATTTAATGAGGCCCATTTGTAACAAGTTTACAACTCGAGAATTTATTTGTGGCCTGATTGTGATGGATCGAAAATAATAAGTGGAATGTACAACAGCCCCCAGATCGTTTAAAAGATCCCACCGGAATAAATCCGACGATAAAACTAACTTTGGACGACTCAATTTAAAGCAGAAAAAGGTGAATTATTGCCAATACAATATGAATATATCAGGAATATGCAATACGGAAGTCTTGTGGCCGACTGAAGCAAGGTGGTCTTTGATTAAGAGGTTCATAAATCTATCGACTACGCCACGAATCAGAGCCCAGATTAACGGCGATCTCCCTATACGCCCCTTCCTGCTTGACATGAATTAAATGGCTTCACGATTTATAACTCTTGGCTGGATCATTCATGACTGTACTTCTCAATCGAGTGTTTAGATGCCTCAACGCAAGTTAATTTTTTTTAATAAAATTAGATTGTTAATAGTGTGGGAAGGGATGCGCTCATAAGGCCAGTGAAGCTTAACCTCCCATTAGCGCTGAAATATATGCAAAGCACTGCTAATAAATGAAGAGTCGGATTTATCTCTATATTCTCCGTGCTGTTATTCTCGTTTTCTTCTAGCAAGAAAATATTTATTTTTCCGTATGCACGGTTCAACCATTTATTACTTACGTGTATTTATATGTGTCTGACTCGACCTTATATATTACCTCCAGGAGGGAATATTTGCGACCACTTTCAATTGGAATAATGATACTGTTGTGGCAACAGTAAAGAATTCAAGAAGATGTTTTAAGTTCTTTAGACGTTTCGTAATCATATTTCAAAAACGGATCGAAACGCATATTATTTGGCGCAGTCGGCAGGATAGTGTCATCGAAAACGAATCAAAACAATGCTACAAGGCTGACATGCGCGATTTGTGCATCGAGCTTTTAATTTAAGCCTGAAAAATTATATTTTAAGTGTCGATAATTACCAGAATTTGTAATTATTCTCTACTGCATGAGAAGGGAATATTTGCGACCACTTTCAATTGGAATAATGATACTGTTGTGACACCAGTAAAGAATTCAAGAGGATGTTTTAAGTTCTTTAGACTTTCGTAATCTTATTTCATCAAAAACGGATCGAAATGCAAATTATTTGGCGCAGTCGGCAGGATAGTGTTATCGAAAATGAATTAAAACAATGATACTAGCCTGAGATGTGCGATTTGTAGGTCGAGCTTTCAATTTAAGCCTGAAACATTATATTTTAAGTGTCGATAATTACCAGAATTTGTAATTATTCTCTACTGCATGAGAAGGGAATATTTGCGACCACTTTCAATTGGAATAATGATACTGTTGTGACACCAGTAAAGAATTCAAGAGGATGTTTTAAGTTCTTTAGACTTTCGTAATCTTATTTCATCAAAAACGGATCGAAATGCAAATTATTTGGCGCAGTCGGCAGGATAGTGTTATCGAAAATGAATTAAAACAATGATACTAGACTGAGATATGCGATTTGTAGGTCGAGCTTTTAATTTAAGTCTGAAACATTATATTTTAAGTGTCAATAATTATCAGAAATTGTAATTATTCTTTACTGCATGAGAAGGGAATATTTACGACCACTTTCAATTGGAATAATGATACTGTTGTGGCAACAGTAAAGAATTCAAGAGGATGTTTTAAGTTCTTTAGACTTTCGTAATCTTATTTCATCAAAAACGGATCAAAATGCAAATTATTTGGCGCAGTCGGCAGGATAGTGTCATCGAAAACGAATCAAAACAATGCTACAAGGCTGACATGCGCGATTTGTGCATCGAGCTTTTAATTTAAGCCTGAAAAATTATATTTTAAGTGTCGATAATTACCAGAATTTGTAATTATTCTCTACTGCATGAGAAGGGAATATTTGCGACCACTTTCAATTGGAATAATGATACTGTTGTGACACCAGTAAAGAATTCAAGAGGATGTTTTAAGTTCTTTAGACTTTCGTAATCTTATTTCATCAAAAACGGATCGAAATGCAAATTATTTGGCGCAGTCGGCAGGATAGTGTTATCGAAAATGAATTAAAACAATGATACTAGACTGAGATATGCGATTTGTAGGTCGAGCTTTTAATTTAAGTCTGAAACATTATATTTTAAGTGTCAATAATTATCAGAAATTGTAATTATTCTTTACTGCATGAGAAGGGAATATTTACGACCACTTTCAATTGGAATAATGATACTGTTGTGGCAACAGTAAAGAATTCAAGAGGATGTTTTAAGTTCTTTAGACTTTCGTAATCTTATTTCATCAAAAACGGATCGAAATGCATATTATTTGGCGCAGTCGGCAGGATAGTGTCATCGAAAACGAATCAAAACAATGCTACAAGGCTGACATGCGCGATTTGTGCATCGAGCTTTTAATTTAAGCCTGAAAAATTATATTTTAAGTGTCGATAATTACCAGAATTTGTAATTATTCTCTACTGCATGAGAAGGGAATATTTGCGACCACTTTCAATTGGAATAATGATACTGTTGTGACACCAGTAAAGAATTCAAGAGGATGTTTTAAGTTCTTTAGACTTTCGTAATCTTATTTCATCAAAAACGGATCGAAATGCAAATTATTTGGCGCAGTCGGCAGGATAGTGTCATGGAAAATGAATCAAAACAATGGTACCAGGTTGACATGCGCGATTTGTAGATCGAGCTTTTAATTTAAGCCTGAAACATTATATTTTAAGTGTTGATAATTAC
Source organism: Dascillus cervinus (assembly GCA_949768715.1). Lineage (NCBI taxonomy): Eukaryota > Metazoa > Arthropoda > Insecta > Coleoptera > Dascillidae > Dascillus > Dascillus cervinus. The sequence goes on along the minus strand of OX458319.1, from coordinate 29,754,467 downwards.
CAGAATTCGTAATTATTCTTTACTGCATGAGAAGGGAATATTTGCGACCACTTGCAATTGGAATAATGATACTGTTGTGACAACAGTAAAGAATTCAAGAAGATGTTTTAAGTTCTTTAGACGTTTCGTAATCTTATTTCAAAAACGGATCGAAACGCATATTATTTGGCGCAGTCGGCAGGATAGTGTCATGGAAAATGAATCAAAACAATGGTACCAGGTTGACATGCGCGATTTGTAGATCGAGCTTTTAATTTAAGCCTGAAACATTATATTTTAACATTAAACAGTAAACAACATAAGTACTATTTTGAATGGAGACAACGTTTCGGATTTAAATATGGATCCAGTTATTATCGCTAAATTTAAAAATGCGCTTATGTGTGGAAGTGAAGAGAAGCTTTTCCGCCTTCAAGAACATTTTAAGTGATAAAAAGCAGAATTTTACTGTAAAACACATAGAGCAACATTTGATAGTTAACTGTTTTCATGAATAGTTTTTTGATTTGTAAAGTTATGATAATAAATATATCAATTTTTGATTTTCGTTGTATTTAAAATTTCTATTAAAAATAAAATATAAACAAGTTTAAGCCAGTATTATCTATATAGATGTGGTTTTTTTTAGGTTTAGTTAGTCATTGTTTATTGGACAAGTAATTTATTTTAATAAATTAAATTGTTATTAACATTGATTTCTTACCTATATTTTTTGTAATGTTTGGACCTTTTTAATGCTTTTTTGAGCAAATGTTCGTTCCTTTTTAAGCACTTTCTTTCGTGTTTTGAATGCCATTTTATCCGCTCTTTAGTAATCACCAACCAAAATGATTGAAGTTGATTAGAATTGAATGGGCATTTTTAATTCCATATTAAACCTGCTGTGGTGTGAAATAGAATTGCGACTTTTATTAGTGAATTTTTGAATCAAAGTTGAGCGAATTAGTCTCCATCGGAAGCTTATAAAAAGTCAACTGTAACCTAATCACATAACAAGATTATGTACGATCCATTGCCCCGCGCAGGAGGTGGAACGACGAGAGCGAATTTCCAAAACAAGGCCTCCGTATTCGCGAATAATAAAGAAGCTGAGATAATGTATCAGTGGGGCCAGGGAACAAACAAGAAATGGTAATTGGAAGGTTGAGTGTAGCTAAATTGGTAAACTCCCGTCGCGTATGACTCGAACGAAATTAGAGAGAACGGGGAGGGAGCCAGCGATTTTAGTTTGCTCAAAAAATTTCGGCGAATTGAACGCCTAAATTAGCAAACATGGCCAATCGAAATTTGAAAGCTCCCGTAAACATATCGACATAAAAAGCCGGCCATAAATTTTAAAGCTACCTCGTATTGAAGATATTTATTAATGTAGTTTAGATTGCCGAAACCAAACGACAAAAGGGAGCAGGCCGTCCTTGTCCGACCTTGCGGGGGCGGCGATATGGGACAGAGAGGGGCGAATTCCGCCGCTGAAAAAACATAATCAGTGCCTTGCGTAAAATGTGACAAATTGTTTCAAGTGAATTGTGTCGTAAAAGTGACGCCGACATAAATTATCTGCATTTTTTGATTTATTTACTTTATTAGCGCGTCACAATTTTTTCATAACTCAATCCGGGCGGTTGATTAAGTAACGCGGTATAATTGAGACACATCCGATCCCACAAATTCGATTTTGGGAATCAGGCCGCTGGAACAACACAAAAGGTCAAAAAGCGACCTCTTGACATATTTTAGCGCGACCGAATCTTATTCATTTTATTGGAGGCTTTCAGACATCCCTCATTATCGCCGAAATCCGACTTGACATCGGATTTACTCCCCGACTTCATAAATAACTCATTAATTTTATCCGGATTCATTTTATTTTCGACGGTTTGAAGCTTTTTCAATGATCCAAATTATTTCGTCGGCGAAAACGGCTTGCAACATTACTTGGCGCAGTCGGCAGGATCGTGTCATTACAGCCGAATCAAAACGACACACTAAAATCAACATTTTGTACATAAAACAGTAATCATCTCGTTTATTAGAAAAAACAAAGTTCACTGTTCAAAAAGCAGAATATAAATTCGGCCGTTGTTGGAAGTGTTATTGCAGGGCTACAAAAAAATCCGGGTTAGGAAAGTTCACAGAGTGACGAGAAATATCATAAAAAGGATCTCTGTTCTAAAACGGATTTGTCTGACATCCGCAAACGGTCGACTTTGGAAAAAATAGAAAAGTTTTCCAAACAATTCGGCGAGAAATAAACTATTTGCAATTTGGAAATAATTATGCCAAAGTAACGTTTAATGCACTGCGGGAAATTTAATAAGAATGTGAACTCATTACACTTCGCGTCCATAAAGGATTTCTTGGCAGATTAACTTTGCATTTTTATGCAGCTGAATTCAATGTGCTGCAGGAGAAAATAATGTTCAAAGAACGGGACTTAATGAAGCCATCATTTTTGATAAGCAGTAAATTTAATTATCCCGCCATTTTTGTTCTTCCGAAAATCCATTACTTTTACGGTTTCATGCAGTAAAGAATAATTACAAATTCTGGTAATTATCGACACTTAAAATATAATGTTTCAGGCTTAAATTGAAAGCTCGACCTACAAATCGCACATCTCAGCCTAGTATCATTGTTTTAATTCATTTTCGATAACACTATCCTGCCGACTGCGCCAAATAATTTGCGTTTCGATCCTTTTTTGAAATAAGATTACGAAAGTCTAAAGAACTTAAAACATCTTCTTGAATTCTTTACTGTTGCCACAACAGTATCATTATTCCAATTGAAAGTGGTCGTAAATATACCCTTCTCATGCAGTAAAGAATAATTACGAATTCTGGTAATTATCGACACTTAAAATATAATGTATCAGGCTTAAATTGAAAGCTCGACCTACAAATCGCACATCTCAGCCTAGTATCATTGTTTTAATTCATTTTCGATAACACTATCCTGCCGACTGCGCCAAATAATTTGCATTTCGATCCGTTTTTGATGAAATAAGATTACGAAAGTCTAAAGAACTTAAAACATCCTCTTGAATTCTTTACTGGTGTCACAACAGTATCATTATTCTAATTGAAAGTGGTCGCAAATATTCCCTTCTCATGCAGTAGAGAATAATTACAAATTCTGGTAATTATCGACACTTAAAATATAATGTATCAGGCTTAAATTGAAAGCTCGACCTACAAATCGCACATCTCAGCCTAGTATCATTGTTTTAATTCATTTTCGATAACACTATCCTGCCGACTGCGCCAAATAATTTGCATTTCGATCCGTTTTTGATGAAATAAGATTACGAAAGTCTAAAGAACTTAAAACATCCTCTTGAATTCTTTACTGGTGTCACAACAGTATCATTATTCCAATTGAAAGTGGTCGCAAATATTCCCTTCTCATGCAGTAGAGAATAATTACAAATTCTGGTAATTATCGACACTTAAAATATAATGTATCAGGCTTAAATTGAAAGCTCGACCTACAAATCGCACATCTCAGCCTAGTATCATTGTTTTAATTCATTTTCGATAACACTATCCTGCCGACTGCGCCAAATAATTTGCATTTCGATCCGTTTTTGATGAAATAAGATTACGAAAGTCTAAAGAACTTAAAACATCCTCTTGAATTCTTTACTGGTGTCACAACAGTATCATTATTCCAATTGAAAGTGGTCGCAAATATTCCCTTCTCATGCAGTAGAGAATAATTACAAATTCTGGTAATTATCGACACTTAAAATATAATGTTTCAGGCTTAAATTAAAAGCTCCATCTACAAATCGCGCAGGTCAGTCTGATAGCATTGTTTTGATTCGTTTTCGATGGCACTATCCTGCCGACTGCGCCAAATAATTTGCATTTCGATCCGTTTTTGATGAAATAAGATTACGAAAGTCTAAAGAACTTAAAACATCCTCTTGAATTCTTTACTGTTGCCACAACAGTATCATTATTCCAATTGAAAGTGGTCGCAAATGTTCCCTTCTCATGCAGTAAAGAATAATTACAATTTCTGATAATTATCGACACTTAAAATATAATGTTTCAGGCTTAAATTGAAAGCTCGACCTACAAATCGCACATCTCAGCCTAGTATCATTGTTTTAATTCATTTTCGATAACACTATCCTGCCGACTGCGCCAAATAATTTGCATTTCGATCCGTTTTTGATGAAATAAGATTACGAAAGTCTAAAGAACTTAAAAAAGGCCTCTTGAATTCCTTACTGTTACCACAACAGTATCATTATTCTAATTGAAAGTGGTCGAAAATATCCCCGTCTCATGCAGTAAATAATAATTACAAATTCTGGTAATTATCGACACTTAAAATATAATGTTTCAGACTTAAATTAAAAGCTCGATCTACAAATCGCGCATGTCTGCCTAGTAGCATTGTTTTGATTCGTTTTCATATTTTTGGAAACTCCTATTAAAAATAACTGTCAAACTGATAATTTAAATATGATCATAATCTACGACGAGCGTCACAAAAATGCAGTTGTTCCAGCCAGATTGTAAAGGTATCGTTACCCTGAGCGTAGACACCTAACCGACAAAACACTGTTTTAATTAATTAAAAATAAATACAAAAGTTATGAAAATGAAAACCATGTGAAGATACTTCAGCGAAGCAAGTATTCAAATTGACGTCCATCATTTTCTAAACAAGCTTGAGTGCGTCTCATAAAAGTTCAACAAACTTAAAATTTCTGGTGTTTTTTATCTGCAAGCACGTATTCTCTCTTCTAGCATGTTGTGATTTTTGAATATTGGGTTGCGTGCATCGGTCTCGGAAAGTTACGTGAAACACCCAGTATTTCTGTGTTTGATATAAAAGCTCCCACAATTAATAGTATTGTGCAAGCACTTTTAAAACTGCAACAATGTGGTTTCTATGAAGGAAAATTGAATCGATGTAGGTTTTCCAGAGAGCTTTGTTATTCCTCGAAAATGAAACAATTTGTTTGCCGAGGTGCATTGTATTTAATTAATGAAAATTTCAGAACAAGAATTCGTTAAACTGCGCTTGTTGAATAAATATCAAAAATGTTTCAGTAGAATTTTATCTGAATGGTACAATAGATACATATTGTAAGAATGAGCAGTAAAATAGTGCTGGGTAAATAGACTCGAGTCAGTTTACATTGCAGAGACTCGAAATGTGATATTCGTCTCACTAAAACTTGTGTAACTTTAATGGAAAAATGAAATTAGTATCAAGTCACATTTATATTCATAATAAACTAATTGGTTCCGTAAATGAATTTTGTTTACGTTTGAAATGCATTAACTAATTAAAATGTTATTAATTTATAAAAGTGGGGAATTAGATCTTTTAACAACAGTAAAAATCCCCGATAATAAATCCATCTCGCGTAACAGCATCATCAGACACAATCGCCTCGAGGTAAGCACACCATCTGGTCAAACCAATCATGATATAAATTAGATGATATTACATTACAACAGTTAGATTGACACAAAGGTGTTCCCACCGTTCTGAAACAATCGCATCCAATCACATCTTGAAATTGTATTAGAAGCTGAGTCAATTTTCGTGCTTTTTTGCTATTTAATAATAAAAATAATAAATAATTAAGGCTGCGGAACCCAACCTCAAAAAATGCCGAGTTTTAAGAAACTCAATATCGCTTAGAAAATACTTATCAATATATAATTTGCGAAGCAACAGTTGCAAACATGATGTTACCGCATCAAAATATATTTTTTCTTTGGCGAAGAAGTTCCTAGTTTTCAAAAATTAACCTCCGAAAGTGCAATTCTCGCAAAAATGCAGTAGTGAAGGTTTTTTACTGAAATCTTTAGAGTTACGAAATATTTTGCAATGCACTTTACAGCACTTATAGAGAATATATTGCCTTGTAAGAAAATATTTTTTTTATTGCGAGAAAGTTGATAACTTAAGAAGAAAAAAATTGGCAACAATTATTTTTTTTAAATGTAGTGTGCCAGTAAAAACAGTATCGCTCAAGAAGTAAGTTATATTGTAGAAATTCCTTCGGGGTACTTATACTAAACATATAGTAGAATAGTATGACATGTTTCTTTTTATGATAACATGGTGAATATCTTTGAAAAAAAATCTAAAAGTTGTGGTACGAAATACAGTATTATTTGATCGCGTTTTTTATTGCTTTCCGAACACAACATCGTCAACCAATTACATAAAAATGTTCCTTTAGCACCTAAGAAATAGTTTCCGTAAACCAAATTGGATAATTGTCTAAATTTTACATTTTCGGGGAAAAGTTGTTTTTCCACAAGATTTTAGTCAAATAGTTCGTCCTTTTACTCACAGATGTCCTGTCAAATCTATACCTTTTTGATTGACGGCATGGATAGAATAATTTGTATTAAAATTCACACTTGATATAGTGCAAATTGTTAGGATATAACCATATTCGCAAACGTAAGGATATAAAACTCTAAAAATTTATAAAAATACACACTTGATAATGCAAAATATCCATGTTCGCACGCGTAAGGATATGAAACGTTTTCGAGAATACTAAATTGTACAATATATATTAGTTTCGAATAGCATCGTAGGAAAAATTGTTTGAAGCATCTATTCACAAAAAATTACAAAAAAAAAACAGTAAATAATGCAGCAATCGCATTGACTGATTTTACCGCCGTTATCGCCGCAGACAATAATATAAATAATATTTATCAAATTATGAACTTATAAAAATGGGGATAAAGATTACTCTTTGCATAATTGAAAATGTGATTGCAGCCTGTTACGGGAGTAATTATAGCAGGTACATCTATGAAAACACAAAATTGGCAAAGAATTAGAAAAAAATTATAGACTATTTTTTTCCGACTGAGTTTACCGTCGTTATCGCCGCAGACCATAATATAAATAATATTTATCAAGTTACGAGCGTATGAAAAACGCGAACCCTTTTTTTTTGTTCTTTCTCTGTTCAATACTTAAGCTTCAAACCTTATTAGTTAGGATACCTCTTTGGTTGCCTAAACATTTTTTATTTTAAAGTGCAAAATTGGTGCCCCCTGAGCGGAAGAATTGTGCATTACTTAGCAGTTCCCGGACCTTAAATCGTAATCGTCGAATTTAGAAAATAATTAACAATTTAATTGCCGAGTCTTTGATGGAAACGCCGCAAACAGGGTCCCGTGGTTATAGGAAAGGTGTCAAATGAACCGAAGTAAGACAACAGCCCTTGTGATGAACGAACCTCGTTTTATCAACCACTTACCCCTTTCGCCTTGGAACTTCAATTTTAACGTTGTTAAATTTTTCAGCTTTCACTTGGTTTTCCCCGAAAACACCGTAAATTTGCCCGCGCGAAGCTGAAAGGGTGTTTTCTTTTTTTGCGTTATTTATGTATCATCGAGGTTAATTTATGTATCGCAAATATATTTTGCCTTTTTATTGAAAAGGAAAAATTCAAACGCGACTATTATTTCGGAGACTTTCGACGTTCGCAAGATAAATCGTTGGGTGGAACTTAGAAATCAATGTTGGGTAAGTCCTATTAACCGCGAAACTTCTCGGCCAGAAAATGTTAGCTCTGCGAATTAGAAACATTTTAAATTAATTTTTTGCCTGTACGAGATGTGTTATTGCATTCAAGTGGCTGGAGTGGTGCTTACGAGTTTTGCATTTAATTTAAATTTTCCAGAAATGCAATTTTGTTATTACATTTTTGAACAAATTTTTTATGTATGGATTATGAAAGTTTGAAACGGAAAACTTGTAATTTTGTTAAAGTTAACACATGACATAAAGTTGGGTTAAGTTAAATTACGAAACGCTGCATTCCAAAAAGTTGAGCGGTTAGTATAAAATGTGTAATATAACCGATTAAGCCAAAATGTTTTAAACAACGTTTGAGGGTTTAAGTATTTCACTAAATTACTCGAGATTTGTTTTGCTTGCTTTTTATTTTTTTTTATCAACAACAGCAACGGGAGACCAATTTGCTCTTCCCCGGGTGCAAGAGAACGGTTATATAACGTCGAGTTTATTACATTAAGGTTTTTTATAACAAAAATTTGAGGATGCACTTGAGCGTTTTATTAAAATTGCTTCATTGAAAGTAATAACTTAAAACGTTGTAATTAGATTTATTTAACCACTATTTTAAGCAACACTTTCCAGTGAAAAAATGGTTGTAAACGAATCTATGAATTGGGGTTTTTATAGTAGATTCGTAATGCTTTTCCAATCAGGAAATTATTTTTTTAATTGTTTGGAAAGTGTGGTTTGAGAATACCAAATTTTAATTTCTCTTTCAAAACAAACCTAATAAATTCCAATGAAAAAAATTGTTGTGAACCAATTGGAATTGGGATTTTTACAGTAGATTCGGAATGTAGTCTGCAATCAAGAAAATATTGTTTTAATTGTTTGGGGAGTGTAGTTTGACAATATCAAATTTTAACTTTTCTTTCTATCAACGTCAAAACGAACCTAATAAATACCAGCGAAAAAAATATTTCTCAACGAATCGCTGAGTTGGGATTATTACAGTAGATTCAGAATACATTGGTCCAATCAGAAAAAAAATTTTTAATGACCTGGGAAGTGTAGTTTGAGAATACCAATTTTAACTTCTTTTTTCCAGCAATATCGAAACAAGCATAATAAATTCCAGTGAAAAAACAAAGTTCTGAATGAATCTCTGAACTGAAATTTTTATAGAAGATTCGGAACACACTCTCTAATCAAAAAATATTTTTTTAATGGTCTGGGAATTGTAATTTGGAAATATTAAATTTTAACTCCTCTTGCAATCAATGTCAAAACAAACCTAACAAATTTCGGTGGAAAAAATATTTCTGAACGAATTGCTGAACTGGGATTATTACAGTAGATTCAGAATACATTGGTCCAATCAGAAAAAAAAATTTTAATGACCTGGGAAGTGTAGTTTGAGAATACCAATTTTAACTTCTTTTTTCCAGCAATATCGAAACAAGCCTAATAAATTCCAGTGAAAAAACAAAGTTCTGAATGAATCTCTGAATTGAAATTTTTATAGAAGATTCGGAACACACTCTCTAATCAAAAACTATTTTTTTAATGGTCTGGGAAGTGTAATTTGGAAATATTAAATTTTAACTCCTCTTGCAATCAATGTCAAAACAAACCTAACAAATTTCGGTGGAAAAAATATTTCTGAACGAATTGCTGAACTGGGATTATTACAGTAGATTCAGAATACATTGGTTCAATCGAAAAAAAATTTTAATTGTGTGAGAAGTGTAGTTTGGGAATACCAAATTTTAACTTCTGTTTTCCAACAATGTCGAAACAAACCTAATAAATTCCAGTGAAAAAACAAAGTTCTGAATGAATCTCTGAATTGAAATTTTTATAGAAGATTCGGAACACACTCTCTAATCAAAAACTATTTTTTTAATGGTCTGGGAAGTGTAATTTGGAAATATTAAATTTTAACTCCTCTTGCAATCAATGTCAAAACAAACCTAACAAATTTCGGTGGAAAAAATATTTCTGAACGAATTGCTGAACTGGGATTATTACAGTAGATTCAGAATACATTGGTTCAATCGAAAAAAAATTTTAATTGTGTGAGAAGTGTAGTTTGGGAATACCAAATTTTAACTTCTGTTTTCCAACAATGTCGAAACAAACCTAATAAATTCCAGTGAAAAAAAAAGTTCTGGATGAATCTCTGAACTGAGATGTTTACAGAAGATTCGGAACACATTCTCTAATCAGAAAAATACTTTTCTCAAGGAATGTGAAGTGTAATTTGGAAATATTAAATTTTAACTTCTCTTACAATCAATGTCAAAACGAACCTAATAAAATCCAGTGGAAAGAATATTTCTGAACGAATTGCTGAACTGGGATTATTATAGTAGATTCAGAATACATTACCAAATCGGAAAAAACATTTTTTAATTGTCTGAGAAGTGTAGTTTGGGAATACCAAATTTTAACTTCTGTTTTCCAACAATGTCGAAACAAGCCTAATCAATTACAGTGAAAAAAAAAGTTCTGAATGAATCTCTGAACTGAGATGTTTACAGAAGATTCGGAACACATTCTCTAATCAGAAAAATACTTTTCTCAAGGAATGGGAAGTGTAATTTGGAAATATTAAATTTTAACTTCTCTTACAATCAATGTCAAAACGAACCTAATAAAATCCAGTGGAAAGAATATTTCTGAACGAATTGCTGAACTGGGATTATTATAGTAGATTCAGAATACATTACCAAATCGGAAAAAACATTTTTTAATTGTCTGAGAAGTGTAGTTTGGGAATACCAAATTTTAACTTCTTTTTCCAGCAATGTCGAAACAAGCCTAATCAATTCCAGTGAAAAAAATAGTTCTGAATGAATCTCTGAACTGAGATGTTTACAGAAGATTTGGAACACATTCTCTAATCAGAAAAATACTTTTCTCAAAGAATGTGAAGTGTAATTTGGGAATATTAAATTTTAACTTCTCTTACAATCAATGTCAAAACAAACCTAATAAATTCCCGTGGAAAAACTATTTTTGAACGAATTGCTGAACTGGGATTATTACAGTAGATTCAGAATACATTACCCAATCGGAAAAAAAAAATTTTAATTGTCTGAGAAGTGTAGTTTAGGAATACCAAATTTAACTTTTTTTTTCTAGCAAGCCTAATAAATTCCAGTGAGAAAAATAGTTCTGAATAAATCTCTGAACTGAGATTTTTACAGAAGATTCGGAACACACTATCTAATCAAAAAATATTGTTTTAATGGTCTGTGAAGTGTACTTTGGAAATATTAAATTTGAACTTCTCTTACAGTCAATGTCAACACAAACCTAATAAATTCCGGTGAAAATATTAGTTGCGACTGAATCTCTGAACCGACATTTGTGCAATAGATTCGGAATTCAGTCTCCAATCAGGAAAATGTTTTTTTTTAATTGGCTGGAATGTTTGAGAATCGATTTTCACATTCTCAGTCGGGGGAAAGTTGTAAGCCCGAAAGAAAACAAGATTCGCGTCCTGAAATATATAGTCTGTAAACATTATTTCTGCGCTTATCATCGCTTACCTAAGCGATTCATCCTTTGGTTAAACCACCGCAATTATCTGAATAAAATCGATTAAAAAAAAAGTTGCAGCTGACGCGCAATAATTTATTCGCTTACATTTATTGGCTTATAATAAGCGCCCCCTTGACGACCCAAGGCGCCAGCAGATTCATTAACTAGACATTATATTAACGGGCATGTCATTATAATGCGATGGATGGATGCACTGCCTTAATCGATCACGCTTTTAATAGCAACATTTCTGTTTTCTTCTACGCGTTTTGCAATGCCTCGTGCGACCGCTAAGTAATGCCATTTAATTTAATTTTTTAATTGCTTTTTTAAAATCGACTATTACCCGCACCTGCTTAACCGGTGAAAATTTATTCTTGCCATTTCTCACACGAGAAAACTGTTTTATTACTTCTCTAATTTCCGCTTTGAATTTTTGTGAAAGTCGTAAACATCTTAGAAAATATGGAAAATTGGCCAGTCAAGTCGCCAATTTTAAGGTCCGGGAACTGCTACGTAATGCACAATTCTTCCGCTCAGGGGGCACCAAAAAAATAGTCTATAATTTTTTTCTAATTCTTTGCCAATTTTGTGTTTTCATAGATGTACCTGCTATAATTAATCACGTAACAGGCTGCAAGCACATTTTCAATTATGCAAAGAGTAATCTTTATCCCCATTTTTGTAAGTTCATAATTTGATAAATATTATTTATATTATTGTCTGCGGCGATAACGGCGGTAAAATCAGTCAATGCGATTGCTGCATTATTTACTGTTTTTTTTTTTGTAATTTTTTGTGAATAGATGCTTCAAACAATTTTTCCTACGATGCTATTCGAAACTAATATATATTGTACAATTTAGTAGGCTCGAAAATGTTTCATATCCTTACGTGTGCGAATATGGTTATATCCTAACAATTTGCACTATATCAAGTGTGCATTTTAATACAAATTATTCTATACATGCCGTCAATCAAAAAGGTACAGATTTGACAGGACATCTGTGAGTAAAAGGACGAACTATTTGACTAAAATCTTATGGGAAAACAACTTTTTCCCGAAAATGTAAAATTTGGACATTTATCCAATTTGGTTTCCGGAAACTATTTCTTAGATGCTAAAGGAACATTTTTATGTAATTGGTTGACGATGTTGTGTTCGGAAAGCAATAACAAACGCAATCAAATAATACTGTATTTCGTACCACACCTTTTAGATTTTTTTTCATAGATATTCACCATGTTATCATAAAAAAAACATGTCATATTAAACTACTATATGTTTAGTATAAGTACCCCGAAGGAATTTCTACAATATAACTTACTCCTTGAGCTGAACTGAGTTTACTGTGACACTACATTTAAAAAAAATATTGTTGCCAATTTTTTTCTTCTTAAGTTATCAACTTTCTCGCAATAAAAAAAATATTTTCTGACAAGGCAATATATTCTCTATAAGTGCTGTAAAGTGCATTGCAAAATATTTCGTAACTCTAAAGAATTCAGTAAAAAACCCTCCCTACTACATTTTTGCGAGAATTGCACTTTCGGAGGTTAATTTTTGAAAACTAGGCACTTCTTCGCCAAAGCAAATACAGTCGAACTTCTCTATAGTGAACTCCTCTATACTGATTTTTTCTCTATAATGATGTTTTTGTCAGGAACGTGCATTTTTGCACGTTTTGCATATAAAAATACCTCCGTATTATGATGTTAAGCCTCTATATAGTGATTATTCTTTGAGAAATATTTACCAACATTCTCGGGGAACGAAATTTTCGGCAATAAAAAATACAATGGATGTATTGAACATCTGTTTTTTTTCTCAAATTCCGACAACCTACCTGAAAAATTCTTAGAACAATTTATTGCAAATCCCTTATTTATGGAAATTTCTACCCTCACCAAATGCATTGGCTACATTTGCATTTATACTTTTGCACTTTAGTTTCGCTTCAATTTTTGTACCACACGCATTTTAGAACGTGAAATGGCGAAACGAAAGTGTTTGAGTATCCAAGACAAATTAAAGGTGTTGGAAGACGTTGATAATGGTGTAAAGCAAAAAGACGTCGCCGCAAAATTTGGTATTGCTGCAAATGGCGTATCCGTAATTGTGAAAAATCGTGAAAAACTTAGAAAAGAAGTTAATTCGGGACGAAAAAAAATGAGGCTGTGTAAGTACATATGAAGATTTAGATGAAGCGATGTTAAAGTGGCTACAGGTGATTCGCGCCAAAATGTTCCGGTGTCCGGGCCATTAGTAAAAGAAAGAGCGTTGGTTTACGCAGAAGCCTTGGGATACTCAAATTTTCAAGCAAGTAACGGATGGTTAGACAAGTTTAAACAGAGACATAAAATTTCCGAAAAAGTAATTAGCGGCGAAAGTGCTATAATTAGTGACCATACCTGTAACCAATGGTTAAAGTCGGTTTTAAAAAAAAATTTGGACACACATCATCCTAAAGACGTCTTTAATGCTGACGAAACTGGGTTATTTTTTAAGTGTACGCCAAATAGAACTTTAACGTTTAAAAACGATAAGTGCTTTGGAGGTAAAAACAGCAAGGAGCGAATAACTGTCATGATTGGTGCCAATATGACTGGAAGTGAAAAAATGAAGCTTCTTGTAATAGGTCGCAGTAGAAATCCAAGTTGTTTCAAGGGCGTCAAATCGGTAGAAGTGGACTATGACTTCAATAAAAAGGCGTGGATGACCAGTCAGATTTTTGAAAAGTGGTTGCTAAAGTTTGACAATCAAATGAGCAGAGAAAAACGAAAAGTTGCGTTAATTATAGATAACTGCCCAGCCCATCCTGCGCTTATAAAATCAAAATGTAAAAACGTCGAATTGATTTTCTTACCACCAAATCTAACGCCAAAATTGCAACCGATGGGTCAAGGAATCATAAAAAATTTTAAATTCCATTATCGGAAAAGGATATTAAAGAAAATTATGACCGCCATTGAAGAAAATCAACCTGCACATAATATCATAAATCTTCGGACGTCCATATCTGAAATAGCAAAAGTATGGCAATTTGAAGTGACGGAGATTACAATAAAAAATTGTTTTGGCAAGGCAGGGTTTATTAATTTAAATTTGACTAATTGGGAGGAAGAAGATAACCTTCAATTGTCAGAATTGAAGAAATCTTGGGAACAGCTAAAAGCGTTGGACATTATTTGTGATGAAGTGAAATTTCAGGATTTTTGAAACATTGATAAAGATGTGTTAATTACTGAATATCCTGATGACACCGAGATTTTGGAAAGTGTCAGAAAAGACAACGAATTGTCTAATTTGGAAGAAGAGGATGAAGAAGATTCTATCAAAAATCCTTCCAAAGCCGAGATGGTCATGGCATTTGAGACTATTCGCCGAGGTTTGCAATGCCAAGAAAATGTTCCAGAAAGAATATTCAACGCATTAAACAAGTGTGAAACGTTCTACGAAAATAAAATAATTTTTAAGAGTACTGTGCAATCAACTTTAGATGGATTTTTTCTTCAATAAGTACATGTTGTGTAATATAAATCTGTATGTATTTCTAAATACGGAAATATCATTTCAAACAATAAATAAAATTTAATTTTAATTTTTTGTTTCATTTTGAATATCGATTGTTTTTTAAAGTGACTGCCAAAACTGTAAAATTATATGTGAATTCTCTATAGTGAAGTTTCTCTATAGTGATGTTTTTTCAGGGCTTTTCGAACATCACTATAGAGAAGTTCGACTGTATATCATTAGATGCGGTAACATTATGTTTACAACTGTTGCTTCGCAAATTATATAAGGGATCCTGAGTTTCTTAAAACTCTGCATTTTTTGAGGTTGGGTTTCCCAGCCTTTATGCCACTTAATTTCATTTTTTAATTGCTTTTTTAAAATCGACTATTACCCGCACCTGCTTAACCGGTGAAAATTTATTCTCGTCATTTCTCACACAAGAAAACCGTTTTATTACTTCTCTAATTTCCGCATTGAATTTTTGTGAAAGTCGTAAACATCTTAGAAAATATGGAAAATTGGCCAGGCAAGTCGCCAATTTTAATTAAAATTAAAATTCGCCCGTCCTAATAAGGGCTGTTTTGATGAGCCTTAAGGGCATAATCGGGTTATCCAGTAATAAAATATTTAACGTAAATTCTCTAAGTAGAGGCGTAAAAGTTAAGTATTCCTTTAACAACTTATCAATCCTCGCCGCATTTACGCGTTTTTTATTAATTTATAACTTAATTTCGGCCTTCCGGCGAAAGTATAAACTTTTTGATTTTAGAGCTTTTACGATACCGCACGAAACTAGCCATAAAAATTATTTTATGCGATTTTCATCGTTCATGCAGCTTGGGTCGTAAACAAAAAGGGCAGAGCAGAAATTTTCTGGCCATTTTTCGGAGAAACGCTTTTATATTCGGAAAGTTTGAGATCAATCCACTGTTAACGACATACCGTGATTTAAGTCTCTTCGCTGCAGCGCTTTATACAGATCCCATGAATTACCGAATCTTTCCGGCGCTCACCTTATCCAGACATAATTTTTTATTGGCCGTAATTCCCTTTGTTTATTTATGGCTCGTTTAATTTGATTCTTTTGCAAACTTTACTGTTACGGCCAAAGTCAAAAACGATCATTTTTAATCGATCACAGAATTTTTATTTATGATTCAGATCACCGATTCGAAATTTATTTAATTCCAACCAATATTTGCATTGTAAAACGGATTTTGAACAATATAAATTCAGTTTCATCGTCCAAACTGATAAAGAGGACTTCCATGTGTTGTAAAGTAGCTTTCCGCCACTTGCTTTAAGGAGGAAAGTAGCTATTTTCCCAACTAGTGATGAAAGTCAATCATTTTCGTCACAAGTGAGTATTTTTGTTACTAGTGAAGGAAGTAAATTGTATTATTTTGGTATGTGACGTTTATAATCGTTTTGTAATGTATTATTTTTCGCACTTGTGTTACAATACAGTTTTAATAAAAATTGCAAACTTTAAATGGAAATATAAACTGAATTTCTTGTAGCAACGGTGATATTGATTTTTTGTCGTTCATTTCATGTTGCCATATATTCAACAAAGTTAAAAAACGTACATCGTTTGTGGCAAAAGCACCTTTGACGTTAATAATTGTACAAAACATGATTCAGTGAATTTTTGTGTGTGTCAAATGCCTCTTCAAAGACAAACTAGAGTTCGAAACTTCAAATGAATATATGAATTTTCAGGATTTTTTTTAATATATCAAACGTTTGACCGCCAGATTTTAAAAATTGGTTTTCCAGGCAACTAAAAATGATTTCAGAAAGTGCTACATTTCTTAAATATTTTTAACTTAAGGTCCGGGAACTGCTAAGTAATGCATAATTCTTCCGCTCAGGGGGCACCAATTTTGCCCCTTAAGATAAAAAATGTTTAGGCAACCAAAGAGGTATCCTAACTAATAACGTTTGAAACTTAAGTATTGAACAGAGAAAGAACAAAAAAAAACAGTTGCGCGTTTTTCATACGCTCTTAACTTGATAAATATTATTTATATTATGATCTGCGGCGATAACGACGGTAAACTCAGTGGGAAAAAAAATTAGTCTATAATTTTTTGCTAATTCTTTGCCAATTTTGTGTTTTCATAGATGTGCCTGCTATAATTAATCCCGTAACAGGCTGCAAACACATTTTCAATTATGCGAAGAGTAATCTTTATCCCCATTTTTATACGCTTATAATTTGATAAATATTATTTATATATTTATATTTATGCGATTGCTGTATTATTTACTGTTTTTTTTTTGTAATTTTTTGTGAATAGATGCTTCAAACAATTTTTCCTACGATGCTATTCGAAACTAATATATATTGTACAATTTAGTAGGCTCGAAAATGTTTCATATCCTTACGCGTGCGAACATGGATATTTTGTATTATCAAGTGTGTATTTTTATAAATTTTTAGAGTTTTATATCCTTACGTGTGCGAATATGGTTATATCCTAACAATTTGCACTATATCAAGTGTGCATTTTAATACAAATTATTCTATCCATGCCGTCAATCAAAAATGTACAGATTTGACAGGACATCTGTGAGTAAAAGAACGAACTATTTGACTAAAATAATCATGGGAAAACAACTTTTCCCCGAAAATGTAAAATTTAGACATTTATCCAATTTGGTTTGCGGAAACTATTTCTTAGGTGCTAAAGGAACATTTTTATGTAATTTGTTGACGATGTTGTGTTCGGAAAGCAATAAAAAACGCGATCAAATAATACTGTATTTCGTACCACAACTTTTAGATTTTTTTTCAAAGATATTCATCATGTTATCATAAAAAAAAACATGTCATACTATACTACTAAATGTTTCGTATAAGTACCCCGAAGGAATTTCTACAATATAACTTACTTCTTAAGCTATACTGTTTTTCTGGCACACTACATTTAGAAAAAATAATTGTTGCCAATTTTTTTCTTTTCAAGTTATCAATTTTCTCGCAATAAAAAAAATAGTTTCTTACAAGGCAATATATTCTCTATAAGTGCTGTAAAGTGCATTGCAAAATATTTCGTAACTCTAAAGATTTCAGTAAAAAATCCTCACTACTACATTTTTGCGAGAATTGCACTTTCGGAGGTTAATTTTTGAAAACTAAGCACTTCTTCACCAAATCCAATATATCATTAGATGAGGTAACGTTATGTTTACAACTGTTGCTTCGCAAATTATATATTGATAGGTACTTTCTAAGCGATACTGAGTTTCTTAAAACTCTGCATTTTTTGAGGTTGGGTGCCCCAGCCTTAACTATTGGGTTCAGTTATTTTCTGCAGATGATCCCCTTTCCGACAAAGTCACGACTTAACGTTTCAGAATTTTTAATTTGGGCAATCTTAAGTGACGAACTATTCTTTGGAAAGATTGAAATTAGATAATGCGATGTGAATGAATCGACTTAAAGGAGGTTGTTGATTGAGTGTAAACATTTTTCATTTATTATGTTGGATCACTCGGTTTTCCGAGCTGCCAAGATCTAAATTGTATCTCAATCTTTGAGGCAATTTAAGTTCACCAACTTTAGATATTCTGCGGCGTCCCTTCCCAAAGTGGGTGGCGCGTCTATTCTCTTAACTATCCTTCAAGTGTCTCTTGCTCAGTGGCTTCACTATCGGGTCGTTTATCAAACCTCTTCAGTAGGGATGATTTCCTTATAACGCCGTTCGCCCTTGAATAACAATAGCGTCCACTTTAGCACGAGACTCCGCCATTATTATAAAACCCTCGGGCATTTTTGATTTTGCTGCCCTTTTCACATTAATTGAACCGGTAAGGAGGCCATCGTGAAAAATCAGTTTTGCGCGGCCGAAAACGCTTTGTTTATAATTCAGTTCGGCGGCGGTGGGAACGCTTCAAAGTTCCTGAATATTTGAAGCGTCTAGGGGGTGCGGCGACCCCGTGACCTCGAGCTTGATTGTTCAGATCCCAGGCGGCTGGACCTGCTACTAATAATCCCGCACCCACCTTTCGCAAGCCCACGCATCCCTCTATACTCCAGGTTTCTGATTAAGTGATCCTGTTAAGCTGATGCCCTACTTTACATGATATGCCCATTCCTAGTTTATAGTCTGAAAACAACAAGATAGAATCCTCGGCGATAGATTGTATGCAGATAGGATGTCTTGGTAAGTGCGTAAGGTGCGTGGCTTCCTGGCGCGGCTGAAAGCATCGCCCTTTATCCCACAACCGCCAACAACAAATTAAAATTCCTTTTTTTCAACCAAGTTGTAAAAATTATACTGTTCATTAAAGAAAACTGTAAATTACAAAGTAACCTATTTTTAACTTTCGATAAACAGATGGCGTAAGTAGAGACAAATTGACAGAAATTCTAAAATTAAGGAATTAAGGCCGCTCCACCCTAAAGATTGTTGACAAATGCAATTTGCTTTTATTGCTTTAGCGTACGCCTAAATACAGGCAACACCTCAGATTTTTTTATAATCCAGATATCACCATAATTACCGTAAAGTGCAGTGGATAATAAGTCTATGTGTAACATTGAAAACGGCTTTCGAGGGGTTGCATTCCAATATACCTGTTCAACAGATGCGAAAATTTTTGTATCTTCAATAAATTTAGAAAGATGTAATTTAAAGTAAAATAATAATATGCAAGAAGAATTTGTTAAATTTAACAATTTTATTTACTTATTGTTAGTAAAGAAGTTTTGTTATTACCGCCTGTTGCTCTACAATGGCTAAATTTACGCCAAAACGGGTTAGTATGTTGATCCCGGGTATTTTTTTTAACGTAATTTATATTTACATCGTAAATCGTTTTTAAAAATTGATTTTTAGCCGTTTCAAATTCTATTGATGACATATCCTGAATATCATCTATCTCCATATCACCATAATCAGAATCTTTATTTTGAAATGTACGCGTTCTTTTAATAATTTTCCGGTTACTGTATTTTTTGTCAATTTGTTACAATATGCGAACAAATAGATAATGGAATGCAGCTAACTGTAGTTGAAATTTTAGGCCAAATAACTTGTCTGAAGAAAGGTTGTATTGTCGGACGTCATAAAATTTTATTACTTGTTCTAGAAAATTCTGTTCAGAACTCGGAACAGATGTTGAATTTCGTTTCGAAATGACTAATACTTATTAATAAATTAAAACACAATGAGTAAAAGATTCACCCCTTAAGACACAGTTTATGTTTACAGAAAATTGGACCGCGTTATACACGACTTGACCAACCACCAAATTGATATTTTGGAAATTAGCTTTCTATCTAACGTATAATAAGAAAATGAAGTTGACGTAAAATCTATTTCTTACTAACAACCCAAAAATTAGATCCCATTAACAATAACATTATAAGTCGTTAACCCTACAGCTTAATTAATTAAAGAATTACAATTTAGGCTTAATTTTTAAATTCAATTTTATATTTTTTTGACATAACCCCTTAATGCGTAGTGTTTCCTTACAGAAAATTGCAGTTTTAGCTTATTATAAGTTATTGCCACTACAGCTTATTTTTTAAAATTAATGTGGGATAAAAAAGCCAAACAATTTTTTGGAAAGAAATTATAATTTAAGCTTATTCTCATTCATTTATTTAAAGGGGTCTTCACGAGCGATTTTTAAAATTAATATGACCTTAAGTTAATGTAGATAATAAAGATTAAAATTGTCCAAGACTAAAAAATAATTTATAGTAAAAAACCTTTTTCAATAAAACAGCCTTTTATTAAAATGTGTTTTTATTTTTAATCATTTAGGTCAATATCGAATTAGTTTTAAATTTTTACTACGTCTTAATAAAAGCTTCTTTTTAAAAAAAAAGTCTTTACTATAAATTATTTCAAATGTACTGTTTGAAAACGAACTCTAGTTTCAGAAGTATTTCGGATATTATTGCTGTTAAAGTATCCCTGCTGGGAAACCATAATTACCTGCTGCGACTTTGTAAATCTTTTTGACATAGCTCGGAAATCGGCAAAAATTAGCCAAGTACTTCAATTTCGGTTCTTGATTTAAAGAACCTTGAATAAATCAAAAACTGTTGCGTTGTTTAAAACAGCTAGGGGTCAGCTGAATATAAAGAAGTCTAATCTACGAGTCCAAAAAATTTGAATACAAAATTTTGATAATTGAAGGCAAAAAAACGAATTTCGGAATTTGGTTAATTATGATTATTTAATTACGGCTTGGGTTCATTCCCAGGTAGATGGGTATTCTCTGTAAGATGAAGTATCGACCTGCTTTTCAAAATTAAAAATGAAGATTTAAAATCGAATCGCGTTTTACATGTATTGAAAATCTTAGGGTGGAACGCCGTTAAAATATTAGCCTCATTTTTCAACTTACAAAAAAATAATTATAAGTAAAGTTGTGGATATTATCAAGCACTATAAATTTCGTTGTCATAATTTTTTCATATCTCAAGCCGTTTTTGAGTTTCGGTTACGATAATTTAATTTCACCAAAGTTGACTACAAAGTCGCCGCTGATTTGATTAAAGGGAAGATTTAGGAGAGCTTGTGAACTTTTCCAAACATTAGAACCTTATTTCCGCTGAAATTCGTAGTTTCAATCATTTTTCCTGCGTCGAAAAGCCACAATGAATCGGCGAATAATGAGAAAGCATTTTCTGAATTCTGAAAAAAAGTCATTTGTTATATAAGTTGGGGCCGGAGCCGGGATTTGGAAACTAAAATTTAGTGAGCTTCCCCGGGACATTATAAGCTTTCTTTGAGCTTCATTCATTTCATTATGCGAGTAATTTTCTAATGTGGAAAAAGCTCGAGTGGGGATGCGGTTAACAACGTTGATGGGTAAGACATAACATCCCAAAACAATTTCCTGTGATGCAAACGTTAATGGAATCCCAGCGAGAAGCGCGGCAGCGACAGTGGAAATCACATTTTCTGCCACACGCCGAATGTAATCGCGGCGCATTTTCGCGATTGACATGTTGGTTCTTTGAAACGACTTGTTTCGTTACGCGCAGGAAAAATGACTCACTTCCCTTTCCCCATCCTCTTCAATAATGGCCTCATTGTCCGGCGTAATTGATTCGGCGCTGTTATGTTTAAGTGTGCGATTTTATTGTGATTGCATGATCGAGGCGGGGCGTTTATTAACTCATAAACGACCTGAAAAATAAAGATTCCTCTAATGGAAAGTGTGCGTATATTTTATTCGCGTTTTTGTGTTTTGTTGCAAAAGTGTCGGCGTCAGCCATGGCCTATAATCCATTACACGCCGACTGGCACAATGCGGATTACATTTTCGGTTAAAAAACCATTCGCCGTATCACAATGTTGGATTTGCAAACATGAAAAAGCCAATTCGCGATCCTTAAGGAAATCGATGTGTGTAGGCTATTATGTTCGAAATTGGCCAGTGAAGCGTAGGCAGTTTGCTCACAATGGCAGCAATAATTGCTTACTGCTAGTTTATTATCTTGAAATCGAAGCACAACTACGTTATGATTGCATAATAAACTGAAGCTAATGAGGAAATTTACCTAGTTAGCATTTGCTGTCGTCAATCTAAAATGATTGTCGGTGCCTCTGAAAATTGAAATGTAAAATATCAATTAGCGTTCACATTGATAATGAATGCCATTAAAACTTTATTCCATTACAGTTTGTCTGGAATTATGCAAATTATTTACTGAACGTGGATTTTTTGGATAGATTTTTGCGCTGAAATGACGTCACACATGGAATTGCTGAAACGTGCGGCACAAGGGACTTAAAAACTTTATGCAAACAAATTCACAAAGGAACTGGGGCTTGTAATTTATGCTTGTATGCAAAGTGCACCTGAAAATTCATTTTCTGCACAAGAAACGCATTAAAAATGTTTTAACAATTCAATTTCCTGTTCCTGAAGTCTGTTCTGCAGGTAAATAAGTTTGCCGCATTCGTGATCCGGTCATTTTGAATTTTTTGATTTGCTCCAGCGGTTAAAGTTGCTCCAAATTGCCCCAATCCGATATTCTAATTCAGAAAGTATGCATTGTATTGCAGAAAATGTCAATTGTAATTCAGATTAGTAAATTGTATTTCAAAAAGAGTCAATTGTAATTCTGAATTACAATTGATGCTTTCTGAAATACAATTGATGTCTTCTGAACTACAATTTATGCTTTCTGAATGGCAATTGATGTTTTTTGACATATACAATTGATCATTTGAATTACAATTGATGTCTTCTGAACTACAATTTATGCTTTCTGAATTACAAATGACGTTTTTTGATATAAAATTGATTAATCTGAATGACAATTGATATTTTGCTGAAATACAATTGGTCATCTGAATTACAATTGACGTCTTCTAAACTACAATTTATGCTTTCTGAATTACAATTGATGTTTTTTGATACAAAATTGACTAACTGAATGGCAATTGATATTTGTTGAAATACAATTGGTCATCTGAATTACAATTGATGCCTTTTGAACTACAATTTATGTTTTCTAAATTACAATTGCTGTTTTTTGATATAAAATTGAGTAAACTGAATGGCAATTGATATTTGTTGAAATACAATTAATCATCTGCATTACAACTGATGTCTTCTGCACTACAATTTTTGCTTTCTGAATTACAATAGACTTTTTTTGATATAAAATTGGCTAATCTAAATGACAATTGATATTTGCTGAAATACAATTGGTCATCGGAATTACAATTGATATCTTCTGAACTACAATTTATGCTTTCTGAATTACAATTAATGTCATTTGAACTACAATGTATGGTTTCTGAATTACAATTGATGTTTTTTGATATACAATTGATTAAACTGAATGGCAATTGATGTTTGCTGAAATACAATTGATCATCTGAATTACAAGTGATGTCTTCTGAACTACAATTTATGCTTTCTGAATTATAATTGACGTTTTTTGATATAAAATTGATTAATCTGAATGACAATTGATATTTGCTGAAACACAATTGGTCATCTGAATTACAATTGATGTCTTTTGAACTACAATTTATGTTTTCTAAATTACAATTGCTGTTTTTTGATATAAAATTGACTAAACTGAATGGCAATTGATGTTTGCTGAAATACAATTAATCATCTGTATTACAACTGATGTCTTCTGCACTACAATTTATGCTTTCTGAATTACAAATGATGTTTTGTGATATAAAATTGACTAATCTAAATGACAATTGATATTTGCTGAAATAAAATTGGTCATCGGAATTATAATTGATGTCTTCTGAACTACAATTTATGGTTTCTGAATTACAATTGATGTCTTCTGAACTATAATTTATGCTTTCTGAATTACAAATGACCTTTTTTTGATATAAAATTTATTAATCTGAATGACAATTGATATTTGCTGAAATACAATTGGTCATCTGAATTAGAATTGACGTCTTCTGAATTACAATTTATGCTTTCTGAATTACAATTGATGTTTTATGATATAAAATTGACTAATCTGAAGTACCATTGATGTCTTCTGAGTTACAATTTATGCTTTTTGAATTAAAATTAACCTTTTCCGATATGAAATTGACTAATCTGAATTACAATTGACGTTTTCTGAAATACATTTAACTAACCTGAATTGAAATTGATCCTCTCTGAAATTATTTGATCGTTTCTGAAATGCAACCGTCACTTTTCAAACTAAACCAATTTATTTCTGGCTCCACTAACCCCAACGAAGGGTAGTAATTATTTCTTTAAACTTTCGCACCCTTTACACTTAATAGCAACTTAGACGCATGCAAGGTAGAAAATAATTAATTACAGACGAACCGAATAAACTATTCTCGAGAAATTTCACAAAGAATCCGATCTAAACTGTAATTTAACTTTTGACTTGTGTTACTTAACGTCAGCACCTAATTAATTTCGCCGGAATAAATTAAGGCCCCGCAACAACTTTAATTAAGACGATTTTAGTTGCAATTTTTACCGAAGCAACAAAAAATCTGAGATAAAAAGTGATGAGCACCGAAGGAGTTTACGGTTAAAACGTTGCAAAAAGTTACGATCAGATACCAACTTAGGCTGTAATAAACCAGTAAAAATGTTTTTATGTCCGGGCGTTTGTTTTATTTAAAAGGCCGTTTTGTAAAAATTAAGTCGGGATTTCGGTAAATTTTGTTTCATTAATTATTAATTATTAATATTAAATTTTCGATGCATCCTTCAAATGGCTTAATTTGTGAGTACCATACAAATATATAATTGTAATTAAAATTAATTAATGGTTGCTAATCGCTCCTGGTTATCAATTCAAATTTCCGATTAAACGTCACAAAATTAATACACAACCCTCAACATAAATCAGAGCTTAATTAATATAATTAGTGCAGAAGATTTCATTATACAACCGACGAAAATAAGTAATTTTTTTTGACAGGTGAACAATAATTGGACATTGACTATAACGAGCAGCTAATTTCAATCATCGTTACTTGTGACAGTGCTTCAATTGTAACTTAATTATTTCACCCCTATTTACATCTTGCGATAGATTTTATTATCAAACTTGATAATTGTCTGAATAATATGGAACGCCCGAATTCAATTTTCTGAAAGTGTTACTCCGCTTCAATAAATTTGGGAAAGAAATCCTCGCTATTCCGTACACGGCTGTAAATGCTAAGGAGCGTATATTATACATACACCACCCGGAGTGAAAATATACCTAATCACATTTACATTCTGTAAATCTACAGTTTTAGGGCATGTTTCTGTTTCCACAATTTTCCTTCATCCTTTTGAGTCGTTGCGCAAAAATCGCAATTAATGAAGAAGAATTGTTGCCTGTTTTCCTTAACGAAGCGCCAAAAAGGTAATTTGTGTTTTTAATACGAGGATTCATCGCGATTGGGTTATTGTCTGCGCAATAAAATCCCCTAATTACCTACTTCATCAGAAAACTGTAAATATGTACACTTATTAACAAGAAAGTGATTTATGGGGATAATTAAGGCGAAATCTGTTTAAAAACGCGACCCGTGCGGGGAAGGAAAAACAAATTCCTTTTTATCATTAAATATCCGATGTAAAATCCCTATGCTTAATTAAAAAAAAATAAATCAATCAGTCAATATATGCAACCAATCGTACTCTTTTGTTAATTTATTTTAGGTTGCAAACTGCCCTGGCCAATAATATCGATCTGACTCGATAATTGATGGAAAATAAATCTGTGATTTGTCTGAAGCTATTGTTATTTTTCCATCAATTCAAAGTATTAATTTTTTCTTCTTTTGAATACAAAATTTCAAACTTTAATAGTCAAATTGTTTATTTCTAAACTGACATAAATGTAAAATCATTTGTATACATTATTGATTGACTATATTTTTTTAAAGGGATATTTACATTGTACAAGGGTGAGTTAAGTTTTACAGCCCCGGCCATAATACCTATTAAAGATTGAGGGGAAAGTATGCAATTTACATGTTACATCAGTTGAAGTTTTCACTTTCGATTAGTGCTACAAGTTTTCCAAATCATTTTTATTTCAAGCCAAAAAAGTAAAACAAAGAGTTTCGGGTAAAATTTCCATGTTTGGTTTTTTATTTCAAAATTTGTCAAATTATTCGTAGTATTGTTGATTGTAATTTGATTCGTTAAAAAATTATTACCTTTTGAGTTAAACCAAATTTAACATAAAGCACGAAAAATACTTTTATTTATGACTTTCCAACAATGGATAATACGGTCTACCACGTAACAATACCTGATGATCGACCCATAAAACTGAAGGGAACGGCGTTTTAGTTGTTGCCAGACCCGTATTCTGGAATTTGTGAGAAAAATAAAATAAGTTTTTAATAGGTAAATATTAAGTTTATTTTATAAAAGATGCTCAAAGTGATGCCCCATTACCCATAAATTAAAAGCATTTCAAGCTTCTCCTCGACTGAGTATTGAAATGGCATGATTATACCTGAACTAAACACAAATGTTCACTATTCCACAAAACAAAGTTTTAATTTTCACTTTTTACCAACGATGTTTAAGTGTTGGAAGATTTGTTGCGAATGTCAATGTTTCTTTATTCACAAAGTGACCTAGGGTTGTGACCAGGGTTTTTAAACTTTGGGTGAATTAAGCAATTTATTTTATGGGAAGGTTCAATAATAGATAGGTATATTGACTTTGCAGACGGCAAAATTAAAACACAAAATTGTATACAGATATACTAACGAAAATTAGAAGCTGATAAGCGATTTTCTTATCAAGTTTAAAATCTAATATTGCAAAAATGATTTTTTATTATGATTATAATTACCGTGTAGCTGTTAGTTACGATGTTGTGAACTTTCAAAGAAATAGCGAAGACCCTTATTCCGGTCCTGTAAAATGTAACGTTGTACTTTTTAACTTAACTTTATGACTGTCATAAATAATCAGTCAAGTTCCCAAAACCAATACCATTGTTAGGTGAATTGGTCAGCTTATGTCGTAAATCATTTAAAAAAATACCCTCTAGTATGGAAATGGCTTTATTTAATGAACCCAAATTAGTAAAGTTATTTCAATTACACTAAATTGTGTGAAAATATTTTACTGTTCGTACATAAAAAAAAACTATTAAATTGAGCAATTAGTAATTGAAAAAAGGCCAAAATTTTACCTGATTAAAAAAAAAAGATTTTTTCTTGGTTTCTATGTACCTTAATAATATAAAATTACTCAAAATAAATCTGTGATTTGTCTGAAGCTATTGTTATTTTTACATCAATTCACAGTATTAATTTTTTCTTCTTTTGAATACGAAATTTCAAACTTCAACAGTCAAATTGTTTATTTCTAAATTGAGATAAGTGTCAAATCATTTGTATACATTGTTGATTGACTTTATATTTTTTTAAAGGGAACATCGGGATATTTACATTTTATGTTCAATGTTCAAAAAGAGCCGGATAAGGAGCGGCGGTACATCATTTTATATCGCCGAAAATTTCCATCCGCAGGTAACAATCGGGCGGCACAGTGGTCGCATTTTCGCCCTTTTTGTCGTTTCATATCTCTCTGACTTTTTCGGCGTCCCGCGGCGCGCGGTTCGTGCGAATAATGACTACAAGAAGAAAATTGAGACCCGAGATTTGTTTTATAGGGCGGATTTTTTTGGACGAAGTGAATTAAATAGGCTAAAGATGCGGGAATGGGGATGTCATGCTACCTCACGTAAATGTGATTGAATAATTTTTCACGCGAAACCGGGATATAGACTTCGATAAATCGCAAGTGATTGGAAAAATGGAGCGAGAGGTGAGATAAAGAATGTTTGATTTGTTTATAATGGCACCCCGAGGCATTCGGTTCAAGTAAACTTTGCCTCGTTAATTTTATTCAAAATCGATGTTTCGAAAATAACCGCAGTCAGAATTAATTGGAGAAAAACAGGTACGGGAAGGGGGAAAATATATTGAAAAGAGGGGCTGAAGAAGTTACGGCTGACTGAAGATTAACAGACAAAAACGTGCTGGCCTGTCGCCACGGAAAAACCAGGGGAATTCGACAGATGTGGGAATATTTTATGTTCTTACTGCTTTTATTGCTTGGAGACATAATGAAAAATGATGAACTGGGCCAAAAGTCTGCATTTTATGTTCATTGGAAAAGGCAGAATAGGCAACACATATTGCAGCAAAACACTTTAGTACTGGACTTAATGTTATGAGATGCGTTGCTTGTAGTGTCTCTGCAAGGCGTTTGCTTTTAAATTTAATCTTCCATATTTACTAATATTAAATTTAAATGTATCAAAATTCCTTCAAAGTAAGTATAAATGAACGAACACAATTATTAGTATTTGAAACCTATTGTTGCATTTCGTACTTCCTTTTTCCACCTTTTCCGCTCCTGTTTTAAAAGTCACAATAAAATCTTTACCTGAAAGCTTACAATTGAAAGCAACACTTACCGCAAATAAGTTACAAGAGTGCGCGATGGAAACTTTTAAAATTAAAACAAATCAAGTAAAACTGCGCTTTAGTTAAGGAATTGTAAACTTGTAATTACAAAGTTTTCATTTATTTTTATTTATTGTTTGTGTAAGTTGCAACTTGAATGTTAATTATTTATTGTCCTGACTTTCAGAACGGATTCTAAGAATTGGTACTTTTGTAACCAGATGAAAAACTTTTGGGAGTGTTATGGCACTATTGTTTATCATAATTAAAATTTTCAAATTAAATTATCCCTAGTAATACCATAAGAGCTTTGAATTTATCGATTAATTTATGATAACTTAACTTAGCAACTTAAAAGAGTGTAAATTCGATGAGTATTAAAAACGCGACAGCGAAGTTGGAGCGTTTTTATCATCAAATTTACTCGATTTAAAAGTTGCTACGCAGGAAGTTTGAGTTAATTAATCGAAGAAATTCAAAGCTTGAATGGTATTTGATTAGATTATTTTATGAATGTATAAAATTTGACACAAATAAGATTGTTTGAAATGTTTTTGTTGGAAACTAGGCAACGTCGATATAAAGGAACTCGAAGTTTTATCAGAATTATCATATAATACAATACAACAAGTGAAATCGAGATTATCAATAATCACGATTCCACGAATTGTATTCGTCAGATTATATCACGAATGAACAATTTAATACTTTTTCGGACAAAATATAATTCCGAGAGTCGCAAAACTCGGTAAATTGGGCCCAAATATATTTGTGAGACTTTACAGTGTTACACGGTTTAGGATTTTGTATCTTTTCATCAGTATTGTTTAACGAACAATCACCGAAACGCGCCATTTTTTGTAACTGTGACATTTCAGTTGACAGCACGGTACACTAGATTATTAATCACATTCTAGTCAATATGGCACACTAGATTTGCGGAGCAGCACGCGGGATTATCACTTATTAATCTTTCTCCAGTGCTGATTATCATTTATTAAGCGGTCACTAGAATAGGGAAAAATAGCACTATGAGTGGTATAATCGCTGTAATTCCGTGTTCTTTTCTCAAATAGCGAATTGTAATTGGCTATATTAGCCAAGAAATAAAATAATCGATCCAATATTTTTTTACAGAATTATTTCTAATTATTACATGTTTGGACTTTCATACCGGATTCTGAGAATTACTGTAACTTGCATGCGGGCCAAGTTGTACAATAAATGACAAAAAGGAATGGTTACAATACAAAACGCACATCTCGACTGCTAACGACACTAAGAGAACAAGATAGATAATTAGATTTGCCATTTTCCAGAGGATATTTGAAGATAAAAATTATTAGCTTCCACAATTCAAAATATAACTTCCAGGCGGAACCACCGGCAATACATTCGCAACACAAGAGACACATTTTTAAAAGCAACATAAATTCCCCTTAACTACACGAAATTCCCGATATCGCAAATCGAGTTGGAAGTGCAATCATAAAAGATATTCAGAGAAAATACAAAATGTCATACTTATATGTAAATACCGGATTCAATTTGACTTTCCGAATTGCGAGATTCTGTTTAAACTTGAATCGACGTTTTTAAGGAACACACACTCATTTCGCATACTTCCAGACATTTTAACTCGCGAAAACTTCTTCGCTATCGATTCGATTCGCGAAAACACACCACCTCCGTATCCTTTTTAAACGCGCGGTTTAAAGACGCCGTAATTTATTCCGCGAGGAAGTAATCGCGACCCCTCTCTGGTTTTAAAGAATACATCACGAGCACTTCAACTTTTCCCCAGGTGCGCGGGGGAGCGACACGAACAATACACCGTCTCCGCTTAACCCTCTCTTGTTAAACACCGTCTTCTACATCGGGTTGCTCGGGGCGTTGCCTGTCCACGATTTTCTAAACGGCGCTTTTTGTCAAAGTCTATTTCGGCATGAACAACATGAAAGAATGGTAATATTGAGATGGGGAATCCCCTGATAAAGGGATTCTCGTTACTCATTGGTTTTATTTTCATTATATAATATGCGGTTGCAGCGATGTTGGTTGCCTACAATGACAGTCGCATAAAGTTTTCAAAACGACACATTAAATTTATTTCGAAGATTTAACGGCGTTCCACCCTAAGATTTTCAATACATGTAAAACGCGATTCGATTTTAAGCCTTCATTTTTAATTTTGAAAAAGAGGTCGATACTTCATCTTACAGAGAATACTAATCTATTTGGGGATGGTTCCAAGCCGTAATTAAATAATCATAATTAACCAAGTTATTAATTAAAACATCAAATTCCGAAATTCGTTTTTTTTTGCCTTCAGTTATCAAAATTTTGTATTAAAATTTTTTGGACCCGTATATTAGACTTTTTTATTTTCAGTTTTTGATTTATTCAAGGTTCTTTAAATCAAAAACCGAAATTGAAGTACTTAGCTAATTTTTGCCGATTTCCGAGCTACGTCAAAAAGATTTACAAAGTCGCAGCAGGTAATTATGGTTTCCCAGCAGGGATACTTTAACAGCAATAATATCCGAAATACTTTTGAAACCAGAGTTCGTTTTCAAACAGTACATTTGAAATAATTTATAGTAAAGACTTTTTTTTTAAAAAGAAGCTTTTATTAAGACGTAGTAAAAATTTAAAACTAATTTTGATATTGACCTAAATGATTAAAAATAAAGACACATTTTAATAAAAGATTTTTTTATTGAAAAAGTTCTTTAACTATAAATTATTTTTTAGTCTTGGACAATTTTAATCTTTATTATCTACATTAACTTAATAGGATATAAATTCCACTCTAAGGTCATATTAATCTTAAAAATCGCTCGTAAAGACCCCTTTAAATAAATGAATGAGAATAAGCTTAAATTATAATTTCTTTCCAAAAAAATTGTTTGGCTTTTTTATCCCACAATTTTCTGTAAAAAAAACACTGCTCGTTAAGTGGTTATGTCAAGAAAATGTGAAATTGAATTTAAAAATTAAGCTTAGATTATAATTTTTTAATTAATTTAGCTGTAGGGTTAACAACTTATAATGTTATTGTTAATTTGATCTAATTTTTGGCTTGTTAGTAAGAAATAGATTTTACGCCAACTTGATTTTTTTGTAGGTAGATAGCATCATTATACGTTAGATGGAAAGCTAATTTTCCAAATATCAATTTGACGCTTGGTCAATTTTCTGTAAACTTAAACTGTGGCTTAAGTGGATAATCTTTTACTCATTGTGTTTTAATTTCTTAATAAATATTAGTCCTTTCGAAACGAAATTCAACATCTGTTCCGAGTTCTGAACAGAATTTTCTAGAATAAACAATAAAATTTTATGACGTTCGACAATATAACCTTTCTTCACACAGGTTATTTGGCCTAAAATTTTAACTACAGTCAGCTGCATTCCATTATCTGTTTGTTCACATATTGTAACAAATTGACAAAAAATACAGTAACCGCAAAATTACTAAAAGAACGCGTACATTTCAAAATAAAGATTCTGATAATGGTGATATGGAGATAGATGATATTCCGGATGTCATTAATAGAATTTGAAACGGCTAAAAATCAATTTTTAAAAACGATTTACGATTAAATATAAATTATGTTAAAAAAAATACCCGGGATCAACATACTAACCCGTTTTGGCGTAAATTAAGCCATTGTAGAGTAACAGGCAGTAATAACAAAACTTCTCTACTAACAATAAGTAAATAAAATAGTTAAATTTAACAAATTCTTCTTGCATATTATTATTTTACTTTAAATTATATCGTTCTAAATTTATTGAAGATACAAAAATATTCGCAACTTTTGAACAGGTATATTGGAATGCAACCTCTCGAAAGCCGTTTTCATTGTTACACATAGACCTATTATCCACTGCACTTTACGGCAATTATGGTGATATCAGGATTATAAAAAAGTCTGAAGTGTTGCCTGTATTTAGGCGTACGCTAAAGCAATAAGAACAAATTGCATTTGTCAACAATCTTTAAGGTGGAGCGGCCGTAACTAAGCAAAATGTAAGTTTGCAACGAAATTACATCAACCCTGATCGTTCAAGCTTTGCAGTTGATGTCAATGTAAGTGCCATATTTTCCAGTTCAAAGCACATTTCCTTGCAAGTGATGTCAACTTGTAAAGCACATAATTAACGTTAGATTTGCAACAATTCCCAGTCGATTGCCAAGTCGTCGATTGGTGGTGCGAACGTGCGACGCAATTAACGATTTTTTTCCGTTGAATACTTCAAACGAGCGGCGAAAACATTCCACTTGAGCGGCGTTTAAAAAGATTTACTTTGGAAAACGTATTCGAGGAATGATTTCTTATGGCCGCCGCCACTTCAAAGAAATATTAAATTGGACGCCTGAAAAATGTAATAAAGGACCGCGGTAACGCAATAAAAAATTAAAAGCCCCACGTTATGAACTCTCCGGCCGCGCATAAAAATCCAAAATTCCGGAAAAGGGGTCAAGGGTCGGCGAGTTCGTCCCGGCCGCAAAAAAGGGCGGATTAAAATAACAGCGGTGATAATTTCTCCCTGGCGACGCTTCCGAGTAAAATGTGACAACTCTTTCCTCTGAAGTAAGTGCGCGATGGTGAGACGTTAAATTTCCGCCCCAATTAAACGAATTAGAGCGTTGTTGTTGGTCGGGATTTTTTGTTGCAGATTGGGCGATTTTCTCGTTTAAAATTACATAAAGTTGATGCGAACAAGGGTTGCAAAAATACAGGCACCTGCTTGTGCAACCTACATTTCGCGAATTTGCGGTTAAGTTAGAACGAGCCCTGGGGGTGGTAATTGTATTTTGGCCACGCGTCTATCAGAGAGCCTTGTAAGAACAGCGAAATTAAAATTAATTACTTTCAGCAACTTTTGATGGTAAAATGGAAATTTTTTATTTATTGCGGAGTTAGATTGGTCGATTAATAAATCAGGGCTGATAAAATGGATTTGTTGCAGCATTATACAATTCCATTATCCTTTTATAGGGCGAAGGTTAATGTCAACCATCTGTCGCATAAATTATTCTTGAGGGTGCTGCGTTGGGGTGCAGAACTATTACAGCGTTTTGCCCAAAAGGTTTGCAATAAATTGGGTTATTTTAGCGATTAAGATTTGTTTATTTATTGTTCTAAAAGTTGGTTGTCATAAAACAAAAATTTTGTTTATTTTTTAAATCGAAAAAGACCTGCTTATACTTTTTGAATGTTATTTCTCTATTTCCTACTATTATATTTTGCAACATTTGAAATTTTCCTTCGAACAGTAATATAGGTACATTTGCATTTATATTTGGAGTGTCCTTTCTCTCCTTGAAGATTTGGGGAGGCGTATTGTTCAAACAACGGGAATTCCTCAAGCCAAAACATATTTGAACCAACGAATAAGTTTGGCTATACAGGGTGAGTTAAGTTTTACCGCCCGTGGCAAAATAGGCCTTTAAACTAATTTGTCAATTCTCATAAATTGCATGAGTCATTTTATATTATTAAGGTACACAGAAACCAAGAAAAAATCTTTTTTTTTAATCAGGTAAAATTTTGGCTTTCTTTCAATTACTAATTGCTCAATTTATTAGTTTTTTTATGTACGAACAGTAAAATATTTTCATACAATCTAGTGTAATTGAAATAATTTTACTAATTTGGGTTCATTAAATAAAGCCATTTCCGTATTAGAGGGTAATTTTTTAAATGATTTACGACATAAGCTGACCAATTCACCTAACAATGGTATTGGTTTTGGGTACTTGGCTGATTATTTATGACAGTCATAAAGTTAAGTTAAAAAGTGCAACGTTACATTTTACAGGACCGGAATAAGGGTTTTCGCTCTATCTTTAAAAGTTCACAACATCGTAACTAATACCACGGTAATTATAATCATAATAACAAATAATTTTTGCAATATTAGATTTTAAACTTGATAAGAAAATCGCTTACCAGCTTCTAATTTTCGTTAGTATATCTGTCTACAATTTTGTGTTATAATCTTGCCGTCTGCAAAATGAATATACCTATCGGTTATTGAATCTTCCCATAAAATAAATTGCTTAATTCTCCCAAAGTTTAAAAACCCTGGTCACAACCCTAGGTCACTTTGTGAATAAAGAAACATTCACATTCGCAACAAATCTTCCAACACTTAAACATCGTTGGTAAAAAGTGAAAATTAAAACTTTGTTTTGTGGAATAGTGAACATTTGTGTTTAGTTCAGGTATAATCATGCCATTTCAATACTCAGTCGAGGAGAACCTTAAAATGCTTTTAATTTATGAGTAATGGGGCATCACTTTGAGCATCTTTTATAAAATAAACTTAATATTTACCTATTAAAAACTTATTTTATTTTTCTCACAAATTCCAGAATACGGGTCTGGTAACAACTAAAACGCCGTTTCCTTCAATTTTATGGGTCGATCATCAGGTATTGTTAGGTGGTAGACCGTATTATCCATTGTTGGAAAGTCATAAATAAAAGTATTTTTCGTGCTTTATGTTAAATTTGATTTAACTCAAAAAGTAATAATTTTTTAACGAATCAAATTGCAATTAACAATGCTACGAATAATTTGACAAATTTTGAAATAAAAAACCAAACATGGAAATTTTACCCGAAACTCTTTGTTTTACTTTTTTGGCTTGAAATAAAAATGATTTGGAAAACTTGTAGCACTAATCGAAAGTGTAAACTTCAACTGATGTAACATGTAAATTGCATACTTTCCCCTCAATCTTTAATAGGTATTATGGCCGGGGCTGTAAAACTTAACTCACCCTGTACAGAGAGGCAACGTTGCTAGCGTTCTTGGTACAATCCCGCTTTCTTCTTCTCTTAATGAGTTATTTTATTTATTCTAGTTATTACTTATGTTGTGTTATTTTATGTTATCGTTAAGCAAATGTACTATTTAAGCTTTTAATTAGAGATTTGCTCAAAATAAAAAAAGACAAGTTTGTTCTCTTCAAATCCGACGGAGAGTTAAAAAAGAACTAAAAGCAAATCGCTGCAGCGGATCCGCCCCGTCGATTTAATTAACATAATAAATTAATAATGACGCCGAAGACATTATTGAACGTTTAATCGAAAAAATTAAAATACGGCCGGAATTGAATTGAATTCTGGCGGTCGCCGAATAAAAATGGCTTTTAGTTGTAAATCATTACGAAAGCGGTCACGCTCCGGCCCAGGAAATTTTTATTTAATTAGACAATCCTAATGAATCCTCGTGTGAGATACCGCAGTTGGGGAGGGCAGGGCCTGCATGAAACTGCAAAATATTGGATTTGTAAACCGCTTATGACCAATTTCCGGCCATCACAAACTTATAACGGATTATCAAGTACTTTTATGTGCGAATTTATTCAGGCAATAAAGAAGACAATGCGACCAGTTGTATTAATCTAACTTTCCCGAAGACGACATCACACAGACAAAAACTACGTAATACACCTCCATATTTGATTACTAAAGTTTGAAGGTATTACTCTGCACTAAACTTTATACTGAATTGCTTCTGCATTGTGACAACTTGTCAACTTCGATTCAGTGGATACGAAGAGAGTACATACTCGATAAATCTGACTAAGATTAAACTTTAATGTGTTTAGAATATCAGATTGATCAAATATAAAGCGACACACATTTTGAACGGTTTCTGAACTGATTTTTGGGCCGGTCTGACTTTGAAGCTATTTTATTTTTTCTGAAAAGTGGGAAGTGTTGGCACCTTTAAAAGGCCATCAGAAGTTTAAAAAAGGGGTGGCGTTTATTATGGAATGGATTGGAATTTTTTGTTATTTTCATAATGAATTTATTTTCCAATCAAAATCAACAGATTATCAATTAAATAATGTCAGAATATACTGCGGAATAACATTATAATAGTTGTTGACTGTTACATTGTTTGGAGAACTTCTGAAGTTGTTGGTGTAATTTGAGGTAGTTTTCAAATTCTGGAGTAACGTGAAAAATTCAAAATTGCCAGATTATGAATGTGACAAGCGAAATTGCCATTGATAAATGTCAAAATAGACTGCAGGAAGGCATTACATATTAATTTTAGGCAGTCACATTGTTTTGAAGTTGTTGGGTATAATTTTTAAGCTTTTGGATAAAAAAACTTAAAATTAACAGATTATGAATGCCATTGCCATTGATAAATGTCAAAATGGACTGTAGGAAGGCATTACACATTAAGTTTAGTCAGTCACATTGTTTTGAAGTTGTTGGGTATAATTTTTAAGCTTTGGGGTAACATGAAAAAAATAAAGTTAACAGATTATGAATGTCATTGCCATTGATAAATGTCAAAATGGACTGTAGGAAGGCATTATACATTCATTTTAGGCAGTCACTGTTGAAGTTATTGGGAATAATTTTTAAGTTTTGGGGTAACGCGAAAATAATAAAATTAACAGATTATGAATGTCATTGCCATTGATAAATGTCAAAATGGACTGTAGGAAGGCATTACATATTAATTTTAGGCAGTCACATTGTTTTGAAGTTGTTGGGTATAATTTTTAAGCTTTGGAATAACGCGAAAAACTTAAAATTAACAGATTATGAATGCCATGACCATTGATAAATGTCAAAATGGACTGTAGAAAGGCATTACACATTAAGTTTAGGCAGTCACATTGTTTTGAAGTTGTTGGGTATAATTTTTAAGCTTTGGAAAAACGCGAAAAAATTAAAATTAACTGATTATGAATGCCATTGCCATTGATAAATGTCAAAATAGACTGTAGAAAGGCATTACACATTCATTTTAGGCAGTCACATTGTTTTGAAGTTTTTGGGTATAATTTTTAAGCTTTGGAAAAACGCGAAAAAATTAAAATTAACAGATTATGAATGCCATTGCCATTGATAAATGTCAAAATGGACTGTAGAAAGGCATTACACATTTATTTTAGGCAGTCACATTGTTTTGAAGTTATTGCGAATAATTTTTAAGTTTTGGGGTAACGTGAAAAAAATAAAATTAACAGATTATGAATGTCATTGCCATTGATAAATGTCAAAATTGACTGTAGGAAGGCATTACATATTAATTTTAGTCAGTCACATTGTTTTGAAGTTGTTGGGTATAATTTTTAAGCTTTAAGAAAACGTGAAAAAATTGAAATTGCCAGATTAGGAATGTGATAAAAGAAATTAACTGTACGAAGACATTATTAAATAATAAATT
This sequence comes from Dascillus cervinus, assembly GCA_949768715.1. NCBI lineage: Eukaryota > Metazoa > Arthropoda > Insecta > Coleoptera > Dascillidae > Dascillus > Dascillus cervinus. Next base: position 29,716,731 of record OX458319.1, on the reverse strand, counting down.
TCAATTACGATATTGTTTCAAGAATCTTTGAAATCACTTTTCTTGATAATTTAGATATTTTTTAATTACTAATATCAGCACATCCCATTTCCCTAATTTATTGGAAAAAAGCTGTCTCCCCGTTCATCTATTTCCACAAGGAAGGCTTAGTTTGCCAAAAAAAAAACCTTAAATATTATACAAAAATCAATGAAAGAGCGACGGGCCTTCTAATTGTTATCGAGCGGCCACTTCCGAATTACGTCGAAAACATCCTTGACATTTGTCGGACTTCAGATCCCTTAAATCCCGATCCCCTAACTAAATAAAGAGAACACTTGTGGGAAATTCGAAAACAAATTTTTCCGCCTAAAATAATTCCCGGCGCCTTAGATAGGTCAGTGTGCGATTCTGATCGACCAAATTCCGGGCAAATCCTCAACCCGACCGTTGCGTCCTCATGAAAGGAGCAGAGCTTCGGCCGAGGTCGCGACTCGAAAAAATCGACTCAAAAAAAACAAACTTTTCGTTTGACTTTTAAATTTAGGGCCGTTCGGGGTTTTTCGGGCCGTTGTCATTAGTGGGAGTGAACGGTTCCAGTTTAATATCAGTGTAAAGCCGGCGGTTTGATTTATACGAGTCTGGAACACAGGAATCCCGGGCGTATTTCTCACTACTGCATTTTGAACAAAGGTGGTAAGATATGCCAGCCTGGATCATCTATAATTCAAACTGCAGATCCCAGCTGCTGTCCCAGGCCGTATTTTTTCATAAACGTTGCAGTGAAATTGTCGCACGCCGCTGGAATCAGCTTTATTATTTTTTTTAAAATTTAATTCTTCCATAAAATACAAAAAATTGTTTGGACCGGAGCGGGAAACAAATCAGGATTTATGTAAAATCCCCGTTTGATTATACAAATATATTGGTTTCCTATAATGCAATAATAAATTTGAGCTCGTCCGAAATTTATTACCGTTTTTTATTATAAGTGGAAAACAGGAATATTACAGGTCCGATGATTATTGCGTACTTGAAACTGCTGTAGAATCGCCGGTGTAACGAGAATATAAAGGACGTTTACGATATTTGATTCGGGGCTAAATTCCGGATCCAGTAAAAAATCTGTTGCGCAAAATAGGGCGCTATCGAACATTAAATTAAACCGTTTGTTAATGGGCGGTTGCAATTCGAGTTTGTTTTCATTTAATTACTCCTAATAAAACAACAAATATTACAAACTAGTTATTTGTTCTCAATAGAATTCAATTTTTGTCCAGATATACAGGATGAGTTAAGTTTTACCGCCCGGGCCATAATACCTATTCAAGATTGAGGGGAAAGTATGCAATTTACATGTTACATCAGTTGAAGTTTACACTTTCGATTAGTGCTACAAGTTTTCCAAATCATTTTTATTTGAAGCCAAAAAAGTAAAACAAAGAGTTTCGGATAAAATTTCCATGTTTGGTTTTTTATTTCAAAATTTGTCAAATTATTCGTAGCATTAATTGCAATTTGATTCGTTGAAAAATTATTACTTTTTGAGTTAAATCAAATTTAACATAAACCACGAAAAATACTTTTATTTATGACTTTCCAACAATGGATAATACGGTCTACCACGTAACAATACCTGATGATCGACCCATAAAACTGAAGGGAACGGCGTTTTAGTTGTTGCCAGACCCGTATTCTGGAATTTGTGAGAAAAATAAAATAAGTTTTTAATAGGTAAATATTAAGTTTATTTTATAAAAGATGCTCAAAGTGATGCCTCATTACCCATAAATTAAAAGCATTTCAAGCTTCTCCTAGACTGAGTATTGAAATGACATGATTATACCTGAACTAAACACAAATGTTCACTATTCCACAAAACAAAGTTTTAATTTTCACTTTTTACCAACGATGTTAAAGTGTTGGAAGATTTGTTACGAATGTGAATGCTTCTTTATTCACAAAGTGACCTAGGGTTGTGACCAGGGTTTTTAAACTTTGGGTGAATTAAGCAATTTATTTTATGGGAAGGTTCAATAACCCATAGGTATATTGACTTTGCAGACGGCAAAATTAAAACACAAAATTGTAGACAGATATACTAACGAAAATTAGAAGCTGGTAAGCGATTTTCTTATCAACTTTAAAATCTAATATTACAAAAATTATTTTTTATTATGATTATAATTACCGTGTAGCTGTTAGTTACGATGTTGTGAACTTTTAAAAAAATAGCGAAGACCCTTATTCCGGTCCTGTAAAATGTAACGTTGCACTTTTTAACTTAACTTTATGACTGTCATAAATAATCAGCCAAGTACCCAAAACCAATACCATTGTTAGGTGAATTGGTCAGCTTATGTCGTAAATCATTTAAAAAAATACCCTCTAATACGGAAACGGCTTTATTTGATCAACCCAAATTAGTAAAATTATTTCAATTACACTAAATTGTGTGAAAATATTTTACTGTTCGAACATAAAAAAACCAATAAATTGAGCAATTAGTAATTGAAAGAAAGCCAAAATTTTACCTGATTAAAAAAAAAGATTTTTTCTTGGTTTCTATGTACCTTAATAATATAAAATTACTCATGCAATTTATGAGAATTGACAAATTATTTCAAAGGCCTATTTTGCCACGGGCTGTAAAACTTAACTCGCCCTGTATATAAAACTGGATGTATGTATGTAAGTTCCTTATAGAATCCGAAACCGCTGAACCAATTTTGATGAAATTTTCAGAAAAACTCTAGCATAGTTTGGAGAGTGTTCCTGTGAAGTTTGGTGGTTAAAAAAAAAAGATTTTTTCTTGGTTTCTATGTACCTTAATAATATAAAATTACTCATGCAATTTATGAGAATTGACAAATTATTTCAAAGGCCTATTTTGCCACGGGCTGTAAAACTTAACTCGCCCTGTATATAAAACTGGATGTATGTATGTAAGTTCCTTATAGAATCCGAAACCGCTGAACCAATTTTGATGAAATTTTCAGAAAAACTCTAGCATAGTTTGGAGAGTGTTCCTGTGAAGTTTGGTGGTTAAAAAAAAAAGATTTTTTCTTGGTTTCTATGTACCTTAATAATATAAAATTACTCATGCAATTTATGAGAATTGTCAAATTATTTTAAAGGCCTATTTTGCCACGGGCGGTAAAACTTAACTCACCCTGTATATCCTTACCTCTGGCAATGTTATGGTTATCATTCAAATTTATTCTTTATTGGAAATGTTGTTGAATCCCTTTAGGTAACCCTCTCGGTCCTGCAATTTTAAGTTCATCTATTCATCAAATTATTAAGAATTTGAATTCATAATTAAATGTTTTGTACTTAGATGATGGTTCATCCAAGGATTCAATAACATTTCCATTAAAAAATAAATTTGATTGATAAGCATAACATTGCCAGAGATAAGGATATCTATCTGGAGTAACAGCCTTAACAACAGAAAGAAGGGAGTCTCTTTCGGTAGAATTGGAAGCATTTTTAACATCGAACAAATAGTTGCAAGAGTTCCGCCGGAAAGTGCGATATAAATCATAGTTTTAACTTTTCGCGTTTGTTCCGAGTGTTTATGTTTAATTTTGGAGCGCTTTTTGCGTTTCTGGTCGACTAAACGTGAAAAATTTTACGGCAGACGTAAAAACGTTGCAGTAAAGTGTAATGTTATATCTTATCGTGGCAATGTAACGCGGGTAGTAAATACGTCGCGTTAGTGGCTGTTGTGTTGCGGAACTCGAATTTTGAATTTTATCTGTCGGAGGGAAATTGTAATTTTTACAAAGGAAACAACTTCGAGCGTTATGTTTGACAAAGTGACAGAGATTATCCTCAACTATCCTGGAGACTCATATCCATTACAGGGGACAACAACGTAACGGGATTACGTTAGTGCCACATTGGGTTAAGTAAGATACAACGTCATTAGTCTGTGTTCATACACGACGAACCTGGAGACTGAAGCACTAGCTGACAATATTACAGCTATAAAACTACAGTTGGAACAGATTATTGTTTCCTAAACACCCAACCAAATTCCCCCACACGCCGATTATTCATTTCAAATCGGTGATTGTTAATCTAGTTTGTTTATTTCCACCCTTTTCTGTTAATTAAATTGCACCAATTCCATTTAACCTTCAACAATTTTTTATTGTTTACAATTAATTAATGAATTGCATTTATTTACAGAAGCGCATATTTACCCGATTTAAAATTGAATTAATTCAGCAAATACTTTTTGCTTGTAATCGTGCGAGCGCCGTTACTCATTTGCTTAAGGAAGGTTGTGCAACGTTAATCCACTGAAGCAGTTTGTCTAACTGCGCTAATTGATGGCAACAGAAGTTTGATATACGTGCAAACGTTTCGGTGGAGAGTATTTGACAATATGTCACCCGGTTAAATGGTTTGGTGGGGTTACAAGTTTCTAAATAAAACGACAAAGCTGGAAACGTTTTATTGGGTTATAAAAATAAAAATTAACAATGCGAGTGATATTAACAGGTCATTTGCACAATTAGATTCAATGAAATTCATTTAAAGTGTAGTTTGAGTACAACCATTTATTTTTACCTGTCAAAGGGACCAAATGGTTTTATAAGGTTTGGCTAGTAACCCCAATAACCAAAATATGCAAAAAATTAAAAAAATCTAAAACTTAATACAATTCAAGATACGAAAAAATGTGTTAAATAAAAGTTGTAGACATTGGCAAACTCCACAAATTTTGTTTAAATTCTTTTTACATATCTCGAACCATTCCATAAGTTATGGTCAATTTAATAGAAAACACCAACCAAGTTGTATAAACTATGCAGAAAGGTATTATTCTTCAAGTTACAAAAAAATGCATTGAACAAAAGTTATAGATATTAAAAAAATCTACAATTTTTGTTCAAATTATTTTTTTATATTTCAAACCATGCCATAAGTTATGGCTCATTTAACAGAAAACACCAACCAAGTTGTATAAACTATGCAGAAAGGTATTATTCATCAAGATACAAAAAAATGCATTGAACAAAAGTTATAGATATTAAAAAAATATACAATTTATGTTCGAATTATTTTTTTATATTTCAAACCATGCCATAAGTTATGGCTCATTTAACAGAAAACACCAACCAAGTTGTATAAACTATGCAGAAAGGTATTATTCATCAAGATACAAAAAAATGCATTGAACAAAAGTTATAGATATTAAAAAAATATACAATTTATGTTCGAATTATTTTTTTATATTTCAAACCATGCCATAAGTTATGGCTCATTTAACAGAAAACACCAACCAAGTTGTATAAACTATGCAGAAAGGTATTATTCATCAAGATACAAAAAAATGCATTGAACAAAAGTTATAGATATTAAAAAAATATACAATTTATGTTCGAATTATTTTTTTATATTTCAAACCATGCCATAAGTTATGGCTCATTTAACAGAAAACACCAACCAAGTTGTATAAACTATGCAGAAAGGTATTATTCATCAAGATACAAAAAAATGCATTGAACAAAAGTTATAGATATTAAAAAAATATACAATTTATGTTCGAATTATTTTTTTATATTTCAAACCATGCCATAAGTTATGGCTCATTTAACAGAAAACACCAACCAAGTTGTATAAACTATGCAGAAAGGTATTATTCATCAAGATACAAAAAAATGCATTGAACAAAAGTTATAGATATTAAAAAAATATACAATTTATGTTCGAATTATTTTTTTATATTTCAAACCATGCCATAAGTTATGGCTCATTTAACAGAAAACACCAACCAAGTTGTATAAACTATGCAGAAAGGTATTATTCATCAAGATACAAAAAAATGCATTGAACAAAAGTTATAGATATTAAAAAAATATACAATTTATGTTCGAATTATTTTTTTATATTTCAAACCATGCCATAAGTTATGGCTCATTTAACAGAAAACACCAACCAAGTTGTATAAACTATGCAGAAAGGTATTATTCATCAAGATACAAAAAAATGCATTGAACAAAAGTTATAGATATTAAAAAAATATACAATTTATGTTCGAATTATTTTTTTATATTTCAAACCATGCCATAAGTTATGGCTCATTTAACAGAAAACACCAACCAAGTTGTATAAACTATGCAGAAAGGTATTATTCATCAAGATACAAAAAAATGCATTGAACAAAAGTTATAGATATTAAAAAAATATACAATTTATGTTCGAATTATTTTTTTATATTTCAAACCATGCCATAAGTTATGGCTCATTTAACAGAAAACACCAACCAAGTTGTATAAACTATGCAGAAAGGTATTATTCATCAAGATACAAAAAAATGCATTGAACAAAAGTTATAGATATTAAAAAAATATACAATTTATGTTCGAATTATTTTTTTATATTTCAAACCATGCCATAAGTTATGGCTCATTTAACAGAAAACACCAACCAAGTTGTATAAACTATGCAGAAAGGTATTATTCATCAAGATACAAAAAAATGCATTGAACAAAAGTTATAGATATTAAAAAAATATACAATTTATGTTCGAATTATTTTTTTATATTTCAAACCATGCCATAAGTTATGGCTCATTTAACAGAAAACACCAACCAAGTTGTATAAACTATGCAGAAAGGTATTATTCATCAAGATACAAAAAAATGCATTGAACAAAAGTTATAGATATTAAAAAAATATACAATTTATGTTCGAATTATTTTTTTATATTTTAAACCATGCCAAAAGTTATGGCCCATTTAACAGAAAACACCAACCAAGTTGTATAAACTATGCAAAAAGGTATTATTCTTTAAAATACAAAAAAAAATGTATTGGACAAAAGTTATAGATATTAAAAAAATATACAATTCTTGTTCGAATTATTTTTTTATATTTCAAACCATGCCATAAGTTATGGCCCATTTAACAGAAAACACCAACCATGTTGTATAAACTATGCAAAAAAGGTGTCATTCTTCAAGATACAAAAAAAATGTATTGAACAGAAGTTATAGATATTAAAAGAATCTACAATTTTTGTTCAAATTATTTTTTTATATTTCAAACCATGCCATCAGTTATGGCCCATTTAACAGAAAACACCAACCAAGTTGTATAAACTATGCAAAAAGGTATTATTCTTCAAAATACAAAAAAATGTATTGAACAGAAGTTATAGATATTAAAAGAATCTACAATTTTTGTTCAAATTATTTTTTTATGCTTCAAACCATGCCATAAGTTATGGCCCATTTAACAGAAAACACCAACCAAGTTGTATAAACTATGCAAAAAGGTATTATTCTTCAAAATACAAAAAAATGCATTGAACAAAAGTTATAGATAAGAAAAAAATCTACAATTCTTGTTCGAATTATTTTTTAAAATTATATTTCAAACCGTGTCATAGATATTGACATGTTCAAGTTTTGGGGCCAGTTTGATGTCCCCGGTCGACTTTTGTGTTTTTTTTTGCTAAAATCTGATTAAAACGTCCCGAACACTAAAAAACGCGTCAACGTTGCAATTTCGTGATGTAAAGTCAACGCTGCCTGTAATGTGAAAGCTCCAACGTTTCCCAGCGCCTACAACGCTTGCCTTGTAGTCGTTTTTCTCCTTCCCTGTGTATGGGAAACTAATCCGGCACAAAGTGTCGATATGACCTCTTTAACGCGGCCATTTCGCTTTGATCGATCTCGTTGTCCTCCAGAAATTAATTTTAATTTCCATGCAGAAACAATATTTGAACTGAATTTCAGATTAAATTAAGCGCAAATTACATTTCGATAGCGCAACTTCAGTCGAGCTCGTTACAAACTTGAAACTTTCCGAAAACATCTGTACGTGAATTACCTGAAATTCCCGAAACATCAACAAAATTCAACAATTAATTTCGGAATTTTTCGACCAAGGTATTTTCACGTTTCTGTCTCGTTCTCGTGACCTCGGGAATGGGGATGAAGATCTCGCAGTCATCCATCACGAGCCGGCGGTATTTCGCTATTGTTTATTTTGTTTTGCTCAGATAAAGTATATGAAGTTACTAAAAATGTCCGAGCTAAGGAATTTATTATTTAATTCGCTATTTGGGCTTGATTATTTAATTTTAACTTTTAACTTCCTTTAAACTAAGATGACCAACTATTTTTTGTACAAAAAGAGTACAAATGAATTTTCATTCGATTAAGATGATTGGAGTTTTTAATAAAAACACTTAGTCTTCTCCATTCCACTATATGTTTTTAAAATAATATAAAAATTCATTAGTTCTAGAAATAATATTTTTCTGTTGCATGATTTTTTTTAATAATTCTGGATTTAAATTCTTAAGACGAATGCCACTAATATCTTGCTAAATTTGGGTATAATTTTATTTCTTTATGGTTCGACGCAACGCATCTGATAGAAGAGATACAAATGGTACGAATCTCAAATCTACTAATAGTATTTTTTTGCAATATTCATTAAACACTTCAGTTATTATTGACTCGCATTTAGTTCTTGCACAGAAACATTTTGCATTATGAAATTATTTTTAATAATTTGGTAGGTTACATGCAACCTGTGAATAATCGCGGGAACAAATTTCGACTTCAGCAAAATCAAACAGTACTTGAAGTTAAAACGGAATTTTTACAGCTTGGCTATTTCACACGAAGAAATAAAATTTGACCTTCATCTCTGCCTCTATGTCGGTAAATTTTGTGAATAGATACTTAACTAAAGAAATTTACTATCAAACAAACCTTTGTTGTGAATCATTGAATGCATGAATTGAAGGGGTTAGAATAAAAAAGAGTATAAATGCATTTTTGAAAATTATGGGATAAGTACGTTTTGTTAAAGATGAAGTGCCTATTTATTGCACCAAACACAAACTTATAATTAAAATTCTATTATCTTTTAATTAACTAATATAGAGATTTGATTAAAAAAAAGTCTGAATTGTTTTATAGTTACATAACTTCAAACTCCAATATACAGTAGATTCCGCTTAATCGGACCACATCGGAATCAGCACGTTTTGGTCCGATTAAGCGGCTGGTCCAATTATCCGAAGTTCATATAAAATAGAGCCTTTGAGGGCTAAGACAAAATTTTATAAGTAACTAAAAATGAAAGGATGGTCTTTTTACAATATTGCCCCCCAAGTATTATGTATGGGTTAAAAAAAAACAAGGAAGAATAAAATTAAAAGGTTTCTGGATCGTCTTGAAAACCACCCGTGCAACAAGGGCGATTTAACGCTAACAATTTATGCTATGTTTATATTGTCTCAAGAGTTTATACAGGGTGAGTTAAGTTTTACAGCCCCGGCCATAATACCTATTAAAGATTGAGGGGAAAGTATGCAATTTACATGTTACATCAGTTGAAGTTTACGCTTTCGAATAGTACTACAAATTTTCCAAAATAGTTTTACTTGAAACTAAAAAAGTAAAACAAAGAGTTTTGGGTAAAATTTCTATGTTTGGTTTTTTATTTCAAAATTTGTCAAATTATTCGTACCATTAATATCTGCAATTTGATTCGTAAAAAAATGATTACTTTTTGAGTTAAATCAAATTTAAGATATAGCACAGAAAATACTTCTATTTATGACTTTCTAACAATAGATAATGCGGTTTACCATCCTAACAATAGTTTATGATCGACCCATCAAACTGGACGAGACAGCTTTTCAGTTGCCAATAGACCTGCATTCTTAAGTTCAGTTTAGTGACCGCCATAAATAATCTTTCAAGCACCCCTACATCAATACCATTGTCTGGTAAATTAGTCTACTTATGTCGTAAATCATTTAAAAAAATACCTTCTAATACGGAAATAGCTTTATTTAATGAACGCAAATTACTAAAATTATTTCAATTACACTAAATTGTGTGAAAATATTTTACTGTTCGTACAACAAAAAAAACTAATAAATTGAACAATTAGTAATTGAAAAAAAGCCAAAATTTTACCTGATTAAAAAAAAAAGATTTTTTCTTGGTTTCTATGTACCTTAATAATATAAAATTAGTCATGCAATTTATGAGAATTGACAAATTATTTTATAGGCCTATTTTGCCACGGGCGGTAAAACTTAACTAACCCTGTACTATTTGAGCACAATTTTTATATATTTATCTTACATTTACTGGTCCGATTAAGCGGCATGTTGGTCCAAATAAGCGAAGTAAATTCGTGTTATTTTCTCTATTGGTTTCTGTTCTTTAAGATTTGGTCCAATTAAGCGGCTGGTCCCATTAACCGGTGGTCCGATGAAGCGGATTCCACTGTATTCAAACAATGTAAATTTTACTTGTACCCTTTTTATTCTAACCCTTTCAATTATTATGGAATACTTAGTCATTTATTCATTGACGTGCATTATTATTAAATTGAGTACAATTATTTATATAAAATCATATTTTATTTCAATTATTATTTTCGATAAAATAAGATTTTTATGTTATCAATAAATTCGTGACAACACAATAAGTAAATTATCGAAACTAAAATCATTTGCAAAAGATCTCAGAAATAAATACTTTGCGAAGAAATAATTTACGATTCCACTCGTTTAAGGTAAACTTTCTGGCAGTCAATAAGTGCCTTTGTTGGGGCAATATATCTTGTTGACACTTTACCCTCCAGCTATGAAAAAATGCGCTTTCTACACGACGAACTCAAACGATTTTAATTAAATTATGAGCAAACTATAAAATTTGAAGAAAATCGATGCTGATACAAAAATGCGTTTAAGTGTCAGCAATAAGCTCATATAAATTTGAAACCATAATTTTAAATATTTGGAGGCTTTATAAGGGATGCCAGTTTCGAAATTTTTTTACATTTTAATTAATAACTAGCTTAATCGAGAGACCATCAAAAAAAGAACCCGATAGAAGAATGCGGACCAATCACTCTTATAAAATGCAATAGCGACCTTGTCTTCAAATCTTAAAAATGTGGCCAAAACGAGTGATGCCATTTTCCATTTAAATCACATTGCGCCGATGGTTAGCCGGCGAAAAAATCCAAGCGGTTAAGGAAGTTCAACAGCCGTTTTATGTATACTGAACAATTTGAACTAGAAATATTTGATTAATTAAAGGTTAAAGTTAAATGCCAAATTTGTATATTTTTAGAAGTACAAGGGAGTACAAAAGAATGCAAAGGAGTACTTTTGGAGTACAAGTTTTAAAAGGAGTACGGTTCACAAAAAAGGAGTACAGAACTCCCTAAAGGAGTCACCTTATTGAAACAAAATGTCGAAGATAATGGAACGAGCTTTTTGCGAAAGTGATGTCAATGTTGGGGCATAATTTATTTGGGAATGAAACGTTCGGAAGTGTTTGTGTTAAAAATCACTCGGAGCATCCATAACGATGATGTATAGCGCCGACTATGCGCACACGTGGAAAGATAAAAACGCGGCCGCAACATAAAAATTTAATCAAAACTGTCCAACTTGTGAAATAAAAGTTTTGTGTGCGCGCCGCTCTCCTTTCAAAAATTGTAAATGACGCGACATTTTTCTGCCCGGAAATGGAAATAAACGAATCAAGAAACACTTAGACCTGTATACATGCCTGAAGGTAAAAATAGGCGCGCAAGAAGAAAGCGTTCTTAGATCGGGAATGGAATAAAAGTAAAAGCTCGGTGCCAGTTCATTTTTCAACGCAAGAGAAAATAAAAGCCTCCGTTGTAAATTCGAAGAGGTGTTGGTAAAAGGAAACACGACCCACTGAAGTATTGCCCATTGTAAAAGGTTCCATTTAGAAATGGCACTGAAAACAACCTGCGAAAGGGCTTCAAATTTAACAACATTGCATTAATTTGCTGGCTAATTTTTCGTTTCACTGCTGCAATCAAAACTTGCCGATTATGTTGTGGAAGCGTGCAACCAACTTTATAAGTGGTAATTTATAGTTTTGCTTAGTGCTCTTCTTAATTAAAATGGCCACTTACAAATTATTTTTAGAATTATCCTGCAAAACTAATTAAACAGTGCGCTTCTATCAATTAATTTAACTGGCCCATTTTTCAATTTTAAAGTAACTGTGTTTAAAAAAAAATTCAATCAGAGCTTCAATTGGAATAAATTAATAAATGGAATTTTTTTTTTAATTATTATTACTAACTAGCTGAAGTACTCGGCTTCGCATGGTGAACAAAATTTGGTGGCTGCAGGACACTTCTATCTATGCGAATTTTTTGGCAGATTCGCCCCTCCACTCCTAAGATACACTTGTGTAAAAAATTTGGTTACTGTAGAGCACTTGTTCCTTTTTGGGCGATACCCCCTTCCCCCACAACCTATCTCGTAGACGTACGCCCCCTCGCCACCCGCTGACACAAAAAATATAACGCTGACCTTGAGGATATTTTTAATTTATATGAATGTTTTAGGAACGCATACACGACAAAAGATATTCATTAAAATCTAAACCACTCATCCAAACAATATTGTGTAATAGGCAATTTTTATCTACATAGAATTTCCTTGACGATAAGCAAACTTATTTTGATACAAATTTAACATTACCTACTTAAATTACCCCCAACAGATTAAAATTAATTTTAAATATATCTTTTTGTTTCATCAATTTGTGAATTAAGCTTAACATATAGATATATGTCGCCGCGAACTTTTTTACATGTCTTTCTAAGCTCTACAACTTTTTTATAGAAAACATTCATATATCTCTTACCGTTAAGACAGCCTTCATAAGAAACACATTCGCATTTTTGGAAAAGAAAAAAAACTTTAGACCGATCGGCACCAAACTTCACAGGAACACCCTCCAAACTATGGTGGAGTTTTTCTGAAAATTTCGTCAAAATTGGTTCAGCGGTTTCGGAGTCTATAGGGAACATACATACATACATCCAGTTTTATATACAAAGTGAGTTAAGTTTTACCGCCCGTGGCAAAATAGGTCTTTAAAATAATTTGTCAATTCTCATAAATTGCATGAGTCATTTTATATTATTAAGGTACACAGAAACCAAGAAAAAATCTTTTTTTTTAATCAGGTAAAATTTTGGCTTTCTTTCAATTACTAATTGCTCAATTTATTGGTTTTTTTATGTTCGAACAGTAAAATATTTTCACACAATTTAGTGTAATTTAAATAATTTTGCTAATTTGGGTTCATTAACTAAAGCCATTTCCGTATTAGAGGGTATTTTTTTAAATGATTTACGACATAAGCTGACCAATTCACCTAACAATGGTATTGGTTTTGGGTACTTGGCTGATTATTTATGACAGTCATAAAGTTAAGTTCAAAAGTGCAACGTTACATTTTACAGGACCGGAATAAGGGTTTTCGCTATTTCTTTAAAAGTTCACAACATCGTAACTAACAGCTACACGGTAATTATAATCATAATAAAAAATAATTTTTGCAATATTAGATTTTAAACTTGATAAGAAAATCGCTTACTAGCTTCTAATTTTCGTTAGTATATTTGTCTACAATTTTGTGTTTCAATTTTGCCGTCTGCAAAGTCAATATACCTATCGGTTATTGAACCTTCCCATAAAATAAATTGCTTCACTCACCCAAAGTTTAAAAACCCTGGTCACAACCCTAGGTCACTTTGTGAATAAAGAAGCATTCACATTCGCAACAAATCTTCCAACACTTAAACATCGTTGGTAAAAAGTGAAAATTAAAACTTTGTTTTGTGGAATAGTGAACATTTGTGTTTAGTTCAGGTATAATCATGCCATTTCAATACTCAGTCGAGGAGAAGCTTGAAATGCTTTTAATTTATGGGTAATGGGGAATCACTTTGAGCATCTTTTATAAAATAAACTTAATATTTACCTATTAAAAACTTATTTTATTTTTCTCACAAATTCCAGAAAACGGGTCTGGCAACAACTAATACGCCGTTCCCTTCAGTTTTATGGGTCGATCATCAGGTATTGTTACGTGGTAGACCGTATTATCCATTGTTGGAAAGTCATAAATAAAAGTATTTTTCGTGCTTTATGTTAAATTTGATTTAACTCAAAAAGTAATAATTTTTTAACGAATCAAATTGCAATTAACAATGCTACGAATAATTTGACAAATTTTAAAATAAAAATCCAAACATGGAAATTTTGCCCGAAACTCTTTGTTTTACTTTTTTGGCCAGCTTCATCGCAGATTTTTTGAACGCATGTTATATATTTAATGTATTTATTTAATAGCCTTGATTTTGGTACTGTTTGGTAGTTTATATAGCAGAAAGATTTGATCAAGGATAATTTCGATTTGATTTGTAAATAACATTAACAATATCCGATAAACTATATCAAAGAGAATTATGAAAATTTATGAATTTAAACGTGTCAAACGATGGGAACTTTTTTACCTACATGACATTATTTTCGTCAACAGTGTTTCCAATGTCGTTAAAGAACTAAAGGCAGCACTTGGGCTCAAGTAAGGCTTGACTTGAAATTTTGAGCCACTTATTCTTCCATCGTTTAGCCCTCTCCAACATCCATCCGTTGCACCTTCGAAAAGAAACCTTCTTGTAAATAAATCCACGCAAATTTTTCATTCCATTTGCGCCGTTACCAGTAATAACCGCGAATTAAAAAAATGTAATTACTTTGAGGAGAACTTTAAATTTTCGAAGTGCGTTAATGGTTTCCATTTTTCTTTCGGCGTTCCAGTTAATGGGGCCCGTTCTTATCAATGAGTGGGACTTGTGTTTTTAATTTATACCAAGTTGGATTATTTTTTAATTACTTCCGAAAAAATAGAATAGTTGGAACACTTAACGGCGAGATTCGCGCTTCGCGGGAATAATGAAGCTTTCAGGGGAGGAATTAAAAGAGGTTCGAACTGAGAACTTGAAGCGTTTAAACTTAATGAAAACTGAAGTTAAAACTATCGCGAGGGAACACGTGAACTCGACGGAAGTATCTGTTATTAAAGATCTCGTTCAGAGTTACCGGCGCGTCGTCAAAATCTTCAATTACGGTCGGCGATTGGAAACGTGCGGAGGGATCTGTTTCACTATTAGTTTTTACCGGTGGAAGATATCGAATCGCCGATATTCGGCGCGGATATTTGTAGTTTTCACAATGTTTCCCCAATGAATAATTTTAAAATCACAATTTAACTGCGGTTTTATCGCATTTACAAGCGGTTGCGAACCCTATTGCCGTAGTTAAAAGCGAATAAATGGGTAAATTACATCGGTAATTAACCGTTTAGCTATTTTTCGACCACTTTCCGGACCATTCATAACTCCGGGAAAGATTAAAAGAACCGGCAATGAATACCAACAGTGTTCGATTAGCCACAAGATAGTCGAACTTTAAAATAGTCAAAAAGTCATCGCTCTTCAAGATACAAAAAAATTAGTGAAAAAAAAGTTGTATCTAGTGACATACTCTACAATACACGGTGTGTTAACGTAATTTTCCGAGCCCTACGTCCAATGATGAAAAAATCGTTTTTTCTGACTCGGAATCTGATTTGTATGACTCATAATGTGATTTTTCGGAACCAGAATCGATTTTTCTGTTTCAGAATATGCTTTTTCTGAGTCAGAATGTAATTTTTCTGAGTCAGAATGTGATTTTTCTGGCCGAGAAACGATTTTTCTGACTCATAATCTACTTTTTCTGTTTCAGAATATGCTTTTTCAGACTCAGAAGTGGATTTTTCGGAGCCAGAATCGATTTTTCTAAAAAAAGCATATATGTATTTAAGTGTCATATTTTCCTGACAAAAATAACTGTCAAAGTGACCATTTTAATTTGTAAAATGTATTCAAACGATGAACGAGTGGACCTGATCATAATTTACAGCGAGTGTCACAAAAATGCAGTTGTTGCAGCCATTGCACTTTAAGCATCCTTAACAGAATCGCTTATTTTTCCCTGATTTCGACACTACACACAAAACCAAACGGGGAGAAATGGTACAAAGCTTGGGCTAATATGAGTCATCAACTCACCAATGAGTTGATAAAATATTGTTTAGTTGCAAGAAACATACATCTTGGATATTTCCAAGAACAATCTTGAATTGTTACGTTTCATATATATAGTTTTTGTTGACAGACGAAAATGCAAATAGTAATATAACAGATAGTATAAACAGCCATGCTGTCGTAACAAATATCCATAGTAGCGAATACGAGTTATTTTAAAACTAATCATTTTTAAGACAACAATCTTCCATGTTTAAATTCACAATAACTATCTAAATGAAATAATATATTAATGCTAACAAAGCACCGTTGATTAAGGTAAATTTAAATATATAAGCAATTGCAATAATAATCACTAATATCTATTTGTAGCAATCTATTTCTCTCAGTGCGGTTGGGTGTCTACGTTCAGGATAACGATGCCTGTATAATCTGTCTGCAACAACTGCATTTTTGTGACGCTCGTCGTATATTACGATCATATTTAAATTGTCAGTTTGACAGTTATTTTTATCAGGAGTTTCCAAAAATATGAAACCTAAATATATGTTTTTTTGTACAGGATGAGTTAAGTTTTACCGCCCGTGGCAAAATAGGCCCTTAAGGGCGTAATGCTGCAGTAAGTTTGTAAGCGTTTCGTGTAGGAAATATTGTGCAGTAACCATTGTATATAATCGAGTGAAGTAAACAGTAATTTGTTAATTAAAGATGAATTGAAGTTCCGAGATCAAGAAAACATGTTTCTATAAAAAATTCTATTTAATAATAATGTTTAAAAAATGCCTTATGTTTATCATGTATTTTAAGGCGCTACGTTTGTCTTTTATGGCAAATACGACCGCTCGGTACCTTCACGCATATTTAACCATTAAATATAAATTTTTTGCACATCACTCAGATGAGCCGTTTTGACGTAATATGGATAAAATGAACTTATGTTTTTAAATACACATTGCCTAAATTTCAGGCGTTTAAAAACATAATAATAAAATTATCGCAGGGTAACATGCCAGATGTACCGGATGCAAAGTGGCGCGCCAATTTCGGAGAACGTACACTGTAAAATCCAGATTTGTTTAAGGAAATCTTTGGTTGTGCTTTTTTGTATCAGTCGCTCATTGACTTTCAGTGGAGTAAAGTTATTAATAACTTGAAATACCGAGAAATTGTTTTTATACAAATAAAAGTGTTTTAAAAAAAAAAACAAAGTGTGATCTTGTGTTGCGTTTCTATTACATTGCTAAAGGGTACTTTAGGTAAATAATTTTTATTTAATTGGTTCACCATTTACGAGTAGGTAACTATTGTGCCTACCATTAAGTTCTCTCGACAATGCCTCGATTAACTGTTGGAGCTAAACGTAAATCCCAAAGACAAAAATTGAAAAAAATTCGCAACAAGATAAAAACTCTGTCCAATCCAATTGTTGAACGAGCATCAACAAGCAGCACCTTGGCTTCGCCTGGGATGGACAATAATGTACAATTACCCCGTAATAGTTTTACCAATGAAATAAATGTGGAAAATGTAGCAAAAACTAGTGGCAGTGCGCGTGACAATAACGATATTAGTGGCCGAAGAATAGTGAATATTGAAAGATTTTTTATGCAAATCATCACTTTTAGACATAATCAACTTTTCTCTTGTTCTAATGAACATTTAAATATAACGAAAGAACAAAGAATTGGACTACAAAGCAAATTTACTATTGTGTGTGATATGTGCAAATCTGAAAAATTTATATTTTCGGACGATGATCCAAATACTATGGATATCAATAAAGCAGCAGTATTGGGGATTATTTCTACTGGAGGCGGCTATTCCCAACTACGAGAAGTAGTTTCTACATGTGATATTCCATGTATGGGACCTCATTTGTTCACTGCAACCGAAAAAACAGTTTCACATTTTGTTCATGATACGGCATGGGAAATAATCGAAAAGGCTGGGAAAGAAGAAGCAAAACTTGCAATTGAAGAAGGAAACGTGGATTCAGATGGCATACCCGTAATAAGTGTGATCGCAGATGGCGCTTGGAGCAAAAGGAGTTACCGAGTTAATTACAATGCTTCATCTGGGGTTGGTGTTATTATCGGACAAAAAACTGGTAAAGTGTTGTTTTTAGGTGTCCGAAATAAATATTGTTGTGTATGTTCTCGTTCCAAAACACGAAACACTGAACCGCCAAACCATATCTGTTTTAAGAACTGGAACAAGGCGTCTACAGGAATGGAATCTGATATTCTTGTTGAAGGTTTTATGAGAAGCATTGAAATGCATAATTTAAAATACGGGTATTTGATTGGAGATGGTGATAGTAGTGTTACAAAAAAATTGATGGAAGCTCGTCCCTATGGTACCCGAATAATTCAAAAAATTGAATGCTGCAATCATTTGCTGCGGAACTTCTGTACAAAGCTTCGAGAGCTTTCTCAGCGAAGAATAAGTTCCAAAAAAGTGATAGTTCCAATAACGCAGAGAAATTGCCTTAATAATAGAATTAAGCGGTTAAGGAATGGTGTCCAAGGTGCCATTAAATATGCTAATTCTTTGGAATTATCACATAGCCAAAAAATTACGCAGCTTCGCAATGATATTCGAAATGGACCTAATCACGTTTTTGGGGAACACGATGACTGCTCGTCTTACTTCTGCACTGATCTTAAAGTTAATGAAGAGTGGATTTCAGAAATGAAGGTATCTGGCCTCTATCAAGATGTCATGGCAATCGTTGATAGAGTTGCGAGAAATGCAGAAAGTTTGTTGATAAACATGGACAATAATGCAGCGGAGTGTTACAATTCTATTTTGGCAAAATTCGTTGGCGGCAAAAGAATTAATTTCAGTGGAAGGGGCTCATATCAAACTCGATGCGAAGCTGCTTCAATTTCTTTCAATTTGGAACCTGGTGAATTACCGCGGATTATTCATAAAAGAGCTGTGCACTCCAGTCCAGGGAAACACACTCAACGCTTTATAAATAGTTTGAAAAGGGTAAGAACTTGGAAAAGATGTAGACAGGAATTATTTCCAGATGTAAAAAAGAAAAAAAGGGAGCCCATAACACCTGCCGACAGTGATTATGGTGCCACAGAAAGTGAAATTGTTGTAATGTTAACTAAAGAGCAGTACGATATAAAAGAACAAGAAATGTTAGCGTTGATTAAAAAATCGGATTCTGAACGAGACGAATTACAACATACCACGATAGGTCAAAGTACCAATTTATTATGGCGACAGGAGCGTTCCATACGGTTGACTGCGTCCAATTTTGCAGCAATATGCAAAATGCGAAAAACTACACATTGCGCAAATTTGGTAAAGCGTCTTTTGTATGATAAATTTTTCGGGACTGCAGCAACACGTTGGGGACAGGAACACGAATTTGTTGCTCTAAGAGAGTTGGAGAAAACACATGGAATTCGTGTACGCGAATGTGGTATGTTTATTGACAGTGAATTTAATTTCTTAGCAGCTTCGCCGGATGGTGTAATAGATGACGATGGGATTGTCGAAATAAAATGTCCCTCAACAGCCGCATCGTCTTCACCAACGGAAGCCATTCGAGAAAAGAAAATTAAATTTTCGGAGATAATAAATGGTGAAATAACATTAAAAACTAAAGACAGTTACTATTTCCAAGTACAGGGCCAGCTACATGTAACAAATAGAAAGTATTGCTTGTTTGTTATATGGACACCATTTGGACTAAGCGTACAAAAAATCGTCAGGGACGATATTTTCTGGCGTGCGAACATGCAGAATCAGTTGGTGACTTTCTTTTCCAAATCCTTTCTACCTGAATTGGTTGATCCGCAGTATCCGAAGAAAATGCCAATTCGTGATTTGCGTCAAAATGAAGATGCAACAGGAATTCAGAATAGGCAGTAGAACGACCGATGCAAAACACCTCAAATTATGCGTATGATTTTTCAATATATTGCAATTATACCCAGATATTTTTAAAATAAGCAATGTCGTCCTTACGAATTACATTTTTATTGTTGTAAACCTATTTTTTACATTTAAAATGTAAAATTCGAGATGAGAACGATTTTTAGAGTTTTAATCACCCGATTTTGGTTCTTGAAATTTGTTTTAATTATTTTGACCGTCTTGGCGACTCGTTTAGGGGTGCCTTTCTTTTAAGTCCCATACCCAATTTTCTGTGCACCAGTCTGGAGATGTCGGATGCGAGTTAACAGCCGACTTCTGCCCAATTTATGAGGGTCAGTGTAACTTAATAGATTAGCGTATAGGTAAAAATGTAATTCGTAAGGACGACATTGCTTATTTTAAGAATATCTGGGTATAATTGCAGTATATTGAAAAATCATACGCATAATTTGAGGTGTTTTTTCAAGAAAGATTTTTCCTTTACCTAAGACACGGGAAAATATATAGGCGGGGTAGTTACTCGATACAATTTAATTTTTTAATAATTTTATTTATTACCAAAATATGGGGCCGTAGAAGAATGAATAATTGTTACGACGTAATGTCCTTATGCCTTGTAAATCATTTTTTTCAAAATTAATTCACTAAAGTTAAACAAATGAATAGATGCTGACGTTAACAATTTCAATATCGCGAGAGATAAACTGTGACATTGACATTGACGCGACGTTTTTCGGTTCTTATATTTAGAGGGATGAACTTGAAGAAATTTAATTTGAGGTACAAACAGGTACTAACGAAGTACAAACGAAATCTTTCAAGTCCGGTGCTAGCGTGAAGTTGGCACCGGATCACGTTTTTAGCGAATATCTGCGAAACTGTGGATTCAATTGAAAAATTATTGAGGGTACAAACGGGTACAAACGAAGTACAAAAGATTGGTGTAAATTTCATCGTTTGTACCTCCACATCAGGTGTCAACTTCACGGACCCGGAAATTATTACTTCTATATTTCTGGAGGATATTTTATTTTTTATTTCTGCAGAAAATAGAAATAAAATAGTATTTCTTCGAACTACTTTATTCGCGCGGACTCTTTCTTTTCGGACAGAAAGAAAATTTTTTGTATTCTTTTATTTCTGCGGACGTTTTGATTTGCGCGGAATCTTTTATTTTGAACATTATTTTTTTTAAATTTTTGCGGAAATAAATTTCACATCGTGGCCCAGACGGTGCTTCATAACAAACACCATCATTTTTGTTAATTTAAAAAATGCTAAATCGACGAAACAGCTGTCCGAACGATAAGAAAGCCTTTCCGAATAACAGTGTGGTGTCATGTTTCAGCTCGAGTAAAATAAACAATTCGCATATAGAATAAATAAATCTCCATCCCATAATCGTTAAATGATAATTTCTACAAACACGTCAACCATGGCTTGCATCACACGTCAGATGCAGTACCGTAAATGACAACGGCGATTTTATATCTCACTCAGAACTTTATTGTTCTTGTCGTCGAAAACTTTTCAGTAGCCAGCATTACGCCCTTAAAATAATTTGTCAATTCTCATAAATTGCATGAGTAATTTTATATTATTAAGGAACATAGAAACCAAGAAAAAATCTTTTTTTTTAATCAGGTAAAATTTTGGCTTTCTTTCAATTACTAATTGCTCAATTTATTAGCTTTTTTACGTACGAACAGGAAAATATCTTCACATAATTTAGTGTAATTGAAATAATTTTACTAATTTAGGTTCATTAAATAAAGCCATTTTCGTATTAGAGGGTATTTTTTTAAATGATTTACGACATAAGCTGACCAATTCACCTAACAATGGTATTGGTTTTGGGTACTTGGCTGATTATTTATGACAGTCATAAAGTTAAGTTAAAAAGTGCAACGTTACATTTTACAGGACCGGAATAAGGGTCTTCGCTATTTCTTTAAAAGTTCACAACATCGTAACTAACAGCTACACGGTAAATATAATCATAATAAAAAATAATTTTTGCAATATTAGTTTTTAAACTTGATAAGAAAATCGTCTATCGGCTTCTAATTTTCGTTAGTATATATGTCTACAATTTTGTGTTTTAATTTTGCCGTCTGCAAAGTCAATATACCTATCGATTATTGAACCTTCCCATAAAATAAATTGCTTAATTCACCCAAAGTTTAAAAACCCTGGTCACAACCCTAGGTCACTTTGTGAATAAAGAAACATTCACATTCGCAACAAATCTTCCAACACTTAAACATCGTTGGTAAAAAGTGAAAATTAAAACTTTGTTTTGTGGAATAGTGAACATTTGTGTTTAGTTCAGGTATAATCATGCCATTTCAATACTCAGTCGAGGAAAAGCTTGAAATGCTTTTAATTTATTGGTCATCACTTTGAGCATCTTTTATAAAATAAACTTCATATTTACCTATTAAAAACTTATTTTATTTTTCACACAAATTCCAGAATACGGGTCTGGCAACAACTAAAACGCCGTTCCCTTCAGTTTTATGGGTCGATCATCAGGTATTGTTACGTGGTAGACCGTATTATCCATTGTTGGAAAGTCATAAATAAAAGTATTTTTCGTGCTTTATGTTAAATTTGATTTAACTCAAAAAGTAATAATTTTTTAACGAATCGAATTACAATTAACAATGCAACGAATAGTTTGACAAATTTTGAAATAAAAAACCAAACATGAAAATTTTACCCGAAACTCTTTGTTTTACTTTTTTGACTTCAAATAAAAATGATTTGGAAAACTTGTAGCACTAATCGAAAGTGTAAACTTCAACTGATGTAACATGTAAATTGCATACTTTCCCCTCAATCGTTAATAGGTATTATGGCCGGGACGGTAAAATTTCACCCTGATTATTGTGATTCTTGAATATTGGGTTGGGTGCATGGGGCGTTGGCATCGGAAAGTTACGTGAAACACCCAGTATTTGTTGAAATTATTAAAAAATTATTAAAAATGCTTTTACCACGATCTCTCCAAAATATAAAAACTTTATTAAAAATTCGGAAAAGCATTTCTCTTCAAGATACAAAAAAAAAAACAATAGGAAACAAGTTGTAGATATTGACAATCTCTGCAATGTCGCTTTAATTTTTTTTTCTCTCGAACCCTTGTTAATATCCTTGTGAGTATTTGGTGGCCTATTTACCTACCGATTTTGCTCATTAAGGTTTCTTTCGCGTTCATTACCGGCGAAAATTGTCGACGTATGCCTTATTATTGTTAAGCGGCATTGGTACGGCGGCCGTACGAAGGCTGCAGCCACGTTGCTAAGGTAACCGCCCCGGGGCTGCAGAGTACCGCACCCTCACCTGACTGTCACATCATAGATGCGTGTATTTACGGCCTGTTTTGCTTTTTATTCGTCGATAAATCAAGACCGAACCAGTCCATTTTACCACATTTGAGAATTTAACCTGAGACAATTTAGGGGCGCCATGTGTTCCTTCCG
This sequence comes from Dascillus cervinus, assembly GCA_949768715.1. Lineage (NCBI taxonomy): Eukaryota > Metazoa > Arthropoda > Insecta > Coleoptera > Dascillidae > Dascillus > Dascillus cervinus. The sequence continues at coordinate 29,693,434 of OX458319.1, read as the reverse complement.
AAATGCAATCACCCCCTCGGGGACGGCATCATCGCGCAGATGTACCCTCCGCCCGGTGTTTATTGTTCGCCCGAATTTATAATGATCGAGAATTTTTACTTCTCGGTCGATACACCACATTTTTAAGTAATAGAAAGCGCCGGATTATGACTAAGCTTTTCCAAGAAGTTTCAGCACTCCTTTATTATCTGATTAATAAATGAGGGAGTGTTTACCCTGCGGGTTATTTCTGTCACATTTTCAGAAAACCTATTCATCCTTTCACGCCGTAATCCAAGTTCTAACTAGCGCAGCCATGTCTTCGCCGAAACTATACACAACTTACGTTCGCATTTTAATTATGGGACGTGGAGTACAAGTAGCAGTAAATATAACTCCTTGTTTCACAATGGAGCGTTAATTAAAACTTGCGATTAATTATGAAACGCTGAGGTTTGTACTACTGAGGAGAATAAACTTTACAGTTTCAAATCACGTGTCTGTTCCAGGTTTTAACGATTTTTTTTCCTTTCAGGTAAGAGCTGAAATTCGGTATCAATTTTTTGAATGCGAATTGGATTACATCGGTGACTTCAAAAGGGTTAGTGATCACAATTTTTTAACGATTTGATTGACCGCCTTTGGGCATTATTTTGGCGCAAATTGAACGTCGATTGGCAAAAATTTCAAGAGTGATTACCTGTGATTGATGTATTGCATACTTAACACTTTGCTATCTGTTTCCTGATCCTTCAAATAGTGAGGGTGTAAAATTTGCTGACGCTTTAGTTTACAGTTCAAACTACCAATAACGCAATTTTAATTACATTAAGATGTCTATAATATTAAACGATGATTTTATGCATTGTCCATCATTTTGTTGCATCACTGCTCATTGCAGAACCTTATTTATCATTTATCAATTTATCAAGTCAATGCCAACTCAAAGGTTCCACAAAATTTTATACAGTATATAATTTTTGATAGAACGTATCTATTCTTTGTCACATTATCATTATGCTTCTGTATTTATTTCCAATATGCTGAATTTAACTGAGATTGGATGTTGATTGTTCCTAATATTGCTAACTCCGTTGAATTGTGAAGATGACTTTTGGAGTTTTCATGCTTTTTTTTTTCACTCGATTGTACTAAATTAGTCACTCCTATCTGTGTCCATGCTTTATCTCCACCAAAAAGCAAACATGGAAAGCAAAAAAAAAGCATTTTTCTTGTTGCAGCCACAAATCCAGTTATTCCTTGCATAATTTTTTTTGTTTAACTGACGTTTATATGGTTTTCCACGACTAATACCGATTGTTTCAATAATAATGTCCGGCAGCGGTCGACCTTTATTTTTCAAATCTATTTTTTCTTCGTAACTATACCTCACAAATCGCTTAAAGTTAATCAAATTGTCCACAACATCCACTGTCAAAAAAAAAAACTAATACAATACACGAACACGAAAGTACAAAATCACAGTTTACAACAACAAAGTCGCAAAGCGAAAAGCCACACGTAACATAACATCCGAAATCTGGAACAGAACTGCACAGATAATAAAACATAAAATAGTAACTGACGAAAATTAAAACCGACGCACTTGAAGATAAGTTTCTGCGAAACTTGCAAATTTTCTGCCGAAGTTCGAAATTCGGGAATTCTCGATTGTTTTCGGGACCGTTGAAAGCGCCATCATACAATTGTTGCTTACAATATATTTAATCAAGGACATTATATTTGAGTAACTAGGGTATGGCAGAACTGCGTGAAATGCAGCACACAAAGAGCATTAAACTAGCGAAAGAGTTTGGGTATGTGCAGGACGCGAGGGGGATAGTGGGGGTGTCTCAAGCAGTTCTGTGCACTACCTCGAATCGTCCAGTATAAAAACAATGGTCCGTTCCGCTGAAACCACGACAAAACTTAACTGGTTTGTTGGAATGTTGGATCCTCGATTGCATGAAGACATGGAGTTACTCGGTGCGAGTTGTTGCGATTAAGAAAATAAAATTCCGTGACAAAATTCAATTTTTCCAATATTACGTTTTTTAAATTAAATACAAACGAAGTTAATTTTTTTGGAATTAATTTTTTGGCAGTTCTGCAGTACTTATGTACGAGTCGCCACTGAGGTGGCATAATTGGGACAGTTTTATTTCCAATTGAGCTTTCGAAAGTGGAAAGATATTGTTGTTACTATTTTTTTCCTGAAAAGAAGCCGAAAGAATATTAAACATAAAGAAGTAAATTTATTGAAATTAAAAAGTGTAAATTAGTGTGTTAATTATTCCTGCTTGTTGCAGGATGTCTAGGCACTTGAATTACATAAGTCAGATGTTAAAATGGGTTGTAAATGAGTGCGCTGCATAAACTAGCGAATACTAATTAAAATCGGTTCTGCACTTTAGGACTGCTAAACCATTACTTCTTATTAAGTGCTCCGCAATAAGAGAGACCTAGTTGTTGCAATGTAAAACAGCACTAACTGCCGCATAAATTTATATTTTCACCAGCTTTCTAATACCCAATCGGTTAGACTTGCTTGTATTTCTGCAAAGAATATTTGAGGGTCAATAATTAACCTGGCTTTGGTCAGATTTTTATAAAATTTAGCCAATATATTTATAATAGTAAAACAATAAACTACCCCAAGTTTCAGGTCATTATCTTCAGTAGTTTATATTAAATGAATTTTTGAAATTTATAAATTTTGGGAAATACAGGGTGATGAAATAAAGGTGCCCGTGAGTAGCTACATGTTATAGACGATTTCCAACGAAACACGAATTTGAAAGCCAAAATAAAATTTGTTGTCTCTTCACCAAGATATAAGCTTTCCTATTCAGACAATAAAAATCTATATGATTAACAATTTTGTAATAATTTCATTGTTAGGGTCTAAATTTGATGCAGTTGGTGCTTTTTAAAAAAAAGTGTAAAAAATCTATTGAAACCAACTTTATTACAGATGTCAAAAGTACGGTTTCTTGGCTCCGAGGAAAATTTATCAATGTCGCAACATCGCAAATCTCCTAGGAAACGTTGGCAACAATAGTTCACTTTTCAATGTCAGTTCTCTTGTCAAATTTGAACGATACAAGTCAAATGTCCTAAAAAGTCTTAAAATGGAATACAATTTCATTGAATATCTAGACATGTTGCTCCGCTTGGGTGAGACAGATAATAACGCATCGGAAGCTGCTAGAGAATATGCTAGAGTGTATCCACGTCGACGTCATCCAGACGCTAACGTAATTAGAAAAGTGAAGCAAAAATTAAGGGAAAATTGACAAATAGTTCCGATTTCTGTAAACGGTAGACGACCTCGTGAAGTTCTTACAACACCGTTGGAGGAAGCAGTTGTGGAAGCGATTGAAACTGGATCAGGACGAAGCATACAAGGATTAGCGCGACAGTCACTCTAAGTCACTTTTTCCTATTCTGAGATATTTGAGATTTTATGTTTCAATTTGATCTGGAAATTACATTATTTCGTTTTTGACTGATCTGTTTGTACTAAATGACATGGTTAGTGGCCTTTTAAACGGGAATCAGTAAGTGCGACCGAAAGTTCATCCATTCTTATCAGAAATAGCGCAAATAGTAGAAAATCTCTACGTCACTTAGGGGCTTTTTGCATACAGCCCTTCAATTACATGTTTGTTGTGTATTCTTGTTTAATTACATTAAATTCTTTTGAAATAACAAAGTTATGTCAACGTGGCAGTTGTTTAGTCTTACGCAAGTGACAGTATCTGTCAGTGTTGGTTGGTTAGATACAAGAAGTAGGCCTACCTGAAAGTAATTCTTTAGAAAAAGAAATATGTGCCAGTATTGCCACGTTGTGCTATAAGACAAACTGTTCTAATTTTAAACAGAATCTATTTGGACCAGTTTTGTTGCGATTTCCACAATGCTTCAACAGAAAGCATCGTCCCAATATCAATCATGGGCACCTTTTTTTCATCACCCTGTATACAAAAATATGTCTTATAATCTATCACTTCAACTTTTTACCCAGAAGAGTATTCATTTATGGCTCACATTTCTTGCATGTGAAAATCGTTTTAAAATAGCTGAAGTTAACCACCCTCGGTATAAAATCGTAAACCATCCCGAACTGCTCGAAGCTGCCATCGGCACTTGTTGCAGTTGTAATACACAAGAAATCCGCGTCGAAAATGCTCAACGGCCAACTGATTTTATTACCACGTTGTAATCTCAGAAAAATCACTTTGAAAATAATTCAGTCGGTGTAAAAGATAGTTTCGCGCAAGAACGAAATTAGGATTAAATTTTCTTGATGGATTAATACGAGCAAAACGCGAGCCTCTTTTTAATTTCAGTTGTAATTAGCTTTTTTCCTTTGAAACCGCTGGTAAAGCAGTCCCGATTACGAGACGAGACGGTTCATAATTCACAATTTTGAATTAATAAAAAGTAACGTTACATTCTTACACCGAGTTACGCATTAATCACCCAAATACACTTATTGTGCGTTGCGTTTCTTGATTCCTTCTTAATCGGATCGCTTTGAGTGATTTATTTTTCCTAATTCGCCTGATTAGCATGGTGCTGTTAATGAAGCGACTAAGGTGCGATTTTCGCCAGTTAAATCCGGGGCCAGCGCGCAGATTCGATTTTACCATTTACTGGATCAGCAACGTCGCGACAAATTTGCCGGGGCGGACATGTTCTGTTCAATTGTCGAGACAATATGAGGTTTTATGTCATCGTTATTCTGCAGACTCGCTTGTACGGCTTTATTCTCCTTTGATTAGTTTAGATGATAAAAATCTGGGGCTGCGATCTCGTCCGGATGGACCGAATTTTGTTTCTTTAAGGTGGAAGTACATTCGGCCAAGTTGAAAATGTCCCTGTGGTAATTATTAAATTGAATTAAAAAAGGGTAGGGAAGCTCTATTTTCTTATGTTAGATACATGGCTTTGCTAAGTTTTGTTAGTTAAAAAAAATTGTCCTATTTATAGATTACCCAATTTTATTTTTGTTTCAATTTTGTTTTTAGCTGAGGACAATTGAGGAGTTGATTTTCAAAACACAGTTTTCGAGTTTAGTGCAGAAAATGAGTTTGATATGGCATTACTTGTTTTAGAACCTACTCTATCAAATGGTCTCATTCTTGAATTATGAAACACAATATTTTGCATTAAAACCTCGATTACAAAAGAAGGATGAAAAACGTAACGCAGTTTTTCTACCATGTTTGGTATTTCAAATTGCAGTTTTTTGGGATGAGTTTCAAAACGCAGTATTTACGAAATTCTCAGGTTATGTTGTTGTAGCGTCTGTTGTTGTAACAGTGTTTATTGTCGAGTTTTTGTAGCTGTCTTAACCTTAGACAGCTAATGATCGGCAATTTGACTACTTACTTACATACAATAAGCGACTTTAGAAACAGAAACTCATATTCGGTGAAGTAAAGGAAAACAGATGAGGCGATCACAGGTCAAAGCCATTTTAAGACAAACAATTAAAAGTTATTTGTTTTATTGGAAATCTTTGAGGCAAAGAAAGCCATTAAAATCGAAGCAAGTCCAAACGATTGTATCTATCACCTGCATTATCTGTGGCTAAATTGAACAGGATGTACAACTCGGTCCTAGATAATTTGAAAGTAAAATACAGATTTTTTTATAACATCTTTGTAAAAAATTTCAATGTTGAATTTGCCAGCCCAGCCACATATACTTATGTGCAGTACCTACTTGCCTTAAACTGGATAAGACAATAAAGAATACAAATGACTTGAAAATAAAAAACGATGCAATTATCATTCGCAAACTGAGGTCAAAACAATTTCACGTCTTCATGAAAAACAAACGTGAACAAAATAATCTTACGTTCTATTTCGATCTTCAACAAGTACAGGGTGTCCCATCACTTGAGCTTTAATTGGAAGTTAATTATTTGAAATTTGGTGCACGCATGCCTCTGATAGAAGGCTAGAAATTTCCAGTTTTAAAATAAACCTAACATTTCCCAATTTTGTTAAATTTCACTTTCCAAGATTAGTATAGGTAGCCCTCGATTTACGCCGGCTCAATTTACGCCGATTCACAATAACGCCGCTGTGCAATTCACCGTTTCGCCGTGTACATAATTGGGTAATTCACCGATTCTTCCTATGTTAGACTGATTTTCGTTTCAGTGTTGAGCCGCGACGTTGTGGATTCTTTTTTCCAAAAAATGTAAGAAATCCAAAACTTTGAAATTTCATTTATATTTCTTAATATTTTTAATAAAAACATTTCACTTCATTTTATCTTAAAATACATTTTAAAAATTTAATTTATAATACACCTATCCCCCGATTTACACGATACTTTTTTACACGATTTCGCTTTTACACGGTTTTTAAAATAACGAATTCAAAATAAAAAGGTAAAAATAAATATTTCAGATGAGTACATCTTTCTACAATCATTTTTAAACTCCGTTCACTTGGTTATACATATTGGTGATTCCCCGTTTTTTATGCACAATAAAACTTCCTACGTATTCACGTAAATTACTGCAGTAAATTTGTGCCAGTAGAAAAGTGTACATCATTGTGTTTTTACTAATCAGAATTTTTTAAACTTCATATTTACTGGTTAGAGATAAACAATTATTTTTTGTAGCATTTTTACAATTTTTTTCGCAATAAAATTTTAAACCATAGCAGTTTTCAATAGAGCAAAAAAAACCTTTCAAATGAGATATCACAAGCCCTTACTTCCTATTTAAAAATTTGGGGGTTGAAACTGTCACTCAAAGGGAGTTGAGGTTAGGGATGATATTTTTACTTTGCAGGATATCATGTCATAAACGGGATTTTTTATAAATATGCACAATAATTGAAATACTGAATTTATTCCATTTGACTGGTTCGCATTGTATATTTGTTATTTTATGAATGAACTGTTATTTTAATTTTTCAAATTATCTTATTAAAGAAATTACGTTAAATAAATGACGTTGTTTTCGATTTACACGGTTTTGCCTATAAAAAAACAATCTTCCGTGTAAATCGGGGGATAGGTGTATATGTATTTTGCATTATATTGTATTAATAAATAAAATGATTTGCTTCTTTTCCACTTATGTAGAACCTAACCCTATACATCACTGTAAATATGGGTTTTTTTTAAGCCGATTCGATTTGCGCCGGCTTTTGTAAGAACGGAACTGCAGCGTAAACCGAGGGCTACCTGTAATTTAGCCACAGATAATGCAGGTGATAGATACAATCGTTTGGACTTGCTTTGATTATAACGGCTTTCTTTGCCTCGTAGATTTCCAATAAAATAAATAACTTTTAATCGTTAGTCTTCAAATGGCTTTAACCTGTGCTCGCCTCATCTGGTTTCCTTTACTTCCAATATGAGTTTCTGTTTCTAAAGTCGCTTATTGTATGCAAGTAAGTAGTCAAATTGGCGATCATTAGCTATCTAAGGTTAAGACAAAAACTCCACAATAAACACTGTTACAACAACAGTCGCTACAACAACATAACCTCAGAATTTCATAAATACTGCGTTTTGAAACTCATCCCAAAAAACTGCAATTTGAAATACCATGGTAGAAAAACTGCGTTACGTTTTTCAACCTTCTTTTGTAATCGAATATTGTGTTTCATAATTTAAGAATGAGACCGTTGGATAGAGTAGGTTCTAAAGTAAGTAATGCCATAGCAAACTCATTTTCTGCACTAAGCTCGAAAACTGCGTTTTGAAAATCAACTCCTCAATTTTTAAATTTGTTTTATAATAGTTTCTTTGTATTGATTTGTTTTCCAAAAATTACATGACGCAACGACGGTTTTGTCTTCCAAATGAAAATATGTAAGCTGGAAAAAGAAAAGGTTTAGTGCCATCTAGCGGAGAGAAAAATGATTGATGATTTGGTACTTTTACCTTAAAATTAAAAAAGCTGCAAATAAATGGGTTAGTTAGGTTTTCATGTAGTTTCTGTAACTGCCGGTGAAATTATTTAACCGAGTCCTTGTGCTAGAAAAGCTTTTATTTATTCTACTTAAAGATAGATGCCACAAGCGTTCTAAGTTATCGCTAACGTATTCAGGATATATCACTTACATCTTATCCGGATACGTTTCTCACATTCGATGGGTTTGGAAATTCGCTTCCCGTTATGCAACGGCTGCTTTCAATTATCCATTATACCTGGTTTGAAATTGCATCGGCGTAAGACCACCCATTTAAATACATCTCCCATTATCGCATCACATGTAACCATTTGCACGAAATCCAATCTACTTCAATTTAATTCAAATCCATATTTAAATGACTATTTATTCGAAAACTGCAAACTTAATTTGTAGTAACAACTTGTTAGCTTTGAAGCTCTCCTGCAGCAGTAGTTGCTGGAAACTTCCTGAAACTAATTTTTATAATGAGCGCCTGTTTGTCCAATTTTCCGTCGATGCGGCAACCGAACTGAAACTGGAAGATAATTGAAGAAGAAAAATCATCTCTCAAACACGTCTGTCCTGAAAGGGATCTAAATTCAGGTCTCGGAATCCCTTTGTTCATAAAAACTGCGATACAATCTACGGGCACGTAATATAATAATTCAGCCTAGTGAATCGATTCCGGATACTTGCAGAAGTTTTACGTACTTTTTTATCTTCCTCATTATTGTATTTTGTCTCTCAAAACTTGGTGAGTTAACGCGCGCGCGTGCCTCGACTTTTTCCCAGCGGGTCCGAAATTGTCGCCGAGAAACTCAACTGACTTTGTTTCTTTCACGAATTGTTGGGTTTTATTGCCTAATTGTTGCCGGGACTAATCCGGTTGTCTCCGGAATTTTTACTTTTCAACTAGTGCCGTGACGGTTTTATGCGATCGAATTAACCAATTAACTTGCGCCGCTCAAATTGCAAGGTTAAAAAAAGATTGACGACTATGCAAGTTGTTTGAAGCCAACAATGAATTTCTCCCTTTCTTTTATTTTTAGTTAGGAGGAGTGAACTTGAAGAACAAATTACTCTGTAATATTTCTAGCGAGTAGTTTTAGGCAGCAAATTTGAATTTTTGTTTGTACAATGGGTAAAACACAAAAAATTTTATTGGAACTGTTTTTTTATCATTTGTATAAATGAAATTTACGAAAATTAGTTACAATGGCACTTAAATCCAATCAATTGTTTCGACAATATGCTGACTGCATATTTTCCGTAATTTAATCAGTGTAAAACCGGCTTTGTGGCAGCCAATCGTATATCTACCTTTTGCCGCGTTATTTTTGAATTAAAAAATATTCAAAGCTTGATCGAATAAGTGGTCGATTTACGAATTTAAAAAGTAGTTGCGATCCGAAAAGAGCGCAAATTTGATTATTGTCGGTTAATTTATTTCTATCCGGGAATTCGCCGAAGAAAAATTAATGTACTCTGCTTTGCACTTTCTTGCGGAACGAGTTGAGGTGAGGCACTCTAACTTACCAGATAATCCCCGAATCTAGGTGTATAACGGAGTAAAGAAAATTTAATTATGTATGGAGTTAGTGGGTTTAAAAGTCGGCTAAATATTTAGCTTACGAATCGTTCGTTTTAAAATATTTTCAGTTGAAAAGAATATCAAAACACATGAAACAAGTTATTTACATTTGGTAAACTTGGATGGAAGTTAAATGCATTGCTTGAGCCACGTGCGCGAAATGAGCAGAGGAATCAAGTAACGAAGGGGAAAAACGATTTGAAAAGGCCTGATGGATGGTTGAATGTGATAAAGGAGACGCTGAAAAGATAAACAGTCAATACGAAGGTATCACAAAGGCGAAAAATCGGATCTTAATGACAGAATGAAATTTATTTTTTCTCCAGCTGTCTTGAAACGCTGCATTTTTTAATTCCATTTTTTGAAGGTAAACTGGTTGCTTTTGTAACTAAGAAAAAAAAGTATTTCGTCACTAAAGCCACAAAGACTTAAAAAATATTGGTTTTAAAATTGTATTAATATTTAAAATTTAAACGTACAAAACTGCTGTCACATCTGGAAGTAAGTCTTTTTCTTCGCAATTCATTTTTACTCACACAAAATACACACATTCTTGGCAGATCCCTTAAGTTTCTGCTTATCACTACTTTAGAATTTGTATATTTTGTGCATTGCCGCGTATTGTTGGCTGCAGAAAAATTGAATGTTTTATTCGGATTAAAAGTTACCTTTTTTTGACTGGCCATTTTGTATTTTTAATCTTTATACAGGGTGATTCCTAAAAAACGTGAAAGAAATAGTTAGTCTAATAGTAAAAAAACGCATTTATTTATGTTTAAGTATTTAAATTGTCAAAAAGTACACTTTGTAAACTACTACCAATTCTTATAAATCAATTTATTTTTTAGAAGTAAACTATTTATTACTTTCGACTTTATTTGAGATCAACATTATTTGAAAACAAATATGTTCTCAATTCATGCAAACAAAAATTTATTAAGTATAACAATGGGTATTTGTTTATAATAACTAAGTTTTTTTATGTGTAATGCATACTATTTTGTACTAATTCCTTGTTAGTGGAAGAAAATACATTTGTACATTTTTGTCAAAAATAAATACTCATTTGTTGAAAAGGAAGTTGTCTAAGTTAAAAAAATGCTTATTTTACAATTGAACCGGATGTTTAGATTAACAGCCAAATCATTTCTTTGCGTTATTCGGTAGTGTTGAGAAGTGCATTAAAATAATAATATGGAACACGCCATCATTTTTAAAAAAGGTATAATAGTTCAAATAAATTTGGACGTATATGGTGAACCAGTTTTTGGAAAGGTTGTTAATGTATTGTACACTGGTGACAAACAAATGTATTTTAATTTAATATATAAAACAATTGTTTGTTATGATATTGATAAAGATTTTGAAGCATATGAAGTGACTGATGATGATTTTTCCACTTCTAAACAAATTATTGACATTAAAAATATTTGTTGCACTTTTCCCACACATATTCATTTAATCGGCGATGGACGTAAATCTATTTCCTGCATGATCCAAGAATATTAATAGTTATCTCTAACGACAGCAACTGTATTATTTAGACATTTTACTAACATTTCTAATGCATTTCACATTGAATGATTCTCTAATATTTTTTTAATTATTTATAGGTATAAGTTTTGTTTCATGTTTATTTTATTTTATTGTATTTGAAATAATTTTATTCATTTTAAATAAAAAATTTCAGTTTAATATGAGATTATTATTAAAAATCCAATTTATATAATATTCATTAATAAATAATGAAGGGTTTATAGTAAATATTTCCCGCATATTATTTGTTATTATTAATATGCTAATTTAATTGTTAACTGAAATTCATTAGTAAAAAACAACTTATATTAAAATGATATAAATAATTAATAAATCTTGGTTGTATTATTATTTACTATTATTAAACGTATATTAAATATTAACAAATATATATGAGAGAATATTTATTAATAACAAATATTTATTTGATTTTAATATACATTTATTTTTTATTAATAAACAACTATTCCTCCAAAATAAAGCAAATTAAGACTGAATAATACATTTATTTGGTGTAACTAAACGTGTGTTAATTATTACCAAATTCTTTTTTGTTTTTAATAATTGCTTACTTTATTATAAATAACAATGTGTTAGAAGTAAATTAAGCTAATTGAAATCGTATTAATAAACAGTCAGTTAATCGTAAATAAACATTTGTTGGGCCAAATATCAATCAATATTTGTTAATAGTTAACGAAGTTGTCTTGTTATTAACAAATTTTTCACTTCTTTTCTCTCTGTGCGCCCTGTACCACATTATACTATTTTATATTTCCACCTATCGTAAAAATATTCCAAACTGCGGAAATTGTTCTTCTTAAGAACATTTTTTTTAAAGAGCAATGCCAAACTAATGCCTCATCGTCCTCGACTGTGCATCATCCTCGTAGCCATGACGACAGACAGACGATCGTCAATGCATGCCACAAAGCTTAATTGCTACACTGGCTAGGGAGAATGCAGGCCGAAACGCGAGCACGTATTCGTCGCCACATTCTGTCGCTAACTTTTTAGACATTGCAGCCCATATTCCCATATTCCTCATACGTGATCTACATGAACAGTTGTCGCTCCACAACCGGAATTTCTATTGCCTTCTTACCTCAACTCGGCTAAATTAATTTAGATTCTTCACGTTCAGGCTAATGAGGCGCAATCAAATTTTCGGGCCGCTGAACACGTCTGCGAGACGTGTCTCTGTTTTATTGCGAAAAAACGCAATAACCAGTGCGTAACAACACCGGGGAGTGTTTATCGCCTTGGATACATATCCCGGTATGAAGTGTCGGAGAAACGGTCTCGTGTGAGCCGTACGTGCGTAAAATGAAAATGCGTCGACAAGTGGCGTGGTGGGCGCGTGACGGGTGCGTCCCATAAATATAATGCGGTCGAGTGACGCGTCGGTTTTATTTGATACCTTCCGAGAGCCGTAATTACTGAATCCCGACCGATATGTCTCGGGTTACCGGTTTTCTAGCCTTCGGAGAAATTCTCGCAGTTAATCAAGACAATTTTTTTTTTTGTTTTAAAAATTATGCGCGATCCTACCGACCGCGCCAAATTAATGTTTTTAATTTGCTTTAAATTCACTCAGGAAAAACAATCTTATAGGTAAGAAAATTTGGGCTTAAATTTAACAACTTTGACCCAAGAGCTGGTCATTCTTGAGATTTAAGAATGTTCATTCTTGTTGTCAAATTTAAGAGTGGGTCATGCTTGATTTCAAGAATGTTTATTCTATCTGTCAAATTTAAGAACAGGACATTCTCAATTTCAATAACGTTGATTCTTCGTGACAAATTCAAGAAAGGGTTGCTGTAATTTCAAGAACTTTTTTAAGTTTTACATTTAAGAATAGGTCATGTTGATTTCAAGAAATTTTATTTAATTACTTATGAATGTTCTTAATTAATGTGTTTTTTTATTTAAGAATTGAAGATGGCCTTATTATATTAAATAAGCACTTGTAAATACAGAATGAGTTAAGTTTTACCGCCCGTGGCAAAATAGGCCTGAAAAATAATTTGTCAATTCTCATAAATTGCATGAGTAATTTTATATTATTAAGGTACATAGAAAACAAGAAAAAATCTTTTTTTTTAATCAGGTAAAATTTTGGCTTTCTTTCAATTACCAATTGCTCAATTTATCAGTTTTTTTTATGTACAAACAGTAAAATATTTTCACACAATTTAGTATAATTGAAATAATTTTACTAAATTGGGTTCATTAAATAAAACCATTTCCATATTAGATGGTATTTTTTTAAATAATTTACGACATAAGCTGACCAATTCACCTAACAATGGTATTGGTTTTAGGTATTTGGCTGATTATTTATGACAGTCATAAAGTTAAGTTAAAGAGTGCAACGTTACATTTTACAGGACCGGAATAAGGGTCTTCGCTCTTTCTTTAAAAGTTCACAACATCGTAACTAACAGCTACACGGTAATTATAATCATAATAAAAAATAATTTTTGCAATATTAGATTTTAAACTTGATAAGAAAATCGCTTACCAGCTTCTAATTTTCGTTAGTATATCTGTCTACAATTTTGTGTTTTAATTTTGCCGTCTGCAAAGTCAATATACCTATCGGTTATTGAACCTTCCCATAAAATAAATTGCTTAATTCACCCAAAGTTTAAAAACCCTGGTCACAACCCTAGGTCACCTTGTGAATAAAGAAGCATTCACATTCGCAACAAATCTTCCAACACTTAAACATCGTTGGTAAAAAGTGAAAATTAAAACTTTGTTTTGTGGAATAGTGAACATTTGTGTTTAGTTCAGGTATAATCATGCCATTTCAATACTCAGTCGAGGAGAAGCTTGAAATGCTTTTAATTTATGGGTAATGGGGCATCACTTTGAGCATCTTTTATAAAATAAACTTAATATTTACCTATTAAAAACTTATTTTATTAGTCTCACAAATTCCAGAATACGGGTCTGGCAACAACTAAAACGTCGTTTCCTTCAGTTTTATGGGTCGATCATCAGGTATTGTTACGTGGTAGACCGTATTATCCATTGTTGGAAAGTCATAAATAAAAGTATTTTTCGTGCTTTATGTTAAATTTGATTTAACTCAAAAAGTAATAATTTTTTAACGAATCAAATTGTAATGAACAATGCTACGAATAATTTGACAAATTTTGAAATAACAAACCAAACATGGAAATTTTACCCGAAACTCTTTGTTTTACTTTTTTGGCTTCAAATAAAAATGATTTGGAAAACTTGTAGCACTAATCGAAAGTGTAAACTTCAACTGATGTAACATGTAAATTGCATACTTTCCCCTCAATCTTTAATAGGTATTATGGCCGGGGCGGTAAAACTCAACTCACCCTGTACAATCATTTTTTTCTAATTTTTATAAATTGTAGAGTGGAATGCTTGAATTGAAGGAATTTTAGAATATAAAGTTATTTCTCATACTTATTTTTATTATTAGGTGAAAATTTAACATCACATTACATCCTGTTTAAAAATACATTTTCAGTTTAAGAACCACATTACCATTTGGTAACAGATATACGTATATGAAATGGAAGTTCGTCGAAGTCATTAGCCTTGTCAATGAATTTTGACCGCCCCACAAATAAATTGATTTTCTCTCAAGAAATAATTGGTCAAAATCTACATCAATCTAAAATGAAAGAAAAAAAATGCTTATATTGTACCATGGATGTATTATTATAAAAATTTCCCGATATAGACCAGTTTGAATGCTTCAATCTGACCACTTCACTTTATGCAGATTTGCTTTCCGCAAATCCGCGTATTTCAGTCACGCTTGTGTCTTGTTAAATTCTTACAAAGAGCTCGACATCCGCTAAAAAGTAAAATTTGTTATAAGATAGATAAATAACACTAAATGTATAAAAGAAAATCAAAATTATTTCTTTACCTTCGTTGTTACTATTAATTCTGTTATAGAAACAACTGGTTGGCATGTCCCTTTCTTTTTATCTCTTCTTACTTTTCGTTCCGACGGAAATAAACTAAAAAACAATTTGTTTAATAGCTATTACATTGAAAAAACTTGTAGAACTTCTACAAAATTCATTCGGTAAGGTAAAAGTGTGGGAAAAATTATAATTACAACAAATTTACTTACATGGGAATTTATCACACACAAAATCAGAAAATCCCCATAATTTCAGTACCAATTTTAGAAATGGTCTTTGAAGCTGATCATTTTGTTGATCGACATTTATTAATATTTCACTGAATTAACATCTTCATCTCGGCACATTAAACCACTTGTAATATTTCCCATTTCTTCACAATTAAACATTCACTAATTATGTAAGTTACTACAAATTTACTTTACAATAAAAATACAGAAAATGCACACCGTAATATGTATTTTCTTACTGCAAGCCGAGTTTAGTGTAACGTTTTTCAACTAAATTTGTAAGAAATTCTAAAGTAATTTATCTATTGTCAGTAAACAGTCCTTTACAAAAAAAATGTCGGTCATAGAGCAATTTACAACATTCCGCCCAGCTGGATCCAGCGCAAGGCTTCTAAACAATTGTATTATAGAACCCTGTTCTAAATCCAGAACCGTGATTTGCTTGATTTAATATTGTTCGTTCTAATATCAAACAGAATCGTGCTAAATCCAAGACTTAAAAATTCTTAGGTAGCATTTTTTTCAGTGTGACTTTTTAATTCGTTTTATTCTTGATTTCGAGATTTTAATTTATCCTTTTCATAACCGGGTTGTAAAGGGTTGTCAAAAAATGAAAGATTGCAAAAACCGTGAAATTGGCGTGGAAGGGCGGCGGAATTAGCCGTCCGCCCTGTTTAAAAATGTAATAATCACTTTTGTGCCCTGCTAAGCTGGATGCGGACTGTTGCGTGCGGAAACATTCGAGATGTGCTGTCGAAGATCGTTATAGGTAAGCCGTACAGACAACGGGGAAAATGAAGAGGCACTTGTGTGAACACGAAAGACGAGAAGTTTTCCAAAGGGTTTAGTAAAAAGAAAAACCCAATTACTCTTCCTCCGTTGCATACGAAACGCAACTTTCATTAATGTTAAAGCTGATAAAAAATGTTTCATTTGATTTAACTTAAGGACAATGATTGATGATAAATCAGTGGCAATGACGCACGCATAAAGAGAGGAGGAAATTCTTTTCGTACTTCCACGTTTTGGTTAACTTTTTGACTGTATTTTTATTTAAAACGACGATACATAAATTGATGAGAAGACCTTGAAATTGCAATATGTGTTGCCGATTCTGACTTTGTAAGGCGATCGCTTTTAAAATGAAGCACGATGTTCGGAATTGTTCCGAACTGGGGAAATGGTTGCAGAATAAATTGTGTGGGGCAGGTTGTTAAACCGACAAATGAAAAGTTAAATTATTTTTGAACGTTGGAGCTTACACTGAAAAAAGCAGGAAATAAAACTACAAATGTAAAAATTTATACCACAAATTGTATCATTTTTTTCTTAACAGTTGTAGTAACTAGGTTGTAGATACATTTGCAATAATTATTGTTATTTTCACTACAACATTTGTGGCATATAATACTAACGTGTATAGCGAGACTTTCGACAAATATTATAGTAAAGTGTACTACGCAGTCATTGCAAAATTTTCAAAAATAAAGAGTAATGTGTTTCAAATGTTTGCAGCAAAAAGTAAAAAATTTGTACTAAAAATTACTATTTTAGAGACTAAATTTTGCGACAAAAAAGAGGAACAGTTACCGCTACACATATCCTTTTTTATTACTATTGCTGTTACTTTTACTACAGGTTTTGTAGCATAATTTGCAAGAATTAGTAGGCTTCTGCGCCTAATTAATGTGTGAATCACATTTTGCTACTTTTTTTTGTAAAATGAACCGCAAGAATTAAGTATCACAGGATGTCTGTTATATATTTTAAACAATAAAACATACAAATATAAGTATAAAACTACCCTAGTAGCAAAGAAATATTTTTTAAATATTTTTTTTGAATATTTAAAAAATATTATTATAACAGATTTGTTTATATTTTAAAAATATTTTTAAAAAACATTTAAAAATAAATTATTTTTCTCCCAAGAAATAATTGCCAAAATCTACATCAATCTAAAAACAAAGAAACAAAATGTTTACATTGTACCACGGATATATTATTATAAAAATTTACCAATATAGACCAGTTTGAATGTTTCAATAATTACCTTTCGTCTATAAACAAAAAGTCGTGGTGTCATTCCATTTTATGCAGATTTCCTTTCCGCAAATCCACGTACTTCAGGCACACTTGTATTTTGTTAAATTCTTACAAAGAACTTTACATCCGCTAAAAAGTAAAATTTGTTATAAGATAGATATAACACTAAATGTATGAAAGGTAATCAAAATTTTTTTGTACCTTTTTCGTTACTATAATTTCTTCATCTCAGTACATTAAACCACTTGTAATATTTCCCATTTCTTCATAATTAAACATTCACTAATTATTTAAGGTACTAAAACTTACTTTACATTAAAAATACAGAAAATGCACACCATAATATGTATTTACTTAGTGCAAGCCGAATTAGGTCTGATGGTTGGAGATAACTTTTAAGAAATTCTAAAGTAATTTATCTATTGTCAGTAAAGCTTTAAAAAATGTCGGTCATAAACCAATTGACAACATTCCGATCATTGTATCCTCGTAGCTGAAGCTAGCGTTCCCTCCTAACAATAGCCCCAGTTAGGTCATCCCAAAAAAGAACCCCTATTTTTTCTAATTTTTGGCCAAATAGTTTTCGCGTGTTTAATATTGGAATGAATTCCTTTCTACGGTAGTCTTGACGAAGTCATTCATAGCTCACACAAAATTACAAGCCACAAAACAAATAATTATTAATAAACTCGAAACTCGATTATCGTTAAAAAATGCAACTGTGAGATCACAGCATCCGCGAATCCGTTCGATAACTTTCAATAAATTCATTCGGCAAGCACGTGCCAACAATTATGAACTTGTATTGGCCAGAAATTTTGGAAAAATATGCAATAATTCTCATGACGTTAATTCATTTATTTTGTGGTAAAACTCACTCAAAATATAATGTAAGTTGCAACAATCTTATAGCAAATATTAAAACAAATGTATTATCATAATTGTTTGGAAAAAGTAATAAACTTTGTACATAAGATTGCTACAAAATTTTAACTAAAAATGTTTTAAAAATTGTATTACAATTTTAAGTAACAAATGCTCTCTTTGGAGCAAAAATTGTTACAAAATCTGTGCTACATTATTGTAGTAATTTGTAACATGCGATTTTTTTCAGTGTAGGCTTGCAGAATAAATTGCGTGGGGCCGGTTGTTAAACCGACAAATGAAAAGTTAAATTATTTTGGGAGGCTGAAGATTATTGATCTGAGACTATGTGGGCAGAGAACGCGTGTAGTGATTATGTCCTTAACTGTAAACAAATTTGGCGGATCAAGAGAAAGGAGGAATTTGATCAGGATCCTAGAAAGACTAGGTGTTAAGGATGAGAAAAGGGGGGGAATCCGTGGGCGAATTTATTTATGACATCGAGAAAGCAGCACAAGCTGTCGATCTAGATAATCCTCAATTTCTTTTCGGATAATTTGTTTGTTTATAACGCCGGCAGTTTTTGTCCCTTCGACCCTCTTCCAATCGGCGACCGATTTGTGTAGTTTCAATTTAATAACTCGCCTTTGTTTCGCGGTGGCAGGTGGCGGTAAAATGAAAGGATTGCTGAAATTCTAGAGGTACTTCTCGCGCCTGACAGGCTACTTCCAGTGATAGACGACCGACGTAAAGGGGTAAACTAGCACAAAAACAAGAACAGTTAAGTTTCTCAACATTTTACGAAATTGAAACAATCGCTGCGCCGCCCCCGGCCTGTCAATGTGTTGCGTTCCCATTGACACGGGTATCTGGCGAAATTAAACGACTACATTATTTCGGGGGCGAGAGATTTATCCAGAAAATAATGTTTTTTTATATTTTCGGGTCAGAATGTTATTGTGGCGTGTTTCGTACGTTTTTTCCGTTCCCTTGCATTAGGAGGAGTTGCTACCTAAAGTGTCCTTGAAATTTCTAGTAGAGCTATAAAACTGTCAAAGTGAGGGTGCAATAATGGCAATAATGGCAATATTAGCATGCGACCGGGCCTTGAAAATATCTACCTGTTCAAAGCTCTTTTGACGAAATAAGTCTCTCATAAATATCTCCCAATTTCAGTAAAGTGATCATATAAAATGAGAAAATAGTTGGGAAAGCAATTATTGAAAAGTACCTACACATAAAAAATAAAGCAATAATTCTATAAATCTTAATCTATTAATTTTTAAAAAAATCCAAGAGCGAGTTAATTTTTAAATTCATTTTTCCCTTTTTTCCAACAAAACATTTTATTATACAGGGTGTTTCTTATCAAGGTAATGACGCTTTTATCGGTTTCTTATGGGGAATTCCATATAAATGCGCACTACGATTTCTCGCATACCCGTAGGGTTATTGAGAATATGATTGCAATCCTTGAATCTTTACAGTATTGAAACACATTTTCTGACAATGTATTGAGTATATCTTTAATATAAAACCGGAATTTTTCAAAATTAATATATGAAGTGTTGACCAGATAAATGCTTCTTACGCTTGCACTAAAAAAAATACATTTTTATGCCCTTAACTATGTGAAATGGCCTTTTGTATGTACGGAAGGGTAACGTTTTGAAACAAATAAATACAAATAAAATTAGGTTTTATTAAGATTTTAACATTGTTTTTAAAGTAAATGGCCATTATCACATAAACAATCGGCACGATTGGTGGTATCAAATTCAAAATCGAATGCATTTTATTTGTTTGGACTGAAAATGGAAAATCTAAAATCGAATATATCCAACGCGATACAGATTTTTGGGAAATCATATGAAGCCAAAATTAAAAATTTCTTATTGAAAATGTTTGATACCAGAACTGCTAGATAGCAGACGATTTAGAAAAATGTCTATTCGAGATGTATATTTGTCATTTTTTAATAGAAACATTTACTTGTTTATATTGTTTTGATTTAATTTTTAGTGGTTCCTAAACATTCTGGTTGTTCACCATATTTACTATTATATTCGATTGTCGCACATCTTTTCAATAAACCAATAAATTTGCTTGGTTTAATGAATGACAATGAATTCATGTGGCGTCGTCTTTTATAATGAAAATGTCAAAGATTTAGTTGTTTAAAATAGTTTTAGGTAGGTACCCGCTTCGAGCACAAGGTGAAAGCGGTTCAGTTGCAAATTATAGTTTTTATAGTCTCATTTTGACAATTAAAAGCCCTATCAACATCATGACGAAAAAATATTAGTTGCTATTTAAAAAAATCGACAATGACGTCATTATTTTGACAAGGGAAGATCTGTACGTGATGTAAAATTAAATTCAAAAATTGCCCTGTTTTGGATTTTGTTTAGAACCCAACAGTTACAGATTTACCGAATTGTTGCGTTGCCGCATTTAAATACTTATAGAACAGTCAAATAAGGTGCAATAAGGATTCAACTTCGGAATGAAAGCGATGAAGCTTTATTTTTGCATAAACCTTTGTTTTGACGTTCTGAACACTAGCTGAAAAGGCTCATGTAATCTCGTGTCCGCGTCAGAAGATATTGAAGGTCACGAAAATTGGTCGATCACGCGGAAAAATGCATGAAATAAAAGTTGCAGATAATTTTATGGTCTACAAATTATATAATCACCTTAAATGTCACGCAAAGAAAATAAGATAATTGCAAAAAACCGCAAAATAATTAGAATATTTACACCCGGTTTTCAAAAACGTTTTTAGAATTAAAGTGAAATTAAAATGGTCGGAGAAAAAATCATTTTTCAACTTTTGAGATATTTAACCGAAATCGCATTGACAATGCTTCATTACAATTTTTTTTAACTTTTATAATCAAAAAATTAAATTTCTAATCCGTCCGTTCGATTGTAAATTAGTTTCTCCTTCAAATGATGTAACTGAAATGCAAATATCTCATTTGGACACTTTGTTATAGCCGCAACACTTTACATTGAAAATCCCGTAAGAACATTCCGTAGGAACTGCTCTTAAGTGAGCAATGCGTACGTTTGAAAGTATTTCCTTATGTCTTCCGTCCGGACATTGATCCCATTTCATCTGCTGACGTCATCATAAAGATTCATTACACCGCCTCCGTCTGTGGCCTCTTCCGGGGAAAAGAAATACCTCTCAACTCATATAGCAAAGTCAGATTTTCAATTTGGGAATTGGATCGAATTAAAACGCGCGAGAGGGGGCGGATTCGTTAAATAAGCAGGAAACCGTGACGTCATGTGGAAATTGTTCAAATATAATCTTTACGTGCGAATTGCACCGCTGCGTGACGTCATTGCTGGCAATCACTTGCCGTAGCCATGGTAACGGCGCTCTGAATGCAACCCGAATGTGGACCGGGCGGGGGGGTTGCTCCAGTTTATTTCCTGACCCATGTTCCGAATTTCACCGTAAACAAAATCGTCGACTCTATTGATTGGAAATTTTTCGTTGATTTGAAGCGCTCGAATTGATCCGATTTTCTCGATAAGGGTATCGATTCTTCCCGGCTCAACAAGTTGCCATTATGTTATTAATGTCTTTTGAGATTCGGTCATGAAAATGCACCCTCTCCGAGATGATATCTCGGGGGATGATTTTTTTTTTTTTTTTGGGCGTATCAGAAAATTTCGGCGATTATTAGCGATCGTAAATTTCCACACGAACAGACACATGCCACATGGGCTTGAATTTTTAGTCCGGTTTTTATACTCGAACGTGCTTCGAGCTCAACCGCGGAACCCTGATTAACTTAGTTCAAAATGCGTTTTTTTTTTTTCATAAAAATTGACTCAAACATTTTTGAACGCGAACAAAGAGTCCTCGTTCGATCGGCACAGTTGGTGGCATTTAAATTTACACAGAGGTATGTTCCATTGAAACACCGCACAATTGGTTTTTGACATTTTTCTAATTTTCATTATTTGCTTTCAATTAATTTTTCACACAACGCTTATAAAAGCAATTTTTGGCCCAACAAATATTTTATTTAATGCAATTCACTCGTGTCGTGACTCGTATGTTGAAGTTGAAGTTCAAGTTAATGACGCAATTTTGAAAGATTTTTAAAGTTATTGGGGTAATTTGAAACGTTGAAAATCATCAAATTTTAAATGTCACATAAGTAATTACCACTCAGAAATATCAGAATAGTCTGTAGAAAGATATTACATAATATCACATTGTTTGAAAAGTTTTTCAAGTTGGGGTAATTTGAGGTAATTTTAAAATTTTGAGATAATTTAGAAAATTTAAAATCATCAGATGTTGAATGCCACAAAGGTAATTACTATTCAGAAATGTCAGAATATGCAGTAGCAGATTATTACATAACAGTTTTTGAATATCAGATTGTTTGGAGAGCTTTTCAACTTACTGGGGTAACTTATAACAATTTTCAAGTTTTGAGGTGGTTTGAAAAATTGAAAATCATCAGACTTCGCATGTCATCAAGGTAATTAACATTTAGAAATGTCAGAATAAACTTTAGAAAGATATTACATAACAGTTTTTGAATATCACATTATTTGGGGAGCTTTTCAAGTTGCTGGGGTAACTTATAACAATTCTCAAGTTTTGAGGTGATTTGGAAAATTGAAAATCATCAGACTTTGCATGTCACAAAGGTAATTGATATTTTGAAATGTCAGAATAAACTTTAGAAAGTGTAATAACAGTTTTTGAATATCACATGATTTGGAAAGCTTTTCAAGTTACTGGGGTAACTTATAGCAATTTTCAAGTTTTGAGGTGATTTGAAAAATTGAAAGTCATCAGACTTCGCATGTCACAAAGGTAATTAACATTTAGAAATGTCAGAATAAACCTTAGAAAGATATTACGTAACAGTTTTTGAATATCACATTGTTTGGAAAGCTTTTCAAGTTGCTGGGATAACTTATAGCAATTTTCAAGTTTTGAGGTGATTTGAAAAATTGAAAATCATCAGACTTCGCATGTCACAAAGAGAATTAACATTTATAAATGTCGGAATAAACTTTAGAAAGATATTACATAACAGTTTTTGAATATCACATTGTTTGGAGAGCTTTTCAAGTTGTTGGGGTAACTTATAGCAATTTTCAAGTTTTGAAGTGATTCGACCAATTGAAAATCGTCAGACTTCGCATGTCACAAAGGTAATTAACATTTAGAAATGTCGGAATAAACTTTAGAAAGGTATTACATAACAGTTTTCGAACGTCACATGGTTTTGAGAGCTTTTCAAGTTATTGGGATAACTTGAAGCAATTTTCAAGTTTCGAGGTAATATGAAAATTCAAATTTCGAAAGTTCAATTAAAAAATTCGGTAAGTTTTCTGGTAACTTGAAGTGCAACACGAATAGGAAATGAATTATTCTAAAACGACGATTTGCATGTAACTCGACGTTTTTCATTTTCAAGAATTACAACGAATTTTAATGAAACCCGCTTCCACGTGCTGTTAATATCAAAAGGTCTAATACCGCGAAAGAATAAAATTAATTTTTATTCTTCTTCAGTTTCAATTTATATTCGCAACATCGCAATTTCGTCCTTCCAAATAAATTAAAACTACTAATGTATTGCAGCTTTTTCCGTTCGCATTTATCAAATCCTGCAGCGTTCATAACGGCCAAATAAAAACTAGAAACACGCAAATGTAGCTGATAAATTTTAAAAATTGCCTTAAAGGCAATAAATACCGACGTAACAGCTAACTCTGCATCCAAATTCGATGCAGCTTTATCGGTCGTGGAAAAAAAAATTAGCGAACATCAATAAGCGGTCCAATTCGGTTCGGCCTTAACGCGACGTTAAATTGGAATTTCGTGGCAATCTGCTCTTGTGGTAAGATTAGGAAGTACGCAAACTAGTTAACAGATAGCCGGGCCATTTATCTTTTCGCCATAACGAGACAGTTTTCTGATGGAAGCGAGCTTCGACTGGAAATAAACGAAGCAGGTTTGCATCGATACTGATTGTTAAAATTTGTTTCCGCTTTGTAATCACCGTCGAATGGGAACGGATGGAACGGGTTATTTGTTAATTTCGAATGGCGGTTTTCCGCAACACACAGTTACTGGCGGTTCGGAGGGACATAATATTGCTTTGAGCGTTAAAGGAGCACATTACACAAAAAAACTTTTTTTTTGAAATTATTATTTAATGTTAGATTATTGTAGTCAGAACTATTAAAAACTATTTGGTAAAACTCTAATGTAAAAAAAATTGTTTTAGAAGATATTAAGACATTTAGAATTGCTTGTGACGTCACTGGGCCGAGCTCACCGAAGCTCCGTATCTCTCACGTGCAAAAGTTACTCGCTTCGCCAACGATCCATCTACCTAAAAATTATATTTTTAATGCTTAATTTATATGAGACTGTGTGAATGGTTTTGTCAAAGACGATAAAAGAATCAGAATTTCAATACGGTGTTTAGTTTTTTTTTTAATATTAAATAAGAACAGCGCCCCGACTGTGCGTTTCGTTCAAATTTTATTTAATTGTGCGTAAAGTTCGGCCAAAGATATTCTGCGTTTATGACTGTGTTTTTTACAATACTATAAGTGATCCGTCCATAAAAGCAACGAGGTTTGTTGCACCCTGCAGTGAACCCTCATTATCATCAGTAAAAGTTGATTGCGATTTAAAGTCGTAAATGCAGAATAACTCAGAGTTATTTGCAACAGTAGCCACAAGAACATCGCCGACTAGTTTTTGGATGCAGTGAACCAACGGGACATCGTTTTCCTAATAAAGAAAAATCGCTGAAACAATTTGCGTTTTGGTCAGAATTTTGTAAAAGGCAATCGTTTCAACCAGAATAAAATTCAAGAATTAGCAATAAACATTTTTTAGAAAGTGATTTAGACTAAACGTTTGTTCTAAGAAAAAATTTTCTACCAAATTCAAAAGAACCTTGTTTAAAAAAAGTGCTGTACCATCAGTACATATTAACCTATTTGCTCAAAAAAAAAACATATGAATTGGGTCACATTTTTCGAAAGCTACAGGAAGTTGGGTTTATGACGTGATATATTTAAAACATCTTTGTCAATAACCAATTTTTCAAACAAATTATTTTGTGTAATGCATGTATTATTACCAATTAAATGTTTTATATTATCATATTCTTGACAACATATAGACTCTACATATGTTGGCATAGCTACACATTTTCCACATTTACACCAATTACAAATTCCACTTCGATTTTCGTAATTTATGTATACACTACTAGGTTCACAAAAAGCATCAACTTCGTCGTCTTCTGTGTATTCAGGTTCAAATAAATAAGGAGTTGTCATAATTAAAAATTAAATTTATAAGTGCAACCAATCAATTTAATAATAAATACTGACTGATACGGACTATCATCGTGTTTTCTACTAGAATACTATTGCGACCTAAACATTCAAAACATTCAAAACTCCACGATGGTCAGGCGTCTTGAAAATAATTGCTTTATGAGCTCTGTCTGGGCGGTAGAAATAACCTTTA
Organism: Dascillus cervinus; assembly: GCA_949768715.1. Lineage (NCBI taxonomy): Eukaryota > Metazoa > Arthropoda > Insecta > Coleoptera > Dascillidae > Dascillus > Dascillus cervinus. The sequence continues at coordinate 29,667,788 of OX458319.1, read as the reverse complement.
GAAACGCGTAAAAATGGTACGAATAACCGCGCCGTGTCCTCGCATTTAATATGTTTTTAAAAAAACTAGACACTATATTAAAATTTTGGTTGCACTATCGTCTTCAGTACAAAAAAACAGTCTAAATACTCGTAACAAAATTTCGAAAACATTGTGTGAAGCGAGCAATTTTTGCATGTATAAGATAGGCCGCTACGCACAGCTCGGCCCAGTGACGTCACGCGCCGATTTTAAATTTATTATAACTCATTAAATAACCTGAATAGAAACAAAATACATATACCATTTTTCTTAGAATTAAACGTACTTTCAAATTAAACGAACTTATTTCTTGTGTATTGTGCTCCTTTAATAAAATTGTTTGGGATAACGAAAGTTGCGAGGAAAACAAAGCGATTAGTCATTTCTTAAAAACGCCGTGGATTCAGAAAATGTTCCATAACCGCTTCAGTTTCCTGTTGTAATGTGGAGCCCGCAAGGCAACGCTTTATTTAATCCTTAAATCTCAATTTTCCCCATAGCGAACGCAGAAAGGATATCAAAATTTGAGTGATTGAAGAATGTAAAGATGTGTAAAAGGAAACTTTGGGTCAGCGTTTCGCATTAAGATGTAAAAACATGGTAAAAGCATCAGCTGCCTTGAAATTTATTGAAAAGCTAAATAAAAAGGGAATGTGATAGAGTGCAACAGTCGCCTGAAAGCCCCCAAAAACAGATTATTGTAATTTTATGATTATTCGTGGGTTGGAGGGTTAACAATACTGTTTGGATGCACATTAAGTGGATGGGATGGATTAATTTAATTAATTTTAATTGCCCAAAAAAATATGTGCAAAATTAGTGAAATTCCAGATATTCGAATTGTTTTCCCAAACGGTAATTTGATTTTTTTGCACAGTTTAAAAGTTGGATCTGAAAACAATTACAATCACAGCTTGGTTTATGACATTTTCAGATCCTCTCTGCTTGTCACCTTTCAGATTAAATTTGTATATGCAAATCTCCGAAATGCGTCCGAAATCGTGATTTCAATTTTTTCAGGAACGTTCAGTAATGCGACATGTGATCGACTCAACAAATTGTAGCAGTGTTTTGCTGCCTCCCGTTGTGTAGGTGTAAGTGGCAGATATAAATTTGAAATGAGGAAATGTTTATGCCAACATTACCTAGCGCGCACATGCGACTGTTCGAACCGTCAAGCGATAAAAGAAAACGCCGTTCTTAAAAAATAAATTAAAAACTATGTTTTTTATATAATTTCATTTTTTTAAACTTTCTACACTCTACGCGCACTTTTAAAGAGAGGAAAATATTTTCGAACTTCCACGTTTCGGTTGGCTATGATTTTTGATTTAATCCTTCAGCGTTTCAATTATCCCTCTAAGAACGGTCGAATAGCAATTCGGTAGCCTGTTGAATTAGAACAATACATGCAATCGTATCACTGATGCTAACAACCGATTTGTGGATCATAAATTTAATAACTCTCTCAAATATTCAGTTGTTCTCTGTCCTCGCTTCGCTCGTTCAAATTTTTTAACGGCGTTCCACCCTAAGATTTTCAATACATGCAATAGTTTTTGATTTATTCAATGTTCTTTAATCAAGAACCGAAATTGAAGTAGCTAATTTTTGCCGATTTACGAAAAAAAGATTTACAACTTCACAGCAGGTAATTATGGTTTCCCAGCAGGGATACTTTCACAGCAATAATATTCGAAATACTTTTAAAACCAGGTTTCGTTTTCAAACAGTATATTTGAAATAATTTATAGTAGACATTTTTTAAAAAACAAGCTTTTATTAAGATGTAGCAAAAATTTAAAACTAATTTTGATATTGACCTAAATGATTAAAAATAAAGACACATTTTAATAAAAGGTTGTTTTATTGAAAAAATTTTTTTACTATAAATTATTTTTTAGTCTTGGACAATTTTAATCTTTATTATCTACATTAACTTAATAGGATATAAATTCAACTCATATTAATTCATATTCATATTAATTCATATTAATTTTAAAAATCGCTCGTGAAGACCCCTTTAAATAAATGAATGAAAATAAGCTTAAATTATAATTTCTTTCCAAAAAAAATGTTTGGCTTTTTTATCTCACATTAATTTAAAAAAGTAAGCTGTAGTGGCAATAAGTTATAATAAGCTAAAACTGCAATTTTCTGTAAAAAAACACTACGCGTTAAGGGGTTACTTATGTCAAAAAAATGTGAAATTGAATTTAAAAATTAACCTAAAATTGTAATTCTTTAATTAATTAAGCTGTAGGGTTAACGACTTATAATGTTATTGTTAATGGGATCTAATTTTTGGGTTGTTAGTAAGAAATAGATTTTACGTCAACTTCATTTTCTTATTATACGTTAGATAGAAAGCTAATTTCCAAAATATCAATTTGGTGGTTGGTCAAGTCGTGTATAACGCGGTCCAATTTTCTGTAAACATAAACTGTGTCTTAAGGGGTGAATCTTTTACTCATTGTATTTTAATTTATTAATAAATATTAGTCCTTTCGAATACGAAATTCAACATCTGTTCCGAGTTCTGAACAGAATTTTCTAGAATAAGTAATAATATTTTATGACGTTCGACAGTACAGCCTTTCTTCAGACAGGTTATTTGGCCTAAAATTTTAACTACAGTCAGCTGCATTCCATTATTTGTTTGTTCACATATTGTAACAAATTGACAAAAAATTCAGTAACCACAAAATTATTAAAAGAACGCGTACATTTCAAAATAAAGATTCTGATTATGGTGATATGGAGATAGATGATATTCCGGATATGCCATTAATAGAATTTGAAACGGCTAAAAATCAATTTTGAAAAACGATTTACGATATAAATATAAATTATGTTAAAAAAAATACCCGGGATCAACATACTAACCCGTTTTGGCGTAAATTAAGCCAATGCACAGTAACAGGTAATAATAACAAAACTTCTTTAATAACAATAAGTAAATAAAATTGTTAAATTTAACAAATTTTTCTTGCATTTTATTATTTTACTTTAAATTATATCGTTCTAAATTTATTGAAGATACAAAAATTTTCGCATCTGTTGAACAGTTATATTGGAATGCAACCCCTCGAAAGCCGTTTTCATTGTTACACATAGACCTATTATCCAATGCACTTTACGGCAATTGTGGTGATATCTGGATTATAAAAAAGTCTGAGGTGTTGCCTGTATTTAGGCGTACGCTAAAGCAATAAAAGCAAATTGCATTTGCCAACAATCTTTAGGGTGGAGCGGCCTTAAGTACAGCGCACGAAAGGCTCGTAACATGTTTGGGAGCGTGGATTGTTTTTGCTGTTGCATGAATTTTGAAGATCTTTGCATAACTTAAAAGCGTGCAACCTTCCCATGAAATAAATTATTAAATATAAAGTTGGCTTAATTCGACGGGGTTAGTTTATGAATAGCTTTTTGATGAGTTCGGGCGAGTTATCTTGAGTTCTCAGACGAACTGAGCGTGTATTTGCAGCGAGTTACCCGCCGCCGCTTGTCGTATACAATTCTAACGTAATCAGATAATCAGATTAGGAAATCGTGTACCCTATACACGCGAATATTACGAATTTACACGTGTTTACAATGAGATAAAGCAATAGACTTGCGCTTAATTAAAACGTAGAAACTGCGCCTTTTAAAATTGAAAGCGATTTCATGATATTAATTTGAGAGAACAATGCGAGCCCACCTCGTCTTGCAAAAACTAAAAAGATTACATTCCATAATGGGAACAAAGGGTTGGGAATACATTGTTTTCTGCAAGTACAATAAATTTGATTAATAAGCCTCTCGGGAAAACAATAAAAGTAACTGAGTCTGCACGAACTTTGGCAAACAATGTTGTGGAACCGAATCGAAAAAAAATTAATTCGATCCTTATTGTGCCCCTCGGAGATAAGGAAGAACTGGCAGGGAATCGGTGTCGTACAAATCTGACAACATTACGCCTTGCTTATAACTTTATAATCAACTGTGCTTATTGTTGACTAACACTTCGGCTTTACTTGCGCCAAACTTCGGCTTGTTCATAATAACTTTAGAATTTGCTGCATTAATAATGTGCTTTAATAACATCGACTCACCTGGTGTCCAGGTACTCTCACACTATTCTCAATCATTTCATTAATTCATTTAGATGAAAACAAGTCAACTGGCATTAACCAATCGTTTAGAATTGCATGACATTTTTTTATTGCACACTGAAAGAAATAGTCTAATAGTAAAAAAACGCGTATTTGCAGCTGATTTATTTATGTTTAAGTATTTAAATTGTCAAAAAGTACACTTTATTAACTACTACTAATTCTTATAAATCAATTTATTTTTTAGAAATAAACTATCTATTACTTTCAACAAATATGTTCTCAATTCATGCAAACAAAAATTTATTAAGTATAACAATGGGTATTTGTTTATAATAATTGAGGTTTTTTATGTGTATTTGGTACCAATTCATTGTTAGTGAAAGAAAATACATTTCTACATTTTTATTAAAAATATATACTCATTTGTTGAAAAGGTAAGTTGTCTAAGTTAAAAAAATGCTTATTTTACAATTGAACCGGATGTTTGCATTAACAGGCAAATCATTTCTTTGCGTTATTCGGTAGTGTTGAGAAGTGCATTAAAATAATAATATGGAACACGCCATCATTTTTAAAAAAGGTATAATCGTTCAAATAAATCTGGACGTATATGGTGAACCAGTTTTTGGAAAGGTTGTTAATGTATTGCACACTGGTGACAAACAAATGTATTTAATATATAAAACAATTTTTTGTTATGGTATTGATAAAGATTTTGAAGCATATGAAGTGACTGATGATGATTTTTCCACTTCTAAACAAATTATTGACATTAAAAATATTTGTTGCACTTTTCCCACACATATTCATTTAATCGGCGATGGACGTAAATTTATTTCCTACATGAACCAAGAATATTAATAGGTACCTATAACGACGCAACTGTATTATTTAGACATTTTACGAACATTTCTAATACATTTCACATTGAATGATCCTCTAATATTTTTATTATTATTTATAGGTATAAGTTTTGTTTCATGTTTATTTTATTTTATTGCATTTTAAATATTTTTATTTATTTTAAATAACAAATTTCAGTTTAATATGAGATTATTATTACAAATCCAATTTATAAAATATTTATTAATAAATAATGAAGGATTTATAGTAAATATTTCCTGAATATTATTTGTTATTATTAATATGCTAATTTAATTGTTAACTGAAATTCATTAGTAAAAAAACAACTTATATTAAAATGCTATAAATAATTAATAAATCTTGGTTGTATTATTATTTTCTATTATTAAACGTATATTTAATGTTAACAAATATTTATGAGAGAATATTTATTAATAACAAATATTTATTTGATTTTAATATACATTTATTTTTCATTAATAAACAACAATTCCTCCAAAATAAAGCAAATTAAGACTGAATAATACATTTATTTGGTGTAACTAAACGTGTGTTAACTATTAACAATTTTTGTTTTGTTTTTAATAATTGCTTACTTTATTATAAATAACAATGTGTTAGAAGTAAATTAAGCTAATTGAAATCGTATTAATAAACTGTCAGTTAATCGTAAATAAACATTTGGTGGGCTAAATATCAATCAATATTTGTTAATAGTTAACGAAGTTGCTTTGTTATTAACAAATTTTTCACTTCTTTTCTCTCTGTTTGAACTTTGACGATTTTCCTGTAATCACCACTGAAACCTCGAACGTTGTGTTGCTAGTTACATGCTTCATTGATATTGCCCATAAAAAGTAATGAGATTGAGATGATTAAAAAACAAAATTCTTTAATTTCCTTTAACATCGATCTGTTCTCTGAAAACTAAAAATATTTTTAATGTTCTCTGGCATTTGCATGCATTATGCTTCAGGAGTTGCAATTAGGCCATAAATTTATTAATACATTTTCTGCAATAAAATTAAAAAAGGGTCAAATTTGATTAAAAATCTTTACTGGCCACTAACAAGCCTCAAGAGATTGTAAAACAAATCTAAGCCACAAATTTCAAAACGACCAGTTGATCAAGTTAGTGATTTCCGTGGGAATTCCTGCCTCATCCTTCACATTCTGGGGGAATTCCTTCAAAGGACTTTTACCTTTTTAGGTCCTTGAAACACCTTTTAAGCGGTAAATAATGTTCAGAAGCCCCCCAAAAATGTACATTCCTCGAATCAGACATGGAAATGAAGATGCAAAATCCCTGAATTATTTTGAGCAACCTGGCAAAATTGAATTTTTGATTTGCGCTGCTTTCATAATTAATTTTAGAAGTTTACCTAATTTTTGGAAGAACGGGTTTGAGTTATGTTATAATTAGGGAGCACCTGTGCACCTGGAACTAAGCTCAAAAGTTTTATATTTAGGGGTAATTTTGGAAAATTAAATTTATTAACACATTTCCAAAACTATTTTTTTACTTACCACTTTCAGCAATTTGTATTGATATTATTTCTGAGTAATAAATTTTTCTATTTCATTATTACATACCAACCAAGCAATACGTCCAAGCTTCGACAACAAAAACAGCTTTTCGTTTTTGTTAACAACTCAACTGTCCTCACACTGACAATATGTTTGAATTGTACCCTTTTACTTGAATGAAAACGGTCTCAAGTTTATTGCACCAAAATACTTGCGAAAGGAAATATTTTCATCAAACATCCCAATGCATTTTCTAACTATTAAAATTCTTATTCGCCACTCGGATTCAACATTTGTCGCCTTATGATAATCATCAACAAAATGTCAAAAACAAAACTAAATTTTGCAGTTATCCAAGAAACAAAATCCAAGTGGCAAGTAATAAATGCAACCATTTAAATGTTAAATCCAAGTGTCGATAATTTTTAAAACCAAGTGGCACCGATATTTTTGTGGGATGATTCTTTTATGAGGTTTTATTTTTTAGTATGATAACTTCATAAAAGCGCTACGTGTCAAAAATACACGCTTACTATGTGTAGCATCACAGGTGAAACCGTCACCTCTGCTTTTTTATGTTAAGCAGCTTTGCATACTGCATTGTGACTATCGGAGCCCCCTATTACACCCTTGTCCGCGTCCCGAAACCAAATCGTAACCTGCGGGAAACGGTTCCCGTGCGAAACTCGACACTCAATTCCTGAGAACACTTTTCCAATGTTTTCAAATGGCTTTTTAGATATTTCTCCCAGTTGTTATAAGAATGTTATTGTATTCAGTTATTCCTGCCTGCAAGAGGCTATATTGAAAATCTATGCGTTTTTGCCTGGGGATTGGAACCGAAACGATTTCGAATATCAGTTATTCCTCTTATGTATTAAATTATAAAATGGGAATGAAGCTCGTTTCTATTATCGTTCGTTGGAGTGAAGGAAGTTTCGGGTTTAATATGCATACATTTAGACTACTGCTACATTATGCAACCAGACTGTCAAAGGTATGTGTATAATAGCTTTTATGGCGCAATGAGTTTCGCGGAACTGCATAACATTAAGATCATGCTGCGACTTCACTTATTACCAAAATGGCAATTTAATTCCGGCCATTATGCCGCAGTTACTTTGCGAGCGGATTTGTTATATTTTGTATAAAACTCTCGCATCTCTTCACAGAGAGAAAAGGAGTGAAAACCTTGTTAATAACAAGGCAACTTCGTTAACTATTAATAAATATTGATTGATATTTCGCCCACGAAATGTTTATTTACGATTAACTGACAGTTTATTAATACGATTTCAATTAGCTTCATTTACTTCTAACACATTGTTATTTATAATAAAGTAAGCCATTATTACAAACAAAAAAGAATTTGGTAATAGTTAACACACGTTTAGTTACACCAAATAAATGTATTATTCAGTCTTAATTTGCTTTATTTTGGAAAAATAGTTGTTTATTAATAAAAAATAAATGTATATTAAAATCAAATAAATATTTGTTATTAATAAATATTCTCTCAAAAATATTTGTTAACATGAAATATACGTTTAATAATAGTAAATAATAATACAATCAAGATTTATTAATTATTTATATCATTTTAATATAAGTTGTTTTTTACTAATGAATTTCAGTTAACAATTAAATTAGCATATTAATAATAACAAATAATTTGGGGGAAATATTTACTGTAAACCCTTCATTATTAATTAATAAATATTTTGTAAATTGGATTTTTAATAATAATCTCATATTAAACTGAAATGTTTTATTTAAAATGAATAAAAATATTTAAAATACAATAAAATAAAATAAACATGAAACAAAACTTATACCTATAAATAATAATAAAAATATTAGAGGATCATTCAATGTGAAATGTATTAGAAATGTTTGTAAAATGTCTAAATAATACAGTTGCTATCGTAATAGATACCTATTAATATTCATGGTTCATTCGGGAAATAAATTTACGTCCATCGCCAATTAAATGAATATGTGTGGAAAAAGTGCAACAAATATTTTTAATGTCAATAATTTGTTTAGAAGTGGAAAAATCATCATCAGTCACTTCATATGCTTCAAAATCTTTATCCATACCATAACAAACAATTGTTTTATATATTAAATACATTTGTTTATGTACGATTAACTGACAGTTCATTAATACGATTTCAATTAGCTTAATTTACTTCTAACACATTGTTATTTATAATAAAGTAAGCAATTATTAAAAACAAAAAAGAATTTGGTAATAGTTAACACACGTTTAGTTACATCAAATAAATGTATTATTCAGTCTTTAATTGCTTTATTTTGGAGGAATAGTTGTTTATTAATAAAAAATAAATGCATATTAAAATCAGATAAATATTTGTTATTAATAAATATTCTTTCATAAATATTTGTTAACATGAAATATACGTTTAATAATAGTAAATAATAATACAATCAAGATTTATTAATTATTTATATCATTTTAATATAAGTTGTTTTTTACTAATGAATTTCAGTTAACAATTAAATTAGCATATTAATAATAACTAATAATATGAGGGAAATATTTACTATAAACCCATCATTATTTATTAATAAATATTTTATAAATTGGATTTTTAATAATAATGTCATATTAAACTGAAATTTGTTATTTAAAATGAATAAAATTATTTCAAATACAATAAAATAAAATAAACATGAAACAAAACTTATACCTATAAATAATTAAAAAAATATTAGAGGATCATTCAATGTGAAATGTATTAGAAATGTTTGTAAAATGTCTAAATAATACAGTTGCTGTCGTTATAGATACCTATTAACATTCTTGGTTCATGCAAGAAATAAATTTACGTCCATCGCCAATTAAATGAATATGTGTGGGAAAAGTGCAACAAATATTTTTAATGTCAATAATTTGTTTAGAAGTGGAAAAATCATCATCAGTCACTTCATATGCTTCAAAATCTTTATCAATAACATAACAAATAATACTAATAGAACAGCAAATTGGAAATCTCTTCATGACATCTGAAGTCTTCAGTTTTCATATAAAATGTTATTATATAAAGCAAGATAATTTCAACGCCATGTTGCTGTTTATGAAGTTTCATCTTTACCAAACTTTGTTAATTTTCATGAGTGGGTCTCTGATTTGATGAATAGACCAACAGTTCAACCATGAAAGAGGATTAAAAGGAAAGGTGCTTTCGCCACCAAGAGAATTGAATTGCTGGATGAAATTTTCTTCTTTCAAATTGATTTTAATAAAATAATTAAATTTAAACAGTTATCTAAGCCTCATCAAAAATTCTCAAAGTAGCCAAAACCGAAATTTCGCCTGTTTATTCAAAAAGCTTTTATGTAGCGTTAACCAAATTTGTGTTTTGGTGGGTAAGTCGGCACAGCAAGGTAATCCCGGCAGCATTATTTGCAGTTACAGGCAACCGGGCGTTTCTTGTGTTATTTAGATGTTTACAGACGGGAGGTCATGAAACGTGCATTAATTAACAATTTACGAAATTCCCAAGTGGGAGAATCTTTTTGTCCTGCGAGCAATATTTTCGCTCTCGCGCACTTCTTTCGCCATCCGAATGCTACGAAAATGATTCAGTAAAATAAATGTTTGTGTTTGCTGTTTACAGAGATCTGAAAGGTCCCTCTTTGTCTGCCGCTTTTACCAGTGTCCTCGCGGAAAATTTTCTTGTTTTGTTTGATCGGAAAAAAAACGTTTGCTTATGAATTAGCGGGGTGTGATTGGAGTGACGGCGAATTAGATATTAGTCATGTCGTAAGGAGCCTATTACGATTCTAGGGCCTCTTAAGATGTAATCAATTCACCCTAAAAGGACGGAGGACATCAATTTACCTTTTCAGCGCCCCCATCGCCTAAAAACCAACCCTGCAGATTTCGCGTATTAAATAGGTCAGAGTTAAATTCCGAGATAGCCAAGTGTGACAAATGTGACGAGTTGGAGTAGCAGCGTGTATTTGCCAGGGCGCAGGGGTTTCAGCGAGGGGTTTTGGATTGGGAAACGGAGCGGGAATTCGGAGGAAAGTAAACTAAGGCGCGGCTCCAACGACCGCCGTTTACTAAGATACTGCCGATGGATGCTCGCAACTCCCCAAATTTAATCTCATCATTATCATTGCCAGCAATATTTAAACAATAATTAAGTGACGTCATCCGCTTTTTGCATTGACTGTCAAGCTGCATCACAAATAAAGTTACATTATTAACAGCCGGATGACGAATTTAATCACAGTTACTATTCGACACCAATTTTAAACATAGATCAACGAGTTAAAAGCTAGTTTCGGCCATTGGCCAAATTGTAAAGTAAAGTTAACGACCACATGTGTAACCATTATCATTATCTTATCTCCTTTGTGTCCATTCGAAAGCATAGGTCTCCAATAATTTATCTTAATTTCCCCGGATTTGTGCCCCTGTCGTTCAGGTTCCATTACCTGTCACTTTTTAATGTCATCTGCCTACCCTAACGATGGGCGTCCGTTACAAACATTTTTTTGACGAGCTTTCATCCAATTCTACAATGTACCACTTTCGGTTCAGATCATTTGCTCGGTTGTAACTCAAACTTTTATTTGGAGATCCCAATACCTCAACTGGTTTTACCATTGTTATTATTATACATCATTCGTAATAAATCTTGCCACTTACAATACAAAATAATATAAATTCCAATTGGTTTTAACCATTTATAAATTAAATTCAAGTGCGATATTTGATGATGATCATAAAGTGACAAATATTAAATCTAAATCCGATATTTGTGATTACCAAGTGGCAAATATAAAATTTAAGTGGCAAATAAAATATTTAATATTTGATGATTATAAAGTGACCAATATTAAATCCAAGTGCGATATTTGATGATTACCAAGTGACAAATATTAAATCCAAGTCCGATATTTAATGATTACCAAGCGACAAATATTAAATTTAAGTGGCAAATCAAATACTTAATATTTGATGATTATAAAGTGACCAATATTAAATCCAAGTGCGATATTTGATGATTACCAAGTGATAAATATAAAATTTAAGTGGCAAATAAAATATTTAATATTTGATGATTATAAAGTGACCAATATTATATCCAAGTGCGATATTTGATGATTACCAAGTGACAAATATTAAATCCAAGTCCGATATTTAATGATTACCAAGTGACAAATATTAAATTTAAGTGGCAAATCAGATACATATTTAATATTTGATGATCAGAAATTGACAAATATTAAATTATAGTGAGATATTGAATATTCAGTGACGATTATAAAATCACAAACATTCAATTCAAGTGCGATATTTGATAATTACCAAGTGGCAAATATTAAATTTAAGGGGCAAATCAGATTTTTAATATTAGATGATTATAAAGTGATAAATATTAAATCAAAGTTCGATATTTGATGATTACCAAGTGACAAATATTAAATTTAAATGGCAAATCAGATACATATTTAATATTTGATGATCATAAATTGACAAATATTAAATTATAGTGAGATATTGAATATTCAGTGACGATTATAAAATCACAAGCATTCAATTCAAGTGCGATATTTGATAATTACCAAGTGACAAATATTAAATTTAAGGGGCAAATCAGATTTTTAATATTAGATGATTATAAAGTGACAAATATTAAATCCAAGTGCGATATTTAATGATTACCAAGTAACAAATATTAAATTTAAGTGGCAAATCAGATATTTAATATTTGATGATTATAAAGTGATAAATATTAAATCCAAGTTCGATATTTGATGATTACCAAGTGACTAATATTAAATTTAAATGGCAAATCTGATATTTAATATTTGATGAAAAGAAATTGACAAATATTAAATTATAGTGAGATATTGGATATTCAGTGACGATTATAAAATCACAAATATTCAATTCAAGTGTCAAATGATATACTATTTGATATTTAGTGAAGATCATGATGTGATAAATATTAAATTCAAGTGGAAAATGAAATATTTGATATTGATGATTCTGAACTGACAGATAACATGCAAATGTTAGCAATAAATAACATAAGAAAATCTCATGATAATTTTGAACCCAAAACGTGTTTAGTTCGCATTCTGAAAACGTGATAACCCGCGAAAACTGCCGCCACAACAATAACAACTAAAAAAATGAATTCAGCAAATCTTTTACAAACACAAGCTTACAACATTTTAAAGGAGAAAGGAAAAAACTAAGCGACTGGCAAAAAGTACTGCGACAATAACGTGTACCAGGAGTACTTGCTTAAAGCCGGACTCCCACTACTCGTGTATTTGGCAAGTACACCAATATTTGCGTACTTGCCGCAACCGGCGGGACTTTGCCAGCGCCAAATAATTGTACAAATAATGGTCGAGTGAACCACTTCCACTACATGACAAATATAGGCAAGTTACAAATATTTGCCAAATACACGAGTAATGGGAGCCCGGCTTTAGACTCAAGAAAACGAACTTATCTTGTCGTCGTCTGTCGAAATAAAACAAGAGTGCAGTCATGAAAATATTTTCTTAGGTAAATAAAGTGAAGCGAGACGAACAAAGTGGGCGGAATTGTTTACGAAGAGCCGTCATGCAAATAAGTTGCACCCACGCAAAATCAAAATTCGCGTTCGCGCAAATTAATTAATCTGAAGCATCAAAGTATGTATTTTCAATGAGGACACAATCGCAGATCAAATTCGCACTCTTCAATTAGGGAGCTTTTAACCAAACTTGCGATTCCGTGTCACGGATCTGAAAAATTTAAACGAATCTAATTATTTCAGGTGAATTATTCATACGGGTGATTTTCGATGCCAAGGAGTGTTCGACGATGAATTGCATGTCGGAGGTTTTTGTGGACTTAGCGGCGACGTGAACATGCAACATCCATATGATGACACGGCGATGTCAACATCTCAAACATGTTCCCACCCCGCTGCGATATAGATTATGTAAAATCTTGGCTGCGTGATGCGCCATCGACATTGTGCACTTTTCACGTGCGAAGATTTCCTCGCACTCGGAAATTTCAAAGCCACTGTCATTCATCGGGGAAATTTAAATTTCCACGCAATAAATAAAAATTCTGGCTTTATCGCGCACAGTTTTTTTTTTTTGAGAATGCCATAAGCGTTTATTATTTATCTGACAGTCAATAATTTATGTCACTTGCAACACTGAAAGAAATAGTCAGTCTAATAGTAAAAAACGCATATTTGCAGCTGATTTATTTATGTTTAAGTATTTAAATTGTCAAAAAGTACACTTTATTAACTACTACCAATTCTTAGAAATCAATTTATTTTTTAGAAATAAACTATCTATTACTTTCGACTTTGTTTGAGATCAACAAACAAATATGTTTTCAATTCATGCAAACAAAAATTTATTAAGTATAACAATGGGTATTATATTATAATAATTAATTTTTTTTTTGTGTAATGCATATTATTTGGTACTAATTCATTGTTAGTGAAATAAAATAATACATTCGTACATTTTTATTAAAAATAAATACTCATTTGTTGAAAAGGTAAGTTGTCTAAGATAAAAAATGCTTATTTTACAATTGAACCGGATGTTTGCATTAACAGCCAAATCATTTCTTTGCGTTATTCGGTAGTGTTGAGAAGTGCATTAAAATAATAATATGGAACACGCCATCATTTTTAAAAAAGGTATAATAGTTCAAATAAATTATTATTGTACACTGGTGACAAACAAATGTATTTAATATATAAAATAATTGTTTGTTATGATGTTATGATGAAGATTTTTCCACTGCTAAACAAATTATTGACATTAAAGTTATCTATAACGACAGCAACTGTGTTATTTAGACATTTTACAAACATTTCTAATACATTTCACATTGAATGATCCTCTAATATTTTTTTTATTATTTATAGGTATAAGTTTTGTTTCATGTTTATTTTATTTTGTTGTATTTTAAATATTTTTATTCATTTTAAATAAAAAATTTCAGTTTAATTTGAGATTATTATTAAAAATTCAATTTATAAAATATTTATTAATAAATAATGAAGGGTTTTTAGTAAATATTTCCCGCATATTATTTGTTATTATTAATATGCTAATTTAATTGTTAACTGAAATTTATTAGTAAAAAACAACTTATATTAAAATGATATAAATAATTAATAAATCTTGGTTGTATTATTATTTACTATTATTAAACGTATATTTAATGTTAACAAATATTTAGGAGAGAATATTTATTAATAACAAATATTTATTTAATTTTAATATACATTTATTTTTTATTAATAAACAACTCTTCTTCCAAAATAAAGCAAATTAAGACTGAACAATAAATTTATTTGGTGTAACTAAACGTGTTAACTATTACCAACTTCTTTTTTGTTTTTAATAATTGCTTACTTTATTATAAATAACAATGTGTTAGAAGTAAATTAAGCTAATTGAAATCGTATTAATAAACTGTCAATTAATCGTAAATAAACAAATGTATTTAACATATAAAACAATTGTTTGTTATGGTATTGATAAAGATTTTGAAGCGTATGAAGTGACTGATGATGATTTTTCCACTTCTAAACAAATTATTGACATTAAAAATATTTGTTGCACTTTTCCCACACATATTCATTTAATCGGCGATGGACGTAAATTTATTTCCTGCATGAACCAAGAATATTAATAGGTATCTATAACGACAGCAACTGTATTATTTAGACATTTTACAAACATTTCTAATACATTTCACATTGAATGATCCTCTAATATTTTTTTTATTATTTATAAGTCTAAGTTTTGGTTCGTGTTTATTTTATTTTATTGTATTTTAAATATTTTTATTCATTATAAATAAAAAATTTCAGTTTAATATGAGATTATTATTAAAAATCCAACTTATAAAATATTTATTAATAAATAATGAAGATTTTATAGTAAATATTTCCCGCATATTATTTGTTATTATTAATTTGCTAATTTAATTGTTAACTGAAATTCATTAGTAAAAAACAACTTATATTAAAATGATATAAATAATTAATAAATCTTGGTTGTATTATTATTTACTATTATTAAACGTATATTTAATGTTAACAAATATTTAGGAGAGAATATTTATTAATAACAAATATTTATTTAATTTTAATATACATTTATTTTTTATTAATAAACAACTCTTCTTCCAAAATAAAGCAAATTAAGACTGAACAATAAATTTATTTGGTGTAACTAAACGTGTTAACTATTACCAACTTCTTTTTTGTTTTTAATAATTGCTAACTTTATTATAAATAACAATGTGTTGGAAGTAAATGAAGCTAATTGAAATCGTATTAATAAACTGTCAATTAATCGTAAATAAACAAATGTATTTAACATATAAAACAATTGTTTGTTATGGTATTGATAAAGATTTTGAAGCGTATGAAGTGACTGATGATGATTTTTCCACTTCTAAACAAATTATTGACATTAAAAATATTTGTTGCACTTTTCCCACACATATTCATTTAATCGGCGATGGACGTAAATTTATTTCCTGCATGAACCAAGAATATTAATAGGTATCTATAACGACAGCAACTGTATTATTTAGACATTTTACAAACATTTCTAATACATTTCACATTGAATGATCCTCTAATATTTTTTTTATTATTTATAAGTCTAAGTTTTGGTTCGTGTTTATTTTATTTTATTGTATTTTAAATATTTTTATTCATTATAAATAAAAAATTTCAGTTTAATATGAGATTATTATTAAAAATCCAACTTATAAAATATTTATTAATAAATAATGAAGATTTTATAGTAAATATTTCCCGCATATTATTTGTTATTATTAATATGTTAATTTAATTGTTAGCTGAAATTCATTAGTAAAAAACAACTTATATTAAAATGATATAAATAATTAATAAATCTTGGTTGTATTATTATTTACTATTATTAAACGTATATTTAATGTTAACAAATATTTCTTCGATTTTAATATACATTTATTTTTTATTAACAAACAACAATTCCTCCAAAATAAAGCAAATTAAGACTGAATAATACATTTATTTGGTGTAACTAAACGTGTGTTAAATATTACCAAATTCTTTTTTGTTTTTAATACTTGCTTACTTTATTATAAATAACAATGTGTTTGAAGTAAATTAATCTAATTGAAATCATATTAGTAAACTGTCAGCTAATCGTAAATAAACATTTGCTGGGCCAAATATCAATCAATATTTGTTAATAGTTGAAGAAGTTGCCTTGTTATTAACAAATTTTTCTCTCTGTGTGTGTACACAAGTTTTATGATGATTTTTTATTGAATTATTTGAAATATCACTTATGACAGTGTTCCAGCATAAAGAGGATCAAAAATTACATAGGAATAAGTTTAAATATTGCACTCAGAAAAAAATCTCATAGGCAAGAAAATTCGGGCTTAAATTTAAAATTGCGCGTTCTTAATTTTGGTCCATTTTTTTAAAAGAATGTTCATTCTTGTTGTCAAATTTAAGAGTGGGTCATGTTCGATTTCAAAAATGTTTATTCTACTTGCCAAATTCATCTATTGTCAGTAAAACTTTAAACGCCCCTTCGAGAAGAAAAAATATCGGCCATAAAGCAATAAACAACATTCCATCCAATTGTATCCTAAAAAACGTTCCCCAGCTGGCCGCAAACAGCGTGCTAAATGTTAGAAGCGGATTTTTAACAAATTCTAAGGTGGCATTTTTTTTAGTGTAATTTCCGACATTTGTGGACTTGTGACACTGTTCTCGCAGACGTGCGATATGGTGCGAACGATATGGCGGGCTCTGTAGATATAATTGAAAAGTTTCGCCTAATCAATCTCATCAGCGATTGCTTGGCAAACATGGCCGCGCCGAACAAACGAGCGGCGACAAGTGGATAGGCCGTTTTTTCCTTAATGTGTTTTGCATGTTTGCGGTCGCAATTAACTTTCGCCATTTTTTAATATCGAATTTCTCCCAAGAATAGTAATTTTCCGAGCGTTTATTTACATCAAAGTCTGATGGAAATATAACCTGATAATGATTGGCGGGGCGGCAAATGACGAATGATCGAGTTTCCTGGGTAGCTCGGAGCGATCCCACCCTCCCTCGCGACCTAAAAATATCCTACAATATGTTTCATTATGTTCCCCTTGAGAAAACATGGTTGAGCCGCGCGCTCCTTAAAGAAAAACACGCGATTCCTATGAAATTGATAGCATTGTTGAATAACAAAGGGCTTTATGAGGCCGACCCTTAGCTATATCACATACATAATTTTAAGTCGTAATTAACTAAATCTGTTTGTTTGCAGCACAATACTACGCGCAATTAATGTCATCCCCCCTCACTCGGTACATCAAAATCGCGATTATTACTCAATTGCGCGCCGTTACTTAATTTCGCAATGGACGGTGACGTCAGGAATCAATCAGTCGATATTGCCAGCAGTTTCAACCCGCATAACTCAATTAACTTGTTAATTGCACGTAGCCGCCGCCCTCGCAGGAACGGCTCGTTGTTTTTATTGCCAATTCCGCTTTCAAATAAATTTGTTTTCATTAATTCGATCTTACGCTTCAAAATGTGTAGCGTATTAAGGACCCACTCGATGGTATACTCGGCCAACATGAAAATGTTGTAAAAGGACCCCTCGGTCGGTGATTATTATTTGAAAAGTTCTGCAATAAACCAGTGGCATTCTAGAACTTGTATCGGTCCTAAAAAAAACAGGTGCATCGCTTTGTTGTCATTTTTGCTAAATTACTATTTATCTACAAGAAGTTTTGAATCATGTCTGACTAAACAAATGAAGGGGCGCGGGGAAGAACGATCATAGTCACCAACTCTTAAAGTTTCAGAATTAAGTTTTCAATATTTCAATATTTACTAAACATGGATAAAATAATTACTTTAACTCTTTATATTGCAGTACTTCATTTATTACAGAATATAAAAATAAGAATTACAAATGTACAAAACAAATTATAAAACAACCTTTTACAAAATAACAGTCAGGACATTGATCATTTTTGCCAGTTACTGGTCGTCATCAATAGGTGGGTCGTCTGCATACTCGATGTCACTGTCATCCTCTTTATGTACTTCACTGTCCGGATTCAACGCTTCGAAGAAAGCTTGAGAACCAGGGTTGGTCAAGAACTGTTTCAGATGCATTAGGTCCTTCAATTTTGCAGGTTTGATAGACAATTGTCCATTGTAGAGTTTTTTTAGTTCCTTGGGTTCACTTTTCTTTTTAAGCTTGCTTGTTTCCTTTGTTTTCTTTCTTGTTTTCTTGCCGCTTTCGTTTTGATTATGAACCAAAACAGCTTTCAAATAATTTCCAAAGTAATTAGCCTTGTGTAAAATAAACATTGGCTTCTCCTTATCAATTTTCAAAATTCTAACAGGTCGTGTTGGCATTGGGCACTTTCTTACATACAACTCTGACAAGAAATCTGTCCACGTTTGAAAATTCACCTCAGTAGCACAGTTTACTACTGTAAAAGGTGAAGGTTTGCGTCTGCTATTTCTTAGCACATCCCTCCAATCATTTGGTGTCTCGGTGTAAGATTTTGCATTCACAAGGCTCATATCTTTATCTCCCTCCATATACGAATGACCCCTTATAGGGAACACAATTTTCACGTTATCAAAACGTTTCAGGTTGTGTACCATGTAGTGCATGAAGCGGATAACCGTATAGTTTTTGTTTTGCCCTGCACACGAGTCGCAAAAAATAACTAAATATCTTACTTTTGAGCTTAGTACTTTAATAAAAAAGTGTTCAAGCATGGAACAGACATCGTCGGCCCCCTTCCGAGCAACACTCTCATCATATGTATAAAACACTGACGTTGAGTCTGACAAAACATGGATATTGAAAGAAATGAAGTTTATTTGACGACGGTAGTATACATCAGATGTAGTTATATTGGGAGTAGGTAGATTCTTTTGAAAGTCCATAGTAACCGCCTCAATTTCTTCCTTCTTGCAGGATTCCTTTCTGAACTTCCTTTTTATTGAATAAAATTTGGTGCTTCTCGCTAAGTGGACTATCTTTTCCGTCTCCTTCTTTGCGATTGCTTGTTTTAACAATTCTATAGTTTTTTGGTCCGTAGTCCTTGCCATATTTCCTTCTAAAACTGATAACTCCGCTTTCAATAAGTCACAAGTACTACACGTGTCTTTCCGTGGGTACCCAAATGAAATATTAAAGTTACCATCAAATATATCGCGGAAAGTTGTTAAACCAACAGGATTCTCTTTGTTGGATTCACAATACATTCGGTGAAGTTTGGTTTTATTTAGCTCTTCAGGTAAATAAATTTTGGATGTGTCTTTTAAAGAATAATGAGACTTCCTGCCTTTCAGAGATTTTATGAAACTTAAAACTTTTGATTTAGTTTCTTCAGAAAGTTCATTAGGTCTGTTGACGTGTTTACCTCGGCCATCTGGCCGAGATGCACCAAAATCGGTTAAATGCTTCTTTACAGTTTGGACACGGCGATTTGTAATGCCGTGTAAAGATAAAAAGGCTTTGTAGCAAACACTAACATCCTGCAATGTGCCACCTACATAGGCGCGAACACGATAGCAACATGAAGAACAGTGGAAACTTGCTTCAGTGTCATCCTTTCGGTTGCGCCGCCGCTGAACAGGTACAACTATGATGAGGCCACTCAAATACTGATTCTGTTCATTATAAGCACCCAGTTCATTGAAATTGGTGATTATACGTTGTCGTTCTTCAGGTGAAATTACTTGAAAACACTTGAAGCGAAAACACTTACAATCCGCATCAATCTCGTGAGTTGTAGCGCGCAGTTTCTTCATGACATCACTCATTCTACCTGTCTTTTTTCTCTTTTTTACATTACTTGCAGTACTATTTCCTTCTACACTGCTTGCGTCACTTAATTCACTCGACTTCATTTAAGTAAAAGAAAGTAAGAAAGAAAGGAAAACAAAGTTAGATGCAGGCTGATTGAGGTTATGCTTGAACAAAGCAGAAGAACAAACTGACTAAGTAGGAAGTGAGTGGGGGAAACGACTTGGACTCTGATCTATCTTCCCCGTTGGCGCTTGGACTCCGATCGTTAATGCTCGTTACACTGTATCTTTCTTCTATAATAACTTGGTAACTATGATTTTTTTTGCCCGAATGATAGTACATGTGCATTCTGTCTGTAATAACCCACCTGATAGCTTAGTAAACTCAGTTTAGCCATAAATGGACTATGATCGTTCTTCCCCGCGCCCCTTCAAATGTTAATAGATTTATATCATTATTAGGCGTAGTCATTGTTGTTGGCATATAATAATTTTTCAAATATTTAATTTGATTTTACGTTTCAGCTTAATTAACGATCAAACCATTATATAGGGTGTAACAAAACTATCAAATAAGAATGGTTGTAACTTTTTAGTAACAAAAAGTTGTCTAGATTAATTACTGTGCATATTTTGATCTTTTTCGTCTGTTCAAACCTTCTTTGTTCACGATTTCGTGACGTAATATTTACGACTTTCCCAGGATATCGAAGCTGCAAAACAGCACATCTTGGAAATCAATTTTTAGGGCGACCCTGAGCTCGTAAAACGATTAAGACTAAGAGGGCTTGACCATCTTCGAATTTAAACCATGAGACGGTTTTTGGTTTCGCCACACTTCCAGCCCCATTCGTTTTTAAAGTTTATTAAAAATCCCCGTCTCTTTAGTTGTCTGAAACGGTATTTGAAAGTTCGTTGGTTTCAAAATTGTTGGTTTTTTTTGTAATTAAATTTGTGTTTTCCTCAATATGCCGAGACTACCGGGACAGAGAGAAGTTCTTTAAGATTCTGAACAAGAAGAGGTTAAATATGGCTTCAATCTATTTTTCTCGATATTTTTATAAATTTTGATCGTACTGAAACATTTTTCACTTCATGTTTTAAGATTGTTTTAGCGCCACTTTTCTTCTTGTTCCAAGAATTATATTTTTACATCAGTTTCTCAACTACTTTTATGTATCGATACCTCATTTCTATAGTGTAACAAGTTAAAAGAAGTCATTTTTGTATTAAGCGCAATATAAACAGCAAAAAGTGTATTTTATTCAATTCAAAAGAGTAACATTTCGAGTTTTCAAAATTCGTCGAACCACAAAACGAAATTTTGGGCAAAGTTCAATAGTGTAACAACTCAATTTTTTTTGGAAATTTTCAAAAGTGTAAGGGCCAGTTACAAAAACGAAGTTAACGCTCTGTTAGCTGGCACCTTTGTTAACTTCGTTTCTGCAACTGGCCCTAAGTGTTGTTAAGTCAATCATAAATTAATAATTAAATATGCCAATTATTATTCGCAAATTCCTTAGCACAAAGGACGCAGCAGGAATTAACCAGGCATGTTCACCAAGTTTGGAAGTCGTTTCGATTTTCAAACATATGTCAAATAGCATACCAGGGTGATTGGCAGATTGTATTGAAAATAACGGATATTATAGAAAATATTAAGAATAATCAATTTATATTAACCAGAAATATGAATTTAATGTGTTTCTTTCCCGACTGGTGATTACCGCAGAAATAATAAAAAAGTTTGTTGTCCTCTTTAAAAAATGGTGTTGATGTCTCATATTATAAAAGAAAACTAGAAATATTTAAATGTTATTTAAATCTATTATTTTATATCAAACATTTCAAATAACACACCAAGGTTTGTTTTCTTTAGTCTAGAAATGATATTTTCCGGTGATCGTTAATTTACGGGTCAATTTAATGAATAGGAAATCACTCATTACAGACCCATTTTAATGAATGATTTCTTATAAATGCATGATTTCGGTATCTAAGTAACAAAATATACCATTAAATTGAAACGGCATTTTATTTAAATGTAAGATGACAAAATGAATGCAAAATATACCAATGAGAAATGCAAATTTAATTAATTACTTACGTTATGTTTATAGTAATACTATTTATATAGAAGTTAGCAACCGTACAGCCAGTAACATTGATAAAAAGTGCAGATGGATTGTCAAACTTTTGACACTTCTTGTAAGTCATGGCACCGTTGGTTTGAATATATATTGATTTAAAATGTTTGACATGCTTGATTCGAATATCTATTGGAATTTTTGTCACGGAAAGAAATTACATTTTCTTCAATTTCGTAAGATTCGATCAACGGAAAAATATTGTAACCAACTTTTGCGTTAATCGGCGATTAATAATCTCAACAATATTAACGTGCTCGCTCCGCTCACACGTTAAACTGTCTCGTTTATTAATCGCTGTCATTAACGCACTTGTTGGTTAAATAACTATTTTACGAACAGCTCAAGTTCTCTACAATACCATCGATTTATGACAGGACTATTTAGGTAATAATCACCGACTGAGGGGTCCTTTTACAACAGGGACATTTTCATCTTGGCCGAGTACGTTCCATTTTCACTTAATTCAATTTGGAACAAGATCCCCGTCCGTTGTGTCTCTCGTGGGTTAAATGGTGATCAATATTTTCCCGTGTGCGATGATTACCTTTGATGTGTTACTTTTTAATAAGTAATGAAGAATTTTCGCCCCTTTCATTTGCAAATTGCCAATTTGCTTTATGGTATCTAGTTAGCGGGATTTCATGCTCCCCATCCTCACAACTTCATATTTAAAAAGCGAATTCATCGATCGACCGATTACAAGCGACACTCCAATTGCGCGGAAAATATTCATTTTCATCTAAAGAATTTATTTGTATACAGAGTCGTCCTTTTAATAACAAACGCCTTGCACAATCAGAACGGGGCACATATTGGCCTAGTTGCATGATGTGTTGCCTATTCCGACTTAAATTAAAATTTTCGCTGTCAGGTTCGCAACAAAGCCGGTTTTATTTTCTCCCTCAAATACATTATGTAAATTTGTTTTTCCCAAATTTCTATCCCTTAATGTTTCGTTGCTTACGGCGACACAAAATAAATAATTACTGACACCAACATATTGTTTTACATTCGCTCGGTCGACCTTAAACAACCCTCATCTGATTTGAGAATTACGCTCAACCCTGTCATGAAGAAATAGCTACATCAGACTTTAAAAAATATCGCTTCCAATTATTTTAGTGCGTTGGTATTTTTGAATTTTATTAAACGATTTTGTGACGATGACACTGATGAGTGGCTTGGAACGTTTAAATTTTATCGCGAACATCGGCTATTTTTTTAAACGGTTCGGCCTTTGGGTCCCGGAGTAATTGTCCAATTATCTCGCCCCTTATGTCTGTAAAAAATTATCAAACGAAATTAATTTAGCTTTTAACCTTTAAAAATAGAATGGGAACGGGGTGGAAGCGTAACGCACAAATTGACAGCCGAATCATTTGTTATGTTATCAGACGAGGTAATTGGATTTTAGCTGCTACGTCATTCAGTGATGGCACTGCTGCCGTTGGCTTGCCGGCCAATAATTTTTCCTGTACACTCCGCGATTCGTGTAAATGACAACTTATCTGGAATTTCGCCCGGAACATGATTTCTATTTCCTAAAGTTTTCACAAAGGAAACTGGAAAAGTTGAGAGATTAATCATTGCTGAAACGGTCACGAGATTGTTTATGGATACATTTTAGCTTCCATTTCAACCAATCGATAAATTAGTTCTGCGTCGTAATTAAGTTTTATATTACAACTTGTCGAATATTCGACAAAAAAATTATTACACTAACATTTTTATGGTTACTTGATAAAATATTTTTGTTGGTTTTTACGCATTTTTCCAATTGCTCATCACAAAGTGTTGATTGTAATTTAGAAATCAATAATTGCAATTCAGAAAACATCAATATTGTACTGCTGAAAGTATCAATTGTATTGCTGAAAGCATCCATTGTTATTCAGATTACTTGATTGCGTTTAACGAAACATCAATAGTGATTCAGAAATCAATCGTAAATCAAAAAACATTAATTTTACTTGAGAAAATTTCAATTGTACAGCTGAAAGCATCAATAACATTATTGAAAACATCAGTTGTGATTAAAGTTAGGCAATGGTTTTCAGAAAACGACAATTCTAATTCAAAAATTAACTGTAAGAGAAAACATAAATTTTACTTCCGAAAGCATCAATTGTAGTTGAAATGACTCACTTGTGCTTCAGAAAACGTGAATTGTAATTCAAAAATCAATTGTAAATCAGAAAACATCAATTGTACTTCCGAAAGCATCAATTGTAGTTCAGATTAATCACTTGTGTTTCAGACAACGTGAATTGTAATTCGGAAATCAATTGTAAATCAAAAATCATCAATTTTACTTCTGAAAGCATCAGTACAATTGATGCATCAGTTGTACTGCTGAAAGCATCAATTGTAGTTCAGATTAATCACTTGTGTTTCAGACAACGTGAATTGTAATTCGGAAATCAATTGTAAATCAAAAATCATCAATTTTACTTCTGAAAGCATCAGTACAATTGATGCATCAGTTGTACTGCTGAAAGCATCAATTGTAGTTCAGATTAATCACTTGTGTTTCAGACAACGTGAATTGTAATTCGGAAATCAATTGTAAATCAAAAATCATCAATTTTACTTCTGAAAGCATCAGTACAATTGATGCATCAGTTGTACTGCTGAAAGCATCAATTGTAGTTCAGATTAATCACTTGTGTTTCAGACAACGTGAATTGTAATTCGGAAATCAATTGTAAATCAAAAATCATCAATTTTACTTCTGAAAGCATCAGTACAATTGATGCATCAGTTGTACTGCTGAAAGCATCAATTGTAGTTCAGATTAATCACTTGTGTTTCAGACAACGTGAATTGTAATTCGGAAAACAATTGTAAATCAAAGAAAATTAAGTTTTACTTCTGAAAGCATCAATTGTACTACTGAATGCATCAATTGTACTGCTGAAAGCATCAATTGTAGTTCAAATTAATCACTTGTGTTTCAGACAACGTGAATTGTTATTCGGAAATCAATTGTAAATCAAAAAACATCAATTTTACTTCTGAAAATTTCAATTGTACTGCTGAAAGCATCAATTGTACTGTTGAATGCATCAATTGTACTGCTGAAAGCATCAATTGTAGTTCAAATTAACCACTTGTGTTTCAGACAACGTGAATTGTTATTCGGAAATCAATTGTAAATCAAAAAACATCAATTTTACTTCTGAAAGCATCAATTGTACTGCTGAATGCATCAATTGTACTGCTGAAAGCATCAATTGTAGTTCAAATTAATCACTTGTGTTTCATACAACGTGAATTGTTATTCGGAAATCAATTGTAAATCAAAAAACATCAATGTAACTTCTGTAAGCATCAATTGTACTGCTGAATGCATTAATTCTACTGCTGAAAGCATCAATTGTAGTTCAGATTAATCACTTGTGTTTCAGACAACGTGAATTGTAATTCGGAAATCAATTGTAAATTAAAAAACATCCATTTTACTTCTGAAAGCATCAATTTTACTTCTGAAAGCATCAATTGTACTGCTGAATGCATCAATTGCACTGCTAAAAGCATCAGATTAATCACTTGTGTTTCAGACAACGTGAATTGTAATTCGGAAATCAATTGTAAATCAGAAAACATCAATTTTACTTCTGAAAGCATTAATTATAATGCTGAAAGCATCAATTGTGCTATTGAAAGTATCGATTGTAATTTAGATTAATCTATTGTATTTCAGAAACCGTCAATTCTAATTCAGAAAGCATCAAATGGATTTCTGAGTGCATCAATATTTTTCTACCAACTAGGTATTTTGTTGTTTTCAGAAGTAAAATTGATGTTTTGTGAAATAAAGTTTGAATTACCGCTTACTAATAAATAATTCAGTAATCTGAATTACAATTTGGTACATCCCGAAATTCATGTGACCATTTCTGAAATGCCGTTGCAAAAGGTGTAATAAATTGTTGTTTGGGGATTGATTAATTAGTACAAGAATTAGGGACCTAAAAACTTCTCACAAGCTATTAAGGTGGGTTTGATAGGTCTAGAAGTGGGGTTAGAATTATTGAATTTTCAATCCAAGTTAATTTAAATATTGCAATTTTAAGAAACATTTACTCAGTGTTACACTGTAGCCTACTTAATACCGAATGAGGAGACATACTTGAGAAATTTTGGTAATGAGCAAAATCGCTTGAAAATATTTTAATATAACATAATAAATTATGAAAAGTATAAATGTCATCATACCTTCATGCCAGTGGTTTGCGATTTCTACCTTTTGAAGCTTATCTGCACTGTACATTTTAAATTCACTTGGATTGAAAATTCAATAATTCTAACCTCACTTCTAGACCTACCAAACCCACCTTAACATTTTTTGAATTGCAAACACAATTAATTCAGCTGAAATAGGAAAGCTTATGAAACAAACCTCGCACGCTATTAACGCAATGAAGGATCTATTATATTACAATTTCCTGCTGAATAAACTGCTAAATTTCTTTAATCGTTCTGTCAGTAACGACGCAATCTAACCCTCTCGTTTTCCCTGCGAAAACAAACATTCACTAATTCGCGACGAAAAAATTCAACAAACAAGATTACGATTACCCTGCCGCAGGATTTTCAGGAAACGGGTAATTGACACCGCAGGTAAAAAAGCGCCAAATCCAAACTAATTGCGATTCGGGCGTCGAAGTGTGGCGTCATAAACATCGTCACCGGCGTCCGCTGGGACGGGGGCGATATACGAGGGCACTTAATAAAACCAGTACATTTCAGGATAAATTTCCAAGTTAAATCTGACTTTATCGCGCAAGAATAAGGCGCGAAGAATAACCGAAAAAGGTTCAAGTAATGTATGGCCGGATTTTTTCTCAAATGGGCGAAATTTTCATTTTCATGAAGTTATGTAACATTGTGCAGCTAACGTTCGCAGGCGACATTCTAATACCTACACGAAAGACACTTTACGGGCCACTTGGTGGCTGAGAGTTTCTATCTTATTACATCTATCTGTTGTACCGTACAATCCGATCTCGCTTTTCGCATCGCCGATCCCTTTCCTCATATCATATCGTTATATTTGCTGATGCGTAATCGTTTACACATTATGACATGTTGTGCTCGACATATGACATCCGTAAACTGTTTTCATTCGCCCGCGACTTTATTTATTTATTTATTTATAAGGCTTTGGATGTCTTACAAGACTTAGAAACGATCATTTCCGAATTTAAGAAAATTGGTTTAGTTCTTAATTTCAATAAATGCGAACTTTTCTTCCTTAATAATGTTTCAGAATTAGACAAGTCTTCAATTTTGTTTGTTTGTTGTCAATTCACGTTTGTAATGTTGAAGACCTTTTTATTCTTGGTTGTCCTATTTTCGATGCAGCAATTCCTCCATTCATTTCTAAAAAAAATCATTCATTCTCTTTACTTTCTTCAAATCTATGTAAAATTAATCCTCATATTAGTTTATTTTTACTCCAACATTGTTTTTGAATACCTAATTTCGCTTATAATCTCAGATGTTGTCCTTTTTGGAAATTTCAAAATGAGTGTCTTGAATTAGATAATATTGTTATTTCTTTTTTGGAAAAAATTTTGAATATTAAATTTACAATAAGATCTTGGACTCGAAGCCAAATTACCAATCCGTTTTGGTGGATTCGGTATAAGGTCTATAATTGATATTTCCTCGCCTGCCTTTTTGTCTTCTATATTTTCTAATTCTGAACTTATTATGTCCATTCTACCTTCTAGTTTTTCTAATTTTGAAATTACATCCCTTAACGAGGCTGTTGATTATTGGAAGGAAATTTCTAATTCGTCTTTACTTCCAAAAGAGCTTTCTATTCAAAGAAATTGGAACTTACCTATCTGTGAGAAAATATTTCAAAATTTATTATCTTCCCCAAATATCACACAAAAAGCTATCTTATTAGCTGGATCTGAACTTGAATCTGGAGCTTGGCTTGAAGCTCTTCCATCTTGTAAATTAGGTACTCTTTTAGAAAAAAACTTTTTACAAATTGCAATTTCACTTAGATTGGGCAATTTCTGTCATCCTCATATCTGTTCGTGCGGTTCTTCTGTAGACTCGTTGGGTCATCATAGTTTATCGTGCATTAAAAGTGCATTAATTTGCAGTGAACAACTTTACCTATTTAACTTTAACTATTAACAAACTAAGTAACTAGAAACTTCACCTTAAAATATATAAATATTCAAAAATAATTACCATACAGAATTTAATTAATTATTAACTAATTAAACAACTAGAAACATTGGAAAAAATCGTTTCAAAGCAACGCCGGTCCTTATCCACCATTTTCAGATTGCTGCTTTCTAAAAAAAGAAAATATTACACAACTTCTTTAAAATCATTTTAACTTACCAATATAATCAAAGCTGCAATTACACTTTTTTCTCGGTCCTTGAATAATACGATTTAGGTACATTATTATCAAATATTATAAAGCGGACTTGGGATTTGTTTTGTAAATTCATAATAAACTATTTCTGAGTTACCTAAAACACGTAAAAAATAGTAAAAAAAAATAACTTAAATACATTGTCATTTTTACTTACAGCAGTCATGAGATTTTCATGTTGTACATTAAAATTCGTGTCGATTCGTCACCGACGAGCCTTGCCGCAACGAAAATTAACCCGTTGCAACTATTGTAATGAAATTCAACTACACACATTTGTAACAAACAAAACTAACAATTCACTTGAAAAATTGGTTAATGATAACGTCAAATTGCAACGAACTGTTAACTTTGGGTAAAGCGCATCGAACCTGTTTTATTTTCACTTCTAATACAACTGTTGTATTAGAAGTGAAAATAAAACAAGTTCGATGCGCTTCACCCAAAGTTAAGTAAAACCAGATGTCTTTGAAAAAAAACATCTCGGTATTGTGACGAACAATTCATTTGCGTTATAACCAAATGTCCAGCATATTGACCTGTATATAAGCTACTGCAAAGACGGTAATTCTTTGCCTCAACCGACTTTCCAAACAAACCCAAGGTTACGGTCACAAGAGTAACTGTCCAAATGGTGCGTTTATATAAAAGTTAAAGTGCTTTTATAGGAGCCCAGTCAATTTGTACACCGACCTTCTGCAAGGTTGGGCCTTCATTGTGTATAAATTGACTGGAGAACTATAAAATCACTTTCACCCCATTCTACGGTATTGTATTTATAAATTTGTATCCAAAGTTGTATTTCGCATTTTACATACAACTTGCTTAAAAATCGTTCAAAAGTTTAATTAATAATTCATTAGAAACTCCTTATCTCGTAGATCTAATCAGGATATCAAAACAACGTATGCTTCATAAACTCAACGGACCGATCGAATTAAGTACATGAATGTACGTCCAATGGACGTCCGTACTGATCCGTTTATGTCCATGAATGTACGTCCAATGGACATCCATGTAGATCCGTTGATGGACGTCCAGATTATGTCCATAAATGTACATCCAGTGGACGTCCCATTTATATCCATTGCTGTAATGTATATTTATGGATGAGCTTGGACGTCCATTGGACGTCCATTATAGATCCGCTTGTGGATCGTCCATAAATGGATAAGAAATGGACCAGCATGTACGTCCATTGGACGTCCTGTGTTACTTGGGTATTGTTCAAACAACGGGAATTCCTCAAGCCAAAACATATTTGAGGCAACGAATAAGTTTGGCTAACAGAGAGGCAACGTTGCTAGTGTTCTTGGTACAGCCCCGCTTTCTTCTTCTCTTAATGAGTTATTTTATTTATTCTAGTTATTACTTATGTTATGTTATTTTATGTTATCGTCAAGCAAATGTGCCTATATTACTGTTAAGAAAACATATTAAAATTTATTTATTTATTTTTCAGGCACTTATGAAAAGCAAATTAAACGACGGGAAATCCCATGAAAGATGTAAAATGTCAAATGCAGCGTGTAACATGAAATTTGTCCGTGCGGAGCCTCGGGCGACAAATCAGACAAATAGAGCACATTATTCTTTGGCCGGCCCTCTCTCTCTCCCCGTTTCGCTCGCTGAAACACTATCAAAATAAATAATTTAAAAAATTTGCGAAACGCTTCCTGAGAGGGCCGCTAGCTTTTAAGAGGACCCCAAAAATGACTCTCGTTGGCCATTTGACAAACGACTTTGGATTAAAATTTCAGACGAGCTTTAGGGACGCGACTCGCATCCCTTTTAGTTTAGGTCGCCGTATCAAGACGCATATTTAGAGTGCAGGTTTATTTATTTCGGTGTTTCTGTAGTTCGTTTCGGTGTCGTCGATTAAAGGTCGCAAGAATTTGATCAAATTTAACTAAGACATTTTTAACTTTCTCCTCTTCTCTTAACTTGGTTAGCATATTTACAGTAAGTGTTCAGGGACTGTTGATTTTGAGCGAACTA
Organism: Dascillus cervinus; assembly: GCA_949768715.1. NCBI lineage: Eukaryota > Metazoa > Arthropoda > Insecta > Coleoptera > Dascillidae > Dascillus > Dascillus cervinus. The sequence continues at coordinate 29,636,842 of OX458319.1, read as the reverse complement.
GAAAAAATTCTTGATTCAGATACTTAAAATTCTGAACTGTTTACCACGGAAAGTTAACTTCCACAATGCCTGTACTGAATATTAATCAGAAACAGTCTTGCTGAAATTTCAGGTCAAAATTGTTTGAATTGCAAAAAGTGTAATAAATTAAAGGTAAATTTAAGGTGAAAGTTCAGTCAAAAATCATAGTCAATACGCCAACCAAAACGTGAAAGTACGAAAAGATTATGCTTATACAGGGTGATTCCTAAAAAACGCCCCACGCTCTAACTCAGTTATTTATTGCCCGATTTCTGAAAAACAAAAATATAAATGATTAGTCGAGTAAGAACTAGAAGAATGTATTAATTTGGATTTTTCCCACATTAACTTCAATGTGAAGCGACAATTAACTTTTTTTTTCAAATGCCAATCACAAAATAGCTGAAAATTTGACTGAAACTCGTATATTGACATTTAAATGACATTTATCATGTGATGATCTTATTGTTTTCCGAGGCATTATAAATTTTTTTATTAGAACCTTAACTTATTTTGATAAATAAATTGATCAAACTTACTGATCTTCTGAATGCAAGCTGTGTTGCCTACTCAAACTATGCAAGATGTTCGCTTTTAAAATTGTGCTCGACTCGAACAATTTGGTAAAAAATGGCGCGTTTGAAAAGTGTTCGCATCCTGTTAACAGGTTTTAATCTGTAACTGAATGCAATGGTTCACACAACTGAAACGCCTAACAAAATTATTTATTCTATTTAGCAATAATTGTAAAGTATTACATTTTTAAATCTTATTACTATTTAAAACAATATAAAATGATAACATAAAAATTAAACTACAAAATACAAACTTAAAATTACATTAAATTAAATAATTCATCCAGAGAAGAAGAAATAGGCACAGTTCCCAGAACGCTGGCTGCGTTACCCCTCTGAATGGCAATACTAATACGTTGTTTTAAGTACGTTTTCGCCTGAGGAATACCTGTGACGTCAATAATAAGTCTTCCCAAAGCATCCAACAACGATAGAGCGCTCATACTCCAAGGACCAAAGGTTTCAACAGCAAAGCCAACGAAAATGTAGTGATCTGCTAACGAACTATATTTTCTTCGCTGAAGATTTTCTGCTTTGTTTGCAGCAGATCTAACAGATATGGACGACTCAGGTAAATGTGAAGGTGCAAGCGTATCTGTGCAGGTGACATCCCAGACAAGGGATTTGCCTTCCTTCCAGGGAATAATGGTGATTCCATCAGGACGTTTGCCGTCATCTCTCAGAACCCCGTTGGGTTCAAGTAAACAAGGGATGTTGGCAGATGAGAAAGCACGTTTTAAGATGTCGTTAATGCAGTTGTGTCTTGCGATTCTTCCTGCACTCTTTATGCAAGACAGACCATGATGACTGTATGTGTCTACTGAAGAACCACAATTACATATATGAGGATGACAAATACTGATGCCTAATCTTAGAGAAACGGCAATTTGTAAAGTGGTTTTTTCTAACAAAGTGCCTAATTTAGAAGAAGGTAAAGATTCAAGCCAAGCACCAGATTCGGGATCAGACACTGCCAATAAAATAGCTTTTTGAGTTACATTTGAGGAAGACAATAGCTTTTGAAAGTGATTTTCAATAATTGGCAAATCCCAATTTCGTTGAATGGAGGGAGATGTCGAGGGTAAAGACGAAGAATTCGATATAATTTTCCATTCTTCAATGGCTTCACTGGAGTAAGATGTCTCGAAGTTGGAAAAACGAGAAGGTAGAATAGACTTAATGAGCCGAGAATTAGCAAAGATAGAAGATAAGAAGGCTGGAGTTGAAATATCTGCAACAGATCGAATACCTAGACCACCAAAACGGACAGGTAACTTGGTTTGATCCCATGAATTGTTTGTAAATTTTATGTTCAAAATTTTTTCAAGAGTCGAATGAATATTATTATCCAATTCTTGACATAAATTTTTAAATTTCCAAACAGGGCAGCATCTAAGGAGGTAGATGAAATTTGGCATCCAAAAACAATGACGAAGCAAAAAGAGACTGATGTGCGGGCTAACTTTAAAAAGGTTTGTGGAAAGTAAAGAAAATGTTTCCACTTTTTTAGAAAAAGAAACAGGGATTGCTTCATCAAGAATGGGACAACCGAGTAGAACAAAATTTGCGTTATCACAAATACGTATTCCTGGGGTTAAGGAGTCAAATCTATCTAATAATATAGACCTATCAATTTGTGAAATATTATCAAAAAAGTAAAGTTCGCATTTATTAGAGTTGAGAACTAAACCAATTTTTTTAAACGCGGAAATTATGACTTCTAAGTCATGTAAAACATCCGAAGCTTTACCTCCTAAAGTACCATCATCCAAATACCAAATATTTAATTCTGAAGTTAGCTCTTTAATAAAACGATGAATAGCAAGACTGAAAATGGCTGGTCCTAATGGATCACCTTGTTGACATCCTACTAAAGATTCAATCACGTTACTATTATAAAATAAATTAGATTGAAAAGCGTAACATTGCCAGAGGTATGGGTAAAGATCTGGGATGATATCCTTGACGATAGAAAGGAGTGAGTCTCTTTCAACAGAATTAAAAGCATTTTTGACGTCAATTTTAAGAATAACTTCAGCATCAGATTGGTTTTTAATATACGACCTAATTGAATGAACTGCTGCCTCACAACCGCCTTTTATTCCAAATCCTAATTGGATAGGGTGGAAATGGGTAGATAACGTATCTTTTACATGAAGACTACATAATTTAGAAGTCAGGCGTCTAAGTGTTGAACCAATAGCGATTGGACGAATACCTCCATCTTTTTTTGAAAGTGCACAAAGAGAGGCGCCATAAAGAAAAGGTCGTATTTCTGAATTTACTTTACCTGAAAGCATTAGGTTGCAAAGATTGGAAATAGCGTGTAATAACCGTTGTCCAGAGTCACCAGTACATTTGTTTAACAAATCTTTAAGATGTTGAGGTCTGAGTCCATCCATACCCGCAGCCGAACCATTAGGGAAAGATAAAATAGCTTTAGAAACCTGGACATCAGAAACAACTAGATGTTTAGCACTTTCTTCAAGTTGATGAGGGAACTGGTTTAATCTAGAAGGAATTGGATGTTTTGATTTCAGTAACTCAAAAGTATCGGCGTTATCGCTTGCAAAGGTATCATCAGACGACAAAATACGGACAGCTCCCTTAATATCGCCATCAGCTACTTTGTTTTCAGCTGATTTGAAACGAGAGAATTTAGAGAAATCTGTTTTGGAGTAATGTAGTGAATCCTCATTTCCTTCGGCATTTTTCTTCACACTGGAAGTCAAAGAATCATTTTTATTCACAGTTTTTGATGGAATATGAAAAACTCGAAAAGCGAAAAAGAAAAGGTCTTCCCAGGCCACAAGAGAATTGATAGAAACACAGTCATTTATAACTTTTGTAAGTTTGTTAGCCACAGATATTCTTGCACCACGAGGAACTCTTCTCAAGATGCAAACATTGGATTTGAGGTAACCAATTTTATCAGAAAAACTTTGTAACTGATCCGGATTTGAAGTAGAAATCAACGTATTTTTGTGGCATCTCGAGTTGTGTATCTTTAAACCATTAGTATTTGTAAAATATCTGGTTTCAGGGCAAATGTGACACTGAATTAGACAGCTGTCAAATTTCGGCAATTGCAATTCCAAATTAATATCTGAAGAATATAGTTTCTTTGGAATTGAGGATGGAACAGTTTCTTCACTTTCCGAATCGCCAATGGAGGTTGACTGTGAACGTGTGATCATTGAGTTTTAGTTCAAAATTGGTTCCGACAGAGAACTCTCCCGTCAATGGCAATGTCAGTGACAGTTTTCCAATAATCCATGATCCCAAAAGAGCGGCCCTCCAACTTCAATTGACAAAGAAGGAAGTATTATGAATCACAAAGAAACATCCAAGCACCCTTGCAAATGACAAAACAAAAATAATCAATTTGACCGAAATAACGTGTCAAATATTTCAAAAAAAAGACCTAAATCTAGCACAAGAACGAAAACAACCGGCCAAAAACACTCACAGAACTGAACACAAACACCAACGAACAATCACTGAACACTTCCACATTTTAAATCTTTAAAAATTTGGCAATTTCAAATTGACAAGCACGGAGCTGTCTCAAACACGTCCGACGTATTTGTTTTTATTTATTTACCCTAACAAATATTAATTGTTTCACAGTTGTGATCGTTTACGGTCAGAGCACGGAATGGAGAATCGAACAATCAATTTAATCGAACATTATTAAACGTTCACTTTAGACGGGTTCCGGTGCCCGTTGGAACCAGTAATTAAGTCCACAATCAGCGGGATATCACTCTCCGTGCGCTCACTCGCTCCACACTGAAGGGAAAGAATCTCGCCTCGAATTAAATTAAACCTCTAATTGCTGTTAATCGCAATGAATAAAATAAATTCATAAAGAAGCGAAATTGAGTGGCGCGTTACTGAATTGCTTTTCTTCCGGTCGCGGAGCTCCGGTGTGCGGAGCCAGTGAATATAAGTCCCTTTTTATTCCGATGAGATGTGGCCATTCGTCACGCTCGGTTTGGGTGTAAACTGAATCGTTTCAGCACCATCTGTACGTCTCTGAACTTGGCAAACTTCAATTCCCTCGGCGCGCTCAAAAGAATTTAAAGAAGAAAATAATTCCGCGGGTCAAACCGAATTTCTGCTCCTGCGAAAATTATGGCGTTTTAAGGCTGGGGAACCCAACCTCAAAAAATGCAGAGTTTTGAGAAACTCAGTATCGCTTAGAAAGTACTCATAAATATATAATTTGCGAAGCAACTGTTGTAAACATAATGTTACCGCATCTAATGATATATTTGATTTGGTGAAGAAGTGCCTAGTTTTCAAAAATTAACCTCCGAAAGTGCAATTCTCGCAAAAATGTAGTAGTGAGGGTTTTTTTACTGAAATCTTTAGAGTTACGAAATATTTTGCAATGAACTTTACAGCACTTATAGAGAATATATTGATTTGTAAGAAAATATTTTTTTTATTGCGAGAAAGTTGATAACTTAAGAAGAAAAAAATTGGCAACAATATTTTTTTGAAAATTTAGTGTGCCAGTAAACTCAGTTCAGCTCAAGAAGTAAGTTATATTGTAGAAATTCCTTCGGGGTACTTATACTAAACATCTAACATCTAACATCTAACCATCCATATATACATAAAATGGCAGCATTTCATCACTTAATACATAGGTTATATAGCATACCGATGAGTAGTTTGAATTTTAGAAAAGAGCTTAGCATCATTAAACAGATTGCAGTTGAAAATGTTTATGATAGTAAAGTGATTTACAAAGTCATAAATAAATTCAAGTATAATAGAAGTAAAAAGATTAATGGAACAGATGGAATAGACAATAACAGTAACCAATGGGTTAAATTTAACTATATTGGACCTGAGACTTATAAACTTGCAAAGATTTTTCAGAAAGAAAATATTAAGGTTGCATATGAAACAAATAATAAAATAAAAACGGCCCTAAAAACTAGCTTAGAGCAAAGCGATGTATACAGTTTAAATGATATTAACTCATTAAAATGCAATACATGCAAACGGAAATACGTGGGACAAACTGGCAGAAGCTTTCATACAAGGTATAAAGAACATATTAACAAGAGAAATGAAACATCTAATTATACCAAACATCTAATTACGGAAGGACATATGCATGGTCCTATACAAGATGTTATGAAGGTTGAGAAAGTAATACCAAAAGGAACCAAAGTGAATATCGCAGAAACACTATATATATATAAAACCATAAAGGATGAGGAAATATTAAATGAACAAATTTATACGAATAACGACGCGATGTTCAAGTTGATATATAAAGTTAAAAATAAAAATAACTAAATGTAAAAAACGGATTCCATAAAAGTTGGGGACAATGAAATTTAAATTAGTATGCAATGATTACTGAGGATGGATGCACGAAACTGGAAAAAATAAAAATTTCAGTTTAATCATTGTGTGTGACTTTTTAAAATATGTTGTTAAAATGTAATATGTGTTTGACGATGTTTTAAAGAAGGTTTTAAAATGTTGTGATTGTAATAAGTGTAAAAAAAAATTTTTTTAAAAATATTGTTATGAACAAAGGAACCAAATTTGTAAGTAAACATAAATAAACATATAGTAGTTTAATATGACATGTTTTTTTTATGATAACATGGTGAATATCTTTGAAAAAAAATCTAAAAGTTGTGGTACGAAATACAGTATTATTTGATCGCGTTTTTTATTGCTTTCCGAACACAACATCGTCAACAAATTACATAAAAATGTTCCTTTAGCACCTAAGAAATAGTTTCCGTAAACCAAATTGGATAAATGTCTAAATTTTACATTTTCGGGGAAAAGTTGTTTTCCCATAAGATTTTAGTCAAATAGTTCGTCCTTTTACTCACAGATGTCCTGTCAAATCTGTACCTTTGAATTAAAATGCACACTTGATATAGTGCAAATTATTAGGATATAACCATATTCGCACACGTAAGGATATAAAACTCTTAAAATTTATAAAAATACACACTTGATAATGCAAAATATCCATGTTCGCACGCGTAAGGATATGAAACATTTTCGAGCCTACTAAATTGTACAATATATATTAGTTTCGAATAGCATCGTAGGAAAAATTGTTTGAAGCATCTATTCACAAAAAATTACAAAAAAAAACAGTAAATAATGCAGCAATCGCATTGACTGATTTTACCGCCATTATCGCCGCAGACAATAATATAATAGTTATTTATATTATTAGGAGTATAAGCAAAGCTTTATGTGCTGTGGCTGATAGGTTGACTGCCGATCGTAGTGAGGCAGCCAAATCAGCCGAAGCACATAAAGCGCTTATACTCCGAATAATATATGTTATTTTTTCTCCAAACGTAAAATTATAATACAAAAATAAGCATCTAATTAACAAGGTTATTTCGGGAAACATTACACTTGTACAAAAATAGCATTGCCTGATAGACACTTTCTAGATATTACCGTAGCAACCGCCAAACAACAAATTATTGTTTGAGAAAAGTCAGTCAATTTTGTGGCAATGTCTAATTCAGACGAAATTCAATTAACTCCACCTGAAATAGCCGAAATAGCAAGAGCCGAGATTGAAAATCTTCTTCCTACAAAGTCAAGCGGTGTTTATGAAGCAGCGTTCAAGAAATTCATTACATGGTGTTTGGAAAAAAATGTATTCGTTTATTCAATCAAGTAACATGGACTTTATATGCTTAAGCATATAAAGTACTTTATCTGCTTAAGCATATAAATGAAACTTCTACTAGCAACATTCTGTCATTTAAATGCCACTTTTATGACGTTTGGAGAAAAATAATATTTATCAAATTATAAGCGTATAAAAATGGGGATAAAGATTACTCTTTGCATAATTGAAAATGTGTTTGCAGCGTGTTACGGGATTAATTATAACAGGTACATCTATAAAAACGCAAAATTGGCAAAGAATTAGCAAAAAATTATAGACTAATTTTTTTTCCGACTGAGTTTACCGTCGTTATCGCCGCAGACCATAATATAATAGTTATTTATGTACCAAGTCAGTAAAGTGATTCTTTATCGAACTAGTCTGAGATTATGAGCCGAGCGAGCAAAGCGAGCTAGGCGAGTAACAGACGAGTTCGATAAAGGTACTTTACTGAAGTGGTGCATACAAAATTTTATCGCCAACCGTAAAAATTTATAATTAAAAAAAATGGAGATATAACTACACATTTTAATATGACAAAGTAAACAACGAATACAAAACAAATCTACCTATTAGTTATATTAAACGTGAACGTACACCCTGACGCATTATAAAAATTAATTCCTGAAGTCGAAGAAGTTTGAATTGAAAATGTTTGAGGATTATTATTTATGTTAATATTTTGTAAATCTTTATTTGAATTGTCATTGGTAACAACTATGTTGTCAGTTTGATTTTCACTTAAAATCGTCTTTGCGATTTTTGTTTTATTGAGCACAGATTCTTCAACATAGGACTCTGCAATCGTGTCGCTTTTCCACCCTCCATGGCGATTTAAATTTTCCTTACTACCGCCTGCGTTGGCAAAGAGAGTGGCGGACGTTCGGTGAAAACAATGTCCCGTATAAAGTGATGGTTCTGGCAAATGCAGATAGTTGGCAATTTTGCTTGGTACACTTCCAAAAGTATGGATTCCAACTGGTTGGACTGTGCATTTGCCATATCTATAAGTTAGGAAAAATCGGTTGTGGGGCGTCTGCTTAGGACGCAGAGTTAAATATTTGTTAAATAATTCTATGGACTTTACTTTTCCTTCAAACTCTGAAGTGATTACAAATAGTCGAGGCCTGTTGGTCTTTGTTTGAGGTATATGAACAACCAGAATTGTTTCTTTATGCTCTATGTCACTTACTTTTAAATTTAAAAGTTCTTCATTACGTAAAGCCCCAGCAATGCCAAACACAACACAAATCTAAAATAATTACAACATTTATATCAAATTGGTTTTTCAAAAGTTGGCATAAATTACCTTCATCATTAAGTACATTTCATCCGGTGCATTTAGTAAAAATTCAAGTATTTCTTCTTGTAAAAAGGGTTTTGGACTTTTTTGGAATATGATTTCTTCCTTTTTGTTTTAAAAAAGCCGTAAGCTTTTTGTATTTACTAATATCAACGTCATTTTTTGCTGAAAGGGTTGCTTTTACCATGGAATAATATGACCACATCGAAGAAGGAGAATACTCTTTCGATAAATCGAAAAAATACGCCAGTAAAACGTTTTTACTATATTTTTTAATTTCGTGTTTCTTGCACCACTCCATGAATATGTCATACTGGCGATTGTATTTTTCGAGTGATTTTTGAGGCAGAATTTCCAAAGACGTCTCTAACGACTTCTTCTGAATTTCAGGCGGCGTGCACTGAAGGTCTTCTTCCATTATTTTCTACAAATAATTCGCCACAAAACTTTTACTGCTGGAGCTGTCACAGTGACAAACGATTTCTGTTTAATGTCATACAGTTATGGCTATTTTGATAAATATTTGCGGCAGGTAAAATGCTTGATTTGTACAGTAGGATAAAGTGTTTGTTTACTTCCGAAAAACGCTATGGTAATGCATTGATGTTTGGCGATAAATAATATTTATCAAGTTAGGAGCGTATGTAAAACGCGCAACTCTTTTTTTTGTTCTTTCTCTGTTCAATACTTAAGTTTCAAACCTTATTAGTTAGGAGACCTCTTTGGTTGCCTAAGCATTTTTTATTTTAAGGGGCAAAATAGGAGCGGAAGAATTGTGTATTACTTAGCAGTTCCCGGACCTTAAAGGAGAAAATAATTCCGCGGGTCAAACCGGATTTCTTCCCTTGCGGAAATTATGGCGTTTTAATCTAATGTTGCGCACGTCGGCTGGACGAGCAGCTTTCGCGGGCCCTTACTTGCAAAGCTGTAGATAAGCAATAACTCAACACGATTGCGGCCATTTGTTATGGGCCTGTTGAAAGATAATATAGATTACGTGCTGCGACTCTAGATAATGCAGTAATAGATATTTAGAGAGTTTTAGGACACGTGTTGCGATATTAACGTTCGGAATCTTGATTAGCTTCCCCCGGATCCTTTATGAAATATGAAAATAATGAACAACTTCTTTTGTGCTATTTTTTCCGCCCGGATTTGCAGCCCTATTGATTTCGGCCTTTATCCCGCGAGAAAAAATACGAGGACACACTTGTAACGGTAGATCTGCGGCCGCGGTGAGTTATGGCGAAAGCTCAAAAGCGCCAAAATTAAAAGTTTACCTTTTTATTGCGGAATTTATCTTCTCTCAACATTTATTTATTTGGGTTACGCATTTACACAGCGCATTTAATTTTCAGTCTCAGAATAGGCAACCCATCTTGCACTTTTTTATGCAGGGTGATTCTTAAAATACGTCCCACGCTCTAACTCAGTTATTTGTTTCCCGATTTCAGAAAAAAATATATAATTAATTAGTCGAATAAGTACTACAAGAAGGTATTAATTTGGATTTTTTCCCACATTAACTTCAATGCGAAGCAACACTCAACTTTTTCTTTTCAAATGACAATATGTACATTTTTGTATTTATTGTGGTAGTAGATTTTTTTCTAAATCCAATGATATCTAATAACTTGACATTAAAGTAATATTAAGAAAAAATAAAATAAAAAATGTTAATTTAATTTCAATTCAATTTGTGTTGCCTATTTTAAATTGAAACAAATTGCAAATATGTTGTCTACTTATGAGTTTGTGAAGTTTGCCTGTGTTTATTTTATGATGGTAATTTTACGATTTTAATAAAGTTGTTAAAGCTGCTTGAGTATGTGAGGAGAAAATTAAATCTTTATTGCCAGCAAATTAGTAATTAATGAAGGAATATTTTACAATTTCTGTTTATGGCTCTTGATATTGCACAGTTTTAATACCGTTTGTAGTTGTGTACTTATTTTCAAACTTGTAACTTTATTTTATAGCTATTTTCTTAGTAATAATAAAGATTTAAGTTATTAAATGTTAATTACTTTAAAGAAAGATTACGACGAGGGATTTTAGTGCAGGTATTTTAATTTAATTTTAAGGAAGTTTTAATAATAACTACTTTTTTGCCTGTCAGGGGAAATCTTACATCCGATGGAGTAATTTTCTTAAATCTTACAATTAGCTTTAAATATGTATTATCTATTAATGAGATTTTTATGAAATTGAAAGTTTCTTATACTAATGTTGATATTTCTTGGATTTTATTTCGAAATTGTAGCTATTTATGCTGTAACTATTTTGAATTTTTAAAGTGACCCCAACAGGTTTTACAACCCTTAATACAATGTGACAGTCGAAAATTGTTATTGTGTGTATTCTTACAAACTATTCTGACATTGCACAAATGTAATTTACAAAAAATAGCAGGTCTAATCAGCTGTTCCATAATTGAATTGCTGCCAACCAATCACAGATGTAAGTTTTGGCGCGATATTTTTGAATCGCGTCTGGAATAAAAAAATGGACTGTACATTAGATTTTATGAAGAGATAAATTGAGTACTATCAAAAGGTTCTCCGCAAACTAAGCTGTCCATGAGACAGCTTTTAAGCAGTGATCTAATGAACTGAATAACCTGCGCGACCCTTGAATCCTCTTTACTGAAATTCCAGCACTAAATCACAACGAAATCTGACATTACACGTAAATCGAATTTGTTCCATCGGACGGATTTAATTATGTATATTATGAAAATAAACAGAAAAGATTCGGTTAATTTTGAAATAACACCCACGTATGCGGACGGTAAAACGCAAACATGAACTGCCCTGGAAGCTTCTTTAAAATGTCCAGTCCTGTTATTTTAAGGCTGTAATTCCGGAATTGTTTCGGTGAGCTGTTTGTGGAGTGCGCTTTTGTAGATATTGTGTGATACTATCTCCCTGACACTCCTGCACGTTCCATTGTGCGCGCTGAATATTACCCTGGACACCGCTATTATTACGCGGATCGCAATTATTTCACCGAAAATCATTTTATCTCCAAAAATAACATGTTAAAAATTGTGTCGGCGCCCGTTAGTCTGACGACGCCTACAAGTAGCGAGCGAACTTCTAAATTTTGAGCCAAACCCTCTGCTCCTGATTTTATAAGCAAGCGAAAAGAGAGAAATAAAAGCACGAATAGCTCTATTTCGGTGGTCTATGCTAAACGAAGGCTTTGAATCACCGAGTTTTAGTATCTGACGTCGCTATCTCGACCCCCAGAGCTGCCTTTTGTCAGTTATTGATAACAGATAAAGGGGAGGAAGCCATTGTTACTTCCGTCTAAATGTTTGCAACCAGTAAAATGGGCAGACAAATATTTGATTTATGAGTCCACTTTTTTCACTTTTAAGGTCCGGGAACTGCTAAGTAATGCACAATTCTTCCGCTCAGAGGGCACCAATTTTGCCCCTTAAAATAAAAAATGTTTGGGCAACCAAGGAGGTATCCTAACTAATAAGATTTGAAACTTAAGTATTGAACAGAGAAAGAACAAAAAAAAAGAGTTGCGCGTTTTTCATACGCTCGTAACTTGATTAATATTATTTATATTATGGTCTGCGGCGATAACGACGGTAAACTCATTCGGAAAAAAAATTAGTCTATAATTTTTTGCTAATTCTTTGCCAATTTTGCGTTTTCATAGATGTACCTGCTATAATTAATCCCGTAACAGGCTGCAAACACATTTTCAATTATGCAAAGAGTAATCTTTATCTCCATTTTTATACTCTCATAATTTGATAAATATTATTTATATTATTGTCTGCGGCGATAACGGCGGTAAAATCAGTCAATGAGATTACTTCATTATTTACTTCTTTTTTTTGTAATTTTTTATGAATAGATGCTTCAAACAATTTTTCCTGCGATGCTATTCGAAACTAATATATATTGTACAATTTAGTAGGCTCGAAAATGTTTCATATTCTTACGCGTGCGAACATGGATATTTTGCATTATCAAGTGTGTATTTTTATAAATTTTTAGAGTTTTATATCCTTACGTGTGCGAATATGGTTATATCTTAACAATTTGCACTATATCAAGTGTGCATTTTAATACAAATTATTCTATCCATGCCGTCAATCAAAAAGGTACAGATTTGACAGGACATCTGTGAGTAAAAGGACGAACTATTTGACTAAAATCTTATGGGAAAACAACTTTTCCCCGAAAATGTAAAATTTAGACATTTATCCAGTTTGGTTTACGGAAACTATTTCTTAGGTGCTAAAGGAACATTTTTATGTAATTTGTTGACGATGTTGTGTTCGAAAAGCAATAAAAAACGCGATCAAATAATACTGTATTTCGTACCACAACTTTTAGATTTTTTTTCAAAGATATTCACCATGTTATCATAAAAAAACATGTCATATTATGCTACTATATGTTTAGTATAAGTACCTCGAAGGAATTTCTACAATATAACTTACTTCTTGAGCTGAATTGAGTTTACTGGCACACTAAATTTTCAAAAAAATATTGTTGCCAATTTTTTTCTTCATAAGTTATCAACTTTCTCGCAATAAAAAAAATATTTTCTTACAAGGCAATATATTCTCTATAAGTGCTGTAAAGTGCATTGGAAAATATTTCGTAACTCTAAGGATTTCAGTAAGAAACCCTCACTACTACATTTTTGCGAGAATTGCACTTTCGGAGGTTAATTTTTGAAAACTAGGCACTTCTTCCCCAAATCAAATATATCATTAGATGCGGTAACATTATGTTTACAACTGTTGCTTCGCAAATTATATAATGATAAGTACTTTCTAAGCTAAACTGAGTTTCTTAAAACTCTGCATTTTTTTAGGTTGGGTTCCCCAGCCTTAAATTGTTGCGACGCGATAACGTCGATTTTACAGAAAGGCCAATTAGCGTTTTAAAAATTCTTGCAATCAAGACCGCGCGCTGGATGGAATAAATTTAAAGATAAAAGCCCAAATGAACGCTTCACCGGGGAACGGAACGAGGAGGAAAAACGCGCCGTATATTTTTCTTAATGTTGAACATATTTTAACCACATTATCTTTGTCTCGCTCCGGGCGCAAACGAACAACAAATGAATTTTGCATGAAACGGCAAAAATGCTCTTCACGCAAAATTTAACGCCGAAACATTCGTCTTGCTTACTTTTAATGCGGCGGTGTCGCCTTGAAGATGCCGAAGAGGTATTCCGCATGGCCGTCCCAAACCTGGCGAAATTATTTCGGCTTGTTTTATCAGCCGACTTTTTTGGCTGCCTTTTAAAATTGGCTCCGGCCAGGAAGGGCTTCCTATTATCTCCATCTTTGTGCTCAACATTATGAATATGAGATTTCGGCAGACTTTCATAAGAATAATTTAAATTTAATACGAGGGGCCAATCTCTCCAACTATTCGGTTTTATTTAAATTCAAAACTGATATGAATCCAATTGAAAGCTTTTCAATCTTGACTTAAGTGTCACAGTGATTATTATTTCCTTCGGAGAAGAGTAATTAATTTAGGTGGAACTATTTTTCAATCCAATCTTGTTTTAATTTTAGATTAAAAGATTTAAATTTCCACCTTTTACGTTTTTAAATTATTCTTTTTGCCTTCGGAATATCCATTTTAAATTAAGATTACTGCAGTATCACTGTATGAATATTAATATATTAAAATGTGGTTTAAAATGAAGCTTACGATTTATCATTGGGATATGCTAATTCGCGTCAGAGGTGCTTCAAACAATAATTATAAAAATGCCCCTCACATGAATTCCCAGTTGACTTGCAACATAATCGAGGAACCTGTTTAATTTGTGTTATTATCGCATTACACGATTGTAGTTAAGTAACAAATGGTTTAGTTAACTCGGAGGGTCTTATTTAATTCTAATTCCATTTCTAACCGCATTCACTAACGCATATTGGTGCTGAAATGTAAATTTAGAGATCACAAATACCGAGTGCGAATACTAATTTCACGCACTGTATTTCCATTAATCTCCGACATCAAATTATCCTTCCAACGTTTGAAATGGACTGTTTACCTCATCTAATTCAGTCCTACGCCGAAAATTATCTTGTTAGCGATGGCGTGCGCGTTCACATGCTCCCTGCAAGATTTAATAACATTTCAGAAGCTACAAGTCGACGTTTACCCTCTCAACTGATTTTTCAGGAAATGTCTCCAAATTTAGGCAACCCATCGTACGGCGACATTAGATTGTAATTGATCCGTTCGAAAATTGATGAGTTGAGAACATTCTAATGCCATGGTGCGATGGGCTGTCTGAAACTCAGTTTCGCAAAAATTATGATTCATCCCGGAAAAAAGTTGTTCACATTCCGTGATAACACATTAAACGGTGATGAATGCGAGTCGTGCTTAACTAGTCCTAAACTTTTCCTGTTTTTACCACTTTCTCATTTTCTTTAATATCTGCAAATGTAAGACATAAATTCAACGTATTTTACGACTGTTGTGGCGAAAATTTTAATATTTTTTTCGCCCCAATGGGAAACGCATTTTTCACTCGGCCGCGGTTTAATTAGTGCCTTGTCAAACGTGACGATAAATTCGAATGGCGCATTCCTATTTTTGAGTATCATTTACAAAATGTTATTAATTGACACGTGAAGTTTATGGCGCTGGCATTTAAATTCGTTATTAATGGACAGCCGTATCGATTGATCCTTAAGCGGGCGGCCTTAATTGCCGATGGTATTTTTTGGAAACGAATTTTGAATCGCAAAAACACTCACGATATTGGGAAGGTAATTTAAGAGCGCGCGGGACGTGCCGGTGAGAAAAAGTAACGGAAAAACCGGACTCAAAAGTGAATTTATTTTTAGAGGGTGAAATTGGAAATTTATTCGGATATTTTATGCAACGAGGACGAATTGTCACACCAAATCTGAGTCAAATTGATAACTATTTTTATTTCAATCACTATACCGCGTTTTTTAATTCCAGAAACTCTCAGAAAGCTGTGAAAAGACATTTTGCTTTATTTTAAGTTGGTAGTAATGGCATTTTTAAGGTTATATTAGTAATGTAGCTTTAAAATTTTAAAGCAATGTGACTACTTCCAATGAGGAAAACTTTATCTTCAATATTCTGTAACATATAAGTAATTCCGTCAAAACTGTATATGTTATGGTATTAAGGTCCGGGAACTGCTAAGTAATGCACAATTCTTCCGCTCAGGGGGCACCAATTTTGCCCCTTAAAATAAATACCAAAGAGGTATCCTAACTAATTAGGTTTGAAACTTAAGTATTGAACAGAGAACGAACAAAAAAAAAGAGTTGCGCGTTTTTCATACGCTCGTAAGTTGATAAATATTATTTATATTATGGTCTGCGGCGATTACGACGGTAAACTCAGTCGGAAAAAAAATTTGTCTATAATTTTTTGCTAATTCTTTGCCAATTTTGTGTTTTCATAGATGTACCTGCTATAATTAATCCCGTAACAGGCTGCAAACACATTTTCAATTATGCAAAGAGTAATCTTTATCCCCATTTTTATACGCTCATAATTTGATAAATATTATTTATATTATTGTCTGCGGCGATAACGGCGGTAAAATCAGTCAATGCGATTGCTGCATTATTTACTGCTTTTTTTTTGTAATTTTTTGTGAATAGATGCTTCAAATAATTTCTCGTACGATGCTATTCGAAACTAATATAATATTGTACAATTTAGTAGGCTCGAAAATGTTTCATATCCTTACGCGTGCGAACATAGATATTTTGCATTATCAAGTGTGTATTTTTATAAATTTTTAGATTTTTATATCCCTACGTGTGCGAATATGGTTATATCCTAACAGCTTGCACTATATCAAGTGTGCATTTTAATACAAATTATTCTATCCATGCCGTCAATCAAAAAGGTACAGATGTGACAGGACATCTGTGAGTAAAAGGACGAACTATTCGACTAAAATCTTATGGGAACACAACTTTTCCCCGAAAATGTAAAATTTGGACATTCATCCAATTTGGTTTACGGAAACTATTTCTTAGGTGCTAAAGGAACATTTTTATGTAATTTGTTGTCGATGTTGTGTTCGGAAAGCAATAAAAAACGCGATCAAATAATACTGTATTTCGTACCACAACTTTTAGATTTTTTTTCAAAAATATTCACCATGTTATCATAAAAAAACATGTCATATTATACTACTATATGTTTAGTATAAGTACCCCGAAGGAATTTCTACAATATAACTTACTTCTTGAGCTACACTGTTTTTACTGGCACACTACATTTAAAAAAAATAATTGTTGCCAATTTTTTTCTTCCTAAGTTATCAACTTTCTCGCAATAAACAAAATATTTTCTTACAAGGCAATATATTCTCTATAAGTGCTGCAAAGTGTATTGCAAAATATTTCGTAATTCTAAAGATTTCAGTAAAAAACCCTCACTACTACATTTTTGCGAGAATTGCACTTTCGGAGGTTAATTTTTGAAAACTAGACACTTCTTCACCAAAGCAAATATATCATTAGATGCGGTAACATTATGTTTACAACTGTTGCTTCGCAAATTATATATTGATAAGTACTTTCTAAGCTAAACCGAGTTTCTTAAAACTCTGCATTTTTTGAGGTTGGGTTCCCCAGCCTTAAGAAGCGATTATTGCCAATATAAGGTAAAAACATGTATTCTCTCAGAGCTTTGTAACCGTTTCTGGAATTAAAAAACACACTACAATTTGATTGGAATCTTTTTTTGGCGAAATTTTCAATAAATTTGGGATAGCGAGCAGTAATTAAATGTTATGTAAAGCAATAAACGCAATTTCGACAAACAGCCAGCTTTTCTCGCCCAAACGGCCCTAATTAACAATCTGTTTGTCGCTAACTTTAAAATTAAGTTTCCTCACCTATCTATATTAATTCTGAATTAATTAGGGAACTTGTAATATGTTGATGCACCTTCATAGCGCACAGATCTGTAAACTTTATGATCTAAATAGAGATAATCACATTACGGTAAGTCCCCGGAGTGACGTATAAACCAACAGTTAGCATTCGGTGTTGATAATCAGTGTATTGTGTTATGAGGGCGCCTTACGTTAAAATCCGTTACGGGACGGTTTTAATTAAGAATCCTAACAAAATAAAATACAAAAAATCGTCGTACCGGTTTTGAACGAAGGTACAATAGTAGTACAATGTAGAGTTCAATCAATACTAAACAATTAGACTGTACAAAGACCGGGCTTCGCATCCTGATCCTGCTAATGGTCGGTTACTATTGTCCTGGAATTATCCTCGCTTTGATGGATTTATGATACATTCGCGCTGTTATATGAACACTAAAAGTTCATCACATGCAGGTGTGCAGAAAACAGTCCGAGCACACGCCTATCGATCCATTAAATAAATTCATTAAGGCCCCAGGTGCGGACGAAAATTTATCACGGGGACCTCCACGTCGCTCAGAAGAAGTTTGCACGTTTAAACAAGGATTACAATAATTGTCATATTCACCAGGCAACTTCCACGAAATTAACGCCCCACACGTGGGGACTTTTGGGGTTAAACTAAGGTAACAAACTATTTTTTGTAAAAAAGGAGTACAAATGAATTTTCATTGGATTAAGGTGATTGGGGTTTTTAATAAAACCACCGAGTCTTCTCCATTCAACTATATGTTTTTAAAATAATATAAAAATTCATTAGTTCTAGAAATAATATTTTTCTGTTGCATGATTTTTTTTAATAATTCTGGATTTAAATTCTTAAGACGAATGCCACTAATATCTTGCTAAAATTGGGTATAATTTTATTTCTTTGTAGTTCAACGCGACGCATCTGATAGAATAGATACAAATTATACGGATCTCAAATCTACTAATAGTATTTTTTTTGCAATATTCATTTAACACTCCAGTTATTAACTCGCATTTAGTTCTCGCACAAGAACATTTTGAATTATGAAATTATTTTTAATAATTTGTTAGGTTGCATGCAACCTGTGAATAATCGCGGGAACAAATTTCGATTTCAGCAAAATCAAACAGTGCCTGAAGTTAAAACGGAAGTTTTACAGCTTGGCTATTTCACACGAAGAAATAAAATTTGATCTTCATCTCTGCCTCTATGTCGGTAAATTTTGTGAATAGATACATAATTAAAGAAATTTACTATCAAACAAACCTTTGTTGTGAATCATTGAATGCATGAATTGAAGGGGTCAGAATAAAATAGGGTATAAATGCATTTTTGAAAATTATGGGATAAGTACGTTTTATTAAAGGTGAGGTGCCTATTTATTGCACCAAACACAAACTTATAATTAAAATTCTATTCTCTTTAAATTAACTAATAAAAATGAGATTTTATTAAAAAAAAGTCTGGATTGTTTTATAGTTACATAACTTCAGACTCTAATATATTCAAAAAATGTAAATTTTACTTCTAGCCTTTTTATTCTAATCCTTTCAATTATTATGGAATACCTAGTCATTTAATCATTGACGTGCATTATTATTAAATTGGGTACAATTATTTGCATGAAATCATATTTTAATTCAATTATTATTTTCGATAAAATAAGATTTTTATGTTATCAATAAATTGGTGACAACACAATAAGTAAATTATCGAAACTAATATCATTCGCAAAAGATCTCTAAAATAAATACTTTGCAAAGAAATAATTTACGATTCCACTCGTTTAAGGTAAACTTTATGGCACTCAATAAGTGCCTTTGTTGGGGCAATAGATCTTGTTGACACTTTACCCTCGAGCTATGAAAAAATGCGCTCTCTGCACAACAAGCTCAAACGATTTTAATTAATTTATGAACAAACTATAATATTTGAAGCAAACCTATGCGGATACAAAAATGCGTTTAAGTGTCAGCAATAAGCTCATATAAATTTAAAACCAAAATTTTAAATATTTGGAGGCTTTATGAGGGATGCCAGTTTTGAAACCTGTTTACATTTCAATTAATAACTAGCTTAATCGAGACACCATCAAAAAAAGAACCAGATAGTAGAATATACTATTATCTAGGTAACAAGCAACCTGTGAATAATCGCGGGAGCAAATTTCGACTTCAGCAAAATCAAACAGTGCCTGAAGTTAAAACGGAATTTTTACAGCTTGGCTATTTCACACGAAGAAATAAAATTTGACCTTCATCTCTGCCTCTATGTCAGTAAATTTTGTGAATAGATACATAATTAAAGAAATTTACTATCAAACAAACCTTTGTTGTAAATCATTGAATGCATGAATTGAAGGGGTCAGAATAAAAATGGATATAAATGCATTTTTGAAAATTATGGGATAAGTACGTTTTGTTAAAGGTGAGGTGCCTATTTATTGCACCAAACACAAACTTATAATTAAAATTCTATTCTCTTTTAATTAACTAATATAAAATGAGATTTTATTACAAAAAAGTCTGAACTGTTTTATAGTTACATAACTTCAAACTCCAATATATTCAAAAAATGTAAATTTTACTTGTACCCTTTTTATTCTAACCCTTTCAATTATTATGGAATACCTAGTCATAGACGTTCATTATTATAAAATTGGGTACAATTATTTATATAAAATCATATTTTATTTCAATTATTATTTTCGATAAAATAAGATTTTTATGTTATCAAGAAATTCGTAACAACACAATAAGTAAATTATCAGAACTAAAATCATTTGCAAAAGATCTCAAAAATAAATACTTTGCGAAGAAATAATTTACGATTCCACTCGTTTAAGGTAAACTTTATGGCAGTCAATAAGTGCCTTTGTTGGGGTAATATATCTTGTTGACACTTTACCCTCCATCTATGAAAAAATGCGCTTTCTGCACAACGAGCACAAACGATTTTAATTAAATTATGAGTAAACTATAAAATTTGAAGAAAATCGATGCTGATACAAAAATGCGTTTAAGTGGCAGCAATAAGCTCATATAAATTTACTTTATCGAAACTAAAATCATTTGCAAAAGATCTCAAAAATAAATATTTTCCACTCCACTCGTTTAAATTATTAGTAGAACTTGAAGCTTGCGTTAAAACTTAATTTAGAAACCATTTTTGCTGATCGCTTTGATACTAGATTAAGAGCTTGAGCCAGGATTAATAAGGGCATTATCTCGGGCTAGAAATTGTGGCCAGGTCATTTTAATCACGGTCCCCCCATAAAACTACCGCCTCCTAATGTGTTTGTCAGAAGTTTGCAAGATTACCGAGTCGTAGGTAACGTAAATACCTTTCACAGCGCTTGATTCTTTAATTCATGTCGCAATTCAGCCCCAAAAAACTTTTTCGAGACGGCCGTAAATAACTGTCGCAATAGCGCCGAATAAAAAATGATTTCAATTTTGCGCCTCAATCTCATTATTCCGGAATTATTTATGATTTCTGGAAAATTAACATTTCCGCCGTAAAAGCTCCGCTGTGTAAAATTCGAATAATGAACGTTCGCAAGCTCCATAGAAATAAGTTTATTTCATTCCGTAATGGCTTTTGTTGCACAAGGTATTAGTTCTGGTGCACCTGCAACGAATTCCGAAATTAGTTATGAGCGGCCATAAATTCGCATCTCGAATTAAAAAATGATCACACGCGGTGTTGCGCATTTAAAGTTTTCCATTTTGCTAATGAGAAAAAGAAGCAAAGAATCGCGCAGCTTAATTAATTGTGGCAACATTTCGGTTGTTGCACTAATTGAAGTGGCTTTTGGCGCAATCATCTAACAATTTCTGCGCCTTTGTCGCAGTTAAAATTCGCAGTTTTTCCTCTCAATTAGGGAAATCGATGCGTCGTCCCCGCAACAGGGAATTAGCGGATTTGGTATAATTAGAAGAAACAAATAGCAAATCTCGATAAAATATACAAAACTGTCGATAACAAGGCGTCACAAAGGTACACTCAAAAAACTGCCACCTAAGAATTTGTTAAGGCCCGGGAACTGCTAAGTAATGCACAATTTTCCGCTCAGGGGGCACCAATTTTGGCCCTTAAAATAAAAAATGTTTAGGCAACTAAAGAGGTATCCTAACTAATAAGGTTTGAAACTTAAGTATTGAACAGAGAAAGAACAAAAAAAAGAGTTGCGCGTTTTTCATACGCTCGTAACTTGATAAATATTATTTATATTATGGTCTGCGGCGATAACGACGGTAAACTCAGTCGGAAAAAAAATTAGTCTATAATTTTTTGCTAATTCTTTGCCAATTTTGAGTTTTCAAAGATGTACCTGCTATAATTAATCCCGTAACAGGCTGCAAACACATTTTCAATTATGCAAAGAATAATCTTTATCCCCATCGATAAATATTATTTATATTATAGTTAAGTTAACTTACTTTTTATTTCCTATATTTCCTATTTATATTATTGTCTGTGGCGATAACGGCGGTAAAATCAGTCAATGCGATTGCTGCATTATTTACTTTTTTTTGTAATTTTTTGTGAATAGATGCTTCAAACAATTTTTCCTACGATGCTATTCGAAACTAATATATATTGTACAATTTAGTAGGCTCGAAAATGTTTCATATCCTTACGCGTGCGAACATGGATATTTTGCATTATCAAGTGTGTATTTTTATAAATTTTTAGATTTTTATATCCTTACGTGTGCGAATATGGTTATATCCTAACAATTTACACTATATCAAGTGTGCATTTTAATACAAATTATTCTATCCATGCCGTCAATCAAAAAGGTACAAATTTGACAGGACATCTGTGAGTAAAAGGGCGAACTATTTGACTAAAATCTTATGGGAAAACAACTTTTCCCCGAAAATGTAAAATTTAGGCATTTATCCAATTTGGTTTGCGGAAACTATTTCTTAGGTGCTAAAGGAACATTTTTATGTAATTTGTTGACGATGTTGTGTTCGGAAAGCAATAAAAAACGCGATCAAATAATACTGTATTTCGTACCACAACTTTTAGATTTTTTTTCAAAGATATTCACCATGTTATCATAAAAAAAACATGTCATACTATACTACTATATGTTTAGTATAAGTACCCCGAAGGAATTTCTACAATATAACTTACTTCTTGAGCTATACTGTTTTTACTGGTACACTACATTTAAAAAAAATATTGTTGCCAATTTTTTTCTTCTTAAGTTATCAACTTTCTCGCAATAAAAAAAATATTTTCATACAAGGCAATATATTCTCTATAAGTGCTGTAAAGTGCATTGCAAAATATTTCGTAACTCTAAAGATTTCAGTAAAAAACCCTCACTACTACATTTTTGCGAGAATTGCACTTTCGGAGGTTAACTTTTGAAAACTAGGCACTTCTTCGCCAAAGCAAATATATCATTAGATGCGGTAACATTATGTTTACAACTGTTGCTTCGCAAATTATATATTGATAAGTACTTTTTAAGCGATACTGAGTTTCTTAAAACTCTGCATTTTTTGAGGTTGGGTTCCCCAGCCTTAAGCCGCTTCTAACATTTAGCACGCTAATTCTTGTCCAGCGACCTCAGTCCGGGGTATTGTTTGCGTCCAGCTGTGGAACGTTGTTTAGGATACAATTGGATGGAATGTTGTTTATTGCTTTATGGCCGATATTTTTTTTTCTCGAAGGGGTGTTTAAAGTGTTACTGACAATAGATGAATTTGACAAGTAGCCTTAAGAAGCGATTATTGCCAATATAAGGTAAAAACATGTATTCTCTCAGAGCTTTGTAACCGTTTCTGGAATTAAAAAACACACTACAATTTGATTGGAATCTTTTTTTGGCGAAATTTTCAATAAATTTGGGATAGCGAGCAGTAATTAAATGTTATGTAAAGCAATAAACGCAATTTCGACAAACAGCCAGCTTTTCTCGCCCAAACGGCCCTAATTAACAATCTGTTTGTCGCTAACTTTAAAATTAAGTTTCCTCACCTATCTATATTAATTCTGAATTAATTAGGGAACTTGTAATATGTTGATGCACCTTCATAGCGCACAGATCTGTAAACTTTATGATCTAAATAGAGATAATCACATTACGGTAAGTCCCCGGAGTGACGTATAAACCAACAGTTAGCATTCGGTGTTGATAATCAGTGTATTGTGTTATGAGGGCGCCTTACGTTAAAATCCGTTACGGGACGGTTTTAATTAAGAATCCTAACAAAATAAAATACAAAAAATCGTCGTACCGGTTTTGAACGAAGGTACAATAGTAGTACAATGTAGAGTTCAATCAATACTAAACAATTAGACTGTACAAAGACCGGGCTTCGCATCCTGATCCTGCTAATGGTCGGTTACTATTGTCCTGGAATTATCCTCGCTTTGATGGATTTATGATACATTCGCGCTGTTATATGAACACTAAAAGTTCATCACATGCAGGTGTGCAGAAAACAGTCCGAGCACACGCCTATCGATCCATTAAATAAATTCATTAAGGCCCCAGGTGCGGACGAAAATTTATCACGGGGACCTCCACGTCGCTCAGAAGAAGTTTGCACGTTTAAACAAGGATTACAATAATTGTCATATTCACCAGGCAACTTCCACGAAATTAACGCCCCACACGTGGGGACTTTTGGGGTTAAACTAAGGTAACAAACTATTTTTTGTAAAAAAGGAGTACAAATGAATTTTCATTGGATTAAGGTGATTGGGGTTTTTAATAAAACCACCGAGTCTTCTCCATTCAACTATATGTTTTTAAAATAATATAAAAATTCATTAGTTCTAGAAATAATATTTTTCTGTTGCATGATTTTTTTTAATAATTCTGGATTTAAATTCTTAAGACGAATGCCACTAATATCTTGCTAAAATTGGGTATAATTTTATTTCTTTGTAGTTCAACGCGACGCATCTGATAGAATAGATACAAATTATACGGATCTCAAATCTACTAATAGTATTTTTTTTGCAATATTCATTTAACACTCCAGTTATTAACTCGCATTTAGTTCTCGCACAAGAACATTTTGAATTATGAAATTATTTTTAATAATTTGTTAGGTTGCATGCAACCTGTGAATAATCGCGGGAACAAATTTCGATTTCAGCAAAATCAAACAGTGCCTGAAGTTAAAACGGAAGTTTTACAGCTTGGCTATTTCACACGAAGAAATAAAATTTGATCTTCATCTCTGCCTCTATGTCGGTAAATTTTGTGAATAGATACATAATTAAAGAAATTTACTATCAAACAAACCTTTGTTGTGAATCATTGAATGCATGAATTGAAGGGGTCAGAATAAAATAGGGTATAAATGCATTTTTGAAAATTATGGGATAAGTACGTTTTATTAAAGGTGAGGTGCCTATTTATTGCACCAAACACAAACTTATAATTAAAATTCTATTCTCTTTAAATTAACTAATAAAAATGAGATTTTATTAAAAAAAAGTCTGGATTGTTTTATAGTTACATAACTTCAGACTCTAATATATTCAAAAAATGTAAATTTTACTTCTAGCCTTTTTATTCTAATCCTTTCAATTATTATGGAATACCTAGTCATTTAATCATTGACGTGCATTATTATTAAATTGGGTACAATTATTTGCATGAAATCATATTTTAATTCAATTATTATTTTCGATAAAATAAGATTTTTATGTTATCAATAAATTGGTGACAACACAATAAGTAAATTATCGAAACTAATATCATTCGCAAAAGATCTCTAAAATAAATACTTTGCAAAGAAATAATTTACGATTCCACTCGTTTAAGGTAAACTTTATGGCACTCAATAAGTGCCTTTGTTGGGGCAATAGATCTTGTTGACACTTTACCCTCGAGCTATGAAAAAATGCGCTCTCTGCACAACAAGCTCAAACGATTTTAATTAATTTATGAACAAACTATAATATTTGAAGCAAACCTATGCGGATACAAAAATGCGTTTAAGTGTCAGCAATAAGCTCATATAAATTTAAAACCAAAATTTTAAATATTTGGAGGCTTTATGAGGGATGCCAGTTTTGAAACCTGTTTACATTTCAATTAATAACTAGCTTAATCGAGACACCATCAAAAAAAGAACCAGATAGTAGAATATACTATTATCTAGGTAACAAGCAACCTGTGAATAATCGCGGGAGCAAATTTCGACTTCAGCAAAATCAAACAGTGCCTGAAGTTAAAACGGAATTTTTACAGCTTGGCTATTTCACACGAAGAAATAAAATTTGACCTTCATCTCTGCCTCTATGTCAGTAAATTTTGTGAATAGATACATAATTAAAGAAATTTACTATCAAACAAACCTTTGTTGTAAATCATTGAATGCATGAATTGAAGGGGTCAGAATAAAAATGGATATAAATGCATTTTTGAAAATTATGGGATAAGTACGTTTTGTTAAAGGTGAGGTGCCTATTTATTGCACCAAACACAAACTTATAATTAAAATTCTATTCTCTTTTAATTAACTAATATAAAATGAGATTTTATTACAAAAAAGTCTGAACTGTTTTATAGTTACATAACTTCAAACTCCAATATATTCAAAAAATGTAAATTTTACTTGTACCCTTTTTATTCTAACCCTTTCAATTATTATGGAATACCTAGTCATAGACGTTCATTATTATAAAATTGGGTACAATTATTTATATAAAATCATATTTTATTTCAATTATTATTTTCGATAAAATAAGATTTTTATGTTATCAAGAAATTCGTAACAACACAATAAGTAAATTATCAGAACTAAAATCATTTGCAAAAGATCTCAAAAATAAATACTTTGCGAAGAAATAATTTACGATTCCACTCGTTTAAGGTAAACTTTATGGCAGTCAATAAGTGCCTTTGTTGGGGTAATATATCTTGTTGACACTTTACCCTCCATCTATGAAAAAATGCGCTTTCTGCACAACGAGCACAAACGATTTTAATTAAATTATGAGTAAACTATAAAATTTGAAGAAAATCGATGCTGATACAAAAATGCGTTTAAGTGGCAGCAATAAGCTCATATAAATTTACTTTATCGAAACTAAAATCATTTGCAAAAGATCTCAAAAATAAATATTTTCCACTCCACTCGTTTAAATTATTAGTAGAACTTGAAGCTTGCGTTAAAACTTAATTTAGAAACCATTTTTGCTGATCGCTTTGATACTAGATTAAGAGCTTGAGCCAGGATTAATAAGGGCATTATCTCGGGCTAGAAATTGTGGCCAGGTCATTTTAATCACGGTCCCCCCATAAAACTACCGCCTCCTAATGTGTTTGTCAGAAGTTTGCAAGATTACCGAGTCGTAGGTAACGTAAATACCTTTCACAGCGCTTGATTCTTTAATTCATGTCGCAATTCAGCCCCAAAAAACTTTTTCGAGACGGCCGTAAATAACTGTCGCAATAGCGCCGAATAAAAAATGATTTCAATTTTGCGCCTCAATCTCATTATTCCGGAATTATTTATGATTTCTGGAAAATTAACATTTCCGCCGTAAAAGCTCCGCTGTGTAAAATTCGAATAATGAACGTTCGCAAGCTCCATAGAAATAAGTTTATTTCATTCCGTAATGGCTTTTGTTGCACAAGGTATTAGTTCTGGTGCACCTGCAACGAATTCCGAAATTAGTTATGAGCGGCCATAAATTCGCATCTCGAATTAAAAAATGATCACACGCGGTGTTGCGCATTTAAAGTTTTCCATTTTGCTAATGAGAAAAAGAAGCAAAGAATCGCGCAGCTTAATTAATTGTGGCAACATTTCGGTTGTTGCACTAATTGAAGTGGCTTTTGGCGCAATCATCTAACAATTTCTGCGCCTTTGTCGCAGTTAAAATTCGCAGTTTTTCCTCTCAATTAGGGAAATCGATGCGTCGTCCCCGCAACAGGGAATTAGCGGATTTGGTATAATTAGAAGAAACAAATAGCAAATCTCGATAAAATATACAAAACTGTCGATAACAAGGCGTCACAAAGGTACACTCAAAAAACTGCCACCTAAGAATTTGTTAAGGCCCGGGAACTGCTAAGTAATGCACAATTTTCCGCTCAGGGGGCACCAATTTTGGCCCTTAAAATAAAAAATGTTTAGGCAACTAAAGAGGTATCCTAACTAATAAGGTTTGAAACTTAAGTATTGAACAGAGAAAGAACAAAAAAAAGAGTTGCGCGTTTTTCATACGCTCGTAACTTGATAAATATTATTTATATTATGGTCTGCGGCGATAACGACGGTAAACTCAGTCGGAAAAAAAATTAGTCTATAATTTTTTGCTAATTCTTTGCCAATTTTGAGTTTTCAAAGATGTACCTGCTATAATTAATCCCGTAACAGGCTGCAAACACATTTTCAATTATGCAAAGAATAATCTTTATCCCCATCGATAAATATTATTTATATTATAGTTAAGTTAACTTACTTTTTATTTCCTATATTTCCTATTTATATTATTGTCTGTGGCGATAACGGCGGTAAAATCAGTCAATGCGATTGCTGCATTATTTACTTTTTTTTGTAATTTTTTGTGAATAGATGCTTCAAACAATTTTTCCTACGATGCTATTCGAAACTAATATATATTGTACAATTTAGTAGGCTCGAAAATGTTTCATATCCTTACGCGTGCGAACATGGATATTTTGCATTATCAAGTGTGTATTTTTATAAATTTTTAGATTTTTATATCCTTACGTGTGCGAATATGGTTATATCCTAACAATTTACACTATATCAAGTGTGCATTTTAATACAAATTATTCTATCCATGCCGTCAATCAAAAAGGTACAAATTTGACAGGACATCTGTGAGTAAAAGGGCGAACTATTTGACTAAAATCTTATGGGAAAACAACTTTTCCCCGAAAATGTAAAATTTAGGCATTTATCCAATTTGGTTTGCGGAAACTATTTCTTAGGTGCTAAAGGAACATTTTTATGTAATTTGTTGACGATGTTGTGTTCGGAAAGCAATAAAAAACGCGATCAAATAATACTGTATTTCGTACCACAACTTTTAGATTTTTTTTCAAAGATATTCACCATGTTATCATAAAAAAAACATGTCATACTATACTACTATATGTTTAGTATAAGTACCCCGAAGGAATTTCTACAATATAACTTACTTCTTGAGCTATACTGTTTTTACTGGTACACTACATTTAAAAAAAATATTGTTGCCAATTTTTTTCTTCTTAAGTTATCAACTTTCTCGCAATAAAAAAAATATTTTCATACAAGGCAATATATTCTCTATAAGTGCTGTAAAGTGCATTGCAAAATATTTCGTAACTCTAAAGATTTCAGTAAAAAACCCTCACTACTACATTTTTGCGAGAATTGCACTTTCGGAGGTTAACTTTTGAAAACTAGGCACTTCTTCGCCAAAGCAAATATATCATTAGATGCGGTAACATTATGTTTACAACTGTTGCTTCGCAAATTATATATTGATAAGTACTTTTTAAGCGATACTGAGTTTCTTAAAACTCTGCATTTTTTGAGGTTGGGTTCCCCAGCCTTAAGCCGCTTCTAACATTTAGCACGCTAATTCTTGTCCAGCGACCTCAGTCCGGGGTATTGTTTGCGTCCAGCTGTGGAACGTTGTTTAGGATACAATTGGATGGAATGTTGTTTATTGCTTTATGGCCGATATTTTTTTTTCTCGAAGGGGTGTTTAAAGTGTTACTGACAATAGATGAATTTGACAAGTAGAATGAATATTCTTGAAATCAAGCATGACCCACTCTTAAATTTGACAACAAGAATGAACATTCTTAAAACTCAAGAATGACCAATTCTTGGGCCAAAATTAAGAACGCGCAATTTTAAATTTCAGCCCGAATTTTCTTGCCTATGAGAATTTTTTTCTGAGTGTAAAAGTACAGTCTAAAATTACAGTCAATACGCCAACCAAAACGTGGAAGTGATTTACCAAGTTTCAGCTCTTGGTTGTTTTAATTCTTTTATGAAAAAACTGTTGATTCAAATTCAAACTGAAACTATATTTTATGAAAAATAGTTTTTCTAAAACAATAAACTCCCCAATTGCGAAAGCATCTGCTTAACGCTATTTTCGTTGAAATGAGCTGGAGAGGCTGTTAACCACTTGACCTCGCGAAACGCAGGAGCAACAGAAGGGTTCGTGAAAGTTTTCAAAACCATGAAGCGGAGAAAATTTTTCAGTTCCTTCCCGGCAGTTTTATTTAAATTGATACGCATATTGCGAATAAAAGAAAAATTTAATAACGAAACGGCTCAGCAGGAAAGAAATACACAGAAATTAATGGCACAGAAACAAAAATTGTTATTGCAACAGAGTTTTTTCATAAAAAAATTTAGGCTAATCTCAACGTTCAAAGACAAATACGGCTGATTTCGTTTTACAGCTTAATTCATGTGATCGATTGGGCAAATAAACATCCACTTGAAAATATTTTTCTGAGAATTTAATCTCTTCAAAGTGACCCCGGAGGAGAAACTGCACTTTATTCTACAAACGACCAAATTAATGTCGAAAAAAACTTCTGGTCATTTTCATCAGCGCTGGAAAATTTTCAGTTGTTTGCAGAGATTGGAAAAAGCTGAAAAATATTTCTCTGGACGCTATCACAATTAAATTAAATTACACAGGTCAACGGTTCTTCCTGTGGGTAATTGGCGTCCTCGCGCATTCTTCAGCTCAGTAAACATCAAAACGACAATTTTTTCATGGGTTTCTTGCTAGCTAATGATTGTAAATATCAAGGAACTCTCTTAATATGACATGAATAGAATAACGTATGTATTCTCTGCCGCAAATTAAATGTCACACGACGTTCGGGTGCTTGCAGGCCATGTTACAAGGATGTTTGCATGGCTGTCTACAAATAATCAGGTCCGTATGCTAGATTTAATATTGAGGATCAGTGTTATGAAGTTATGTTATTTTTTGTACTGTAGTTAAGCATTATCCTGTTCATATGTAATAATAATATGACATGAATAGAATAACGTACAACTGACACAGATAATAACTGACGTACAACTTACAAAAATGGTAAATGTGTTGCCTATACTGCTCAAACTGTTTATTAACGACCTCAAAGTTAATTCAGGATAAGTTTGTGCAGTAAGAAGCGCAATTCCTTCGTTGGGGCTACAAAACGCAAACTTATGCGATGCAGAAAACGATAAAGAGGCGGTCAAGTTTTGACAAGCGTGTAATATATTCTCGCATTACAAAGTTAGCTGCACCGGTCATAACTTCCACGTACTAACTCATGCGCTGAACTTTAAATCCTGTAGGGATTTACAGATCATGATACGCAATGGTTCGTGTACGGCTGTAAAATATATTCGTCGTAACTGATTAAATTCATGCTACGCGCACCTTTACGGTTGTGCTTTACGAAGAATGGCCACCGTAACTGCGCTATTACTACCAATGTTTACAAATTAGGGCCCAATCACTGTGCTAACCAGTGAATTATTTATGGAAGTCCGTTTAGGGACCCTGCGATACTTACCAACATGACATGTTTAAGTAGTCATAGCCACTTAATTAAATATTCAATAGGAACATGAAATTTCGTGTTAAATTAACTTAATGCGGTTTTGAATTTAGCACTATTTGATCGTGAAATTTCAATTTATCTGATTTTATAAATTATCTTTGCAAATTAAACCTTCGCCACTTTGATTTCATATTTGTCACTTGGAATAAATATCTGACAGCTACATTTAATATTCGCCACTTAAATTTAGTAATTCTAACCTAAATTAATATTATTTGACAGTAGCATTTAATATTTTCCACTTGGATTTTTATATTCACCAAATGGAATAAATATTTGACATATACATTTATTATTCGCCTCTTAAATTTAGTAATTCTAGCCTGAATTAATATTATTTGCAGTAGCATTTCATATTTTCCACTTGGATTTTTATATTCACCAAATGGAATAAATATTTGACAGCTACATTTAATATTCGCCACTTAAATTTAGTAATTCTAACCTGAATTAATATTATTTGACAGTAGCATTTTATATTTTCCACTTGGATTTTTATATTCACCAAATGGAATAAATATTTGACAGCTACATTTAATATTCGCCACTTAAATTTAGTAATTCTAACCTGAATTAATATTATTTGACAGTAGCATTTCATATTTTCCACTTGGATTTTTATATTCACCAAATGGAATAAATATTTGACAGCTACATTTAATATTCGCCACTTAAATTTAGTAATTCTAACCTGAATTAATATTATTTGACAGTAGCATTTTATATTTTCCACTTGGATTTTTATATTCACCAAATGGAATAAATATTTGACATATACATTTATTATTCGCCTTTTAAATTTAGTAATTCTAGCCTGAATTAATATTATTTGACAGTAGCATTTCATATTTTCCACTTGGATTTTTATATTCACCAAATGGAATAAATATTTGACAGCTACATTTAATATTCGCCACTTAAATTTAGTAATTCTAAACTGAATTAATATTATTTGACAGTAGCATTTTATATTTTCCACTTGGATTTTTATATTCACCAAATGGAATAAATATTTGACATATACATTTATTATTCGCCTCTTAAATTTAGTAATTCTAGCCGGAATTAATATTATTTGACAGTAGCATTTCATATTTTCCACTTGGATTTCTATATTCACCAAATGGAATAAATATTTGACAGTAGCATTTAATATTTGCCACTTGGATTTTTATATGCACCAAATGGAATAAATATTTGACATATACATTTATTATTCGCCTCTTAAATTTAGCAATTCTAGCCTGAATTAATATTATTTGACAGTAGCATTTCATATTTTCCACTTGGACTTTTATATTCACCAAATGGAATAAATATTTGACAGTAGCATTTAATATTTGCCACTTGGATTTTTATATGCACCAAATGGAATAAATATTTGACATATACATTTATTATTCGCCTCTTAAATTTAGCAATTCTAGCCTGAATTAATATTATTTGACAGTAGCATTTCATATTTTCCACTTGGATTTCTATATTCACCAAATGGAATAAATATTTGACAGTAGCATTTAATATTTGCCACTTGGATTTTTATATGCACCAAATGGAATAAATATTTGACATATACATTTATTATTCGCCTCTTAAATTTAGCAATTCTAGCCTGAATTAATATTATTTGACAGTAGCATTTCATATTTTCCACTTGGATTTCTATATTCACCAAATGGAATAAATATTTGACATATACATTTATTATTCGCCTCTTAAATTTAGCAATTCTAGCCTGAATTAATATTATTTGACAGTAGCATTTCATATTTTCCACTTGGATTTCTATATTCACCAAATGGAATAAATATTTGACAGTAGCATTTAATATTTGCCACTTGGATTTTTATATTCACCAAATGGAATAAATATTTGACAGCTACATTTAATATTCGCCACTTAAATTTAGTAATTCTAACCTGAATTAATATTATTTGGCAGCTACATTTAATATTCGTCACTTAAATTTAAAAGTGGGATGGTTTCTATATAATTTCATTCAAACTGCTTCCGTTATAAACAAGAAATTCGAGAGAAACGAATCGAAATTCATTAATGTTTCGATAATGCCAAGGAAACACGTGTGGCGAAATCTGAAAGTAAAATCGCGTCGAAAGGAAAGCAACAGGGAGTTTAGGTGTGCATCAACTTAGAAATTTAAATGCGTTCTCTGCATAAAACCGCCATTTGCAACAGATGCGTTTAAAAAAATACTTGCCACAGAGTTTAACATAATTACACGTTTACTCAAATCGTCCGAAATTGCAGATTTGAACGCAATGAGAAACTGTTTATGCTAATTCGACTTTTTGACCTTCGCAACGGATTATCCCTGCGTCGTTTAATTTCATTTCTGAACAGTCGAAGCTTAAACTGCAGCTAAAGTCGAGATGGTCCATGGGGATGCTGATGCCCGAAAAAGATTTCAGTTAACGAATGGATTTGTATGCCCTGATAAGATATTTCGAGGGACTGAAGAACGAACGGGAAATTGGGAGACGTGCAAATGCTAGGAGGTAACAATTTACGAAAATATCCAAACGATTTTAAATAAAAATTAGTAATGTTACTTACAATTTTTGTTCCTTTTATCCATAACAATTTTTTTTTTTAATTAACTTTTTACTTAAAAAAGGATCCCTCGGTCGGTGATTATTTCTTGAATAGCCCTGCTATAAACCAGTGGCATTGTAGAACGTGTATCGGTCCTAAAGAAAACAGGTGCATCGGTTTGTTGTCATTTTTGCTAAACTAATATTTATCTACGAGAAGTTTTGAATGTCTGACTAAACAAATGTTACTCGCCTGAGCGAAATTCTATACAATATGAATTAATAGATTTATATCGTTATTAGGCGTAGTCATTGTTGTTGGCATATAATAATTTTTCAAATATTTAATTTGATTTTACGTTTCAGCTTAATTAACGATCAAACCATTATATAGGGTGTAATAAAGCTATCAAATAAGAATGGTTGTAACTTTTTAGTAAGAAAAAGTTGTCTAGGTTAATTACTGTGCATATTTTGATCTTTTTGGTCTGTTCAAACCTTCTTTGTTTACGATTTCGTGACGTAATATTTACTACTTTCCGGGCAATCGAAGCTGCAAAACAGCACATCTTGGAAATCAATTTTTAGGGCGACCCTGAGCTGGTAAAACGATTAAGTCTAAGAGGGCTTGGCCATCTTCGAATTTAAACCATGAGACAGTTTTTGGTTTGGCAACACTTCCAGGTCCACTCGTTTTTCAAGTTTATTAAAAATCCCGGTCTCTTTAGTTGTCTGAAACGGTATTTGAAAGTTCGTTGGTTTCCAAATTGTTCGTTTGTTTGGTAATTAAATTTGTGTTTTCATCAATATGCCGAGATCACCGGGACAGAGAGAAGTTCGTTAAGATTCTGAACAAGAAGAGGTTAAATATGGCTTCAATCTATTTTTCTCGATATTTTTATAAATTTTGATCGTACTAAAACATTTTTCACTTCATGTTTTAAGATTGTTTTAGAGCCACTTTTGTTCTTGTTCCAAGAATTATATTTTTTACATCAGTTTCTCAACTACTTTTATGTATTGATACCTCATTTCTATAGTGTAACAAGTTAAAAAAGTCATTTTTTATTAAGCGCAATAATCAACAGCAAAAAGTGTGTTTTATTTAATTCAAAAGAGTAACATTTCGAATTTTCAAAATTCGTCAAACCACAAAACGAAATTTAGGGCAAAGTTCAATAGTGTAACAACTCAATTTTTTTTTGAAATTTTCAAAAGTGTAAGGGCCAGTTACAAAAACGAAGTTAACGCTCTGTTAGCTGGCACCTTTGTTAACTTCGTTTCTGCAACTGGCCCTAAGTGTTGTTAAGTCAATCATAAATTAATAATTAAATATGCCAATTATTATTCGCAAATTCCTTAGCACAAAGGACGCAGCAGGAATTAACCAGGCATGTTCACCAAGTTTGGAAGTCATTTCGAGTTTCAAACATCTGTCAAATAGCATACCACGACGATTGGCAGATTGTATTCAAAATAACGGATATTATAGAAAATATTAAGAACAATCAATTTATATTAACCAGAAATATGAATTTAATGTGTTTCTTTCCCGACTGGTGATTACCGCAGAAATAATAAAAAAGTTTGTTGTCCTCTTTAAAAAATGGTGTTGATGTCTCATATTATAAAAGAAGACTGGAAATATTTAAATGTTATAAATTTAAATCTATTATTTTATTTCAAACATTTTAAATAACACACCAAGGTTTGTTTTCTTTAGTATAGAAATGATATTTTTACGAACAGCTCAAGTTCTCTACAATACCATTGACTTATGACAGGACCATTTAGCTAATAATCACCGACTGAGGGGTCCTTTTACAACAGGGGCATTTTCATCACAAATATATATTACAATTTAAAAGATTTTAACAAATACAGCTTAAAATACGTTTTTAAAGAACACATTTTAAAACATATGTCATTTACCCAATGATTGAACTGATATTTTTATTGCTTCCATTTTCCATATTGCTGATTTCCATTACATTCAACAAAACTTACATGGCATTTGCAGAAGTTGCCGCACTACCATTTTCATTAAACTAAGTGATGCCCGATTAAATTATAAATACTTTGTCGTCTACAAAGCGCACTTTGTTTTAATTATAACAAACTTTATTGTTTGACGCCAGGCATATAAGGGCTCGGAAATGAATTTTCTTTGTCAACAATTTTGTTGTTCTAAAGGTCGGCAACGTACCGACCCCGAATCGACAAATCTCAAACGTTTCTCGATTATCATTCCGAATTGCGACAAAGTGGAAGTTTTTTTGTCGGATTTATCAAGTTGGAAAGCTTAATCTACTTTTTAAACTCGCGGAAACTAAACGCGACAGGCCAAACAAACTTTCCGCCGATTGATTCCTCCATACCGCCGAAAGAAACAACTTTTTATAATCTCTTTCATTACCGGACGTAATGGTCAGCTTTAAGGTTAATAACGAGAGCCATATTTCCCGGCCTCTGTTTTCCCAGCCCCGACTGAAATAGGAGAGTTGGACTGATTGCTTTCTCCAATTCGATCCACAACATATCTGATGGATAAATAGAAACCTTTTACCTCAAATCTCGCCGGGATTTTTTCAAAATAAAATGACGAAACTATTCCCGAAGCCGGTAATATACAAATCGTTTAACTAAGGGAGTTCTGTACTCCTTTTTTGTGAACCGTACTCCTTTTAAAACTTGTACTACAAAAGTACTCCTTTGCATTCTTTTGTACTCCTTTGTAGTACTAAAAGTATACAAATTTGGCATTTAACATTAAACTTTATTTAATCAAATATTTCTAGTTCAAATTATTCAGTATACATAAAACGGCTGTTGAATTTCCTTAACGCTGTTGGAACTTTTCGCCGGCTAACCATCGGCGCAATGTGATTTAAATGGAAAACGGCATCACTCGTTTTAGCCACATTTTTAAGATTTGAAGACAAGGTCACTATTGCATTTTATAAGAGTAATCGATCCGCATTCTTCTATCAGATTCTTTTTTTGATCGTGTCTCGATTAAGCTAGTTATTAATTAAAATGTAAAAAAAATTCGAAACTGGCATCCCACATAAAGCCTCCAAATATTTAAAATTTTGGTTTCAAATTTATATGAGCTTATTTCTGACACTTAAACGCATTTTTGTATCAGCATCGATTTTCTTCAAATTTTATAGTTTGTTCATAATTTAATTAAAATCGTTTGAGTTCGTTGAGCAGAAAGCGCATTTTTTCATAGCTGGAGGGTAAAGTGTCAACAAGATATATTGCCCCAACAAAGGCACTTATTGACTGCCATAAAGTTTACCTTAAATTAGTGGAATCGTAAATTGTTTCCTCGCAAAGTATTTATTTTTGAGATCTTTTGCAAATGATTTTAGTTTCGATAATTTACTTATTGTGTTGTCACGAATTTATTGATAACATAAAAATCTTATTTTATCGAAAATAATAATTGGAATAAAATATGATTTCATATAAATAATTGTACTTAATTTAATAATAATTCACTTCAATGATTAAATAACTAGGTATTTCATAATAATTTAAAGGGTTAGAATAAAAAGGGTACAAGTAAAATTTACATTGTTTGAAAATATTGGAGTTTGAAGTTATGTAACTATAAAACAGTTCAGATTTTTTTTTAGTAAAATCTCATTTTAAATTAGTTAATTAAAAGAGAATAGAATTTTAATTATAAGTTTGTGTTTGGTGCAATAAATAGGCACATCACCTTTAACAAAACATAGTTATCCCATAATTTTCAAAAATGCCTTTATACCCTTTTTTATTATGACCCCTTCAATTCATGCATTCAATGATTCACAACAAAGGTTTGTTTGATAGTAAATTTCTTTAATTATGTATCTATTCACAAAATTTACCGACATAGAGGCAGAGATGAAGGTCAAAATTTATTTCTTTGTGTGAAATAGCCAAGCTGTAAAAATTCCGTT
Organism: Dascillus cervinus; assembly: GCA_949768715.1. NCBI lineage: Eukaryota > Metazoa > Arthropoda > Insecta > Coleoptera > Dascillidae > Dascillus > Dascillus cervinus. The sequence goes on along the minus strand of OX458319.1, from coordinate 29,599,248 downwards.
TTAACTTCAGGTACTGTTTGATTTTGCTGAAGTCGAAATTTGTTCCCGCGATTATTCCCAGGTTGCATGTAACCTACCAAATTATTAAAAATAATTTCATAATGCAAAATGTTCTTGTGCGAGAACTAAATGCGAGTCAATAACAACTGAAGTGTTTAATGAATATTGCAAAAAAATACTATTAGATTTGAGATCCGTGTCATATGTATCTATTCTATAAGATGCGTCGCGTCGAACCATAAAGAAATAAAATTATACGCAATTTTAGCAAGATATTAGTGACATTCGTCTTAAGAATTTAAATCCAGAATTATTAAAAAAAATCATGCAACAAAAAAATATTATTTCTAGAACTAAAGAATTTTTATATTATTTTAAAAACATATAGTTGAATGGAGAAGACTCGGTGTTCTTATTAAAAACCCCAATCACCTTAATCCAATGAAAATTCATTTGTACTTCTTTTGTACAAAAAATAGTTGGTCACCTTGAATTTATTATTTAAATTGTTTGATGATGACAATATTAATTAAGTTCAAGTGGCAAATAAGAAATTAGTAACAGAAGGATAAAACATTTGTTACTTAGCATTTAGCATGATGCAATCTTTTTTCCATCTCGGCAGTTTCACATTCATTCTTTTAAACTTTAAAGGTATCCACTTGGGAATCAAATCTTAAAAAAGAGGAAGATAGATTATCCCTTTGCAACTTATGCGCAAGAAGATACAAAACTTTGATATATTTTTTGCATTACAAAATTCCTGCCAAACAAATAATATCAGATTTTTCTTTCGAAATTAACAAACCGGTTGATAACTTCAATTTTCCAAAATTTTGTTTATGTCCCATTTGCACTAATTAAATTCGGGCTGGGAAGTCTAATTCAAGATTTGTTTTTTATTTGTCTTGTCGATTTTTAATTACTCCCTAACGTTCGGAAAATACCCCAATTTTGAACGCGAGACAATCTTAATTAGCAAACACAGCTGGAAGCAACAATGCATTTACGAATTGTTAATTTAGCTCGGCCTAGAACAACAGCAGGAAACCCACGGGACACGAGTAACTTATTATTAGTGAAAGTGACGTTAACAAATGACTTTGTTTAATCCGGGATCGTTCAGTAAGACCGATCGGCATTCAAACGATATTAATAAATCGGGTCGATGGAGATTGAAAAATTAATTTGATGCGAGTTCGATCGCGGTGATCGAGTGAGTAAAATACAAATTGAATAGGATCGTTTAGGTATAATAATGATTATGCGAGCGCGTTAGTAAATTCTGCGAACCTCATTTGCGAGGGTTCAAATAAATTGGTCCACTCCACTGAAATTAAATCGACAAGAAATTCTGACGCTATTATAACGAAACTAACTGGGTCATATATTTTAATGAAGCAATTAGGATAAAAGGGTTTTCACGTACGAAATCAACCGTCTTTTTATCTATTTGTTAAGAACAAAAACGAAAAACAGCAATATTTATGATGAAAGGCCCTCATGAAAAACCTACAAGTTGTTAGCCTTTGTCATTTCGCATTTTTCTTTCCATTTGTGCCGGTTGTTGTTCCATCAACGTGTAATTTTGCTTTTGTTGCTCCAATTCGTTACATTTTCCCCAATCATTCAATTTTTTTCTTCAACACTACTCAATTATCAAGAAAATAAAATAATAATTTCCAATAATTGTGGCCAGGTAATTTTAATTAATTTATTAATACCTGCCACTTGGATTTAATATTAATTGACACTTGATTTCAATATTCGCCACTTGAATTTCATATTCACCACTTGAATTTAACATTTGAGAGGTACATTTAACCTTCACCACGTCAATTTAATACCGCCAACTCGGACTTAATATTAATTGCAGTTATATTTAATATTCGCCACTTGAATTTCCTATTCACCACTTGGATTTAATATTTGACAGGTACATTTAACAATCGCCACTTAAAACTCAGACTTCTAACCTGGATTGACAGTTGTATTCAATATTTGCCACTTGAATTTCACACTCACCACTTGAATTTCATATTCGACAGCTACATTTAACCTTCGTCACTTTTATTTAATACTTTTGACCTGGATGGCATATTAATTGACAGTTGTATTCAATATTCGCCACTTGAATTTCATATTCACCACTTGGATTTAATATTTGACAGGTACATTTAACAATCGCCACCTAAAACTCAGACTTCTAACCTGGATTGGCAGTTGTATTCAATATTTGCCACTTGAATTTCACACTCACCACTTGAATATCATATTTATAGCTACATTTAACGTTCGTCACTTTCCTTTAATACTTTTGACCTGGATGGCATATTAATTGACAGTTGTATTCAATATTCGTCACTTGAATTTCATATTTACCACTTGGATTTAATATTTGACAGGTACATTTAACAATCGCCACCTAAAACTCAGACTTCTAACCTGGATTGGCAGTTGTATTCAATATTTGCCACTTGAATTTCACACTCACCACGTGAATTTCATATTCGACAGCTACATTTAACCTTCGTCACTTTCATTTAATATTTTTGACCTGGATGGCATATTAATTGACAGTTGTATTCAATATTCGTCACTTGAATTTCATATTTACCACTTGGATTCAATATTTGACAGGTACATTTAACACTCGCCACTTAAAGCTAAGACTACTAAACCTGGATTGACAGTTGTATTCATATTGGCCACTTGAATTTCGCACTCACCACTTGAATTTCATATTTGACAGCTACATTTAAACTTCGTCACTTTCATTTAATACTTTTGACTTGGAAGGCATATTAATTGACAGTTGTATTCAATATTCGCCACTTGAATTTCATATTCACCACTTGGATTTAATATTTGACAGATACATTTAACAATCGCCACTTAAAACTCAGACTTCTAACCTGGATTGACAGTTGTATTCATTATTTTACCACTTGAATTTCACACTCACCACTTGAGTTTCATATTCGACAGCTACATTTATCCTTCCTCACTTTCATTTAATACTTTTGACCTGGATGGCACATTAATTGACAGTTGTATTCAATATTCGTCACTTGAATTTCATATTTACCACTTGGATTCAATATTTGACAGGTACATTTAACAATCGCCACTTAAAGCTAAGGCTTCTAACCTGGATTGACAGTTGTATTCATATTGGCCACTAGAATCTCGCACTCACCATTTGAATTTCATATTTGACAGCTACATTTAACCTTCGTCACTTTCATTTAATACTTTTGACCTGGAAGGCATATTAATTGACAGTTGTATTCATTATTCGCCACTTGAATTTCATATTCAGCACCTGAATTTCATATTTGACAGCTACATTTAACCTTCGTGACTTTAAATATTAAATGCAACTGTCAAATAATATTAAATACAAGTGAAAGTATTGAATTTAAGTGGCCAAGTGCGGAACATTGAATTGATGCGTTCTGTTAAAGCCGAATTTATTATTTGCACTCTTACAAAAATATGTAGTTTTTCCGACTGTGCCAATGAGTTATCAAGCCGTTATCGCAACGTCAGCGACGAAATGTGAGGAGATCTTTTATATTGTCGACGCTAAAAGCGACAATTTCGCAAATTCCGTTTTACTTATGTATGCGCCGTCGTACATCTTTGAGTTATAAAGATATTTCCGCTGAAAAATACTTCCGATAAAAAATCCTGAAAACTAACTAACTAATGTATTGACACAAAATTTGTAGCTGCAGCTGCAGTGATGGAAGGTACATATTGGAATAGGTAATTGGAATGGCAAACAAGTTTGTTTACCATATTGGTCTGAGAAACATCGACGACAGTTAACGACTCCCGTTACAAAGAAAACGGGAAACAGCTGGAAAATATGAAGCCTAGTTTTTGTGCGTCTACCTTTGAACTTTAATAAACATTTTTCTTGCGAAGATACACATAAGTTGCATAAGTCGGATCGATGCGCCAAAAATAAGGCCATAAATCAGGCCATCCGTTTTCAAGCGAAAACACCGATAGAATTTTCTCCACTACTTTTCATGTTACAGTGCATCGATTTTCAGTTAACCGAGAATAAGTGAAAAAAGTAAACGAATAATCTCGCGTCAGGCGCCTTCCCGTTTAACTCTTCAGCAAATCTGATTATTTATTGCCTTTTCAGTAAAACATATCTGTTGCGTAACTTTTGTTGTGAGACGAGATACATCATTTTTCTTTTCGACAGCAATGCATCCCACACTTTCGGTGCCAAAGACTCAACAAACGTATGCAGTTTACGCATGATGGATTGATACCCAAAGGACGACAACGTTCACATAAAGTTCAACGAATTTTAACATGTAAAATGCATTTCAAACAAGCTCAGTTTTTAACTGAGACGTTTCCACTCGAAAAAAATATCAATTGCATTGCACGATGAAATTATTAAAAGTTTCCCCTGTAAGCGAATCAATATGCTGCTTTAGGACATCAAAAAGCTTCCATTAGCATCCACTCAAACATAATTTAAAAACCAGCCGTTCATAGAAATAGATCACTTTGATCCAAACTATATTAACTGTTTTATTCCCAAAGGAGTCTGCGTTTGCGCGAAATCACAACGAGAAAATTGAACAAATTTTGTAGAAACTTTAACTTTAAATAAAAGTAATTAAGTTACGTGCAATCCATGATAAAAGGTCGTATTTGACGCGCACATAATGGCCATAATAAATTCAGATTTTTACAATACTCGTCTTTGTTTGTTTATGTTGGCAAGTTTTAAATGCAAATGAAGCGAATTGAAGCAAGCGACCGATTAATCAATACACAATTTTTGAAACAGTCATTTCTCATTTGGAGTTATTAATGGTAATCGTTTATTATACAGCGACCAACTTTCGCGTTCCCATTCATTATTTTTGCCTCATAATCTGATTATTTATTCAAATGTACTTTATTGAGGATATTAAATTAGATGAATGATTTAATTATTGCACGCAAAACGTTGCAGCAGAAATTCGGAAAGCATGGCAGCGCAGGTTGTAGGCAGAATTTCGCTGAAAAGTTCGGTTTCTGTTCGACATTGATTTGCATAACACGGTTAGTTGCACTCGAACATCAAAAGTAATGAGAATAAATTATTAATGCGCACAATGAAACTAATGATAAGCAAACTTTCTTCAAACGAGAACTTTCCTGAAATCTGTTAAGCTTTTTCAGTATACGACAGTTAAGTTCGAGCAAAGTTTTCTGCTGAGTTAGTTAAGATCTTGTTTAAATAGAATTTTTTTAGTGGAGAACTATATTCAAGTTCTGTCGTGTTGTCTATTTACCATAATTTGTTATCTATATGCATTCAGAGGTGGAAATTGAATTCAGAGGAATTTTCAGTGGTTTAATTATAACTTCCCAACATTAATATTATTGCTTGACACATTGAAAAAACTTGGAAGTAAAAACAGCACAAAACTTGAAAGAACCGTTGTTGCCGATTGTTTTTTCTTTTTTAACTGTAAATTTTTATGCCATGTTTGTTGCAAATGATCAAATTGACAATATAATTTGGTATTACCTCTACCAAAGTCTCTTAAGTTTCAACAAAACTTTCTATACTAACAGTTTTTGCAAAAATAAAAATAAGACTACTTTGCTTAAAATTAATTTCACGTTTTGTAATTTCTAGAACATCCTGTACATTTTAATAAGACAAGCAAAACTATTTATATAGAATAACTTTTTTGCATAAAGTTCGAAATAAACATTTTTTTCCTCTTGTCAACCCATCCCTAGACACATTGTATATTGCAGGTCTGAACCAAGCATTACATAACTAAAAGAGCACTTGAGCACTAAAACTGGCAACTGCTAAGGTGGAACTTGCAAGTAACATTCCCTGGCTCGTCCTAATTAATCGATGTGAACCGAGTTTACCTTAAACAAGAACTTGCTTATTACGTTCGCAGTTTAATTGGGATTTCTGAAAATTAGATTAATTATCATCGCGTCTGTTTCCCCGATTCCTTCCGGAAACGTCCCGAGCTGCATTATCTGCTCAGCTTTCGTGTGAGCGACTCTTTCGCCTCTTTAATTCTACGTTTCGATTTAGAATTCCTACGCTTTACCGTGCAAAACTAACAGGCAAAGCGTTTGGATTCTAAATCGAACTGTACGATTGTAGCTACAAGAGGAGAGTATCGATTTGAAACAAGACAATGAGCCTCGGCGACGGACGCCCATGATTGTCACGCGAGTTGCCTGCTAAATGATGGGAGCCATTAAGCTACCCCTTTACAAACCGCAATCCCGCATCGCTGACGGAACCGCTCCGAAGAGATATGTGAAATATTCGCTGCACTTTGTGGCTCTATTAAAAAATGATCCAATTTAGGGATTGTTTGGGACGTTTTATAATGACGTCATTGTTTCGGGTTATGGTGTGTTTTAAAAGGCTATGGAAATATTTTTTACTTGGTACAATTTTGTCAGAATTACTTAAATGTTACAGAGTATTGACAAGAAGTTTTCCTCGCCAGCAGTTTCTTTGAAAATATTTCGACAGAACCGTTTTGTGCTATATTTTCTAATTTTAAAACTACATCATTACACAGAGAGAAAAGAAGTGAAAAATTTGTTAATAACAAGGCAACTTCGTTAACTATTAACAAATATTGATTGATATTTGGCCCAACAAATGTTTATTTACGATTAACTGACAGTTTATTAATACGATTTCAATTAGCTTAATTTACTTACAACACATTGTTATTTATAATAAAGTAAACAATTATTAAAAACAAAAAAGAATTTGATAATAGTTAACACACGTTTAGTTACACCAAATAAATGTATTATTCAGTCTTAATTTGCTTTATTTTGGAGGAATACTTGTTTATTAATAAAAAATAAATGTATATTAAAATCAAATAAATATTTGTTATTAATAAATATTCTCTCATAAATATTTGTTAACATTAAATATACGTTTAATAATAGTAAATAATAATACAACCAAGATTTATTAATTATTTATATCATTTTAATATAAGTTGTTTTTTACTAATGAATTTCAGTTAACAATTAAATTAGCATATTAATAATAACAAATAATTAGCGGGAAATATTTATTATAAACCCTTCATTATTTATTAATAAATATTTTATAAATTGGATTTTTAATAATAATCTCATATTAAACTGAAATTTTTTATTTAAAATGAATAAAAATATTTAAAATTCAATAAAATAAAACAAACATGAAACAAAACTTATACCTATAAATAATTAAAAAAATATTAGATGATCATTCAATGTGAAATGTATTAGAAATGTTTGTAAAATGTCTAAATAATACAGTTGCTGTCGTTATAGATGCCTATTAATATTCTTGGTTCATGCAGGAAATAAATTTACGTCCATCGCCGATTAAATGAATATGTGTGGGAAAAGTGCAACAAATATTTTTAATGTCAATAATTTGTTTAGAAGTGGAAAAATCATCATCAGTCACTTCATATGCTTCAAAATCTTTATCAATACCATAACAAACAATTGTTTTATATATTAAATACATTTGTTGTCACCAGTGTACAATACATTAACAACCTTTCCAAAAACTGGTTCACCCTATACGTCTCGATTTACTTGAACGATTATACCTTTTTTAAAAATGATGGCGTGTTCCATATTATTATTTTAATGCACTTCTCAACACTACCGAATAACGCAAAGAAATGATTTGGCTGTTAATGCAAACATCCTGTTCAATTGTAAAATAAGAATTTTTTATCTTAGACAACTTACCTTTTCAACAAATGAGTATTTATTTTTAATAAAAATGTACAAATGTATTTTCTTTCACTAACAATGAATTAGTACCAAATAGTATGCATTACACATAAAAAAACTTAATTATTATAAACAAATACCCATTGTTATACTTAATAAATTTTTGTTTCCATGAATTGAGAACATATTTGTTTTCAAATAATATGTTGATCTCAAACAAAGTCGAAAGTAATAGATAGTTTATTTCTAAAAAATAAATTGATTTATAAGAATTGGTAGTAGTTAATAAAGTGGACTTTTTGACAATTTAAATACTTAAACATAAATAAATCAGCTGCAAAGACGCGTTTTTTTACTATTAGACTGACTATTTCTTTCAGAGTAAAAAACACTGACAGATGTAAAATGCCATTACTACCAACATGAAACAAAAAAAAAAAATTTCACAGCCTTCGAACAATTTCTGGAATTAAAAACCACTCTATAGTTTAATGTAATTTCCCCAGTGAATTTCGCCCGTTTAAGGAACTGTGCCATTAGAAAGATAAAGAGCAATCATTGCTTCTGTTTATGCGGCAAATTGGCCGATTAGCCTCTTACTTACAGGGCCGTAATTAATTCAATTTGGCGACCTATGCAAATTGATCGATTCTTTTCGGACCGGGGTTAAGTCGCTCCACACAAACCATCTGCAAATTGGGACAAGATCGTAAATTGCCCGGTTAAGCCCAGTTTCGACGGTCGTAAAGCCAGTAAGCCGTCCGAAGGCTCTTAAGCGGCCGCCATTATCCTATTTTTACTAGCGATTTTTAAATTCAATCGGATCAATTTCGAGTCTGACGTGTCACTGAATAATAACTTCACTCAAAGTTGCGAACTGTTCGCGCTTGAGAATAATACGATTGTGTGCTTTTGCATAATACGAATTACCCACTCTGCACACTGACAGCTACATTTCGTTTCAAGGTGTAGGTATAAACACCCTCTTGTTCGCTGTACGGGGTATTAATGTCGGCGCATAAGTTAGCAAGAGTAATAATTAAACTCGATCGGGAAATAAAATTACCGGCGATTTTTTTTGTGCGGGAAGTTTTCGTGTTAAAGTGCTTCGAAGCGCCGGTTCTGTTTGAATTGCAAAAGTAGTGTGTATTTGTAGTTGTAAGTCACGAAAAGCTCGGAGCAAAACTAGAGATATAGAGAAAATGCATCCTCGCTAAAAGTTGCTCGCGAGGATTTACGTACATTTATCTCGGTTTTCGCTTCTGTATTATTCCAGGAGCTTTTCCGTATATCTGAATACTTCAGTATTGATTTATTTTTTAAGAACCTTTGCATCTACTTCTGTGTTCTTATTGTAATGCCGTTCTCTGTGTCTCGTTGTAGAAATGGTTTTTTAATTGGTTGAGACGTGCAGTTTGGTGATAAAACATTTTGACGTTTATTTCATTATGTTTAAGTATTTAAATTGCCAAAAAGTACACTTTATTAACTACTACCAATTCTTATAAATCAATTTATTTTTTAGAAATGAACAAATGTATTTAATTTATGAAACAATTGTTTGTTATGGTATTGATAAAGATTTTGAAGCATATGAAGTGACTGATGATGATTTTTCCACTTCTAAACAAATTATTGAAATTGAAAATATTTGTTGCACTTTTCCCACAAATATTCATTTAATCGGCGATGAACGTAAATTTATTTTCTGCATAAACCAAGAATATTAATAGGTATCTATAATGACAGCAACTGTATTATTTAGACATTTTACAAGCATTTCTAATACATTTCACATTGAATGATCCACTAATATTTTTTTAATTATTTATAGGTATAAGTTTTGTTTCATGTTTATTTAATTTCATTGCATTTTAAATGTTTTTATTCATTTTAAATAAAAAATTTCAGTTTAATATGAGATTATTATTAAAAATCCAATTTATAAAATATTTATTAATAAATAATGAAGTAAATAGTAAATATTTCCCCATATTATTTGTTATTATTAATATGTTAATTTAATTGTTGGCTGAAATTCATTAGTAAAAAACAATTTATATTAAAATGATATAAATAATTAATAAATCTTGGTTGTATTATTATTTACTATTATTAAACGTATATTTAATGTTAACAAATATTTATGAGAGAATATTTATTAATAACAAATATCTATTTTATTTTAATATACATTCATTTTTTATTAATAGACAACTATTCCTACAAAATAAAGCAAATTAAGACTGAATAATACATTTATTTGGTGTAACTAAACGTGTGTTAACTATTACCAAATTCTTTTTTGTTTTTAATAATTGCTTACTTTATTATAAATAACAATGTGTTAGAAGTAAATTAAGCTAATTGAAATTGTATTAATAAACTGTCAGTTAATCATAAATAAACATTTGATGGGCCAAATATCAATCAATATTTGTTAATAATTAACGAATTTGCGTTGTTATTAACAAATTTTTCACTTCTTTTCTCTGTGTAGTTTGAGAATACAATAGTTGAACATCTAGATGAAGCCATAAATTCGGTCGAATAATTTAATTACCAGTGCACTTCCAAACGTTGATTACTTCACTAAATTTGAAATGCATTCTGCAATTGGGAAAGAAAATGTATTGCCTGAAAAATGATCATAAAATTTGACATCCATTTCAAGCAATAAATTCAAGTAAAAAAATTAATTGTCAAAGGATTTTCAAACTTAAATTATTACAGTAGATTTGGAATGCATTCTCCAATCAGGAAAATATTGTTTAATTGGCTAGAACGATAACAAAAAATTTGACGTTTAATTCAAGCAATAAATTTCGGCGAAAACATTAATTCTCAAATGATTTCCAAATAGGTTCAAAATGCATGGGGCGTTTTTCGGATTACAATGTTTATTAAACGGAATTGGCCTAAAGAAGTCCGCAAATCTTCTTAGACCCCGAGCAAACCACTTTAAATCTAAAGGGATGTCTTCAAACCTATCCGCATCAAGTAAGATTTACCTACATCTATTTAGACATTCTTAAACCCCTCGGGGACCGTAACAGAAGCTGATTCCAAGCAAAATATTAAATATTTACATGGTGGGCGACGCGCCGTCCAACTGATCAATGTCGATTTCTTTTTTCACAACTTTCTGCAGAAATTTCTAGTTTTTGTCGCTGCAGTAGAGGAGACAATCTAGTGCGCATAGAAATGCCATTTTCTTATTTATTCCTCGCTTCCTCGACGTTGTATCTCCCTGAAAATAATTAGCGATTATTCGTTCACAGTGAAACATTTACAAAGTTTTAAGAATTTTAATAAACAAAATTACCTAAAATCTAGGATAAAATGCCGTATTTGACTCGCACATAATTATGAACTTGGGTGTTTACGTTGATCTTTATGCTTGATTTAGTGACTGGACCGAAAATTAGGTAGTAAACATCTCCAGTGATTACTCTTAAGGCTGCTCCACCCTAAAGATTGTTGACAAATGCAATTTGCTTTTGTTGCTTTAACGTACGCCTAAATACAGGCAACACCTCAGACTTTTTTATAACCACATATCACCATAATTACCGCAAAAGTGCAGTGGATAATAGGTCTATGTGTAACAATGAAAACGGCTTTCGAGCGGTTGCATTTCAATACATGTTCAACAGATGCGAAAATTTTTGTATCTTCAATAAATTTAGAACGATATAATTTAAAGTAAAATAATAATATGCAAGAAGAATTTGTTAAATTTAATACTTTTATTTACTCATTGTTAGTAAAGAAGTTTTGTTATTACTGCCTGTTACTCTGCAATGTCTTAATTTACGCCAAAACGGGTTAGTATGTTGATCCCGCGTATTTTTCATCGTAATTCATATTTATATCGTAAATTGTTTTTAAAAATTGATTTTTAGCCGTTGCAAATTCTATTAATGACATATCCGGAATATCATCTATCTCAATACCACCATAATCAGAAACTTTATTTTGAAATGTACGCGTTCTTTTAATAATTTCGCGGTTACTGTATTTTTGTCAATTTGTCACGATATGAAAACAAACAGATATTGGAATGCAGCTGACTGCAGTTAAAATTTTAGGCCAAATAACCTGTTTGAAGAAAGATTGTATTGTCGAACGTCATAAAATTTTACTACTTATTCTAGAAAATTCTGTTCAGAACTCGGAACAGATGTTGAATTTTGTATTCGAAAGGACGAATATTTATTAATAAATTAAAACACAATGAGTAAAAGATTAAACCCTTAAGGCACTGTTTATGTTTACAGAAAATTGACCAAGCGCCAAATTGATATTTTGGAAATTAGCTTTCCATCTAACGTACCTACCTACGTACCTACAAAAAAGTCAAGATTGCGTAAAATCTATTTCTTACTAACAAGCCAAAAATTAGATCCAATTAACAATAACATTACAAGTCGTTAACTCTACAGCTAAATTAATTAAAAAATTACAATTTAAGGTTAATTTCACATTTTTTTTATATAACCCTGTAACGCGTAGTGTTTTTTTTACAGAAAATTGCAGTTTTAGCTTATTATAAGTTATTACCACTACAGCTTATTTTTTTTAAATTAATGTGGAATAAAAAAGCCAAACAATTTTTTTGGAAAGAAATTATAATTTAAGCTTATTCTCATTTATTTATTTAGAGGGGTCTTCACGAGCGATTTTTAAAATTAATATGACCTTAGTATATTCTATTAAGTTAATGTAGATAAAGATTAAAATTATCCAAGACTAAAAAATAATTTATTGTAAAAAACTTTTTCAATAAAACAACCTTTTATTAAAATGTGTCTTTATTTTTAATCATTTAGGTCAATATCAAAATTAGTTTTAAATTTTTACTACGTCTTAATGGAAGCTTGTTTTAAAAAGAAGTCTTTACTATAAATTATTTCAAATATACTGTTTGAAAACGAAACCTGGTTTTAAAAGTATCTCTAATATTATTGCTGTATCCTTGCTGGGAAACCATAATCACCTGCTGCGACGTTGTAAATCTTTTTGACGTAGCTCGGAAATCGGCAAAAATTAACAACTTCAATTTCTGTTCTTGATTTAAAGAATATTGAATAAATCAAAAACTATTGTGTTGTTTAAAACAGCTAGGTGTCAGCTCAAAATAGAACAGTCTAATCAACCAGTCCAAAAAAATGTAATACAACATTTTGGTAACTGAAGGCATAAACAGGAGTTTCGGAATTTGATGTTTTAATTAATAATAGTTAATTATGATTATTTAATGATGGCTCAAAGTAGATTGGTATTCTCTGTAAGATGAAGTATCAAAATTAAAAATAAAGGTATAAAAAGGAATTGCGTTTTATATGTATTGAAAATCTTAGGGTGGAACGTCGTTAAAAAGTAATACCTTGTGCCTGTCTTCATCTAGTAAAGCGAAATTTATTTACCGACATGAACTGATTTCAGGCGTCTCCGTGATCTCAAGATAATAATAAAGTTGATTACAGCTCCATGTTGAAGTGACGGTGACGTACAAACTCACACTAAAATGCCTTCTGGCAGCTACAAACGGGTTACATCTGTCGTAAAACAGTCATTACATCCACATAAAGTTTTTATACCTGTTGCACTCCGCAAAGGTGTTCTGCAACCCCCAAGAATTTTTCTTTGCAAATGCGTTATTAAACAATGCCGTTTGTGCGTTTGTGCAAAGAAGTAAATAAATGAACTGTTATCATGAGCTCCGCGGAAGCATGTAGCTCATATCGATCCGCAAAATATATTGAAATTCCGAACATTCCACGGGCAATTTGGAGCATTGTTTTATCATTAGTGAGGTAGATCCACAATGTAGTTCCACGTGCCTGCCTCATAGCCTTCTAATTTACATTCTGAGAAACCTTGAAAAACACTTTCGGACGAAATTAAAAACACCAACGCCGCCTTCGTATGCGGCGCCACGTCCGACGAAAAGCGCAAAAATGTAAATGATTCGCGACGGTTTCTCGTGCGGATCCGAAAAAATTAGGCCGTTATGAGATTTCAGTTTTTTGGGAATCGCCTCGTGGCGTAATCCGGTCACGTATGCCGCGTCCCACCGGCGGCACTCGCCAAAATAAAGACATCGCCTTGATCCCCATTATCCTGCTTTGGGGAAATTGGCCCCTGTTTTTACAGCCCGAGTTCATCGTTGCCGATGCTTTCGCTCATTCGACGGATTGGAAAGCACATTTCCACCGATTCATTCGCCCATACGATTAACTGGAATCGCCGAAAAGATTGGATTCCTCTGGAAGTCTTTACCTAATGGCTGCGGAAGGGGGTCGTTTAGGCCGCCTCAACTGGCCGAAGATTAAAGAACGTTGACAGCGAAATATTAGCAAATATGCACTGAAAAAATCACATGTTACAAATTACTACAATAATGTAGCACAGATTTTGTAACAATTTTTGCTACAAAGAGAGCATTTGTTACTTAAAATTGTAATACAATTTTTAAAACATTTGTAGTTAAAATTTTGTAGCAATCTTATCTACAAAGTTTATTACTTTTTCCAAACAATTATGGTAATACATTTGTTTTAATATTTGCTATAAGATTGTTCCAACTTATATTATATTTTGAGTGAGTTTTACCACAAAATAAATGAATTAACGTCATGAGAATTATTGCATATTTTTCCAAAATTTCTGGGCAATACAAATTCATAATTGTTGGCACGTGCTTGCCGAATGAATTTATTGAAAGTTATCGAACGGATTCGCGGATGCTGTGATCTCACAGTTGCATTTTTTAACGATAATCGAGCTTCGAGTTTATTAATAATTATTTGTTTTGTGGCTTGTGATTTTGTGTGAGCTATGAATGACTTCGTCAAGACTACCGTGGAAAGGAATTAATTCCAATATTAAACACGCGAAAACTGTTTGGCCAAAAATTAGAAAAAATAGGGGTTCTTTTTTGGGATGACCTAACTGGGTCTATTGTTAGGAGGGAACGCTAGGTTCAGCTACGAGGATACAATGATCGGAATGTTGTCAATTGGTTTATGACCGACATTTTTTAAAGCTTTATTGATAAATTACTTTAGAATTTCTTAAAAGTTATCTCCAACCATCAGACCTAATTCGGCTTGCAGTAAATATATATTACGGTGTGCATTTTCTGTATTTTTAATGTAAAGTAAGTTTTAGTACCTTAAATAATTAGTGAATGTTTAATTATGAAGAAATGGGAAATATTACAAGTGGTTTAATGTGCTGAGATGAAGAAATTATAGTAACGAGGAAGGTAAAAAAATTTTTTGACTATCTTTTATACATTTAGTGTTATATCTATCTTATAACAAATTTTACTTTTTAGGGGATGTAAAGTTCTTTGTAAGAATCTAACAAAATACAAGTGTGCCTGAAGTTCGTGGATTTGCGGAAAGGAAATCTGCATAAAATGGAATGACACCACGACTTTTTGTTTATAGACGAAAGGTAATTATTGAAACATTCAAACTGGTCTATATTGGTAAATTTTTATAATAATATATCCGTGGTACAATGTAAACATTTTGTTTCTTTGTTTTTAGATTGATGTAGATTTTGGCAATTATTTCTTGGACGAAAAATAATTTATTTTTAAATGTTTTTTAAAAGTATTTTTAAAATATAAACAAATCTGTTATAACAATATTTTTTAAATATTCAAAAAAAATATTTTAAAAATATTTCTTTTCTACTAGGGTAGTTTTATACTTATATTTGTATGTTTTATTGTTTAAAATATATAACAGACATCCTGTGATACTTAATTCTTGCGTTTCATTTTTCCTGGTTCATTTTACAAAAAAAAAAAAAAAATGTAACAAAATGTGATTCATACATTAATTAGCCTACTAATTCTTGCAAATTATGCTACAAAACCTGTAGTAAAAGTAACAGCAATAATAATAAAAAAGGATATGTGTAGCGGTAACTGTTCCTCTTTTTTGTCGCAAAATTTAGTCTCCAAATAGTAATTTTTAGTACAAATTTTTTACTTTTTGCTGCAAACATTTGAAACACGTTACTCTTTATTTCTATAAATTTTGCAATGATTGCGTAGTACACTTTACTATAATATTTGTCGAAAGTCTCGCTATATTATTAGTATTATTATTAGTATTATTTGCCACAAATGTTGTAGTGAAAATAACAATAATTATTGCAAATGTATCTACAACCTAGTTACTACAACTGTTAAGAAAAAAATGATACAATTTGTAACTAGTCGTATTTTTAATACAATTTGTGGTATACATTTTAACATTTGTAGTTTTATTTACTGCTTTTTTTCAGTGTGTAGTTTGAAAACAAATTTGGATTAAATTTTAAAATGTTTCCACTTGAAGTCCTTATTTTCGGAACAGTTTGGAAAGTGTGCAACTCGAATTGAAATTAACATAATTGAAGGATCCTATGCAAGAAATTACTAAGTAGTTTTTTCATGTTTTCAGATAATTCGCTTTTCAATATTCAAAATGGAATTTAAATATGATCAATTGTCATAAGTGTCTCATCTCATCACGTTATGACAATTGATCATATTTAAATTCCATTTTGAATATTGAAAAGTGAATTAGCTGAAAGCATGAAAAATATACAGTAGAATCCGGTTATAACGGCTTCGGTTATAGTGAACCACCGGTTATAACGAACTTTATTCCAGGTCCCGACATTTTCGCCTATATAACAATGTAAAAATTAATCGGTTATAACGAACTCGGATATAACGAACTATCGGATATAGCGAATCCGAAAAAGCTGAAATTAATAAAATTTTAATCGGCTGTAACGAACTTTGCATTGTATATAACACGCAATAACCTTGGTCGGTAATTCCCCGTTGTACGTTTTGTATTTCGTATTGCGTTACTTGTGAGAGCATCGCCACTGCGTCACTCTGACAAATTTATTACTATGCCCTTTAAATAGAACATATTTCAACAGAAAATCACAGTTGATAGGATGTTACGCTTTTCAAATTATTTCTATGACCTTCTAAGAAGCGACCGTATCGGACACACATAAACCCCTTGAGCACATGTGAATTATTATAAAAAACCAGAGTTTCACTTCGATTTTAAAATTATTATTAAATATTAACAATATTCGTAATTTTGTACAGTTTTATGGTGCTTCGAACTCAATTACTGAAAATTTTAGTGACATTGAAACGTACGTGGATAATTTAAATAACAAATTTTTTAAATAAAATTACTTATTGCATTTTGCTTTGTTTTTCTTAACCTTAGTCCTTATATTTATAATTCTTTATACATATGCATATGTATATTAGACAATAAAGGTCTCATAAAACACTCTTGCATATATTCTCCCATTAACGCTTATAACGAACTTCGGATATAACGAACCGATTTTGACGGTCTCTTGAGGTTCGTTATAACCGGACTCTACTGTACTTAGTAATTTCTTGCATTGGCCCCTTCAATTGCTAAACTCATGAGAATTTTCTACAAAATTTGCCAGTAATAACTTCAATAACTTCAAACAGAAGATGATTCAATGATAACAACAGGCTGATATTAATTAATGTATAATTAACAGTAACCCTAAGGCGGGCGCGTTGATTACATAATAATCCAGTGTTCTTATTTTCAATGCTATTTTTGCTTTGCTTATGACACATTAACAATCTTTTCAGTACCTTCCTAAAAAAGACTATTCTATAGGATTATTTCATCAAGGTATTTTTTTCTTATCACCTAGGTGGCGAAAATAGTTATTTATGTACCAAGTCAGTAAAGTGATTCTTTATCGAACTAGTCTGCCATTTCTATAAGTTAGGAAAAATCGGTCGTGAGGCGTCTGTTTAGGACGCAGAGTTAAATATTTGTTAAATAATTCTATGGATTTTACTTTTCCTTCAAACTCTGAAGTGATTACAAATAGTCGAGGCCTGTTGGTCTTTGTTTTAGGTATATAAACAACCAGAATTGTTTCTTTGTGCTCTATGTCACTTTTAAATTCAAAAGTTCTTCATTACGTAAAGCCTCAGCAATGCCACACACAACACAAATCAAAAATAATTACTACATTTATATCAAATTGGTTTTTCAAAAGTTGGCATAAATTACCTTCATCATTAAGTACATTTCATCGGGTGCATTTAGTACAAATTCAAGTATATCTTCTTGTGAAAGAGTTTTCGACTTTTTTCGAATATGATTTCTCCCTGTTTGTTTTAAAAAAGCCGTAAGTTTTTTGTATTTACTAGTATCAACGTCATTTTTTGCTGAAAGGGTTGCTTTTACCATTGAATAATACGACCACATCGAAGAAAGAGAATACTCTTTCGATAAATCGAAAAAATTCGCCAGTAAAACGTTTTCACTATATTTTTTAATTTCGTGTTTCTTGCACCACTCCATGAATATGTCATACTGGCGATTGTATTTTTCGACTGATTTTTGAGGCAGAATTTCCAAAGACGTCTCTAACGACTTCTTCTGAATTTCAGCCGTCGTGCACTGAAGGTCTTCTTCCATTATTTTCTACAAATAATTCGCCACAAAACTTTTACTGCCGAAGCTCTTCAGATGAATTATGGAAGTACAACGGTTACCAACAGATGCGACACACAGAGAATGAGGTTCTAGATGTGTAAAATAAGATGTATATTTTAAAGGAACATTTTCTTGTGATGTACAATGGTAAAAGTCAATTAAATATACCGTGGCCCATATTTGAGTCGCATACCTGAAATAAGCTTTGTCCGGTTAGTTTGGATGCCATTGCAGGCATTAAATGAACCGTGAATATAACGTCCATGAAAATGGTATCGTAAAAGAAAACAACGCCATGAAATAAATCCAAGGAAAGTTAAATTTATGAAGAATTTCATTCCTCAAATGTTTTCAGCGTTTTTCGTTTCGAGCTCGAAGTAAAAATAATATAAATCATTCCACATTATACTGAAATATTATTTCAGACGGCACAAATAATTAACAATCTCCAAACGAAAAAAATTGGGTCCAACCCGACGATCAAGCGAAATAAACTTACGACTGTGGCGATAAATTGCACGTACAGGAGAAAATAAAAGTTTTTTTAACTCACGTCCACATTTGTGTAGTTTTCTTTAAAACTTTTATGTGCGCTCGGTAATGCATTTTCGAGTTTAAATAAAATAGTTCCGACCCGACGCTCGTAATGCGGACAAGAAGCCTTTTATTCGAGTAGGTACTCGGCTGAAAAAAGTCGGACCAGCCATTGATGCTTTTTGATGGATCATTTTGAAACATTAAACGATTTTATGACATCCCGGCGCACACATGCAAACAAGGCAATAAATCACCGTCGAGTTTGTATAGAATGGTCTCCGATAAGACACTTACCGAAATTAACGACTTTTTCACGATCGCAATTAAAATCGCCTTTGTCTCGGTATGATGATGATAATTTGTTGAGTTGGGATGATTTTAGTTTGCGATTTTTTTGCAGAAGCCGATTACACCTTGGACGATTCGTTTTGGATCGAGGAGAGTCCCGCCGGTGAGTGACTAATTCAATCAATGATTTTAGACATTTTTACCCTTTTCCTCACTTGTGAAGAAAGTGTCGTTGCGCTTTTAACTGTCATTTTAGAATTGTCAGATCGTTTAAATTGTTTCTAAACTGTATTGTAACTGAGATGGTTTTTTTTTTTAATTTGTTGGAGATAACTTAAAAGAATTTATTGTTTAACACTCAAAAATTGTTCTCTTAAATTGTTAATTGTTTCAGACAATATTTGTTCAAAAATTCTTTGCATTTTTGCCAAAAAGTCTATCACTGCTTTCGTTAGTCATAATGTTTCTAAAATAGTTAATGACCTAAACTGTTCAAACAATAATTTATTACAGGCTTATTTGTCAACTGCTGACACTGTCAATTTATAAAAATGTTGAGCTTGGGAAATAGTCATAATTTAAAAAAAAACAATCACTAGAAATTTGACTTGCGTAAATTTGAATATTGTAATAGGAATAAAATGGAGTAACAGCTATTTATGTGACTAGTACAGGGTGTCCCATCACTTGTGGCCAGCCCCAAAATTGAGCTTCAATTGAAAGTTATTTATTTGAAATTTGGTGCACGTTTGACTTTGGTATAAGGCTGGAAATTTCCAGTTTTAAATGTTAATTGTCGGCGTTAGTTTTCAACAAAAAAAATACAAACTGATTTTTTATCAAAATAATATCTCCCAATTTTGTCAAATTTCACTTTTCAGTATCAGTATTATTAGTAAAAAAAAATCCAAAAGCTGTAATTAGTCTAAAATTTCCTTATATTGGAATCTTAAGAGTAAAAGTAATAATTTATGCCTATAAATAGTCCTTAGTAGCAATCCGCAAAGTTAAGTACGATTTAAATGTATGGCATTGTAAAATTTTCTTCGAAACTGGAAGTAGGCAACTGGTACTTCGAATGGTCTGTTCCTTTTCCATAACCGCACCGAAAATATTTCAAACAAAAAATGTAATAAGTCGTTTTCGAGTTAAAAAAAAATAATTCAACATTCACACTTTAAGGTATCTTCGTACTCATAATCGTAATTTATTAGAGGACTTGCAATTTACGTAAATTTTAGAAATCTACAAGAATGTAAAAAGGCTCGACTTAGGTACGCTCCTGTTGTTCACATCGACTTCCACTCGACAGTGACAAATTTTAACAATGTCACAAATTTAAATCGCACTTACCTCTGCGGAAAGTACTAACGACTATTTACAGTCATAAATTATTACTTTTACTCTTGAGATTCCAATATAAGGAAATTTTAGACTAATTACAGCTTTTGAATTTTTTTGTACTTTGGATATCTTTGTCTTGATCATAGTGATCCTAAAAAGTGAAATTTGACGAAATTGTAAAACAGTATTTTTATAAAAAATCAGTTTTTATTTTTATACCAGTCAAACGTGTACCAAATGTCAAATAAATAACTTTCAATTGATGGGACACCCTGTACAAGTTATGTTAATGTGGCTGGGTTGTTTCAAAGCTTTAAATAATTGCCGAAGAGAAGTTAGGAGCGGAAATAGGCGCGAACTTAGGGTCGGAATTATTTACTGGAGAGTATTATTTACGCCATCCATTATTTTATTCCATTTTCATGTTAATTGAAATCCAGTTGTATTGTCCAAAACAAACCAAGGATTCCTCTACATCTAAATTAGATTCTAAACATAAAAGAACTTGTTTATTTCCAGTTAACCTCAGCTGCTTTCGCGAAATTGGTTCACAACTAAAAGCAATTAACTAAAGCAGATCGGTTTTCTTAATCGATAATCATTTTCGTTTGCATTTAAACTTCGTTATTGGGTGAAACTCGTTTTAATCGCCATGGTATCCACATGTTGGATAAATATTTGATCGGATACGCTCGACTTAATCTAGATTTAATAACGCGCGTACCTACCTCCAAAACTCGGAGTTCAAAATTGCAGTCGAGTTAATTAATACCTGTTTGCGTCAAGGTTGAAACGTATCCAGGTAGTTGAGAATATGCTCAACTTTCCACCCTTCCACACGGAGAGAGAAGAAGTGAAAAATTTGTTAACAACAAGGCAACTTCGTTAACTATTAACAAATATTAATTGATATTTGGACCACCAAATGTTTATTTATGATTAACTGACAGTTTATTAGTACGATTTCAATTAGCTTAATTTACTTCTAACACATTGTTATTTATAATGAAGTAAGCAATTATTAAAAACAAAAAAGAATTTGGTAATAGTTAACACACGTTTAGTTACACCAAATAAATGTATTATTCAGTCTTAATTTGCCTTATTTTGGAGGAAAAGTTGTTTATTATAAAAAATAAATGTATATTAAAATCGAAGAAATATTTGTTATTAATAAATATTCTCTCATAAATATTTGTTAACATTAAATATACGTTTAATAATAGTAAATAATAATACAACCAAGATTTATTAATTATTTATATCATTTTAATACAAGTTGTTTTTTACTAATGAATTTCACTTAACAATTAAATTAGCATATTAATAATAACAAATAATATGCGGGAAATATTTACTATAAACCCTTCATTATTTATTAATAAATATTTTATAAATTGGATTTTTAATAATAATCTCATATTAAACTGAAATTTTTTATTTAAAATGAATAAAAATATTTAAAATACAATATAATAAAATAAACATGAAACAAAACTTATACCTATAAATAATAAAAAAAATATTAGAGGATCATTCAATGTGAAATGTATTAGAAATGTTTGTAAAATGTCTAAATAATACAGTTGCTGTCGTTAGAGATAACTATTAATATTCTTGGTTCATGCAAGAAATAAATTTACGTCCATCGCCAATTAAATGAATATGTGTGGGAAAAGTGCATCAAATATTTTTAATGTCAATAATTTGTTTAGAAGTGGAAAAATCATCATCAGTCACTTCATATGCTTCAAAATCTTTATCAATACCATAACAAACAATTGTTTTATATATTAAATACATTTGTTTGTCACCAGTGTACAATACATTAACAACCTTTCCAAAAACTGGTTCACCCTATACGTCCCGATTTACTTGAACGATTATACCTTTTATAAAAATGATGGCATGTTCCATATTATTATTTGAATGCACTTCTCAACACTACCGAATAACGCAAAGAAATGATTTGGCTGTTAATGCAAACATCCGGTTCAATTGTAAAATAAGAATTTTTTTATCTTAGACAACTTACCTTTTCAACAAATGAGTATTTATTTTTGATAAAAATGTACAAATGTATTTTCTTTCACTAACAATGAATTAGTACTAAATAGTATGCATTACACATAAAAAACTTAATTATTATAAACAAATACCCATTATTATACTTAATAAAAAATAAATTGATTTATAAGAATTGGTAGTAGTTAATAAAGTGTACTTTTTGCCAATTTAAATACTTAAACATAAATAAATCAGCTGCAAATACGCGTTTTTTTACTATTAGACTGACTATTTCTTTCAGTGCACTTCCAGTTTGAAATTAAATTCTCCTGATTTTTTCAAAATTTATTATGACCGGAGTGCGAACAGATCAATGTTATTTATCTGGAGCGAAACGTACCTCTCGGAAGGAAGATGTTGAGGGATGTATTCATCTAATTTCCACTAATAGCGCCTTCAGCAATTACATTGATTGACTACCAATTCAGCGTTATGACATGCGATTATCTCCTAACACAATAACGCAGTGATACTTGTGATTATTAGAGATTAATTGCGATTTGGTGAGATTAAATCTTTTAGGCATTATCGTCCCATGTGCGTTCCTAAAGCTACTAAAACGGTGTACAGTCGCATACAATAGGCTCTTGGGATTCAACATTCACGACTGCTTAACTCGCACATGCCATATAATTACACTTTAATTCCTAAACGCGCGAAAGGACATCTACTGTGTACCAAATGGTCTGAAGTTAAAAATTATTTATTACGTCTTTGTGTGCAATAAGGCTGGACTGTATCGATTTCAGCGCCATTCATTGCTGTGTGTTCATTATTAAACTACAAAGCGCTACAGGAAATCAATCAAATATTGCGCAATGATAGAATTCATCCAGCAGCATTTCGAAAAATGTCTCACATATTCCATTGTGTTTGAGACGGGCATTTACCCTAAAGCGGATTTATATCTGCGGAAAAAAATATCTTGTATTTTAAGACCGGGCCAAAATCGATGAAAATAATAATGCCCGACTCGACAAGAATTAATTCGACATTTCTTACAAGCTCGCGTTTTAGGGAAACGCACATTTTTGGTATATTGTTTTTCGGAAAAGCAGCAATTATATTTCAGAAAGCATCAATTTTAATTCAGATTACTTAATTGTATATCAGAGACCATCAATTGTAATTCTGAAGATGCCAATTGTATTTCAGAAAACATCAATAATTCTATTTTATAAAACATAAATTGTAATTCAGATTAGTTAATTACAGAAAACATTAACTGCATTTCAGAAAATATTAATTGTCACTCGGAAAGCATCAATTGTAATTCAGGTTAATTACTTGACTATCATAGAACATCAATTGTATTTCAGAAAAGGTCAATAATTGTATTTTACAAAACATAAATTGTAATTCAGATTAGTTAATTACAGAAAACATTAACTGCATTTCAGAAAACATTAATTGTCACTCGGAAAGCATCAATTGTAATTCAGGTTAATTACTTGACTATCATAGAACATCAATTGTATTTCAGAAAACATCAATAATTGTATTTTATAAAACATAAATTGTAATTCAGATTAGTTAATTACGAAAAACATTAACTGCATTTCAGAAAACATTAATTGTCACTCGGAAAGCATCAATTTTAATTCAGGTTAATTATTTGACTATCATAGAACATCAATTGTATTTCAGAAAGCATCAATTTTAATTCAAATTACTTAATTGTATATCAGAGAACATCAATTCTATTTCAGAAGATGCCAATTGTATTTCAGAAAACATCAATAATTGTATTTTATAAAACATAAATTGTAAATCAGATTAGTTAATTACAGAAAACATTAACTGCATTTCAGAAAACATTAATTGTCACTCGGAAAGCATCAATTTTAATTCAGGTTAATTACTTGACTATCATAGAACATAAATTGTATTTCAGAAAATGTCAATAATTGTATTTTACAAAATATAAATCGTAATTCAGATTAGTTAATTACAGAAAACATTAACTGCATTTCAGAAAACATTAATTGTCACTCGGAAAGCATCAATTTTAATTCAGGTTAATTACTTGACTATCATAGAACATAAATTGTATTTCAGAAAATGTCAATAATTGTATTTTACAAAATATAAATTGTAATTCAGATTAGTTAATTACAGAAAACATTAACTGCATTTCAGAAAATATTAATTGTCACTCGGAAAGCATCAATTGTAATTCAGGTTAATTACTTGACTATCATAGAACATCAATTGTATTTCAGAAAATGTCAATAATTGTATTTTACAAAACATAAATTGTAATTCAGATTAGTTAATTACGAAAAACTTTGACTGCATTTCAGAAAATATTAATTGTCACTCGGAAAGCATCAATTGTAATTCAGGTTAATTATTTGACTATCATAGAACATCAATTGTATTTCAGAAAAGGTCAATAATTGTATTTTACAAAACATAAATTGTAATTCAGATTAGTTAATTACAGAAAACATTAACTGCATTTCAGAAAACATTAATTGTCACTCGGAAAGCATCAATTTTAATTCAGGTTAATTACTTGACTATCATAGAACATAAATTGTATTTCAGAAAATGTCAATAATTGTATTTTACAAAACATAAATTGTAATTCAGATTAGTTAATTACAGAAAACATTAACTGCATTTCAGAAAACATTAATTGTCACTCGGAGAGCATCAATTGTAATTCAGGTTAATTACTTGACTATCATAGAACATAAATTGTATTTCAGAAAATGTCAATAATTGTATTTTACAAAATATAAATTGTAATTCAGATTAGGTAATTACAGAAAACATTAACTGCATTTCAGAAAACATTAATTGTCACTCGGAAAGCATCAATTTTAATTCAGGCTAATTATTTGACTATCATAGAACATCAATTGTATTACAGAAAAGGTCAATAATTGTATTTTACAAAACATAAATTGTAATTCAGATTAGTTAATTACAGAAAACATTAACTGCATTTCAGAAAACATTAATTGTCACTCGGAAAGCATCAATTGTAATTCAGGTTAATTACTTGACTATCATAGAACATCAATTGTATTTCAGAAAATGTCAATAATTGTATTTTACAAAACATAAATTGTAATTCAGATTAGTTAATTACGAAAAACATTAACTGCATTTCAGAAAACATTAATTGTCACTCGGAAAGCATCAATTTTAATTCAGGTTAATTATTTGACTATCATAGAACATCAATTGTATTTCAGAAAGCATCAATTTTAATTCAGATTACTTAATTGTATATCAGAGAACATCAATTCTATTTCAGAGGATGTCAATTGTATTTCAGAAAACATCAATAATTGTATTTTATAAAACATAAATTGTAAATCAGATTAGTTAATTACAGAAAACATTAACTGCATTTCAGAAAACATTAATTGTCACTCGGAAAGCATCAATTTTAATTCAGGTTAATTACTTGACTATCATAGAACATAAATTGTATTTCAGAAAATGTCAATAATTGTATTTTACAAAATATAAATTGTAATTCAGATTAGTTAATTACAGAAAACATTAACTGCATTTCAGAAAACATTAATTGTCACTCGGAAAGCATCAATTTTAATTCAGGTTAATTACTTGACTATCATAGAACATAAATTGTATTTCAGAAAATGTCAATAATTGTATTTTACAAAACATAAATTGTAATTCAGATTAGTTAATTACAGAAAACATTAACTGCATTTCAGAAAACATTAATTGTCACTCGGAAAGCATCAATTGTAATTCAGGTTAATTACTTGACTATCATAGAACATAAATTGTATTTCAGAAAATGTCAATAATTGTATTTTACAAAATATAAATTGTAATTCAGATTAGGTAATTACAGAAAACATTAACTGCATTTCAGAAAACATTAATTGTCACTCGGAAAGCATCAATTTTAATTCAGGCTAATTATTTGACTATCATAGAACATCAATTGTATTACAGAAAAGGTCAATAATTGTATTTTACAAAACATAAATTGTAATTCAGATTAGTTAATTACAGAAAACATTAACTGCATTTCAGAAAACATTAATTGTCACTCGGAAAGCATCAATTGTAATTCAGGTTAATTACTTGACTATCATAGAACATCAATTGTATTTCAGAAAATGTCAATAATTGTATTTTACAAAACATAAATTGTAATTCAGATTAGTTAATTACGAAAAACATTAACTGCATTTCAGAAAACATTAATTGTCACTCGGAAAGCATCAATTTTAATTCAGGTTAATTATTTGACTATCATAGAACATCAATTGTATTTCAGAAAGCATCAATTGTAATTCAGATTACTTAATTGTATATCAGAGAACATCAATTCTATTTCAGAAGATGTCAATTGTATTTCAGAAAACATCAATAATTGTATTTTATAAAACATAAATTGTAAATCAGATTAGTTAATTACAGAAAACATTAACTGCATTTCAGAAAACATTAATTGTCACTCGGAAAGCATCAATTTTAATTCAGGTTAATTACTTGACTATCATAGAACATAAATTGTATTTCAGAAAATGTCAATAATTGTATTTTACAAAATATAAATTGTAATTCAGATTAGTTAATTACAGAAAACATTAACTGCATTTCAGAAAACATTAATTGTCACTCAAAAAGCATCAATTTTAATTCAGGTTAATTACTTGACTATCATAGAACATAAATTGTATTTCAGAAAATGTCAATAATTGTATTTTACAAAATATAAATTGTAATTCAGATTAGTTAATTACAGAAAACATTAACTGCATTTCAGAAAACATTAATTGTCACTCGAAAAGCATCAATTTTAATTCAGGTTAATTACTTGACTATCATAGAACATAAATTGTATTTCAGAAAATGCCAATAATTGTATTTTACAAAATATAAATTGTAATTCAGATTAGTTAATTACAGAAAACATTAACTGCATTTCAGAAAACATTAATTGTCACTCGAAAAGCATCAATTTTAATTCAGGTTAATTACTTGACTATCATAGAACATAAATTGTATTTCAGAAAATGTCAATAATTGTATTTTACAAAATATAAATTGTAATTCAGATTAGTTAATTACAGAAAACATTAACTGCATTTCAGAAAACATTAATTGTCACTCGGAAAGCATCAATTTTAATTCAGGTTAATTACTTGACTATCATAGAACATAAATTGTATTTCAGAAAATGTCAATAATTGTATTTTACAAAATATAAATTGTAATTCAGATTAGTTAATTACAGAAAACATTAACTGCATTTCAGAAAACATTAATTGTCACTCGAAAAGCATCAATTTTAATTCAGGTTAATTACTTGACTATCATAGAACATAAATTGTATTTCAGAAAATGCCAATAATTGTATTTTACAAAATATAAATTGTAATTCAGATTAGTTAATTACAGAAAACATTAACTGCATTTCAGAAAACATTAATTGTCACTCGGAAAGCATCAATTTTAATTCAGGTTAATTACTTGACTATCATAGAACATAAATTGTATTTCAGAAAATGTCAATAATTGTATTTTACAAAATATAAATTGTAATTCAGATTAGTTAATTACAGAAAACATTAACTGCATTTCAGAAAACATTAATTGTCACTCGAAAAGCATCAATTTTAATTCAGGTTAATTACTTGACTATCATAGAACATAAATTGTATTTCAGAAAATGTCAATAATTGTATTTTACAAAATATAAATTGTAATTCAGATTAGTTAATTACAGAAAACATTAACTACATTTCAGAAAACATTAATTGTCACTCGAAAAGCATCAATTTTAATTCAGGTTAATTACTTGACTATCATAGAACATAAATTGTATTTCAGAAAATGTCAATAATTGTATTTTACAAAATATAAATTGTAATTCAGATTAGTTAATTACAGAAAACATTAACTGCATTTCAGAAAACATTAATTGTCACTCAAAAGCATCAATTTTAATTCAGCTTAATTACTTGACTATCATAGAACATCAATTGTATTTCAGAAAAAATCAATTTTAATTCAGATTAGTTAATTGTATATCAGAAAACATCAATTGTATTTCAGAAAACGCCAATAAATTGTAATTCAGATTAGTTACATTAATTGTCACTTGGAAAGCATCAATTTTAGTTCAGGTTAATTACTTAACTATCATAGAACATCAATTGTATTTCAGAAAAGATCAATTGTAGTTCGGAAAATCAATGCTTTGTGTTTTTATACATTTCCAATTTTATTAACTGCTTTCTGAATTACAAGTAACATTTTCGGAAATAAAATTGATGTTCCCTGATACACAATTGAGTCTTTCCGATGTGCAATTAACTAATCTGAATTACAATTGTTGTTTTGTGAAGTTCAACTGACTAATCTGAATTAAAATTGATGGTTTTTAAGTTACAATTGATGCTTTCTGACATACAATTTGACTAATCTGAACTACAATCGATACTCTCATTTTGAAAGATATCTGATCGTTTCTGAAGTACAATGGAAAAGATGTAGCTACTCAATTCTCTAAATGAAACAATTCGCCCATTGTTCAAATTTAATTTCCTGCGACGAGAAAAAGAATCGCCAATCCTAATTAACTAACGCGACTAGAAAATGGGAAAAAACCACACGAGGATTAGAATTAAAAGACCAAGCAACAAAACAAAAAAATCGAAGCGAAAAATAACAGACAGCTAATAAGATTGCTCCGTTTGTAAGGCTAATCCCGCACATCAAGCTAATGCAACTAATGATAATCCCGAAACTTTTCAGACGGAGATTGCACTTTCATCCCCTGTTCTAAAATCAATTCAAAATGATAGAAATGCGCCGTTTTGGATGTTGTAACGGGCGCGTGGGTGGGGTTCCCCGGGTTCCAGCGGACAGTGCCACTTCAAACTGATGTTCGCTGAAATTTCCATAATTGTCGTGGCGCGTGCTTGTTAAAAGTTCCCAACCGACAGCGAGAAAGGTCTTATTGGGATTTTTTTTAATGTCGGCGCATTAACCGATTAAATCTCAAAGATAAATATTGATGAGTTTGCAAAAATTCCGCCCCGGAAATAAGTTGATGATATTAAACGGCAAGGTAAACAGCGAACTCATGAAATAACTCAATTTGTCTCCCGCATTTCATGCCCAGCCATGCGGCAGCTGCCATTTGGTTACTTATTGGTGGATGTTGCCGACGCTGATGATGTTGACTCTTCATTTTCGCCGTGTCCCTCCACACATTATTTCTAGTTAAATATTTAATTAGACGCAAATAATGGCTTCATACCAGCCACCTCTCCAGACAGCTCTATCGATTCAGGGAAAAATTATGAATTAAACACATTCGGAGAGACATTGGTAATCTGGTCACGTGTCCGAACTTTCCACGCATACAAGTGTCCCAGAAATAATGTCATTAATTTTAACCAGTGATAGAACTCGTCAAATCCAAGCACTTTTTTAAATAACTTTTTGGTGTAAACGATTTTCTTAAGGCTGGGGAACCCAACCTCAAAAAATGCAGAGTTTTAAGAAACTCAGTATCGCTTAGAAAGTGCTTATCAATATATAATTTGCGAAGCAACAGTTGTAAACATAATGTTACCGCATCTAATGATATATTTGCTTTGGTGAAGAAGCGCCTAGTTTTCAAACATTAACCTCCGACAGTGCAATTCTTGCAAAAATGTAGTAGTGAGGGTTTTTTACTGAAATCTTTAGAGTTACAAAATATTTTGCAATGCACTTTACAGCACTTGTAAGAAAATATTTTTTTTATTTCGAGAAAGTTGATAACTTAAGAAGAAAAAAATTGACAACAATATTTTTTTTAAATGTAGTGTAGTAAAAACAGTATAGCTCAAGAAGTAAGTTATATTGTAGAAATTCCTTCGGGGTACTTATACTAAACATATAGTAGTTTAATACGACATGTTTTTTTTTATGATAACATTGTGAATATCCTTGAAAAAAAATCTAAAAGTTGTGGTACAAAATACAGTATTATTTGATCGCGTTTTTTATTGCTTTTCGAACACAACATCGTCAACAAATTACATAAAAATGTTCCTTTAGCACCTAAGAAATAGTTTCCGTAAACCAAATTGGATAAATGTCTAAATTTTACATTTTCGGGGAAAAGTTGTTTTCCCATAAGATTTTAGTCAAATAGTTCGTCCTTTTACTCACAGATGTCCTGTCAAATCTGTACCTTTTTGATTGACGGCATGGATAGAATAATTTGTATTAAAATTCACACTTGATATAGTGCAAATTGTTAGGATATAACCATATTCACACACGTAAGGAAATAAAACTCTAAAAATTTATAAAAATACACACTTGATAATGCAAACTATCCATGTTCGCACGCGTAAGGATATGAAACATTTTCGAGTCTACTAAATTGTACAATATATATTAGTTTCGAATAGCATCGTAGGAAAAATTGTTTGAAGCATCTATTCACAAAAAATTACAAAAAAAAAACAGTAAATAATGCAGCAATCGCATTGACTGATTTTACCGCCGTTATCGCCGCAGACTATAATATAAATAATATTTATCAAATTATGAGCGTACAAAAATGGGGATAAAGATTACTCCTTGTATAATTGAAAATGTGTTTGCAGCCTGTTACGGGATTAATTATAGCAGGTACATCTATGAAAACACAAAATTGGCAAAGAATTGGCAAAAAATTGTAGACTAATTTTTTTCCGACTGAGTTTACCGTCGTTATCGCCGCAGACCATAATATAAATAATATTTATCAAGTTAGGAGCGTATGAAAAACGCGCAACTCTTTTTTTTGTTCTTTCTCTGTTCAATACTTAAGTTTCAAACCTTATTAGTTAGGAACCTCTTTGGTTGCCTAAACATTTTTTATTTTAAAGGGCAAAATTGGTGCCCCTGAGCGGAAGAATTGTGCATTACTTAGCAGTTCCCGGTCCTTAACAAGTTAAAATTGTTGACAGATTTGACGTTTATTTCGTTACCCGCCTATGGATAATAATGCTGAATGTTAAACACCGATAAGCGTAGAACAAAAAACCAATGCAAGAAAACATTCCCTGTTTTTCAGTTCTGTCGACGCAGCAACTCATTAATTTGACCGTTGCTGTTATTGTAAAGTTCTGGAATGCAAATTGAAAAATGCTATGGTAATACATAAATGAAATAATTTCGAGTCCTTACCAACGTTTTACTACCAAAAATGGTATGTTCAAAATAATTGTTACAAGTTACAAGTCACAATAACAAGGACTAGATGTGCGGCGGGTGGTTTAAAACGCACATACCTTGACTGTCCAATAAAAGATAATTTTTTATGCAGTCAGCAAAAACTAATATTCACGATCACCGTCGGTGATTTATTAAATCAAGGCGACTCGTCAATTTCAGGGAGAGTAAAATGCCAAAACAAAATTGCGATTTCGAAAAAATGGTACATCGAAAAAATGTTTGTTTTGAGGAGTTCTACTACGGGTTAAAATTAACGTTGTATACAGTAGATGTCGCTAATTTGACTCAAAGTGCAACTTACGTTTCTTGGAGCTCATTTGATAGTTCTTCGTCATTGTAATTTCGGATGTGTTAATTAAAGTTAAGCTGTTAGTGCGAGGTTCAGATAACGTTAGTACGTCATACAACCCAGCAACAAAAGCTTCTGTCATGGTGATCGACCTACCAATCTTGTTACCATCCATCATGAATTATGTATTGCGGTGCAACATATGAGACCTGCTTTGTTCTGCAGTGGGTAATTTAAACGTAATCATATTATATAATCGATGTACAGTGACAGTGCTTTAGCATCCTATAATGTTGTTCCCACAGCAAAGTGCAGCGTTCAACAGTTACCTGTCCACAAAATTAAAAAATTAATTAAACATTGATTTCATTTCCAATTTCCTTTTATTATAATAACTGTGTGATTGCAACAGATAGACAGTGACGTCAATGATAAGTATTAGGCCACGCCTACCGATGACGCTGTATCTATCTGAGATCATTAAGGTGCACAATGTGTTGCCTATTCTGAAACAGTAAAGCATTCGCTTTTAGATTGAATAAGGAGAAAAAAATAATGTAAAAAGATAAAATTGAAATTAACCTTGCTTTCAATTAATTATAACAGCCGAGCATGTTCCACTTAATTAATTGATGTGCGTTCTGCGATCGATGAAGCGTTTTTGAATTTTGGAAAACCTGACAACATAAACCCCCGGCATTAAGGAAGGCGAATTCAAAGCTTTTTATATAATGTGCGTGGAGGTAATTATACTAATCTGCGGGGACGTATAAAGCAGGTACTAGACAGTAATGAATGATAGTGTTCTCTCAGTTGAATGGTTAATCTTTCTCAAAGAACAATGGCCACCTGACGTGTGATGATGAGAGAATAATCGTTAAATGAATGTTGGGCATTAGCGGAAATGGCCTCGTAAGATGTTTTGACATGGGTCACCTCGCTAAAATGCCTGTGGTAATTTCGCGCGCGTATTATATTTTTTTGCGGATTTTAAGTTATTCATAGTTGGGTAAATGGCCGCACTTAATCCTGCATTGAAAAATGAAACAATGCAGTTAGTGAAAATTGTTTGAAACGGTTTAAATCGAAAACAATTTGCATTTATTTTAAATGACGGCGCTATTAAACTGTAATTCGAAATATGAATAACACCTACCTCGGTGAATGAAATGAAAAATGTCAAATATTTCTCGAGCAACTTTACCAATTTTCTCTTTAAAAGTGCTCAACTTTCAGGGCAGCAGGGACGACCTTCCTTTGTATATAAACTCGGAGTTGGTAAATATATTATCTGCAAGTTATTTTCGCCAAAAGTATTTTACATAACCGGGCTGTCTCTCCGTTCGCCAATTTATTTATTTATTTTTATTAGTTGAGCGCAATTATTAATTTGCTACTAAAAATTGTTGAAGCCTCTTTCAAGCAGACCTAGTAAATTCCGGTGAAAAAATTAGTTGCAAAGGTTCTGTGAACTGAAATCTTTACAGCAGATTCTGAATAAATTTTCCAATCAGGGAAATATTGTTTTAATTGGATACAACATGTAGTTTTGTACTAAAAATTTTTGAAGCCTCTTTCAAACAATATTAAAACAGACCTAATAAATTCCGGTGAAAAAATTAGTTGGCAAAGGATCTCTGAACTGAAATTTTAACAGCAGATTTTGCATGAATTTTCCAATCAGTAAAATATTATTTTAATTGGATGGAACATGTAGTTTTGTAAGAAATAATTTTGAAGTCTCTTTCAAACAATATTAAAACAGACCTAATAAATTTCGGTGAAAAAATTAGTTGGCAAAGGATCTCTGAACTGAAATTTTAACAGCAGATTCTGAATGAATTTTCCAATCAGGAAAATATTATTTCAATTGGATGGAACATGTAGTTTTGTATTAAAAATTTTTGAAGCCCCTTTCAAACAATATTAAAACAGACCTAATAAATTCCGGTGAAAAAATTAGTTGCCAAAGGATCTCTGAACTGAAATTTTAACAGCAGATTCTGAATGAATTTTTCAATCAGGAAAATATTATTTTAATTGGATGCAATATGTAGTTTTGTAATAAAATTTTTTGAAGCCTCTTTCAAGCAATGTTAAAACAGACCTAATAAATTCCAGTGAAAAAATTAATTGGCAAAGGATCTCTGAACTGAAACTTTAACAGCAGATTCTGCATGAATTTTCCAATCCGGAAAATATTATTTTAATTTGATTGAACATGTAGTTTTGTAACAAAAAATTTTGAAACCTCTTCCAAGCAATGTTAACACAGACCTAATAAATTGCGGTGAAAAAATTAGTTGCCAAAGAATCTCTGAACAGAAATTTTTACAGCAGATTTTAAGTAAATTTTCCAATCAGGAAAATATTATTTTAATTGGATGGAACGTGAAGTTTTGTAACAAAAAATTTTGAAGCCTCTTTCAAACAATGTTAACACAGACCTAATAAATTCCGGGAAAAACAATAGTTGCCAAAGTATCCTAGAACTGAAATTTTTACAGCCGATTCCGAACAAATTTTCCAATCCGGAAGATATTATTTTAATTTGATTGAACATGTAGTTTTGTAATAAATAATTTTGAAGCCTCTTTCAAGCAATGTTAAAACAAACCTAATAAATTTCGGTGAAAAAATTAGTTGCCAAAGAATCTCTGAATTGAAATTTTTACAGCAGATTCCGAATAAATTTTCCAATCAGAAAATTATTACTTTAATTCGATGGAACATGTAGTTTTGTAACAAAACATTTTTAAACCTCTTTCAAGCAATGTTAAAACAAACCTAATAAATTTCGGTGAAAAAATTAGTTGCCAAAGAATCTCTGAATTGAAATTTTTACAGCAGATTCCGAATAAATTTTCCAATCAGAAAATTATTACTTTAATTCAATAGAACATGTAGTTTTGTAACAAAAAATTTTTAAACCTCTTTCAAGCAATGTTAACACAGACCTAATAAATTTCGGTGAAAAAATTAGTTGCCAAACAATCTCTGAACGGAAATTTTTACAGCAGATTCTGAATGAATTTTTCAATCAGGAAAATATTATTTTAATTGGATGCAATATGTAGTTTTGTAATAAAATTTTTTGAAGCCTCTTTCAAGCAATGTTAAAACAGACCTAATAAATTCCGGTGAAAAAATTAGTTGCCAAAGAATCTCTGAACTGAAATTTTTACAGCAGATTTCAAATAAATTTTCAAATCAGGAAAATATTATTTCAATTTGATGCAACATGTAGTTTTGTAGCAAAAAATTTTGAAGCCTCTTCCAAGCAATGTTAACACATACCTAATAAATTCCGGGAAAAACAATACTTGCCAAAGTATCCTAGAACTGAAATTTTTACAGCCGATTTCGAATAAATTTTCCAATCCAGAAAATATTATTTTAATTGGATGAAACATGTAGTTTTGTAGCAAAAAATTTTGAAGCCTCTTCCAAGCAATGTTAACACATACCTAATAAATTCCGGGAAAAACAATACTTGCCAAAGTATCCTAGAACTGAAATTTTTACAGCCGATTTCGAATAAATTTTCCAATCCAGAAAATATTATTTTAATTGGATGAAACATGTAGTTTTGTAGCAAAAAATTTTGAAGCCTCTTCCAAGCAATGTTAACACATACCTAATAAATTCCGGGAAAAACAATAGTTGCCAAAGTATCCTAGAACTGAAATTTTTACAGCCGATTCCGAATAAATTTTCCAATCTGGAAAATATTATTTTAATTTGATTGAACATGTAGTTTTGTAACAAAAAATTTTGAAGCCTCTTTCAAACAATATTAAAACAGACCTAATAAATTTCGGTGAAAAAATTAGTTGCCAAATAATCTCTGAACTGAAATTTTTACAGCAGATTTCAAATAAATTTTTAAATCAGGAAAATATTATTTTAATTTGATGCAACATGTAGTTTTGTAACAAAAAATTTTGAAGCCTCTTTCAAGCAATGTTAAAACAAACCTAATAAATTTCGGTGAAAAAATTAGTTGCCAGAGAATCTCTGAATTGAAATTTTTACAGCAGATTCCGAATAAATTTTCCAATCAGAAAAATATTACTTTAATTCGATGGAACATGTAGTTTTGTAACAAAAAATTTTTAAACCTCTTTCAAGCAATGTTAACACAGACCTAATAAATTTCGGTGAAAAAATTAGTTGCCAAACAATCTCTGAACTGAAATTTTTACAGCAGATTCTGAGTAAATTTTCCAATCAGGAAAATATTATTTTAATTCGATGGAACATGTAGTTTTGTAACAAGAAATTTTTAAACCTCTTTCAAGCAATGTTAACACAGACCTAATAAATTTCGGTGAAAAAATTAGTTGCCAAACAATCTCTGAACTGAAATTTTTACAGCAGATTCTGAGTAAATTTTCCAATCAGGAAAATATTATTTTAATTCGATGGAACATGTAGTTTTGTAACAAAAAATTTTGAAGCCTCTTTCAAGCAATGTTAAAACAAACCTAATAAATTTCGGTGAAAAAATTAGTTGCCAGAGAATCTCTGAATTGAAATTTTTACAGCAGATTCCGAATAAATTTTCCAATCAGAAAAATATTACTTTAATTCGATGGAACATGTAGTTTTGTAACAAAAAATTTTTAAACCTCTTTCAAGCAATGTTAACACAGACCTAATAAATTTCGGTGAAAAAATTAGTTGCCAAACAATCTCTGAACTGAAATTTTTACAGCAGATTCTGAGTAAATTTTCCAATCAGGAAAATATTATTTTAATTCGATGGAACATGTAGTTTTGTAACAAAAAATTTTTAAACCTCTTTCAAGCAATGTTAACACAGACCTAATAAATTTCGGTGAAAAAATTAGTTGCCAAACAATCTCTGAACTGAAATTTTTACAGCAGATTCCGAATAAATTTTCCAATCAGGAAAATATTATTTTAATTAGATGGAACATGTAGTTTTGTAACAAAAAATTTTGAAGCCTCTTTCAAGCAGTTAAACCAAACCTAATAAATTCCGGTGAAAAAATTAGTTGCCAAAGCATCTCTGAACTGAAATTTTTACAGCAGATTCTGAATGCATTCTCCAACCAGGAAAATATTATTTTAATTGGTTTGGGCAAGTTTGATTTTCGGTTGAGGCGTTCCGACATAAATCTTGTCACGGATTGTTTAATATTTACACCTGTGAAATACGCCATTATAATTCAGTGTGTTAAAGTATATTTTGTCTGTTGAAGCGTTCAGACACACCGAGTCAAGGTTCACTGAACAAATGGAGTATTTTTTGTCCAGCTGTGACCAGCCAGGTGTACGTATTCCTGATAGAATCGGAATCGAGTTGCATTACGCTTGAATTTTGATAGCTTTCAATTTATGTGCCTAATCGCATAAAAAGTTTAATATTCCGATCTTCGATCTGCGTAGGCACTAAATTCGACAGTCGGACGGAACTGTACTAATATTAAAAAAAACCTTGTTCGTTATTTTTGCTGATACGATGGTTGGTACTTTACACTCTGATATTCCTATTGTGCCGCGATATCTTTATGGATTCCTGCTTTGTGTTGTGACACGCACCGGAGCTTTAAAAGCTTTTGAGTGTAAAGCACACCCATCTGCATTACCTTTTACATTGGAATACACATAATATGTTTCAAATTGCACGCCCATCCTAGTCGTTCTCGAATCGATTACTTGTTCATTTTAATTTCGAGAGAATGAAATCTTTGTGCGAAAAGATGATCTAATACCTTGTTCGCCGTGACAGTGATGTATTAACGGCGCATCATTTTATTGCGCCAAGCTGATTGGATGAAACCGGTTCTTTTATATTTCAATTTTCTGATTGCATTTTTCGGGAAAATATAAGATAACTTCCGCTCGAGACGTTTTAAAGTGCGCACAAACATGGCGCAAACGAGTAGACACAGGTCCAAATCAAACTCTCATTTCTCGTACTTTGATTGAGAACTTCAATGAACAGCCACGCTTCGCCAGTTCCTTAGGCAAAACCCACTTTGAGATCTGCTAACATAAAAAGTAAATACATTGTGAAAGGAGCCCTGCTTCGATTCGTTCGGGAAAATTCAGTTAATGTTTTTTTTGTATTTTTTATTGCTCGCGGCCGAATTAAAATCAGACCGGAAAATGCAAATGCGCAGATGTTTATTCAGAATCGTGAGAAAATACAACAGTTTCGGATGTACACCGGGCGAACAAAGAAAAATTACTTATTCATCCGTCCCTGGGTCCAAAGCTAATTTTAATTATCGTTGTCTTGGGGAGGGAATAATTATCCCATTTGCCCCTCGCCGGATCGGCCTTAATTCCACGGCATGATTGTTTAATTCCATTTTCGTCATTCCGCAACGGCACTAAGCGCAAAAGTTCCGACCCAAACGAATAAATCAATCAGATTAACCTGAGCAGTCAAACGGCTTGTAAAACACAAACGTAATTTTGCTTAATAAGAGGAAAGATAAGGTGAAGTTACTTTTTTGAGAATGGAAGTTTGTGAGATGTTCCCTAACTTCAATTACCCATTGACATTCGGTAAAAGTTTGATATTTTTGATAACGTTCAGTTAGTTTTTGTCCTAATTGATGCATGATTTACCAAGTTTCAGCTTTTGGTCGTTTAATTTTTTTATAAAAAAATAAGTGTAAAAAGTTTAAAACAACGAGGTTGCCATTAACGGCGTTCCACCCTAAGATTTTCAATACATGTAAAACGCAATTCCTTTTTATACCTTCCCACGTAACACATGTACATCCAATGGACGTACATTGGACGTACACAAACGGATCACTGTACGTCCAATGGACGTCCAATTTGAGACTAAATTGGACGTACATCTGGACGTCAGTTTGTGGACGTTTTTGGGACTACATTTGGCATCTTTTCGAACGTTCAATGTACGTCCATGTCGTGCCGGTTCCTGGACGTCCATCGACAAACGCTTATTGGACGTCTTTGGGATTGTAAACGAATTCGTTTTGGACGTTCACTGGACGTCTTATGTATGTCCATTTGGACCCGAATTATGGACATTAATGGACGTACTTATAAACGTTGTGGGATTAAAAAATAAGTAAATAAAAAATGGAAAAAAGCACATATTCGAAAATAAATAACCTTAAAAAAATTTATAAATTCAAAAATTGTTACAATAACGAACTTTAACAATTAAAACTAACCATTAACACATTAAATAACATGAAACTTATTCTTAAAAAATACGTACAAAGAAATATGTAAATTCAAAAATAATTTCCAGTGAACAACTTTACCTATTTAAATATTAACTAAATAACTAGAAACTTAACCTTAAAAAATATGAATATTCAAAAATAATTACCATACAGAATTTAATTAATTATTAACTAATTAAACAACTAGAAACATTGAAAAAAAAATCATTTCAAAGCAACACCGGTCCTTATCCACCATTTTCGAATAAATTTACTTAACTTGGCACTTTCTAAAAAAAGAAAATATTACACAACTTCTTTAAAATCATTTTAACTTACCAATATAATCAGCTGCAATTACACTTATTCTCTCGGTCCTTGAATAATACGATTTAGGTACATTATTATCAAGTATTATAAAGCGGACTTGGGATTTGTTTTGTAAATTCATAATAAACTATCCTAATCGGTAAAGTGAGTTACCTAAAACAATTAAAAAATAGTAAAAAAATAACTTAAATACATTGTCATTTTTACTTACTTCGATTCGTCGAAGGGTTTCACGGACGAGTCGCAACGAGAATTAACCCGTTGCAACTATTGCAATGAAATTCAACTACACACATTTGTAACAAACAACAACGAACTGTTGCATTAGAAGTGAAAATAAAAAAGGTTCAACGCGTGTTACCCAAAATCAGGTAAAACCAGATGTCTTTGAATAAAAATATCTCGCTATTGTGACGATACCGGCGTCATTGTCCGGCAAATGTCTAGCATATTGACCTGTATATAAGTTACTGCAAAGACGGTAATTCTTTGCCCCAACCGACGTGACAAAGAAGTACATTCCAAACAAACCTTAATAAAATTTCAAGGTTACGAGATATATGTTCACAAAAGTAAATGTAAAAATTAAATCGCTTTTATAGGAGCCCAGTCAATTTGTACACCGACCTTCTGCAAGGTTGGGCCTTTTTGTGTATAAATTGACTGGATTACTATAAAAGCATAGTTAAACTGAATTATAATTACAATTAACCAAATATTTTGATCTGAAACCAAGTGCGATCATCAATCCACGTATTTACCTGTAAATTCGAAGTGCTAAATGCAAGGGCGGTAGGATAAGCACTAAGTTTAAAAAAGTTTGCAATTAATTTAGTTATCAATTTAATTCCCAGAAATCACTTTCGCCCCATTCTACGGTATTGTATTTATAAATTTGTATCCAAAGTTGTATTTCGCATTTTACATACAACTTGCTTAAAAATCGTTCAAAAGTTTAATTAATAATTCATTAGAAACTCCTTATCTCGTAGATCTAATCAGGATATCAAAACAACGTATTCTTCATAAACTCAACGGACCGATCGAATTAAGTACATGAATGTACGTCCAATGGACGTCCGTACTGATCCGTTTATGTACTGTCCGTTTATGTCCATGAATGTACGTCCAATGGACATCCATGTAGATCCGTTGATGGACGTCCAGATTATGTCCATAAATGCACATCCAGTGGACGTCCCATTTATATCCATTGCTGTAATGTACATTTATGGATGAGCTTGGACGTCCATTGGACGTCCATTATAAATCCGCTTGTGGATCGTCCATAAATGGATAAGAAATGGACCAGCATGTACGTCCATTGGACGTCCTGTGTTACTTGGGTATTGTTCAAATTGACTGGAGAACTATAAAATCACTTTCACCCCATTCTACGGTATTGTATTTATAAATTTGTATCCAAAGTTGTATCTCGCATTTTACATACAACTTGCTTAAAAATCTTTCAAAAGTTTAATTAATAATTCATTAGAAACTCCTTATCTCGTAGATCTAATCAGGATATCAAAACAACGTATTCTTCATAAACTCAACGGACCGATCGAATTAAGTACATGAATGTACGTCCAATGGACGTCCATACTGATCCGTTTATGTACTGTCCGTTTATGTCCATGAATGTACGTCCAATGGACATCCATGTAGATCCGTTGATGGACGTCCAGATTATGTCCATAAATGTACATCCAGTGGACGTCCCATTTATATCCATTGCTGTAATGTACATTTATGGATGAGCTTGGACGTCCATTGGACGTCCATTATAGATCCGCTTGTGAATCGTCCATAAATGGATAAGAAATGGACCAGCATGTACGTCCATTGGACGTCCTGTGTTACTTGGGTTTATTTTTAATTTTGAAAAGGATGTCGATAGTTCATCTTACAGAGAATACCAATCTACTTTGAGCTGACCCCCAGCCATAATTAAATAATCATAATTAACCATGTTATTAATTAAAACATCAAATTTCGAAATTCGTTTTTTTGCCTTCAGTTGACCAAAAAAAAACTATCTTTTTTGGGTTGGTTTTTCGGTTTTGTTTTTCGCATTTTGTGGCAGATTTAGATTTTTAAAGAAATCGAAGATGAAAGTTTTTCCCATAAACCGCGAAGATAATTAAAATCCATCGAACAAAATTATATAAATCAGTAAAAAATTATTGTGACTCATGATTGTGATAAAGTTCCAGTTTTATGTATTGATTCAACAAAAACACATTAACGCATGTTACGCCAGTTAGCCGAACTTTTTAATTTAATTTGTTGGGGACCCGAAGAAACTTCACCTGAAAACAAAACACCGGATATTAAAGGTTTTTGTCCCTATTTTCTCCGTATTTCCGTTAATCGCGTAAACAACATTGCGCCACCGCATAAACGGCGTTATTTAATCAAAAAATAAATATCGTCGAAATTATGCAAATTAAACAAAAAGTCCCCGGAGACAAAAGGAACCGTAAACTCGACACACCTTCCAGGACGAAAAAGGCTGAACAATGCACCGAAAACTAATTACACTTAACATCAGCCCTTCTAACACTTTTATACCTTTGCAGCGTCAAATAAACGTCCGACAAAGTGGAGCTTTCTTTATTTTCTGAAATGACTATTCACATTGCGAAATTTAAATTTTAAATATCCGCGGCGGACTGCTTTATATCCGGCCGTAAAAAGAAGACCTGATACATGCGAGTGAATTATGTAAGGAATCTGCGGGGAATAAAGCTACAAATTTGAATGAGACATTCTTCCCGTGCGGGACGACGGAGCGTCTCGAGGACGCGATATTGAATGTAATGACTGTTGTCGAAGAACGCGCTGCGGATATTATCCCTCTGTCACGTTATTAAATTAGGGCACAAGTTTAAATTAACGAACTAAGCGCACACAATATTTGATTAAAATTCAAAACGCGCTTCTTTCCCCGAATTTACATATCCGTCTCGTTCTTCGTCCTTATTATGTCGGAATTTGTGTAATTTATTAGGACGCAACATGTTTACCGGTTCGAAAATAACATAAAATGAGTTTGGCGGGTTTTTCTTGAGACTGTTTTTTTTAGCTCGGACGCCTTGTTCCTTTTTGGCTTTAATGCGACTGATGGAAACACTTGTTGCAGTGTAATCCCTTGAGCATATGCTCTTTTCTTGCGCCCGGTTTTAATTCATCTTACCGAGCCGCATCTATTTATTTTGACCTTAGTGTTGGCTCATTTAAAATTTCCATGATAGTATTTAGCCAAACTATTTTCTACCATGAAATTCTATAAGATTCGGTGAGTTAAGGCCGCTGCACCCTAAAGATTGTTGACAAATGCAATTTGCTTCTATTGCTTTAGCGTACGCCTAAATACAGGCAACACTTCAAACTTTTTTATAATCCAGATATCACCATAATTACCGTAAAGTACATTGGATAATAGGTCTATATGTAACAACAAATTTTTTGGACATCGGTTGAAGAAACTCATCTGATTTCATAATTGTCATTGCATTACAAAATATCCAACTAATGTTACCCAAATTTCGTCAAAAAAAATTTCGTTTTAAAATTATGATTTTTTTCAGTTTTTGAAGTTTCGATAAATTCCATTTTCTCTGAAACCAAAAATCGTTTGCAGAATCCGGCTAGTCCGTTTTGGGCTTTTGAACATGCACAAACTTTTGGTGGATTTAGATTTTTAAAGAAATCGAAGATGAAGGTTTTTCCCATATGGTGCGAACAATATGGCGGGCACTGTATCGTCATTTCGTATGTAT
Source organism: Dascillus cervinus (assembly GCA_949768715.1). Taxonomy (NCBI): domain Eukaryota; kingdom Metazoa; phylum Arthropoda; class Insecta; order Coleoptera; family Dascillidae; genus Dascillus; species Dascillus cervinus. The sequence continues at coordinate 29,555,897 of OX458319.1, read as the reverse complement.
GAGTGGGAAATTTAGTTGTAAATTTGTTACTTCTAAACAAAACGGTCTCTGGGTATCTGTTCGTCGAATGAAACAGGCGTGTGGTCTGTTTCGAATGCAGGTTTCACTGTATAGACTTCGAGAGAGCCTCCTGGGGATCACGGATATTTTGCAACTTACACAAGAAATAAATTTGAAACTTGGCTTGTAAATGTTTCTACTAAAGAACTAAATTCTCATTTTTAATTTAAGAAGCTCCCTAAGCAGAAACACTGACTGCAATAAATAATAGACAGTAAGTCTAACTCAACATGAATTTATCATTTATTAATAATGGAAATAAAGTACAGGGTGAGTTAAGTTTAACCGCCCGTGGCAAATTAGGCCTTTAAAATAATTTGTCAATTCTCAAAAATTGTATGAGTAATTTTAGATTATTAAGGTACATAGAAACCAAGAAAAAATCTTTTTTTTTGATCAGGTAAAATTTTGGCTTTCTTTCAATTACTAATTGCTCAATTTATTAGCTTTTTATGTAAGAACAGTAAAATATTTTCACACAATTTAGTGTAATTGAAATAATTTTACTAATTTGCGTTCATTAAATAAAGCCATTTCCGTATTAGAGGGTATTTCTTTAAATGATCTACGACATAAGCTGACCAATTCACCTAACAATGGTATTGGTTTTGGGTACTTGGCTGATTATTTATGACAGTCATAAAGTTAAGTTAAAAAGTGCAACGTTACATTTTACAGGACCGGAATAAGGGTCTTCGCTATTTCTTTAAAAGTTCACAACATCGTAACTAACAGCTACACGGTAATTATAATCATAATAAAAAATAATTTTTGCAATATTAGATTTTAAACTTGATAAGAAAATCGCTTACCAGCTTCTAATTTTCGTTAGTATATCTGTCTACAATTTTGTGTTTTAATTTTGCCGTCTGCAAAGTCCATATACCTATCGGTTATTGAACCTTCCCATAAAATAAATTGCTTAATTCACCCAAAGTTTAAAAACCCTGGTCACAACCCTAGGTCACTTTGTCAATAAAGAAACATTCACATTCGCAACAAATCTTCCAACATTAAACATCGTTGGTAAAAAGTGAAAATTAAAACTTTGTTTTGTGGAATAGTGAACATTTGTGTTTAGTTCAGGTATAATCATGCCATTTCAATACTCAATCGAGGAGAAGCTTGAAATGCTTTTAATTTATGGGTAATGGGGCATCACTTTGAGCATCTTTTATAAAATAAACTTAATATTTACCTATTAAAAACTTATTTTATTTTTCTCAAAAATTCCAGAATACGGGGCAACAACTAAAACGCCCTGTCCTTCAGTTTTATGGGTCGATCATCAGGTATTGTTACGTGGTAGACTGTATTATCCATTGTTGGAAAGTCATAAATTAAAGTATGTTTCGTGCTTTATGTTAAATTTGATTTAACTCAAAAGGTAATAATTTTTTAACGAATCAAATTGCAATTAACAATGCTACGAATAATTTGACAAATTTTGAAATAAAAAACCAAACATGGAAATTTTACCCGAAACTGTTTGTTTTACTTTTTTGGCTTCAAATAAAAATGATTTGGAAAACTTGTAGCACTAATTGAAAGTGTAAACTTCAACTGATGTAACATGTAAATTGCATACTTTCCCCTCAATCTTTAATAGGTATTATGGCCGGGGCGGTAAAACTTAACTGACCCTGTATATTTGATCGTTTATTAAATGGGACTGCGTTTGAGTCCTCCATGTAATGATTTGCTAACCGCAAACGAGCAGTAGCCAAAACACTCGACATGACTAATCGAGTAGGACATGTGCAATAAACAGGCAATCCCGGAGGCGGGCACGTCCAATCCTGCAAGATTGGTGTTCTTTGCCGCGCGATCACGTGTGGTACGTGATGCCATCAATCTGCGCGTCACTTTGAGGCCCGCAGGATAATATTTAATTCATGTCCTTCATAGCAATATTGCTGGGATGCATCGACCGAAAAAATAAATTGCAGAGGTGATTGAAAGATAAAATTCAAAATCGTTACGCGCGGAATGAATGCGAAGCGAAAGTAATAAAAAAAGCTATAAATGGAATAATGCATGAAGTTGTCCCCGTGGGCCGCAAATCAAGAACTAGATGATACGTAGATAATTGCATTAAACTCAAACTTATACAACAATATTTTTACGGTTATGGTCTTTTCCATTTGTCTCCAGGGACGGCTTTGAATTAGTGATTAATTTTTCTCGCCGATTTGTTTCTGGGCTGTTGGCGACGTCTTTGTGCGCCAAAACAAATGGAAACTCGGACGTCCCCTGCGTAAGCCTGTGCTAAGTTGTAGTAAATTATGTATAGGGAAAATGTTGACCATTGTACATGATTTATCGCCCGGACTAAATTACTTACGTGTGAAAATGATCTCTCGGAACCGCTCCTCGCATACAAATTGCGTCTCCTCGGTTAATTAACAAGATGGGCTCTCTCATGAAAAGCAATTTTGTGATTAAGTAGTTTTCTTTTAAATAATTTTTTCTACGCCCATGCTTTAATCGATTTATTAGACAGTTACAAGTCGTACCTTAATGATAGCCATTTTTCATTAAGTTACAAATTTATAACCAATGGAAATGCAACATTACCAATATTCGGTCAATATCAAGTATTGCCATGAGGATGGGCGAATCTAAAATTTGTCAATTTTTACAGTTCTGGTTCATAGTTACTGTTAGTTTATTAAATTGTACCAATCAAATCATTGAAACTGTGCGATAGTGACGATGAAATTGAAAATTCAACTCCACCAGAAATTTTGAAACAAGCTACAAGAATTGAAAACAACTTATTGCCTGTAAAATCGGCAAAAACCTACAAAAAATTTTACTCCCAATTTAAAAACAACATCCACCAAATTAAGGTTCGGGAACTGCTAAGTAATGCACAATTCTTCCGTTCAGAGGGCACCAATTTTGCCCCTTAAAATCAAAAATGTTTAGGCAACCAAAGAGGTATCCTAACTAATAAGGTTTGAAACTTAAGTATTGAACAGAAAAAAAACAAAAAAAAAAAGAGTTGCGCGTTTTTCATACGCTCGTAACTTGATAAATATTATTTATATTATGGTCTGCGGCGATAACGGCGGTAAAATCAGTCAATGCGATTGCTGCATTATTTACTGTTTTTTTTTCTTGTAATTTTTTGTGAATAGATGCTTCAAACAATTTCTCCTACGATGCTATTCGAAACTAATATATATTGTACAATTTAGTAGGCTCGAAAATGTTTCATATCCTTACGCGTGCGAACATGGATATTTTGCATTATCAAGTGTGTATTTTTATAAATTTTTAGAGTTTTATATCCTTACGTGTGCGAATATGGTTATATCCTAACAATTTACACTATATCAAGTGTGCATTTTAATACAAATTATTCTATCCATGCCGTCAATCAAAAATGTACAGATTTGACAGGACATCTGTGAGTAAAAGGACGAACTATTTGATTAAAATCTTATGGGAAAACAACTTTTCCCCGAAAATGTAAGATTTAGAAATTTATCCAATTTGGTTTACGAAAACTATTTCTTAGGTGCTAAAGGAACATTTTTATGTAATTCGTTGACGATGTTGTGTTCGGAAAGTAATAAAAAACGCGATCAAATAATACTGTATTTCGTACCACAACTTTTAGATTTTTTTTCAAAGATATTCACCATGTTATCTTAAAAAAAAACATGTCATATTATACTACTATATGTTTAGTATAAGTACCCCGAAGAAATTTCTACAATATAACTTACTTCTTGAGCTGAACTGAGTTTACTGGCACACTAAATTTTCAAAAAAATATTGTTGCCAATTTTTTTCTTCTTAAGTTATCAACTTTCTCGCAATAAAAAAAAAAAAATTCTTATAAGGCAATATATTCTCTATAAGTGCAGTAAAGTGCATTGCAAAATATTTCGTAACTCTAAAGATTTCAGTAAAAAACCCTCACTATTACATTTTTGCAAGAATTGCACTTTCGGAGGTTAATTTTTGAAAACTAGGCACTTCTTCACCAAAGCAAATATATCATTAGATGCGTTAACATTATGTTTACAACTGTTGCTTCGCAAATTATATATTCATAAGTACTTTCCAAGCGATACTGAGTTTCTTAAAACTCTGCATTTTTTGAGGTTGGGTTCCCCAGCCTTAATCCAAAAGTGCCGCATAATAATGTAACTATAAATCAAGAAGAATAATTGTGAAATTTCCTTTTTTCCTCAGTTCTATGTTGTAACAACTAAAAAAACTCATTTTTGTGTTAAGCACATCATTCAAAAGGAAAAAGTGTATTTTATTCAATTCAAAAGAGTTGCAAGTCAATTTTCAAAATTCGTTTGTAGATGACCCACAAAACGAAATTTTGTGCAAAGTTCAATAGTGTAACAATTCAATTTTTTTTTGTAAATTTTCGGAAGTGTTATTAAGTTAATCATGAATGAATAATTATTAAGTACGCCAATTATTATCCGTAAATTCCTTAGCACAAAAAAGTTATAATAAAGTCTAATGCGATTATCTCAAAACTTGAATTTTCATCTTGTTACATTATAGAACTAAAGTATCGATATGTTGTGTCTTTTTTTACAAGTTTTAATACATTTTGAAAATAAAGCGCTTGTTTTTTAAAATTATGACTGGTCGTAGAAAAAATAGTGTATGCAACTCACATAATATTAATGTCTTGTTTAAATAATTTAGTGGAACTGAGGTTTGAAATTAAAAAAGAAAGAGATCTGGAAATGGTTCTTCGGGGAGTTACCAGCTCTAATAGTGGAGGCTAGGAACTGCTCCCTCTGGCGGTATTGTGACCGTTAATTTTAATAAAAATTGTTAAGAAACCAGTGATAAATAATAATTTTGGTGGACGGTTTCGCCCAATTTCAGAAGCTTTTCACAGTAAGCTCACAAGTTTCCAATTGAATAAAACGACTATAAGAATTTAGTTTACACCCATATTAATTTTGAATTTAAATAATAAGAAAATCTCAATTGAAAATTAATTACCGACAATAAAGACAGGCAAAAGCAGTTAACTGATGTTTCACTCAAGAATTATACTAAATATTCAGTCCAATTCGGAACAACGTAATCGTCAAAAATTGCTTAACTACTTCTTTACAAGAGCATTTAACAAGAAGGGAATTTAGGTATTAGAGACATGCAAGATGGAAATTAGATTCAAATGTTGTTACAGTTACTGCTAACTGGAATGCCAAAATTAAATTCAGTGCTTTACTGTAAACTACTGCAGTGTTGCACAAACAATGAATTTCAGTTCCCTACATTAACACTAGTCAAAGAAACAGCATCCAATTTGTTAAACAATGCATTTGTTAAGCTCAAGATAAAATGTTATTGTTTAATTTAATTTAATGTCAAAATTCGAATTAATAAGAATAAAAACTAATGGACCAACGAATTTAAAAAACAATTTACAAGTGGATTTAATATTTGACAGTTGTATTTAATATCTGCCACTTAGATTGAATATTTTCCACCATAATAGCATAACTGTCACTTGTATTTAATATTCGTCACTTGAATTTAATGTTTGTTATTTGGATTTACTATTTTCCAATCTAATTTATCATAAAAATGAAATGTTTTAGGTGGTATTTTCAAATTGTTTTTGTTGCTTTGTTGATATTTAATGACTACAAAGCAACAAATATTAAATTCAAGTGCTAAACTGGATTTAACAATTTTTTATCACTTGTTTTTAAAAACTGTCACTTCAATTTAATCTTTGTTACTTATATTCAAAATTTGCCACTTGGATTTAATATTTGCCACTTGGATTTAAAATTTTCCATTATGATTTAATAGCTGCCACTTGGAATATAATACGTCACTTGAATTTAATATTTGTTATTTGAATTTACTATTTGTCAATTTAATTTATCATAAAAATAAAATGTTTTAGGTGGTATATTCAAATTGTTTTTATTGCTTTGTTGATATTTGATGATTACGAAGCGACAAATATTAAATTCATATGAAAAAGTCTTTGCTAAATTGGATTTAACAATTTTTTATCACTTGTTTTTAAAAACTGTCACTTCAATTTAATCTTTGTTACTTGGATTCCACAATCGACACTTGGATTCAATATTTACCACTTGAATTTAATATTTGTCACTTGGATTTAATATTTTCCACTATGATTTAATAACTGCCACTTGGAATATAATACATGTCACTTGAATTTATTTACTTGGATTTCATTTCAATTAGTAAGAATTAAAACTAATGGACCAACGAATCTAAAAAACAATTTACATGTGAATTTAAAATTTGACAGTTATATTTAATATTTGCCACTTGAATTTAATATTTGTTATTTGAATTTACTATTTGCCAATCTAATTTATCATAAAAATGAAATGTTTTAGGTGGTATATTCAAATTGTTTTTATTGCTTTGTTGATATTTGATGATTACGAAGCGACAAATATTAAGTTCCTATGAAAACGTCTTTGCTAAATTGGATTTAACAATTTTTTGTCACTTGTTTTTAAAAACTGCCACTTCAATTTAATCTTTGTTACTTAGATTCCGCAATCGACACTTGGATTCAATATTTGCCACTTGAATTTAATATTTTCCGCTATGATTTACTAACTGCCACTTGGAATGTAATACATGTCACTTGAATTTAATTACTTAGATTTCATTTCAATTAGTAATTATTAAAACTATTGGACCAACAAATCTAAAAAACAATTTACATGTGAATTTAAAATTTGACAGTTGTATTTAATACTTGCCACTTGAATTTAATATTTTCTAATATAATATCATAACTGCCACTTGTATTTAATATTTGTTATTTGAATTTACTATTTGCCAATCTAATTTATCATAAAAATGAAATGTTTTAGGTGGTATGTTCAAATTGTTTGTATTGCTTTGTTGATATTTAATGATTACGAAGCGACAAATATTAAATTCATATGAAAAAGTCTTTCTAAATTGGATTTAACAATTTTTTACCACTTGTTTTTAAAAACTGTCATTTCAATTTAATCTTTGTTACTTGGATTCCACAATCGACACTTGTATTCAATATTTGACACTTGGATTTAATATTTGCCACTTGGATTGAATATTTTCCTCTATGATTTAATAACTGTCACTTGGAATACAATACATGTCACTTGAATTTAATTACTTGGATTTCATTTCAATTAGTAAGAATTAAAACTAATGGACCAACGAATCTAAAAAAACAATTTACATGTGAATTTATAATTTGACAGTTATATTTAATATTTGCCACTTGAATTTAATATTTTCTAATATAATAACATAACTGCCACTTGTATTTAATATTTGTTCTTTGAATTTACTATTTGCCAATCTAATTTATCATAAAAATGGAATGTTTTAGGCGGTATATTCAAATTGTTTTTATTGCTTTGTTGATATTTGATGATTACGTAGCAAAAAATATAAAATTCATATGAAAAAGTCTTTGCTAAATTGGATTTAACAATTTTTTACAACTTGTTCTTAAAAACTGTCACTTCAATTTAATCTTTGTTACTTGGATTCCACAATCGACACTTGAATTCCACAATCGACACTTGGATTTAATATTTGTCACTTGGATTTAATATTTTCCACTATGCTTTAATAACTGCCACTTGGAATATAGCACTTGTCACTTGAATTTAATTACTTGGAATAAGAATTAAAACTAATGGATCAACGAATCGAAAAAATAAATCTTTTGCGTGCGTCATCAGATTTGAATCTGCGATTTTTTCGGGCGTTATGAGAGACCAAATGTAAAAACAGCGACTCGACAGGAAATATTCCACATTTCATCCATTCCTGCACAGACGACGGCATAATTTTTTTAGTTGTCTTTCACTTGAATTGTGTGAACCGGTGAATTACCTCCGGGGAATTAAAGCGCATAAGAAACGTCATTGGCGAGATGTGTTCGTTTTTGACAAAGCGTCCCGACGACGAGTGTCGGCTTAGCCTCCCGTAGGCGATTGGGCTAATCAGGGTATGTTTTATGTCCGTGGTTTCATTAGAAAGCGCGGTTACGACAACTGACGACCCCCGGAGCACTGTTTACACTTTCTACCCGCAACATCCAAATGAAACCGGACTTTAATGTTTTCCCTACGTGTCCCAGCAGAGGGGCCTATTTGGGAGGACGTCAGAAATGAAAATTAAGTTTTTATTACGATGCGGCGGCGTATTTTATATTGGCCATTTTCCAACTGTATGTTTCGGTTAATACTCGCCTTCGCTTAAGCCTTCACGACCAGGGTTCAATAATGTGACTTGGAATAAGCGAACGCGGAACTTTGTTTACTGTAGATTCGACTGAATGCGTTTTGCCCTATTTGTCATTTTGCGGGTTTCTGAAATCGTGTAGTTTTTTCTGTGTCTGTGTTTCACTATGTATTGAAAATAAATAAATTTCAAATCTTCGCTGGAACGTTTCGACTGGGAGAAAATATTTTTGTTGTTTCTACGTCCAATTTTGGATTTCGGTAAATTCAAATCTGACAAGAATACATTTTTTGTACATTCTTTAACTTGTTTTCGTCGATCGACTTTATGTTTAAATTAGGATTAAGTGAATGCAATAACAACAAAGTTTGATGGCCTGAAGGCAATTTTTTTATTTCATTTTGCTTGTTTTTACTGAAGATATTGTGTACGTTATCTGTGCTGAATCGAGCTTTATGGTTCTTTAATTTAATAAACTGGATTTAATAATTTCTTGTCACTTATTTTTAGAAATTGGCATTTTAATTTAATCTTTAACACTTAAATTTCATACTTGACAGCTGAATTTAAAATTCGCCACTTGAACTTCACAGTTCAATTTAATATTTTCCACTAAGATTTCATAACTGTCACTTGTATTTAATACCTGCCACTTTAACTTAACGTTTGTTACTTGGTTTTTATACTTGCCAATCTAATTCAGCATAACCATGAAAAATAAATTATGCAATTGAATAGTTTTAGGTGGAACCTTCAATCTTTGTTGATATTGAAAGATTACAAAGCAAGAAATATTAAATTTAAGCGTAAAAGTCTTTTCTGTGCCGAATTTAATAATTTCTTGTCACTTGATTTTAAAAATTGACATTCAATTTAATCTTTAGCACTTGAATTTCATATTTGACAGCTGAATTTAAAATTTGCTACTTAAACTTCATACTCCACACTTAAATTTAATATTTTCCACCAAGTTTTCATAACTGCCACTTGTATTTAATATCTGCCACTTTAATTTAACGTTTGTTACTTGGCTTTTACACTTTCCAATCTCACTCATCATAACTATGAAAAATAAATTGTGCAATTGAATGGTTTTAAGTGGAACCTTCAATCTTTGTTGATATTTAATGATTAAAAAGCAACAAATATTAAATTTAAGTGCAAAAACTCTCTTCTAAACCGAATTTAATAATTTTTTGTCACTTGTTTTTAAAAATTGCCATTCAAATTTAATCTTTAACACTTGAATTTCATATTTGACAGCTGCATTTAAAATTTGCCACTTGAACTTCATACTCCATACTTAAATTTAATATTTTTCACCAAGTTTTCATAACTGCCACTTGTATTTAATACCTGTCACTTTAATTTAACGTTTGTTACTTGGTTTTTACACTTTCCAATCTCATTCATCATAACTATGAAAAATAAATTGTGCAATCGAATGGTTTTAGGTGGAACCTTCAATCTTTGTTGATATTTAATGATTACAAAGCAACAAATATTAAATATAAGTGCAAAAAGTCTTTTCTGAACCGAATTTAATAATTTCTTGTCCCTTGTTTTTAAAAATTGCCATTGAATTTAATCTTTAACACTTGAATTTCATATTTGACAGCTGAAATTAAAATTTGCCACTTGAACTTCATACTCCACACTTAAATTTAATATTTTTCACCAAGTTTTCATAACTGCCACTTGTATTTAATATCTGCCACTTTAATTTAACGTTTGTCACTTGGCTTTTATACTTGCCACTCTAATTCATCATAACCATGAAAAATAAATTATGCAATTGAATAGTTTTAGGTGGAACCTTCAATCTTTGTTGATATTGAATGATTACAAAGCAGTAAATATTAAATATAAGTGCAAAAAGTCTTTTCTGAACCGAATTTAATAATTTTTTGTCACTTAATTTTAAAAATTGCCATTCTATTTCATCTTTAACACTTGAATTTCATATTTGACAGTTGAATTTAAAATTTGCCACTTGAACTTCATAATCCACACTTGAATTTAATATTCTCCACTAAGATTTCATAACTGCCACTTGTCTTTATTATATTTATGTGCCATCTTTAAATTGCTCTTGGTGCTTTGTTGATCTTTAATGGTAATGAAGTGACAAATAATAAATTTGGGTGAAAAAGGACTTTGTTAATCTGGAGAAATAAAACCCTTGTGTTTAACACGTCGTTACCAAGCCCCGGATTTCCAAATCACCTGATCCTTTTTATAATCTTCACCATGCAGGATTATATCCCGTATAATGATGAAGCATTCCATAATGCGGATATAATGCAACATAGGAATCTCCAACGTAATCTCTCGTATTAATGCTTTGTTATCAAATCGGGGCCCTCGCAATTTTTTGCCGGCTTAGATCGCTGAACCAGAAATTTATAAAGTCCACTTCCTCAGCCAAACAAATAATAACCAAATCCAGCCGACTCAAAGGGCCGAAACATTTCCCAGGTTTCCTGTCCCCAAGTTCCACTTTAATTAGTGCGCGTCTCCGCCCCTCAAACTAATTTTAAGTTGAGTTGCCCGATTAATTGATTTAATTGTCATCTTATTTTAATTACAACATTTAATTCGGTAAATGTATCCCTGGCACATTTTGTGCGGTTCGCCGATTACACAAGTATTCTACTTACTCATCATTAGCGACGTGCGGTAATTTCAGCCGCAGGCACAAATGCAGCTGAATAATGGCCAGCGATGCGAACCAATCAGGTGCTGAAACGCGGTTTTAAAATTTCGCACGAGATACTCCGGCATTGTTTAGACACGTTCTCATATCAAGATTAAGACTTGTTTATTTCATTTTGTAACCCCCGATGTAATAAATTTATGATATATCTTGCGTTTTTCTATTTCTCATCTCCTGACGTTGAAAAATAATCTTTACTTTTTCCCCGAGACGACCATTTTTTGACGCTGGAATTGCGGAATGAAGTATCAGACGCGTTCGAATCAGAACACTCGACACTTCTTTAATCAGAATAATAATGTTGTTGGGTCATAAATCAGGAAACCGATATCCTGGCGTAAATATGCTTAAAGAAGTTTCGATTTTTTTATTTTTGGAAGTTCTCTCATACAAGAGATTACGCCGGGAGCGTTTCAGTAAACTGTCGGTAACGGATCAGCTGGTAACATTTCATATTCTGAATCGTTCAGCCATGAGGTTTTTCATGACACACTCACAACTGGGAGTTACTCATGCAGCTTTTATTTGTCACGGATATTTATTGGTAACAAACGGCATAATTGTTGCAGTGGTTTAGGGCGCCTCTTACACTGAAAGAAATAGTCAGTCTAATAGTAAAAAACGCATATTTGCAGCTGATTTATTTATGTTTAAGTATTTAAATTGTCAAAAAGTACACTTTATTAACTTCTACCAATTCTTATAAATCAATTTATTTTTTAGAAATAAATTATCTATTACTTTCGACTTTATTTGAGATCAACATTATTTGAAAACAAATATGTTCTCAATTCATGCAAACAAAAATTTATTAAGTATAACAATGGGTATTTGTTTATAATAATTAAGGTTTTTTATGTGTAATGCATACTATTTGGTTTAATTCATTGTTAGTGAAAGAAAATACATTTGTACATTTTTATCAAAAATAAATACTCATTTGTTGAATAGGTAAGTTGTCTAAGATAAAAAAATTCTTATTTTACAATTGAACCGGATTTTTGCATTAACAACCAAATCATTTCTTTGCGTTATTCGGTAGTGGTGAGAAGTGCATTAAAATAATAATATGGAACACGCCATCATTTTTAAAAAAGGTATAATCGTTCAAGTAAATCGAGACGTATATGGTGAACCAGTTTTTGGAAAGATTGTTAATGTATTGTATACTGATGACAAACAAATGTATTTAATATATAAAACAATTGTTTGTTATGGTATTGATAAAGATTTTGAAGCATATGAAGTGACTGATGATGATTTTTCCACTTCTAAACAAATTATTGACATTAAAAATATTTGTTGCACTTTTCCCACACATTTTCATTTAATCGGCGATGGACGTAAATTTATTTCCTGCATGAACCAAGAATATTAATAGGTATCTATAACGACAGCAACTGTATTATTTAGACATCTTACAAACATTACTAACACATTTCACATTGAATGATCCTCTAATATTTTTTTTATTATTTATAAGTATAAGTTTTGTTTCATGTTTATTTTATTTTATTGTATTTTAAATATTTTTATTCATTTTAAATAAAAAATTTCAGTTTAATATGAGATTATTATTAAAAATCCAATTTATAAAATATTTATTAATAAATAATGAAGGGTTTATAGTAAATATTTCCCGCATATTATTTGTTATTATTAATATGCTAATTTAATTGTTAACTGAAATTCATTAGTAAAAAACAACTTGTATTAAAATGATATAAATAATTAGTAAATCTTGGTTGTATTATTATTTACTATTATTAAACGTATATTTAATGTTAACAAATATTTTTGAGAGAATATTTATTAATAATAAATATTTATTTGATTTTAATATACATTTATTTTTTATTAATAAACAAGTATTCCTCCAAAATAAAGCAAATTAAAACTGAACAATACATTTATTTGGTGTTACTAAACGTGTGTTAGCTATTACCAAATTCTTTTTTGTTTTTAATAATTGTTTACTTTATTATAAATAAAAATGTGTTAGTAGTAAATTAAGCTAATTGAAATCGTATTAATAAACTGTCAGTTAATCGTAAATAAACATTTCGTGGGCCAAATATCAATCAATATTTATTAATAGTTAACAAAGTTGCCTTGTTATTAACAAATTTTTCACTTCTTTTCTCTCTGCATAAAAATCTCAGGGTAGGTTCAATTTACTCTGCAGGGCGCAGATTAAACAGTTGCCAGAGTTCTTATTTACCAAATAAATAAATAAATAAGTACAAATGAGATGGAGTGACCGGAACATTAGGGGCCATCCATAAATTACGCCACACGTTAAGAGGGAGGAAGGGGGTCATCAAAGTGTGACAAACTCCACAATTTTTATTCTCATGGATTCCATGATATTCTTTCCCAATTTTGAGTTGGGACCTAATCAACTTTCAGGTTAACATAAAAGTAAGGTGACCAAACGTACTCCTTTAGGGAGTTCTGTACTCCCTTTTTGTTAACCGTACTACTTTTAAAACTGGTACTGCAAAAGTACTCCTTTGCATTCTCTTGTACTCGTTTGTACTTCTAAAAATATACAAATTTTGCGCTTAACTTTAACCTTCAATTAACCAAATATTTCTAGTTCAAATTGTTCAGTATACATAAAACGACTGCTGAATTTCCTTAGCGGTCTTGGATCTTTTCGCCGGCTAACCATCGGCACAGTGTGAATTAAATGGGAAACCGCATCACTCCTTTTAGCCACATTTTTAAGATTTGAAGACAAGGTCGCTATTGCATTTTATAAGAGTGATCGGTCCGCATTCTTCAATCGGGTTCTTTTTTTGATGGTATCTCGATTAGGTTAGTTATTAATTAAAATGTAAAAAAATTTCGAAACTGGCATCCTTCATAAAGCGTCCAAATATTTAAAATTTTGATTTCAAATTTATATGACCTTATTGCTGACACTTAAACGCATTTTTGTATCCGCATCGATTTTCTTCAAATTTTATAGTTTGCTCATAATTTAATTAAAATGGTTTGAGCTCGTTGTCCAAAAAGTGCATTTTTTCATAGCTCGAGGGTAAAGTATCAACAAGGTATATTACCCCAACAAAGGCACTTATTGACTGACATAAAGTTTACCTTAAACGAATGGAATCATAAATTATTTCTTCGCAAAGTATTTATTTTTGAGATCTTTTGCAAATGATTTTAGTTTTGATAATTTACTTATTGTGTTGTCACGAATTTATTGATAACATAAAAATCTTATTTTATCGAAAATAATAATTGAAATAAAATATGATTTTATATAAATAATTGTACCCAATTTAATAATAATGCACGTCAATGATTAAATGATTAGGTATTCCATAATAATTGAAAGGGTTAGAAAAAAAGGGTACAAGTAAAATTTACATTTTTTGAATGTATTGGAGTTTGAAGTTATGTAATTATAAAACAGTTCAGATTTTTTTAAATAAAATCTCATTTTATATTAGTTAATTAAAAGAGAATAGAATTTTAATTATAAGTTTGTGTTTGGTGCAATAAATAGGCACCACATCTTTAACAAAACGTACTTATCCCATAATTTACAACAATGCATTTATACCCTTTTTTATTCTGACTCCTTCAATTCATGCATTCAATGATTCACAACAAAGGTTTGTTTGATAGTAAATTTCTTTAATTATGTATCTATTCACAAAATTTACCGACATAGAGGCAGAGATGAAGGTCAAATTTTATTTCTTCGTGTGAAATAGCCAAGCTGTAAAAAATCCGTTTTAACTTCAGGTACTGTTTGATTTTGTTGAAGTCGAAATTTGTTCCCGCGATTATTCACAGGTTGCATGTAACCTACCAAATTATTAAAAATAATTTCATAATGCAAAATGTCCTTGTGCAAGAACTAAATGCGAGTCAATAATAACTGAAGTGTTTAATGAATATTGCAAAAAAATACTATTAGTAGATTTGAGATCAGTATAATTTGTATCTATTCTATCAGATGCGTCGCGTCGAACCATAAAGAAATAAAATTATACCCAATTTTAGCAAGATATTAGTGGCATTCGTCTTAAGAATTTAAATCCCTAGTTATTTTTAAAAAATCATGCAACAGAAAAATATTATTTCTGGAACTAATGAATTTTTATATTATTGTAAAAACATATAGTTGAATGGAGAAGACTCAGTGTTTTTATTAAAAACCCCAATCACCTTAATCCAATGAAAATTCATTTGTACTCATTTTGTACAAAAAATAGTTGGTCACCTTACTAAAAGGTATTAATGTTGCAGATGTCCAAAAATCATGTAATTTTTTGGCGCATACAATAATCGACGACTTATAGAGATGTTTACCTAACGATTGATTTGTTTCTTGTTTCAGGTGAAGTGGAGAGGCTGCTGCGAGAGTACACCCAAAATCAAGAGATGGTCCGGAACATCGGCACGCATTATTACCAGATCATCTACCCGGTGCAGCTGCGGCAACACAAGAAGATGGGTATTTCCACGAGAGAGATAGGGGCGCCTAAGGTACGCAAAGCGAGGAGTATGGTATGTCACAGCACTACTTCGCCTCCATTACATCACACATAACACGTACCGACGAAACTGACGATAAACAAATTCGGTGCCCGATAACTTTTAATTAGACGTTTAATATTAAAACGGGACGAACGGTAGCGAACTTAAAGTGGATTCGTTCGAAATTAAATACAATTATCGTCAGATTTGTTGTCGGCCTGTTTCATTAAAAACGCCCAGGAAAAGAAACGAAATAAAAGTTTCAAAGTTAATTAAAATCCATAAGTACCTGGAAGTATAATGTTATCTCGGATCAGACAATTCCATTACTTTTTTCGACTCGCTGTTTGTGTGAAAATTGATATTATTGAAATTAATATCTAAATGAAGCCGGGTAAACCCTATAATGCCTGGTACAAATTAATTGAAGTATGTAAATGCCGCGCGATAATTTGGGACGCAGAAGGCAAATATTAATCCTCGCAGAACCGTTCCTGAGCCCTTTCGAGTCCATCCGTGGTTAAAACTCGAAATTACCAACTGCAGGTGTAAAGATTTTTCGAAACCTAATTTATAGTACACACATGTACATCCAATGGACGTACATTGGACGTCTTATGTATGTCCATCTTGATTCAAATTATGGACATTAATGGCCGTACTTATAAACGTTGTGGGATTAAAAAATAAATAAATAAAAAAATGGAAAAAGCATATTTTCAAAAATAAATAAGCTTGAAAAAATTCTAAATTCAAATATTGTTACAATAACGATCTTTAACAAATAGAACTAACCATTAACAAATTAAATAACATGAAACTTATTCTTCAAAAATACGCATAAAGAAATATGTAAATTTAAAAATAATTTGCAGTGAACAACTTTACCTATTAACAAACTAAATAACTAGAAACTTAACCTTAAAAAATATGTACATTCAAAAATAATTACCATACAGAATTTAACTAATTATTAACAAATTAAACAACTAGAAACTTTGAAAAAAGTCATTTCAAAACAACAACGGTTCTTCACCACAATTTTTCCATTGCAGCTTTAATGTCCCTTTGGGAGGAACTAAATTTACACTATCTAAAAAAAAACCCTTTCTTAAAATCATTTGAACTTACCAATATAATCAAAGCTGCAATTACAAAACCCACCTTTTTTTCGACTTTGGATAATTCAAATTGCATAATACAAATTCATGTAGGTATTATCAAACGGACTTGGGAATTGTTTCGTAAATTCATAATAAACTATTTCTCCCAATCGGGGCAGAGTGAGTTGCCTAAACATGTAAAAAATATTTTAAAAAAACTTAAACACATTGTCATTTTTACTTACGGCAGTCTCCAAAAACTCTTCAAATGGCACTCACTCACTACAACTGACGAAATAAGTGTACCGCACCAAATGCATCGAACAAAAGATTAAGGGTAAACAACTTACTTGAAAGATGATCCATTGCCCCGACAGCGGCTAGAATATAGAAATTCCGAACCCTCCATAAAATTTCAAGGTTACGGCACATTCGCCTTTCCAGGGTGCGAATAATAGCTGAATGTATTGCTTTAAATTTTTAAGTTTAAATATCTTATAACCTATTGATACAATTACCCAATTCAAATTTTTTTTCAATTTAAGTGGTTCAAAAATCTGATTAATTCACTCCATTTCTTTTAAAAACGAGACAGATCCTTTGTGCAAAACTTCAATTACTTCTTGAAAATACCTCCCCAAATTGAAATCAAAATACCGGGCCACTTGGAGTTGTAAAATTGTGTTTTTGTTTAACGTAGAATGGGGTTAAATTAATCACTGTGGATTTTAAATTTTCTACAGCGTTTTACTTTACCTACAAAGTTTATTAACGTGATAATTAGTTGTAAACGTGTATCACTTAATGATTTGTAATGAAAAAAATTTTATTGTTCGTTTCAAAATTAAATTATACTTAAAATAATTAGTGATCAACTTCATACTTAAAATGGGGTCAATTTGATTAGTGACGGAATCAAACAACTTTTGATTATTAAACACAATAGAGGCAAATTTTATCAAAACTTTATTTACAGGTAACTGAAACTAAACAATTGTTAGACAAAATTTGAAATAATTAGCAGTTATAAATTTGTATTCAAAGTTGTATCTCGCATTTTACATACGAATTGCTAAAAAATCGTTCAATAGTTTAATTAATAATTCACTAGAAATTCCTTATCTCGTAGATCTAATCAGGATATCATAAACTCAAAGTCATAAAGTCATAAAGTAGTGAGTTTAATAATGCTTTTAATTAAAGTTTCAAATTTTTTGATACATGTCGATTCGTTTACGGACCGATCAAATCAAGTACACGAATGTACGTCCAATGGACGTCCATACTGATCCGTTTATGTACTGTCCGTTTATGTCCATGAATGTACGTCCAATGGACATCCATGTTGATCCGTTGATGGACGTCCAGATTAAGTCCATAAATGTTCATCCAATGGACGTCACATTTATATCCATTGCTGTAATGTACATTTATGAATGAGGTTGGACGTCCATTGGACGTCCATTATAGATCCGCTTGTGGATCATCCATAAATGGATAAGAATTGGACCAACATGGGCGTCCTGTGTTACCTGGGTACCAACTGCAGCTGTAAAGTTTTTTCGAAACCATCTAATTTATAGTACACACTGATAGCAACTCTTGCGAAACTTTTCCAGTAAACATGCCGAGACTTTCATAATAAATGAGCTCACATTTTTGCCTATTTTTTCTGTTAATACATATTAGATTATTCCGGGAAATGTAGCTTCCCTCGCCCGGGGCGCGATACTCGATCAAGTTTAATATTTCAAGCTTGATTAACCCTTTTCGTGTTATTTTTCGATTCGCACATCTGCTCCGCCAATTTACATTTATTTTGGTTAATTTTTTTTTAATTAAAACAGTAATTGAAACCGGATTAAAAATAATAAGTGTCAGCCGGATTTATATTCGGAGGTAGACATTTAATCCCGACCTGATTCTGTCAAATCTTATAATTGAACGAAATTCGGATTGGGGTTTTGCCCTTCCAGGAACATCACAATGACACGCTTTCGTCTTCATCGCTCCTGAATATCATGCCTTATTTAACCCAACAAAAATTTATTTCTGAAAAAAATCCTGCAGTTCTTCGACACTTTAAGATTTAATTTCTTTTTGATGGCTTTATCTGGTTTATAGTTTCCGTGTCTCCGATATCCCCAATTGAATTATTTGATATGTCTGTCTGAGTTCCATTTCGGTACTTGTTTTATGACCTGTCGCGCCAGGGAACTCAATACACAATCTGACACACTGATATCTGAATCACATTGTTCATTAACAACCGTAATTAAATTAGTTTAGGCTCGGAATATTTAACAAGGCGATTTTTTGGGAGTTTGGAAATTCGTGCAAACATTTACACAAAGTTCGCAGTCAATGTGTATTAATTTCACGGCATGCTGAAGTTATAATTGCTGCACATGGTTCTGACACTAATGCAGTATGGCCACACCACCCCCTGATATATGTTAGATTGTTTTGGTCGCTTTCATTGCAGTTACATCTATGCACTTGTTACATAAACTTCTCTGATTGACGGATTCGTGTAACATTTGCATACTCAAGTTCGTTATCACACACCACATCACCGCATCATATGCATGTTAATTGAATGTAATGAAATTATTGTTTTAGCTATGATTTAATTGTTGTTACACCTTTCAAATTTATTTTCAGAAACTGTCAATTGTAATTCAGAAATATCAATAACTGTCACTCACATTATAATCAATTGTAATTTAAAAAGTATTAATTGTAATTCAGAAAACATCAATTGTAATTCTAAACATCAGTAATTGCAGTTCTGCAGTTGTAAATCTGAACATAAACATCAATTGTAGTGCAGATTAGTTCATTGTAATTCTGATTAGTTAATTGTTTCAGAAAACCTGAATTTTAATTCAAAAAACAACAACTTTAATTCCGAAAACATCAGTAGTAAATCAGAGTAGTTAATTATATTTTGGAAAACATCAATTGTAATTCAGAACATCAATTATAGTGCAGATTAATTAATTGTAATTCTGATTAGTTAATGTGTTTCAGAAAAGTTGAATTTTAATTCTGAAAACATTAGTTGTAATTCAGAGTACTAGTTAATTATAATTCAGAAAACATCAATTCTAATTCAGAACATTACTTGTAGTGCAGATTAGTCAATTGTATTTCGGAAAACATTAATTCCAGTTTTGGAAACATTCATTCTAAATCTGAACATAAACATCAATTGTAGTGCAGATTTGTTAATTGTAATTCTGATTAGTTAATTGTGTTTCAGAAAACCTTAATTTTAATTCAGAAAACAACAACTTTAATTCTGAAAACATCAGTTGTAATTCAGAGTACTAGTTAATTATAATTCAGAAAACATCAATTGTAGTGCAGATTAGTTGATTGTAATTCTGATTAGTTAATTGTGTTTCAGAAAATCTGAATTTTAATTCAGAAAACAACAACTTCAATTCTGAAAACATCAGTTGTAATTCAGAGTACTAGTTAATTATAATTCAGAAAACATCAATTGTAATTCAGAACATCAATTGGTAGGGCAGATTAGTCAATTGTATTTCGGAAAACACCAATTGCAGCTTTGGAAACATTCATTGTAAATCTGAACATAAACATCAATTGTAGTGCAGATTAGTTAATTGTAATTCTGATTAGTTAATTGTGTTTCAGAAAACCTGAATTTTAATTCAGAAAGCAACAACTTTAATTCTGAAAACATTATTTGTAATTCAGAGTACTAGTTAATTATAATTCAGAAAACATCAATTGTAATTCGGAACATCAATTGTAGTGCAGATTAGTCAATTGTATTTCGGAAAACATCAATTGCAATTTTGTAAATATTCATTGTAAATCTGAACATAAACATCAATTGTAGTGCAGATTAGTTAATTGTAATTCTGATTAGTTAATTGTGTTTCAGAAAACCTGAATTTTAATTCAGAAAACAACAACTTTAATTCTGAAAACATCAGTTGTAATTCAGAGTACTAGTTAATTATAATTCAGAAATCATCAATTGTAATTCATAACATCAATTGTAGTGCAGATTAGTCAATTATATTTCGAAAAACATCAATTGTAGTTTTGGAAACATTCATTGTAAATCTGAACATAAACATCAATTGTAGTGCAGATTAGTTAATTGTAATTCTGATTATTTAATTGTGTTTCAAGTAATCTGAATTTTATTTCAGAAAATAACAACTTTAATTCTGAAAACATCGGTTGTAATTCAGAGTGGTTAATTATAATTCGAAAAACATCAATTGTAATTCAGAAAATCAATTGTAGTGCAGATTAGTCAATTATATTTCGAAAAACATCAATTGTAGTTTTGGAAACATTCATTGTAAATCTGAACATAAACATCAATTGTAATGCAGATTAGTTAATTGTAATTCTGATTATTTAATTGTGTTTCAGAAAACTTAAATTTTAATTCAGAAAACAACAACTTTAATTCTGAAAACATCAGTTGTAATTCAGGGTAGTTAATTATAATTCGGAAAACATCAATTGTAATTCAGAAAGCATCAATTTTAATTCTTATTGCTCAATTATACTTCAGAAGCCGTCAATTGTAATTCTGATGAGTCAATTGTGTTTCAGAAAGCATCAATTGTAAATCAGCACGTATTAATATTGTAAATAATGTTCTAATATAACAATTAACGACAACTTTAATTCCGAAAACATCAGTTGTAATTCAGAAAGCATCAATTTTAATTCATATTGCTCAGTTATTCTTCAGAAAGCATCAATTGTAATTCAGATGAGTCAATTGTGTAAATCAGCACGTATCAATATTGTAAATAATATTGTAATATAACAATTAACGTTTTTGGAAAATACTGAATTATAATTTCCGTTTTCTGAATTACATTTAATGAACTACAATATTAGCACTACTAAAATATTATTATATCGTTTCTGAAACGCATTTGGAAAGGTGTAGTAGCTTGATTGAACATTAACTTTGGTAAATTGGGATTTGCACTCCATAGCCTGCATCGCATTTGCTTTTACTATAATTGTTTTGTCTGTCTATTCGCTTTTGATTACAATCACACTTTTGTGTCGCGGTAAGCTGATGGAAACCGCGGCACTAATTCGATTTACTATTGAACGAGTTCATATCCTGTATTTTAAAATCGAATCAGACGAATCAATTTTGTGAATACTAAAAGCTGCAACAGACTCTTGCTCCACACAAAAAGTGATCGAGTTTCCCTTTGAACCCTGCGCGCCGACCAAACAATTTTAATAACAATTAAACGTCTTGTTTCATGTTCTAATTTGGCAAGTTCTAATCGAACTCGAGGATGCTGTTAACTTTAGCCGATATTACAATAGCTAATTGTTGCGAAAGTTATAATTGATACCAGGCAATTTTTTTATTGCAGAGAGGGCAAAGTGACGGCGGATATCAGGGACGCGGACGACAAAGGGTAAGTGTCCACCACTTTAGCAGAAAAATTGTCGACTGAAAATGCCACCGCCGCTCCTGTATTCAATTGTTAACCGAGTAGAATAAATTTATGGCGCAATAAAGTCGTCAGGTTCCGGTTTACGTTAAGATACTGCAGTGAAGACGTGCATAAAAGCAGCTCGGTTTGTAGCTGTCGTCACTTTCTCGCAGACAAAAGCCAGTAATGCGTGCAGAAATTTATGCCCCGTACATTTTAACTAATGTAACAACAAGTTAAAGTTATTACAATTTTTTAGTCGGTTTTTGTTTCTCTGGTTGATTTTGGTATAAAATTTGTAAATTATAGCTTTCTTCTTCTGGATGAATGATAAATTAAGGTTGAGACGTTATATTTACTTGATGAATGCCGAATGAGGGGTGTGGGAACGTTTCGAATGCCTCATTTGGGTGACAGGTGTTTCACGGTTCTATTTCATTATGACTGACAGTTTATTATTTCGTTAGATCTTTTAACAGGGAAATTGAATCATTACAGGGCCAACCGATTTTCGGTATTTTCATACCTATTACTTTATGGGAAAGGACATATTCCTCAAAGTCTTATTTCAGGCGTTTCACTGAAAGCTTATTAAATCATTAAGGGGATATTTTTGCCTCTCAAGAATCCATTAAATTTTCACACTTTTCGGAAAAAACGTGAAGTTTTAGTTGCTGGCGGATGGAAAGAGGTCGGCGCATGAAGAGAACTCGTTACTGCAACATTTCTATCCACTGGTACGGGACGTCAACGGGACACGAAGCTATTTCCATATGTAGATGACCATCCGGTGGCAATCTGTAACCAGATTACATTTCTCGCTGCGTTCCGAATTTATTTATCTCGAATTCTTGCACGTGAATTTCAACGGCACAGAAACGTTTGCGCATTCAACAAATAATTAGTTCCCAACTTGTTTAAACAATATTTAGAAATGAGTTTTCTCTTGAGATACGGCGAACGTACGAATTTTCTGACAAGATGACTGTCTTAATTTCGTCAACTCCTGTCGATAAGGACCATTACATTTATTCTCATTCGTTTGTGGAA
This sequence comes from Dascillus cervinus, assembly GCA_949768715.1. NCBI lineage: Eukaryota > Metazoa > Arthropoda > Insecta > Coleoptera > Dascillidae > Dascillus > Dascillus cervinus. The sequence goes on along the minus strand of OX458319.1, from coordinate 29,532,762 downwards.
CTTCAGAACTTAATCAATAGATTAGTTTGCGGTGGGAAGAAATGCTTGCAATATTTTAGTTTGGTACGTTGTTGTTCAGTGTACAAGACGAGTTAATCTGATAACATTAATCAGTTCCAGCACAAAATTGAAAATGTGACTGGTTTCGATAAAACCAATTTAGAAGAAACTGTAGTTACGGTAGTCTGCGAATTGAATAGCAAATTGAATTAGTTTTGAACTATAATTTCGGAATGTAGTTATTATACTTATTAATCAAAGTTTTAACTTCGAACATAAACTAACATCACCTGATTAGTAAACTATAATCGTGACATGGGCTTTTTTGGCATAATTAGCTCAATTAACGGCGTTCACACTAAGATTTTCAATACATGTAAAACGCAATTCCTTTTTATACCTGTATTTTTTATTTTGAAAAGGAGGTCGATACTTCACTTACAGAGAATAGTAATTTACTTTGAGCTGACCCCAAGCCACAATTAAATAATCATAATTAATCATGTTATTTCTGTTTATGCCTTCAATTATCAAAAAAAAAAAAAAAATGAGCTGACCCATAGATGTTTTTAGTTTTTCATTTATTCAATATTCTTTAAATCAGGAACAAAAAATTGAAGTTGCTAATTTTTGCCGATTTCCGAGCTACGTCAAAAAGATTTACAAAGTCGCAGCAGATGATTATGGTTTCTCAGCAGGAATACTTTAACAGCAATAATATTCGGAATACTTTTAAAACCAGGTTTCGTTTTCAAACAGTATATTTGAAATAATTTATAGTAAAGACTTTTTTTTAAAAACAAGCTTTTATTAAGACGTAGTTAAAATTTAAAACTATTTTTGATATTGACCTAAATGATTAAGAATAAAGACACATTTTAATAAAAGGTTGTTTTATGGAAAAAGTCTTTTACAATAAATTATTTTTTAGACTTGGGCAATTTTAATCTTTATTATCTACATTAACTTAATAGGATATAAATTCAACTCTAAGATCATATTAATTTTAAAAATCGCTCGTGAAGACCCCTTTAAATAAATGAATGAGAATAAGCTTAAATTATAATTTCTTTCCAAAAAAATTGTTTGACTTTTTTATCTCACATTAATTTAAAAAAATAAGCTGTAGTGGTAATAACTTATAATAAGCTAAAACTGCAATTTTCTGTAAAAACAACACTACGCGTTAAGGGATTATGTCAAAAAAATGTGAAATTCAATTTAAAAATTAAGCTTAAATTGTAATTTTTTAATTAAATAAGCTGTAGGGTTAACGACTTATAATGTTATTGTTAATGGGATCTAATTTTGACTTGTTAGTAAGAAATAGATTTTTACGTCAACTTAATTTTTTTGGAGGTAAATCATTATACGTTAGATGGAAAGCTAATTTCCAAAATATCAATTTGGCGCTTGGTCAAGTCGTGCATAACGCGATCCAATTTTCTGTAAACATAAACTGTGCCTTAAGGGGTTAATCTTTTATTCATTGTGTTTTAATTTATTAATAAATATTAGTCCTTTCGAATACGAAATTCAACATCTGTTCTGAGTTCTGAACAGAATTTTCTAGAATAAGTAATAACGACGTTCGACAATACAACCTTTCTTCAGACAGGTTATTTGGCCTAAAATTTTAACTGAAGTCAGCTGCATTCCAATATCTGTTTGAAATGCAACCCCTCGACAGCCGTATTTATTGTTACACATAAACCTATTATCCACTGCACTTTACGGCAATTATGGTGATATTTGGATTATATAAAAGTCTAAAATGTTGCCTGTATTTAGGCGTACTCTAAAGCAATCAAAGCAAATTACTTTTGTCAACAATCTTTAGGGCGGAGCGGCCTTAAGTTTTTAGGGCGCCTCCAATAACATAAAAAATCTCAGGGTCCAATTCACAATGCCGGAATTTTTTCATCCAGTATACTTTCACCTTAAGGGACAATTTAAGCTCACAGCTTAACTAGCACTTAAGAAGTTAGTTCAACACTTACGATTTTAAGGGAAACTTAAAATCTAAGTTGAAATGGTTTGAAAAAAATAAAATAAATAAAATAAAATAATAATCCTCAAGAAATAATAAAAGCCTTTATCGCACGCGCCTCCTTCCCTTAGCAGGAAAGTGTATACAACTGTTTGTCGATTCAAGACTTGTCCTTTCTAATTCAATTCCATTGCAATATTTATTACCTGATTTTCAGTGCAATTTGATCTGCTTAAGAACACTCGTGCATTTAATTCGTAACTAATTGCTTCCAAAATTGCGCCTTTATCCCGCTCCCCACGTTGACTCTCGAAAAGTTGATATTTTCTGCGGAATTAGCCTCTAAATCGCGGAAGTGAAATTTCACGTCTTCCATAAAAAAGCGCACGAATGTTGTAAGATGGGGATTAAGGCTTCGAGGCGCTTTATGCATGCAGTATTACATCAAACGTGGTGCGTCATTTCGGCAATATGGGAAAATCCGGCGTTTTAACAAATATTTATTCCGCCCTCTAAAAGCGAAAAAAATTGTTGCAGCGTCTTTGCGACGGCGAAATCAAAGGACCAACGGAAAGTTGTATAATTCGCAATTACGCGGTTGCAACATTGTTCTCGGAAAGAATCGCGCCCATAAAGTTAAACCGTTTGTGAAAAACGCGCTTTAAATAAAATGTTATATTGTGCCGGCGATATTGATCGCTCGGAGGGACGCCGAACAAATTTATTAGGCGTTCCAATAAACATACGTTACAACGTTTAAACACACCGTCAAACAAAAGGCCCCTAACATAATTAATTTCACAATTCTTACAAATAAAATCGCGGGATGCTAAAATTATTTTCCTTGCGGCGTCCACCAACTCAAATATTAACTTAATTCATTTAAATCGGATCAAAGGTTTAATTAAAAACCTCGGGTTGATTCAACAAAACTGGTCCGTTAATTAATTATGAATATCGGAACCACCTACAGTGTGTTTTTTAATTCTAGAAACGTTTAGAAGGCTGTAAAACAATTTTTTTACTTTGCGTTGTTAGTAATCCAACTATTTTTTGTACAAAAGGAGTACAAATGAATTTTCACTGGATTAAGGTGATTGGGGTTTTTAATAACAACACGGAGTCTTCTCCACTCAACTATATGTTTTTAAAATAATATGACAATTCATTAGTTCTAGAAATAATATTTTTCTGCCGCATGACTTTTTTTAATAATTCTGGATTTAAATTCTTAAGACGAATGCCACTAATATCTTGCTAAAATTGGGTATAATTTTATTTCTTTATGGTTCGACGCGACGCATCTGATAGAATAGATACAAATGAAACGGATCTCAAATTTACTAATAGTATTTTTTTGCAATATTCATTAAACACTTCAGTTATTATTGACTCGCATTTAGTTCTTGCACAAGAACATTTTGTATTATGAAATTATTTTTAATAATTTGGTAGGTTACATGCAACCTGTGAATAATCGCGGAAACAAATTTCGACTTCAGCAAAATCAAACAGTACCTGAAGTTAAAACGGAATTTTTACAGCTTGGCTATTTCACACGAAGAAATAAAATTTAATCTTCATCTCTGCCTCTATGTCGGTAAATTTTGTGAATAGATACATAATTAAAGAAATTTACTATCAAACAAACCTTTGTTGTGAATCATTGAATGCATGAAATGAAGGGGTTAGAATAAAAAAGAGTATAAATGCATTTTTGAAAATTATGGGATAAGTACGTTTTGTTAAAGGTGAGGTGCCTATTTATTGCACCAAACAAACTTATAATTAAAATTATATTCTCTTTTAATTAACTAATATAAAATGAGATTTTATTAAAAAAAAGTCTGGACTATTTTATAGTTACATAACTTCAAACTCCAATATATTTAAAAAATGTAAATATTACTTGTACCCTTTTTATTCAAACCCTTTCAATTATTATGGAATACCTAGTCATTTAATCATTGACGTGCATTATTATTAAATTGGATGCAATTATTTATATAAAATCATATTTTATTTTAATTATTATTTTCGATAAAATAAGATTTTTATGTTATCAATAAATTCATGACAACACAATAAGTAAATTATCGAAACTAAAATCATTTGCAAAAGATCTCAAAAATGAATACTTTACGAAGAAATAATTTACGATTTCACTCGTTTAAAGTAAACTTTATGGCAGTCAATAAGTGCCTTTGTTGGGGCAATATATCTTGTTGATACTTTACCATCGAGCTATAAAAAAATGCACTTTCGCACAACGAGCTCAAACGATTTTAATTAAATTATGAGCAAACTATAAAATTTGAAGAAAATCGATGAGGATACAAAAATGCGTTTAAGTGTCAGCAATAAGCTCATATAAATTTGAAACCAAAATTTTAAATATTTGGAAGCTTTATGAGGGATGTCAGTTTCGAAATTTTTTTACATTTTAATTAATAACTACCTTAGTAATGGCATTTTACATGGCACACAAACCGTGCAGTAATCACCGTGCTGAAAACGTGTAAATAAACTTATTCGTCCTTGTGAGACACATAAATCACAGTTTTAATATTCCCAACCCGATAGCGCGTGAACGTTTTATTCTGCAATATGTTACTGGGAACCGAGGCCGTAATAGCGAGAACAACACTTTGCCGGCTAATTATTAACCGGCCTCTTTGTGACGTCAAAGCCGCGATACAAGAGTCTCTTGGAGGTTTACCTCAATAAAATCTCTTCATAAATGCGGCATTATGCGTCGAAAAATTGCAGCCGTGCCGATCGATTTTCGCCGATCTCTAATTAATAATTGCCAACTTATGCCATCGAACATGGAAATTCGGTAGCGCCCTGCGCGGCGGCGGTAATGGGACATTTCGCCACCTCAAAGAGGGGCGAACAACATTTCGCCTACCTAAACTTAATTACTACGGCATTAATCAACCCGAAATTATAATTGAGGAAAAAGTTACGATTTAATGGCGTTATACCCTTTACCCGTGACGTGTAATTTTCAAATTTCAAACCATGTTAACGCCTTCAGCGCTAATAACATTAAAACGGGCGATAGCTTGTAAGCAATGCCGTCTTAATTGAATTTTAAATCGTTTATGCGCGATTTTAGTTTAAATCGGGCCGATAATTAGGACGTGAGGAATCGATGCCATCCAAGCGATTCTAAATTTAGTTTGAGCCTAATTCGGGCTTACAATAACAAATTTCACTTGGTTGTTGGTAGGCATGAAATTATTTGAGAATGTCACGCACGTAATCAGTGACGTCACCTGCGCAGAAAACGGAATCGAGCCGACTTGGCCACGCCCATTGATGACGTAGGGTAGTGACACCACTTTTAGCCACTTTATTTAGGTGTGGCCACGTATCTGTTACTATTTCTTATTTAAAGTAACAATTATTTTATTTTCCTACATGAAAAAAATATACACAGTGTTTCACGTAATTTTTGAAGCCTACGCCCAATGCACGCAACCCAAAAAACATATAAGATAAGTTGACTAAATATGGGCACTTAAGGTTTATTAATTATTATAAGTCTTGCTATTTACAACAAAATTTTGAAAAAATGTGTGCTAGTTCTCCAGGGGGTTTATAAACGTCATATAGCAGGTGCAAGTGTTAGAAGTATTAGGAAGTACAAAAAAAAATATTTGAAACAAAAATGCGAAATGTCCATAATTGGAACATCATATTCCTAATATGGGCACATGAGGACTCAAATATGGGCACCGCGGAAAGTGGGAACAGCCTGCTAAAAAAAAAGTGGAAAGTTCAAAAACGGACAAATATGGAATGTAACATTATATTAGAAAAAGACAGTTTCATATTTTTGGAAACTCCTGATAAAAATAACTGTCAAATTGACAATTTCAATATGATCATAATCTGTATAATCTGGCTGCAACAACTGCATTTTAGTGACACTCGGCGTAGATTATGATCACATCCACTCGTTCATCAGGGGTTTCCAAAGACATGACACTTAAATATATGTTTTGAATATTGGGTTGCGTGCATTGAGCGTAGGCCTCGGAATGTTACATAAAACACCCAGTATATGAGTGAGGAATTTAGTTGTGAATATTATTTCGCTTCTATTTAAGGTCCGGGAACTGCTAAGTAATGCACAATTCTTCCGCTCAGGGGGCACCAATTTTGCCCCTTAAAATAAAAAATATTTAGGCAATTAAAGTGGTATCCTAACTAATAAGGTTTGAAACTTAAGTATTGATCAGAGAAAGAACAAAAAAAAAAGAGTTGCGCGTTTTTCATACGCTTGTAACTTGATAAATATTATTTATATTATGGTCTGCGGCGATAACGACGGTAAACTCAGTCGGAAAAAAAATTGTCTATAATTTTTTGCTAATTCTTTGCCAATTTTGTGTTTTCATAGATGTACCTGCTATAATTAATCCCGTAACAGGCTGCAAACATATTTTCAATCATGCAAAGAGTAATCTTTATCCCCATTTTTATATGCTCATAATTTGATAAATATTATTTATATTATTGTCTGCGGCGATAACGGCGGTAAAATCAGTCAATGCGATTGCTGCATTATTTACTGGTTTTTTTTTTTGTAATTTTTTGTGAATAGATGCTTCAAATGATTTTTCCTACGAAACTAATATATATTGTACAATTTAGTAGGCTCGAAAATGTTTCATATCCTTACGCGTGCGAACATGGATATTTTGCATTATCAAGTGTGTATTTTTATAAATTTTTAGAGTTTTACATCCTTTCGTGTGCGAATATGGTTATATCCTAACAATTTGCACTATATCAAGTGTGCATTTTAATACAAATTATTCTATCCATGCCGTCAATCAAAAATGTACAGATTTGACAGGACATCTGTGAGTAAAAGGACGAACTATTTGACTAAAATAATCAACAGTAATATCACAAGTGCATCAAAATAGCCGATTAAATTTTGACGTTTCTGTCAAAATGTTTTGCCTAGAAATATGTCGAGCAAATTTACCACGTAACAAGATCTCGAGTGCGCAGCACGAGGGATTTTGGGTGGAAAATTTACGAGAAATATTTCTTTATGGCAAAACGTTGCGACAAAAACGTAAAAATTTAATCAGGTTATTTTCATGCACGCGGGGTATTCGGCATGATTATTTCCTGATTATTAATTTGAATAAATAGATTTTACAACGAATTATTTATTTACTAGTCGAGGAATCTTTGATAATGATTGCAAAAAAAATTCAGAAGCTATTAAACGTCAAAATTTAATCGAGTAAATTTTGACACCTTTGAGACGTCAAAATTTAATCGGGTAAATTTTGACACGTTTGAAACGTCAAAATTTAATCGCTATAAAACTGAGGAAAACCATGGTGACTGGGACTTTTTATGTGCATGAAGGAAATAATCATGGGAAAACAACTTTTCCCCGAAAGTGTAAAATTTAGACATTTATTCAATTTGGTTTACGGAAACTATTTCTTAGGTGCTAAAGGAACATTTTTATGTAATTCGTTGACGATGTTGTGTTCGGAAAGCAATAAAAAAACGCGATCAAATAATACTGTATTTCGTACCACAACTTTTAGATTTTTTTCCAAAGATATTCACCATGTTATCATAAAAAAAACATGTCATATTAAACTACTATATGTTTAGTATAAGTACCCCGAAGGAATTTCTACAATATAACTTACTTCTTGAGCTATACTGTTTTTACTGGCACACTACATTTAAAAAAAATAATTGTTGCCAATTTTTTTCTTCTTAAGTTATCAACTTTCTCGCAATAAAAAAAATATTTTCTTACAAGGCAATATATTCTCTATAAGTGCTGTAAAGTGCATTGCAAAATATTTCGTAACTCTAAAGATTTCAGTAAAAAACCCTCACTACTACATTTTTGCGAGAATTGTACTTTCGGAGGTTAATTTTTGAAAAGTAGGCACTTCTTCGCCAAAGCAAATACAGCCGAACTCCTCTATAGTGATGTTCGAAAAACCACGAAAAAACATCACTATAGAGAAACTTCACTATATAGAATTCAAGTATAATTTTACAATTTTGGCAGTCACTTTAAACACCAATTGATATTCAAAACAAAAAATTAAAATTTATTATATTTGAAAAAATATTTGTTTAAGTATATAGACATACACAAAGTTATTAATAAACAATACAAATTTTCATCTGAATATTTACATAACATGTACTTACTGATGAAAAAATCTGTCCAAAGTTGATTGCATAAATAAGGATTTTGCAAGAAATTCTTTTAAGGATTTTTCAGGTTTTCTATTACCGAAAATTCCGTTCCTCGAGAATTTTGGTAAACCTTTCGTAAAGAATAATCACTATATAGATGCTTAACATCATAATATAGAGGTATTTTTATATGGAAAACGTTCAAAAATGCACGTTCCTGACAAAAACATCACTATAGAGAAAAAATCATTATAGAGGAGGTCACTATAGAAGAGTTCGACTGTATATCATTTGATGCGGTAACATTATGTTTACAACTGTTGCTTCGCAAATTATATATTGGTAAGTACTTTCTAAGCGATACTGAGTTTCTTAAAACTGCATTTTTTGAGGTTGGGTTCCCTAGCCTTAAAGCGCGAAAATAATAATTAAAATTTACCGAACAATATCTCAAGTGACAAATAGTACAACAATGAATGATAACGAATTCAGTTTGATAAGATGAATTAAAAATTGTGTTTGGTTAAGTGGGTCCAATATTTGAAAATGATGATATGCAAAACACCTTGACATTCGCCACGAGGAAATAAAGCCCAACGACCACGGTGCGTAGTAAACACAAAACACGGTGGAGTTTTTTATGGTAACGCGCTCATAAATATCCCCTATGTAGAATAACGACGGGAGCAGGTACAGGGCGAGGGAAAACCGGGCATTTCTAACGCACATTTGTGTTTTACGACAGTGTGAAAACTCCCCGTTAAACGTTATGCGATTTTTATCATCTCCGTTTGATTTCGGGAAGAAGAAGCCACTTTATGAAGATACAAGGCGACGACTTTTTTAAGACGAGATAAGGCGGGTCGGAAAGTGTTGTAAAATATGTCCGAGAACCCAACTAGAGGAAGAATACAATGAAAAATCAATTTCCTAGCCGGTGTGCGGCGCGGCGTTTTTGCGAAAGCTCCGACATCTCTGCGACCAAATATTTCTATTTATAAAACGCAGCTGCTTTTGAAGTTCTCTTAAAGGAAAGTAATTTGTATCTGCGAATTGCGCCGAGATTGACAAATACACGAGCTCGCGAAAAATATCAAATTTGCTTACAGCTTTTTTTAATACGTATTTGCGCCGGATGAAAGGGAGCTTTTTGCGAATGTTACGCACCAATTTGGGCGTCTTGTTCTTATTAAATGTATCATTTATTAAACGCTGGGACTCGAACAGAAAGGCCGTTCGAAAAATTTAATAACATGTTTTTAAACGGCGAAGGCGGGGCGTTTTTTTGCGGGGCGTTATTGTTGTTGCGACTGCAAAAAATTGCTAAAAATGCGTCCGCCGATATTAATTAATCTCGCGATTTTTTTCGCAAGATTGGGCCATTTTAAATTATCTCAATTTAATTTTTTCCTTATTTCCCACCGTCTTTTCGTTTTGTTTGCACTTTCCCACTTTTTCGTCCTTTGTTTCCTGTTTCTCTACATTGGGGCCATTCTTTATCTCCCATTCTCTTCTGTTTACTCAATTTATTCCCATTTGTTTGTCTTTGTGTGCGGGCCACAGTAGAACACTTCTACACCGATCCATCACTGACACAAAAGAACGACACCAATAAATTTAAAAAATATTATTAAGTACATTCCACTAAATATTAATAATAATAACTGTAATTTTTTTTTATTTGATCGCACGATACATCACACTTATTAATTATTTTACAATCTGAAACGAATTTATAAATTGTAATTTGGTGTTTGGTTCACAGTTTGGCAGATTTTACCAAAACGGTGTTCTTGACAGATTTCAAACTGACAAAATTTCTAATTTCACTGAAAACCAAACAATATCCGACATCGTTCGACTTAAAGCGCACAAAGAAAAATCGGTAATTAAAAAGGGGCATCAAACGTTGCAGCAGTAAAGCGGATTTCCGCTGTAAAATGCATTGGTACTTCTGCTTGTTTGCTGACAATTGACGTCACGATTAATTACAGCTTAAAAACAGTTTGGTCATATTTTTAATTGGAATATTTAATCTTTCTTTAATTTTGAGTTTGGACGTCGAGGTTTGTTCCAACCGGTTTTACTGATATTGCACAACTTGGTCCGCACGCGCCTAATTAATAAATTAAAGTTAAGTACTGAAAGCGATTATTTTCAATTCTGAAACTCTTTCAGCCAAATTAAATTTGTGAGATTGTATAAGATGATATGAGCTGTTTATTTTGCAAATGGGACAAGTCCATTTTTGAAAAATAATAAGATAATGATAATTATACATAAAACTTAACACAATAACAATTTATAGTAAAAAAAAATCAGATTCCCTAATATTTGGGAGGAAGTTTTAGTAGTTAGTAACGGGATTGTAAGTATGTTTATTTTGAAAGTAGTGCAACTCCATTTATGTATAATAAAACCTTTATTTTTTTAATTTTAAGTTTAATTTTGAGTTTGGACGTCGAGAATTATTGCGACCGGTTTTGCTGATATTGCACAACTTTTGAGGTTAATTAATAAATAAAAATTAAGTACTGAAAGCGATTATTTTCAATTCTGAAACTCTTTCAGCCAAATTAAATTTGTGAGATTGTATAAGATGATATGAGCTGTTTATTCTGCAAGTGGGGCAAGTCCATTTTTGAAAAAAAATAAGATAATGATAATTATACATAAAACTTAACACAATAACAATTTATAGTAAAAAAAAATCAGATTCCCTAATATTTGGGAGGAAGTTTTAGTAGCTAGTAACGGGATTGTAAGTATGTTTATTTTGAAAGTAGTGCAAGTCGATTTATGTATAATAAAACCTTTATTTTTTTATTTTTAAGTTTAATTTTGAGTTTGGACCTCGCGGTATGTTGCAACCGGTTGTGCTGATATTGCACAACTTTTGAGGTTAATTAATAAATAAAAATTAAGTACTGAAAGCGATTATTTTCAATTCTGAAACTCTTTCAGCAAAATTAAATTTGTGAGATTGTATAAGATGATATGAGCTGTTTATTTTGCAAGTGGGACAAGTCCATTTTTGAAAAAAAAATAAGATAATGATAATTATACATAAAACTTAACACAATATCAATTTATAGTAAAAAAAATCAGATTCCCTAATATTTGGGAGGAAGTTTTAGTAGCTATTAACGGTATTGTAAGTATGTTTATTTTGAAAGTAGTGCAAGTCCATTTAGGTATAATGAAACCTTTATTTTTTTATTTTTAAGTTTAATTTTGAGTTAGGACGTCGAGATTTGTTGCAACCGGTTTTGCTGATATTGCACAACTTTTGAGGTTAATTAATAAATAAAGATTAAGTACTGAAAACGATTATTTTCAATTCTGAAACTCTTTCAGCAAAATTAAATTTGTGAGATTGTATAAGATGATATGAGCTGTTTATTTTGTAAGTGGGACAAGTCCATTTTTGAAAAAAAAAAGATAATGATAATTATACATAAAACTTAACACAATACCAATTTATAGTAAAAAAAATCAGATTCCCTAATATTTGGGAGGAAGTTTTAGTAGCTATTAACGGTATTGTAAGTATGTTTATTTTGAAAGTAGTGCAAGTCCATTTAGGTATAATGAAACCTTTATTTTTTTATTTTTAAGTTTAATTTTGAGTTAGGACGTCGAGATTTGTTGCAACCGGTTTTGCTGATATTGCACAACTTTTGAGGTTAATTAATAAATAAAAATTAAGTACTGAAAGCGATTATTTTCAATTCTGAAACTCTTTCAGCAAAATTAAATTTGTGAGATTGTATAAGATGATATGAGCTGTTTATTTTGCAAGTGGGACAAGTCCATTTTTGAAAAAAAAATAAGATAATGATAATTATACATAAAACTTAACACAATAACAATTTATAGTAAAAAAAAATCAGATTCCCTAATATTTGGGAGGAAGTTTTAGTAGCTACTAGCGGTATTGTAAGTATGTTTATTTTGAAAGTAGTGCAAGTCCATTTAGGTATAATAAAACCTTCATTTTTTTAATTTTAAGTTTAATTTTGAGTTTGGACGTCGAGATTTATTGCGACCGGTTTTGCTGATATTGCACAACTTTTGAGGTTAATTAATAAATAAAAATTAAGTACTGAAAGCGATTATTTTCAATTCTGAAACTCTTTCAGCAAAATTAAATTTGTGAGATTGTATAAGATGATATGAGCTGTTTATTTTGTAAGTGGGACAAGTCCATTTTTGAAAAAAAAAGATAATGATAATTATACATAAAACTTAACACAATACCAATTTATAGTAAAAAAAATCAGATTCCCTAATATTTGGGAGGAAGTTTTAGTAGCTATTAACGGTATTGTAAGTAAGTTAATTTTGAAAGTAGTGCAAGTCCATTTGGGTATAATAAAATCTTTGTTTTTTTAATTTTAAGTTTAATTTTGAGTTTGGACGTCGAGGTTTGTTGCAACCGGTTTTGCTGATATTGCACAACTTGGTCCGCACGCGGATTGCAGAGAATTCATCTTTTGTGGCTAATTAAAAATTAAAAATTAAGTACTGAAAGCGATTATTTTCAATTCTGAAATTCTTTCAGTCAAATTAAATTTGTGAGATTGTATAAGATGATATGAGCTGTTTATTTTGCAAGTGGGGCAAGTTCATTTTTGAAAAAATTAAGATAATGATAATTATACATAAAACTTAACACAACAACAATTTATAGTCAAAAAAGTATGTAAGTAAGCATGTTTATTTTGAAAGTGGTGCAAGTCCATTTAGGTATAAGAAAACCTTTATATTTTTTAGCCAGCACTATAAACACTATTGGATAGTAAACTTACATTATCTAACACTACAAAATACAAAAAATATGGCTCATATAAAGAAGTTGGTTCGGCCTATAATGCGTTTTTTAATTCCACAAACAGTTAGAAGGCTGAAAGAGTATTTTTTCAACTTTATGTTTATGTTCAGTTTAAAATTATATTAGTAAGTAGCTTTAAAATTAGAAAATATAGCACAAAACGGTTCTATCCAACGAAGCAGCGTGACTTCTTCCAATAGGAAAACTTAATTTTCAATATACTGTCAAAATTGTATAGGTCATGGTATTAAGTACTGATTACTACCAATATTAAATAAAGAAATATTTTCACAGCCTTCCAACCGTTTCTGAGATTAAAAAAACACACCATAGCAATAGTCAGAGTATTTTTTTCCCTCTGACGATTTTATCAGGCCTATAAATTTATTATCCCATATCCATCATCCCCTGATGCGACATAACGAAATGATGAGCCCACAATAAATTGAAATATTTTTTTTTAATTTGCGCTGTTTTATTGAATTCGCGCGCGTCTGAGTGATCTAATTAATTGTAACCGTAAAATTTGTCGCGATTTCGCGCCCGATGGACGATTCCGGTTTTATGGAATATGAAAATACGTCCGTCTGTGCAAATTGCGAAACAAACAGTAAACTGTGATGAGCAATTGCGGCTATGGCCGCAATTTAATGATTACTATTCTGGATAACGATTTCGGGACACCCAGTGTGATGGTCGCCATAAATTCTGCAGGAAAGATTAATTGTGCGGGTTTCCCACATGAGCGATTAAATTTTGCCGCCCGGCGATGAAATAAATTGTGCAAGTGTTTGCTTTTCCTGTTACAATCAAGCGGGGACTCAATATTTAATCGAACTTCGGCGCTGCGCCGTCTTCGTCGTATTTACAATTTTTAACTAATCGGTTTTTGTAATCCCGGTCCGTTTAATTTCGATTGTGTTTCGCATTCAAGCATCAACTTCGAACGATCGACGAGGTGCCTCATCAATTATTTTTTTTGAGGATTATGCCAAGATTATATGGTTCGCTGCACAAAGGGGCGAGAAAACGTCAGTGTAATCGAAGCCTCAATCTGAATAATCCTCCGGTTGCACTGAAAGAAATAGTCAGTCTAATAGTAAAAAAACGCGAATTTGCAGCTGATTTATTTATGTTTAAGTATTTAAATTGTCAAAAAGTGCACTTTATTAACTATTACCAATTCTTATAAATCAATTTATCTTTTAGAAATAAACTATTTATTACTTTCGACTTTGTTTGAGATCAACATATTATTTGAAAACAAATATGTTCTCAATTCATGCAAATAAAAATTTATTAAGTATAACAATGAGTATTAGTTTATAATAATTAAGGTTTTTTTATGTGTAATGCATACTATTTGGTACTAATTCATTGTTAGTGAAAAAAATACATTTGTACATTTTTATCAAAAATAAATACACATTTGTTGAAAAGGTAAGTTGTCTAAGATAAAAAAATGCTTATTTTACAATTGAACCAGATGTTTGCATTAACAGCCAAATCATTTCTTTGCGTTATTCGGTAGTGTTGTGAAGTGCATTAAAATCATAATATGGAACACGCCATCATTTTTGAAAAAGGTACAATCGTTCAAGTAAATCGGGACGTATAGGGTGAACCAGTTTTTGGAAAGGTTGTTAATGTATTGTACACTGGTGACAAACAAATGTATTTAATACATAAAACAATTGTTTGTTATGGTATTGATAAAAATTTTGAAGCATATGAAGTGACTGATGATGATTTTTCCACTTCTAAACAAATTATTGACATTAAAAATATTTGTTGCACTTTTCCCACAAATATTCATTTAATCGGCGATGGACGTAAATCTATTTCCTGCATGATCCAAGAATATTAATAGGTATCTATAACGACAGCAACTGTATTATTTAGACATTTTACAAACATTTCTAATACATTTCACATTGAATGATTCTCTAATATTTTTTTTATTATTTATAGGTATAAGTTTTGTTTCATGTTTATTTTATTTTATTGTATTTTAAATATTTTTATTCATTTTAAACAAAAAATTTCAGTTTAAAATGAGATTATCATTAAAAATCCAATTTATAAAATATTTATTAATAAATAATGAAGGGTTTATAGTAAATATTTCCCGCATATTATTTGTTATTATTAATATGTTAATTTAATTGTTAGCTGAAATTCATTAGTAAAAAACAACTTATATTAAAATGATATAAATAATTAATAAATCTTGGTTGTATTATTATTTACTATTATTAAACGTATATTTAATGTTAACAAATATTGATGAAAGAATATTTATTAATAACAAATAGTTATTTGATTTGAATATACATTTATTTGTTATTAATAAACAACTATTCCTCCAAAATAAAGCAAATTAAGACTGAATAATACATTTATTTGGTGTAACTAAACGTGTGTTAACTATTACCAAATTCTTTTTTGTTTTTAATACTTGCTTACTTTATTATAAATAACAATGTCTTAGCAGTAAATTAGGCTAATTGAAATCGTATTAATAACCTGTCAGTTAATCGTAAATAAACATTTGGTGGGCCAAATATCAATCAATATTTGTTAATAGTTAACGAAGTTGCCTTGTTATTAACAAATTTTTCACTTCTTTTCTCTCTGTGTGCAGTCGATTTCGATTACAACGTTAATTTTTGTAAAAATTGTTGAGATTTATTTTGTACGCTAATCTTCATGGCACGGGTGGAACGGGGCAGAGCTTAAGTGATTCGCTTTTTTATTTAAATATTTATCGCATGTCCTGGAAGGATCTCGTACTTCTCTATTCCCCAATGAATTAAACGGATTCTGAGATCTGCCACACGATCCAGGCATTTAGCTCGCTCCCCATCGTCCCCAAGCCCACCCACTCGCTCCATTTTACCGCGAGCTTTCAGCGGCGTCCCTCGATTTATTTATTTTCAAATATCTCTAACAACTGACCCCTGGTTTTATTGTTTTTTTTATTTGCTTATTTTTATGTGGTTCGCATAAAAATTTTATGGGATTTAAGCCTAAATTTTTGAGTTAATCGAATCAGTCGCTTATTGGACTCAAATATAAATTGCCACGAAATAGCTGTTTTTCTTACTAATACTTTTCTCTAGTATTACTAGTACCGTTGTTGTACATATCTTTTAGCATCTGGTAATGAAAAGAAATCGCCGCTAATTGGAATAATGATTCTTATTTATAATTTTTTATAATTTCTTTTGTACTCATTGTAATAAATTTAATAAAATTATGCCTTAACTAATTAAACTTTGGAAAAAGCATTATAGATAACCATTAATGTTCTTCTATCCATCGTGTTTTTAATTTCATATCGTAGTCAAACATTATTCCTAGATAAGTTATGACTTTTTACTCTTTTTCAACGTTACTATCTATACAAATATGCATGTTGTCTGGAACACTATTACAGTAGTTACTGTTTTTTTTTTATTTGCTTATTTTTATGTGGTTCGCATAAAGATTTTATGGGATTTAAGCTTAAATTTTGAGTTAATCGAATCAGTCGCTTATTGGACTCAAATCGAAATCATTCACCAGAACCAATCGCCAGTGAGACATCAACTTAAAATAAAATCGTGAGTTAAAATTGTTGCGCACGTCAATGAAGCGATAGCTCATTGGTAATCTCTCAACACAACAGCGACCGGGATAATCCACTCTCAGATATTGAATGGCTTGCTTGAATTCATTTACGAAATTGGCTGTCAGCTTGTGTATTAATTGCCACAACAGGTGGGAAAAATAACATTACTCATGCACCTCCATAACCGCAAGATTTATCGTCTTGCTTATCGTCTAATAAAATAATTCAAAAGACCCGGATTCAATTACTCCGGCGAATTTAAATAAACCATATTGGGATGTCCTGTGTCCCCGTTTAAACCACGACAGAACGTCGGCTAGTTTTTTTTACTTGTGATTTCAAACGAGCTAAAAAGTTTTTTGTTTCGATTCAATAATTATTTGCTGGACATAAATTGTGAGTTGAGAAAAAATTGCGAAAGTTATTTATGTTGCACGAAACGTGAAATTTATTGCTGATGTATTTATTTTTTTGATTGACCGATGGTGCAAACTTGAGGTTTTATCGGGGCGCAACCGGTTTAAATTTCAGCGGAACAGACTCAATTAATAAAGCAATTTTCTTGCATGAAGCAATTTGTGTGTTAGATTTCAGCGGAAAATTTGATTTCTCCTGAACGAGAACGGCGATTTCCTAGTTCGGATATTGTCCATTTTGGAGAGAACAAGCTCTTTATTCTTGTTATTTTGTAAGAAATTCAGTTAATTACTGTTAATTATAAAATGTTGAACTTAATGAAGGAAATAACTTTCATTAATTCGCCGCTGAAATTGATAAGACATTTTTCAGGTAATTACAAACTACTTTTAATTAGATTACGTTCTCAAAGGAATTTCTCAGAAGCGAATGTATAATAAACTAAATTTCCTTTAGGAAAAAAACGTTAGGAATACATTTTCAGGCGCAATCTAATTTTAATAACAAAATTACCAACTAGGAATTTGCTCAGTCTACACCCATTCTAATTGTATCTCAGATAGCATGAATTGAATTTAGAAAGCATCAATTACAATTCAGAAAGTATCAATTGTAATTCAGAAAGCATCAATAATTATATTTTAGAAAACGACAGTTGTGTTTCAGAAGGTATCAATTAAAATTCTGATAGTTTATAATTAATCAGAAAGTATTAATAAATTGTATTGCAGAAAACCACATTTGTATTTCAGAAAACATCAATTACAATTCAAAAATATCAATTGTAATTCAGAAATTATCAATTGTAATTCAGAAAGCATCAACAATTGTATTTTAAAAAACGGCATTTGTGTTTCAGAAGGCATCAATTAAAATTCTGAAAGTTTATAGTTAATCAGAAAGTATTAATAAATTGTATTGCAGAAAACCACAATTGTATTTCAGAAAGCATCAGTTACAATTCAAAAAGTGTCAATTGTAATGCAGAAAGCATCAATTATTGTATTTCAGAATGCACAATCAGAATTCAGAAAGTATCAATCGCAATTCAGAAATTATCAATTGTAATTCAGAAAGCATCAATAATTGTATTTTAGAAAACGACAGTTGTGTTTCAGAAGGTATCAATTAAAATTCTGAAAGTTTATAATTAATCAGAAAGTATTAATAAATTGTATTTCAGAAAACATCAATTGTATTTCAAAAAACATCAATTACAATTCAAAAAGTATTAATTGTAATTAAAAAGCATCAATAATTGTATTTCAGAATGCACAATCAGAATTCAGAAAGTATCAATTATAATTCAAAAAGTATCAATTGTAATTCAGAAAGCATCAATAATTGTATTTTAAAAAACGACATTTGTGTTTCAGAAGGCATCAATTAAAATTCCGAAAGTTTATAATTAATCAGAAAGTATTAAAAAATTGTATTGCAGAAAACCACAATTGTATTTCAAAAAGCATCAGTTACAATTCAAAAAGTATCAATTGTAATGCAGAAAGCATCAATAATTGTATTTTAAAAAACGACATTTGTGTTTCAGAAGGCATCAATTAAAATTCTGAAAGTTTATAAATAATCAGAAAGTATTAAAAAATTGTATTGCAGAAAACCACAATTGTATTTCAAAAAGCATCAGTTACAATTCAAAAAGTATCAATTGTAATGCAGAAAGCATCAATTATTGTATTTCAGAATGCACAATCAGAATTCAAAAAGTATCAATCGCAATTCAGAAATTATTAATTGTAATTCAGAAAGCATCAATAATTGTATTTTAGAAAACGACAGTTGTGTTTCAGAAGGCATCAATTTAAATTCTGAAAGTTTATAATTCATCAGAAAGTATTAACAAATTGTATTGCAGAAAACCACATTTGTATTTCAGAAAGCATCAATTACAATTCAAAAAGTATCAATTGTAATTCAGAAAGCATCAATAATTGTACTTATTTCAGAATGCACAATGAGAATTCAGAAGGCATTAATTGTAATTTAGAAAGCATCAATTGTATTTCAGAAAGTAATAATCATGTTCAGATTCATGATTGTGATAAACTGTAACTCTATTAATTTCTCAAAATAATTTCATTCAAATATAAAAATACTGATTTCCAGAATCTGTTCTGAAAATCCGATTGGAAGTCAATTTTGTCAATCAATAGGTGACTAATAGTTTCAGAAGACTTTGAATGTTTTTTTGGTCCAATTAAAAAAATTAACAGGTTCACAAAAAAAAAAATTAGTTAAAGAATCACTTTATAATCGACAGATGAAGTAATTACATCACAATCAGTTCCAGTCAATTACATTCAATTGAAGCAACATTTTCCCTATAAATACAAAACGCTTAACCAGAACAATTTCGAGTTTTTGATTTTGTGCGGAAAGCCTGTTCGAGAAAGTAATTTCGAATTCAAAGCATTCACATGTCAAGCATTTATAAACTTAATTTCATTGAATGCCCCGAGCCTCTAAAACACCCTCGAAAAAAATTAAACTTCCAACTCTTTGGATCGCGCCGTTCTATTATCCGGGAAAGTTTCTGAATGGAAATAATATCTCAAAAATTGTGTACAACCCAAAAATATTCCAAATTAACCGACGGCCGGAATTATTTAATAATCACATCGGAAAACAATGGCCGGCATTAATTAATCTCATTAAAACTTCCGGAAGAAGGTTCAAAAGAGTTTTTGATCTTCCAAAAACTTTTGTCGAGTCTTGAATAGTAAAAATTAAAGCAACTCGATTGCTGCGACAAGGCGACACAATCTGATTGTTAGGTTGATTGTTTCCATTCACCGCGATTTTAATTTCGGTTTAAAAATTTTGAGGAATGGCGAAATTAAATGATAAATAAAAATAAATCCTCGAGTTTTAACAATAATTCAAGTTAAAAGCGCCGATATTTTACTGTCTTGTTTTCGACTGGCTTTCAAGTTCCTTAATATTAATCACGCAATTTTAAGTTACGTATTTCTGCAATTACGTCCGCGTCATTAAACTCAAAGTATGAGCGCAATAAACTATTTTATCGCCTTTAGGATGTTAACGGCCGTCCATAATTTTTTACGGCTTTGATGTCTATCTTTATCTCGAAAAATGCATAATTCAAGTTTCTTATTAATAAGGTGACCAAACGTACTCCTTTAGGGCGTTCTGTACTCCTTTTTTGTGAACCGTACTCCTTTTAAAACTTGTACTCCAAAAGTACTCTTTGCATTCTTTTGTACCCTTTGTACTTTAACTTTAATCTTTAATTAATCAAATATTTCTAGTTGAAATTGTTCGGTATACATAAAACGGCTGTTGAACTTCCTTAACTGTCTTGGATCTTTTCGTCGGCTAAACATCGGCGCAATGTGATTTAAATGAAAAACGGCATCACTCGTTTTAGCCACATTTTTAAGATTTGAAGACAAGGTCACTATTGCATTTTATAAGAGTGATCAGTCCGCATTCTTCTATCCTGTTATTTTTTTGATGGTGTCTCAATTAAACTAGTTATTAATTAAAATGTAAAAAATTTTCGAAACTGGCATCCCTCATAAAGCCTCCAAATATTTAAAATTTTGGTTTCAAATTTATATGAGCTTATTGCTGACACTTAAACGCATTTTTGTATCCGTATCGATTTTCTTCAAATTTTATAGTTTACTCATAATTTAATTAAAATCGTTTGAGCTCGTTTTGCAGAAAGCGCTTTTTTTCATAGCTCGAGGGTAAAGTGTCAACAAGATATATTGCCCCAACAAAGGCACTTATTGACTGTCATAAAGTTTACCTTAAACGAGTGTAATCGTAAATTATTTCTTCGTAAAGTATTTATTTTTGAGATCTTTTGCAAATGATTTTAGTTTCGATAATTTACTTATTGTGTTGTCACGAATTTATTGATAACATAAAAATCTTATTCTATCGAAAATAATAATTGAAATAAAATATGATTTTATATAAATAATTGTACCCAATTTAATAATAATGCACGTCAATGATTAAATGACTAGGTATTCCATAATAATTGAAAGGGTTAGAATAAAAAAGGTACAAGTAAAATTTACATTTTTTGAATATATTGGAGTTTGAAGTTATGTAACTATAAAACAGTTCAAACTTTTTTTTAATAAAATCTTATTTTATATTAGTTAATTAAAAGAGAATAGAATTTTAATTATAAGTTTGTGTTTGGTGCATTAAATAGGCACCTCACCTTTAACAAAACGTACTTATTCCATAATTTTCAAAAATGCATTTATACCCTTTTTTATTCTGACCCCTTCAATTCATGCATTCAATGATTCACAACAAAGGTTTGTTTGATAGTAAATTTCTTTAATTATGTATCTATTCACAAAATTTACTGACATAGAGGCGGAGATGAAGGTCAAATTTTATTTCTTCTTGTGAAATAGCCAAGCTGTAAAAATTCCGTTTTAACTTCAGGTACTGTTTGATTTTGCTGAAGTCGAAATTTGTTTCCGCGATTATTCACAGGTTGCATGTAACCTACGAAGTTATTAAAAATAATTTCATAATGCAAAATGTTCTTGTGCAAGAACTAAATGCAAGTCAATAATAACTGAAGTGTTTAATGAATATTGCAAAAAAATACTATTAGTAGATTTGAAATCCGTATCATTTGTATCTATTATATCAGATGCGTCGCGTCGAACCATAAAGAAATAAAATTATACCCAATTTAAGCAAGATATTAGTGGCATTGATCTTAAGAATTTAAATCCAGAATTATTTAAAAAAATCATGCAACAGAAAAATATTATTTCTAGAACTAATGAATTTTTATATTATTTTAAAAAACATATAGTTGAATGGAAAAGACTCAGTGTTCTTATCAAAAGCCCCAATCACCTTAAAAAAATTGTTGATCACGTTATTATTAAGCGCAATCATAGTCGCGGTGGGCGTGCGGAAAGGCCATAAGTCTGAAGGAGGAAGAGGAAAAAACAAATAACTAAAAACACGGCAGCAGTGGCCGGGCCCGGACGCCATTAGGTTGACAGACGGCTGATGCTTCTCTTACAGATCGCGCACTTACACAGCCATAGCTGCTGAAGGCCTCTTAACCCTGCAGACATCCACCCTCCTCCACTCGACATAATTCATTGTGTTCTTTTACCCCGTCGTCATTTATTTTCTTCCTAAAGTTCTTTCGGTGTTAATTTAAACATCAATGACCCGCCCAGAGGCACGAAACCATTCTTAACTGAAATTTAATTTAAAATTCTAATTGCGCGCCTCGCAATATTGATGAGAGATTAGGAGCCCGTAATAGTATTAATTTGGATGTGAATTTGCAGATGCTTACAGTGAATATGCGTGAATATGAATATTAATTTCGGGTTAACGTCGTACCTTGTTAAATCGACTGCATTAGACCACTTACTTGTGTGGAAGGAGCTTTCTCAATGCTTCTCCAGTTCCTATTTAATTTGTTTCAATCAAATGTTATTTGTTGAAGTCGTTTGTTTGGACCATTTTTATTCTTTTATTGGAGAGATCGAAAATAAAAAGTTTTTTTCAACTTTCCAAAGTTCTTTCAGATAGTCTTCACTTTCAAAACATGGCGTCACTTTTTTTTGTGGTTTTAATTTAGGCGAAAATTACCTTCTTTTGGCAATTGAATATTTGTTCTCTCGAGTTGTATTTCAGAAAGTGTCAATAATATTTTTTTTTAATTTAATTAGACCAAATTATACAAATGCCACAAGGCAATCCTGCAGAGCCAAACATAGTTGGTGCAAAAATGAAAATGGAAAAAAATACTTAAAAACTAAACTCATACATACTAAAATATCTAACATTATATCACAAAAATTTAATCAAAATTTACTAACAAGTGATATGCTTTTACCTAAACGTATTTCCTCTTATAAAATTTTTTAGTCTTTTTTTATTACGACTTTACTAAAATCTAAGACTTTGAGATCTTTTTTTATTGCGTTGAAAATATAAATTGCTGTTTTTCTTACCAATACTTTTCTCGACTTTTGGGAACTGTTTGTTCTTGTTTCTAGTACTATTACTAGTGCTATTAATTGTTGTACATGTCATAATTTCTTTTGTACTCCTTGTATTAAATTTAGGGAAATTATTTCCTCAAGCAATTATGTCTTAACTAATTAAACTTTGGAATAAAGCATTAATGTTCTTCTATCCATCGTAATTTTTGCAAAAACAAAAATTAAATACCTAGTCTTTTTGTCCCATTTTATATCGTAGTCGAACATTATTCCCAGATAAGTTATGGCTTTCTACTCTTTTTACAACGTTACTATCTATACAAATATGTATATTATCTGGAACACTATTACAGTAGTTTCCATATGCTATGTACACGGTTTTGTTTACATTTAACGATAATTTATTCAGAGCAAGCCACTTACACCCACTTAGCGACTTTACTTGAGTGATCATTCATCTTGTCCTGAGCAGAAGACGACTTGTCATCATTCGAGATGATGACAGTGCCATCCACATAAAACATGATGGAATCTTGTTGCATATCTATCAATACATCGTTTACATATCCTGTGAAAAACAACGGTCCTAATATAGTTCCTTGTTGCTTCACAGTTCTGTATTTTCACACATTGTTTTCTATCAGAATTTTAAGGCACTGCCTCTTACTCCATATCTATCTAACTTATCCAAAAGTATTCTGTGATCCACAGTGTCAAATGCTTTCGCTAGATCTGGAAAAACAGTGATAATAGGCTTGCTTTTATCAAGATTTCTATAAATGATATTAGAAGTATAGTTTATTTATTTATTTTTTTAACAAATCCAAATTGCTAATCAGATTAATAATATTAGGAATTCGAATTAGTTTTACCGCGTATCGATAATATAGGCAACTGTCGCATTGTGACGTCATATCCAGGATAGAAATTTTTAACGCCAGTGAACGTCGCCGATTAAGGTGACTTTTCGTAATTATGTGGCATTGTAAAAATTGGGAAAATTATGGGAAAATTATGTTACAAATTTGTCATCTGCCAAAATTGGATTTGAAAGATTAACAACAGCGCAAACTATCTGAAAAATGGGATCACTTTAAGAGACGATGCGAAACCTTCAAAGTTTCTCGACATAAAACTATTTAACAAAAATGTTGCATCATCTTTGTGTAAATGAAATAAAGTAATTTTTTTACTAGAAGTAGAATTCGTTTTCATTCAATAAACTTATCATCTGCTCGGATTGGGTTTGAAAGGTTTACAAGTGCACATACTATTACAAAAATATCATCTGCCATTGGTACTAGATTGGCTGGCAAGTGATTTACCAATATTTTAAACGTTTTTATTCTTTGATTAGACCTCTCAATATGGGCCATAGCCGAAAATATTTGAGCAATCTCAACAGCTTCAGCGTGAGAAATTTTTTTAGGTTAGTTTCGGATGTATTCATGGTTAATGTTAACACTGACACTTAAAATCTGACCTTCAACTTGATATCAAACAAACAAATTACAAATTAGTTCATTTCTACTTTAGAATTATCGAAAACTAATCAAATTATTACAAAACTCGAACAATAACAAACGCACGTGGCACGACGTGACGTCACGACAAGGAGTTCATTTAGTTGAATTTATTTACGCTAGAGTCGCATGCTTAAATTGAATTGCCTATTGTATTTCATACAATTTTTTAGGTAATACATCTTATTGTCTATTTTGGTCTAACTTGCACAGTCGATTCTGAAAATAATAATTTTTATATTTGAATGAAATTATTTTCAAATATTGATACAGTTATTATTTATCAGAATTATTAAATTCAGCTTGATTTACGGATTCAATAATTTTTTGCTCAATAAATTATTTTCCTGTTTCCTGCATTTCACATTAATAAAATTTACAATATCCTTTTCGCCGGAGGCTTGTTTGCGCGTTTAGAACGTTTTCCTTCCTCTCATTATCCATCAGCGAAGTAAAGAAAACGCATATAAAAAATCGTCCGAGAACAATGAAAAACCGGAGACAATCAAAGAAAGCATGCAAGTGTAGATTGGAAGGAAGTAGGTGTGGAGGAAAGCCGCAAAGTAAATGCAACCGACGGATAAATGGCCATCTTCAACTTCGAAGCAAAGGGTGCAAGACGGAGCGGGGAAGATTAATGAAGGTGCACTATAAATTAACCTCAACAGCGTAAAAACAGTCGGATGGATTGCGCGCAAGAAGCGAGCCGAAATTTAAAATTTTCGCTCATTTTGAGCGTTTCCGGTTCGGTAATTTCGCAATTTTTGCAATAACATTCTTCGCGTAAATATGCGATAAAAGCAATAAGGGTTGGTAATGCGCGAGCCGATGGCACGTACAAGGAAATCATGTTTATGGAGCTGCTGAGTGATGGATTAAAATTTGAACAGGCAAAGCATGCGGGAAATCGCTTAATTGCCGCAAGAAATAACACTTTAACGACCACTTCAACGAGCATCCGGAAATATCACACTTTATCGGATTACTAACAATGCCAACCCTTCCTCCGCGCGCCTTCACACTTAAAAGATTCCTTGTTAAACACTTTTTTGTGATCATTTCGGGAAGGTGCATCGCCGTACGGTTTCCGAACTTGTTTTTTTTTCTGCGATAATAAATCAATTCTCATTGTTATCGTCCGTAATTTTAATTGTTTGTATTCGTTTTAAGCGACGTTCGCAAACTTCGGAGCTTGTTTAGAGCGCCACTTGATATAAAGTAACCCAGTAATTGTTTTGAGCGCCCTTGGTAATGAATAAAAGAGTAATATTTCATGCAATTTTAATGATTTGTGATGTTGAGTCTTTTATAATGGTAATGTTGCCCGCATTTCCGGCCGCAACTATAATTGCTTTTCCATGTATTCAGAATAAAATACTAATATGGATAGACTTGCACTGATTTATGCCATTCATTTAATATTTATTTTGGTCATGTTGTTTTGAAAATCATTTCAAAAACATGTAAGTACACAGAGAGAAAAGAAGTGAAAAATTTGTTAATACCAAGGCAACTTTGTTAATTATTAACAAATTTTTATTGATATTTGGCCCAACAAATGTTTATTTACGATTAACTGACAGTTTATTAATACGATTTCAATTAGCTTAATTTACTTCTAACACATTGTTATTTATAATAAAGTAAGCAATTATTAAAAACAAAAAAGAATTTGGTAATAATTAACACACGTTTAGTTACACCAAATAAATGTATTATTCAGTCTTAATTTGATTTATTTTGGAGGAATAGTTGTTTATTAATAACAAATAAATGTATACTAAAATCAAATAAATATTTGTTATTAATAAATATTCTCTCATAAATATTTGTTAACATTAAATATACGTTTAATAATAGTAAATAATAATACAACCAAGATTTATTAATTATTTATATCATTTTAATATAAGTTGTTTTTTTACTAATGAATTTCAGTTAACAATTAAATGAGCATATTAATAATAACAAATAATATGCGGGAAATATTTACTATAAACCCTTCATTATTTATTAATAAATATTTTAAAAATTGGATTTTTAATAATAATCTCATATTAAACTGAAATTTTTTATTTAAAATGAATAAAAATATTTAAAATACAATAAAATAAAATAAACATGAAACAAAACTTATACCTATAAATAATAAAAAAAATATTAGAGGATTATTCAATGTGAAATGTATTAGAAATGTTTGTAAAATGTCTAAATAATACAGTTGCTGTCGTTATAGATACCTATTAATATTCTTGGTTCATGCAAGAAATAAATTAACGTCCATCGCCGATTAAATGAATATGTGTGGGAAAAGTGCAACAAATATTTTTAATGTCAATAATTTGTTTAGAAGTGGAAAAATCATCATCAGTCACTTCATATGCTTCAAAATCTTTATCAATACTATAACAAACAATTGTTTTATATATTAAATACATTTGTTTGTCACCAGTGTACAATACATTAACAACCTATCCAAAACTTGGTTCACCATATACGTCCCGATTTACTTGAACGATTATACCTCTTTTAAAAATGATGGCGTGTTCCATATTATTATTTGAATGCACTTCTCAACACTACCGAATAACGCAAAGAAATGATTTGGTTGTTAATGTAAAAATCCGGTTCAATTGTAAAATAAGAATTTTTTATCTTAGACAACTTACCTATTCAACAAATGAGTATTTATTTTTGATAAAAATGTACAAATGTATTTTCTTTCACTAACAATGAATTAAACCAAATAGTATGCATTACACATAAAAAACCTTAAATATTATAAACAAATACCCATTGTTATACTTAATAAATTTTTATTTGCATGAATTAAGTTGTTTTCAAATAATACGATATGTTGATCTCAAACAAAGTCGAAAGTAATAAATAGTTTATTTTTAAAAAATAAATTGATTTATAAGAATTGGTAGTAGTTAATAAAGTGTACTTTTTGACAATTTAAATACTTAAACATAAATAAATCAGCTGAAAATACGCGTTTTTTTACTATTAGACTGACTATTTCTTTCAGTGTAGAGACCACAAATAGTCCAGTCATTTTACTATTCGTTATTGGTCCCACGTAAATTTTGTGTAGAACCTTTTTTGTGCAGATTTTGATAATAAACAAATTTTATAATAACCAAAATCCAAATAAAACCAATAGTTCACGAGATATTTGAAAGAAACTGATTTTCACGACCTTCGACCTTCAACAATTTCTTTGGCGGACACGATTTTTCAACGTACTTTTTACACACTGTTTCTTATAGCGATAAAAAGAAAATCTTCACTTGGAATTTTTTAGAAGATGAATACTAAAATGACTGGACTATTACTAGCATCAGTTATTTGAACAGCTTGGAATTATGAAAGCCAGTTGAATTTATTTAGAAAAATGCTATCTCGGCTGAAAGAAAAAAGCTAAAAGCTTGTTTGGCTCTCGAAATTACACAAATATTTTTTCGTTAGGAACGTTAAATCTTTAAGTATTCGATGAACACATTTATCTGCATTATCCGAGCTAACGCAATTTGTACACAAAACTGTAAGTAAACACATTATTTCCAAAAAACGCAGCCCGGAGACGGAGATCGCCATTTCAGATATAAAAAATTGGAGCTTTTTCTGCATCCGATTGGAAAACGTCCGCGATACCCGATAAATTGCAACTGGAACGGTATTTGGATAACCTTTAATTATCCCGAGGCTGTTTCTTTTAACTTCCGGATCCCTAAATCACTGGCCCCGGAATAATTCCGGTCAAGCTTTTGGTTGGCTAAACAGCATTACGCCCTTGGAATTCTAAACACAGTTATACCCTATCTGCGAAATGCGCCCGTTTAAAAAAGATACGTGCACTCCAAAAAATCCAAATGTAATTCATATGAGAGGCTATTAAATATACATGAGAGATAAAAAGATAATTACACGACTAGACTTCCACGTAAACGTCCGCTTTTGATAAAATAAATTAAATCCGCGAAAAGGGTTGCTTCGGATCTTAATTTGCCCCAAAAAATACATTCCGAACGATTCAAATTAATAATTATGATAAACAATAGTTCTGTGAAGCTTTCAGAATTTTTTCATTTCAATACAAAAATACTGAATTTCGGAATTGGCCCTAAAAGTTAGACTATGTGATCAGATGAATTTTAATAGTGCAGTGGTTTAAACAAATTCTGTAAAAAATTATGTGATCGATAAATCTACTTGAAAGTAATAATTATGATAAACAATAGTTCTATAAAGCTTCCTAAATTTTTCCATTCCAATTCAACAATACAGATTTTCAGAATTGGCCCTGTCAGTCAGACCACATGTTCACCATAACTTGATTAGTGCAATGGCTTGATAAAAAATTTGTAAAAAATTACGCGGTCGATAAATCAACTTGAAGTTAATAATTATGATAAACAATAGTTCTGTGAAGCTTCCAGAATTTTTTCGTTTCACTATAAAAATACTGAATTTGGGAATTGGCCCTAAAAGTTAGACTATGTGATCAGATGAATTTTGATAGTTCAGTGCTTTAAGAAAATTCTGTAAAAAATTATATAATCGATAAATCAACTTGAAATTAATGATTATGATAAACAATAGTTCTATAAAGCTTCCTAAATTTTTTCATTCCAATTCAACAATACAGATTTTCAGAATTGGCCCTGTAAGTCAGACCACATGTTCACCATAACTTGATTAGTGCAATGGCTTGATAAAAAATTTGTAAAAAATTACGCGGTCGATAAATCAACTTGAAATTAATAATTGTGATAAACAATAGTTCTATAAAGCTTCTTAAATTTTTTCATTCTAATTCAACAATGCAGATTTTCAGAGTTGGCCCTGTAAGTCAGACCACATGTTCACCATAACTTGATTAGTGCAATGACTTGATAAAAAATTTGTAAAAAATTACTCGGTCGATAAATCAACTTGAAATTAATAGTTGTGATAAACAATAGTTCTGTGAAGCTTCCAGAATTTTTTCGTTTCACTATAAAAATACTGAATGTCGAAATTGGCCCTAAAAGTTAGACTATGTGATCAGATGAATTTTAATAGTGCAGTGGTTTAAACAAATTTTGTAAAAAATTATGTGATCGATAAATCAACTTGAAATTAATAATTATGATAAACAACAGTTATATAAGGCTTCCTAAATTTTTTCACTCCAATTCAACAATACAGATTTTCAGAATTGACCCTGAAAGTCAGACCACATATTTACCATAACTTGATTATTGCAATGGCCTGATAAAAAAAATTGTAAAAAATTACTCGGTCGATAAATCAACTTGAAATTAATAATTATGATAAACAATAGTTCTGGGAAGCTTCCAGAATTTTTTCGTTTCAATATAAAAATACTGAATTTGGGAATTGGTCCTAAAAGTTAGACTATGTGATCAGATGAATTTTAATAGTGCACTGCTTTAAAAAAATTCTGTAAAAAAGTATGTGATCGATAAATCAACTTGAAATTAATAATTATGATAAACAATAGTTCTATAAAGCTTCCTAAAGTTTTCCATTCCAATTCAAAAACACAGATTTTCAGAGTTGGTCCTGCAAGTCAGACCACATGTTCACCATACCTTGATTAGTGCAATGACTTGATAAAAAATTTATAAAAAAATACTGGGTCGATACTTGAAGTTAATAATTATGATAAACAGTATTTCTGTGAAGCTTTCAGAATTTTTTCGTTTCAATACAAAAATACTGAATACGTGCACGCCAAAAACTTGAAATGTAATTCATATGAGAGGCTATTAAATATACATGAGAGATAAAAAGATAATTACACGACTAGACTTCCACGTAAACGTCCGCTTTTGATAAAATAAATTAAATCCGCGAGAAGGGTTGCTGCGGATCTTAATTTGCCCCAAAAAATACATTCCGAACGATTCAAAGAACGCCTTTGATATTAAAAACTTGGCGTAATTTCGCAAGAATCCGAAAAACGTATTTACCGAGAAAATTGCCGAAACGTTTCGAAACAAATGAGTCGACGCTTTCCCTCCCTCTCTCTCTTGAGAGAGGGAAAAATAGGGAATGTATTCCATATTTATACGCGGCTTATTTGAATAATGAATTTGCATCACAAAACTTTCCATAAATTTTATATTTTTCAATCAGTCTTATCCGGGCAAGATTGATATTCCGGGCGGATCGCTCTCCAAATAAAATAACAATTTTAATCCCGGATTAGTATTTTTCTGCAATCGCGCGACCGGGGCCGCGAAGAGTCCGGGTCAAGTTTGATAAATGGCATTGTGGTTTGCGTATTGGGAGAGCGGGGCCCCGTCAGGCTGTCAGCGGATGAGCTGAAGTGACTTCAATATATGTTTGCACTTTCAATACTCGGCTTTTTAATAGACACATTTCGAGCGACGGCGAAAATTAATGATGAACTTCGGCGGCAACGAAAATATTTTCAGAAGTTATTTTTGGATCACAATGAGAAATGTATTAATCCGAAACGAAGCCATTAGTAATCTGATATTCGACGTAGGATGGGACATCAACAATTTTAAATGTTGTAATTCGCTGAGAAATAAATGCCTTGAGAACTTGCATATTTTATGACTTTTTCCTTTACCAGGAAACCGGTTTTGTATTTATTTTAAAGAAGTACATTTACAAGTGAATGCATATTTTATTACAGTTGCAAGGTTTTTTTATTTTAATTTTCTTAGCGCAAAATAAAATTGTAAAGTCCTGGAAAATGAGCTTACACAACTTTTGGTTTAGTCATTTTATACAAAAAAAAAAACACCCAATCTTCTAAAACATTCCAAGTGAAGATTTTTCTTCGGGATTTTCTTTGTATCGTTACTGAAAGAAATTGATTGCTACAAATAGATATTAGTGATTATTATTGCAATCGCTTATATATTTACATTTACCTTAATCAATGGTGCTTTATTAGAATTAATATATTATTTTATTTATTGTGAATTATTAAATTTCAAGATTACACGTGGAAATTGTAAGAGAAAGTTGAAATTTGAAAAATAACAATTTTTTTTGACATCGGTTGAAGAAACTCATCTGGTTTCATAATTGTCATCACATCTACTGAATATCGAACTAATGTTACCCAAATTTCATCAAAAATAATTTTCATTTTAAAATTATGGTTTTTTTTCAGTTTTTGAAGTTTCGATAAATTCCATTTTCTCTGAAACCAAAAATCGTTTGCAGAATCCGAGGAGTCCGTTTTGGGTTTTTGAACGTGCACAAACTTTTGGCTGATTTAGATTTTTTTAAAAATCGAAGATGAAAGTTTTTCCCATATGGTGCGAACAATATGGCGGGCACTGTATAAATGCATTATACACTATCAAACTTTCTTGGCCTCATATCTCGAAAATCATTGGTCCCACGTAAATTTTGTTGAGCACTTTTTTGTGCAGATTTTGATAATAAACAAATTTTATAATAACCAAAATTTACATTAAACCAATACTTTACTAGATATTTGAGAGAAACTGATTTTCACGACCTTCGACCTTCAATAATTTCTTTGGCGGACACGATTTTTCAATGGACCTTTTATACAGTGTTGCTTATAGGGCTACAAAGAAAATCTCGAATGAAAATCTTCACTTGGAATTTTTTGTCTAGAATGACTAGAATATAACAAACATTTTAGTATTCAGAGCCGATTTTGAAAATCAGTGTTTTTGTATTCGAATAAAAAAATTGTGTGAGCTATATGAAACTACTATTTATTATAATTATTAATTTCCAGCAAATTTATCGACTGCATAATTCTTCATAATTTATTTTGAACCAAAAGAATTGTAAAAACTTTCTTTAACTTGTTAATGCAATACAAGAATTGGTTATTAAGTTTTTTGAAAAGTTGCATCATATCCAATATTCACAATAGATAGCTTCGTGCGGAATTCCAAATTTGTTTGCATAATCAAGCAATAATCATTGAACCATCCCAAACATTTAAACAGTGAATATTACAATATTAAATGATTGTGTCCGGATCGATATAATTTAAAGTAATCAGTTGTTGTTTTTTAAATTGCAACTTTCTCTTACAATTTCCACGTATAATCTTGAAATTGAATTATTTCAAATCTAAGTACAGTTAGTTTATTTATTTTTGTCTTAAAAAAATGAACTAAACTGGTACAATCCAATATTACAAATGAAAATTTTAATTTCGAAAGAAATTTCGTCATATTATTTTACATTTTTGGTGCAAAGTTTTTTTATCACGAAAAATCATATTTTAAGTTTCAGCTTGTTTTCTTTGTTTGTTTTATGAAACTATTATTTATTATAATTATTAATCTCCAGCAAATTTATCGACTGCATAATTCTTCATAATTTATTTTAATGCAATACAAGAATTGGTTATTAAGTTTTTTGAAAAGTTGCATCATATCCAATATTCACAATAGATAGCTTCGTGCGGAATTCCAAATTTGTTTGCATAATCAAGCAATAATTATTGAACCATCCCAAACATTTAAACAGTGAATATTATAATATTAAATGATTGTGTCCGGATCGGTATAATTTAAAGTAATCAGCAGTTTTCCGGATTGCGAATCCAGCGGCAGTGCGTGTTCACAATATGTTAATAAAATACCTCCAACTGCAAAAGGCCAACTCGAGCGCGAAAATCGACATAATTCGCATGACTTCTTTAATCGTCTCTCCCTAACACAATTTCGCGGTCGCATTACGATAATGGCCGTGGCATGGAAGTGTGCCATTTGAATAGGCGAGCCCGCAAAATGGAGAAAAGATTCGTCGTCCAGTCCTCTGTAAATAACATCCACTAGGACACTAACTCAGCACTAGCTGCAGACTAGGGCGTGGTGCTCTGGTTCCCTCTTTATTGATTCGTCATCAGGTTGGTTTTCAATTAAAAGCAAGCAGTTTCCAGGGGAACGGGTGCCGTTCGCGACTAAGCCGCCTCTTATGGCGAGATTTAAAATCATCTGCATACTTAACACTCATTATTGATGCAGGAATTAAACGAGCTAACGCAACAATTCCCGAAGAAATGTCGGGAATCTCGCACAACTATTCCTGAATTATTTAGTGTCGCGCTCTAGTTGCAAAAACCGCGCATTCTCGGCGAACTTCGAACGCATTGGGGGAACTTTAAAAAAGCTTTTGTGAAGAGATTGGAAATTGGGTAATATTAAGACCAAACGTACTCCTTTAGGGAGTTCTGTACTTTTTTTGTGAACCGTACTTCTTTGTACTCCTAAAACTACACAAATTTGGCATTTAACTTTAACCTTTAATTAATCAAATATTTCTAGTTCAAATTGTTCAGTTTAAATAAAACGGCTGCTGAACTTCCTTAACGGTCTTGGATCTTTTCGCCGGCTAACCATCGGCGCAATGTGATTTAAAGGGAAAACGGCATCACTCGTTTTGGCCACATTTTTAAGATTTGAAGACAAGGTCGCTATTGCATTTTATAAGAGTGATCGGTCCGCATTCTTCTATCCTGTTATTTTTTTTATGGTGGCTTGATTTAGCTAGTTATTAATTAAAATGTAAAAAAAATTCGAAACTGGCATCCCTCATAAAGCGTCCAAATATTTAAAAATTTGGTTTCAAATTTATATGAGGTTATTGCTGACACTTAAACGCATTTTTGTATCCGCATCAATTTTTTTGAAATATTATAGTTTGCTCATAATTTAATTAAAATCGTTTGAGGTCGTTGTGCAGAAAGCGCATTTTTTCATAGCTCGAAGGTAAAGTGTCAACAAGATATATTGCCCCAACAAAGGCACTTATTGACTGCCATAAAGTTTACCTTAAACGAGTGGAATCGTAAATTATTTCTTCGCAAAGTATTTATTTTTGAGATCTTTTGCAAATGATTTTAGTTTCAATAATTTACTTATTGTGACGTCACGAATTTATTGATAACATAAAAATCTTATTTTATCGAAAATAATAATTGAAAGAAAATATGATTTTATATAAATAATTGTACCCAATTTAATAATAATGCACATCAATGATTAAATGACTCGGTATTCCATAATAATTGAAAGGGTTAGAATAAAAAGGGTACAAGTAAAATTTACATTTTTTGAATATATTGGAGTTTTAAGTTATGTAACCATAAAACAGTCCAGACTTTTTTTAATAAAATCTCATTTTATATTAGTTAATTAAAAGAGAATAGAATTGAAATTATAAGTTTGTGTTTGGTGCAATAAATAGTTACCGCACCTTTAACAAAACGTACTTATCCCATAATTTAAAAAAATGCATTTATACCCATTTTTATTCTGACCCCTTCAATTCGTGCATTCAATGATTCACAACAAAGGTTTGTTTCATAGTAAATTTCTTTAATTATGTATCTATTCACAAAATTTACCGACATAGAGGCAGAGATGAAGGTCAAATTTTATTTCTTCGTATGAAATAGCCAAGCTGTAAAAATTCCGTTTTAACTTCAGGTACTGTTTGATTTTGCTGAAGTCGAAATTTCGTCCCGCGATTATTCACAGGTTGCATGGAACCTACCAAATTATTAAAAATAATTTCATAATGCAAAATGTTCTTGTGCA
The DNA here is from genome assembly GCA_949768715.1 of Dascillus cervinus. Taxonomy (NCBI): domain Eukaryota; kingdom Metazoa; phylum Arthropoda; class Insecta; order Coleoptera; family Dascillidae; genus Dascillus; species Dascillus cervinus. Next base: position 29,497,605 of record OX458319.1, on the reverse strand, counting down.
AGAACTAAATGCAAGTCAATAATAACTGAAGTGTTTAATAAATATTGCAAAAAAATACTATTAGTAGATTTGAGATCCGTATCATTTGTATCTATTCTATCAGATGCGTCGCGTCGAACCATAAAGAAATATAATTACACCCAATTTTAGCAAATATTAGTGGCATTCGTCTTAAGAATTTAAATCGAGAATTATTAAAAAAACAGAAAAATATTATTTCTAGAACTAATAAATTTTTATATTATTTTAAAAACATATAGTTGAATCGAGAAGACTCGGTGTTTTTATTAAAAACCCCAATCACCTTAATCCAATGAAATTTAATTTGTACTCCTTTTGTACAAAAAATAGTCGATCACCTTAGTAATATCCACCCAATATGATTTTGCTGTTTGCAGCACGCTCACCTCCAGTGAAACATTCAAAAGCACAGCTTCATATCTTCGGAACTTTTCGGGGACAATTCCGTGAATTTTAACTGTGGAAACCCGTTTCCACGATAAATGATTCAAAAAATGTTTATTGGAAAAAATCGTTTATCTCGCGGTTATTGCACGTTTCGTAACGTAACTGTAGGAAGCGATGAATAAATGCAAGGAGTGTCGCAAGGGATCGGAATGAGGCCATCTTCCTCTTCCAATATTACCCTGTAGATTTTCTGGAAATTAGAAACTCCTGTTTTGATTGAATGTGACGGAAGCTTGAGTAAACATCACTTTTACTTGCCGCATCTGTGACATATTATTTTTTAACTAGCGTTTTTTGTTGATACAGGAGTGGAAACTCACCTACAACATTGAAGTAAAAAAATTAACTTGTTTTTGTTATTGTTTCAGACTGGTAAACACTTCCATCGAACCTCGTTACTCATCAAAGCCTTTAACCACAAGTTTCGTCTCGATTTGGAGCTCAACACGTAAGTATCAGATTGTGGGGATTATTAATTTTTGAGTTCATTAAAAATTAATGGGCAATTTAAAAACCCCGGAATTAACTCGAGGCCATTATTAGTTAATCCAATTTTCATGGCTATTTACTAATCTGTTTGTAATGGCATGAAGTAGTTTATAAATAATAATGTTCATTTTTTCCAAAAATTGTTTGATTGTTTCAGGATCGATTCTGAATATCGGTGATTTTGTATTCAGATTAAAAAAATCTGAAAGCTTTATAGGACCATTATTTATTGTAATTATTAATTTCAAGTTGATTTATTAATCGAGTATTTTTTTACAATTTTTTTTTAAAGCATTGCACAAAGAAATTGGCTCTTATCGCTGAAACTGGAATTCAGGACCGATTATGAAAATCCTGATTTTTGTATTTGAGTGAAAAAATTCTGTGAACTTTATAGATCTCTAAGAATTATTAATTTCACATTGATTGATCGAGTAATTTTTTACTAATTTTTTAAAAGCCTCAGTTCAAAATAGTTTTAAAATGAAAAAGACAATCATAAGCGTTTGAGACAATTAATGATAAGTAATTTTTTATGTGAAATAAACTGAATTACATGGCATTGTAAAACAATCTGCGGAATTGAGTATTTAGTTGAAAATGGAAAGTGTTTTTTTAGCGGATCCTTTTATCTCAAAAATTATCCTTAACTTTTCTAGAGGAAAAACGCTAAATTGGTCAAAAGCAATTTTCTATAAACGAAACTAATTCCCATCAGCAGTATTTGCATTGATTTCTGTGTCCTTTTGCTCTCCTGAAATGACGTTAATGAACCGACTAGCATTTCCTTACAAAGAAGTTTTTGCGTTACAATTGAAAAGGAAATCAATAGTTGGGGATATGAGGCAAGTTTTCGCATCAAATTAAATTTCCTTGTAACCAAGATGCACCAGATTAACTGCTTTAAAGCTTAAGTAACCGAAACTTCCTGGTTAACTTTCATCTTGAGGTGTTTAAACATTTTTTGTTTGGTTCCAGTATTGCTTACTGGCACGAGAAACATTATTTCTTGTGCTGGTGGCACGTGCTCCTTTTGATACAGCACAGAACTCCATATAACTCATATCCGATGTCATTTTTCACCAGTTCTCCAGTGAAAGAGTGGACACTGACAACTTCAAACAGCCCGGAAATTTATTATTGGGGAAAATTGTTAATATAAAAAAATCGCATGAAAGGCCGCTCTCAACGTCACCGAAAGTTTCCAAATTATACATTTACTTATTAAGTGTGCGGGAAGTAAAGAGTAAGATGTTGAGGTTCTCACGAGGGGACGCAAAACTTGAAAGAATCAGGAAGGGACGCAGAGACAGAGACAGGTCCACTATCAATCACTGTCTGGAAGAGCCTTCTTAACCCAAGCACTGTGTTTGTTTGATCCTTTTTTCCTGTTGACCCCTGGGTATCCCGTCGGTATAACGTCGTCTTTTTAAAACAGAAAAAACTACTCTTTGAATCTCCATTATTTTATTATTTGAAGAGGCGTCCGCTGGAGTCGTCAATAACCAACCGATGTCGATATCCCTAAACCGATTGAGGATTTTATCCCTTGATATTCGATCACCTGGTATTAAGTCCGGATTTTTCCGATCTGATTTTTTAGTTTACACATTTTTTGCGGCTCGCCGGCTTGTTCCCATTAACTGAACATCGAAACGTCGTTTGAAGCATGTGAGGGCTTATCTTTTTAATATTAAGGAGGTAATACAATAAAGTATGGTAATTTCTTGCTCGAAACAAATTGCGGGTTGATATATATATACATATTTTATTGAATGCTTTCCATCCTTATTATGCATGGCTTATTAAGGATGCTACATTTTTAAAATTATATAAGAAACAATAAATACATAAACTTAATAAATACCAAATTAACATAACTTAAAATTTAATTTGAATTAACATTTAACCTAAAACTATAAACAACATAACTATAAGAACATTTGATAATAAATTATAATTTTAATTTTATTTCATAATATCGTGACAAAAGATTTGGAAGGCTTCAAAATCATCGCTATTCATTAATTTTTAATAAACCCCATAAAATTTTAACTTATTTAACTATATTTAACACAATTGTTAATCCTATGATGGATGTCATCAGTTACACTACAAATTTTACAACGAGGAGTTGGTTTTATTTTAAATCCCATGACCCGTTATGAATTGTGTTATGTAAAAATCTGGTTGAAATGTAATATTTTGTGTTCTGTGATTAACTGTAGGAAAAAATAATTTTGTGATAGATGCTTTGTTTGTATTTATCCAAATTGTGTTCCACTCTTCATTCATTATTTTTTCAAATTTTGTTTTATTGTATATAGTGTAGATTTATCAAATGAAATGATACGATTAGAATTGATTATTAAAAATGATAAATTTAACAAATTAATTTTAATTTCATCATTTATTTTTTGAACATGAAATTTTAAAGTGATTGATGAAGAATTTTTTATAATATAAAGGGATTGCTTGATGTTTTGAATTTGTTGGTTTGTTGAGTATATGTTTTTTAGTTTTTTAATCGTTCCAAAGTAATTTAATATAATTGTAAATGAATGATTATTGTATTGTTTAATGAGAAGTATTACGTATGTTAAAATTTCATTTAGTATGTACAATTCAATTTGAGTGTTTGTGTAATGTATTTTATATTGTTTTTTATATTTTATTGTGTTATTGTAGTACAGTGCGAATAATGCCCCTGATGAATGAACTGTCTTGGTAAACGATATATAAAAAATGTAATCCGCTGTAATTTCTAAAGAAGTTATTATTGTGTTTCTAAAATCTTTTATTTCGTAATAATTTATATCTTTTTCTATTTGATTTAAGTTTAATTTCATTATATCCAAGTAAGGTTGTATCAATAATTTGTTCATATTTTTTTAATAGACTGTATGATTGCTATTTCCTTTATTCTAATCTCTATTGGCTCAATACCAGCAATAACGTTCAATGCATCACGTGAGGGCTTATCTTTTTAATATTAAGGAGGTAATACAGTAAAGTATGGTAATTTCTTGCTGGAAAAAAATCGCGGGTTGGTGTTTCATGAAAGAAAATGGAAATTAAGTTTTTAGAGTGGTCAAGGAAATATGGTCGTGCGGACAGTTCAGCCTGAGGGCAGCTCCTAAATATTCCAGCACGTGATGAGCAAACTTAGCAACTATTAATATGCACACGTTGATCTGGCCCCTTTCACCCTACTCGTCACCGCAACATTTCATTTAAAATTTAATTTATGACTCGAACCGAAATTTATTTTATTTTGCAGGCAGCTGCTCGCCCCGAACATCATGCAGAAACACTTCTTGACAAACGGCGCGGAGCAGGTCTCGAAGCAGGTAAAAATTTGGCAATATTTACTTATCAAAATACGTCTTTTTCTTCAATATAGTTACCTATAAATAGCAGTAGCGTTGCTGCCTCCTACTTAGGTAACCAGGGGAACAGCTCCCTTTCAGGATCAATAAAAAATTTTAAAATCGTTATCTGTATCTATAAGAGCTTCTGGAAGCCCGGGCAACCACTTGACTCCATCTACTTCCAAGCAATACATCCACATATTTCTTGCAGATATTGCTCCGGAAGCTAATCTCACCCCGCCGTTTAAAATAATGGTTCAAAAGGTTGCCGGCACTCATTTTTCAATATCACTTTGTACCGTTTAGTTATCGATCCACTTTGAGCGATCGCGGGCCAAAAAACTATAATTTGATTGTTTCAGAATTTAAATTCATAATTTGCACTAATGGTACAGTATAACTCGATTACAACAAATATGATTATCAACATAATTACAGCTATTGTGTGGAAACCCGACAAACAGCGTTCTGTTTAATAAATATAATTAAATTCTGAATTTTCAGGCAGGAAACTTGCTGACATTTCAAATTGCATTTGACAAAATCACTTTCAGCGCCAATTCTGAAAATCAGTATTTTTGTATTGAAATGAAAAAATTCTGGAAGCTTCACAGAACTATTGTTTATCATAAGTATTAATTTCAAATTGATTTATCGACCGAATAATTTTTTATCAAGTCATTGCACTAATCAAGTTATGGTGAACATGTGGTCTGACTTACAGGGCCAATTCTGAAAATCTGTATTGTTGAATTGAAATGAAAAAATTTAGGAACCTTTATAGAACTATTATTTATCATAATTATTAATTTCAAGTAGATTTAACGATCACATAATTTTTTACAGAATTTTTTTAAAGCACTGCACTATTAAAATTCATCAGATCACATAGTCTAACTTTTAGGGACAATTTCCAAATTCTGTATTTTTGTATTGAAACGAAAAAACTCTGGAAGCTTCACAGAACTATTATTTATCATAATTATTAATTTCAAGTTGATATATCAACTGAACAATTTTTTACAAATTTTTTATCAAGTCATTGCACTAATCAAGTTATGGTGAACATGTGGTCTGACTTACAGGGCCAATTCTGAAAATCTGTATTGTTGAATTGAAATGAAAAAATTTAGGAACCTTTATAGAACTATTATTTATCATAATTATTAATTTCAAGTAGATTTAACGATCACATAATTTTTTACAGAATTTTTTTAAAGCACTGCACTATTAAAATTCATCAGATCACATAGTCTAACTTTTAGGGACAATTTCCAAATTCTGTATTTTTGTATTGAAACGAAAAAACTCTGGAAGCTTCACAGAACTATTATTTATCATAATTATTAATTTCAAGTTGATATATCAACTGAACAATTTTTTACAAATTTTTTATCAAGTCATTGCACTAATCAAGTTATGGTGAACATGTGGTCTGACTTACAGGGCCAATTCTGAAAATCTGTATTGTTGAATTGAAATGAAAAAATTTAGGAACCTTTATAGAACTATTATTTATCATAATTATTAATTTCATGTAGATTTAACGATCACATAATTTTTTACAGAATTTTTTTAAAGCACTGCACTATTAAAATTCATCAGATCACATAGTCTAACTTTTAGGGACAATTTCCAAATTCTGTATTTTTGTATTGAAACGAAAAAATTCTGAAAGCTTCACAGAACTATTGTTTATCATAATTCTTAATTTCAAGTTGATATATCGACTGGACAATTTTTTACAAATTTTTTATCAAGTCATTGCACTAATCAAGTTATGGTGAACATGTGGTCTGACTTACAGGGCCAATTCTGAAAATCTGTATTGTTGAATTGAAATGAAAAAATTCCGGAAGCTTTATAGAACTGTTGTTTATCATAATTATTAATTTCAAGTAGATTTATCGATCACATACCTTTTTACAGAATTTTTTTAAAGCACTGCACTATTAAAATTTATCTGATCACATACTCTAACTTTTAGGGCCAATTCCCAAATTCAGTATTTTTGTACTGAAACGAAAAAATTCTGAAAGCTTCACAGAAGTATTGTTTATCATAATTATTAACTTCAAGTTGATTTATCGACCGAGTAATTTTTTACAAATTTTTTTACCAAGCCATTGCAATAATCAAGTTATGGTCAATTCTGAAAATCGGTATTGTTCAATTGGAATGAAAAAATTCTGAAAGCTTTGTGAGGATATTGGTTATCGAAATTATTCATTTCAAGTCGATCCAGCTATTATTTGCAATTTTTTCTAGTCAATTCGCTATATTGTCATTATTTATTTTCACAAGTTGGCGAAATCGTTTCAGTCTTCTAAAGCATGTTGTACTGAAAGGATTAAATGAGACTTTGTGTACATACAGACGTTTTCCTATATTTCGCAAAATACAGTTTCTCAAGTTTGCTCCGCTAGCTTTCCATTATATAGTTTGCAGAAGTTCTGTCGTAAGTGTTTAAATTTGAAACAAACTCGCCTGAATCGAGTTTCTGACTTTTAACGTTTCCTAATCACTCGCGTGACGCGGCGTCGTACTTTACGGTCAACTGTAAAATTTTTAATTCTTTCGGTTAAATCTTAACGGTTTGTTTTCATTGGCCGTAAAGCCGCGCGGCGTCGGGACGCTTCCGCATTCCTCGAATATCACCTTCGCCGAAATTAACCCCATCATATAAAATTTAATTAAACAGAATTACAGTTGAAAAGACTACTGACACCGACAATTGCCCTCGTTAAACGCAAATTGCTGATCCTACATCCGAGAAACTTTGGACTCGTTCTGATCGCAAATCCAATAAAGTTAATTGGGCTTTATTATTATATCGTACACTGAAAGAAATAGTCAGTCTAATAGTAAAAAAAACGCGTACTTGCAGCTGATTTATTTATGTTTAAGTATTTAAATTGTCAAAAAGTACACTTTATTAACTACTACCAATTCTTATAAATTAATTTATCTTTTAGAAATAAACTATCTACTACTTTCGACAAATATGTTCTCAATTCATGCAAACAAAAGTTTATTAAGCAAAACAATGGGTATTTGTTTATAATAATTAAGGTTTTTTATGTGTAATGACTATTTGGTACTAATTCATTGTTAGTGAAAGAAAATACATTTGTACATTTTTACTAAAAATAAATACTCGTTTGTTGAAAAGGTAAATTGTCTAAGATAAAAAATGCTTATTTTACAATTGAACCGGATGTTTGCATTAACAGCCAAATCATTTCTTTGCGTTATTCGGTAGTGTTGAGAAGTGCATTAAAATAATAATATGGAACACGCCATCATTTTTAAAAAAGGTATCATCGTTGAACTAAATCGGGACATATATGGTGAACCAGTTTTTGGAAAGGTTGTTAATGTATTGTACACTGGTGACAAACAAATGTATTTAATATATAAAACAATTGTTTGTTATGGCATTGATAAAGATTTTGAAGCATATGAAGTGACTGATGATGATTTTTCCACTTCTAAAGAAATTATTGACATTAAAAATATTTGTTGCACTTTTCCCACACATTTTCATTTAATCGGTGATGGACGTAAATTTATTTCCTGCATGAACCAAGAATATTAATAGTTATCTCTAACGACAGCAACTGTATTATTTAGACATTTTACAAACGTTTCTAATACATTTCACATTGAATGATCCTCTAATATTTTTTTTATTATTTATAGGTATAAGTTTTGTGTCATGTTTATTTTATTTTATTGTATTTTAAATATTTTTATTCATTTTAAATAAAAAATTTCAGTTTAATATGAGATTATTATTAAAAATCCAATTTATAAAATATTTATTAATAAATAATGAAGGGATTATAGTAAATATTTCCCGCATATTATTTATTATTATTAGTATGCTAATTTAATTGTTAACTGAAATTCATTAGTAAAAAACAACTTATATTAAAATGATATAAATAATTAATAAATCTTGGTTGTATTATTATTTACTATTATTAAAAGCGTATTTAATGTTAACAAATATTTATGAGAATATTTATTAATAACAAATATTTATTTGATTTGAATCTACATTTATTTTTTATTAATAAACAACAATTCCTCCAAAATAAAGCAAATTAAGACTGAATAATACATTTATTTGGTGTAACTAGACGTGTGTTAACTATTACCAAATTCTTTTTTGTTTTTAATAATTGCTTACTTTATTATAAATAACAATGTGTTAGAAGTAAATTAAGGTAATTGAAATTGTATTAATAAACTGTCAGTTAATCGTGAATAAACATTTGGTGGGCCAAATATCAATCAATATTTGTTAATGGTTAACGAAATTGCCTGGTTATTAACAAATTTTTCACTTATTTTCTTTCTGTGTACGAATCTAACGTAAAAAGAATCGAGCGCGTTATTAAATTTCGTTGGTTTAATAAAAATTTTAATTTATGCATAAAGCTTTTAATTTTTTTGCAGGAGATAGAACACTGCTACTACCACGGAACTGTGCAAGACTACCCCGGAGCAACAGCCGCCTTTCACACATGCAACGGCGTCAGTGGCGTCATTCACGTGGGAAACGAAACTTTTGTTATACACCCTTTCTATGGCGGAGACCTTTCGGTCAGTATGCAATATTAAACATCTCATGCATGTCACCGGGTGTAAAAGCCAGAAATTTGATATCTTTTCGATGACCTTGACCCACTTTGTGATGGCGAAATTCGGGCCCTTCGTGAAAAATTCGCCGGTGCAACAATGCCGCGTGTGCATTTCGCAGATCCGCGTCACGCGGCCGGCTTTAATTAAAATTAATTGGTATAAGTTTTAATGAACACGTCGACGTTCAGCTCTACAGATGTCTCCCGACCTGATGACAACTGACAGCCAATTACCCCCACCGGCTCACCCTCTTCGACCGCTGACACAACCCTCTCTGTCGATCGCATAACCCCCGATTAAAACCGCGAACCGATGTGACACCGAAAACTTTCTCTGAATCAGATGTTAATTTGCCAACGTCAAATACACATTCGGGGCGAAAGCGAAAGGGAAATTCGATTAGATTGGATTTAATTTTTTTTAATATCTTCCAATCTCGAGACTTGCTTCTGGGTGATTAAAAAGAATCTAATAACTGCCGGACAGTAATTATGAAATTACAAACTTCGCGAGGCTATTTGTGATTAAAATTTCAATTTCCGGAGGGTGAGGGCCGGCTCCGGCCTCCAAAAAGCCTAGATGAACTGGCTGCGATGGGTTTTCAAATGTTTTTGTATTTTCCGAACATCATTTCCATGAACGTCACATAAATTTACGGTTTTTATTTCGAACGAAAACTATACCACGTTTTTTAATTTCAGAACAAGTTAGAAGGCTGTGAAAAAATCCTGTTTTTACTTTATGTCGATAGTAATAGCATTTTACATCTGTCAGTTTACAGGATGATTTCTAAAAAACGTCCCACGCTCTAACTCAGTTATTTATAGCCCGATTTCAGAAAAAACATAATATAATTAATTAAGCTAGTTATTAAAAAAAATGTAAAAAAAATTCAAAACTGGCATCCCTCATAAAGCCTCCAAATATTTAAAATTTTGGTTTCAAATTTATATGAGCTTATTGCTGATACTTGAACGCATTTTTGTATCTGCATCGCTTTTCTTCAAATTTTACAGTTTGCTCATAATTTAATTAAAATCGTTTGAGGTCGTTGTGAGAAAGCGCATTTTTTCATAGCTCAAGGGTAAAGTGTCAACAAGATATATTGCCCCAACAAAGGCACTTATTGACTGTCATAAAGTTTACCTTAAACGAGTGGAATCGTAAATTATTTCTTCGCACAGTATCTATTTTTGAGATCTTTTGCAAATTATTTTAGTTTCGATAATTTACTTATTGTGTTGTTACGAATTTATTGATAACATAAAAATCTTATTTTATTGAAAATAATAATTGAAATAAAATATGATTTTATATAAATAATTGTACCCAATTTAATAATAATGCACGTCAATGATTAAATGATTAGGTATTCCATAATAATTGAAAGGATTAGAATAAAAAGGGTACAAGTAAAATTTACATTTTTTGAATATATTGGAGTTCGAAGTTATGTAACTATAAAACAATCCAGACTTTTTTTAATAAAATCTCATTTTATATTAATTAATTAAAAGAGAATAGAATTTTAACTATAAGTTTGTGTTTGGTGCAATAAATAGGCACCACAAAAATGTACTTATCCCATAATTTTCAAAAAAGCATTTATACCCTATTTTATTCTGACCCCTTCAATTCTCGCATTCAATGATTTACAACAAAGGTTTGTTTGATAGTAAGTTTTTTTAATTATGTATCTATTGACAAAATTTAAATTATAATTGAAAAATAATTCTTTGAAAAACATAAACAAGAAAGGAAGAATTTACTAAAGTGTCTAAGTATGCAACAAGCAATAAGTAATTTCTTTTTCTCACAATTACTTCACATAAAGATTCACTTCGAAGGTAAAGCTCCAGGTACTTACTGACATAGGGGCAGAGATGAAGTTAAATTTAATTTCAGGTACTGTTTGATGTGATTCAAGTCGAAATTTGTTCCCTCGATATTTATGAAACAGGTTGCATGTAGTCTAGATAATATATTGCGTGATTATTTTTCGATCAAAATATCTTATATTTAGAATAAATGAATGTGGGGCGTTTTTAGGAATCGCCCTGTATGTCGTTTTAAAATTAGAGACTATAACACAAAAGTATTGTGTTGAAGGAAGCAATATCATTGTTTTCAAAGAAACTTCAAAACTTTATCTTCAATATTCTGCAACATTTAAGTGATTCTGTCAAAATTGTATAGGTTGTGGTATTAAACACTGATTACTACCAACACAAAGTAAAACAAAAAAAATTCACAACCTTCTAACTTGTTCTGGAATTCAAAAACACACTATAGAGACACAATAAATTCAGATTTTATGCGATTGAGACCCAAAACAAACATTTTAATGGATTGAACATTATCGAAATTAATTTACTCCTTTGTCACAATAACTATGATTAATTGAGTGGCGAAGGAAAAATATATGAATAGACCAAAGGCAGCCAATTACACTCCGAGAAGGTTTCAGCTTTCAGCTGAAAACTGTTAATAGCATTAAATCAAACAGTTACAAATATTGCTCATAAAGGATCGCATTCACCTTAGAAGCGAAATATGTAATTACTTATGGGCAACTTTTTCCCGTCCTGCGCACGATTGAAAAAATGTTTTATTTTCACCGGGCAAACAAACTTCTGCACACAAGTCTGAAGAAAGTTTAATTACTTGCGATTCCGAGCTTATGAGGAAAAAATAACTTTTTAACTGAAGAAGTGCGCTGGTTTGTTGAAAGCGAAATGAAACTGATAAGATCTTTATCGGCCGGAAAATATGAGTTGAGGGCACTTTTTAAATTTGCGAATTCAATTGCGATTTTCGTGCGAGAGTGAATCGCTTTTTTGGGGTTTTGGTAAGTTGGGGTGGCCTGACGCGGGACTAGCGGTAAGCTTGTGCAGCAGTATTTGGAGGAGTGGGAATTAGCGTACTAATCCTCTTTTAATGGCTACGTTAGCGTGTTTCTAATCAAGGGTATGTCTAACTCAGACTTGGAAAACGCAAAACTGAACTTTAATTATGTCATTTCGGTAATGGCGAGATTAAGCGTTTTTAATTTGTCTCCGGCGAGAAGTTTTATTTTGCCGGCGACGTTTTGATGGGAGCGACGGTTTTTAATAGAATTCCCAGATTGGCGATATTTTAAATGCATCGAAAACATTTCTTTGGCGGAAACGATTTTTCAACGAACTTTGTTCACAGTATTTCTTATAGCGATACAAGGAAAATCCCGAAGGAAAATTTTCACTTGAAATTTTTTAGAACATGAATGCTAAAATGACTCCATCATAATTATCAATATTAAATTCATTTATCGAGCCAATAATTGTTTAGGGAATTTTTTAACACATTGCACAAACTCTGACTTTCAGAGTGTTCGCATTAGAATGTGAATTATGTGAGCTTTATGGAACTATTATTTATCATAATACTATTAATTTTAAGCAGATTTATCGATTGGAAAATTTTTTACAATTTTTTCTCAAACCAACGTTTCTTTGGATTGTCTCTTATCATATAGTTTGACTTTCAGAATGTTCGCATTAGAATGAAAAAATTCTGTGAGCTTTATGGAACTATTATTTATTATAATGACTAATTTCAACTAGATTTATCTCCTGGATAATTTTTTACAATTTTTTTTTTAAACAATGTTCCATTAGATTGTCATTTTATACAGGTTGTATTATACTAAAATTTAATTAATAACAGTAACGATAACATAAAATAACATAACATAAGTAATAACTAGCATAAATAATATAACTCATTAAGAGAAGAAGAAAGCGGGGCTGTACCAAGAACACTAGCAACGTTGCCTCTCTGTATAGCCAAACTTATTCGTTGCTTCAAATATGTTTTGCCTTGAGGAATTCCCGTTGTTTGAACAATACGCCTCCCCAAATCTTCAAGGAGAGAAAGGACATCAGCACTCCAAGGACCCAAAGTTTACACAGCGAAGGCGACGAAAAAATAATCATCAAAAATTGCCTTTTATTTTTTCTTCTTAAGATTTTCTGCCAAGTGTGCAGCAGATCTTGCAGAAAATGAAGAATCAGTCAAATGAGAAGGGGCAAGTGTATCTGTACAAGTAAAATTCCAAACTAAAGATTTACCTACTTTCCATGGAATAACTGTAATACCATCTGGACGTTTGCCATCATCCCTCAGAATACTAGGTTCAAGGATACAAGGGATGTTGGCAGAAGAGAAAGCACGTTTAATAATGTCATTAATACAGCTGTGACGAAAGAGTCTACCAGCACTTTTAATGCACGATAAACCATGATGAACCAACGAATCTGCAGAAGAACCGCACGAGCAGATATGAGGATGACAGAAATTGATGCTCAATCTAATTGAAATTGCAATTTGTAAAATGTTTTTTTCTAAAAGAGTACCTAATTTACAAGATGGAAGAGCTCAAGCCAAGCTCCAGATTCAAGTTCAGATCCAGCTAATAAGATAGCTTTTTCTGTGATATTTGAGGAAGATAATAAATTTTGAAATATTTTCTCACAGATAGGTAAGTCCCAATTTCTTTGAATAGAAAGCTCTTTTGGAAGTAAAAACGAATTAGAAATTTCCTTCCAATAATCAACAACCTCGTTAAGGGATGTAATTTCATAATTAGAAAAACTAGAAGGTACAATGGACATAATAAGTTCAGAATTAGAAAATATAAAAGACAAAAAGGCAGGCGAGGAAATATCAATTATAGACCTTATACCTAATCCGCCAAAACGGATTGGTAATTTGGCTTCGAGTCCAAGATCTTATTGTAAATTTAATATTCAAAAATTTTTCCGAAGAAGAAATAACAATATTATCTAATTCAAGACACTCATTTTTAAATTTCCAAAAAGGACAACTAAGATTATAAGTGAAATTATGTATCTAAAAACAATGGCGGAGTAAAAATAAACTAATATGAGGATTAATTTTACATAGATTTGAAGAAAGTAAAGAAAATGAATGAATTTTTTTAGAAATGAATGGAGGAATTGCTGCATCGAAAATAGGACAACCAAGAATAAAAAGGTCTTCAACATTACAAACATGAATACAATGAGCTAATAATTCGAATCTCTCCAAAATTGAAGACTTGTCTAATTCCGAAACATTATTAAGGAAGAAAAGTTCGCATTTATTGAAATTAACAACCACACAAATTTTCTTAAATTCGGCAATTATCGTTGCTAAGTCTTCTAAGACATCAAAAGCCTTACCACCTAATATCTCGAGTAGTTGACGTTTGATTCTTTTTTTGCGTTCATTATGGTAATCAGCAAAGAAAACGCTAATTCTTTGCTAATTTAACCAACTTTGTAACAAAAGTTACCAATGGTGGACACTTAATATAATACAACCTGTATAGTCTAACTTTCAGAGCCAATTCTGAAAATCCGAATTTTTGTATTCAAATACAAACATTTGATGAGCTTGATGGAACTATTTTAAATTATTAATTTGAAGCAGATTTATCGATTTGATAATTTTTCATAAATTTCCAATAATTAACTGCATTAAAGTTAATGCAAACAACAATTCGAGTTTAAATCAAACTAGATTAGTTTATTGCAGACAGCTCTTTAATCACGTCACATATTTCACCGTGCCCCAAATAATGACACAATCCTGTAAATCCCTAATTCGGGTGGTCACAAAGTGACTGCACAGCTTTGCTCTTCTTTAGCAGAAACATCCACACGTTATATTCGAAGCTCGAGCGAAGGCCAACAAGGGCTGCGCCAACAGCCCCCTCAAGAACTCGGAGTTGAAGGATTCCGCCCAGAACCCCTACGCGGGTTTCTTGCCCACAGCCCACCAGCGGTTCAAGAGGGACGTCCGCACCGCCACCAAATACATCGAGACAGCTTTGGTCATCGACAAGACCATGTTCGAGAAGAGGAACGGCAGCACCAGGACCGAAGTCGTGCACGACTCGATCCAAGTGGCCAACATCGTCGACCTATACTTCCGCACCCTCAACACCCGCGTCTCGGTGGTTTACATCGAAACGTGGCAAGGGGGCAACCAGGCCCAAATCGATCGGACTAAGGATATCGAGACAGCTTTAAGAAATTTTAACGATTACACCACCAGACAATTGTATAGAATCGACAAGGACACGACCCAATTGCTAACAGGGGAGGTTTTTACTGGTGGTGAGGCTGGGATTTCAAATCCCTTGTCGGTGTGTACTGCGAAGGCTGTCGGAGTTAGTGTAGATATTAACACTTATGAACCACATTTACTTGCGGGAACAACGGCACATATGATTGGGCACAATATCGGGATGGGACACGACGATGGACGCGAGGAGTGTCACTGCAAAGACTGGCACGGTTGCATCATGGCCCAAGCAATCGTTGGGTTGGACAACGTCCAACCCTACAAATTTTCGGAATGCAGTCGATCAGACTACGTAGACAAGCTGCGAATCGGAACCGGAATCTGCCTTTTGAACAAACCCAACGAACTGGAAATCCGAAGGACCTGCGGAAATCGCCTGGTCGAGGAAGGGGAGGATTGCGATTGCGGCACCATCGATGAGTGCCCAACTGTCGACCCGTGCTGCGACCCCATAACTTGCAAGCTGACCAAAGAAGCCGAATGCGCCGCCGGTCCTTGCTGTCACAAGTGCAAACTGAGAGACAAAGGGGTTCCTTGTCGGCCATCCAAGAACGAGTGCGACTTGACTGAGCACTGTTCGGGGGACGCCGGCGGCTGTCCCACCGACGTCTACAAGAAAAACGGGTATCCTTGCGCAGAGAACACGGGCGTCTGCTTCAACGGCGTGTGTCCAACGTTTGCGATCCAATGCGAGGCCATTTGGGGCTACGGGGGCGTTTTGGCCGACAATGAGTGCTTCGACCAATACAATTCTAAAGGCTCGATTAGCGGCCATTGCGGAAGTGACACTAAAGGTGCTTACATCAAGTGCGATCCCAAAAATGTCAAGTGCGGGTCCCTCCAGTGCCAACACGGAAGTCGCCAACCTGTGCTCACAGGCTTAGATCAGCTGTTCACAAGAACCATTGTCTCCATCAAAGGGATCGAATATGAATGCAAGTGCGTTATTACTGAGTTCATCGTAA
Organism: Dascillus cervinus; assembly: GCA_949768715.1. NCBI lineage: Eukaryota > Metazoa > Arthropoda > Insecta > Coleoptera > Dascillidae > Dascillus > Dascillus cervinus. The sequence continues at coordinate 29,481,533 of OX458319.1, read as the reverse complement.
AATTTTGTATATAAAGTAATTTTGTCTATTTCAGATCGACCAGCGCCGCCGTGGACAAGTACGACCTTCCGCCTCTTGGGCTGGTGAGGGACGGAACCGTCTGCGGAGATAACCTCATTTGCTTCAATCAAAGTTGCACCAGTATCCATTCTCACCTGGACGACACCAAATGCGCCAGCAATCACAACGATTTGGAATGTTCCGGCCATGGGGTATGTTAAAAACGACGAGATTATCATATACAGGGTGAGTTAAGTTTTACCGCCCCGGCCATAATACCTATTAAAGATTGAGGGGAAAGTATGCAATTTACATATTACATCAGTTGAAGTTTACACTTTCGATTAGTGCTACAAGTTTCCAAATCATTTTTATTTGAAGCCAAAAAAGTAAAACAAAGAGTTTCGGATAAAATTTCCATGTTTGGTTTTTTATTTCAAAATTTGTCAAATTATTCGTAGCATTGTTAATTGCAATTTGATTCGTTAAAAAATTATTACTTTTGAGTTAAATCAAATTTAACATAAAGCACGAAAAATACTTTTATTTATGACTTTCCAACAATGGATAATACGGTCTACCACGTAACAATACCTGATGATCGACCCATAAAACTGAAGGGAACGACGTTTTAGTTGTTGCCAGACTCGTATTCTGGAATTTGTGAGAAAAATAAAATAAGTTTTTAATAGGTAAATATTAAGTTTATTTTATAAACGATGCTCAAAGTGATGCTTCATTACCCATAAATTAAAAGCATTTCAAGCTTCTCCTCGACTGAGTATTGAAATGACATGATTATACCTGAACTAAACACAAATGTTCACTATTCCACAAAACAAAGTTTTAATTTTCACTTTTTACCAACGATGTTTAAGTGTTGGAAGATTTGTTGCGAATGTGAATGTTTCTTTATTCACAAAGTGACCTAGGGTTGAACCAGGGTTTTTAAACTTTGGGTGAATTAAGCAATTTATTTTATGGGAAGGTTCAATAACCGATAGGTATATTGACTTTGCAGACGCAAAATTAAAACACAAAATTTTAGACAGATATACTAACGAAAATTAGAAGCTGGTAAACGATTTTCTTATCAAGTTTAAAATCTAATATTGCAAAAATTATTTGTTATTATGATTATAATTACCGTGCTATTAGTTACGATGTTGTGAACTTTTAAAGAAATAGCGAAAACCCTTATTCCCGTCCTGTAAAATGTAACGTTGCACTTTTGAACTTAACTTTATGACTGTCATAAATAATCAGCCAAGTACCCAAAACCAATACCATTGTTAGGTGAATTGGTCAGCTTATGTCGTAAATCATTTTAAAAAAAACTCTCTAATACGGAAATGGCTTTATTTAATGAACCCAAATTAGTAAAATTATTTCAATTACACTAAATTGTGTGAAAATATTTTACTGTTCGTACATAAAAAAAACTAATAAATTGAGCAATTAGTAATTGAAAGAAAGCCAAAATATTACCTGATTAAAAAAAAAGATTTTTTTTGATTACTATGTACCTTAATAATATAAAATTACTCATGTAATTTATGAGAATTGGCAAATTATTTTAAAGGCCTATTTTGCCACGGGCGGTAAAACTTAACTCACCCTGTATAATACAAGTGAAATTGAGATTATCGATAATCGCATGAGTTTGGACACGAAACATGTTGTCAAAAATTAATTTCACGACTCGAAGAGGAGCGAAATTATTTGACAACATGTTGAGTGCATTAATTCTTGGGATTATCAATAATCACGATTCCACGAATTGTATTCGTCAGATTATATCACGAATGAACAATTTAATACTTTTTCGGACAAAATGTAATTCCGAGAGTCGCAAAACTCGGTAAATTGGGCCCAAATATATTTGTGAGACTCTACAGTGTTACACGATTTATGATTTTGTATCTTTTCATCAATATTGTTTAACGAACAATCACTGAAACGCGCCATTTTTTGTAACTGTGGCATTTCAGTTGACAGCACGGTACACTAGATTTGCGGAGCAGCACGCGGGATTATCCAGTGCTAATTATCGTTTATTAAGCTAGGATAGGGAAAAATAGCAGTATGAGTGGTATAATCAGTTTAAGTGGTGGCTTTTAGGTTTGCACCAACACTAATAAATGTTACTGCGAAATTGGATGGAGCGGCACCGATTGTTCGATTGAAGTTGAAGTAACACCTCCACCACCCGACGCTACGCCGCCACCCGACGCCCCTAAACATATCAGCAACCTCGCTGATATTATGAGGAAGAAAGAAACTCCATACGGTAAGTTTTCCGTTTTTGATTCGGTCGCGTCTCAACCGGAATTAAATTGTTGATAACTTTTCAGTAATACTGGTTTCTAAGGCTTCATTTGCATCATCAATTTTCATTTTATTGTTGACCCCGGATCTTTTTTATGTCAAATCATTTGTATTATCAAGCTGGGATACGCTTTACTAATTGTAAGCTTGTATAGATGCCGCAGTTTTTGTAAATATTTTTATTATGTTTGAAACTCTGTATTTCGGAAACAAATCGTTTTTGGATTCTTGCATGTTTGTAGGAACGTTTTTCTTATTTCAACGAACATGCCCCTGAAATTCTTCACAATATTAAAGAATCACCCTGTATATACAGTTTATTATTATTATGTTAATTGAACAGGGCTCAATGTTAAAAAAGAGACGGGGTATTAAGTGTGGCCAGGTTAAAGTGGCTGGTGTAAATGAAGGCTAAGAAATGAGGTGTCGGTCGTGGAGCGTGGAAGCCTTAAGGTTATTGCGATGAAAGGCTTCTGCAAGTAGTTTAATGTGCAAGGTGTCCCATCACTTGTGGCCACCCCCAAAATTGAGCTTTAATTGAAAGTTATTTATTTGAAATTTGGTGCACGGATGACTCTGGTTATAAGGCTAGAAATTTCCAGTTTTAAATGTTACTTGTTGGCGTTAGTGTTCGACAAAAAAAATAAAAACTGATTTTTTATAATAGTTATTTGTATCATTAGACCAGAAACTGTATTTTTGCGAGTGCGAGTAAGGTTTGAGGGGAGAGGCCGAAGGCCGAGGCCCTCAACTGCGAGTACTCACAAAATAGTTTCTGGACGTATGATACACAACATTTTTTAGGCCGATAATAATATTTAAATAAGAAAATATAAATTTGTTGTTCAAATATCTCGGCTTGAGAATTTATTTTTTCTTCTGTTGGCAATATTTATCCGGAAAGATTAATTTGAACTTAAAAATCAAGTACCCAGTATGTATTGCCTTTTGACGTTGATGACAAAACAACCTGCAATTATGACATGGATTGAGATACTTGCAATATTGTTAAATTAAAAGCATCCTTTATTTTTATAACTAATATTAATAAAGTTCTTGTCGATGTTAATAAACGGTGTAATTGACATTTAATTTTCGATTTGGTTCGCAGATTCGGTGCTACCAACCTACAAAATTAAAATTACACTAGTTTACATTTTCAGGCCTAGTCCAGAAAATCGGATTTTCGGGCCTATTTAGAGGACTTCAAAATCAGTCATTTAGGACGGAGGCCAAAAAAAATAATATCTCCCAATTTTGTTAAATTTCACTTTTCAAGATCATTATTATTAAGGCAAAGATATCCAAAGTAAGAAAAAAATCCAAAAGCTGTAATTAGTCTAAAATTCTCTTATATTGGAACTTAAGGTCCGGGAACTGCTAAATAATGCACAATTCTTCCGCTCAGGGGGCACCAATTTTGCCCCTTAAAATAAAAAATGTTTAGGCAACCAAAGAGGTATCCTAACTAATAAGGTTTGAAGTATTGAACAGAGAAAGAAAAAAAAATAGTTGCGCGTTTTTCATACGCTCGTAACTTGATAAATATTATTTATATTATGGTCTGCGGCGATAACGACGGTAAACTCAGTCGGAAATAAATTAGTCTATAATTTTTTGCTAATTCTTTGCCAATTTTGTGTTTTCATAGATGTACCTGCTATAATTAATCCCGTAACAGGTTGCAAACACATTTTCAATTATGCAAAGAATAATCTTTATCCCCATTTTTATACGCTCATAATTTGATAAATATTATTTATATTATTGTCTGCGGAGATAACGGCGGTAAAATCAGTCAATGCGATTGCTGCATTATTTAATGTTTTTTGTTTTTTGCAATTTCTTGTGAATAGATGCTTCAAACAATTTTTCCTATGATGCTATTCGAAACTAATATATATGGTACAATTTAGTAGGCTCGAAAATGTTTCATATCCTTACGCGTGCGAAAATGGATATTTTGCATTATCAAGTGTGTATTTTTATAAATTTTTAGAGTTTTATATCCTTACGTGTGCGAATATGGTTATATCCTAACAATTTGCACTATATCAAGTGAGCATTTTAATACAAATTATTCTATCCATGCCGTCAATCAAAAAGGTACAGATTTGACAGGACATCTGTGAGTAAAAGGACGAACTATTTGACTAAAATCTTGTAGGAAACAACTTTTCCCCGAAAATGTAAAATTTAGACATTTATCCAATTTGTTTTACGGAAACTATTTCTTAGGTGCTAAAAGAACATTTTTATGTAATTTGTTGACGATGTTGTGTTCGGAAAGCAATAAAAAACGCGATCAAATAATACTGCATTTCGTACCACAACTTTTAGAATTTTTTTCAAAGATATTCACCATGTTATCATAAAAAAACATGTCATATTATACTACTATATGTTTAGTATAAGTATCCGGAAGGAATTTCTACAATATAACTTACTTCTTGAGCTGAACTGATTTTACTGGCACACTAAATTTTCAAAAAAATATTGTTGCCAATTTTTTCCTTCTTAAGTTATCAACTTTCTCGCTATTAAAAAAATATTTTCTTACAAGGCAATATATTCTCTATAAGTGCTGTAAAGTGCATTGCAAAATATTTCGTAACTCTAAAGATTTCAGTAAAAAACCCTCACTACTACATTTTTGCGAGAATTGCACTTTCGGAGGTTAATTTTTGAAAACTAGGCACTTCTTCACCAAAGCAAATATATCATTAGATGCGGTAACATTATGTTTACAACTGTTGCTTCGCAAATTATATATTTATAAGTACTTTCTAAGCGATACTGAGTTTCTTAAAACTCTGCATTTTTTGAGGTTGGGTTCCCCAGCCTTAATCATAGTGATTCTGTAAAGTGAAATTTGACGAAATTGGGAAACAGTATTTTTATAAAAATCAGTTTTTATTTTTTTTCTCGAAAACTGGAAATTTCTAGCCTTATACCAGAGTCATACGTGCACCAAATTTCAAAAAAATAACTTTCAATTGAAGCTCAATTTTGGCCGCAAGTGATGAGACATACAATGTAGATGAGGATAAGTGGAAGTAATTCGTCGGCTTAATTATCTCGCAGGCCCCAATTCGGATAATCTAAGTACGATATGGATGGTGATCATCTTGGTAGGGGTAGTGAAAGGAGTCTTCGTATGCTTTGCTGTAGTGGCAGTTTGCTACAGGTACTAGTGTCGTGTCGGTCCGAAACGAAAGCAGGGTGCCTGAATTGCGCAGTGTCCTGTATATAGGCTTTTCAACACTTTTTTATTAAATGTTTGCGCTGTATATATCACGTAATGCGTGCGTCGTTATTGTATATTTTGATATTCTGATGCGTGCTTTCCTTCTTTCTATCCGTCTGTGTGTTGATGCATGATACAACCGCCAACGCTGCCGCCCGTCCACTCTGCGTTGGATCTGCAGAGGACTACCACGGTTCAAACACGGTTTTTCTCGTAATCGTCTTGATGTCGGTGGTAGGGGGTGTTTTCCTTCTGTTTGCATTAATGGCTCTGTGCTACAGGTCAGTTGTAGTACACAAAAACTTCTCCTTCTGCTTCAGGTTAGTGCGCAGACAGAACAGGTAGACACACATACTCAGCTGTTGCTTACTTTTTAAATTTTGTTAGATTCTGTTACTTATGGTTTGGTTTGCAAATGCCTCACGTTTAGATGTCATGAATGTTGCTCTAGTCGAGCAGCAGCAGCTCGTCTATGTTCATTATCAAGCACATACCTTCAGACAATAAGAGCACTGTAGATTTACAATTTGGCAAAGCAATACCATCTCAGCCCCCATTCCACCGCGTAGCCAGTTGGGTAGCTGCGGTAAAATTGTAAATTTACACAACTTGCACGTCGCCGTAGACTTTAGACTAAACTGCTTACTATTCGTATATTTCTGCTATTTAGAGCGTTTGAGCGAGTGTATGCATTCCTTTTACCCGCCTCCCTTAAACTCTAACTCTCTAATATTAAGGTAACTGTGTGTACAAAATTACAAAACTGTCCATTTTCATATGAAAATATGAAAACGGCAAAACCACACACCTAATTCGAACAACACTTTGCAATATGTTAATTCAGGACTTCTTTTATCGTTTCTCTTTTTGTTTACGCGCGTGTTTTCACCTGGAAGGAAGTCGACGGTGCGTAAATACGAAAAACCATATAAAAAGGCAATTCAGAAAAATTACGTCCACGCAACCGGGAACCATTCGCAAGAGGATTCCCTAGATAATTCAAGCAAGATCGTCGGAAGTATCGGTAGCTTTAGGTAAGTCACTTACTGTACAGGTATGGCAGGACCATCCTCGTCCTTATGACTGGATGCGTCTCTTCGCTCATCACACCATCGTTTTTTCTTTTGGCGCAATCAACTCATACCTTGGGTGTATGTCGAGCGAATGCTTAATGTTTATTTGCGTTGCATTACTTTAAGTTCTCAAATTACTCCGAGACGTGCCTGCAGTTAACACACCCAGGAGCGTCACCTCACTCTTGTAATGGCGCTCCTGAACCATGCTCTTGCGAAAAGATATAGACGAGCTCCCCAACTCGAACGTTTTTCATCCATTCGACTTAACTTATGACCAAAGCAACGTAATGTGTGAATTTATTTTAATGCTTAATTGCTGCGGCCGAAAAACTTTCAAATTTATTTACTACTAAACTATTGTTCTTTACCAGTCGTGCGGATTCCCAACGCGTTTTGTATCGACCGACTAACCACTTGGGAGGTGCAGGATCGTCACACTTCCAGTTAGTTAATTTATTACTTTCATTTCATTTTCTCAATTGAATGCACTTAGTTTGTCTGCTCTGCAACTTCCACTGCACCGCGGAAACATTCTCTTCTAGTTGGGACAATGTTTCCGCAATCCTCACTATTATTTCATTTGATGCACCCATGCACGGCTTAGTGGCGTCTTCGAGTGGCGAGACTGTTTGCTCCGTTCTGTCTTTTTACAGGGAAATCCCCTCGCAAAAGATGACGAGGCCCATGGCGGGTTCGGGCAGCGAGGACGACATCACGCACTCTGGTAATATCCCCATGAGGATTCTTCCGCACGCGGAAATCGTCCCTTTGATTCTAGGTGAGGAAGAGGCTGTGTCCTTTATAGATGTCCAACATAATAGTCTAAAACTTCCAGAAAAGAAAGGTATACTGAAGAAGCAGGGCTACGGCCTGATCGGGCCGATGGACAACAAGGAAGAGTGGGAAGCGGCCGCGGCCCAAATCGGCCCGGGCGGGCCGAGCATGTCCGAGGTCGAGCGGACCCTAAAAAATTTGAACGGCTACCACGAGGATATTCTGCAAGCGTTGAGGAAAGCCGCCATCCAGAGGAAGATAAGGGACGTGATTAGCGGCGATCCTTCGGGGAGCAGCGCCATTCTCAGCGACGAGGTTCTGCGAAGGAGCTTGCAAGACTGCTACACCGATTACAAACGGTCTAGCAGTCAAGAGAAAGTTTGCGAACCAGAGGTAAACGTTAAAATACTTTGTTGAAATGGGTAAATCTTCAAATACATGTTATAACCACATTTGCGTAAGATTGGAGGATTGATTTGCACTTTTAAATGTTCTGACCATTTGATTGTTGCAGAATTTCGACTGAAGAAGAAGAAGAGGATTTAATTGTTTATTTATTGCAGGGAATTATTATGACTATTCAATTCACCAAATCATTTTTCAAATATTAACCAATAAAATAGCAAATATTTACTTTCGTATCATAACAACAGAAAATTCCAGCGAATATTTCATTAGTGAAAATATAACTGGATATTCCACTAGTGGTTGCAGTGAGTATTTTATTTATTACTTTGTCACAAAATTAACTGAACAATTTGAAAAATAAACATTGTCGCAATTCTGAAAAAGTCCTCTTTTTGAACGAATGTTTAAGGTCCGGGAACTGCTAAGTAATGCACAATTCTTCCGCTCAGGGGGCCCCTTAAAATAAAAAATGTTTAGGCAACCAAAGAGGTATCCTAACTAATAAGGTTTGAAACTTAAGTATTGAACAGTGAAAGAACAATCAAAAAGGTACAGATTTGACTGGACATCTGTGAGTAAAAAGACGAACTATTTGACTAAAATAATCATGGCTGCGAATACATTTACAAAGAGTCTTATGGGAAAACAACTTTTCCCCGAAAATGTAAAATTTAGACATTTATCCAATTTGGTTTACGGAAACTATTTCTTAGGTGCTAAAGGAACATTTTTATGTAATTTGTTGACGATGTTGTGTTCGGAAAGCAATAAAAAACGCGATCAAATAATACTGTATTTCGTACCACAACTTTTAGATTTTTTTTCAAAGATATTTACCATGTTATCATAAAAAAACATGTCATATTAAACTACTATATATTTAGTATAAGTACCCCGAAGGAATTTCTACAATATAACTTACTTCTTGAGCTATACCGTTTTTACTGACACAATACATTAAAAAAAAATATTGTTACCAATTTTTTTCTTCTTAAGTTATCAACTTTCTCGCAATAAAAAAATGATTTCTTACAGGGCAATATATTCTCTATAAGTGCTGTAAAGTGCATTGCAAAATGTTTCGTAACTCTAAAGATTTCAGTAAAAAACCCTCAATACTACATTTTTGCGAGAATTGCACTTTCGGAGGTTAATTTTTGAAAATTAGGCACTTCTTCGCCAAAGCAAATATATCATTAGATGCGGTAACATTATGTTTACAACTGTTGCTTCGCAAATTATATATTGATAAGTACTTTCTAAGCGATAGATAGTTTCTTAAAACTCTGCATTTTTTGAGGTTGGGTTCCCCAGCCTTAACTTCACGAATTTTACCCGCCCTGCTGTTGGGCAAATCAGTCGCCGTAATAGTTCTCATTTTTTCAATAATTGTCCTGAGATGTTCGTTGTCCATTTGCAAATAAGGCTTGATTAAAGTAATATTATTGTGGCCTGTAATTTTTATTAACTGATGCTGGCCAACACCTGCTTTGGCCAATGTCAAAACGCTAGTGGATCTAATCGAAAGATTGGATATTTTTCTTTTTTTGATGTCTAACCCTATTTTTCTGCCGCTGTTTTTATCCATTTTCCAATTTCATTTACTCCCACAGGGGAATTTTTGTACCAATAGTTCTTTCCATTAGAATTCCAAAATGGGTTAGGCGTTAAAAACATCCTCTCGGTCTTGACATTGCTGCCTCTCTTCAACAGCAGCTTATGTTGCAGACTATAATTATCTACTATTTATAAATCAATTAAAAAGAAGGAAGTATGAACTTACCTTATAGGATAAATTTCCGCATTTTCATTGGGTATCAACCATTTATTTTCAGTTAAATGTTTTGGACCGCCTTGAGCAGTTTTGGAAAAAATAGAATCATATTCTACACGCGCTGTAGGAAGACCCTCATTGTTAATTTCTTCCTTGAAGAAGTAAGTTCAACATTGAGCTCCTTCTCCACCTCGCCAAGCTAATTCATAGAAGACAATCAAGAAAATTTTCTCTTGAAGTCCATCAGGGCTATCTTCGTCGAAAACTTCAACAATTTTTTAATATTCTTTTTCAGACAGAGCTGCTGCGCTGCTGGTTCTTTTTTCTGGAAGCGCCTGCAATTTTCGTCTAGTAGCATCTCTGGCCTTTTTCGATGTTTTGAATACAGCTTCACTAAATGGGTTAATCTCAATATCCCACTTATTGAAATACATTTCTTAGGCCATTTTCTCAGTACTGTTCCATATATGCTTAACCATGCCTTCCTTATATTCCTACCCATCTCTCTTCCTCATATTGACAGCCCAACTTTTCAGAGTAATATTTAACTCTGCAGATGTGGTAGATGATGTCAAAGAGTAGCCTTTTTCTTCCAAAAACTGAGAAAACTGACACCATACAGACTCTCGTGACTTCCGTGTATTATCCGGCACGATTCTTCCAATATCTACCTTGATTTCTGCATCAGATGTCTCTCCAAATCTTTTGCACACACTTTCCATTGCAAATAACACGTAAATAGCAAAATGGCAATAATTATTACCTATAAATTAATTCGTGAAACACTGCTGTCAGAAAAAATTCTAATAACATTTTTTTAGCGGTTGCTATGAAAATAAAATAATGTGTGACTCAAATTTGCGAACTAACTTTTGAAATATTTTATTTTAATCATTGATTTGGTAAATTGAATAGTCTGTTGAATACAATGAGTAGTCAAAGATTGTACAATATTTTTTCATAAAATATTCGACAATCTTTGACTACTCATTGTATTATAACTGACAGTTAGGCAATAAAGTGGATATGACATTGTTTTGAAGCTCCTATTTCAACGAATAGTTGCGTTTACTTTATTACTTAAATGGGATGTTAGGTCGTGGTCGAACCCGAAGAGGAAGAAGAGGAAGACGAAGTTCCTCCGTGCGGGCCGATTCGCATCCGAAACTTGGAGGACCTCATAAGACAGTTGGAGCACCATTCGAGGCATATGAGTCCGAGCGGTTCGGAAGACATCAGGATGTCGGAAACGGAAGCGGATCGGCACTATCGGCAGGAATCGTCTTCTGCTTGCAGCGAAAGTTCCCACCAGTCTCATAGAGACTCGAGGTTCGTTTACGGGCGATATAGGCAGCCGACGGGTCGTCTTCCGTACCCGAATCCTCACCATCAGCCCGAAGAAGAAAGTATTTATGAGAGCGCGGATCATGATAGAGGAATGCCTTGTGGAGACACTCCAGACAGCGAAAGGTAACCCGGTCAAAAGAAACCGCTACCAGCTTAGGGGCCATCCATAAATCACGTCACACGAATTTCATGATTTTTGAGCCCCCCCCTCCCAACCTTATCACAGGTGGTCACATTTGTGTGGACCCCCCTTGGTGCGACGTCACATACTTTGCAATTTTAAATTTGGAAATTATTTATATATAATGCCTTTTAGGTTCACCTCAAAACTGGGACAGAATATCATGAAATTCATGAGAATAAAAATTGTGGAGTTTGTTCATATCTTCAACTTTCATTTGAAACAAATTTTGACATCTGCAACATTAATGCCTTTTAGGTTAACCTGAAAGTTGATTAAGTCCCAACTCAAAATTGGGAAAGAATATCATAAAATTTCTGAGAAAATTGGGAAAGAATATCATGAAATACATGAAAATAAAAGTTATGGAGTTTATTCACATCTTCAACTTTCATTTGAAACAAATTTTGACATCTGCAACATTAATGCCCTTTAGGTTAACCTGAAAGTTGATTAAGTCCTAACTCATAACTGGGAAAGAATATCATGAAATTCCTGAGAAAATTGGGAAAGAATATCATGAAATGCATGAAAATAAAAATTGTGGAGTTTGTTCACATCTTCAACTTTCATTTTCAACAAATTTTGGCATCTGCAACATTAATGCCTTTTAGGTTAACCTAAAAGTTGATTCAGGCCCAACTCAAAATTGGGAAAAAATATCATGAAATGCATAAAAATAAAAGTTGTGGAGTTTATTCCAATCTTCAACTTTCATTTGAAACAAATTTTGTCATCTGCAACATTAATACCTTTTAGGTTAACCTGAAAGTTGATTAAGTCCCAACTCAAAATTAGGAAAGAATATCATGAAATTCATGAAAATAAAAATTGTGGAGTTTGTTCGCATCTTTAACTTTCATTTTCAACAAATTTTGACATTTGCAACATTAATGCCTTTTAGGTTAACCTAAAAGTTGATTAAGTCCCAACTCAAAATTGGGAAAAAATAGCATGAAATTCGTGAGAATAAAAATTGTGGAGTTTGTTCATATCTTCAACTTTCATTTGAAACAAATTTTGACATCTGCAACTTTTAGGTTAACCTGAAAGTTGATTAAGTCCTAACTCAAAACTGGGAAAAAATATCATGAAATTCATGAGAATAAAAAAATGGGAAGTTTGTTCATATCTTCAACTTTCATTTTAAACAAATTTTGACATCTGCAACTTTTAGGTTAACCTGAAAGTTGATTAAGTCCTAACTCAAAACTGGGAAAAATATCATGAAATTCATGAGAATAAAAATTGTGGAGTTTATTCACATCTTCAACTTTCATTTGATACAAATTTTGGCATCTGCAACATTAATGCCTTTTAGATTAACCTGAAAGTTGATTAAGTCCCAACTCAAAATTAGGAAAGAATATCATGAAATTCATGAAAATAAAAATTGTGGAGTTTGTTCACATCTTTAACTTTCATTTTCAACAAATTTTGACATTTGCAACATTAATGCCTTTTAGGTTAACCTAAAAGTTGATTAAGTCCCAACTCAAAATTGGGAAAAAATAGCATGAAATTCGTGAGAATAAAAATTGTGGAGTTTGTTCATATCTTCAACTTTCATTTGAAACAAATTTTGACATCTGCAACTTTTAGGTTAACCTGAAAGTTGATTAAGTCCTAACTCAAAACTGGGAAAAAATATCATGAAATTCATGAGAATAAAAAAATGGGAAGTTTGTTCATATCTTCAACTTTCATTTGAAACAAATTTTGACATCTGCAACTTTTAGGTTAACCTGAAAGTTGATTAAGTCCTAACTCAAAACTGGGAAAAAATATCATGAAATTCATGAGAATAAAAAAATGGGAAGTTTGTTCATATCTTCAACTTTCATTTTAAACAAATTTTGACATCTGCAACTTTTAGGTTAACCTGAAAGTTGATTAAGTCCTAACTCAAAACTGGGAAAAATATCATGAAATTCATGAGAATAAAAATTGTGGAGTTTATTCACATCTTCAACTTTCATTTGATACAAATTTTGGCATCTGCAACATTAATGCCTTTTAGATTAACCTGAAAGTTGATTAAGTCCCAACTCAAAATTGGGAAAGAATATCATGAAATTCATAAGAATGAAAATTGTGGAGTTTGTTCGCATCTTCAACTTTCATTTGAAACAAATTTTGACATCTGCAACATTAATGCCTTTTAGGTTAACCTGATTAAGTCCCAACTCAAAATTGGGAAAGACTATGATGAAATTCCTGAGAAAATTGGGAAAAAATATCATGAAATGCATGAAAATAAAAGTTGTGGAGTTTATTCACATCTTCAACTTTCATTTGAAACAAATTTTGACATCTGCAACATTAATGCCCTTTAGGTTAACCTGAGAGTTGATTAAGTCCCAACTAAAAATTGGGTAAGAAATCATGAAATTTATACATGTGACGTCACGAACTCCCAACTTCTTGTCACACAATGTCACACTTTGTTGACCCCCTCCCTCCCCCTTAACGTGTGTCGTAATTTATGGATGGCCCCTCACTGGTAGTGTCGTTACACTTATTGTTTTCTAGTGATGAATTTATTCAAGCTCAACAACAATTAGCCCGGTGGGCGAGTGAGGATGCCGTGGGGCAGGCGGGTCCAAGCGGCGGTTCTCCTCGAGAGTACTTCCCGTCGCCGAGCAGTTCGGCCAGCGAAGAACCATCGAGCATCGTTCGCGCACCCGTTCCCGTTCCTCCCGCCGCCCCGCCGCACCCCGAGCACGCTACCATCCATCGTCCCAAACGTTATCCAGAATATAAACACTGATAGTGACTGAGAGGGTAGAGACTAGACCGCCCTTGCAATTCAACGTGACGCTGTTACATTTTTTAGGAAGAGAATCTGAAGAACCTTGTAAATACTTGCAATACGAATCCCCTTGTGTTAATAAATGTGTTGTGCCGCCAAAAAGACCATATTTGTTAAAACTTAAGACATTCCCGCGACCGTGCATACTAACACAAAAAAATAATTCTAAATTCGATTGAGTGGATTGTTGAGAAACTAATCCAAATTTTGCCTTAGTTGCAGGCGCGTCTGAGTCCCGATCCCGATCGATCGGGAGTCCGACACGCTTTCGTGCGTTATGATGAGACGAAATCTTTCGGAAACGAAACGATTTTTTATTGTAGATGTAAGTTAGACTCGAGTTCTCTTAAGTGATAAAGTTCACTGAGGCGTATGGCCTAAAAATCATCATAACCATGACATTCTGTTATTAGTTCTTATACGTAAACCTATTCAGAGAGATATCCTGCTGGTTCACGACCATCTCTCGTGTTCAGCTGGCTGTTTCTTCTTAGGAATGAATCATAAATTCACGAAATTGTTATAAGAGTATTTTTATTGTCTCCATCCATTTCGAGAAATTATTGTACAGAACCTATATATTATACAGTCGTCGGTGAGCGCTCGACAACAGACGAATTTCCAAATTCGGGCACTCAACAAATGAGTTCGCGTTAAGACTACAGTGGAGGGCGGAGCTTACTAATTCGGCCGAATTCTGAATTAAATTCGAATGGCAGGCCCTCACCGACCGACTAAGACAATTCTAAATGCTCATTAGAGTCAGCAGATTTTATGAGTCAAGAGAATTAGTGCAATGGAAGTAGTGAAGATGATACAATAGGGTGCGAGTGTATATAGGAATGTATGATTACTAGATTTAATTATAGTGGTTCGATAGACAATGTTACTACCTAAACGGTTTAAAAACTTGTATTATTTCGCACTTAAGCAAAACGAATTTAAAATAAAACAGTATAATTGTAACAAATTTAGTTCACTTAATGATTTTACAGCCTTCGTAAGGGAGTTGCGTTAACAAATAATTAAATGTCAATTATACGTCCATAAACACTAAGACCCGTTCTGTTTCAACTTGCCCCCAAAATAACTGTGTAGTTTAGAAAATTGCTGTTATCATGTAATTATATTTTGATCGTTATTTTCGATTCACAACAATAAAGCAGACTGTGCCAAATTAAATGATGTTAATAAAGATGATTTTTCGATTCCTTTCTAAATGCACCACATCTTTGATTTATGCACAAGGTGAATGTAAATTTCAATGAAAACTGTTAACCAAATTTGGCCGTTGGACAATTGCTCACTGTTGTATTATTTGTTAAGATCTTATCCACTCTCATTTAATAAATTTGTTATCCGGCGGAAACATATTATCTTATGATAAAAAATTCGTATAATGAAAATGAATGTTGTTGGATGTTACACACACACAGAGAGAGAGAGAGAGAGAGAGAGGATAAGATTTCCGTAACTTAAGAAAGATTTTAGCATGTATGCGCATGAGAAACTGCATGGTTTTCTAAGGAAAGGTCAGCTGGATGTAAATATAGTGTTATGATGATATACACTGCCTGAATAAATAAATTATTACCTAAACTTCATTCATTCCCGATTAATGAGTTCCCTTCAAATTAGGATTGAATCATCGTTTTAATTTGAGAAGATTCAAACAAATCGCGCCAAAAGATAGAACTATGATTGGCTGCTAGCCGCCATTAATTTGCTGGCAGCCAATCACAGTTCTACCTTTTAGCGCGATCTGTTTGAATCTTATTTTCAAATTACCGAAAAATAATTAAATTGAAAATAAATCACTGATTTATTATTTCACATTCCGCACCGATGTCCGAATTCAACAAAAATCTGGCGTAACAATCCTTTTTGCAGTCGAAAGGAAACTTGTTTAATTTTTGCATTTGACCAACTTTATCCCGAACGCTTTGTTCAAATTCCTGCAGCTGCTCATCTCTGTGATTTAGCACGAATAACTGATTTTCAACAATCAGCAAAGAGTTCAAATCGGCGACGCTCTCAATCGTTTCAGGGTCAAAATATTTCAAATAAGTTCCGCCGAAGTAAATCAGATTGAAAAAGTTTTGAAAATTCCCTTTAACTTTCATCAACTTCAAAGAATCGATGGAAATAAAATTAATGGTGGTACCGTCGAGTTGGACGCAAGTTTTACAACCGATTGGTATAATTTCTCCTCCGCCGCCGACGTCGACGATCCGAGCGTCCAAGTCCTGCATAACGGCGCAGCCCAATTTGAACTCGGAAGTGCTTTTATGGACGTATTCTTCGCCGCCGATCTCGTGGAACAGCTGTTTCAAATTTCGCTCGGTTACATCAGTCGCGCGGTGCGTGTTTTGGCCGTTGGTGCGCTTCAAAAACTCCTTGTCTTCACAATCCAGGCCGAACGTTACATAAGGGCCGGTTTGCATGTCTCCGAGGAATCCGTAATGGCAAAAACTCGGTCCATTTGGAACGACGCAGCACACCAAGGAACGATTCGGTTTTGAAACCTCCGACTCCAACCAGGTGAAGGCGACTCCCGTTTGCCTCCAGTGTCGATATTCTTGGCTGCAAACTTGCATCCCTCCGACGGGGTGCAACCGCATGTGCAAATCCCAGTCGAACGCTCCCACTTTAGAATCGTATCTGACTCCTAACAATTTGCGCAGGCGCTTGTCCCAAATTTCGCAAACATTGAATTCGTCGTTGCAGACCCAAAACTTGAAGACATTTTCCAAATAATCGCGCTCTTTGTATTTCAAGTCGACGGTGACGAACGGCATTACTTTTTTCAAGTAGTCATAATCGGTTATCATTTTAATTAATTCTTTTGTGGTCGATGCAAAATATTTAAAAACTGAGGGTCGAATTAGAGTGTTGCCGTACACTTCCATGAATATGTGGGTCTTCTGCACCAGCCCGAGGACGTGTGGAGGTTGTAGGGCGATATTAAGCAGAAGCAATTGCTTGGCTATAGTTTCGAGGACGGCTTCCATTATATAAAAATTAATCTTTACCTTCTCATGTCGATATCTTTGTGACAACGTTTTCAGAACGTGCCTGGCATCGGCACCGCCGATGATTAAAATGTTCACTTCATCGGATATTTTAGTGTTTGTTTTAAGTTCACTGAGAAAATCTAAAGCTGGAGTTAAACCCCAAAACATTTTTAAGCCTTAAAGTTTAAATTATGACATCGAGGGTTGCTACCCAAATATTGACATAATCTACGCTTGGATACCCCGAGCATATTGATGAAAAATGCCTTTAAACATTTTTTAAAAATGAGAAAGAAATTGTAATTAAATGTTCTTCAATTTAAAACCATTTAATTCGTTAATTAAAAATAATAATAAAATGGATTTTAAATTTGAATCGAGTGTCACCATCTATGCGGCTATCGCTGAACTGTTGGGAAAGTTTAATATTGTTCGCAAAAAATACCATTTCGAACACAAAAA
Source organism: Dascillus cervinus (assembly GCA_949768715.1). Taxonomy (NCBI): domain Eukaryota; kingdom Metazoa; phylum Arthropoda; class Insecta; order Coleoptera; family Dascillidae; genus Dascillus; species Dascillus cervinus. Next base: position 29,464,110 of record OX458319.1, on the reverse strand, counting down.
TGAGCAAGATTCCTTTGGTCGATTTTTAGACTTTATTGGGGAAAAATGAAACGACAAATTAAAACATTAAAAATATATTAATGCGAACAATCACAATATAAAATTAATTCTTCTTATTCTTATTCTTCTTCTTTTTATTGCCATTAACTAAACCACTTTTTTGAGTGTTTTGTGAAAAATTACCAATAACTTTCTTCTGTTTAGCTTTTTTCACTTTCTTATTTAGTTTCGTGGCTGCTGCTTGCGGAACGTCTTCGAAGTTTACTTTACCACCAATTTTTTGATGATTTTCGGCCTTAGAAAGTTTAGTTTTTCGTTGATTTTCAGCCTTGGAAACGTTTACTTTTTGATGGTTTTCCGCCTTGGAAACTTTAGTGTTTTGTTGGTTTTCAGCCTTGGGGACTTTAGTTTTTTTATCGTTTTCTGCCTTGGCAAATTTAGGTTTCTTGGCAAATTTGGTGTTTTGAGGATTTTCTGCCTTGAAAACTTTAGTGTTTTGTTGGTTTTCGGCCTTGGGGACTTTAGTTTTTTGATCGTTTTCTGTCTTTGCAAATTTAGGTTTCTTGGCAAATTTGGCTTTTTGAGGATTTTCTGCGTTGGAAACTTTAATGTTTTGTTGGTTTTCAGCCTTCGGGATTTTCATTTTTTGATCGTTTTCTGCCTTGGCAAATTTAGGTTTCTTGGCTTTTTGAGGATTTTCTGCCTTGGAAACTTTATTTTTTTGCAGGCTTTCTACCTTGGAAATTTTAGTTTTTAGTTGGTTGTCTGTCTTCAAAACATTAGCTTTTTGATTGGTAGATGCCTTGGCTTTTTGTTGGTTTTCTGCCTTGGAAACTTTAGCTTTTGGTTGCTTTTCTGTCTTGGAAAGTTTGTCTTTTGATAATTTGCCCGTAGGTAGCGACTTTTCTGTCCTAATTTCGCTCTTAGCTTCCGATATTTTGTCACTTTTGTCGGATTTATTTTTCTTAGACTCTTGCCCTAAAGATGAATCCCTTTTTAATTTTTTTGGAGATGTTACAGCTTCCTCAACCTCTTCATCGGATTTATCCGTGACCATTGGTTCACTCTCATCTTCGGTGGCCTTTGGAATTAAGTTCGAGAATTTCTTCAACTTTGCAACAAAAAATCCATCCATGTTGTGAGTGTGGGGATAAAATCGCCTAGCTAACTTCATGGTAGGATGGAATCTATAATGCCTAAAATTAACAAAACCTTCTGCACCGAAATCTAAACCAGTTTCAACTAATTTCACATTACGTTTCTTTAACGCATAATCTACCACCGACTCGTTTTCCTCTGTTAAAATGGAACAAGTGGAATACACAATGTAACCCCCAGTGCTCGATTTAGCATTAACACAATCGATTGCCTCCAGCAATAATTCCCTTTGCAGAGTGAAGCTTCTTTGAACATCGAGTTGGTCCTTGTTGGTTTTAACACTTGGATCTTTCGCCACAACTCCGGTTCCGGTGCACGGTGCATCCAATAAAACCCTATCGAAATCTCTTACCTTCTCACCAAACTTCCTCCCATCCAAGGAAGCAATAACGGAATTCACAATACCCAATCGATGAAAATTGCCAACAACAGCTTTAATTCGATCCTTGTTCGCGTCGTTGGCGAACAGTATCCCTGTATTTTTCATTATGGCCGCAATGTGGGAGGCTTTACCTCCAGGAGCGGCGCACAAGTCCAAAATCTTCTCGTTCTCTTGCGGGGCCAGAGCCATCACAGGCAGCAAACTGGAAGCTCCTTGAATCATGTAATGCCCAGCTAGGTATTCCGGGGTTGCACCTATCGGCACTTGCGATGAATAAATCACGAGTCCCACTTTACTCCATTTACCAACGGGATCTAAATTGACTCCGCGATTTATGAGCACTTGTGCAAGATCACGTCGACGGGTTTTTAAACTGTTTGTGCGAATAGTAAGTGGACGCTGGACTTCACTGGCCTCTAAGAATTCTAAAAGTTCAGACAGTGAAAATAAATGCATCAACTTTTCCATTAAAAATGTGTTGTAACTGTAATAAGAGCACAGGTCTGCTTGTAATACGTTCAAATAGTCTGAGCGAGAATGGTTGTCATCTCTTAATTTCTTGAAGTCAGATAGTACAACAACTACATCACGAATTCGTTGTTGCACATCTTTCAGATTTGTTGCTTGTTCCCCTTCATTTTCTGAAGGGAAGCTAAAAACATCTTGATCTGCTATGTTCAACTGCATTTCCTCTTCGGCCTCTTTTCTCTCTTTATCCTGTTTAATTTTGAGCTCTTTATTCTGCTTTTCAATTGGAAGCAAATCATCCTCACTTTCACTATCGAATTCATCTTTATCATCATCATCCTCAGAATCGTCGTCTTCCTCCATGGAGTTAAGTGGTTGTACCTTAAATTCTCCTTCTTGGTTTTCTTCTTCACTCTGCTCTTCATTGCTCTCTTCTTCACTCTCCTCTTCACTGCTTTTTTGATCTGATTGCTTTTTTGGCTTTAACCAGGTTTTGTTGCTATCAGTGAAACCCAACGAGGGCCTCAGAATTTCATCAGATGAAGACCTCGAAGTCTTGTCGCCCTTTTTGGGTGAAACTTCTTCAGTTTCTGATTCGTCGCTGTCGTATTCCTGCTCCTTTCGATTCGGTTTCCGTTTTGTTTTGATTTTTGCCGTTTGTGGCTGTTGCTGCTGTTTCAATAGTCTCTTCTGTGCCCGCTTCTTTTGACGTGCACTTAATTTCTTGGACTCACCAGCTACAAGTTATAATAAAATTAGGTGCGATGTAAATGGCTGCAATTTACTTACGCAGAAGTGCAACTGGAAAAATTGGATCTTTCTGCTTTTTCGTTTTCCTTCCAGGACCACGTTTCACCACTTCGCCTTCAGTAAACTTCGCTTTACGGCCCATTTTTATAAAGTTGTAGGTTTTAAACCGACACGTGCGTAATATAAACTGTTCAAAATTTTAGGTTAGGGACCAAATGAAACGCTGCCAACCCACAAACAACCCGTCATTTAAAAATTAATTTTATTTATGTCTTTTACCTTGGACTGAACAATCCATATTATTATTATTGGTGTTTGAGATGTCGCATTAAATAGTAATTAATTATTTTGGCTTGAATCAATATGTCTCTGGGGATTTTTGAATGAATTGTTTTGATATTTGACCAGTTTGACATCTGTTATCATGAAAGTTTTAAATCCATAAATTTGGTTGGGTACATATAATTTCAAACCTAAATTGTGCTAAACAATTAATTAAATACAAAGTATGGTACACCATTGGGAATTTGCATTACTGCTAATGCATGAGTTCCCATCAGTACCACACAATGACAGAACTAGAAACTTCTAACGAAGATAACGAAACTACAAAAAGTCTGTACGATATTCCAATAACTATTCTACAACCTAAAACTCTTGATGCAATTTCAAGTCGTCTCAATCCTTGCAAATTAATTCTGACCAAGAAGCGTGTATCCAGGTAAGAGCTTATATGGAGAGTTTATTTAATTTCCATAAAACTTTCAGAGACTGGCAAGGTTTAGCCGCTTTAATAAACATTAGCAGTGAATTATTTCCCTCCTTACAAAGTAGTTCTGATCCAACACAAGCAGTATTAAAAAAATGGGTGGAACGAGATCAAACCCATACCATACAAAAATTACTGGAATATTTAGAAGAATTAGACAGATTTGATATCATTGACGATGTGCAGGATCACATTGGTAATTACTCCTCGTTAACAAAAGCGCAATGCAGTATTTTAATTACAGATGATGATATCAGATTTCACCAACTTCAGACATCTTTTGATATTGAAGGTGAAATATTGACTGTTGAAGACATTGAGAGACGGAGTCAAGGTTTAGATCTCATAACTTACAATGCTTTCATTTTATCAGTCGATCAGGATGTCAGCTTTGTTCGCATGATAACGCAAGAGATGCAATCGTTGGGATTAAATATTTGTAGTAAACTACAACTAGTTCCTAATACTGTATTAAACCTTGCTGTTCTGAAATTAATTTTTAAGCGATGTGATAAAGTAGTTCTGGTGTTTTCTCCTGCTTTCTTAGAAAGCGTGATATATCATGAGTTCATTAAAGCTTCTGCTATTGGTGAGTGAACTGATAGTTAAATACCCCATAATGGCAAATTTTTTTAGATCATGAAGGTACAAGAGTCGTTCCGTGTGTATTTAAACCGTGTGACGTGCTGCCGAAAGACTTTAAATTCGTATTTATGCTCGATTACACCAGGTGTGGGTTATTATGGGACTTTTGGTTCAAACTTCGAGACAGTATTTTAGCAGCACACGAAGTTGACGAATTTGACAACAGGTGAAAACTATTAATCTTTATACTTCCGTTATTAATAGGCGTGTTAACAGGATCGTTGAGTTAAAATGATTCAAGAAAATGACCGCATGATGGGGAAAAGTGCAATTAATTTTAATGTAAAATTGTTGTTCAACATTCATTAAATAAATAGTCAAATCAAAAATGGCGCCTTTCTAGTAACCTGACATCTAACGGTTGGCAACGAATTGGAGATAACTTTGACAGATACAGTGTGGGCGATGTTGTGATTAGTGTTTTATTGATAAATGTGCATTAATTAATTTAATTTTCAGTGTATTAAATATGAATTCAGACCTTTAACGTTTCTAATTTAGCCCACAACAATTAATAAATAATGAATTGGGACTGTTTGTGTGTAATTTTTTCGTTAACCTCACAATTATCTGTTTATTAGATTTGAACAGTATTTGAAATGACGCAAACGGAGAATATTTACGATGTGTCCTTGTTAGCTTTACGAAGTCACACAAAAACAATAATTTCAACTTTGCTTAATCCGTTCAAATTGTTTCCAACAGATAGACACATCCCAAGGTATGAAAATTGTTATTGCGATATAAATTATAAAGAGAAATTTTCAGAGATTGGCAAGGTCTCGCACATTTAGTTGGCATTGGAGGTGAGACAATTCCATCTTTGCAAAACAGCCCAGACAAAACTAAAGCTGTGTTAAATATGTGGTATGATCGAGATAAAGAACTGTGCACCGTACAAAAATTGCTTGAATATTTTGAAGAATTAGATAGATATGATATTATAGCAGACATCAGAGAATTATTAGGTGAGCTGTTATGTTAAATAAAACAAATTATTCTTATCTTATCGTTCCAGATGAAGACATAAATATATTTAAACACAAAAGTACAACATTAAAGCAACTTCCGGCCATAAATTTAGACGCCGATGAAGATATATTAACCACCGAAGATAGTTCTCGCTTGTACAATGGGCTGCAACTTCAAAATTACGATGCTTTTGTGCTTTTCGCTGATGAGGACGTCGATTTCGGCGGGATATTAAGACAGCAAATGGAAGATTTCGGCTTGAGAATTTGCACAAAGGAAGATTTAGTCCCCGGAGCGTACACGCACACGGCAATCATGCAGTTAATCGCCAAGCGTTGCAACAGATTGGTCGCTATATTTTCTCCTGCATTTTTTTCAAGCTCCGCCAACATGTTTTTCTGCAGCTACGCCCAAGCTGTGGGATTCGGTAAGGCATTTCATTCCCTGGTGAATTTATTTCACAGTTTTATTTCAGAAAACAAAAACAGGAAAATCGTTCCTTGTTTGTACAAACCGTGCCAAGATCTGCCCAAAGATTTTAAGTACATGTTTATGCTCAACTACCCGAGATCGGGACTGTCCTGGAATTTTTGGGCGAAATTGCGAGATTCCATTCTGGCGCCGAATTTATCTTATGTCCCAATGGAAAGGTATATATCATTTTATTATTTTATTGGCTGCATTGAGAATTGACTGTTTTAGAGTGGCTGTTTCGGCGCGACCTCCTTCACACGAATCGGAGACGGAGAACGGCACCTTAAAATTGACAAAAGAACACGTTAAATTCTCCAGTATGGTCAATTTGAGCCGTCCTGAAGAACAACCGGTGTTTGAGGCGGCTTTAAGGCCGAGTCCCAGTAGGGATAGTGTCAGCACCACTGCAAGCACAGAAAGCAAAAAATCAAAATCTAGAATTAAATGGTTGAAAAACGTTTTGAACAAAAAGGAAGACAATGCGGACAACGGCATCAAGGTCAAGAAAAAGAAACTGCACAATTTTTTCAAGCCAAAGAAAGTTGCAGAGGCCTCGTGAAAACCACTACAAATTTGTTCGTTCGTTTCAAGACCGACCACTTGCAGCTGACCGTTTAAGTGCATTCGAAATAGCTATGTGATATTGTATGAATATACGTTATATTTCCCAAGGAAAAATGTATCAAATGTTTACCGAAAAATATTTTTAAGAAATATATCAAATTAGATTACTTTTCGATTTATTCGAACAGCCTGGACTCAATACAATCCATAACACTTAGTTTGTTCAGTTTCTTTATTATGTAAGTCTTCGAAAACAAATTTAAATTTTTATGTTCCAAAACTTGTACATATTTTAAATTATAAATTATTGTGGATGTGTTCAGGTATAATTTAGTCAACATGTGCCATTATAAAGTACAATTAATTTTTTATTTGTTAACTGATTAAATAAATATTCATAGCAAATTATTTTCTTTATAAATTGCTTTAATTTTTTTAACTAAGAACGGCTAAATAAAACTTTGGTTCAAATTGGACGATAAGTACATTTTATACAGACTGTCTCCAAAAAACAAGATGAGCCCATAACTCTCTTATTTACCGAAAGATTTTAGTTATTTATATACCAAATTAAATGGTTGCGAATAGGCTACAAAATGACCTAACAAAATTACATACAACCCTACGAGCATTAAGATTATACAGTCGAAATAGTTTTTTTTCAAATTCGAACATATTTTTTTTTAGTAATTCTGGTAGAGATTTTTATTCTTAATGTATCACAAGTATACGGTTACATAAGAGAAATTAAACAAAACAAAAAAAAAGACATAAAAATAACACTAGCTTTGGAAACAAATGTTGAGCACTAACAATAAGTGAGAAGCTATCAAAATGCAGTAATTTGACTGAGAAGAAAAATGCCAACTGTCAAGTCAAACTTAATTTTTTTTTAAATAAATAGACAATATTTAGACATGTTGCGCAGTTTGAGCATAGACGATAGTAGGTTTTTTACTTTTTGTTTAATTTTTCTTTTGAGTAGACCAGTTGCAAAACCCGACATCTGACCAAAAAAAATGAAAAATCGAGTCATTGTTATCGTTGCAGGTGCAAAACCAGCTAAGTAGACGATTCTTTACAATTTTATACCACACTCCCAAAATTTGTTTAAAATCAACATGCCGGATTTTGCAACTGATAGCAGTCTCTATCAGAATTACTAAAAAAAAGTATATACTCGAATTTGAAAAAAAATATTTTGACAGTCTTTTTAAGTTCGACCTAACGGTTGTCACTTGTTTTCTCAGCCAAATTAATGCATTTTGATAGCTTCTCACTTAGTGCTCATCATTTGTTTCCAAAGCTAGTTTTATTTTTTTTACGCAAGACTAAATGGTGTTTTATTTTTTCTTGTTTAATTTTATGTAAGCTAATGTATTGTATTGTATTGTTGTATTCAGAATGACAATCTCTATCAGAATTACTAAAAAAAGTATATGTTAGAATTTGAAAAAAAATATTTAATGCCCTTAGGATTATACGTGATTTTGTTAGGTCATTTTGAGGTCTATTCGCAACCATTTAACTAGGTATATAGATAACTAAAATCTTCTAATAAATAAGGGAGTTATGAACTCTTGTTTTTTGGAGACAGTCTGTATAAAAAATTTTAAACGCCTCGCTGATTGAAAAGTGAGGCAATTTTAAATTATTTGTCAGTTTAGAGTACTATAACTACGGTGTATTTTTAATTCCAGAAACGGTTAGAAGACTATGAAATTATTTTTTTACTTTATGTTGCTAGCAATCAGTACTTAATACCACAACCAATAACAATTTTGACTGAATATTGAATATAAAGTTCTCCTAATCAGAGGTATAACATTGCTTCCTTTGACAGAATCGTTTTGTGCCATATTTTCTAATTTTAAAGCAACATTACTATGTAAAATATCATTGCTGTCAACATAAAGTAAAAAAAAATTTTTTCACTAGCTTCTGAAATTAAAAACGTATCTATGTTTAGAGGTGGGCGCGAGTAAAGATAAAAAATGTTTGTTAATTTTTAATTTCAAGAAAAAATATTATTTCTCCTACTCGTAAAAGTTCGCCGATTTTTCTCAACTTTCTGACCTTTAGGTTTCTCATTGTTTCCAATATTATTCAAAGCCCCAATTAACATTTGAACGAAATTTAAAACTGCGCCGTAGGTAAGTACTCACCGGAAAACGCTTTTGATTGATGCCAACGCGTAGGTGAAAATGTCGAGTTCATATTGATGTAATGTTGTGTATCTGCCGTCTGTGGGTGTGTCATCCACACATAATCCACAAACGAGCGCGATCACCTTTGACCCTTGCGATTTTACCAACCCACGTAACTGAAACGGCATAAAACAATTTTCCGGCGAAATTGTAAAATTTTCAGATTGTCAACAAAGTTGATAAAAGCGGATAGAGTTACGGGCGAAAAATTACAGGGCAATATTAACGCAATTTGGTAAAACGTGATGACAATCCCGGATCACCCACGCAGACCCCGCCTTGCTCCTACGCTTCATTCATTCAGTAGCCCGGGCATCTGCCGATCTGCAGCACTACCGACCCGTGCCCTTACTGCAGTCTTGCACCTGATGCCAACGCACTCGTGGGAAATTCGTCCATTTTAATGCAATTATCGCCGCTTCACTTGCACATTTTTCGGCAAACTTACCGCCCTTTTTCCTGGACTTCTTCAACAAATTTGACCTCTTTGCCGGGGTTCATCGTACACACGACACAAATTTGAAATGGAAGTGCATTATCAACGGTAAATAATCCATATGCAATATTTAGGAACCAGCTTTTTCCTACCCCTTGCGCCGCCGAAAGTGGGTCAGTGTGCCGCAAGAGGAGGTCATTTCCCTACCCTTCCTCACGGTGTCAATGCCCCCGCAATCACAATGGATTGAAAAGTTCCTTGCTGAATTCTTGGGGTGCTAGTTAAGGGGATGGGACAGTCGCTTCAAATTCGCAGTCTTGTGAATTTGGTCATTTGCAAACCGCCTAAATAGTAGGCAATACACCGTACATTGTTTGTTTCTTTACGCAGAAATATGTGAAGTAAAATTATTTTAAATTTTTCAAACGAACTCATCGGACGTCGAAATATCTACCTGCTGCTGTGGATTTCGTTGTAGTTTACTTTTATATAATTCCAGTCAATTTATACACAAACAGAGACCCAAGTTCGTTTATAAATGGAATGAGCTAATATAAAACCAGTTTTCTGAATGCGCTTTGAGTTACCTACTTACAATTATGCAATTGTCATAAAACTTCGACAAACAAAATTTTGACTCGTGGAATTTTGGCATAATTGTTCCAGATGCGTTTTTTATATGAAATTGTCATTCAATTATATCGTTCGATTCCAAAATTAAAAATGATTAAACAACCAATTACATAACTTTGTTTGTAAAATAAAGTTTTGTACTAATTCTTCGAATTTCCTTTATTTCTTTGCAGAATAAAAAATTATAAAAAAACATTTCAAGCTCTTGCGTACAGTACAATAATTTGGCAAATTATGTATTTTTGGAAACTAAATGCAACATGCAATTTTTACAAAACTCGATTAATTTTGGCAACATGCGGTTATCCGAAAATTCTGCATCTTTTTTAATTCTTATTACTTCCAAATCAACGTCAATATCTACATAAAACCAGATCATACAAATTTCTTTTTAAAATATTTACTCGTCATTGAATTTAAAAGTAATAATTGTCATCTTTAATCAAACAGCAAATTGTTTTCAAATTGTTCTGGACAGCTTGGCATAGATTTTGGCCCTTTATTGAAAATAAACATTTCACTTCCAAGAATCAAACCAATGAACTCGCCCCTAAATACCGGTTTTCTTTCGAAATAAAGAAACCACAAGAATCTAGTTTCACATTCATTTCGACCATAACTTATTGCAGCCGATGAATTTGAAATACCTACCTGTTGTATAGCAAATTTTTTAGAAGCACATGACATGATGCAAATTGTTTCAAATGTGTGCTATTATAAAATATTGTACTTAATTTAGCACTAATTGCAATTAGCTCTAGTTGCTTCCTAAAACTATCACCTTTTATTGATATAGCAGATGCCGCTTAATTAAATCCCTGATTTATTGACTTGGTCTCTTAATTGACTCAAAGTGTTGTAACCAAATCAGTTTGTATATTGGTTATAACCGCTGATTCACTCAAAAATGGCATTTACCAAGATAATCCTATTAAGCGATACCTGCTGTTCAATAATAAATGTACCTACATATAATTATTGCAATATTTAGCTTTCAAAATAATTTTCGTCCAACTGATATGTATTTCGGTGTCTGCTGGTGAAAAATTCTTTGTCTATTGTGGAACTGTCCCCCTGTCAAAAATTTTAGTTGTTAGTTATATCTCCGTTCAAAGATGCTCTCTGTTTATGCGGAAATTTCCAAAAAAAAAAACAATACAGTTTCCACATTCTATAGGCTTTAATTATTAATTGATTCTCATAATTTTTAGATAATTATATACAGGGTGAGTTAAGTTTTACCGCCCGTGACAAAATAGGCCTTTAAAATAATTTGTCAATTCTCATAAATTGCATGAGTCATTTTATATTATTAAGGTATATAGAAACCAAGAAAAAATCTTTTTTTTAATCAAGTCAAATTTTGGCTTTTTTTCAATTACTAATTGTTCAATTTATTCGTTTTTTTGATGTACGAACAGTAAAATATTTTCATTCATTCAAATTGAAATACTGTTAGTAATTTGCGTTTATTAAATAAAGCTATTTCCGTATTAGAAGGTATTTTTTTAAATGATTTACGACATAAGTAGACCAATTTACCAGACAATGATATTGATGTAGGGGTGCTTGAAAGATTATTTATGGCCGTCACTAAACTGAACTTAAGAATGCAGATCTATCGTCAACTGAAAAGCTGTCTCATGCAGTTTGATGGGTCGATCATAAACTATTGTTTTGTGTAAACCGCATTATCTATTGTTAGAAAGTCATAAATAGAAGCATTTTTTGTGCTATATCTTAAATTTGATTTAACTCAAAAAGTAATCTTTTTTACGAATCAAATTGCAGATATTAATGCTACGAATAATTTGACAAATTTTGAAATAAAAAACCAAACATAGAAATTTTACCCAAAACTCGTTGTTTTACTTTTCTGGCTTCAAATAAAAATATTTTGGAAAATTTGTAGCACTAATCGAAAGCGTAAACTTCAACTGATGTAACATGTAAATTGCGTACTTTTCCCTCAATCTTTAATAGGTATTATGGCCGGGGCGGTAAAACTTAACTCACCCTGTACATTACAGCAATCTTTCGGACTACACTCAATAAAAAATATTAATAATTTAGAATTGCCGTTGTAAAAAGCAAAAATTGCATTCGGAATTACGAAATAATTAATATCTTTTAATTGATAGAAAGTTACGCATTGACAATTGGGGAAATTCCTAGAGAACATGTTTCTCAATAGAATGATGAAAAAAAATTTTTTTTCTTTTTAAAATTAAAAGGGCAAAGAACGTGGAAAAACGTGTAAATCTAACTTCGAAATTATTAATAATACAAATTATTTTTTTGTCTGCACTTCAACCAAATAGATTCTTATAACATATTCCATGTTTCATTTTCTTTCATTTATTGCGAAAAAGCCAAATTTTAGGTTTAAATATGGCATCGTTCTGAGGTAAAAAGGTGTAGGTGAAGTGTCATTTTTGCGAGGTGTGTGGGGAAGGAAGGTTGTCGGGGTGTTTCAGTGTCTTCGACCTCTAAAATAGGGCAGTCGGGCACTGGGGTCGCCCTGCCCCAGTCAGCTGATCAACACAACATTAAGTTCGATACGTCCTTTATTTTCAATGTTTACATGCTGGCAGTGGTAATGAGATTTTAGAACATTACATTATGGAGGATGGAAACAGATCCGCACGGCCTCCCACTTTACTAATAATATATAAAAGAATTCTACATTCGTTTTAGGAAACACTGTACCAGAACAAACAACTGACAAAATCGGTGCATAGAATTTCTTAAAGCGATCGTAGATTTTTACGTTTCGATTTATTTATTTATTAAATTATCTAATATAGACCTACAGTTCTTTCCATATCTCATGAAAAATTAGCTATATACCCACAGAGTTTCTGCGTTCGTATCACAACAGACCCGACCAAGTGAACAATACAAAACGAAGGACAATTGAGCAATGTAACCCCCATTTATAAATATCTCGATATCCTAAACAATTTCTTTATAAATATCTCTATACCTTGGGCTAACCATATCTTAAAAATAATTAACTTTAAATCGGCTAAGTACTCGTACACACAAGTAATTATAAAAAGTACAAAGCAATTACAATCTAAAAAGTCGGTGGTCGCGACTGAGTCGTCGGCGAGTCTTTGGCGACACTCGGAGATACGCGCGCGATCTAGGGCTGATCGGTACGACGTCCGCCGCCCCTGGACCCGCAACAACAAACAAACATCTAAGCGAATAGGTTTTATTTATTATTTTATAAATGATTTACATGAGTAACAGAAATACCTATACAAAACATGGTTGGTTTTTTGGTTTTTTTGGTTAATGAGAGAACCCGAATCGATCGATCGATCGCATCGATTGTCAGCCCTAGGGTCCAGCGGCGGTTCGCCGTAATCGATCAACGACTGTCTCTAGGGTGAGGTACACGATATGTGATATTGCGCGCACCTGCTTATTACTAGAGAGTCTGCTTTGTGCTATGTGACACGAGTGGCAGTCGGTAGCTGAACACTGGCCGCTCACAGCCTGTCCTCTTCTTCCTCTTCCTCTTCGGCCTCCTCGGCGACGCCCTCGTTCTCCTCCTTGTACCCGGGATGCTCCGAGATGGCGTAATAGTTGCCGTTGTAGATGACGCCGAGCTCGCGCAACACGTCCCCTCGGATGGTCGCCTTGATGGTCCAGTTGTAGCAGTCGTCGCTCTCGCTCTCGCGGTCCAGTCGCTCCACGTCCAAAATCTTCGAGCTCAATCGCTCCAATATTATCCCGATGTCTTTGATGCTGAGGTGCCTCTTCTGGTCCACGCTCAGCTGATCGATCAACAGCAGGAACTTCTCCGAGGTGATGGCTTCGTCCTCCATCACCGTGTTCTCCGTCTCGCTCTCGGAGCTCTCGTGGTCGGTCGCGTGCCGGCCGCCGCCCTCCACGTCCAAGAAGCGGACGTGCCGCGAAGGCGGCTGCGGCGAGGTCTGCTGCTGCGCGTCCTGGATCGGCGACGTCGCCACGCTCTTGTGCACGGCGATCTTGCGGCCCTCCTCGTGCAGCGCGCAACAGTGGAAATCGCACTCTATGACTCCGTTGCTTTGTGGACTGCCGGCGCGCGGCTGGTGCGCGTGGTGAGCACATTCGGGCGTGTGGATGTGAATGGTGGCGCTCTCGAGGGAACTGCCTTGCTTGGAGAGGCGATGCGGCGGTTTCATGTCATCGTGGTTTATCACAGTGATCTGAGGACTTGGATAGCGCGGGGGCTGCTGCGGCGGATACGCGTCGTTGATGAGCGTCTCCTTCTTGCCGACCGAGGTTTGGATCACCAGCGACGGCCGCTTGCTGGGCGAGAACTTTCCGGGCGAGGGCGAAGGCGTCTCGGACGAAGCGCGGGACGGACCTGACCGCTGGTCCCAGTGCAGCACCACGGTGATGCGGCCTTTGTTGTCCATAATCTTCCACGAAGGCGTCTCATCGTGGAGCTCCAGCGCGTGTATCGTTTCGCACACTATTTTAGGTATAGCCGATATAGCTACTGACAGACAAACCAATTAGCAACCACGCAACTCAATGCGATTTTAAATTACCTGCGCGGATGACGTCCACACCGGCAGGTAACCAACGCTCCCCCGGTCGCAACAACAGTAACACGGTATTGGCGGGAAGAGTCCGAAAATACTCCGCGTCTTCGACTTGGGTCCCGTCACTCTCCAGAACCAACCTCACGGGCTCTCCAATTGACACACCGAGTTTATCTCTACCGCGCTGCACCAGCTCCTCGAGGCTCCCCACCACCAGCCCCTTACGCACGCTACGCCGCCCGTCCCATAGCTTGAAGGGTCTCTTTCCACGGGACTCCTGCAACACACCCACAGTCCTACTTCTCATTTAATAGCAAAGGGTGTCTTTAATTTAGTGGGAGATGGCCCTTTCCCACAACTGCACGGCTCGATCTTAATTGTTTGGATAAATCAAGGAGACAGGACGGGCGAAGACAATGATAAATCGCAATCATATCATAGGTTAATCCGGCCTTTTTTAATGAACAATTAATTCATGCAATCAAATCAAGACCTAGATTTAATACGGCGAGATTCCTCGACAGCGAAAATGCGAAAACAAACAAAATAAATAAGAGGAATGTTAATATACGGCGGTACATACATGCAGGTGGGAAAATACCTCTCTTGCCATCACGGCATTTCTTATGGTGCGGCCGTGTCTCCGCCGCGATGCCGCACACTCCTTTATAACACCAAAACTAACACTTCACCACTGCACCGCATATTTTCATCCCGATCCGTCTGTTTTTGTCCATTCTGAACCAATATGCGAGTGGACGATCTGTGACCCCTACAAGCAGCAACCCTGCGAACTGCCCCGACGAACGCGCCCCCTACAGCCCGATCGATTGTAGGGAAGGCGCGGCGCTTTAACGCGGCGCAACTTGGGCGCGCATTGTTGCCCCATTGTTGATGTACGACTGCGCCAGACGCGTCCTACTTCGCCGAAAACTTTCGTTATATTACCAGAAAACTTGTTTTATTTGCTTCTTTTCTAGTTGGAAAAATTCGACGTTTGCTGAGCACCGGGAGCATTCGTCTGCACGCCTCCGAAGGCGCTAATGGACGACCCAACTAACAGCCAACAATAAATTATAAATCAATACGGGACTGTTTTATTATGCGTTCGCTGTTCGAGCTAGAAATTATTTTTTAAATGAATCCCATAATAAAATTAATTCAGATTTTTTAATATCGAGCAGGCGACTTCGCTTTAAATTAGACTAGGTCGTAAGTAGTTGGCTATTACTGACCTACGCCATCTCCGACCAAGGTAGGGGGAAATGGGAACGCGCCTCTATTCTTTGTGCAGAAAATTTTTCATTGATTCGAAATCCATTAATTCAAATTAAGCGTTCTAAAATGTGTATCTGTTTTGTGTGAATTGATAACAATATTACAAAATCATTCTTACTTTTAATTTTAATTAAATGTTAATATTAAATTTAATATTCGTATTGGTCACCCGGTATTTTTTTTCAAATAAGAAAACAAAGCAATTATATTTTGTCACAAGTGGAATAACGCATATTCCGCACTAGTGGAAAGTTCAACACTCGGCCGAAAGAGAGCAAGACTAATTATAAATTTTTAAGGCTGGGGAACCCAACCTCAAAAAATGCAAAGTTTTAAGAAACTCAGTATCGCTTAGAAAGTACTTATCAATATATAATTTGCGAAGCAACAGTTGTAAACATAATGTTACCGCATCTAATGATATATTTGATTTAGTGAGGAAGTGCCTAGTTTTTAAAAATTAACCTCCAAAAATGCAATTCTCACAAAAATGTAGTAGTGAGGGTTTTTTACTGAAATCTTTAGAATTACGAAATATTTTGCAATGCACTTTACAGCACTTAAGAAAATATTTTTTTTATTGCGAGAAAGTTGATAACTTAAGAAGAAAAAAATTGGCAACAATATTTTTTTGAAAATTTAGTGTGCCAGTAAACTCAGTTTAGCTCAAGAAGTAAGTTATATTGTAGAAATTCCTTCGGGGTACTTATACTAAACATATAGTAGTATAGTATGACATGGTTTTTTTATGATAACATGGTGAATATCTTTGGAAAAAAATCTAAAAGTTGTGGTACGAAATACAGTATTATTTGATCGCGTTTTTTATTGCTTTCCGAACACAACATCGTCAATAAATTACATAAAAATGTTCCTTTAACACCTAAGAAATAGTTTCCGTAAACCAAATTGGATAAATGTCTAAATTTTACATTTTCGGGGAAAAGTTGTTTTCCCATAAGATTTTAATCAAATAGTTCGTCCTTTTACTCACAGATGTCATGTCAAATCTGTACCTTTTTGATTGACGGCATGGATAGAATAATTTGTATTAAAATGCACACTTGATATAGTGCAAATTGTTAGGATATAACCATATTCGCACACGTAAGGATATGAAACATTTTCGAGCCTACGAAATTATACAATATACAGGGTGTTCACGAAAAAACGCCCCAGCTCCTAGCGCTATTATTAGGAGTCCAATTGTAACAAACGATACGTCAAATTAAATGGTTCAAAAAGTACTACAATGTGTAGCTCAAACATAATTTTTACCTGTTTCTCCATTCAAAGGTCAAAGGTCAACTTCATTTTTTCAAATTACAACCTTATATTTTTCTTTGACAATTTGATAGAGATTTTTTTTCTGAATTCAACGATGTATCACAATCAATATTTCTGATTTATTTTAGGGTAATAAAGAAATTAAAATAATAATTAATATTATTAGCAGTAGGCTTTGAAAAATAACTGAGACGTAGCGGTGGCTATGGAAACGATGTGTCAGTACGGAAACAACGTATTTTAAAGAATTAATTTATGAACAACAACAGATAACATTTAATAACTAAACAATTAAATAAAGAAATGGCAAATTAACAAAAATGTTCAAATTGGGCATCGTTTCTTTCCAGACATTTTCGTCGACATCTAGATCCTACACTTTGTGTAGCATTAATTAAAATTTCTGCTGGTGTTTCCCGACAAGCGTTGACTATTCTCTCTCTCAAAATTTCCTCCGTTTCCGGGCGCGTAGCATAAACAATATCTTGGATGTATCCCCAAAAGAAAAACTCTAGAGGTCACAAGACCGGGCGGGCCATGGTATAGGTACATATGCTCCAATCCATTTGTCTTCATTATTCTATATTTAAATAGTCCCTAATCATAAGAGCGTTTTGTGTGGTGCAGCGCCATCTTGTTGAAATACTAGTTCATTCCATTCAATGGCAACGGCAAGTCATCTAAAATTTCTTCAAAGTCTTCAGGCAAAATTTGAAGATATTTTTCTTGGTTGAGATTTCCATCAATGAAAATTGGTCCTATTAGGTATCCTGGCGCCTAATATTCCGCACCAAACGTTCACCGAAAATTTTATCTGAGGATTTTGTTCGATGGTAATATGTGGGTTTTCTACACTCCAATAGCGGTGATTGAAACGATTAAAATGTCTGTTGTTTGTAAATTGACACTCATCAGACCACAAATTTTTTATATAAAATGATTGATCTCGCCTTAACTCGCTTAAAAAGAAATTACACAAATTTATTCTACGCCAGTGGATCGTTTAGTTCACTATTTCACTAGTTCACTATTATTCATTTTTATTACAAAAAATAGGTAAACAAACTAATAGCCAGTTTCTGACGGCGATGTTAACGTATTTCTCCAGTTAAATGTCCCGGTTACCATGGTTATTACCATTGTTGCAACAATAGTAATAGTAATTTTTATTTGTGAGACGTCGTTTCCATAGCCACCGCTACGTCTCAGTTATTTTTCAAAGCCTACTGCTAATAATATTAGTTATTATTTTAATTTCTTTATTACCCTAAAATAAATCAGAAATATTGATTGTGATACATCGTTGAATTCAGAAAAAAAATCTCTATCAAATTGTCAAAGAAAAATATAAGGTTGTAATTTGAAAAAATGAAGTTGACCTTTGACCTTTGAATGGAGAAACAGGTAAAAATTATGTTTGAGCTACACATTGTAGTACTTTTTGAACCATTTAATTTGACGTATCGTTTGTTACAATTGGACTCCTAATAATAGCGCTAGGAGCTGGGGCGTTTTTTCGTGAACACCCTGTATATTAGTTTCGAATAGCATCGTAGGAAAAATTGTTTGAAGCATCTATTTACAAAAAATTACAAAAAAAAAACAGTAAATAATGCAGCAATAGCATTGACTGATTTTACCGCCGTTATCGCCGCAGACAATAATATAAATAATATTAATCAAATTATGAGCGTATAAAAATGGGGATAAAGATTACTCTTTGCATAATTGAAAATGTGTTTGCAGCGTGTTACGGGATTAATTATAGCAGGTGCATCTATGCAAACACAAAATTAGCAAAGAATTAGCAAAAAATTATAGACTAATGTTTTTTCCGACTGAGTTTACCGTCATTATCGCCGCAGATCATAATATAAATAATATTTATCAAGTTACGAGGGTATGAAAAACGCGCAACTCTTTTTTTTTGTTCTTTCTCTGTTTAATACTTAAGTTTCAAACCTTATTAGTTAGGATACCTCTTTGGTTGCTTAAACATTTTTTATTTTAAGGGGCAAAATTGGTGCCCCCTGAGCGGAAGAATTGTGCATTACTTAGCAGTTCCCGGACCTTAACTTCGAAATTTCCATATTTTAAAAATTATATCGTTACAATCTGTCGTATGTTCATTTTATCTATTTATCAAACTTTCCTGTATTTTAATTTCTATTTTTTGACATAATTTATCAAGTCAATGGGCATTTGAAACCTAGTAAATCTAAGGTGACCATATGGAATTGTCTTTTTACTTTGGATATTTTTGTCTCAATACTGATCCTTAAAAATTGAAACTTGACGAAATTGGAAGATAGTATTTTTATAAAAAATCAGTTTTTATTTTTTCTCTCGAAAACTAACTCCGACAATTAACATTTAAAACTGGAAATTTCTAGCCTTATACCAGAGTCATACGTGCACCAAATTTCAAATAAGTCACTTTCAATTAAAGCTCAATTTTGTTGGTGGTCACAAGTGATGGGACATTCTGTATATAGCGTGCCGAATTTCGAACTTCGCCTTAGTAAATCAAATAATAATAGCAGGGCCTGTTAGAGCCACTTGGAGGCCCAGGTCAATACGTGGTCCCCTATACAGGGTGATTTCTAAAAAACGTCCCACGCTCTAACTCAGTTACTTATTACCCGATTTCAGAAAAAAAATATTATAAAAATTTGAAAATTTGTGATGATCTTATTGTTTTCCAAGGCATTCTAATTTTTTTTATTAGAACCCCGACTTATTTTGATTAAAAAAAAATTTTTTTTCCTTAATATTACGTATAGGTGAAGTTATTAGATATGATTGGATTTAGAAAAAAATCTTCTACCACAATAAATTTAAAAATGTATACATTGCCATTTGAAAAAAAAAGTTGACTGTCGCTTCACATTGAAGTTAATGCTGGAAAAATCCAAATTAATACATTCTTGTAGTACTTACTTGACTAATCATTTATATATCTTTTTTTCCAAAATCGGGCAATAAATAACTGAGTTAGAGCGTGGGGCGTTTTTTAGGAATCACCTTGTATAATGAATTGTGTAGTTTCAAATAGTGTTGTTCCGAATTAAGAGACCCATGTCTTCCTGGGCCTGATAATAGGTAAAATGGAACAAAATGGTGTTGACAAGTCAGGAACGCCAATATTGAAAAAAAAACAAAATTGGAGAAGAATACAAAATGGGTTGCTATTTTAATTGTTTGTACATCAAGTCATCGTTTGTTCTAATCATTTATTCAAACACGATTTTTACGGTTTCGTCAAGGATGGTACAAGTGGCAGCCTCTGTTGGAGGAAACGCGAATTTTGCGCCAGAAAGGTGGCAACGGGGCGGAGATCGCACGAGATTAATACTTGACAGTTCGAGTGGAACTGTTTACATTTTGCATATGTTTTCAATAATGTGATGTCTCCGGTTTTTTATTACATTTTCCTGCTGACGTGCAAGAGCATGAAGTTTAATTGAAATGTGAATGACTGATGCATAATCTGGAGAGCTCAAGTGGGAGCTTTTGCTCGGGATCCGTGGTAAATCCGAAGACTTACCACAACAAAACGGTACTGGACTTTTTAATTAATTTCGCTCGTTCTAATCGGTATCTTTTGCAGGGTCCGCCGATATTTTTTTTAATGATGCGCTTAAATTTCAAAATAGCGTTCCTGTTGGTGTGCTTCATCGTGTTGCTGATTTCTTTGTTGCTGTGGAATCGATGCGGGGAGGTCCCAATTTCCACGCATTGGACCCAAAAAAACTACGGGGACAACGCAGATAGGGGCAGTGAAATACAGGGTGCTGAAGAAATAGAATGTGATATAAACGGAGAATATACAATCGCGTGTCGACGGGAGGGCGACGAGGTCTACATACCCTTCACATTTATTCATAAATATTTCGAAATTTATGGCAAATTGGCCACTTATGATAAGCTGGAACGCTTCGAGTGGTCTCACAGTTACGGCAGAGTGTACCACCCCAAGGGAAAATACGACCCCAGAGGCGTGTTTATGTATTTCGAGAACTACAATGTGGAGGTTCGCGATCGCGTTAAATGCATCAGTGCAATCGAAGGGGTCCCGGTCAGTACCCAGTGGCAGAGCCAAGGGTATTACTACCCCACGCAAATAGCCCAATTCGGACTGTCTCATTACAGTAAAAATCTGACCGAACTTGAACCTCGTAGAAAGATTATAGAAGATAGCGACAAGGAGTTAGCGCGATGGACAGTTCCTGTCGGATCCTCAATCTCGAGGGTGTTTGCAACCAACTCGAATAATCGTTTTTTAAAATTTTTTACTTCCGACTCGTACATTAGCGGAATTAGGCTGAAAATGGATCACGTGCTCGATTTTATAATCAGTTTGAACTTGATATTAATGGGAAACAGCAGTTTGACCGTCATATTACAAAACAGGGAGAAGAAAGAGATCTACAACCTTCATTACATCCCGACTGATATTCTCGTAACTTGCCAAGATAAAAACATTTATTACGGCATCGGACTCACTCAAGATTGGAAGAGAATCACTCGCGATCTCATCGTCGACTTACAGAAGGGCTTGAACTACCTCGAGAAGGACAAATCCAAGCACAAAATGCCTCGATCGAAACTTAAAGTCATTGCCATTGTACTCAGGGGTCGGGGCTCTCTCGACAACCTCACCCTCTCGTCTTCGG
This sequence comes from Dascillus cervinus, assembly GCA_949768715.1. Taxonomy (NCBI): domain Eukaryota; kingdom Metazoa; phylum Arthropoda; class Insecta; order Coleoptera; family Dascillidae; genus Dascillus; species Dascillus cervinus. The sequence goes on along the minus strand of OX458319.1, from coordinate 29,442,867 downwards.
AACACATTTTAAATTTTTATGACGCCGCCAACTGGTTTGTGAAGTACCAAGACGAAAATACCGGCGGTTGGCCTAATCCGGTCACTAGGAAGATTGCGTCCGGATTTGAAGACTTAGAACCCGGGTGGTATTCGGCCATGGGGCAAGGGCACGCCATTTCGGTGCTCTCGAGAGCTTATTACCACTCGGGGGGCAACACCCAGTACTTAACTGCGGCACTGGCCGGTTTGAAGCCTTTTCGCGTTCCCAATTCGCAAGGAGGGGTTCTGGCAAGTTTCTTCAATAAGTACAGTTGGTACGAGGAATATCCGACCAAGCCGGCCTCGTTTGTATTGAATGGTTTCATTTATTCCTTGTTGGGTTTGTATGATCTGATGACAATCGCGCCTGGAAATAAAGTTAAGGAAGCCACTGAACTGTTCGAACAGGGGATGATGTCGTTGAAGAGTATGTTGCTGTTGTTTGACACCGGTAGTGGGACTACGTACGATTTGAGGCACGTTACGTTAGGGGTTGCTCCTAATTTGGCGAGATGGGATTATCACGCCACGCATATTAATCAGTTGTTATTGCTTAGCTCGATAGATAATGAACGGATATTCACTGAAACGGCTGAAAGGTGGATCGGTTACATGAATGGCAAACGTGCTGCACATAATTGAAGGAGTGTTGGGATCTGTTGTTAATACTCAGTTGAGGCTTGGTACAGGCTGTCCCGTCACAAAATTGAGCTTTAATTAAAAGTGATGGGATACTCTGTATATTTTTGAAGTAATCAAAATTGTGTGATTGGTTAGCTTCGTGCCATGTGATCGAACTTCTCAAATTATTTACACTGTTATTTTTTTTTGCTTCAGCATTTAGTGTGGGAATAGGTTTTTTTGATATTTTTCTAATTTATATTTTCAAGAATACTGTTGAATTTTTTTAATTTACGGATAAGTAAAAGGGTAGGTCGATATTTTCATTTAAAAAAGGACCAACAATGTAAGATATTTTTTGGCTTTAATTTTTTTTTATTGAATAAGAAAACATTCATTTTAATTCTAGATTTAATTAAAAGAAATAATTTAATAATTATTTCGATTTTAATTAAAATTCCGAATAACCTTTCAAAAAATTAGTTGGTAGCTGGACATGAATTACTGAATTATTATGACTGGACAATGCATTTAATTCGTAGTTATAATTTCTCAATTAGTTTTTATCTCTTAGTGAGGCTAAACTGATAGTCATTTTGTTTCGTCCACATAAACAGCTTATTGTTATTTTTATAGACTTGACAATATTGCTGAATTAATTAATAAGATAATTTTATTTTGTTTATTTTTTAATTTATGATAAAAGTTTTGTAATTGTACTGTTCCTGTTACTGTTTAAGTAGGCTGCGTTTTTAAATTTGTTAAGTGAGTGCCGGTTATTTGTTATCATTTCAAACAATTTTACTCCAAACGAAAATTAACAATCACAAACTGCATTAAATTAGAGGAATTAAAGTTTGAATGAATAGCGTGTAGTTCTTGCAACTTAATCTAAACAAGAGCTTACTAGTTTAGCAAATAACTGCGGTACCTTTTATAACTTCTATAATACCATGTCATTGGACGTTTTGTTGAAATTTGAAAAGGGAGGATTCTAGGACCATTTTTTTGCCAAAATTCGGTTTAAGTTTTTATAAGAAAAACTTGTCAATTACTGATTTGTTCAATGAATTCCAAGACAACAAAGATTTGATTTGTCTAGCAATGAATAAATATTGTCAATATTAGGTAGAAGTACTTATGTGAGTACTTATATTTTGAAATAAGATGAAATTGTTTTTTTAAGCGACTATTTAATAGTAAAACAAATCTCTGTGATTGTATATACATACAGTGTGTTTTGTAATTTCAGAAACGATTAGAAGGCAGGGAAAAAGTATTTTTTTTACTTTATGTTGATAGTAATGGCATTTTACATCTGTCAGTTTCAGGTTGTATTAATAATGTAGCTTTAAAATTAGAAAATTTATCACAAAACGGTTCTATCGAACTATTTTGAAAAGAAACTTCTGATGAAACTAAACTTTATTTTCAATATTCTGTAACATTTGTAAAAATATTTTTTCACAGCCGTCTAACCGTTTCTAGAATTAAAAAACACACATTAGTTGAAGGGAAGTGTTTCAAGAGTTTTAGTCACTGCCGCATTCCTGGGATGCCTAGGAAAATCACAGAATTATTATGATGGCAGTAGGGCATAGAACCACTAACGTACTGTATCCAAACTTTATGTGACTGTGACAATAACGTTAGGGAAGAAAATATATCTTATTGAAATAGTACTGATTCTTTTTTATTTACCCTTACAACATTAAAATTATTTACATTTTTGCAAAAATCGTCAGTGATAATTAATTCATTGATCTCCACATAGTTCAACTAAATTCTTAAAATTTTAAACACTAAAATTATTTTCAACGAATTTTAATCTAACCCTTAATTCTTAATACGAATTACATTCAATTTTAATAATATTTTCGGTAAAACAATTTGAGGCATCAATTTAAAAATTACTAGTTACACTCCGAGGAAAACGTCGTCCTATTTCAGTAATAATATGCAATTAAAACTATTAGTTTATTCTTTTAAAAAATGTTCATTCGTCCTGCGTTCGTTCGATGCGCAAAATGAAATTCGACAAGGCTGCAGGTTGTTAATAAAATTCCTGAAATTATTTCAATGAATAACAGTTTTTTGTAGAATTTTCAAGAAGCGTTAAAACCGACCCCGCTAAATGGAACCTGATAATTGTAAAAGTGATATTGCAATGTTGCCAGTTATGGCCCGAAGACCAGAATGCAATAACGTGCATTGGTTTTGTGCATTTCGTCGACTTTTTTATTATTCTCATGGCGCAATCAGCTTATTTTATTCATAATATTACGGATCTGACGGTAGTCACATCGACGTTTGCGGTAACCGCCGGAATATCACAAGTAAGATGCCACCAAGTGGAATTTAATTTAAAAAAATTATTATTCAAGGTTTGTGCTAAAATGGTGACGTTAATCATTTATAAGAAAAAATTGCGCAAGATATTGAATCGAGTTTGGTTCGAATTTTTACCAGTAGACGTAGCCGAAGAGTCTGCACAACGGAAGATCTACAATCAAATATATTTATACAGGAAATTAATTTACGCTTTTGCCGGAATTGGTATTTTCACAGTAATCGAATTTGTATCGGTGGCGATAATTATTGGTAAAGGGGGATTGCCGTTAGTTTCGTTATACCCATTCGATTGGCACCACCCTCCTTGGTACGAATTCCTTTATCTCTGGCAATGGGTTACCTGTTTCGGGGCTTTATTCTCTCTGGTCGGTTACGACCTGCTATTTATCACTTTAATCGGAAATTGCGTTGCCCAGTTTGAGATTATTAACTCGACTTTATCAACCATTGGAAGCGACAACGACAAACAAAAAATAAAATACATATCAAAATTCGCGTCGCAACACAATCCAAAATGGTCTTTAGACCACCAAATGGTGACCAAGTGCATTGAACATCACACTATGTTAATAAGGTAACCATTTATAATTCGTTTACGTTAAGACTGCAGTGCAGGGCGGAGCTTAATTAACGATTAATTTTCAGAACTTGTTCTGAAATTGAACAAGCCTTCATGTACGTCATGTTAATTCAGCTGTTGACAGGAATCGTTTCGATATGCCTTTCGTGTTTTGCAATGGTAATAATTATCTGTTAGTTTCTTAAGAAAATGGAATTATTTCAGACCCAACAAGCGAATCAGATGGGACAACTAATAACGTACCTTTCTTTGATGTTATCAGAGATTGCGTTATTTTGTTGGGCCGGAAATGAATTGACTCATCAAGTTTGTATGCTTATTGGTGATTTCAGTTTTTTACGATTTTTTTTAGGCGGCGAGCGTTTCGGAAGCTGCTTTTCAAAGTCATTGGTACGGAAGGCCGGAGCAAGATGTGTCCAAGGCTTTGATTTTAATTATCCAAAGGGCTAACGAAGAGACTGCAATTACGGCCGCTGGGTTTGCGAGGCTGAATTTGAATTGTTTGGTCCAGGTACTGAAATTTTCGGCTTCTGTTTACACATTACTAGGAAATATTATGGAACGGAATCGTCCCGCAAAGCATTAAAATGCCAAAGTTCGATTTATAACTCGATCGTAATTTTAGTCGCAATTTTAACCGCATCAGTCGTAAGAAAAATTGTGTTGCTATTTTATAACTGGTCGTAAAAATCGGAAGTAAAGTGGGACTCTATTTACCGTGCTTTTGTCAAATAACTTATTGCGCACTGCGCTTGCACCACCCGACAAAAATAATCGGTAGTCGTCGTTCAATATCGTAAAATTCTCGATTTTCATTGGTCGATCGTAAGGATCGGAACATAAGAGATGACTTGGCCAACTTGCTACGATTCTTAAAATTACGACTAAAATTACGACCGACTTATAAACGCTACGCTTGAAAACAACATGTTCAACTTTCTTGCGGTTACGACTAAAATTCCGACTAAAATTACGATCGAGTTATAAATCGCACTTTATAGGATTATATAATTTTGCACATTTAACACTTAGTTAGTCTTTTATTAAGGCACAATCAAGGCTCGACTTTTGCAATTATTAGTCAAGTTACAATTGTATGTTAATATCTCGAATGTTGCATAGTTAACTTGACCACCTTGGTGAAGGATCCATATTCCTTTATACGGCGCTAGAAGACTGAAGACTTTTCCTATCACCGTTTTGCCATTGTGGTTAACTCGGCCAATGTAAAGTGGGTATGGCACTTCAGTCCCGGCTATAATTAAATGGCAGTCGGTCAACAGCGCTATTTCTTCGGATTTTACAGGAACCCACATCAATTTATCAAAATTCCTTGTGCACAATATCTTTATAAAAAATTGCTTTACATATAAAGAATTATGATGACGTTCAAATTACCTTTATATAGGAGTCAACTAAAAATTCTTTCCCCATGCCAAGGACGCGCACCTTTTCACTTCCTCGAATTATGGTAGCTGGTAACAGTGCACCTTCTTTGAGGAAGGCCTGACCAATGTAAGTTGGTTGGCCGTCCCTGTCGAATCCCCCAGGAAACGCATCGTCAGGAATAATTCCGGCATAATCTCTCCAATAGTAATCTAACCAATTTAATTTAAAAACGAACGCCTTACTGATTTAGAATAGGCAACACAACTTACACCCCAATTGTGGGAGTTAGCTTTTAAATTGAATATACTGTAATAATCGTGTCTTACCTGTTGGTAGATTACTGTATGAATTACAATGAACTGAATTGTGAAAAATAATCACAAAAGAAATTAAATAATTTTGCGACTGCATCGGTGGTGTTGATGAAACTTACTGTAATGCAAAGAAATATGAAACATGTGTCTAAACACATGTTTCATCTAAATTTAGGAAGCAAAAACAATTTTTTGCCTTTCTCACAAAACACATTGCTGCTAAAACAAATTAAATTGTTAAGTAATATGGTTTTGTTGAATTTGAAGACTTTAAATTTTCAGCTTCATTTTACAGAAAGTGGAGCCGCTTTGCATTAATGGAAACTTGTACTTTGTGATGTCACAAGTGTTAATGAATAATAATGAAAAGAGTGTAGTTTTATTTCGGAGATAATTGTAGAGGCGAACAATAATTGAATAATTGGTTATATCCATTTTTCTGTTTCGCGATAGTCGACTTTAAACATCATTTAGTACTGTGCATCTTTAAAATCGATTATCGCGAAACAGAAAAATGGATATACCCGGTTTTGCACGCAAGCTGCTCAATTTATGATTGGAAACTATGTTTCCATGGTCGTCGCCAATTTTTGTCAATTTTGACAACTTACTTTCGAATTTAGAAAATTCACACAATTTCGGCCTTCAAAATTTCAAGTTAAAATGCAAGTTCTTAACCAACCAATCGACACTTCCCTAATTTACAACGCCGTGCTGTTTGAGGTCTTAAAGATTGATAATTTGCCCAAACGTTCAAGAAAGGAACGATGGTGGACTTCAGTGCTCCAAACTAACTGGCTGTCTAAAATTGAAATCCAGTGGAATAAGACCTTCAACAAGAATTCGGCATTGAAAATACAGCATGAAGATGCAAACTTATCACCAACCATTATTTTTAATGATAGGTTGTGGGCAAAACCACACCAAACTTTTACCAATGCTCAGAAAATTAATGTTTTCCATATGCGTCGATCGTATGACTCTTGTTCAAAAAAATTCAAAAGTTGTGAATGCCCTGATAATCCATTCAAACCAATGGTGCACGAAAGTGGGACCGATGTGTCTAGTGGCCCTTATGTTAGAAGAGGAACACCTACTCTTGATTTAAGAAATTACAGAAATTCTCAACACGAATATAATAGTGATGATTTCGTGCAACCAACGTCACATAGAATGCAAGAGAAATCCCAACTAACACTTAAATCGAATTATCAAGAACAGAATAGTGATGATTTCGTGCAACCGAAGTCACATAGAATGCAAGATAAATCCCAACTAACAGTTAAATCAAATTATCAAGAACAAGATTATCCAAGCAACATAACGGAGGAAGATTATCGAAACTTGCAACGGCAAATTGATTTGATGCATTATCGTTTGCTGAAGCTGTCTGAAAAATTCGCCAAGTCCGCAGAAGAAAAAAAAGAGAAACCTCCACCAGAATCGCCCCAACGACCACCAATTGAACCAACACCATCAGTAGATTCCCATCCATCAAGAGGAAAATGTTGTTTTTGTTGTCGCAAAAAAAAGAACAAAGACAGAAAACCTCACAAGGTTACCACTGAAGCAGCAAAACCCGAACCTCAACAGTCTCAACCTGGCGGAAAAAAGTCTCGAGACAAGAAACAGTCCCAACAAGACGAGGTGGTAGAGCCAACACCTGGTGGAGAACCCGATAAAAAAATACTGACACACCAGTCTATGCAAACCTCCTTGCGAAATTTGTGTGCAGGACTTGATTCAATAGATGAGGAATATTCGGACGATCCTTATAATCTTAACAGGGCATACGACGAAAAAGTGTGGGAGTTTTGCAACAATTTGCAACAAATTTCCGGCGCTTCTGCAAGTAAATTTGCCAAGGTTTCCGGAAATCCGAGTGGTGGCTCGAATCGCAACAACCCAACCGGCATGACCAACAATAATACCATTGTGTTGCCTGGAAATTTATTTGAAAGGCAACCACCATGTAAATCGAGGCAAACAGGAAGAATCGAAAGTATGATAATGGAAGATATTTCATCCGAATTGGAATCTCAGCGCCAAGAGTTGCGGGAACTTAAAGTCATGATGCGCAATTGCTTAAAGTTGTTGAGAAACCCGGAGATGGTGGATGAAGTAGGTGATGGTGATAATAGAAGATCAAGTTGGGATCAAAATAACGGAAGGTATTTGAGGAAAAAAGATAAACATATTAAAAATAATATAAGTAAAAAGCCGGTTAAAAATTCAGATAGTGAAGAATGTGAAGAATGTAAAAACTGTTTTAATTCAACTGATAAAAGGTTACAAAAAAATACAAACAAAAATCAGGCTATTTCAGATAGTGAAGACAGTAAACATGAATGTGTAATATCAAAATATTGTAGGTTCATGAAAAAACCTAACGACAGCGTGGACGATCTGACTAAAGACAAAAACGAGCCTCCACCAGTCCAAGCTCCAAATCCTGAGGAAGAAAAAAATCAAAAGCCAAAGAAAAAAAAGTGTTGTCTAGGTAGATTATGTTGTTTTTGCTTTCGCTTATGTTAAAATCAACAAAATGGTCTAATTGGCCCTTTTCTTTTCGCCCTCCCCGAGCTCCTCCAGTTTGTGCTTCTGATGTCTCAGATATTTGCAATCATCAATGATGAAGCTAAAATAATTTTTTTTCCAAACAGCTTGTAAGAGGCGTAAAAATACTGACCTGTAGAAAAGGTGCGCCAAAGGTGCACTAGAAAGGTGCCAGAGGGAATGACTGTCGACGACCCAAAAAAATGGTGGAAAATCCATTACTTCAAGTAAGATGGTAACAGCATACAATGTTACAAACGCTGCACATTTCCATACATATGGTTGCCGTTTTCTGTTCCAGGCACACCAAGAAAACCAACTAATCGCCGTTATTGCCCCTTAGATGTAAAATGTTAAGTAAGTGGTTCGTTTGTTGTTTCAGTTAACGTACCTATTAAGATGTTTAACTGCATGTTGTAAGCGTAACTGAATTTTCCTGTACTTAAGTAAGCCACATGATTAATAAAAAATGCTACGAAAATCGTTGTCAGTGTTATTAAAGCAAATCGGGGAACGATGTTCCTTAATAATCTAAAAAAATGATTCAGTTCATTGAATGATCCCAGATAGACACATACGTCATCAGTAGGCGTGGTCTAATGTACGCACAAGTGACGTTTAATTGGATAAAAAATAATAGATTTTGTGAAAATGAAAGTAGTACATAATAGTATATTATTATACAAGTTTTATAAGACGATATATTGTCGTACGAATAATGTTAAGAGTACGACAATAAGTCTTATAAAACGAGTGTAATATACTATTTTTTCTACTTTGGCGCTCTTAATTTTATGAAAATTTGAAAATTCTGCTTTCTAGGGATTTTTAGGATTAGGTACTGGTTGTGTTGGTATTTGCCATGTGTCATATGTCAACTAAAATTTCAAATTTAAAATCTCGAGTTTGATATTTTTGTGAAACAGTCATGGAAGAATTAAGTTTACACTTTGCTTGACCTTGACAGGAGCTCGGTAGAGATGCCGGACGCCGGCCAGCGTGCTATTACAGCAATACCAACGTAATACGTATCAAAGAAACCCCCAAAAACAATTTCACAAAAAGTTCCTTTGTGGCACTACTTTTAGTTTCACAAAAATTCACAAAGTATAAAAAATCATTTGTGAAGGTGCAACTTTGATATTAAAAATTACTGACCTGACACACATGCAATAGCAATTCATCACAACCAATGAAAATGCGCACGAATAATCCATCACTTCAGTAAATAGAAAGTCTCTGGCATGAAAAATTGTAGACCAAACCCAGGTATTTATGTTAACCTGCCCATAAAAAAATATTCAATTCACAAGATTATTTGTAAAATGCTTGATTATAGTTTCCAATCTAACAGACGGTTTTCATCAATAAATACGTGCTAAAAAGTCGCTAAATTGATTTAATCTCAACTACACTAATTTGCAAATAATATTGCATTAAAAAATCCAAGTAATTTTTCGTGCATACCACGCTCAACTGTACTACGAATGTCAAGACTAAAGAAAACGACTTTTACTATTAAGCTTTTGCAATACAGATGGCGCTTGCAATCGAATCTTGCTATAGCTTCATTTTTTCAAAACACATTATTTGGTACTGAAATAAGAAAATGAGCTTACCACTGTAAAAAAATACCACATCAAGTAGAATGGGCTGTCAGGTCGAATTTTCTCGCTATACCTTTTAATCATTTGCGCATGGATAAACAAATTCAGCAGAGAGAATACTACTGAAGCAATTTCTTGGATACCAAAAAATCTGATAAATGGCCACTGCAAGAATTGTTTACATGAAATCTTGATAACTAAATTCTGATTTGTAAACCTTTCCATGAAATTGAGGCACTGGCCACTTTCGTTTCGCAAAAACATCGACGGTGTTCCACATGCAGCCATAACGACATTCCTCCTCGCAAGACCATTGCATTAATTTTAAAAACACATCCTCGGGTTGGGATTGAACAAAATGTAAGCCATCTTCAAGAATTAATTAGTTTCGGATAATTTAAAAAAAATAATTTACCTTCAGTGCAGTTAACTTTAACGCATGTTACTACACAATTCTGATAATATCGAGACTGATCGCCTGTTGAAGCTAGCGCAAAATTGATAAAAAAGCACAAAAACAAGACTAGAATAAATTGTTTTGACATTTCGCTTTTGTTTATAACCTACAAAACCCAGTATGGAATCTTACCGCTGGTTTGTTAGTTTCTCAAGTGATGTCGCTGTTGGCGAGCGAAGAATGCCTAACATTTTTTAATTTCGATTGTCGTTCACATGCCGCTCGTCGATCGCCATTTTAGTGTCCAGAAAATGGTACAGCAAGCTGGCAGTGCTGCGAGCGAGATGGAAACAGTGTATATTTAGTACCCATTTGTAGTATGTGTTATTATTTAAAGTAGTGCAGTGTAAAAGTGTTTGGCGTGATTTATCTCTCAGGTCGGAATGGACGGAGGTCTGATCGAAAATCGTCTACTTTTAATTTAAAGTTCTGTGTTTAGGTGAGTCACTCCTGTCATTTCACTTGCATTTAACGCGGCATTACCTTATCTCGTTATCTGTCCTTTTATCAGTGCAAAAAGGCTCGCTGCGTTATGAATCGGGCCCCTTTTGTAATAAGGTAATTTCGTGCAGTTCAAACTTCTACCGTAACTAACTGGAATAACAGGTTGTTTTTGTTGTGTAATATACAGGGTGATTTGTTATGTAACATTGCGATTTGGGTGCTTCAGAACCCCTGACGGGCCCATTTCAATTGGTACGTATCGACTAATGATTAATGAAATCGTCAGTTTGTTGACACACAAACACAACGATTCTTTTTGTTCGTGAATCACCACTTTGTATGTAAATAAGCATTTCTTGGGAGAGGTTAGTTTCCGATTATAAACGAATTAATAACTTTTGACACCTTCGAATTGGAAGAGCTGAAACACCAACACAAATTTGGAACTCGATAACTCTTCACCCACACTTCATCCTACGACTTTCCGGCGATTTATTTAATTTTCTAATCGGTTTACAGGTATTTATTGAACCAGTAACAGTTCGGTGTGTCTCAGAATTTAGACAAAACGTTAAAGTAATTGTAACTTAATTACAGTTTGAAATACGGCCAAATGGTAAGAACGAAAATCGTAGAACTTGGTGAAATCTACAACTTTGTTTCAATAATTTTTTCATAATTTAAAAAATAATACCAAGTTTCATAATTTAGGTATTTTCCAATTCTTTTATTGCTTTGTTGTTAGATCTTTTGTTTAAAATAAATTTTAATTGATTATATTTGTTAAATAACGCTTTGTTCCGCCCACGTTTCAGACAGTTATTAATTAACTGATCTCAAAATAATTTGAGCAAAAAATTCAACAAAAACATTTTTATGGCCGTATTTTTGTTTAAACGTTTGTAAATATCAACAATTTACGGCGTAATTTGTTCACGGCCAGTCTTTTTCACGAATTTAAATTTCAGTCGTGATTTTACATAAACAATGAGTCACAATATTAATAATAAGCGGTACAGGTGTTTTGATTAGTCGACGTTTCGCTGTTATTGTTTCTCGCGTTTCAAGAAGTCGCAGACAATGCTTACATGTTGTTTTATGTCGCCTGAAATAAACTCGTGAAATAGGTTACCTGCAAACCTAGTTTCGAAAAACCCAAAAACGATTAACCAAATCTCTGGATAATTACGTTGTTTTTTATTTTACGCGGCCATTAAATATTAATCAAACTTTTTATTACAAAACTAATGCGCCACGAGCGACGAATACTTACTTTTGATTTTTAAATTATAACTTGGACTGAGAGGTAATTAAAACCGGCGTTTTATTCTCATTGTTTTTTTCGGACAGCCTCGAGAAAAATCTCTTGGAAATTGGAAACGAAATATTCGATTGAGAATAACCTTAGAAATGTATTGCGGTAATCCTGAATTTTTTTAACCCTGACCTTAATTGAGCCAGACACAATTTTTAAGAACTGGGCCTGGACGAAAATAAAAAATTGAACGTGAAAATGAGAGGAGGCGTCCCAAATAAACGAAAAATCCGATCGATCACCGTCTTCATTATAATCCGCGCTTTTCGAGGTGGGAGAGATTTTGTTGAAAAAATGCGATTCAGTCCGGTGTCAATTACCGCCTGCCCACGCTCATAATCACGATGCAGTTAAATTGATCATTAATATCTTCAACGTGTTGTTATTAACGACTTTCAAGTTTCTCTATGTTTGCTTTCTCCTTAGGATAGGCTGATTCGGACGAACTCCTTAAAAATTGAGATATGAGACGTTTTTGTTCCATTTGCAGCGAGAAATGAATGGAACCAATTTATTTTCGCCTCAATTAGAACACTTAATTAACATGATGATTCTTAAATGTTTGATTAATTGCGATTTTATGCACTAATTCAATTCCATTCTTGGGCAACTTACAAAGGCTTTTAATAATAATGTGTTCCTTGGCTAAAGACCCCTTAATTTAAAGTAAATCTTAAGGGCGTGCTTAAGGCTCGGTAACAGTGGCGGCTCGTGGTACAATAACAGAGGTGTTCTGCAATTTGCATCTCATTATAATTAGGGTCGTATTTTTATTTATTTATTATTTATCATTTATCAACCCACGAAATATACCCGGATTTTGAGAAGTCTCGGTTTTATCATGTCCACGCAATGGCAACTCAAAGGCTCCACAAAATTTTATACAGTTTATAATTTTTGATAAAACGTATCTATTTTTTGTCACATTATCATTATGCTGCTGTATGTGCTTCCAATATGCCGAATTTAACTGAGATTGGATGTTGATTGTTCCTAATATTGCTAGCTCCATTGAATTGTGAAGATGACTTTTGAAGTTTTCATGCTTTTTTATTTTTTCACTCAAGTGTACTAAATCAGTCGCTCCTATCTGTGTCCATGCTTTATCTCCACCAAAAAGCAAACATGGAAAGCAAAAAAGAGAATTTTTCTTGTTGCAGCCACAAATCCAGTTATTCCTTGCATACATTTCTTTGTTAAACTGACGTTTATATGGTTTTCTATGACTAATACCGCTTGTTTTAATAATAATGTCCGGCAGCGGTCGACCTTTATTTTTCAAATCTATTTTTTCCTCGTAACTATACTTCACAAATCGCTTAAAGTTAATCAAATTGTCCACAACATCCATTGTCAAAAAAAAAAACTAATACAATACACGAACACGAAAGTATAAAATCAAAGTTTACAACGACAAAGCCACAAAACGAAAAACCGCACGTAACATAACATGCGAAATCTGGAACAGAACTACACAGATAATAAAACGTAAAATAATAACTGACGAAAATTAAAACCCACGTACTTGAAGATAAGTTTCTGCGAACCTTTCAAATTTTCTGCCGAAGTTCGAAATACGGGAATTCTCGATTGTTGCTCCATCCTACAATTGTTGCTTACAATACATTTAATCCAGGACATTATATTTGAGTGACTAGGGTATGACAGAACTGCGTGAAATGCAGCACATAAAGAGCATTAACCTAGTGAAAGAGTTTGGGTATGTGCAGGACACGAGGGGGGTAGTGGGGGTATCTCAAGCAGCTCTGTGCACTGCCTCGAATGGCCCAGTATAAAAACAATGGTCCGCTCCGCTGAAACCACGACAAAACTTAACTGGTTTGTTGGAATGTTGGATCCTCGATTGCATGGAGACATGGAGTTACGAGATGGTACGAGTTGTTGCCATTAAGAAAATAAAATTCTGTGACGAAATTCAATTTTTTCAATATTACGTTTTATAAATTAAATACAAACAAAGTTAATTTTTTTGGCAGTTCTGTAGCTCTGCAGCACTTATGTACGAACCGCCACTGATATGTCACGTAATGGATTTAAGTGACACTTAAGAAAAAAAATCTCAAATTATTAGAAAAACAATTTGCGGGTCTGTTTACTCTGATGCAATGTGTGATACCTTATCTATTTACAAAAGTACTGTAGAAAATGCAAGTTAAGTGTACTTATTTTATATAAGGCGATATAAAATTACTAATTATACTGAAATAATCAACTTTCTAGATAGTTCACATAAATAGGAGGGTTTCAATTTTCTAATTGCCTTTTAGGTTCGTCTTATTAACTCGGTCCACTTTGCATTTTTTACTATTCTGATTCATAATCTTATCTCATTATCTCATAGTCTCGTGATGGTAGTTCCCACACTTTTAAGAAGCAGCTATTTTTTTTTCGAGTTACAAAAATAAATTTTAGGATTTCTTGTGACTTGTTACCCGATAATTAAATTCTAAATGCGCAATTATGTTGTTAAAAATAGTGCATAATACTTGATGTAATTTGTGTAATTATGTAAGAACCCGTTCTTACGTAACTGATCAACAACCTTATCTTAGTCATCCGTATCGGTATTCGTGACCAAATTTCGAAGTTGTGTTGCACTGAAAAAAAGTCGGTGTAATAAGTGGTTGCGTGCCACAGTGTGCGTGAGTGAGTTGCCACACTTTACTGAATTTATTTAATAAATCACAACAATAAATAGTAATTGAATAGCGATGGTCTTTCAAAGCGATTAAGAATAAAAATAGTTTAGCCGATGGTGAGGGGTGCTCCGCACCCTGGCACATTTATTATTCATGATGTAACTTTCACTGACCTCGGACACGGAAGGTTAAAGGGCAATTTGGCATCGTAAATTTACAATCAGTCGTTCATTAATGGGCTTTCAAACGGATGTCGCTATTTTGTCAGAATGGGACTAATAAGATTTTTTTTTAGATACCAATGGCTGAAGATGTCGAGTCGCCGAAAAAACATCACTCGCCGAGATCACATTCGGTAAGTCACAATTTGTTCTCTTTGTACTTTTTGATAGTTAGGGCGCGACTGGCATTAATTTTCGAGTGAAAGTTAAAAAAAAGATCAACGTCCAATTTATAATAAAAACGCCATTGTTGTGACAGTAGGTGTTCTGAATCGGTGGGTTGATTTAAAAAAAATTATTGTAATACTCGACCGAGTGTTAGCGAGCACTACAGGTGTTGTTGCGTTCGCCATGTAGTAGCGGTTGCATTGTCAATAATCAGCGAACCGAAACTCCTGCTTGAAAAGAATTTTTTCATTGTGGACCTAGTTTAATTAAAATCCCTTGTTTTCAGTCGCCTTTTGAAACCCCCAGTGGCCTGGAATTTAATGTGGCCCGCGATATTTCGATGCATGAAGTTAATCGAAGAGTAGTCCTCGAGAGTGACATTGAATTTTTAATTTTTTTATGTGAAAAACGAACTGGAATTTTCGATTTCATTATGTCAAATCGTCGAAAAAGCACTGGCAACACATGTGTTCGTGTTAATGAACAGCGATTGCCAGACTTTATGCTGTTTATGTATTATCTGTCTACACGCTCTTACATGTTTACAATGAATTTACTACATCACTTCAATAAGCGCTTCATTTAACAGAAATTAAAACTTGAAATCGGGTTCTTTTCATCTCGGCGGTATTAACAAATATTTTCAGTTCAAAATATTTGTTCATTTGATATGTTGTAACTCTTAAATTTAATGATAAGGTATGACGATGTTGAATTTGGTGTCGCATTAAATCAAGGACATGATTTAAAACAATCGGTGTATTATACAGTAGAACCGGTCAAAGTGACCATAATTTGATAGTAACGATTTTCCACCTGCTAAAGTGACCAAATTTGTTTTCTGTTAGATCATTACCATTAAAAAATGTCAGAATAAACGTTACCCAATACTTTTTTTGACTGTCACATTGTGTGAAGGGTTTTTGAACTTATTGAGGTGATTTTTAAGTTTTAGTGTAACGTCAAAAATACAAAATTATCAAATCATGAGTGTGATAAATGTAAATTCCCATTAAGAAATGTCAAAATAGACCAAAAGAAGACGTTACATAATAGTTTTTGACTGTCACATTGTTTGGAGAGCTTTTGACGTTGTTGAGGTAATTTAGTGTAATTTTTAAGTTTTAGTGTAACGTCAAAACCTCAAAATCGTAGATTATGAATGTAGTAAGGGTAATTATTATTGAGAAATGTCAGAATAGAACAGAAGAAGACATTAGATAATAGTTTTTGACTGTCACATTGTTTGGAGGTAATTTGGTGTAGTTTTTAAGTTTTAGTGTAACGTCAAAACTTCAAAATCGTAGATTATGAATGTAGTAAGGGTAATTATTATTGAGAAATGTCAGAATAGAACAAAAGAAGACATTAGATAATAGTTCTTGACTGTCACATTGTTTGGAGAGCTTTTGACGTTGTTGAGGTAATTTGGTGTAATTTTTAAGTTTTAGTGTAACGTCAAAACTTCAAAATCGTTAGATTATGAATGTAGTAAGGGTAATTATTATTGAGAAATGTCAGAATAGAACAAAAAAAGACATTAGATAATAGTTTTTGACTGTCACATTGTTTGGAAAGCTTTTGACGTTGTTGAGGTAATTTGGTGTAGTTTTTAAGTTTTAGTGTAACGTTAAAACTTCAAAATCGTTAGATTATGAATGTAGTAAGGGTAATTATTATTAAGAAATGTCAGAATAGAACAAAAGAAGACATTAGATAATAGTTTTTGACTGTCACATTGTTTGGAAAGCTTTTGACGTTGTTGAGGTAATTTGGTGTAGTTTTTAAGTTTTAGTGTAACGTTAAAACTTCAAAATCGTTAGATTATGAATGTAGTAAGGGTAATTATTATTAAGAAATGTCAGAATAGAACAAAAGAAGACATTAGATAATAGTTTTTGACTGTCACATTGTTTGGAAAGCTTTTGACGTTGTTGAGGTAGTTTGGTGTAGTTTTTAAGTTTTAGTGTAACGTTAAAACTTCAAAATCGTTAGATTATGAATGTAGTAAGGGTAATTATTATTAAGAAATGTCAGAATAGAACAAAAGAAGACATTAGATAATAGTTTTTGACTGTCACATTGTTTGGAGAGCTTTTGACGTTGTTGAGGTAATTTGGTGTAATTTTTAAGTTTTAGTGTAACGTCAAAACTTCAAAATCATTAGATTATGAATGTAGTAAGGGTAATTATTATTGAGACATGTCAGAACAGAACAGATGAAGACATTAGATAATAGTTTTTGACTGTCACATTGTTTGGAAAGCTTTTGACGTTGTTGAGATAATTTGGTGTAATTTTTAAGTTTTAGTGTAACGTAAAAAATTCAAAATCAAAATCACATTGTTTGTGGAGCTTTCGAAGTTGTGATCTGAGTGAAGTGTAATATTCCTGTGGTCCTGCTGTATTTAAGTAATCAAGTTTTACTTTGTACAAGGTTATTAAGGTGATAAAATCGAAAAACGAAACGGAAACAATTTTTTATCGCGCAAAGCAGTTTGTTTCAGTTCACCTACGGCCTGTTATAAATCAGGAGCGAAAGAAATCTGTTTGGATCCGCGTCGAGTCTGCCGGCGATACAATTGTGTGAACGTCGCAGCGGTTGTCTCATTACCATATTTGTATATTCTTCGAACATCGTAAAATTACGAAGTAGGTTATTAAACACGTTTCGTACGGCTCTCGTAACAAGCTCAATACGCACTGTTTCACTACGAGATTTGTTTTAACTGACTGTTATTTATAATTCCGACGTTAACACATTAATCTCTCCTAATGTAAACCGAATAATATTGAACTTTGTACAAAGAAGCATCGTTGTCATTTTTTTTTAGAAAGTCACCACCTTTTTTTTGTTTAAAATTCGTATGGGCTTCTTTTCGCTCAAAGAACCATTGTTTTTCCGGTATGCTTAACACGAAGAAAGTAATGTTATTTCAGCGTTCGTTTCCTACTGAATTACGTTTATCGATTTCTAAATCATTTGGTTATAATAGGCATTATTTATATCGTAGGATGGGCAACGGCCGATATGGTATCAGTAGGTGTAGTTATCATCTTCGTGACACTCCTTTAACCTTTATTTAAGTAACCAACAGGAAACTCTATGAGGAATTTAGGTACACTTTTCGACGGTTTTAGAATGTCGGCCATTATTATTTAACAGCGCGCAATTTTCTTCCATAAAACGAGGCGAAAGTAAAGTTCATTAACACACTTTATGCAATGTCTGAAATTCGGAATTACAAATCACAAAAGGAAAGTAATTTATAAAACTCGAAACAATGCTCGTTTTCTAAATAAAGGAATTTAATTTGAGCTGACTAATTCGGTTATGATCGCTTTCACCGTCGTCTTTCTTCAATGAGCGATCATTTTATTTTTGCCCAATTTTGCAACGTCCTGTTTGGAAACTTGAAGAAAACAGTCTTTATCAAATCTCCGCGGTTTCGCAAAATTTGTCGAGGAAGTGCGGCTTGTTTTTTAATGGACAGTCACCGCATTGATATCAGGTTATTACGTCTGTAGTATCTAAACACTGACCTCTGCTTGGTTGATAAAACCTATCGCATGATGAATTTTAATTGTTAATTAAGTAACGAATTTTTGTAATAATTGGCGCCGTTAGGTTATCCAATCGAATTAATCACAAATTGAGTCTTTTAAGTTGAAACCGTAACGTTTAACATTCGCAATTAGATCTGTGCGCAATGAAAAATAGCTTTATCGCTTTTTCTATCGAAAATATTGTCCTCCTTTTGTGTCCTGTTATGGTATGCGTGGAATTTTATTTGTGTGTTAAAATTGACACGTGCAATGCCGATTAGTGTAACGTCGAAATTTTTATGTGATGGGTGACGTGTTATAATTGTGTGTATGACGGAATCCGCTGTTGTTTGATTGTAAAAAGACGTAACCTCGCTCGAAGGAGGAAGTTTTAACTTGATTAAAGACATCCATTATGCGGCACGACTCGAAATCTGATCATATTTGGCAAGGAATTTAAAAAAGTCCCTTTTACTTTGATTAATAGTAATAAAACACTTGATGTTATCTTTCAGGCAAAATCCTAAGTGTCACTTAAAAATAAACACTCACTGCAAAATTAATTAAGTCGAAGTAATGTATGGCAACACTGCATCTTCTTTTGTTCCCAATTGTCAAAAATATATCAAGCACATAACCTAACTTTACAAAAACACGTGAGTTTGTTATTAAAGTTTTGTATTAAATACAATTATTGGGATTTGAAAATCACAAGATACCAAATTGGAACATTCATTTAGCTCAAGTCGAGAAATAGTTTAGTTTAACTTCACTGTCACTTATAATATTAATGTTTCCCTTAATGGAAACTTAAAAGAAACTTAAATTGAACTGTTTGGTTAATTTTGATAAAATTGTCTGCAAATTTAATTAAGTCGAAGTAATGTATGGCAACACTGCATTTTCTTTTGTTCCCAACGGCCAATTGTCAAAAATATCTCAAGCACATAACCTAACTTTACAAAAACACGTGAGTTTGTTATTACAGTTTTGTATTAAATATAATTATTAAGATTTGAAAATCACAAGACACCAAATTGGAACATTCATTTAGCTCAAGTCGAGAAATAGTTAAGTTTAACTTCACTGTCACTTATAATATTAATGTTTCCCTTAATGGAAACTTAAAAGAAACTTAAATTGAACTGTTTGGTTAATTTTGATAAAATTGTCTGCAAATTTAATTAAGTCGAAGTAATGTATGGCAACACTGCATTTTCTTTTGTTCCCAACGGCCAATTGTCAACAATATCTCAAGCACATAACCTAACATTACAAAAACACGTGAGTTTGTTATTAAAGTTTTGTATTAAATACAATTATTAAGATTTGAAAATCACAAGACACCAAATTGGAAGACTCATTTAGCTCAAGCGAAAAATAGTTAAGTTTAACTTAACTGTCACTTATAATATTAATGTTTCCCTTAATGGAAACTTAAAAGAAACTTAAATTGAACTGTTTGGTTAATTTTGAAAAAATTGTCTGCAAATTTAATTAAGTCGAAGTAATGTATGACAACACTGCATTTTCTTTTGTTCCCAACGGCTAATTGTCAAAAATATCTCAAGCACATAACCTAACTTTACAAAAACACGTGAGTTTGTTATTAAAGTTTTGTATTAAATATAATTATTAAGATTTGAAAATCACAAGACACCAAATTGGAACATTCATTTAGCTCAAGTCGAGAAATAGTTAAGTTTAACTTCACTGTCACTTATTATATTAATGTTTCCCTTAATGGAAACTTAAGAGAAACTTAAATTGAACTGTTTGGTTCTTTGATAAAATTGTCTGCAAATTTAATTAAGTCGAAGTAATGTATGGCAACACTGCATTTTCTTTTGTTCCCAACGGCCAATTGTCAAAAATATCTCAAGCACATAACCTAACTTTACAAAAACACGTGAGTTTGTTATTACAGTTTTGTATTAAATATAATTATTAAGATTTGAAAATCACAAGACACCAAATTGGAACATTCATTTAGCTCAAGTCGAGAAATAGTTAAGTTTAACTTCACTGTCACTTATAATATTAATGTTTCCCTTAATGGAAACTTAAAAGAAACTTAAATTGAACTGTTTGGTTAATTTTGATAAAATTGTCTGCAAATTTAATTAAGTCGAAGTAATGTATGGCAACACTGCATTTTTTTTTGTTCCCAACGGCCAATTGTCAACAATATCTCAAGCACATAACCTAACATTACAAAAACACGTGAGTTTGTTATTAAAGTTTTGTATTAAATACAATTATTAAGATTTGAAAATCACAAGACACCAAATTGGAACATTCATTTAGCTCAAGTCGAGAAATAGTTAAGTTTAACTTCACTGTCACTTATAATATTAATGTTTCCCTTAATGGAAACTTAAAAGAAACTTAAATTGAACTGTTTGGTTAATTTTGATAAAATTGTCTGCAAATTTAATTAAGTCGAAGTAATGTATGGCAACACTGCATTTTTTTTTGTTCCCAACGGCCAATTGTCAACAATATCTCAAGCACATAACCTAACTTTACAAAAACACGTGAGTTTGTTATTACAGTTTTGTATTAAATATAATTATTAAGATTTGAAAATCACAAGACACCAAATTGGAACATTCATTTAGCTCAAGTCGAGAAATAGTTAAGTTTAACTTCACTGTCACTTATAATATTAATGTTTCCCTTAATGGAAACTTAAAAGAAACTTAAATTGAACTGTTTGGTTAATTTTGATAAAATTGTCTGCAAATTTAATTAAGTCGAAGTAATGTATGGCAACACTGCATTTTTTTTTTGTTCCCAACGGCCAATTGTCAACAATATCTCAAGCACATAACCTAACATTACAAAAACACGTGAGTTTGTTATTAAAGTTTTGTATTAAATACAATTATTAAGATTTGAAAATCACAAGACACCAAATTGGAACATTCATTTAGCTCAAGTCGAGAAATAGTTAAGTTTAACTTCACTGTCACTTATAATATTAATGTTTCCCTTAATGGAAACTTAAAAGAAACTTAAATTGAACTGTTTGGTTAATTTTGATAAAATTGTCTGCAAATTTAATTAAGTCGAAGTAATGTATGGCAACACTGCATTTTCTTTTGTTCCCAACGGCCAATTGTCAACAATATCTCAAGCACATAACCTAACATTACAAAAACACGTGAGTTTGTTATTAAAGTTTTGTATTAAATACAATTATTAAGATTTGAAAATCACAAGACACCAAATTGGAAGACTCATTTAGCTCAAGCGAAAAATAGTTAAGTTTAACTTAACTGTCACTTATAATATTAATGTTTCCCTTAATGGAAACTTAAAAGAAACTTAAATTGAACTGTTTGGTTAATTTTGAAAAAATTGTCTGCAAATTTAATTAAGTCGAAGTAATGTATGACAACACTGCATTTTCTTTTGTTCCCAACGGCTAATTGTCAAAAATATCTCAAGCACATAACCTAACTTTACAAAAACACGTGAGTTTGTTATTAAAGTTTTGTATTAAATATAATTATTAAGATTTGAAAATCACAAGACACCAAATTGGAACATTCATTTAGCTCAAGTCGAGAAATAGTTAAGTTTAACTTCACTGTCACTTATTATATTAATGTTTCCCTTAATGGAAACTTAAGAGAAACTTAAATTGAACTGTTTGGTTCTTTGATAAAATTGTCTGCAAATTTAATTAAGTCGAAGTAATGTATGGCAACACTGCATTTTCTTTTGTTCCCAACGGCCAATTGTCAAAAATATCTCAAGCACATAACCTAACTTTACAAAAACACATGAGTTTGTTATTAAAGTTTTGTATTAAATACAATTATTAAGATTTTAAAACACCAAATTGGAACATTCATTTAGCTCAAGTCGAGAAATAGTTAAGTTTAACTTCACTGTCACTTATTATATTAATGTTTCCCTTAATGGAAACTTAAGAGAAACTTAAATTGAACTGTTTGGTTCTTTGATAAAATTGTCTGCAAATCTAATTAAGTCGAAGTAATGTATGGCAACACTGCATTTTCTTTTGTTCCCAACGGCCAATTGTCAAAAATATATCAAGCACATAACCTTAATTTTACAAAAACACGTGAGTTTGTTATTACAGTTTTGTATTAAATATAATTATTAAGATTTGAAAATCACAAGACACCAAATTGGAACATTGATTTAGCTCACGTTTAGAAATAGTTAAGTTTAACTTAACTGTCACTTATAATATTAATGTTTCCCTTAATGGAAACTTAAGAGAAACTTAAATTGAACTGTTTGGTTAATTTTGAAAAAATTGTCTGCAAATTTAATTAAGTCGAAGTAATGTATGACAACACTGCATTTTCTTTTGTTCCCAACGGCTAATTGTCAAAAATATCTCAAGCACATAACCTAACTTTACAAAAACACGTGAGTTTGTTATTAAAGTTTTGTATTAAATATAATTATTAAGATTTGAAAATCACAAGACACCAAATTGGAACATTCATTTAGCTCAAGTCGAGAAATAGTTAAGTTTAACTTCACTGTCACTTATTATATTAATGTTTCCCTTAATGGAAACTTAAGAGAAACTTAAATTGAACTGTTTGGTTCTTTGATAAAATTGTCTGCAAATTTAATTAAGTCGAAGTAATGTATGGCAACACTGCATTTTCTTTTGTTCCCAACGGCCAATTGTCAAAAATATCTCAAGCACATAACCTAACTTTACAAAAACACATGAGTTTGTTATTAAAGTTTTGTATTAAATACAATTATTAAGATTTTAAAACACCAAATTGGAACATTCATTTAGCTCAAGTCGAGAAATAGTTAAGTTTAACTTCACTGTCACTTATTATATTAATGTTTCCCTTAATGGAAACTTAAGAGAAACTTAAATTGAACTGTTTGGTTCTTTGATAAAATTGTCTGCAAATCTAATTAAGTCGAAGTAATGTATGGCAACACTGCATTTTCTTTTGTTCCCAACGGCCAATTGTCAAAAATATATCAAGCACATAACCTTAATTTTACAAAAACACGTGAGTTTGTTATTACAGTTTTGTATTAAATATAATTATTAAGATTTGAAAATCACAAGACACCAAATTGGAACATTGATTTAGCTCACGTTTAGAAATAGTTAAGTTTAACTTAACTGTCACTTATAATATTAATGTTTCCCTTAATGGAAACTTAAGAGAAACTTAAATTGAACTGTTTGGTTAATTTTGATAAAATTGTCTGCAGGGAAGTTCTAATTTTAATTCCATGCCCTAATAAGGGTTCATTACACCAAGTAACACATGCACCTGAAGCTAAACATCAATGTCCTACACTGAACAGATGCGCTTTTTTATATGAAGAGTTTTCACATTAACAAAAATATTTTTTTTTAATTTCTGATTTGCCTCTCACGAGCTTTGAAGAATTGAACTGCCTGCAGCGTGTTTATATTCTTTTACGGCTGGAAAAAGGTTAAAAAACACGAAGTGTATCAAACCGTAACTAAAAGATGCCTTTTTTAGGTTAACAGGAAATTTCCAACGAATTATGTAAAATATTAATAACGTGTAGAAAGCTTGAAGACAATAAAAACATTTATCGCTGCGCCATGTACGTCTAAACGTTTTATGGAAACAAAAAATATATTTTATGGGCCGTGTGTAATTCCTAGCCACGCTTATACGGTCTTTTTTCCTCGACTAATAATCGCATCTGAACAATAACCCGTTTCCACGCATCGCTTGACGAGCTTTATGGATCTCATTTTTGGTGCTAATAAAATTTGTTTTTTTTTGTGACCCGGAAGGAAGAGATGTGGCCGGTAATAAATTTAACAGACGGTAAGCAGTCGCATAACGGGGCAGTAGGCGTACCGACATTTATTGTACCTGGTCAGGTAATGTGCGGGAGGTCCTCGTGTTGGCGAACAATTACTATCTCGATAGGGATCGCTCATTTATCAGTGTAGGTGTTGACTCGAGCCTGGATCCTTTAAGCGGCAATTAAGAGCATCTTCCGCACCACTCTCTCCTTAATCACCGCGACACAAAAAAGCGTTTAAGACCAAAAATTAATGTGCACAAAAACAGAATTTGAAAGCGCTTTCACTGGAGCGAACACATTAAAATCGCATGAGTTCTTTTGTGCGACAAAAAAATCGCCAGAAGAGCTTCATTGTACTTTCTCGCATAAAGGGTTAAAAAGGGTGTAAGTAATCTCAAGAGGGGTGACTGACCATTCAAAGTTGAATGGATAATACCGATTTTTTTAACAGTTTTTTTTATAAAAAAATTAAAACAACCAAAAGCTGAAATTTGGCAAATGACAATGATTGATAATAAATCAGTAGCAATGTCTGTTAGTACTTCCACATTTTGGTTGGCGTATTGACTACGATTTTTGACTGTACAGGGTGAGTTAAGTTTTACCGCCCCGGCCATAATACCTATTAAAGATTGAGGGGAAAGTATGCAATTTACATGTTACATCAGTTGAAGTTTACACTTTCGATTAGTGCTACAAGTTTTCCAAATTTTTATTTGAAGCCAAAAAAGTAAAACAAAGAGTTTCGGGTAAAATTTCCATGTTTGGTTTTTTATTTCAAAATTTGTCAAATTATTCGTAGCATTGTTAATTGTAATTTGATTCGTTAAAAAATTATTACTTTTTGAGTTAAATCAAATTTAACATAAAGCACGAAAAATACTTTTATTTATGACTTTCCAACGATGGATAATACGGTCTACCACGTAACAATACCTGATGATCGACCCATAAAACTGAAGGGAACGGCGTTTTAGTTGTTGCCAGACCCGTATTCTGGAATTTGTGAGAAAAATAAAATAAGTTTTTAATAGGTAAATATTAAGTTTATTTTATAAAAGATGATCAAAGTGATGCCCCATTACTCATAAATTAAAAGCATTTCAAGCTTCTCCTCGACTGAGTATTGAAATGACATGATTATACCTGAACTAAACACAAATGTTCACCATTCCACAAAACAAAGTTTTAATTTTCATATTTTACCAACGATGTTTAAGTGTTGGGAGATTTGCTGCGAATATGAATGTTTCTTTATTCACAAAGTGACCTAGGGTTGTGACCAGGGTTTTTAAACTTTGGGTGAGTTAAGCAATTTATTTTATGGAAAGGTTCAATAACCCATAGGTATATTGACTTTGCAGGCGGCAAAATTAAAACACAAAATTGTAGACAGATATACTAACGAAAATTAGAAGCTGGTAAACGATTTTCTTATCAAGTTTAAAATCTAATATTGCAAAAATTATTTTTTATTATGATTATAATTACCGTGTAGCTGTTAGTTACGATGTCGTGAACTTTTAAAGAAATAGCGAAAACCCTTATTCCGGTCCTGTAAAATGTAACGTTGTACTTTTTAAATTTATGACTGTCATAAATAATCAGTCAAGTACCCAAAACCAATACCATTGTTAGGTGAATTGGTCAGCTTATGTCGTAAATCATTTAAACAAATACCCTCTAATACGAAAATGGCTTTATTTAATGAACCCAAATTAGTAAAATTATTTCAATTACACTAAATTGTGTGAAAATAGTTTACTGTTCGTACATGAAAAAAACTAATAAATTGAGCAATTAGTAATTGAAAGAAAGCCAAAATTTTACCTGATTAAAAAAAAAAGATTTTTTCATGGTTTCTATGTACCTTAATAATATAAAATTACTCGTGCAATTTATGAGAATTGACAAATTATTGTAAAGGCCTATTTTGCCACTGGCGGTAAAACTTAACTCACCCTGTACTTTTACCTTAAGTGACACTTCTGATAAATTCTGGTCGAACCCACGCCTTTTTTTGTTCCTTGAACGGATTTAAATAAATACAAATGTAACAGGGAAGAGAAAGCATATCAGTCGTCTGCATCTTCCACGTCTGATATTGCTAGTTTAAAGTTGCATGTGTTGATACAACATTACTCTGAATCTGATAACGGTACCGGGGCTGACTTCCTCGTTGTGGGTCCCATTCCTCTTTGACCTTCAGGTCAGTCTCGAGTCTAGGAAGCTCGATTTCCGCACTGAAATTTGCTGAATTATGAGGAAAAAAATTCACAAGGTTTGTGCACTCTTTATGTGCACTCACGAGTCTGGCTTTCAGTAATTCATAAAGGCGGATGTTACATTCATACAAGTTAGTTTTCATTAAATTGATATGAAAGGGGATTAAGTTTATTAACTTGAATTCATAATAAAAAGTTGTTTGTTTGGTTGCTTGAATATTTTTATGATCTGATTAATTGTGATTTAAAATGGCCTCGGTGTGCAGAAATTTGTGGCCAAATTATTGTGATATGTTGAAATTAATTTATCACTGGAAAGTTTGAATGTTTTTTCTCAAAAATTAAAATCTTCGCTTTGTTTGGAGCGCAAAAAAGCGTGCGGTTGTATTCACCGGATGGCTTTCTCCTATTATGCCAATTTAATTAAAAAATATGTATCCGCAAGTGCTTATGGATCATCAACATATTCGCAGATTGTCTACTTTTAAGAATTTCCATATTTAGAAGTCGTTCAATGGCCGCTTGATATGGTAGTGGTTTTGCACTTTTCGTTAAATCGAAACGGGATAATGGCAGACTTTTTGTGCCTGACTTTCTTTCATAAATAACGAGAGGATCAATTTTGCCGGCAATTACCGTATTTTATGCATATTAAATTTGTCAATTAACTCCATTTTAATTAACTTTCTAATATGCGATTATCGCCTGCTTACAAGGAAAATTCATAAAAACTGAATTTTACCAAACTTCCCGCCGGTTAATGGCTCGATTATGGCGCAATGCATAAATAAGAAATGCTGCCATATTTAGCGACGTTTGATTGCCGAGGATAATATAGTGCAGCAATAAAAAATTGTTTACAAAATTAATTATAAAAAGCTTTCTAACGGCCAAATTTAGGCCATTTCTTCGCCACACAAACACACATGATTACCGTTTCTCGTGCAGATCTGCACATTCGGTTTTATGGCCCATAATCGTGTCAATTTCTAAAATGCCGCAAAATAGATAAACTTGAATAAAACGTATCCGGTTTTTTTTCCGAACTGACTCAGATGTTTATATTTTAAAGTCGGGTTCAAGAGTCATCGACCACTTTCTCCGCGTCTCCTAAGAAAAAGAAAATCCTTTGATGGCTTTCATTACAAATCTTTTAAAGATTGAAACGTTGATATTGAAAAATATATTGCTAAATGTTGTTCCCTATTTCCAGACATGCATTCTAACGTTGCTTTTTTGTTGCCGTATCTGAACGCTGCATCTCCAATAAATAAAAATTATTTATGCGCTGTAAGATGAAAACAGATATTGTTGTACAAGTGTGATGTCATGTATCAGTATTAGGCGCTATTGAGTTTGGGTTTTTTTCTCCTTCGACAGCGTGTCACTCATAAAATTTTATTAAACATGTAGGTGACTGTTTCTCCCGGTTTCTAATACGGAAAAAAATTCGTTTGAATTTCTAATAATTTGGAATAAATTGATTTTTGACTGTACTTTTGCCTTAATTACAAATTTCGTTTGGACGCTCCAAGAAGCATAAAATTCCGAAATTTATTAGCGGAATGTGCTTGGTACCGAGCGAATTTTGGAAAGTTATTCTCATTCCCGTGTATTTGGAAGGGGTCCAATGCTTATTTACGACTTCTAGCATAAACCGCTCTAATTTGCGACACCTAAAACGTGCAAAACCCTCGGTTCTAAATTCATACTTCCGTGTACCGAGAGGTCCGGAAAGGTCGCGATATTTGAAGAAGACATTTTCACGGTCTGCGAGGGTCGCCCCCGGTAAAAATTCAGGAATGTCGCGTGCGAATTTCTGCGCGCACTAAAAATCGAAACAATGGTCGCGTTAGCATTGAATGAGCATAAATTAAATTCGCGCATTTCTGAAAATAACGTGCACCTATCTTTAGATTGTTCGGATTGCGTCAGGCTGTCCGTAAATCAGCGACAGGACGTTTACACATTATTTTATTTTAAACAAAACTGGACGTGTTTTCCATTGTGATCGACTCATTTTCGAGCCCTTCCGATTGGTCTTATTTAAACCTGCGGCCAAGGCCTCGCTTAATCGAATTATTTTAATTGATGCCGGCGGTAAATCACCCTCGGAGTCAACAAACACAGCTTGTTTACAGTCTAGTAGCTGCATCGTAATAATAACTACAGATTTACACATCTTTCTTATTGTGACTTGCAACTGTGTTTAAGGCTGGGGAACCCAACCTCAAAAAATGCAGAGTTTTAAGAAACTCCGTATCGCTTAGAAAGTACTTATCAATATATAATTTGCGAAGCAACAGTTGTAAACATAATGTTACCGCATCTAATGATATATTTGCTTTGGTGAAGAAGTTCCTAGTTTTCAAAAATTAACCTCCGAAAGTGCAATTCTCGCAAAAATGTAGTAGTGTGGGTTTTTTACTGAAATCTTTAGAGTTACGAAATATTTTGCAATGCACTTTACAGCACTTATAGAGAATATATTGCCTTGTAAGAAAATATTTTTTTTATTGCCAGAAAGTTGATAACATAAGAAGAAAAAAATTGGCAACAAGATTTTTTTTAAATGTAGTGTGCCAGTAAAAACAGTATAGCTCAAGAAGTAAGTTATATTGTTGAAATTCCTTCGTGGTACTTCTACTAAACATATAGTAGTTTAATATGACTTTTTTATGATAACATGGTGAATATGTTTGAAAAAAATCTAAAAGTTGTGGTACGAAATACAGTATTATTTGATCGCGTTTTTTATTGCACAACATCGTCAACAAATTACATAAAAATGTTCTTTTAGTACCTAAGAAATAGTTTTCGTAAACCAAATTGGATAAATGTCTAAATATTACATTTGCGGGGAAAAGTTGTTTTCCCATAACAGTTCGTCCTTTACTCACAGATGTCCTGTCAAGTCTGTACCTTTTTGATTGACGGCATGGATAGAATAGTTTGTATTAAAATTCACACTTGATATAGTGCAAATTGTTAGGATATAACCATATTCGCACACGTAAGGATATAAAAGTCTAAAAAGTTATAAAAATACACACTTGATAATGCAAAATATCCATGTTCGCACGCGTAAGGATATGAAACATTTT
This sequence comes from Dascillus cervinus, assembly GCA_949768715.1. Taxonomy (NCBI): domain Eukaryota; kingdom Metazoa; phylum Arthropoda; class Insecta; order Coleoptera; family Dascillidae; genus Dascillus; species Dascillus cervinus. Next base: position 29,413,474 of record OX458319.1, on the reverse strand, counting down.
CGAGCCTACCAAATTGTACAATATATATTTGTTTCGAATAGCATCGTAGGAAAAATTGTTTGAAGCATCTATTCACAAAAAATTACAAAAAAGAAACAGTAAATAATGCAGCAATCGCATTGACTGATTTTACCGCCGTTATCGCCGCAGACAATGATATAAATAATATTTATCAAATTATGAGCGTATAAAAATGGGGATAAAGATCACTCTTTGCATAATTGAAAATGTGTTTGCAGCCTGTTACGGGATTAATTATATCAGGTACATCTATGAAAACACAAAATTGGCAAAGAATTAGCAAAAAATTATAGACTAATTTTTTTTCCGACTGAGTTTACCGTCGTTATCGCCGCAGACCATAATATAAATAATATTTATCAAGTTACGAGTGTATGAAAAACGCGCAACTCTTTTTTGTTCTTTCTCTGTTCAATACTTAAGTTTCAAACCTTATTAGTTAGGATACCTCTTTGGTTGCCTAAACATTTTTTATTTTAAGGGGCAAAATTGGCGCCCCCTGAGCGGAAGAATTGTGCATTACTTAGCAGTTCCCGGACCTTAAAAGGAAAAAGACAAATTAGAGCTTCAAAACTGTTGAAACCGATTTTCAAGTGTAAATGCACAAAACGATGAATAAGAGGAATCGTTGGCAAGTCACAAGTGTCGAAGGATATTTTAAATATTGTACAAATCGCAATCTCATAAACCAAGGTGAACAGTTTCCACCTTTTCCAAGTTCTTTGAATTTTCGCACTGGCTTGATTCTTTGCCAAAATTACTATTGTAAATCATTGAAATGAAATCGCCGCTTGAAAAGGAGTTAACAGCCCATTTTTAGTCCATTGGACTCTGTTGAAAAAATTTATTCGTAACACAAAAACCGACCAATAAATCATTGAAAATAATACCTTCTGTTGGCGCGATAAAATCGTTACTTTAAAAGGAAGTTGATTTATTTATGAAAATTTTGTCTCTGTGGAGAGAAGTGGTGCGCACATAACACCTAGACTTATTTACATAAACGTGATTGAAATTGCCGAGATTTACAGCGTTAATTCTTGTTGTCCAATCGTTATTTTTTCATTTCAGTATTGCACCATTTAATTTCTGCATAAATTTACATTTTAACAGCGCATTGTGTCTATACAAAACAACCAAAAAAAAATTAAATTGAGTAATTGTGCCGCAGCCGAGATTAATTTAGCTTTGTGGTTTCAGGATGCATGGGCGTCGAAAAAAACTTTTCAGGAAGGTTATCTCGTTGTGAATAATTGAGCAAGTTAATTTTTAACAAGTCGTTTTTTTTCTTTTAATAAACCGACAATAATTTTCAAGAATTTAAAAACTATTAAGTGCAGAATTTTTTTTTAATTAGTAGTATTAAGCTGGAATTTATAGGATAGTGTCGTTTTTTGCTTTTGTAAACAATGCCTCCAGCTATTTATAAACTTAAATCTTATCGTTTTATTTTATTGCAAAAAATTGTGGAAATTCATATCAATTTGTTTAGATAACTTGCACTAATTAATTTAACAATTTATTACAACACAGAGCGGCTGATTTAGGCCTGAAAACTGGGACGATGAGAACTAAATTGCGCCAAATTATTCAATTGTTACGATTCTCTTCAGACGTAATGTGTTTTTTATTTGTTGAATAACTTCCGCGTTGCAAAGTTTGTTTTCGTTTTTTGAACTTAGCAATTAGTTAATCTGCGTCGATCGCTTTTAATTTTATTAACCAGTTAAGTACCAGCCTTAATTGGCCCAGTTAAAAAAAATGACATACCTGGCGACGTCTGACGGTGTGACTCATACGGTTTTCGCGCACAATATAAAATCGATGCGTTAAACCTGTTCTAATTTCGAATTTTCGCTAATGTAGAAAAACCTGCAGGAAATGTCCTGCAATCGCAGGAAAAAATCCTGCGAGTATTCGCCGCAGCAGGAATATAAGCGGCCGGGTCTGACGTATTGAGGGGGGATTTCAGTAGCGCTGTTATACACGAGGCCTCTTTTAACCCAGTCTGCTTTGAGTGATCGCGTCGAACTCCCGTTTCTTTGAGTTTTGGATTTATTTTTGATTTTGAGTTTCCAAGTTGATTTTGTGCTGTGCCAAGTGGATTCGTTTCGAGTGCGACCTTGGTTTTACAGTTCCTGCGCCGATTTTGTAATTTTTTGGCGATTTTTAAATCGGTGAGTGTGCTGCAATTTTGTGCGAATCGATTGAGGGAAACGGCGAAATTTATTGATCGAGGCGAGTTTCGGCTTCTGCCCACCGCCGCGAATTCATTGATCTTCTCGGTGCAGATAGTCGGGAATTTGTTGAAAATGTGCAATTACTATGTTTCAACTTTTTAATTGTCCTTCATTAATGTAGTTCAAGACATTAAACAATTTGTTTTTTATTGGTTTTACTCGGCGACGACTTGTTTGAGTTCATTTTCGCCCGAAACGTCTGACAACGTGTTATTATTGTTTGAAGATGTGATTAGCAAATTTAGACATGATACAACTTGGAAAGAATTTCTTCACATCGATTTTGGACAATTACTTTTGACCTCTGCGTTTATAAATGGTGATTCATTCATCAATTTGTCCGAAAGAAAATGAATAATTAATAAAGGTTGTTGGCGGCCACGATTGCACAGTTTCACCTGTTCTTCCCGTGCACCCATGGGCAATTTCGCGCTCCACAGCCTGTCGCGGAATCACGCTTGAAAGACCCAAAATACAACCAGGGCTCGTGACGTACAGATATGCTTAATTTCATTTAATTTCAGTCAAAAATTAACACTAGAACGCTATCGCCATTGGAGTTAATAGGTTGGTGCCAAGGAATATTCGGCTTTAATCAATATTGATTATATTGCGGTTTACAGATAAGAGTTGTGAATTTCTGCTGATTTGCATTTATTTATTTATATTATACATCCGAGACAGTGATATCAAAAATTCCAAACGCCGCATTTAAACCGCCAGAGCTGACGCGAAATACATTTTATTCGCGGCTAGCGCCCTGTTTGATAGGCACTGGTTTATAGCGCGTTATCAGTTATTTATAAGTAAATATAATAAGTAAATATATCAACTAAACTCACTTATTGAATGCAAGCAAGGTATAAATTTTACGTATCGATAATTCTCCAGTGTTAAACGTGACCTTTACATTTATTTGGAATAAGTGTGGCCGAAGTTGACCGTGATTAGGCGAGCAAACTAGACCACCGGTAGAGCCATCAGTCCTTCAAGGAGACAAAAACGTCCAAATTCATCAAGTTTTTGCGCCGTCGGATCTATTTTTATTACATCTCAATTTAAAGAAATTCAATGTCGACCAGTCGGATTGGTTTTAGCTTGTGCTGAAGGAAATTCGTACTTAAAATGTCGTCATTTTCGCGATTTTAACAGTTACGAGGCAAAAAATCGCAGATCGTTATGACGTCACGATTTATTTCCATTCGAAGTGATCGACGGATTATTTCACCGGCCGATTAATCTCAACACTTGCGAGGTCTATTTGTTTTACATTTTAATTATTTGTCTATCGTCATTTTTGAAGCGTTCTTTTCGCGCGATAAAATACACAGAAGAGCTGCCAGCGATGACTACCGTAAATCTTGTAATATTGCTGCTACTCCAACGAGCACTTCAAACTTAAATTGTTTTATAAACAATTTTGTAAAATTGTTTCGTGGCTCGTGTCTCATGATAACTACAATATTTACAGCTCTGTCCTTACGATTTAAATTGGCTGTAAATTAGTGATCATTTTTTTTACAACGAACTTGGAGGATGGAATAAGATGTACATCAATTACGGTCATACGTGGGATGTTTACAAATTACCAAACTAGTAAAAACATGAGTATATTTGTTTGTGTAAGACTCATAAATACATCTAACGTGTGTAGAGTGGAGGCACCACTTTTACCAACTTTAACCAAATTTGTAATTGGAAAAATTAATAAATTACTAAGAATAGCCTTAAATCACATTACCCTATTTATATCTTGAACTACAGTTCTTAAGTAAGAGGCACTACTAGTGTAAAATTTTGAAATTTTTGCATATTTTGATAGTCTATATCTTGAAAAATAACATACTAAAATTTTAAGTGTATATCTCAAATAGTTTTCGAGTTACAGCCATCTGAAGAGCAGCTGCTCATCGGTTCGAAATCAGTAACTTAAACTTTAAACGCGTTTTTCTCGTAACTACATTTTTCAAATTTGCTGCAGTTATAACTCGAGAACAAATCATCCGATCGATTTGATTCTTATTCCATTTTCTTTTATACATGAACCGTGAACCTCCAGTTTTCCGATTGAATAAAAACTGTAATTTTGGCAGGCCAAAAATCATCAAATTTTTGCGCGAAATTTGAAACTTGAGAGTCAACACCTTCTAGTTTAATAAACTTTTTGGTTTTTTTGATTTCACCCACTGTGAAGGTCGCTATCACTGCAGCAGTTGGGGAATTTTTTTCTTGGAGCCTTGGGAGATTACGACTAACTCGCTGAATTTTCAATTTTTTGGTCTATAAATTTTATTATGTATTTATTATATATCCTTAAAACGTTAAAACATTCCATGCATTAGTTTTTTTTTTAATTCCCAAAAATAACCTTTTTTCAGGCGGTCACAGTAGTGGTGCCTCTTAATAGTCCAGTTAAAAGTCAATACGTTAACCAAAACGTGGAAGTATGAAAAGATTTTCTTTTCTCTGGGAGTAAGTCATTGCTACTGATTTATTAATCATTATCATTTCTCTCTGCCATTAGGCGATACTAAATCTTTTCTCTTTCCAACTTGCATATTTGTAGTGGCCGAAAGTGGTGCCTCTACCCTACTCATTCGCTCGCCACTTTGTCAACGAGTTTTTCAGTCTAATTGTTTGAGAGAAGTCAAAATGTTTGCCCGCAATTTAACGAAATGCAACTGCCAGATCTTTTTTTAAAAATGTTGGAGAGTTAGCGAAATAGCATTGCGCTTACCCAACTAGATTTATTGCCGAACCGGTAAAAATAGGATTAAATCTTCATTTCAAGTGACAACGAAAATCATCAAGTAACGAAAATATTTATATTGTTCCGTCTATTTTTGTGCGTATTTACTAATCAAGTATCCATTTAGTCAGCAGTGAATTGTGGTTAAAAGGGGCCTCAGGCGTCTCTGACAGGTCGGTACTAAAATAACTTGAGTCGGAAAACTGTTGCCCTGACGCTTCGGTTGCACTTTAAATTAATTTTTGGACGATTTTTGGAGGTGGTTAATTTAAAAGCCGGCGAAGTAACAATTATTTCTGAGGTAAGTCACTTAACCTTTCGGTTGACTCGCGACGGCGATCCTTAAGGCGAGTATTGCGATTCTGATTGAGTTAATTACCGAAATTCGGTGTTGGAAGTAACAATGAGCCAAGAGTACAAGAAAGAAAATTTGTTTACGTTTCGAGGCCATTGCATAATTTAATTCTCGACACGCAATAAATGTATCCGCTTTAATAAAAATAATCAAACGTACGTGCCGTAATGTACGGTTTGGTAAGTAAGTGGACCGCCCGAATTAATGTTTAATTCGCGGAGGACAATGAAACATTAACCGGAACATGTACGGTAGCGCGAGCCTAGGAGGATTTGTGTGTCAACATGCCACTAATTGAACTCCAATCGGTACAGTTAGGAATTTGCATATTAATAACGTCGAGATATTTCAAGGCTCGTTTCCCTCCAGAAGATTATTGTATGATGGTCATTTTCATTTTCGAGTCTAGACGACCAAATATTTGGCTTGGCGTCGAGAAAGTGCTTATCAAAGGTACGAGCTTTTGTGCTATCTAAAACTCCTTTCAGATCGAGGAATTCAAAAGAAATTCCAGAAAAATAACGAACGCAACTTCCGGTCGTTAATTATGGACGATATTAGGTATAATAACCTCCAACAGAAGAGTGTAATTACCCCGAGCACTTGTAGGCAGTGGCGGCTTGTCAGAGGAGGCAAGGGAGGCTAAGCCTCATGATAAAATTGAAATAAATAAATAATTACATAATCAAATTTGATTTTCATTAAAGTTTCAGTATGAAATCAATTATTAGGTACTCAATTAAATAAATGGTAATAGTTATTTGGTAGATAATTTTCATTCACCATACCAGAACGGTCTTATTAAAGGGGATCTTCTATTTACAATATGGGACTTGAAGGTTGAATGTAAGCGCCAGAAATATGGTCGAGACCGGGTCAGAGACAATTTGCTACATTAGACTCCCAACAACTCCTTTAATTCTATAGAATGAGACGATTTTGACCTTGAACGTTAAAAAGAAGTGAGATGCATTACATGAGGCTCCACACCCACCCGAACAGGTACCATGGTCTAAGCGAACCAATATTTTAAATCAAATTTGTGGCAATCGGATCCCAACAAATGTTCCATCTCGTTGGAATTTTACTTGTCGAGCTGTATTCGCCATTCATGGAAATAGAGTAAAATTATTAGAAGTTTTTAATTTCATTATAGATAGCGACGAGTTTAAACATGATTTAGTGTTAATAAGAAAGGCAAATAGCTTGAAAAAAATCTCTTGGATTCAAAATTTTGTTTCATATTGGAGACTTACCAACAGATTTTTCAGCAAACTGAGGTTTTGTATTTTACAAAGTAAAGTTACAGATATCGCATTTGCAAAGAATCGTTTAATTTCATTAATATGTACTTTAGAAACATTTTAATAATATATTTTAAAATTTAGAGGTAAACGTTGAATCAGAATGTAAAAGACGAAAAATCACATTTGATTTACCCGATATGAAACAAAATTACAGGCGTATTTTTATAGAAATTTTAGAAACAATAATTGATCAAATTAAAATTAGATTTTCATATTTAAATCACCTGATTTTTTTTTTTGACCTACTGACACTTGATAAATTTTCCTACTACTCAAAAGAAATTCCAGCAAATTTGCTTAAGAATCTGTTCGAGCAGTATCCTTTTTTTGATAATGTTCAATTAACAAACGAACTTGCTGTAATGACAGTACAGGTAGCCCTAGGTTTACGCCGCAGTTCCGTTCTTGCAAAAGCCGGCGCAAATCGAATCGGCGTAAAAAGAACCCATATTTACAGTAATATATAGGGTTAGGGTCTACATAAGTGAAAAAGAAGCGAATCATTTTATTTATTAATACAATATAATGCAAAATACATATACACCTATCCCCCGATTTACACGGAAGATGGGTTTTTTATAGGCAAAACCGTGTAAATCGAAAACAACGTCATTTATTTAACGTAATTTTTTTAAATAAAATATTTTGAAAAATTGAAATAACAGTTCATTCATAAAATAACAAATATACAGTGCGAACCAGTCAAATGGAATAAATTCAGTATCTCAATTATTGTGCATATTTATAAAAAATCCCGTTTATGACATGATATCCTGCAAAATAAAAATTTCATCCCTAACCTCAACTCCCTTCGAGTGACAGTTTCAACCCCCAAATTTTTAAATAGGAAGTAGGGGCTTCATTTGAAAGATCTCTTCATGCTCCATTAAAAACTGCCATGGTTTAAAATTTTATTGCGAAAAAAATTGTAAAAATGCTACAAAAAATAATTGTTTGTCGCTAACCAGTAAATATGAAGTTTAAAAAATTCTGATTAGTAAAAACACAATGATGTACACTTTTCTACTGGCACAAATTTACTGCAGTAATTTACGTGAATACGTAGGAAGTTTTATTGTGCATACAAAACGGGGAATCACCAATATGTATAACCAAGTGAACGGAGTTTTAAAATGATTGTAGAAATATGTACTCATCTGAAATATTCATTTTTACTATTTTATTTTGAATTCGTTATTTTAAAAACCGTGTAAAAGCGAAATCGTGTAAAAAAGTATCCTGTAAATCGGAGCATAGTGTTACAAACTCATTGAAACATTAAATAATAACTCACATGTAAACACAAATAAAATACGGAATAAAATGTAAAACACGTCTGGTCATTCCCTTTGTAAAAAAAGGTGACGTTTCTATTTATTTTATTTGCCCGTGGCAACAGTAAAACATGGCCAGCTACAACGTCCGTGCTCAGTCAAGCAGCCGCCGTGGCTGCATAAGACCCTTTAGGTAACACGCCCCTCCCTAAAGGCTGAGCACGGTGTTGGAAGTAGCTGTTGCCTTGGATTATTTATATTATAAAGAAAATAGTTTATGGTTAGCTATTAGCTGCAGGTTCCTCGAAGTGACGCGGGTCTCGTACGCCGGCATCTTTCATGTCATGCCGAAAGCGGGGAAGGCGGCGAAATGCGGCTCTTCGCGGCGCTGTTCGGTCGCTGACGATCCCGTTGTAGTTCGACGCTGTGCGTTGGGACTCCGGGAAGCAGGGTCATCAAAAGAGCAAGATTATCCATAACACTATAATCAGATTCTAATTGGATAGTTCCGAAATCGGGCATCGATGACTCAGTTCAACTGGTTCGGCGTCATCCAAAACATCCAGGTTACAAATTAAATTCGGTTCAGGCACTTCTTGCACTTCCCCATTTTCTATTTCATGCTCTTCATCATTATCTTGAACCACTGGAGTTGTCGATTTGTACTGCAAAGCACTGTTTGACAAATCGACTTCTATCGGAAATAGCGGAGGTACTGACAGTAGTCCAAGAGTGTTTTTGTGCAATTCTGCGAGGCCTTTTATCAATTTGGATAAATGCCCACCGAGAGATTGCACGTGTTTGTTTTCGAGTACTAATTCCAGTTTGACCAAAACGTCAGAACGTAGTTTCTCAAAGCGGGTCTTGGCGACCTGGCGACATCGCAAAATCAACCTATATTCGTAATTTCCGGTTTCTACTCAACATAATGGTTCTTGCAGTGGTGCGTAGTTGCACTCTGTTACCGGGTCGGTACAGCGGTGGTCGGTTGCGTGGTTGCTTGCTACTTGTTCATACTTTGCTGCAGGCATCCATAGTCCCATGGAGTGACGCGGGTCTAGTACGCAGGCATCTTTCGTGTCATGCCGAAAGCGGGGAAGGCGGCGGAATGCAGCTCTTCGCGGCGTTGTTCGGTCGCTGACGATCCCCTTGTAGTTCGACGCTGTGCGTCGGAGCTCCGGGAAGTGGAGTCGCCTGTTGCAGCTGTTAGCGCTGAATCGTGTAGCGATCATCGGTTGCGGGCGCCACTGGAGGTTCCTGATGTTAGGATTTGATCCCCCTCCAGAAGGACGTCGCGGCATCGCGGCATCGGGGTCGTTGGTGAAAGTTCGGTGGAAAAGCCCTTTTCCTTGTGCCCCACGTTGGGCCGTCAAATGTTACAAACTCATTGAAACATTAAATAATAACTCACATGTAAACACAAATAAAATACGGAATAAAATGTAAAACACGTCTGGTCATTCCCTTTGTAAAAAAAGGTGACGTTTCTATTTATTTTATTTGCCCGTGGCAACAGTAAAACATGGCCAGCTACAACGTCCGTGCTCAGTCAAGCAGCCGCCGTGGCTGCATAAGACCGTTTAGGTAACAATAGGTGTATTATAAATTTAATTTTTAAAATGTATTTTAAGATAAAATGAAGTGAAATGTTTTTATTAAAAAATATTAAGAAAAACGAATGAAATTTCATAGTTTCGGATCTCTAACATTTTTTGGAAATAAGAATTCACAACGTCGCGGCTCAACATTGAAACGAAAATCAGTCTAACATAGGAAGAATCGGTGAATTACCCAATTATGTACACGGCGAAACAGCGGCGTTGAGCCAACGTAAATCGAGGGCTACCTGTATTTAATTATTGACTGCAAATCTCATGAAACAAATTAAATCAATAATTTCTGAAACAGGTTCATGGAAAACTGGTACTTCAGCAATTTCAAACAAAATGACAGCCTGAAATCAATTTCGATTCGGTAATTCGAAAACCTGCAGATGGACGTATGTTAATATTTAGTTTCAATCGATTAATCACAAATATTAGTGTTGAAGGATGTATATGCCCCATGCCTTGTTATTACAGCACTTAATCGTGCAGCCTTACAATGTTTGGATACTGCTTGGTACATCATTAAATGCACCTAGATAAGGATATCGATCAGATTATTTAACCAGGAACTTACCATACGGAACGCATAAACGCGGTTTTATGTAAGCAATTTACACTGAGCAAAAAGTGAAACATAAGTACCATTTATCGATTGCGAGTAGGTGGTGTGGTCAGAACGGAATCGTGTACTTTACCATGATAATTCCATTCGTGATTGCATGACACACATGTCGGTAAATATCAGCAACAGTGATAACATGGAATTTGCAGAACGAGAAATCACTGTAAAAAATGTAATTATTTATTGAAGAGTTGCAATTTGTGTCAAAATAATCTGCAACATAATCACAACTTAAGAGACGAATAAACATTTTGCCCTTCGAATATTTGAACCTGTTCCTAAAAATAAATCAAGGCCTCAAATCATTAGAATCCTTCAAACATCACAAACATTTAATTTGCTCAATTTTGTTTAGATAATTCTGCACTTTTGTAATCACAGAACTGAAGAGACTATCGTAAGACGATTTTTTTAACGATTTCCCAAAAATTCAACTAAATCATTGGAATCAATTGCGTCATTTTAAGTGGATTACCGTTTGGTAATTTCCGACAGTTGTCCCAACAGAGATCATAGCACTTGTAATGCCAAAAAATAGTGACTTTAGCGACTTACCAAATGAAACAAAGTGACTAAATAGTAACTTTTTAAGTCAGAAAAAGCAGATTTTGAGACAGAAAAATCACATTCTGAGTTAAAAAATTCGATTCTGACGGTCGAGAAATTTCGCGCCAAAATAGTGAAAAAGTTACTTTGGTAACTTTTTTTTTAAAGGTATTAAAATTCCTTAACGAAAGACCGGGGCTTAAGTTTGGAGATGTCCGGTACTGTAGGATTCCCCTGAATGGGTCACTACCCACTAAACGCACCCCTTCATAGCTCCACACAGCCTGGAAACCGCCTCTCAGCATTACTTCAGGCTGTGTTGCTCTCGATAGTGACGTAAAAGCTAAAATAGTGCCAAATCACTAAATAACGACCTCACTATGATCCCTGCTCCAACCAACGTGGCAATTGGTTTTCTAATTTTAGGAATGGAATCGTTCTAAAAGGCACAAATTTACATGGATTTGATCAAATAGTTGCCCTAAAAAAATTCTAAACACCACTGCCACTGCAACCTTTCCTTTCACAATGGAGAAGAACAACACGAAACCAATCGCTAAAAAAATTGTCGAAATAACGGCGAAATCCGTCCAGCTTTCATTAATACCTATATGTTGCTCAAAATATAAAATTCGGGGTCACTCCGCTAACGGTTTTTTTTCTTCCGATTTTGCCGTCGAAAACAATGTGGTCGTGATGATTTCATTGCATTCGACCGATCGCAATCGGTCACATGTGCGTCCCTATCGTTGGCCAACATCAACCGAACTTGCCAATAAACATGATTCACGCACTTTACGACTGCACTTCTTTCGCTTATCCGAACTTTTTCAGCGCTCGACGTTTCGTTCACCGTTAACGCCGAAAACTAGTCCGAAACAATGGATTAGTTAAAAAGATCTCGTGTGTCCTATTCACCTCTCTACAATCGCGTGATCAAATGCCACAACTGGCGGGTATTTATTGCAATATTGTTGCTTGTCCCCGTTTATTCGCAGCACCTGTCTGTGTTTTTATGAATATTATAAAGTTGTCGTATTAAGATGGAAGAGATACCTGCAAGCAGTAGCGGCTCGTGGTAGTGACAAGTGAGGAGGCTAATATTTATGAAGAATAGATACTCTACGTAGTCAACAAATCATTTTTGTATCACAATTTACCGTCCAGCAAGAACCATCGAGGAGGGGTTTAATAATGTACAGGTAGCCCTCGATTTACGCCCGCTTAATTTACGCCGATTCACAATAACGCCGCTGTGGAATTTACTGTTTCGCTGTGTACATAATTGGGTAATTCACCGATTCTTCCTATGTTAGACTGATTTTCGTTTCAATGTTGAGCCGCGACGTTGTGAATTCTTATTTCCAAAAAATGTTAGAGATCCGAAACTTTGCAATTTCATTTGTTTTTCTTAATATTTTTTAATAAAAACATTTCACTTCATTTTATCTTAAAATACATTTAAAAAATTAAATTTATAATACACCTATGCTCCGATTTACACGATACTTTTTTACACGATTTCGCTTTTACACGGTTTTTAAAATAACGAATTCAAAATAAAATGGTAAAAATGAATATTTCAGATGAGTACATATTTCTACAATCATTTTTAAACTCCGTTCACTTGGTTATACATACTGGTGATTCCCCGTTTTGTATGCACAATAAAACTTCCTACATATTCACGTAAATTACTGCAGTAAATTTGTGCCAGTAGAAAAGTGTACATCATTGTGTTTTTACTAATCAGAATTTTTTAAACTTCATATTTACTGGTTAGCGACAAACAATTATTTTTTGTAGCATTTTTACAATTTTTTTCGCAATAAAATTTTAAACCATAGCAGTTTTTAATGGAGCATGAAGAGATCTTTCAAATGAAGCCCCTACTTCCTATTTAAAAATTTGGGAGTTGAAACTGTCACTCGAAGGGAGTTGAGGTTAGGGATGAAATTTTTACTTTGCAGGATATCATGTCATAAACGGGATTTTTTATAAATATGCACAATAATTGAGATACTGAATTTATTCCATTTGACTGGTTCGCACTGTATATTTGTGATTTTACGAATGAACTGTTATTTTAATTTTTCAAAATATCTTATTAAAAAAAATTACGTTAAGTAAATTACGTTGTTTTCGATTTACACGGTTTTTCCTATAAAAAAACAATCTTCCGTGTAAATCGGGGGATTTTGCATTATATTGTATTAATAAATAAAATGATTTGCTTGTTTTTCACTTATGTAGAACCTAACCCTATACATCACTGTAAATATGGGTTCTTTTTACGCCGATTCGATTTGCGCCGGCTTTTGTAAGAACGGAACTGCGGCGTAAACCGAGGGCTATCTGTACTGCCGGTGTTGCGAAACCGGGCATAACAGTATCGGCCGAATCGTTTAGGTTTGATTGAAACTTTCATTTCTTATTATCCAAAGACAGTCGGTTTAATTACAGCAATTGCAAGGATTGATTTTTGCGCGTACGTACCGACTTGTTATGAGTAACTTGTATGACAATCACGTTGCGAATTACATTATCTCATTTTGTCCTCGATTTCAACGTTCGTTGAATTTGATTGTCGATTTTTAACGGCGTATTGTTCCAAATAATTACACTCCATTAACTTCGGGGATGGGTTCCATCTTCTTCATCTGTGGACAGACGATTATGTAAATCGTTTTTTCGTTGTGGTCAACCGTGATTCGACTATTCGCAGTGTTCAGCAAGTTCGCAGTGAAACGCTACTTTCATTTCATGTCAAACGCTTATAAATATTGAAATTTATCATAATGTTGCATTTCTACAGTGAGTTATTACAGACAGTTGTCCCGAGCAAGTAGGACGACTTCAGTTGGCCTTTTTTCATTCGTATCATTGCTGAAAAATTAATTAAAACGTTAGGTCATCTGTTAAACAATTTTGCAATTATTCCCATTTCCAACCTTTAAGTTAATCGAGTTAAGCGATGATTGGCATTGGATTAAAGTTCATCTTTTTCATTGCGTCATTTACCTCAATTTCTCGTTTGATTTTACTTTTTAATTTAGCGTGCAGAAAATGAGCAAACGAGTCAAAATCACTCGGACCTTTTCGCGACCATTTAAGGCGAAACTCCTTTTAAGACCGTTTTCATTAATGAAAACCAGAATTTAAACCGAATCGTTTTTTACAGAAAAAAAATTATTCGAAAGGTTGCAGTCGACTCAAGTCGAGAGGAGATATAATATCAGTGTTTATTTTTTTGGACGTTAATTGAGTCTTGATTAATTTGTGAATAAATATTTTTCGCGTGCGATGATGCAATTTGGATGTATTTTAAGCGTTTATTTTAAAAAAGGTGGTTTCGACGCTATTAATAATCGCTGTTTATTAAAACGGTTTTATTGTGCGAATCGAACGATAATTTTTTAATTTCGCAACAACCCATAAAACGGACCGAATTATGAAAGTCGTAAATATAGCTCGGTGTGTTTTTCGAGCCGTGGCACTTAGCCGGAAAGTAAAGCTTCAATTTGTGATAATCTTCAAAGAGTACAACTCTTCAAAACTCGCGAGTCCATAATTATTCGCTTTCTTTCAAACGCATTTTTGTGCTTTCAAAATTTCGTTTTACTTTCGTTTTTTTCTCGACTTGTGATTATGATTTTTTCCGGAGTTGCATAAGATCACCGGATGCGCTGTTTATTAGATTATTTTGTGTAACCCTCGCCACCTACAGCAATCTTTGGGGTAATTAGGAAAGCTCCCATTGTACGCACAGTTCAGTGCCCTTCGGACGTAGGTGTTTGGTGATTTTTGCTCCTTTTGCAACTAGCGTCATACTTGGCTAGACTGCAGTTGCGATGGTCATTTTGAAGTTAATTTCTTCTGATTTATTGACGAAATTAATAGTTTCGTCTAAAGTAGGTCTAACGGAAAGGCTAATAAATTAATGCACTTTATTTGCATGTCATTAACTTTCTACCTAGCACTCGCTCAGTATTTACACTGGCAATTACACTTATTTCTTGGGTTATTTATCGAAAGGCTGAGCACGATCGAAAACAATTATGAGCTTCTTCAAACAACATTCATATATTTTTTCATTTCAATTAATTGCAATTACAGTAGAGCGTTGATTATCCGAACGTCAATTATCCGGGTTTATCTTTTCGTGTTTCTTTTTCGGGGATATTTTTAGAATTTTTACACTGTTGAAGTTATGTTGTGATTATTTACCTGTTCTAAATAAACAATTGCACTGTTAAAAAAGAAAAAGAAAAAAAAACATTGACCTGAGCACACCTTATGAAAATGTCCACTGCATTTTGCATGTTTTTTTTTTTTGGCTAGAGAGTTATATAAAAATGAAAACTTATGTATTTGTTTTGCGAGGAACACGATGGTGCAATTAAAAATCGATTTACTCTAAGATTGGCAGAGATAGAAAACTATAAATCGAGAAAATAGCCGTAGCTCCGTTAATACTGGAGCAACTCAATTGATTCTTGTTCCATCGTTTCCGGCAGGAAAAGTTAGTAAGGAAAAAATAAGAAGAAGAAAAAAAAAGCCAAACCAAGGAAAACACTTTTTTTTCTTTCTTGCTTAGAGCGTCATATAAACATGAAAACTTATGTATTTTTTTGCGAGGAACACGATGGTGCAATTAAAAATCGATTTGCTCTAAGATTGACAGAGATAGAAATCTTAAACCTAAACTAACATAACCTAACCTATCTTAACCTGACCAAAGTGGGTTAATCTTTTCGTGTTTCTCTTTCGGGGATATTTTTAGAATTTTTACACTGTTGAGGTTATGTTGTGATTATTTACCTGTTCTAAATAAACAATTCCACTGTTAAAAAAGAAAAAAAAACATTGACCTGAGCACGCCTTATGAAAATATCCACTGCAATTTGCATGTTTTTTTTTTGCCAGAGAGTTACATAAAAATGAAAACTTATGTATAGTAGAGCGTCGATTATCCGAACGTCAATTATTCGAAACGTCAATCATCCGAATCGTCGTTAACTTTGCCATTACATTACATTATAATGTGATTGAAATATTATTTGTTGTTCAATATATGTTTATATTGTATTATTTTGAGCGTTTTAGTGCTCATAAACTATGACTGTTCGGTCATCCGAATTTTCGATTATACGAACGATATTCGGTCCCAATTCGTTCGGATAATCGACGCTCTACTGTATATTATCAGACATATTAATTCAAGTGTTGGGCTTTAATTAATTGCCTGTTGATGTTGACATTGCGCTAGTTACTGTCATTTTAACACCTGAAGTAATGGTTGTTATCCCGTGAAACGTAACTAATGCTTGCCTTTACAATAAATATTTCACGAACGATTTTATAACTCGATTGTGATTTTTTAAAAATCGGTTTTAATGCATATTTATTACTAGAAAGTGGATCTTTTGCAACTTCCAACAATCGCTTTATTTAAATTTCCTTTAATGGGATTTTGTCATCGGTGATGAAAACGTTGAAAAAAAATACCTCCAGAATGCATCTGTAAACATGGGACTAATCTAATCTTTGCTTGCTGTTGTTGTGTACACACTAAAAGGTTACTTCCAATGAATTTTGCTGTTTGATGACGATTGGTTTGTAAAGTTCAAAATTGAACTTGTAATTATCATATGCATTAATGAATTTATGATAATGATTTATTATTTAATTAATCGAAGGAATTTCATTTTCGATTTGAGTTACAAAAGTGGCAATTACTGTCTGATTTTACAATCAACAAGCAAACAGCTTTTTGTAACGCCTCGAGCAGCCTAATTATAGATGCATCTGATTTAAATGAAATTTAATTTTATTGGGTTTTTATGGTTCAAATTTATTTTGGATGTAACGCATGTAGGACAAGCCTGTAATTTTCGCTTGACGATCGGGCGTTCCGCACGTGCGAATAATCCATACCGTGTGCCCTAATTTTTGTCACGTCGACGATTCCGTTTGACGATGCACGTTATTGATTTCTCGTGTACACAATGACGGTTAACATTCTTTTCTCGCCGGTTGTGTTAATTGAAACTTAATTTCAAGCGACAAAAACCTGCCCTCATTTTTTAATTCAAAGGAGCGATTCAAAAATATCGCGCCAAAAGGCAGATCTATGATTGGCCGCCAGCAGGCCGGTTTTACACTGATCACATTCTGGAAAATAGGTAGTCTGATTAAATTTGCGTGTCATAGTGGCTAATTTTCGCAAATTGCATTTATATAAATGATAAAAACAGTTCTTATCAGAACTTTATAGTTTCAATTATATCTGAGCAGCTTCATTCCGTCGTGTTACATTTACATAAGTAATAAAAACAGTTTATATCACGATTTTTGTGTTTTGCGTTGTGAATCAGCGCCCCTTTTTTGGTTCTGGTGGTTTCTCCGTTGTACAAACGTTAAAAAATAATGAAATTCAAATTTTTCGCCAAAAACTGCTTGCTAGAAATATTCCCGCGTAATTTGTTCTTTCAATTTCACTCCTCCTAATTAAAAAATAACGATTAAGAGGACATTTCTCGTCGATTTTGTGTAGAAGTTATAATTATTTTATTTTTTTAAATTGAACTTAATGATTTTGAACGACATTGGAAAGTTAATTTATAAGAAAATTGAAGTTTAATGAGTTAATGTTTAATGTTCAGAAAGTTACTGAAATTGTAAATAAACTTCCTATCAGATGGAGTTGTGTTCCTTCTCCAGGTGATAAGGATATTGTGATGATTTACTATCTCAGTACATATTTGAACACAATTTACAATCAAATATATAATCTTATCGGCAGTTTGGCTGGTGAGTGGAGCCGGTTCCATTTTTAATTTCGTCTTTCCGTTTCAGAATACATTCCAGAGAGCACAGGAAACGCAAGCTGAGCGCAAGTTACCGGTAAGTAAGCTCTCAATTATTTAATTAATCAGTTAAGCTCAGGCCGATTGTAATTGGAAAATATTCAAACGTAATTGAACCAATTATCATTGTCGGACACGTATAAATCTCTCGTCCTAGGGGCAAAGCTTGATTGTTCAGTGCATTCCTACGCCTGCGAATACCACCACAATTATCCGGCATTAATCCAGCGACCTTCACAACTAGCCTTCACCCTGTCTCCTCAAGAAAGCAGTTTTAGTAATCGATCGACTCGCTCCCGTTTAAATAAGGGATGAACTTGACCAAACTTATTTCGTCAAGGACGTTGTTTGTATTTTTTTGTGGTTTTTAAAATAGAACCGCACTCGTTTTTAATGTTAGTCACTTGTCAATCTGCGGTCATCGAATAAACAACCTGCACAAAAAAACATTCAAGTTTTATTGCGACTGACTTTGTTGTTTACTCCATTTCAGAAGTGGCGCTTTTGCGAGATTTGTATATCAAAAGTTGGGAAAGTGCAGGCGAGTTAAACTGTGTTGTATTAGCAAAGATGAAAGTGTTCGTTTCAAGTGGTTTTCTTGAGAGAAACGCGCGAAAAGCTCTTGCGCGAATTATTTCTGGTTAGATACTGCAGAAATGTTTTAAGTAGTTTATTTTCTTTTAAATTTGAGTAGGGGAAGGTGGGGCAGGTTGCTACATTTTTGACAATGAATTTTTTTCCTTCCAAATTATTAGCTCGGTAAGAAATCTAAATATATGGCCATAAACAGTATACATTTAACTCAAGGTATTAATTTATAATTACCTCCAGTAATAAACAAAAAAAATCTTACGAATTTATTAACTAAATAATGCAGACTGTATCAATGTGCCCCTTAAAGGGGCAAGTTGTTACAGTACGTGGGGTAAGTTGTTACATACATGAAAAATTATAAGGAAGGAGCAGAACACAGTCAATCCTCATCAGATGTAGGTACAGTTTATATATACGTAAAAGTCATCGTCGATACCACATGTCATGTGTGCCCATCTCTTGCACGCTGTACATTGGATCCAATTTTTGTCTTTACTTTGTAAGAACGGTATCAAACAGATAAGGCAAATTTCATTATCTTCGGACTCATCCGACTCTTCAGAATATGTTTTATTATTTTTTTAAATCATTTTTTTTTGCCCTTGCTGTTATTTCCACTTAGATTTCTTATAACAGGGCCGTTGCCTTTTATTTTAGTCCTTCGATTTTCCCTTTCGTGGGCTTCTTTTGTAGTTAGTCCATAATAATACATATTTGGGCAACTCCTCCTCTTGTTCTGGAGTAAAAATTTTAGATGGTTTGGCATATCCAACATATTGAGGATTTGCTGGTTCCAACCGTATTTTTTGTAGGTAACGATAAATGGGCATCAAGCTAATCCCGAATTTATCAGCAGCAGGTCTTAAAGAAATTTTCTCTTGGGAAATGGCATTAGCAGCTTGCTGAAATGCTGCAATTGGTGTCTCACCTCAAGTAGTTTTTCTTTTATATGTTTTCACCATATTTTACATGAGGCAGGTTGTTACATGTAACAATGTGCCTCACAAGAAATGTAACTATGTGCCCCCACGTGCAATTGATAGGATAAATTTCATTTTTAGGAAAACCGTTAGTGTTACATCAAAAATATTCCACATCATTGTTACTAATTAACATGCGTATAAGAGAATATAATCAGTTTAATCAGATGACTTACCGTTTTGTTGGTAAAACAAAAGTTGTAACGTATGAATGAAAAAACTTTCCATGCGATGAAACACATTTATGTTGATATCTTGGTTTTTACGTTAGATAGCACTACAAGATTTCAGCAATAGTTGGATCACGGCTTTCCGTTTCTTGTATTATAATATTAAATGTTGGCATGAAAGGTTACAGATGGTATGTGCAATGTAACAACTTGCCCCATGTAAGAACCTGCCCCACCCTCCCCTACCGCCGGTTTGAATTTAAATTGAGATTGATTTGAAGGACTTCATTAGGGTCAGGTGGGGTAAGTGTAAACGATTACAAAAAAAAAACTGTTATAATTTGGCGGGAATTTTAAATTTTTCATGATTTTTTTTGTACAGATCAAAGCACCATGTGATTAAGGATTCAATGATGCATGTAATGAACGCGCTCGTTACAAAATCTGTCGGACAATATGCAATTCAAACTAAGCATGCGACTCTAGCGTAAATAAATTCAACTAATTCAACTTTTTCATTTTTCTTTTCCTTTATGTGGACATATAATATAGTTAAGTAAACTTACTTTTTATTTCCTCAGATTTCCACATAATTTTGTATTTGTATCGATATTAGTATCGATAATTAATGTTATTTGTGTAATGTAAAAATCTGTGACGTACGTTTTAAAAAAAGTTTCAAAACAATTTTAAAATGTTAAATGTAGTGAAGTGCGTTTTTAAAAATTTTAAAGTGTAATAACTGAAAAATGGACATATCTTGATTAATTCAAGTGTTAAAATACAAAATTATGTGGAAATCTGAGGAAATAAAAAGTAAGTTTACTTAACTAAATTCAACTAAGTGAAGTCCGTGTTGTGACGTCACGTCGTGCCACGTGCGTTTGTTATTGTTCGAGTTTTGTAATAATTTGATTAGTTTTTGATAATTCTAAAGAAGAAATGAACTAATTTGTAATTTGTTTGTTTGCTATCAAGTTGTAGGCCAAATTTTAAGTGTCAGTGTTAACATTAACCATGAATACATCAGAAACTAACCTAAAAAAATTTCTCACGCTGAAGCTGTTGAGATTGCTCAAACATCTTCGGCTATGGTCCATATTGAAAACGTTTAAAATATTGGCAAATCGCTTGCCAGCCAATCTTGTATCAATGGCAGATGATATTTTTGTAATGGTATGTGCACTTGTAAACCTTTCAAACCCAATCCGAGCAGATGATAAGTTTATTGAATGAAAACGAATTCTATTTCTAGTAAAAAAATTACTTTATTTCATTTACACAAAGATGATTCAACATTTTTGTTAAATAGTTTTATGTCGAGAAGCTTTAAAGGTTTTGCATCGTCTCCTAAAGTGATCCCATTTTTCAGATAGTTTGCCCTGTTGTTAATCTTTCAAATCCAATTTTGGCAGATGGCAAATTTGTAACATAATTTTCCCATAATTTTCCCAATTTTTATAATGCCACATATTTACAAAGTCACTTTAACCGGCGACGTGCACTGGCGTTAAAAATTTCTATCCTGGTTATGACGTCACAATGCGACAGTTACCTATATTATCGATACGCGGACAGTTTATTCCCAGGGAAATTTGAAGATTTATTCGTCGATTTGTAAACTCGGCTGTGTTGATTGAATAAATTTCCAGATTATCATTGGCGAAAATAGAAAAATTAGTAAATATTTATCCGGGATCTGCGTTGTCAATTCTCGAGTGGTCTTGACGTCAGAATTTTTTCCGTGAGAAGCCCCACCAATTAAGACACTTTCGGCCTTTTAAATTAGCGCTTAGAAGTTTTTTTTTAAGTGTTGTGTGTCTGAAATTAATTGACAACGAATTAAAACGGCGCATCTGTTATTGCGGCCCAGGGACGCACTCTGAAATTTGACCGGGTTCAACGGATCTCGAGGGTGCGCCGCTGTGCTTCGTTGTAGCATTGAATCTGTCGATACGGAATCGCGCCCATAAAAATATTTTACGATGCAAATTTCGACATTGTACAATGCCGGCACATATTGTCGGAAGTTTTTTTTTAACGAGACATTTTAATTAATTTAATGCCGCGCGGACCATTGATGTAAATAAATCCGCTCAATTTACACTTTTGTATCGACTCTTTGTGCGGTCTGGAATTAAAATCTTTTTTTTTCAGTCCACTTAACTACGTGTACTTGTCAATTAATTTAAACATTATGAATGAGACTTGTGTACGGCTTCAGACTCGTGCACGATAAATTTTCTCGCGTTTTGCTGTTCCATTTTGTGATAAAATTGGTTTATGATAAAAATAATCTTGGCGATAATGCGGATCATTACAAAATTAATTGATTAATTAATTAATTTATTATCTTATTTATAATCAGCTGTAGTGCAAGACACTAAAAGAAGTCTGTGTTTTTAATTTTTAACACTTATGTTAAAAGCAACCCCTAGCCAGTCTGGTCAGGGTGAATTTTAAAAACAGATGACTGGATTCATTCCACTGTTAACCTTTGGAAGTGCTTGTCGTTTAAATTAACGTTTAAATAAAGCAATTGGTTTTCTAAATCTGAGTTATTAAGGCTGGGGAACCCAACCTCAAAAAATGCAGAGTTTTAAGAAACTCGGTATCGCTTAGAAAGTACTTATCAATATATAATTTGCGAAGCAACAGTTGTAAATATAATGTTACCGCATCTAATGATATATTTGCTTTGGTGAAGAAGTGCATAGCTTTCAAAAATTAACCTCCAAAAGTGCAATTCTCGCAAAAATGTAGTAGTGAGGGTTTTTTACTGAAATCTTTAGAGTTACGAAATATTTTGCAATGCACTTTACAGCACTTATAGAGAATATATTGCCTTGTAAGAAAATTTTTTTTTATTGCTAGAAAGTTGATAACAAGAAGAAAAAAATTGGCAACAATATTTTTTTTAAATGTAGTGTGCCAGTAAAAACAGTATAGCTCAAAAAGTAAGTTATATTGTAGAAATTCCTTCGGGGTACTTATACTAAACATATGGTAGTTTAATATGACATGTTTTTTTTTATAACATGGTGAATATCTTTGAAAAAAAATCTAAAAGTTGTGGTACGAAATACAGTATTATTTGATCGCGTTTTTTATTGCTTTCCGAACACAACATCGTCAACAAATTACATAAAAATGTTTTTTTAGCACCTAAGAAATAGTTTCCGTAAACCAAATTGGATAAATGTCTAAATTTTACATTTTCGGGGAAAAGTTGTTTTCCCATAACAGTTCGTCCTTTACTCACAGATGTCCTGTCAAATCTGTACCTTTTTGATTGACGGCATGGATAGAATAATTTGTATTAAAATGCACACTTGATATAGTGTAAATTGTTAGGATATAACCATATTCGCATACGTAAGGATATAAAACTCTAAAAATTTATAAAAATACACACTTGATAATGCAAATTATCCATGTTCGCACGCGTAAGAATATGAAACATTTTCGAGCCTACTAAATTGTACAATATATATTAGTTTCGAATAGCATCGTAGGAAAAATTGTTTGAAGCATCTATTCACAAAAAATTACAAAAAAGAAAAACCAGTAAATAATGCAGCAATCGCATTGACTGATTTTACCGCCGTTATCGCCGCAGACAATAATATAAATAATATTTATCAAGTTACGAGCGTATAAAAATGGGGATAAAGATTACTCTTTGCATAATTGAAAATGTGTTTGCAGCCTGTTACGGGATTAATTATAGCAGGTACATCCATGAAAACACAAAATTGGCAAAGAATTAGCAAAAAATTATAGACTAATTTTTTTCCGAATGAGTTTACCGTCGTTATCGCCGCAGACCATAATATAAATAATATTTATCAAGTTACGAGCGTATGAAAAACGCGCACCTCTTTTTTTTGTTGTTTCTCTGTTCAATACTTAAGTTTCAAACCTTATTAGTTAGGATACCTCTTTGGTTGCCTAAACATTTTTTATTTTAAGGGGTAAAATTGGTGCCCCCTGAGCGGAAGAATTGTGCATTACTTAGCAGTTCCCGGACCTTAATTTAATTTTAAACCCATATTCCTTCAGAAACGGACGTGCAGGTTGCATAGTAAAGCACAAACGTCACTTTCTAACTCCCTAGCATTAATTGATTTTTTTTTGTTAATTTTTGTCAATTAAAAATCCGAACGGGTTTTTATAGATTTATTCGGCTCATGTTCGCAATTTGTTACAGGTTGAAAAAATTTATTGAACTGATTTCCACGCCGCTTTTAGCTTGACTCAACAAAGCGTCCATAATTCTCGGAAACGGCTCGGAATTGAATTTTATTATTATCGCGGAGTTGCGCAACAAAAAACAGAGCTCGCTTTTTTATGGTGAAAAGGTCGAGCACCGCAGGGGTGGGCATCAATCAGCGTTTATAAATTCGGGAGAATGTAACAATTGCAGCCTTGCATGTTCAGTTACCGAAGCTGGTCATGACACAGATACATTTAACGGTAATCGCGAACAAATATCAAAGGAAACTGTTTAGATCTCCGCTCAGATACGAGATAGGTCCTTAAAAGTCCGGGCGAATGTGGATGCAGCACCGCCCGTGCGGCGATTATCCAAAAAAAATAAATTGTGTAATTAATTGGCGCGTTATGATTTATCGAGGTAGTGAAACGCGCGCGTCCTTAACGCTGGGACAACCTCCATTCGTTGCACAGATTTAAATAATAATAAGCATCAGCAATGTCGCCAAGCCGTCTGGTTGAGGATTAACCAACGTGTCGTTTTTATTTTTACAACGCTGATTTGTAGGAACTTATTAGTAAGACATTAATTTTGTTATCGTTGGATGTAAAAATATGTTTCGACTTTGCCCAATCGTTACGTTGTATATTTTGTAACCAAATAAATGTAACTTAATACCTTAACATGTTTATAGAAAGTAAATTTCTATTCAATTCGCTTTTCTGCGGAGACCTACATTAAACGTATCCGAGACGTTTTCCAATGCCAGTTCATTTTCGTGATTTTGACGAATCGACTGTTTATTTATAAATTTAAAAGTCATGGGAACGCGTAACGTTTGCGGTCTGTAATGAGAAATCACTTGGTAATGACAGGAAAATATTGTTTTAAGTGAAAAATGGCCCAATTAAATTATGTAAATTCATGTTTCACTTTTATTTATAATTTCCAAGTGATTGAAACAGTAAAAATAGATGAGTCAGTGATTGGTTATTGATAGGATTGTAAATACAGTAGAATCTTTGTATAATGGGTTCATTAATAAAGACAAATATTGGCCACTACAGCTTTCTGACTATTATTAATAGTAATTAACCTTGTCACATTCGGAATCTCGAGATTTGGAATTTCTGACGGTACACTAAAACTTACGGGGCTCGGTGGAACCCCGCTCCACATGTTAATCAGTCATGCTTATTGTCCTCTTAAAGACAGATTGTACACTATAGGAGAAGAAGAAAAAAAAAGTTAAAAGCTTTCAAAATAATGTGGCAATGAAAAACTATTATGTTAATGTCTTCTTTTTGTCTATTCTGACATTTCTAAATGATAATTACTTTTATCACACTCATGATTTGACAACTTTGAATTTCTGACATTACACTAAAACCTAAAAATTACCTCAAATTGGCTCAACAACGTTAAAAGTTCTCCAAATAATGCGACAATGAAAAACTATTATGTTAATGTCTTCTTTTTGTCTATTCTGACATTTCTAAATGGTAATTACTTTTATCACACTCATGATTTGACAACTTTGAATTTCTGACATTACACTAAAACCTAAAAATTACCTCAAATTGGCTCAACAACGTTAAAAGTTCTCCAAATAATGCGACAATGAAAAACTATTATGTTAATGTCTTCTTTTTGTCTATTCTGACATTTCTAAATGGTAATTACTTTTATCACACTCATGATTTGGCAACTTTGAATTTCTGACATTACACTAGAACTCAACGATTACCTCAAATTACCTCAACAACGTTAAAAGCTCTCCAAATAATGTGACAACGAAAAACTATTATGTTAATGTCTTCTTTTGGTCTATTCTGACATTACTTAATGGTAATTACTTTTATCACACTCATGATTTGGCAACTTTGAATTTCTGACATTACACTAAAACTTAACAATTACCTCAAATTACGTCAACAACGTTAAAAGCTCTCCAAATAATGTGACAACGAAAAACTATTATGTTAATGCTTTCTTTTGGTCTATTCTGACATTACTTAATAGTAATTACTTTTATCACACTCATGATTTGGCAACTTTGAATTTCTGACATTACACTAAAACTTAACAATTACCTCAAATTACCTCAACAACGTTAAAAGCTCTCCAAATAATGTGACAACGAAAAACTATTATGTTAATGCTTTCTTTTGGTCTATTCTGACATTACTTAATAGTAATTACTTTTATCACACTCATGATTTGGCAACTTTGAATTTCTGACATTACACTAAAACTTAACAATTACCTCAAATTACCTCAACAACGTTAAAAGCTCTCCAAATAATGTGACAACGAAAAACTATTATGTTAATGTCTTCTTTTGGTCTATTCTGACATTACTTAATGGTAATTACTTTTATCACATTCATGATTTGGCAACTTTGAATTTCTGACATTACACTAAAACTTAACAATTACCTCAAATTACGTCAACAACGTTAAAAGCTCTCCAAATAATGTGACAACGAAAAACTATTATGTTAATGTCTTCTTTTGGTCTATTCTGACATTACTTAATGGTAATTACTTTTATCACACTCATGATTTGGCAACTTTGAATTTCTGACATTACACTAAAACTTAACAATTACCTCAAATTACGTCAACAACGTTAAAAGCTCTCCAAATAATGTGACAATGAAAACTATTGTTAATGTCTTCTTTTGGTCTATTCTGACATTTCTAAATGGTAATTACTTTTATCACACTCATGATTTGGCAACTTTGAATTTCTGACATTACACTAGAACTCAACGATTACCTCAAATTACCTCAACAACGTTAAAAGCTCTCCAAATAATGTGACAACGAAAAACTATTATGTTAATGTCTTCTTTTGGTCTATTCTGACATTACTTAATGGTAATTACTTTTATCACACTCATGATTTGGCAACTTTGAATTTCTGACATTACACTAAAACTTAACAATTACCTCAAATTACGTCAACAACGTTAAAAGCTCTCCAAATAATGTGACAACGAAAAACTATTATGTTAATGCTTTCTTTTGGTCTATTCTGACATTACTTAATAGTAATTACTTTTATCACACTCATGATTTGGCAACTTTGAATTTCTGACATTACACTAAAACTTAACAATTACCTCAAATTACCTCAACAACGTTAAAAGCTCTCCAAATAATGTGACAACGAAAAACTATTATGTTAATGCTTTCTTTTGGTCTATTCTGACATTACTTAATAGTAATTACTTTTATCACACTCATGATTTGGCAACTTTGAATTTCTGACATTACACTAAAACTTAACAATTACCTCAAATTACCTCAACAACGTTAAAAGCTCTCCAAATAATGTGACAACGAAAAACTATTATGTTAATGTCTTCTTTTGGTCTATTCTGACATTACTTAATGGTAATTACTTTTATCACATTCATGATTTGGCAACTTTGAATTTCTGACATTACACTAAAACTTAACAATTACCTCAAATTACGTCAACAACGTTAAAAGCTCTCCAAATAATGTGACAACGAAAAACTATTATGTTAATGTCTTCTTTTGGTCTATTCTGACATTA
Organism: Dascillus cervinus; assembly: GCA_949768715.1. Lineage (NCBI taxonomy): Eukaryota > Metazoa > Arthropoda > Insecta > Coleoptera > Dascillidae > Dascillus > Dascillus cervinus. The sequence goes on along the minus strand of OX458319.1, from coordinate 29,386,356 downwards.
CTTAATGGTAATTACTTTTATCACACTCATGATTTGGCAACTTTGAATTTCTGACATTACACTAAAACTTAACAATTACCTCAAATTACGTCAACAACGTTAAAAGCTCTCCAAATAATGTGACAACGAAAAACTATTATGTTAATGCTTTCTTTTGGTCTATTCTGACATTACTTAATAGTAATTACTTTTATCACACTCATGATTTGGCAACTTTGAATTTCTGACATTACACTAAAACTTAACAATTACCTCAAATTACCTCAACAACGTTAAAAGCTCTCCAAATAATGTGACAACGAAAAACTATTATGTTAATGTCTTCTTTTGGTCTATTCTGACATTACTTAATGGTAATTACTTTTATCACACTCATGATTTGGCAACTTTGAATTTCTGACATTACACTAAAACTTAACAATTACCTCAAATTACTTCAACAACGTTAAAAACTCTCCAAATAATGTGACAATGAAAACTATTGTTAATGTCTTCTTTTGGTCTATTCTGACATTACTTCATGGTAATTACTTTCATCACACTCATGATTTGACAACTTTGAACTTTTGACGTTACACTAAAACTTAAAAATTTGACCAAATTACCCCAATGATTTTTCAGGAATTGATCAATGTAACAGGTTTTACCGTACGCTTTTAATTGAAAATCTAAAATGAACAAGAAATTTGTGAAATTTTAAAACCCAAGAATTCCATTTACATTTTCCCATGCATTTACATCACTTTGAGGCTCATTTATTAAACGGGATTTTATTCAAACATAAAGTTAAATTAGACCATAAATTTTTTCGGCGCTCTAATGAGTGATTATTTAATATCGTTTATGTTATTTTTTTCAGTTTGTAGCAAATGTTGAGTTTACAGCTGTTAGTGATTGGAAATTGGGTGTTTATTTTTGCAAAGCTTTAATGTGAACGTTATGAATCATACGCGATCTATTGATGAGACGATTACTCAGCTTTACGACGCTAACATTTTTCTTCATAATTTTATGCTTTTAAGTAAATCACGCAAAACGTGTAACCTCGTCCCATATTGTGTCGGTTATAATTTTAGATCCGTTTTTAATTTTTTCTGGCGAACACAATAATAGGTTTTATTTTCTCCGGGAAAATATGGTTTTATTTGGGTCACACAAAAAAATTCGTTAGAAAGTTCTAATTTTAATTGTTGCATTGTCGATTATTTTCGATTTTGATTTTTTCAACTCGACGTTTCTCAGCAGATTCTCCTTTATTGCCGCATCTGCGTCACACTGACACTTCTTGGTTTTAAAGTCTCGACAAATAGGTTCATCGTTTTAATTCGATTGTGATAAATTCGAAACAAATCGAACGACAATAAAATCAAATTAAAGTGTTATTTTACGTCGATTTATTTAACGGTAACCGATTAGAAAGGATTTAATCGCAGACTTTCAAAAGTGGGATCGAAATTGTCTGTAATCGACGGTGGGTCGTGAATTATTATTTTTTTAATTTGACTTGTGATATGTTAAAAAGGAAATGGATCTTCGCACGTGTTCTCATTTGAATGCACAATGAGAGTTTGCAATTATTCAATGTAACCATTACAAAATCATGACCAGTCTTGGTAACTTCTTAATTCTATTGTAAGAACACGTTTGCATTACATAAATAATCTATTAGAAGAATGAATTGCAAAAAGCTGCGTCATTTGATCGTCTTACAAGTCGCCTCCTGCCCCTCCGCCGGTTTTATGAGTGCCATTGTAAATTGCAGTTAGCACGTGATTATTATGACCGGCTTTTATTTATTTGTGTATACTTTTGGAAATTAAATTTATTCAAATCGGTTGGAACTAGAAATGTTTTATCTGATTCGTTTGTTTGCATTTCAAGGTAGAAATTATTAATTTCTATACTTTGTCACTTGAATTTCTATTGGTTAGTATAAATTAGAGGCGTTATTGTTACTCGCTTGCTCGCATGGGTTGGAGAGAGTCGAAATGAGGTATAGGATATTATTTTAAAATGTTTAGGTGATTTCGTGGAATTTTATTGATTTCGCCCATTTATGATATCGGTGAAATTGAAGTTTGTCAGGGCAACTGATGAATGTGTGCACGAATACAAGAAGAAAGTAAATAGTAAAAGTGTCGTTAAATTAAATCAGGCCACATCTGATCATATAAAAAAGGAAACATTTTATTTTCCATTCGCCGACACCGCGTGAAGCACCTGGTGCATTTAATTGCATTTAAATCTGAAATGGTCGATTGAATTGTTTATTTAATGTGCCAGGTCTCTCTTGTCTCGTAATTATATGAACGATCCACAACAGTAAACAGTAAAAATTTTGCACACCAGGTTCTATAGAGTGAACAAGCTCAATCTCGATTAAGTGAACATTCTCACGTCTTGTTGGTACAGACCTTCCCCTAATCCTCTCCTGTCCATGGCTTCATCGTTCTCATCTGTAAATGATCTTTTAGGTCTTCCTCTTTTCCTTCGTCCAACCGGGCTCCATTCTGTTATCTTGTTTATGTTCTTCTGCTTTCCTTACAACCACAACAGTAGTTTTTCTTCAATGTACGTTAGGGTATCTTTCTTTATTTTCATTTGGTCTCTTATAACTTCGTTTCGGACTTTATTCCTCCTCCAGTATTCCATTTCGGTGGTGTTTATTTTCCTTTTGATGTTTTTATTTAAAATCCAACTCTAGCATCCATAAGTAAGTATGCTTTGGACTATACTGTTATACAGGGTGAGTTAAGTTTTACCGCCCGTGGCAAAATAGACCTTTAAAATAATTTGTCAATTCTCATAAATTGCATGAGTAATTTTATATTATTAAGGTACATAGAAACCAAGAAAAAAATCTTTTTTTTAAACAAGTAAAATTTTGGCTTTCTTTCAATTACTGATTGCTCAATTTATTAGTTTTTTTTATCTACGAACAGTAAAATATTTTCACACAATTTAGTGTAATTGAAATAATTTTACTAATTTGGGTTCATTAAATAAAGCCATTTCCGTATTAGAGGGTATTTTTTAAAATGATTTACAACATCAGCTGACCAATTCACCTAACAATGGTATTGGTTTTGGGTACTTGACTGATTATTTATGACAGTCATAAAGTAAAGTTAAAAAGTGCAACGTTACATTTTACAGAACCGGAATAAGGGTCTTCGCTATTTCTTTAAAAGTTCACAACATCGTAACTAACAACTACACGGTAATTATAATCATGATAAAAAATAATTTTTGCAATATTAGATTTTAAACTTGATAAGAAAATCGTTTACCAGCTTCTAATTTTCGTTAGTATACCTGTCTACAATTGTGTGTTTTAATTTTGCAGTCTGCAAAGTCAATATACCTATCGGTTATTGAACCTTCCCATAAAATAAGTTGCTTAATTTACCCAAAGTTTAAAACCTTGGTCACAACCCTAGGTCACTTTGTGAATAAAAAAACATTCACATTCGCAACAAGTCTTCCAACACTTAAACATCGTTGGTAAAAAGTGAAAATTAAAACTTTGTTTTGTGGAATAGTGAACATTTGTGTTTAGTTCAGGTATAATCATGCCATTTCAATACTCAGTCGAGGAGAAGCTTGAAATGCTTTTAATTTATGGGTAATGGGGCATCACTTTGAGCATCTTTTATAAAATAAACTTAATATTTACCTATTAAAAACTTATTTTATTTTTCTCACAAATTCCAGAATACGGGTCTGGCAACAACTAAAACGCCGTTCCCTTCAGTTTTATGGGTCGATCATCAGGTATTGTTACGTGGTATTATCAATTGTTGGAAAGTCATAAATAAAAGTATTTTTCGTGCTCAAATTGCAATTAACAATGCTAGGAATAATTTGACAAATTTTGAAATAAAAAACCAAACATGGAAATTTTACCCGAAACTCTTTGTTTTACTTTTTTGGCTTCAAATAAAAATGATTTGGAAACTTGTAGCACTAATCGAAAGTGTAAACTTGAACTGATGTAACATGTAAATTGCATACTTTCCTCTCAATCTTTAATAGGTATTATGGCCGGGGCGGTAAAACTTAACTCACCCTGTATATCCTCTGTTTGGTTCTTCTTGTTATTTGCTTATCCCAATTTATTTAGTTGCCTCCTTAGATACGATAAACCCTAAGTATTTGAATTTGTTTGTTGCTCTTATTTATATTCCATCTTCTACTTCTAGCCTTCTAGCCTTCTAACCTAGCCTTGTTGTACTCCTCTTATTAGTATTGCGAAAATATAGAGAGAAAACATTGCAGAAATTTTTGGCTGCCAAAAAAGTCCAAAAACAAATAACACAATATTTTCCATTTTATTTCCGATTATAAGAACAATTCGATTTCATGAACACCCTCGTTTTCTATTAGTTCACATAACCGAGCGCTTACTGTACAAGTAAATTTTCAATTTGTGATTTTTCTAGGCGCGACCAGTTGGAGTCATAACCTTGCCTCCAGGCAGTCGTGGTCCAAGAAGCTTATATTTACGAAGATATGGGGATAGTTTCGGCTTCACCTTGCGGCACTTCATTCTCTATCCGCCAGATTCCATCGCGGTAAGTAATTTTTTCGCATCGAAGGCCGTCGCTCTGTGTTCGTGTGTACGATTCGATCGTATCACAAGTAATTTGTGTGTTTTACCGTATGTTTATTGTGTTTTACAACTTGCGGTGACGAAATCTAAGCTTGGAAACCGATACTTTATTTATCGTTGTGAAATCGCTTGTATTGGGTGTCGATCTGATTTTAATTCGCTTGTTTTTTATTGTTCAGCAAGCCGTCGACGGTAGACATGCCGCTGCCGGAGCTCTTCACACGCCTATGGACACAATCTTCGTGAAGAACGTCGCTGAAAATAGTGCAGCTCAACAGGCGGGATTGCAGTGCGGCGATAGAATCGTCGCCGTCAATCAACGGTCGGTGATCGATAAATCTTACGCTCAAGTAGTGCAGCTCATCCAACAGAGCCCGGAATATCTGCACCTTTTAGTCGTTCCAAAAGAAGACGACGTACTTCAAAAGGTAATTTTTTTAAATTATTTCATTATAACAATTAAGAGGGCCACTTGAGAAGCAAGATTCACAAGATGGCGCCACCGTAGTAAAAGTGTCAATTTTGTAAAAGCTTTTTTAAATAAAAAACTAGTGGTGGATATAAAAGATAAAAAAATGATCCAGGTATAAACATAAATTTGACATGGAAAAACTTGAACGAAGTATTTGAGGAGCTTAAATTCAAAAGGAATAATATCCATTTTTAACTTATTGGAGAAAACAAAGGTTTTTCAATAGCAGCGATACTGAAAATCATAAAAAACAAATACATGCAAGGAACTACTCCATTGAATTTCAGGATATAATAGTACTTTTAACAGAAATTGGAAATTACCAATGGCGGACTTCTTGCAAAAAAGAATTGGATAAAACTCTTTTTGAACTAAAAATTAGGATAAAACTCCATTTGAATAGAAATTGAACGGGGAAAAATGTGTTGGTGTAGGTAAATTGTGGAGCGACAATAGATTACAAACTTTATTGAAAAACATTGATAAATGTTAAGAAATAAACCAAAATAGTTGTTGATTACAAAAAAATATTAAGTCTTCTATATTCGCACACCTCCATCCCGTTGCCTTTTCCTACTTCCCTGACTACTCACACTCGCAACTTCCAATTCTATTTTTAACCGTAGAATACTAACGTTACTGGAATTAATAGTTTACTGTCGAGCAAAATTCGACTGTGGTCGATATTGCTGATATTACAGTTTACAGATAAGAGCTAGGAGTTCCTGCTCATTTTGCATTTATTTAGTTACATTATAAATCCGAAACAGTGGTAGTAACAATTCCAAACGTCGCATGTAATATTGTCAGTTAATTTCGTCGATGCTAATACCTAAATTTGAACGTACAGATGTTTAATTTTGTTGAAATAAATATAGCTTCAAAGCTTTCCGACAAAAATTGAGACCATTTACTGAAGATAGGTGACTATTGAAGGAAGTACAAAATTGTTTGACGGGCACTGGTTTACAGCGAGTTAACAGCTTGTTATCTATAAACCAATACGATTCAAAACATATCAACTATAGTTGCTTATTGTATGCAAGCAAGTCGTAAAATTGATGATCGTTAGTACTCTAGGGTTAATATGGACTTCAATTTAATAATAGAGGACGTAGATGACACTTTTTCTGGTGATTATACAATGCAAGTAGAAACTGAGGAGGTTTCTGATGAATCAGACGAAAAATCAGAAATCAATAATGTAGCAAATTATCAACAAACCGTTGGTATGGTAAAAGATTTACAAAACTCCTTTAAAAATCTAGATGATTCCAAAGCAATGGAGGTATTGTCTTGTATATATATATTACATATTCAACAAATGTGACATTTGGTTTCAATGTTCTTCCATAAACGAACACCTCCTTTAAGCGGACAATTTTTTACAGTCCTAAAGTGCCCGCTCAAGAGAGATTTCACTGTATTATCATGGTTAGGATTGTTGCAAGCATTGATAACCATGATAAACGGAACATTTAACTGGGTATTAGTACTGTTAAAACAAAATACCGTTAAAGTAAAAGGTAACTAGGATAAAATTCCTTTTGAATTTAATATATTTTGGATAAAATCCCTTTTGAAACTAAGCTTCCATTATGATTGCAATTTCAAATAGGATAAAATATTTTTTGAATTTATTTGAGGGGACCCCAGGTCAGAACCAAAATGAGGTATATGATTTCATCTTTAACACAAAAACGAAATTTTTGGATAATATTCCTTTTGAATTTAAGCTCCTCATTTATTCAGAAATGTCGCACTTTCTCCGATACTTTTTGACTTGTATACTGACAAATGTGATTAGATAATGTACGAGTATACTTATGATTAATGCTTCAGCAAGTTTTTCTTTACTTTTAACAAAAAATTCAAATACAGTAGAATCCGGTTATAACGAACCTCAAGGGACCGTCAAAATCGGTTTATTATATTCAAAGTTCGTTATAAGCGCTATTGAAAGAATAAATGCAAGAGTGTTTTATGAGACCTTTATTGGTCTAATATAAATATGCATATGTATAAAACCATTAAGAATATAAGGACTAAACTTAAGTAAAAAAGCGTAATGCAACAAGTAATTTTATTTGAAAATTTTTTTGTTTTTTGACTGAACTGTCGCATTGTTAAAGTATAAATTGTCCACACACGTTTCAACGTCACCAAGATTTTCAATAATTGAGTTCGGCACACCGTAAAACTGTAAAAAATTATGAATGCTGTTAATACTTCTCACAGCTTCCTTGTAGATAAAATCTGTAATGCCGGTGCTTCCGGCTCATCCTCATTCTTCATTGGCTTCTTCTTGGCCACTTTTGTCTACCACAAATACCAAAATATTCTGTTGTAACTAATAAATTGTCATTCATGTTTAAGTTTTCGAAAAAATTTGAATTTTCTAATTGAAGCGCTCTATGCAAGAAGTACCTAAGTCATTTTTTATATTCTGTGATATTTGAGATTTATATTTGTTTGATCTGGAAATCACATTGTTTTGATTTTGACTGATCTTTTTTTACTAAAGAAGACTTACTTTAGTAAAAAAAGATCATTGAACATTGAAACATCGAATCTCAAATATCACAGAATATGAAAGTGACTAAGGTACTTCTTGCATAGAGCCCTTCAATTGCTGAACTTAATGTTCCCTGTGTTTCTATTGTAACTACTACTCATTTAATGACAAGCCATCATCAGATTCAAAGGTTATAACACGTTATATACAATGCGAAGTTCCTTATAGTCGATTGAAATTTTATTAATTTCGGCTTTTTCAGGTTCGTTATATTCGATAGTTCGTTATATCCGAGTTCGTTATAACCAATTAATTTTTACATTGTTGCATAGGGGAAAATATCGGGACTTGGAATAAAGTTCGTAATAACCGGTGATTCGCTATAACCGAAGCAGTTATAACCGAATTCTACTATATTATTGAAATTTTGACATTTTTGGATAAATACTTTCTTTTCTCAAGTTTTTCCATGGCAAATTTATGTCTATACCTAGATCATTTTTTAATCTTTTATATCTGCCACTAGTTTTTTATATATGAAAAAAGCATTTTACAAAATTGGCACTTTTTACTACGGTGGCGCCATCTGGTGAATCTTGCTTCTCAAGTGGCCCTCTTAAGGAGATACACGGGCGACCGAGCCCTATTATTATAAATTTAAAATGATTCCCTTTTATTTCAGTTCTTTTTAGAAACCGCCCACAACCCTTTCAGCAATCAATTAATTCGCCAAGAATTGTATAACGAAAGAAGAAAACCTCTTTCGCACAGGCCGCGAGAAATTTTCCTCGACGCAGTTTCGTGGAGCTCCCTCCAAGAGCCGACCTACAGCGCGATAGATTACGGCCATTTGGTGCCTGGCGCGTTTTACCGGCACGAAAAACGCAGCGCCGACAACCTCTCCCAAACGAAAGATTTGCAACGCGATTATTACAAAGAACCGCACATCGATGAGTCCTATCAAAGGCCGAGGGCGCAACCCCAGGTGCCGCTCTATCGGAAAATGGGACGTAGGGCAAGCGAAGGGAACGCGTTATCAGACCGGAAAGTCCATCCGTTTTCCGAATTTTCGATTTTGAATAGCGATATGGTCGTGAGCGGTCCTAAAATGAAAAGTAGTTCCAAATCGACTGACAATACTGCGTCGCAAGTGTCCGATAACATGCCGGTCGCCAATTATATCAATTCCGTGGGCTGCAGGTTGAGCTACGATGGCCGAAGGGAGTCGTCGTCGTCTCTGACCTCGTCGGTGGCCGACGGAAGCAAAGATAGCTTGAGCTCGTACGATTCTTCTTCGACCCTAACTGGCTACGAAGCCGACGATTCGATGATTATTTCGAGACTTAGGAAGAGTTTCCAGAAGAAGGAGGAATTCTTGAGGAGACCCAGCAATCCGGTCGACTCTCAACTCATCCAGAGGGAATTTTACGGGCGGCCCAAGAAGCTGGAAAAGCCACTGTGGCCGCCCAACGAACCCAGGCAAGAATCCCCGTCTAGGACGAACAAGCCCCTGCACCAGAATTTGCAGAGGGTCAAGAGCGACATCGACAGCGAACGAGACATGACGATACAAATTACGAACGATAAGAGTGTTGGTGTGAATTATCCTCAACAGAAGGGCGCGAAATCGCCCAAGGATTGGCCCTCGATTGGTGCGAACAAGATCAAAGAGGGATCTCCAGCACCGGACGGCATTGAGAACGTGAATTTCATCAACGGCACTGCTTTGCTTCCGGAAAATGAAGAAGACAGAAGGTGAGATTCTTTCCTTCTGGTACTTTTCCTCTTGTGTTTGAAATCGTTATCTCCAGATTAGATAACAAAATCAACTTATTTTGATTGTTGACTGGAGATAGTGGATAAACTCTCTTTGGACATTGCCCCATGGCTTTTATTGAAGTTTTTCCTGGTGGATCTTCCCCTCCACTGACTGTGTCCAAATATATTAAATTGTTAACTTGGTTTTTGTAGGAACTACCTTGCGAACTTGCAAGTGGTGTCCAAGCGCGCCAGACAGTTCGAGACCGGAAAGCCCTTGCCGGAGGACGACCCAATGTCCAGCGACCGCACCGGGTTTTTCAGGAGCGAATTGGCGAGGTTGAGCTCGAAGAAGGTCGAACCGAATGTGCCGAGTCGCGCGCGCGAGTTCGAAACCATGTCCGAGCCGCGACGGGACACAAGCGGAAGCTCGACCAACACCGGGTCCGCGTTGAGGCGACACCACCGCGACAGCAGATCTTTAGAAAGTTCCGGTAAGCATTGACCATTGAATCGATACCGCAACGAATTGTTTTATGTAATTCTTGGAAAGTTTCTTCCTCTTTATTATAATCTTGCGTAACAGGAAGCAATGCTAGCAGCAACAGCATCGTCGAGACGTCGAAAAAACTTTCCGGAAATGTAACCATTTCCACAGGAAGTAAATATATCCACGTTCCACCACCTTCGGATAAAACAGTGACAGGTTAGATAACGCTCGCGCTGTAATTGTTTTTAATCAATCTTAATCGATTAATTGCACATAAAACGTTTGTAGTTAATTATTAACGAATAATGGCGATTGAGAAGATGGTTGCTAACAACCTAACATTTCGCTAATGAGTTTGGTAAACCGCAGAACGAAAAAAGGTGTGATTAAATTTAGGCAGAAAATAAAGCGAGCGAAAGTGCATCGTTATTTTTTTTTGATAGAACGAATGACGCCATCGTTACGTAATCTCGATCCCATTGTAAAGCATTCTTTTCCAACATTTCCAGATGCTTCAGAAATAGACAATATGCCCGAGAGGATCAGAACGCGCTCCAACTCGGCCGACTCTTGGACCGCCGTGATGTTCGACTCGAAAAAGGAGGATGAAACCAAGGGCAGAGGTGAGTGAATCGATCGGAATTGGCGAATTGCGCGAGCAAGTTTTATTTGATTTTTTGTTATTTAAAGAATTCAGAAAACTGCAGCCTCGAGACGACCTGGACGCGTATTATGTTAAAACGCAGTCTTTGCAACCTGAAAGCCCCCCTCTGATCCCTGTACCTGTTGAACGCATGCACTTGACACCCTCGGTCGCTATCACCCCTGCACCCGGTCAAAAACCTCCAGCCGTACGGCCGACACAGTTGGATTTGAGTAACGCCTCAAAATCCGTTAAGCACCTACCACCATCGTATCTTATTGATGATGATTCACCCTTCAGACGATCTGTTTCACCAGGTACTTTTAACCGACGACGATCGAATTACTAACAATCTTCTAATTCGTTCTGGCGAGGCTAACTGGAAAATGACGCACTAACCACATCACTTATTTGCCCATTTATTAACAGTCGCAATTTACTAATTTCGCCCGCGATTTTTTTTTATCACTTCTTTCATTAAAAATTAGGCAGATTGTCAAATTATTTGAATTAATATTAATCACTAATTTTTAATGAAAGATGTGTGAAAATTACATTTTTACCCTTTTCCTCACTTGTGAAGAAAGTGTCGTTGCGTTTTTAACTGTCATTTTAGAATTGTCAGATCGTTTAAATTGTTTCTAAACTGTATTGGAACTGAGATGGTTTTTTTTTAAAATTTGTTGGAGATAACTTAAAAGAATCCACAAACTTAAATTATTTAAGTTGGTTTTACTGTTTAACATTCAAAAATTGTTCTCTTAAATTGGTAATTGTTTCAGTCAATATTTGTTCAAAAATTCTTTGCATTTTTGCCAAAAAGTCTTTGCATTTTTGCCAAAAAGTCTATCACTGCTTTCATTAGTCATAATGTTTCTAAAATAGTTAATGATCTAAACTGTTCAAACAATAATTTATTACAGGCCTATTTATCAACTGCTGACACTGTTAATTTATAAAAATGTTGAACTTGGGAAATAGTCATAATTTAAAAAAAAACAATCACTAGAAATTTGAATATTGTAATAGGAATAAAATGGAGTAACAGCTATTTATGTGACTAGCACAGAGTGTCCCATCACTTGTGACAACCCCCAAAATTGAGCTTTAATTGAAAGTTATTTATTTGAAATTTGGTGCACACATGACTTTGGTATAAGGCTAGAAATTTCGAGTTTTAAATGTTAATTGTCGGCGTTAGTTTTCGAGAGAAAAAATAAAAACTGATTTTTTATAAAAATAATATCTCCTAATTTTGTCAAATTTCACTTTTCAAGATCAGTATTATTAAGGCAAAGATATCCAAAGTAAAAAGCAATTTCAAAAGCTGTAATTAGTCTAAAATTCCCTTATATTGGAATCTTAAGAGTAAAAGTAATAATTTATGGCTAGAAATAGTCCTTAGTATAATCCGCAAAGTTAAGTACGATTTAAATGTATAACATTGTAAAATTTTCTCCGAAACTGGAAGTGGGTAACCGGTACCTCGAATGGTCTGTCCCTTTTCCATAACCGCACCGAAAATATTTCAAACGAAAAATGTAATAAGTCGTCTTCGAGTTAAAAAAAAAATAATTCAACATTCACACTTTAAAGTAACTTCGTACTCATAATCGTAATTTATTAGAAGACTTACAATTTCCGTAAATTTTAGAAATCTACAAAAATGTAAAAAGGCTCGACTTAGGTACGCTTCTGTTGTTCACATCGACTGACTTCCACTCGACAGTGACAAATTTTTACAATGTCATAAATTCAAATCGCACTTACCTCTGCGGAAAATACTAACGACTATTTACAGTCATAAATTATTATTTTTACTCTTGAGATTCGAATATAAGGGAATTTTAGGCTAATTACAGCTTTTGAATCATTTTTTTTACCTTGGATATATTTGTCTTAATCATAGTGATCCTGAAAAGTGAAATTTGACGAAATTGGGAAATAATATTTTTGTAAAAAATCAGTTTTTATTTTTTTTTCTCGAAAACTAACACCGACAATTAACATGTAAAACTGGAAATTTCTAGCCTTATACCAGAGTCATACGTGCACCAAATTTCAAATAAATAACTTACAATTGAAGCTCAATTTTGGGGTTGGCCACAAATGATAGAACACCCTATACAAAATACAGGAGTCGCCGATTGTTTGATTGTTTTGATTATTTTTCTATTCTCACTATGGTTACCAATTGTTAACATTCACAGGCGGTCGTTTTACCTTATGATTGTCGGACAAGTGGGTAAAGAGACACTTTACAGACGATATAAATTGTTGATTAAAAAAAATTATTTAAAATATCTTGCATGTGTCATATAATCCTTCCGGCCTCTGATTTTTATACTAATTTTAACATTACAGTCGGGGAAGATCAAAATAAACCTATCGTGGTGCGCAGAACTAAAAATACTAACATTGGTAAGTTGATAATTTTTAACTTGGTCCTTTTATCGTTTGGTGATAAATCAACAGCGGATGAAGATCGCGTCGTGAGGCGAGAATCATACCTGAAAGCGACCGGAAACGGACGGATGCACGTCGACGAGTTCAGCGATGGCGAAACGTCCCCGCAAGTGATGAGAAGGTAATTAGCAATTAAGATTGCTTCAATGATTTACATTGCTTTTGGGGTCTGTTGTACCAATGATTTTGTATAGTGCGCATAGACGGTGGCGTCCACCTTTGTTTCCTGGTGATATACAGCAACTTCGCAAACTTTTTGAAGACGCTGCTTCATCTTTGGGGTGAGATATGTTTCATATTGCCGCTTGGTGTCACGCGCTTAAAACACTAACAATTAAATTAGTGCACGAGCAAATAACCTGGTGGTGTAAATGGGGCGTTCTTCTTGTTGGCGACTATAGTTCATTTATTAATTCGAGAATTAAAATAAAAAGAACAAATTACACTGGAACATTTCTGGTAAATATTTTTTGGCGGCAAATTTGAATTTTAGTATTTTTAATTCACAAAATTATATTACATTGTAGATTATATTAAAACAACATTTGTATTTCAAATATAACACATGTTGGGAAAACGTTAAGAAAATTACATACAAATATATTCATTGTATTGGTAGTTTTTGCGATTTTTTTTTTTAAACAATAAAGAAGAACAAATACAAAACGAGTGTGGCACACAATATTCAGTAATTTCACACTTTACACCACTGCATTTATTAATCAAATAATTCAAATTCATTGTCGTCGCAGTCACTTTCTGTTGTGCTTGTGTCGTCATCTGGCCCGATTGCAATGACAGCACAAACTGTCATAAAGTGGACACAACACGTGCGAACAATAATATGTTTGTAATAGAACCAAAAATGGAAAAAATATAAATGAATAAAAGCACACAACTGAAGCCACTCAGTTCTGATAAGAACTTCTTTAATTTAATGAAACACACAGCTACAATCAGCTGTTTCGGCAATATGGCGACTGTCCATTTTTTATAATTTCATCAGTGTAAAAGAAACTTTCCAAGAGCCAATCACACATCTACCTTTTGGCGGGATCTATTTGAATCTGCTTCTCGAATTAATAAATGAACTATAATTAATCGCTTGTTAAATTCGGCGCTTATGAAGAGTGAAAGGACCGTTGCAAAAGTGACAAAAAATTGGATCAAACGTTAATGGCCCATTAATTAGCGTTCTTTATTTCGATACTTCCTTAGGTATCAACTTTGTATAAATTTCACGCTCAAAGCGGCGACACATGGTTTTTTTCTAAACGAGATACCAACTCGGATAGAAAGCGTCGTCACGGTGTTCTACGGGTTCGGTTGAATTTATTGCTCGCGTGCGTATTTATTGTCCGTTTAAAGAAAAAGTGTTACTTATCTTTTGCGACCGTTGGCTCGTTCATAACGGCACCAGGTGTGATGGCCGATTTTATGGGGGCGCCTCGAGACGGTCAACACCTTGTGGCTTATCGAATAAGCCGCGCGCCGAAATTAACGTCGAAATCTGCGCAAAAATGCCGGTAAAATCGGAAACGGAAGTTGAGAAAGCGAGAAACAATGGAATGCACGTTCCGAACAATAAATTAGTCGAAAGTTCCCGCTCTTGGTTGCTTTGATGTGACTGTTAGGTCGGCGTCATATTTTCTGGGACGGCCCGGCCCGGTCCGGTTTTTGACGTTTTTATTATGATTTGTGCAGTTTTCTCGAGAGGATAGCTGACCAGCGAAATTGTGTCGATTTACTTCGGAATTCTTTGAATTATTTGCAATCATGAAAATGTCAACAGGTTGTTTATATTATTTAAACGATTATGATTATCTTTATTTTGACAACGTATTAGTAATCAGCGACCTCTAAAGTTCCGAGAATTATTAAATTTGTGTATTTCGTTACAATTTTGGTTAAAATAAATTGTCGTCATTGTTATTTCATAGTTTGATCAGAATTGATATATTAGCGGCAAAGTGCACAATTCGCTGCTGAAGAATTATTAGATTTTTTATAAAAATTTATATTCAGTTAAACCCTTTCCTATAAAAGTATATCTAGAAGGAAAAGGTTTAACTCAATATAAATAGTTATTTATGTTACAAGGCCGAAAAATGAAATATTCTTTTGGGCCATGTAGAATACATGATTTTTTATTCAATTGCAAGAGATTGTAAGAAATTAAAAAAATAAATTATAATTATTAAATTAATCGAGTTACCGCAAAATATTTTGTCAGTTATCAAAGTGACGTTTGATTAAATTTTACATTCTTAAGGTGGGTTTGGTAGGTCTAGAAGTGAGGTTAGAATTATTGAATTTTCAATCCAAGTTAATTTAAAATGTACAGTGCAGATGAGCTTCAAAAGGTAGAAATCGCAAACCACTGGCATGAAGGTATGATGACATATACTTTTCATAATTTATTATGTTATATTAAAATATTTTCAAGCGATTTTGCTCATTACCAGAATTTCTCAAGTATGTCTCCTCATTCGGTATTAAGTAGGCTACAGTGTAACACTGAGTAAATGTTTCTTAAAGTTGTAATATTTAAATTAACTTGGATTGAAAATTCAATAATTCTAACCTCACTTCTAGACCTACCAAACCCACCTTAAACATTTTTAGTTAAGAAAAATTAAAATGTCGAGTGACGACGATGCAAGGGCATATCGGAGAATTGAAAATGGGCACTACAAAGAATTAATTATATTTATTGTTAATACTACATTTTGATTAAAAAACAAAGGTCTTTGAAGTGTTCCGATCATGTATTCACTTGAAAAAAAATTAGAGAAATTTGACGAATAAATACTAATTGCTTGTTTATTCGTTTCCATGGCACATATCCCCCCTCCAGTTATTTTTATTTTTCGGCCGCGCGGACGAAATATTTCATTTTTTCGTCCAGATTTTAGAACCGAGAAACGCCACCTTCAGTTTAAATTGAATAAAAAAGTATTTCTTTAATAAAATATCTAACAATTCTTCAGTTTACATAAAATATCTAGGCATTCGACAGAATATTGAATTATGCACTTTGCCGCTAACAGGTATACAATTTAAGCAATTTTGAAATGTTGAGATAGTTTGTGAGGAACGATTGTCACTTTTAAAAAATAAAAATGTCAGTGTCGGCTCGCAGTTGATTTATCAACTTTTTTAGAAGTTCATTGTTCTGTAATCACAGGCCGATGCATTTATTTTCGGTAGAATCTGATATGCGACGAATATTTTCATTAAATATTAAATTTACTTTTGGCCACAAACAGTACACCAAAATCATAATAAAAACGTCAAAAACCGTACCGAACCGGCGCCGTGCCGGCAAGTATGACGAGAACCTTAACCTGCATTAACTAACACGCTTTTATTTCTTTAACGCATTTTAATAGTTTTCCAGCATTGACTGTTTGTGTCAATTTCGATTTGTAATCTGTTTTCTTTATCTCAGGGGCAGCACGAGCGGAGGCAGCAGCAGCAGCGTTTCTCTCGACCGCGAGAAGGTTTCCCTTCCGAACAGCCCCCTCGAGAAAGAAAAACAGGTGTTAAAAGAAGGGCTATTGCATTGTAAAGTGACCGAAATTGACGGAAAAGTGAGTAGTGCCGATCGCCAATTTTGGTGACTAATTTTAATTTAATTTAGCGAGCCGCGGATAGGTCTTGGAAGCAGGTGTGGATGGTTCTCAAAGGACCCAAACTGTTCCTGTTCAAAGATAGGCACCATCAGGTGAGCGTTTTTTTTTTACTTTGGTGAATAATTTATAGTCGTTATTTTCATGTCATGCTTATGAGCTTGCTGAATATTTATACGTTTCAGAGATGCTTAGATAGATTAAGACGGCCAGTAATAATGTACAGCACGTGCTGTATGCTCTAGAAATTGTTCGGTCATAAATTTTAAAACGGAACGCCTCATTTTCTTACCCACTGCGTATTATTTCACTTTTTTGTAACGTTATTATGACTAATTTAGAATGGCAAAATGGGTCAGGAAGCATTGTTGTCTTTAAAATTTTTATTGCAGTTATGCCAAAGTAATTGTATAATTCGGTGAAGTGGGGCCTTTTGAAATGAGCAACGAATCGCAACTGATTTATCTGTTTCTGCACATGCGGCAGTCATTTGTGGGCATTTTATCGGTTTGAGTTAGAAATAGATAAAGTTTAGTCGGAAATTCGGAACGAAAATTGCACCTAAATTTATTTTTATGGCCATTTTTTCATTTAATTCGAAGTACTGGGTGATTTTTTAAATTTCCCTTATAACCCAACATCACCACTTTCTCCCAGAAGACTTAAATTGTTGCATCATTGCCACTTACAGCAAGTTTAGTTAAGGAGAGGTAACAATACACTGCAATTTATTTTGTTTTTGAAATTTCACAAGATTTACAAATCATAAGACACCAAATTGAAACAATGTAAACAAATGATTTAGCTTAAGTCAAGAATTAGTTGGGTTTAACTTAACTTGCACTTATGATATTAATGTTTATCTTAATCGAAACTGAGGAGAAGTTTAAAATTAAAAAAAATTGTGTTGATCCTGGCTAGCAATATTTAAAAAATTGAGATTCAAACTCCCCAAAACTTGTATATTGCAGTACACTTCCAAATCCAAAAACAAAATTCCTTTAACATAAATGAAAGTATTACCTAAAGTTTGAGTGATATTTATCACGTTCATTTGTATTATTCTAATTGTTTAACCAATACACACTAAATTCCATCACCATAAACAAATGATTTAATTTAGGTTACGGTTTAAAGTAACTATCACTTAGAATGTTAAGTTTCTCTTAAGAAATTGGTGTTTACGATTTTAAGTTATACTTAAAATTTAATTACTTGTTGTTTTCCTTTTTCCATAACATTTTTTTAAATTTTTTCACTTATTACAAATTTAACACTTCACAAACATTTTAAAAACACATTTTTTAATACATTGTCAATTACACATTATTAAACATTTTAAAAAACACATTTAAAAAAAAAGAGTCAACACAATGATGAGGAAATATAAACAAATTTATACAAATAAAGTTAAAAATAACTAAATGTAAAAAACGGATTCCATAAAAGTTTGGGACTGAGGAAAAATTTGAATTAGTATGCAATGATTAAGTACTGACGATGGACGCACGAAACTGAAAAAAGTCAATGTTAAAAAAAAAATGTTTAAGTGGTTTTTAATTCACCGTTTAGACGGGAAATTTAAAAAATCGCCGGGTATCATTAATTCCTATAAAATTGTTTGCAAATTGATTTTCTAAAGAAGGATTCATATCAATTTTTTATTTGTTTAGCCATTAATTGTGCAAACAATAAATTTCACATTTATGTTACTAATATAGAAACGTGTGGTAACGGTGATGTCATTTTCACTTGAACTAATTACTACATAAAATATTAGTTTTTGATAACATCTGATGACCGCAATTGCCCCTTGTAACAACACCATCAAAGATATTTATTTTCGGAAAATCTTTTGGCCGGTCAATTAAACCGCTATCTAAATCTTCCAAAGCCCAATTGAATTGTCTTTTATCGCACAAAGTATTCGCAAATAAAATCAGACGTCAACAAATCTGTTTGCCAGCAAACATGAACTTCGTTAAAAATACTTTTTTAATGCGCCCCGAAAAAAACAACAACGTTAAATCACAATAAAATGTGGCCAGAATTTGTCCCATTCACTGAATTACTGCACAGAGTTTTTCCACGCTCACATAAATTACAATTAAATCAATCCGTGTAATTACACTGCAACAAAAGGAAAGTGAACAACGGTAATTAACGAAAAAAAAACTTTCGCTTCTAATTCATTGTTTCTAATTGGAACCCATAAGAGTGAAATTTATTGCGCCGTTTTTTCGAACTTGTGGATTTTGTAATTGTGCGATTTTTTATTGTAATCTGAGCGCACGTTACATTTTTAATCGCAGTAAGGGCGGAAGTGCTAATATCGGCGACCAACGTTTCCTGTGCGAATGTTGTTTCCTCACCTTGTTCAGATAGCGACATTTTTTTAAATGATAGCGGAGCCTCGTTTTTTATTAATAAATTCAATTGATTGTGGCATATTTGTGTTGGGATTAACTTGGTTTTAGTCGAGCGATCGTTACCCCACCGGTAAACCGACACGGTGAACTTAACACCGCAGACCAGCATTATTGTGCAACTCCTCACATGTTTACTTTCTTTCTGGCAAGTTTGTAGGACGTTAGTTTATTATAACACACGTGCGTGTTTACATCGGAAGACGCGTTTCTCAAAATCGGCACGTCGTTCATCAGTTTTTAACGTAACAGAGCGGTGTTGTTTAAAACCAGAAAGGAGTAAAACGGTAGTGGAGGTAGTCTCACGAGTCCGCCGGCGATTTTTTTACTCCTTCTGGCGTGTCGACGTTTTCTTTAGTAAATCATTAATGCAGTACTTGAAAATCTAGTTCGACCTGTTATAATTCGCTATTAGGAGTAACAGCGGGGTTTAACTATGTTTATATTTAGCACATCGAGTTCTTGAATCGCGCAAAGTTGCTTGTAAATTTAATCTTTAAAATGGTTAAGTGAGTGTTGTTTAAAATGTTCAGTGATGATTCCGTGATGCACCATCGTCAGCGATCTGGGACGATCTCTTGCATTCCTCTTCAGCACTTGCATTTTTCGGCATATGCTTTGTTCCCGCGACGCCTGCGGCGTTGGGGCTCGACGGGATCTTGGGTACTGTTTTCCCAATCTGTGCGAATTTTTGCCCAATTAATTGTGTGCAATTTCGCCTACAATGAGTTCGCAACCTTGAAAATAATTGCTACACCTCAGATCGTTAATTAAAAATTTTTTTTTGAAGGATGTTGCACCTTTTATCTGCAACCTTCGCCCGGATTTATTGCAAATCAAATTGGGGTCTATTAATTATGGGGTATTAACAAATTCAATATTCTTTAATTTAAAAATAAACGTTTTATTGTGGCGGTTTGCAATAATCTTGTTAATTTAGCCTTAAAAGGCTTTTAGTGTATCATTAATCTGCAAGAATAATGGGGGAGATGTGGGCACCTTGAGACGAGGAAGACAATAAGTCGTTTGCCATTGTTATTTATTATTTTTATGAAATTTCTTGCGTGGCCATTGTCGCGACTGCGATAAAAAACGCGTTCCGTCTCTTCCGAGGTGGTCTTCTCGCCTTTGCAACTCCAAATTTATGTTGGCATTTCACGTTTCTTCCCTATTGATTAGTGTAACCTTTCCTTGTCCGCAACTAATTTGGACTTTCTTATGCAGAGTCCGGTGAATACGTCGGAGGCGATCGAGCAGTCTCTGGCGGCGGGAATTGACATGCGATCGAGTTGTGTGCGAATCGCAGAAGACTACACGAAAAGGAAACATGTCCTGCGCGTTTCTTCGATGTCTCCTTGTCGGTCTGAACTACTCCTGCAAGCTGAAAATCCCGTCGATTTGGCCGAATGGGTGAAAGCTCTTCAAGACCAATCAAACGAAACTGAAACCAAAGCGGTAAGTCTGCAACAATCTTTATATAAGCCAAGCAACAGAGCAAAATAAATGTCATAATATCCAACTCGAGAATCATAATTTTTAATTTGTTATAAAGAATTTTCAACAAAAATCGCGTTTTTTTTAGTATCTTGCTTGTAAAATGGAAACTAATAAAGCAATCTTAATAATAAGACGAGTTGTAGAGAATTAAATTACGAAGAGAATGGGAGGTCGAATGACCCGATCGGATAATCAGAATTGGAGAAAACCCAGAAAACCCGAAAAATTCAGTGTTTTCTTAAAAAAATCACAGTTCCACTATTTTTTAATTTTCAAAACTGAAACTTTGCACAAAGGTAGGCTATTTATATGTATTTTATGTGTGCGAAACCTCGGCTCTGTCAGACTAACAGTTCTTGCACAATCCCCATTTCCACTTTTTTTGCGATATTTTCCGATTTAAATTTTAAAAACAGAATTGGAAACTAGACGTGCACCGCAACAAAACGTCTATTTTCGTTTTTCCATAAAATGCAGCAAAATAGGTGAAAAACGGTCATGAATATAAATATCGCAAAAAAAATTAAATGGTGATTGTGGGAAAACTGTTAGTTCGACAGAATCGAGATTTTGCGCACATAAAATACATATGTACAGGGTGATGAAATAAAGGTGACCGTGGGTAGCTATATGTTATAGACGATTTCTAACAAAACACGAATTTGAAAGCCAAAATAAAATTTGTTGTCTCTTCACCAAGATATAAGCTTTCCTATTCAGACAATAAAAATCTATACGATTAACAATTTTGTAATAATTTCATTGTTAGGGTCTAAATTTGATGCAGTTGATGGTGCTTTAAAAAAAAAGTGTAAAGAATCTGTTGAAACCTACTATATTACCGATGTCAAAAGTACGGTTTCTTGGCTCCGAGGAAAATTTATCAATGTTGCAACATCGCAAATCTCCTAGGAAACGTTGGTAACAATAATTCACTTTTCAATGTCAGTTCTCTTGTCAAATTTGAACGATACAAGTCAAATGTCCTAAAAAGTCTTAAAATGGAATACAATTTCAGTGAATATCTAGACATGTTGCTCCGCTTGGGTGAGACAGATAATAATGCATCGGAAGCTGCTAGAAAAAATGCTAGAGTGTATCCACATCGACGTCATCCAGATGCTAACGTAATTAGAAAAGTGGAGCAAAAATTAAGAGAAAATGGCCAAATAGTGCCGATTTCTGTAAACGGTAGACGACCTCGTGAAGTTCGTACAACATCGTTGGAGGAAGCAGTTGTGGAAGCGATTGAAACTGGATCAGGACGAAGCATACAAGGATTAGCACGACAGTCACTCTAAGTCACTTTTTCCTATTCTGAGATATTTGAGATTTTATGTTTCAATTTGATCTGGAAATTACATTATTTCGTTTTTGACTGATCTGTTTTTACTAAATAACATGGTTAGGAACCTTTTAAACGGGAATCAGTAAGTGCAACCGAAAGTTCATCCATTCTTATCAGAAAAAGCGCAAATAGTAGAAAATCTCTACGTCACGTAGGAACTTTTTGCATACAGCCCTTCAATTACCTGTTTGTTGTGTATTCTTGTTTAATTACATTAAATTATTTTGAAATAAAAAAAGTTATGTCAACGTGACAGTTGTTTGTCTTATGCAAGTGACAGTATCTGTCAGTGTTGGTTGCTTAGATACAAGAAGTAGGCCTACCTGAAAGCAATTCTTTAGAAAAAGAAATATGTGCCGTATTGCCACGTTGTGCTCTTAGACAAACTGTTTTAATTTTAAACAGAATCTATTTGGACCACTTTTGTTGCGATTTCCACAATGCTTCAACAGAAAGCATTGTCCCAATATCAATCATGGGCACCTTTTTTTCATCACCCTGTATAAATAGCTACCTTTGTGCAAACTTTCAGTCTTTAATATCTAAAAATGACGGAATTGTGAATGTTTTAAGAAAACACTGAATTTTCCATACTTTCCGGCTTTTCTCCGGTTCTAATTATCCGATCAGGCCATTCGACCTCTTATTCTCTTCGTAATTCTACAATTCGTCTATTGACATCATTTAAATTGCTTCATTAGTTTCCATTTTATGAGCAAGAAACTAAAAAAAAACGCGTTTTTTTGTTGAAAATTGTTTATAACAAATTAAAAATTACGATTCTCGAGTTGGAAATTATGCAGAATTCATCTACTAACTGTCTTTGACATAATCGCACAGTCGGTTTCCAGGTAATATTTATGTTATGAAAAAATGCTGTATTGCTTGGCCTAATAGTCCAGTCATTTTATACAAAAAACATCCAATCTTCTAAAAAATTCCAAGTGAAGATTTTTCTTCGGGATTTTCTTTGCATCGCTAAAATGACCGGACTGTTAATCATTAACCAACACTTTTATCTACTTTAGGACGGTCTATTTAACTCGAAACAGCAACCGGCAGCCCAGACAGCGGCCACGCAATCGCATCGCCTTTCGCCACAACCCAGTAAATCTAAATTACCAAATTTGCGCAATCGTTCTCCGACCGGTCAATCGCCGGTCAGTAAGACCAGAAAACCGAGTCAAATCAACGACGGGTTGTCCAGTCCGAAATCGAAAACCTGGCGGGGGAGGATCGGCAAGCAATTGAGAAAAATCCAAGGCGCGAGCTCTCCCAGTTCCCCAACGGCCCCCGAAGGGTCCACGTTCGGTGTGCCCTTGGAACATTGCCTGCCGGCCAAAAATCACTTGTACGTTCCGCGTTTCGTCGAAATTTGCACAGAGATCGTGGAAGAAAAGGGCTTGGACGTCGTCGGGATATACAGGGTGCCCGGAAATAACGCCGCCATCACCGCACTCACCGACGAGGTCAATCAAAATTACGACGACATTTCGCAAGCCGATCCGAGATGGAGCGACATCCATGTGGTCAGCAGTCTGCTGAAATCGTTTTTCCGCAAATTACCGGACGCCCTCTTGACGACCAGTTTGTACAGCAAGTTTATTGAGGCGGACAAATTGGACAATCCGTACGCTAGGATGGAGGAATTGAGAAGATTGATCAAGTGTCTTCCGACCAATCATTATTGCACTTTGAAGCATCTGATGCTTCATCTTAAAAGGGTCGCCGATAATTGGGACGTTAATAAAATGGAAGGGCGCAATTTGGCCATCGTTTTCGGCCCCACCATCACCAGGGCCAATCAAGACGACATGGTCGCGATGGTCAACGATATGTCCCATCAATACAAGATCGTGGAATCATTGATCAATTATGTAAGTCCAAAACGTGATTGCGCCTGCGTAGCTCACCAGAACTGTCATTTACGAATTTTTTTATTCAGGCCGACTGGTTTTTCTGTGAACATGATTCTGTTAATTTGCACCTTCATTTACCATCAGCTCCCATGGATGTAATCACAAACGACGCCGAATCCGTCTGCAATAAGGCGTTATTATTAGATAATATTAGTAAAGTTGAAGGTGAGTTTGAAAATAAAATTTGTTTGAGTGTTAAAATGAATGATTTCAGGACAAAAAGAAAAACGGGAGATATTCTCATCGATCATATTCGCAGCCCACAGAAAAGTGATGAGAAAAAATAAGTCGGCCAATGCTTCACAGGAAACTAAAGAAGAGGCCACAACGCCTAATGGCGTCAAAGATTTTCCTTACCAATCATTTTCTTCTGATCTCAAACATGTAATTATTTAATTTTAATCGATCAGATTGCAATTGATTTGTTGCAGAGTACAATTGATGATAAAAGCGTTATTCCAACAACCGTAATGGAGATGGAAAAGGCCAAACCTGCAGAAAAGGTTCCTTGGTTTAACTACTCGAATGAGCCTGAAGTGAAGAGGCGCATTCAGAACTTCATTCAAGAAACGGAGGCGAATTTGAGTAGGCCACGAAGGTCCCAATTTCACAGTGATAATTTAGGTAATTGTTTTTTTTTCAATTGGTTCCATTTAAAACGAGCTTGTTCCAGATTTGAGATATGCCGATGGCATAAGTTCATCTTCAGGCAACATCAATCATAATTTGAGGATGTCCTTAACGAAGGCCAATGCTAGTGATTCTCATGTCATTATGAAAACTAACAGTGCTTCCAATGTGTTCGTGAGAACGTCGAGTGGTGAAACTTGTAGAAATAGTTTAAATTCAACAAAGAGTGCTTTCGCAGTGCAATATAAAAAACCTGTTAACAGTACTGATAAAGGTGTTAATAAAAACGTGCAGTATAATAAAAATCATCAGAATAATAGTAATAGAAATGAACAACTTGAAAATGTTAATAGTAATTTCGTGAGTGCTTATAATAATAGTTCCGCCGAAAATGGGAGCAGTGCTTTTTACGATTTGAGAAATTTCCTGTTGAGAAGGGGTAGTTCCGCCGAGAACATCAGCGCCGGGAACATCAACGGAAATTTAAAGAAGATTAAATATGGAAATGGAAAGGAGGTAATTCGTATTGGCTTTGCTGTAATTTTTATAGAGAAAATGAAACTGCTTAATTAATTAATAGTGAAACTTTCTTAAATGGTCACTGCACTTCAGGAAATATATCCTTTTGTAATAACATCAAATTCCTTAATGAAGTTTCACTATTTTTTGTTACAATCGGCGCACCGGACAATTCAGATAGACCTAATCGTCGCGACGCTGATGACGTATATGTCTATCTGGGATCGTTTGGCGGACGTTTACAAAAAAGTAAAAAATGGCAAGCAAAACGAAAATATGCGCAAATGGAAATTTTTCTTATGCTTATCCGCCTAATTACATACATGAATGAGAAATTAAAAATGCTAATGTGCAATAAATTTAAGTACCTCACACAATTATTGATTTACGATTGGAAAATTACAATTTCTGGTGAAATCGAAATTTTCCAAAACTTCATTTCATTTTTAATAATCTTAACATTTACAGAGCGATCTACGAAGAACAGGTTCTACAGATTCCATAAGTAAATATCAAGATAACGCAGAAAATGGTAAATAATCTTATAAACTTCTGACTAGTAAACACTGATTTATGGAAGGAATCAATCAGTTTTTACTACAGGGTGATTTTAAAGCTTTCCTTTGTCCGCTCTACTGTAATTGATAAAAATTATGGCATTTCTAGTGTTAGGTTGGCGTTCTGGTGGCGAAAATCAAAGTGACGTTTGTTTCTATGACTAAGGTTGAGTTAATCGATAGAGAGCGGCAAAGTCATTACTTAAAAATCGCCCTTTATAAGTATTTATGTAATTTAATTTCCCTTCTGTTAGTTTGGTAATTTTATATTTATGTAAAGTTGCTGTTGAGTCACATTATTAATTGGTGTTGGATATGTTAGGTCCCCACACCTCTGTAGCTCCTGTAAAGGGTTGGAGGCCCGTACGTCCTCCAACTGCGCCCCAACGTCCCCCACGTACACGCACGTCCCATCACCACAGATTTTAATCAATGAGGTACTATGCTGTGCTAAAAAATGCTTAATGCACTGATCTTTAACAGCATAGCATAGCACAGTGTAAAAACTAATTGCTGCTTTGATTTTGTTTGATGTGTGTGTGTGGTGTGTGTGATTTCTTGTGTTACATTGTTTGTTTTTTTCTGCATAATTCAATTTAACTCTTCCAGGAACCGACTTGGAACTGGCGATAATGAAGATATTCGACGAAAAGAAAAAAGAATTAAACCAATTAGTGATAGAAAATTTACCATACGCAGACGAATCGCCAGAAAAAACTTCAAAAAGTTCTCATCAAAACAAAGAAAATATTCCCACGTCGCCCAAGTTATACCGCAATCCCAGCTTGCATAAATTCGGCAGTTCTAAATCGAACATACTAAAACTGGAAGGTCCGATCAAGGAATCCGGAAAGGGAAGTTGCGAAAAGGACGAAGATTCCGCTTTAAGTCCCGAAAATCTGCCGGACAACGAAAGGCACCTCAAAAGCAAATTCAATTCAATCAACAAGAACATCTGCGCGAACACCAGCCCCGGTAATTCAAAGTTGAGACGTTCAGAGTCGCTGAACAAACCGGAGAGAACGGCGTCGCCTCTGAGCAACAAACTGAAACGTTCGGAAAGTCTAAACA
Source organism: Dascillus cervinus (assembly GCA_949768715.1). Lineage (NCBI taxonomy): Eukaryota > Metazoa > Arthropoda > Insecta > Coleoptera > Dascillidae > Dascillus > Dascillus cervinus. The sequence continues at coordinate 29,359,801 of OX458319.1, read as the reverse complement.
AAGCTTGTGATAAATTAAGAAGGTCTGATAGCCTCACGAAGACGGAAAAAACTGAAAGCAACATAATTAAGAGGCGGGAGCTGTCGGTGTCGGGTCGCCGAAACAAGGAATTCACGAAATTGAAGCGTAAAAACGGAATGCCGGAGCGTTCGATCAAAAGGCGGCACACGGTCGGCGGCACAAAGGACCTCGACAAGGTCAACTGGCTGGACAACCGCTATCAGGAAGAACAGAAAAATTCCAAAGAGAACAAAGAGAAGAGGACCAGTTCGCCGGATTTGAGTGCCATCAGGCAGGAGCGGTTGCTGTTCGAGGTGAATTTGGTGGGACCCGAAGACATGGTGGTGGCCCTGAGGCAGCACTTGATCGGCGCTAGGCCCCAGAGCTTGCCCGAACCTCAAGTTTTCGCAGTTCCTCTTGAATCTCACGTGTGAATCAATGCTTGTGACTTAAGTAATAGTGTAATGCAATGTTCCAAATAGAGTTACTTATTACCATAAATAGATGTAGAACGAAACGCTTTTTCAAAGGGGGTGGAAACACTGGTAGTGCCTTAAACGCACTGAAATTCAAATAACGAAGCTCTCTTGTTGCAACACGGCGGAAGCTTTGAAATTATTTAAAAGACGCCTCCACCCTAAAAAGAAAATTAGACTGAAATGTGCAATAACTGTACATTGATTACTGCATGTTTTTAATTTATGGAGGGATTTGTTTTTATTGAGGGCCCCGCTTGCTTAATTGGTAGGAAAACGCGAAAGACGAAATGTAATTTCCTCTTAGGGCAGTTTGTAACCGACTACTTAGTGCATTTATTTTAATCTTATTTATTTCTGCTTTTTTAAATGTGATGATAAATATTCCAATATTACGCATCTTGAATTTGTGATAAGTAATTTGTAAATAAAAGAAAAAGAGCATAATCTAAAATTTTACCAATTTGTACATATCAGTTCAAATCAGTAACCAAATTAATTATGAATGCGGCTTATTGATTAGTGTATTTATTAACAATTGATTGGAAACTCTCATCAATAAAATTGCAGTATTATTGAATACTGTGCCAAATTTCGTTGTATACAAATAATACTCTTATCCTTTTGTTTTTATTTTTATTAATAGGATGTATATAAAATTATTGTATTTGTTTAATAGTTCAGATATGGTGTAGAGTGGTGATTTCATCATTATAATATAGGCTGTTTCAATCTTGCCTGTTATTGTTTTTTTTTTATAGTTTTAAGTACAAACTGTATGTGTTGTTGTATTTTGTGAAAATTGTAAATATATTTTCAAATTATGCACCAATTTTTTCAATTTTCACAATTCCCAAATTCAAATTTTAAATTGTTTTCAAATGAATAAAGTTGAGCAAATCGACTGATTCTTGCGCCATCGCGTTAATGTTGACAAGTAACTTGAGACGCCATCTAAACAACAATAACCAATATGCAACCCAAATAACAGCTCCCTGCCAGAACGCATAATTATGAACAAAAATCACGATTCTCTTGATGCATTACATTTTGATCAGAGGTAAACCTGGTAAGTTCAGTTTTTTGAGAAATTTGCAAATATCAAACATTTCAAAAACCAAACGGCTCACAAAAAATTTCATCCAAGCAAAAATCGTTCCTTTCATGCAATTACATTTCTACTTTGATTAACGTTAAAGCAGGGAAGTTATTTTTTGAAAAATTTACAAATTAAACAACTTCAAAAACCACAAAAGCTTCAAAAAAAATTCTTCTAAATCATTCATTCATAAAAACACAGTTCACTAAAGCCTAAACGAATTTGGAAGAAAAAAAATTAATTAAATATCCCGCAGCAAAATTTCAATTCTTTTTGTGCCAACTTCTTTTAACTATGATCGTTTACAATCACGAAAGTTTTAACTTTGATGAAGCAGCGCCCAGGGGACACCTGTAGGGCAGCAATTCCCTTCCATTGCGCAACTGGACGTTTCTGTGATTTATTCCTACAAATCGAGCCATTTCACGACTGAATTTTTATCTCTATAAAAAACCCAAAACCGCAAATTAGTTTTCTGTGAATTGTGGTTAATTAAATCAGATTAATATTCGTAAGTCAGACTTGCTAAGGTCCGGGAACTGGTAAGTAATACACAATTCTTCCGCTCAGGGGGCACCATATTTGCCCCTTAAAATAAAAAATGTTTAGGCAACCAAAGAGGTAACCTAACTAATAAGGTTTGAAAAGTATTGAACAGAGAAAGAACAAAAAAAAAGAGTTGCGCGTTTTTCATACGCTCGTAACTTGATAAATATTATTTATATTATTGTCTGCGGCGATAACGGCGGTAAAATCAGTCAATGCGATTGCTGCATTAATTACTTCTTTTTTTTGTAATTTTTTGTGAACAGATGCTTCAAACAATTTTTCCTACGATGCTATTCGAAACTAATATATATATTGTACAATTTAGTAGGCTCGAAAATGTTTCATATCCTTACGCGTGCGAACATGGATATTTTGCATTATCAAGTGTGTATTTTTATAAATTTTAAGAGTTTTATATCCTTACGTGTGCGAATATGGTTATATCCTAATAATTTGCACTATATCAAGTGTGCATTTTAATTCAAATTATTCTATCCATGCCGTCAATCAAAAAGGTACAGATTTGACAGGACATCTGTGAGTAAAAGGACGAACTATTTGACTAAAATCTTATGGGAAAACAACTTTTCCCTGAAAATGTAAAATTTAGACATTTATCCAATTTGGTTTACGGAAACTATTTCTTAGGTGCTAAAGGAACATTTTTATGTAATTTGTTGACGATGTTGTGTTCGGAAAGCAATAAAAAACGCGATCAAATAATACTGTATTTCGTACCACAACTTTTAGATTTCTTTTCAAAGATATTCACCATGTTATCATAAAAAAACTTGTCATATTAAACTACTATATGTTTAGTATAAATACCCCGAAGGAATTTCTACAATATAACTTACTTCTTGAGCTGAACTGAGTTTACTGGCACACTAAATTTTCAAAAAAATATTGTTGCCAATTTTTTTCTTCTTAAGTTATCACATTTCTCGCAATAAAAAAAATATTTTCTTACAAGGCAATATATTCTCTATAAGTGGTGTAAAGTGCATTGCAAAATATTTTGTAACTCTAAAGATTTCAATAAGAAACCCTCACTACTACATTTTTGCGAGAATTGCACTTTCGGAGGTTAATTTTTGAAAACTAGGCACTTCTTCACCAAATCAAATATATCATTAGATGCGGTAACATTATGTTTACAACTGTTGCTTCGCAAATTATATATTGATAAGTACTTTCTAAGCGATACTGAGTTTCTTAAAACTCTGCATTTTTTGAGATTGGGTTCCCCAGCCTTAATTCGAAATCAACTTATTGCTGATTTTTAAATTAATTCGAAAAAACCTCACAACAGCGATTTTCAAACCGCTGGTGTGATAATTCCCGAACAAGGCGTTATCATGAAAATTACATATCATTAACGGTGTCAAACACTGTTATCGTGCGTCCACTTGAATTCAGTTTTTTGTGCGTGGCGTGCGATTCGACGTCGCCGAATTCTCAAACTTGATAATGCGAGACAACCGCAAGTGACTTGTTTAAAAATCCGTGGGTGGCAAATCAAAAATAATGCAAAACGAAACGAAGGTGTAAAATTCAGACCAACCAGACCGACCAGTGAGGGAAAATCGATTTGCCCACAACCTACGTCGTACGCCTTCACAAGTAGAAGCGCCGGCGCCGGGCGTCGCACTTTACCAGTTGTTAACAGCTGGAAAAATTAAGACGGCCCAGACAGTCCTGTGATTGCGTGTCAATTTTGACAATACAATAATCGGTGACATTTCGCAAGCATGCAGTGAACAGCCCTGGCCTTCGTTGCAGGTAATTAGCGACCGCGGTCGACCGACCACCCACCTGTTTGGGCGACGTTATGTCACGGGGTGCAACCGCAGCGGGGCTGGTTTTAATGTGAAACGCTGAAATTTCAGGCCATGCACGGGCCGAGCGCTACCCTGCGCTTCGTCCTTTCGCTGTTGCTGGCGACAGTCGGCCCTCCAGGAATATCCGCAGAGGGCGACGTGGGTAAGTCCCTAATTAATACGCATTTTTTACGCATCTCATTACCGTAATCGCGCGTGTTATAAAAATCGCGCGGATATTTTTATCTGATCGATAAATCGATTTTTAATTTCGATTTATTAGGCCAAGTCAGCGGCAGCGCTGCAAGAATTGATGAATTCATTCGGGTTACACGTTTCGACACTTACTGTTATGTTCCAGTAAGATTACGAGGCAGGAAGACCGTGCAATCCACCGGGGGGTCAACATTTTGAGATACGCTCCGGCCTTCCCACGCTTTCGACTATGAATGACGTCAACTTGTATTAATGATTTTAGAATCCGCGTTTAACTCTTTTCACATAATAATGTCATTAATTTTAACCCGTAGTGGAACTCCTCAAAGCAAACGTTTTTTCTATGTACCATTTTTTCGAAATCGCAATTTTGTTTCGACATTTTACCCTCCCTGAAATTGACGAGCCGCCTTGATTTTGAATAATAGTTAGTCAGTTAGTAACATCAATTTTTCGAACCCTTTAATAAAAGTTGGAAAGTGAGTGATTTCATGGATACAGTTCAACCGGTCAGAAACAGTAAAAAATGAGTCAGTAATGAGACGTAATCGGTCAGAAATGAAACCATTTCCAACCTGTGGGGGCGTTACTATCGATTTAAACTATAAATGTCAAATTAAAGTATCTAAAGTATGCAACCAACTTCTCTCACGCGCATGGACGGTGAACGCAATCAATTATTTATTAATTATTAAGCATAGGTAAAGACAACACATATTTTATTAAATGATTGATGAAAATAGTGTACATACCTCGGCGAAAGTACCATTCCTGTGTTTCAAGAACTAGTTCTCTCGACAGGAATGGAATACTTTCCGCCTCGGTATGTAATATACTATTGCTGACTGCATAAAAAATGATCTTTCATTGGATAGTCAAGGTATGTGCGTTTTATAATAAATCATTTTTTTACTCACTTATTTAAACCACCCGCCGCACATCTAGTCTTTGTTATTGTGACTTGTAAATGCTTGTAACAATTATTTTGAACATACCATTTTTGGTAGTAAAACTTTGACAAGAACTCAAATTATTTCATTTATGTATGTAATATACTATTGCTGACTGCATAAAAAATGATCTTTCATTGGATAGTCAAGGTATGTGCGTTTTATAATAAATCATTTTTTTACTCACTTATTTAAACCACCCGCCGCACATCTAGCCTTTGTTATTGTGACTTGTAAATGCTTGTAATAATTATTTTGAACATACCATTTTTGGTAGTAAAACTTTGAGAAGGACTCAAATTATTTCATTTATTTATTACCATAGCATTTTTCAATTTGCATTCCAGAACTTTACAATAACAGCAACGGTCAAATTAATGAGTTGCTGCGTCGACAGAACTAAAAAGCAGGGAATGTTTTCTTGCATTGGTTTTTTGTTCTACGCTTATCGGTGTTTAACATTCAGCATTATTATCCATAGGCGGGTAACGAAATAAGAGTCAAATCTGTCAACAACTTTAACTTGTTAATCAGAACGTTTATACCAAAAAGTTATTTAAAAATGTTCTTGGATTTGACGAGCTCTATCACTGGTTAAAATTAATGACATTCTTTCTGGGACATGTTGTATAATACAACAAGTGAAATTGAGATTATCAATAATCACGATTCCACGAATTGTATTCGTCAGATTATATCACGAACGAACAATTTAATACTTTTTCGGACAAAATGTAATTCCGAGAGTCGCAAAACTCGGTAAATTGGGCGCAAATATATTTGTGAGACTTTACAGTGTTACACGGTTTATGATTTCGACTATGAATGACGTCAACTTGTATTAATGATTTTAGAATCCGCATTTAACTCTTTTCATATAATGTCATTAATTTTAACCCGTAGTAGAACTCCTCAAAGCGAACATTTTTTATATGTACCATTTTTTTGAAATCGCAATTTTGTTTTGGCATTTTACCCTCCCTGAAATTGACGAGCCGCCTTGATTTGATAAATCACTGACGGTGATCGTGAATATTAGTTTTTATTCGCAATCAGTTAGTAACATCAACTTTTCGAACCCTTTAATAAAAGTTGGAAAGTGAGTGATTTCATGGATACACTTCAACCGGTCAGAAATAGTAAAAAATGAGTCAGTAATGAGACGTAATCGGTCAGAATTGAAACCATTTTCAACCTGTGGGGGCGTTACTATCGATTTAAACTATAAATGTCAAATTAAAGTATCTAAAGTATGCAACCAACTTCTCTCACGCGCATGGACGGTGAACGCAATCAATTATTTATTAATTATTGAGCACAACATGTTTTATTAAATGATTGATTGCGAATAAAATAGTATACATACCATTGCTGACTGCATAAAAAATATCTTTCATTGGATATTCAAGGTATGTGCGCTTTTAAATAAATAATTTTTTTACTCACTTATTTAAACCACCCACCGCACATCTAGTCTTTGTTATTGCGACTTGTAAATGCTTGTCACAATTATTTTGAACATACCATTTTTGGTAATAAAACTTTGACAAGGACTCAAATTATTTCATTTATGTATTACCATAGCATTTTTCAATTTGCATTCCAGAATTTTACAATAACAGCAACGGTCGGTCAAATTAATGAGTTGCTGCGTCGACAGAACTAGAAAGCAGGGAATGTTTTCTTGCAATGGTTTTTTGTTCTACGCTTATCGGTGTTTAACATTCAGCATTATTATCCATAGGCGGGTAACGAAATAAGAGTCAAATCTGTCAACAACTTTAACTTGTTAATCAGAACGTTTATACCAAAAAGTTATTTAAAAATGTTCTTGGATTTGACGAGCTCTATCACTGGTTAAAATTAATGACATTCTTTCTGGGACATGTTGTATAATACAACAAGTGAAATTGAGATTATCAATAATCACGATTCCACGAATTGTATTCGTCAGATTATATCACGAACGAACAATTTAATACTTTTTCGGACAAAATGTAATTCCGAGAGTCGCAAAACTCGGTAAATTGGGCGCAAATATATTTGTGAGACTTTACAGTGTTACACGGTTTATGATTTCGACTATGAATGACGTCAACTTGTATTAATGATTTTAGAATCCGCATTTAACTCTTTTCATATAATGTCATTAATTTTAACCCGTAGTAGAACTCCTCAAAGCGAACATTTTTTATATGTACCATTTTTTTGAAATCGCAATTTTGTTTTGGCATTTTACCCTCCCTGAAATTGACGAGCCGCCTTGATTTGATAAATCACTGACGGTGCTCGTGAAAATTAGTTTTTATTCGCAATCAGTTAGTAACATCAACTTTTCGAACCCTTTAATAAAAGTTGGAAAGTGAGTGATTTCATGGATACACTTCAACCGGTCAGAAATAGTAAAAAATGAGTCAGTAATGAGACGTAATCGGTCAGAATTGAAACCATTTTCAACCTGTGGGGGCGTTACTATCGATTTAAACTATAAATGTCAAATTAAAGTATCTAAAGTATGCAACCAACTTCTCTCACGCGCATGGACGGTGAACGCAATCAATTATTTATTAATTATTGAGCACAACATGTTTTATTAAATGATTGATTGCGAATAAAATAGTATACATACCATTGCTGACTGCATAAAAAATATCTTTCATTGGATATTCAAGGTATGTGCGCTTTTAAATAAATAATTTTTTTACTCACTTATTTAAACCACCCACCGCACATCTAGTCTTTGTTATTGCGACTTGTAAATGCTTGTCACAATTATTTTGAACATACCATTTTTGGTAATAAAACTTTGACAAGGACTCAAATTATTTCATTTATGTATTACCATAGCATTTTTCAATTTGCATTCCAGAATTTTACAATAACAGCAACGGTCGGTCAAATTAATGAGTTGCTGCGTCGACAGAACTAGAAAGCAGGGAATGTTTTCTTGCAATGGTTTTTTGTTCTACGCTTATCGGTGTTTAACATTCAGCATTATTATCCATAGGCGGGTAACAAAATAAGAGTCAAATCTGTCAACAATTTTAACTTGTTAAGCAAAACGTTTACACCAAAAAGTTATGTAAAAAAGTTCTTGGATTTGACGAGTTCTATCACTGGTTAAAATTAATGACATTATTTCTGGGACACGTTGTATAAAATTGAGATTATCAATAATCACGTTTCCACGAATTGTATTCGTCAGATTATATCACGAATGAACAATTTAATACTTTTCGGGGCAAATATAATTCAGAGAGTCGCAGAACTCGGCAAATTGGGCCCAAATATATTTGTGAGACTTTACAGTGTTACACGGTTTATGATTTTGTATCTTTTCATCAATATTGTTTAACGAACAATCACCGAAACGCGCCATTTTTTGTAACTGTGACATTTCAATTGACAGCACGGTGTACTAGATTTGCGGAGCAGCACGAAGGATTATCACTTATTAATCTTTTTCCAGTGCTGATTATCATTTATCATCGCTAGGATAGGGAAAATAGCAGTATGAGTGGTATAATTGCTGAAATTAATTTGATTAATCCTTTTAGGCTGCTTGTTTAGCCTGAGACTATGTTTGGAGGACGTCGAATGGTGCTACGACGGTAATTACAATTAACCCTCCGCCGAAGGTTAAACATTAAAACTCAATTTGTAGATTTCGCGTTCGGAAGATGTCTTCCCACGACCGGGGACATCGACGAGGAAGACCTGTACAGGTATAAGGCCCTTTGAATAATTTGTATCCCACTTTTAACCTTACTCTAAACACTGAAGTGGGTGTTTCAGTGTCGCACATCCTACGAATAATAATCCGAAAAACATTTTCACAAAGACAGAACAAAGTGCTTAAAACAATGTAAAGGTCGAATGAAAGAGCATTTTTACATAAACTAAAACATAAAAGGAAACTCTCCAGTTTTCCGAAACAACAAAGCACTCATAAATTAATTATAGGAAAAAGGTTACAAACAACAGAAAACTATGGTGTGTTTTTTAATTCCAGAAACGGTTGGCAGGCTGGGAAAACATATTTTTGTTTACTTTACGTTGGTAGCCTCAATTACCATAACCTATACAATTTTGACAGAATCATTTAAATGTTAGAGAATGTTGAAAATACAGTTTTCCTCATTGAAAATAGCCATATTACTTTCTTCGACAGAACCGTTTTGTGTTATATTTTCTAATTTTAAATCTACATTACTAAATATGTGCCCATTATTATGAAAGTGGTCTAAGTCAAAAATAAAACAAAATTTTTTATTAGTTATTTCACCGCACATTACATTTGTGATGTGAAATAGCTGATAAACTCTTCTTTTTTGACTTAGACCACTTTCATAATAATGGGGACATATAACCTTAAATTGACAGATGCAAAATGCCATTACTATCAACATAAAGTAAAAAAAAAAAATTCTTTAAAAAACACACTAAATATACAGGGCGATTCCTAATAAAAGTCCCACGCTCTAACTCAGTTATTTATTATTATTATTATTATTATTTATTATTATTTTAGGAATCACCCTATATTATTTATTATTACATTGACCAAATTTAATAAATTAAGATCAATAATAATTTGAATAATTTCTAATAACAACTTTTTAAAATTGCAATCAAGTTACCGTGCGATCAAATAAATGGAGAATCGAGGAGCCCATTGCCAAACTATTACAGTTGGTAACGCGTATTTCGCTTAAATAGGCGGAGCCACCACTAATTGACCTATCAAAAAGATTCGCGCTATCGACTGCAACAATTTGATCGCACGGTATTTTATTCATTGTGTTGCTAAAACATGTTACAATGCGTTTTTCAAGATATGACCTGGAGAAACCGATCTTGCACGGTTTGAGTCGCGAATTGCGCCGCCTTTTCGCCCTCGGATACCGTTGGAGCCACGCATACACCCAATGCAGACTGCAAGGAATGCTTTTCGCCGTCAAGAACGAGTACGAGAATTTTTTCCCTCGCCCCTCCATTCACGAAATTAATTTTCAGCGTCCCCTTCGAGCACAGCACCTGTTTTCACTTGGTCGATCAGGATTTAGAGGGAGCGCTGAAAGCTCTCGAAGGCCAAGATGAACTGGATCCTCGCGAGGTGGCAGTCGTTAAATACACCCCTAGTGCTGAAGATCCCCACGCCGAATTTGCGGACGAAGTTTATTACCCTCCGTCGCCGGATGAGGCGGCTTTAGCCCGCCAAATCACCCTACCTCAGAATGGAGTCGATTGTAAGTGACGACTTAATTATTAAGAATTTGAATTCAAAATTAAATGTTTGGTACTTAGATGATGGTTCTTTAGGTGGTAAGGCTTTTGATGCCTTACAAGATTTAGAAACGATAATTTCCGAATTTAAGAAAATTGGTTTGGTTCTGAATTTCAATAAATGCGAACTTTTCTTCCTTAATAATGTTTCGGAATTAGACAAGTCTTCAATTTTGGAGAGATTCGAATTATTAGCTCCTTGTATTCACGTTTGTAATGTTGAAGACCTTTTTATTCTTAGTTGTCCCATTTTCGATGCAGCAATTCCTCCATTCATTTCTAAAAAAATTGATTGATTCTCTTTACTTTCTTCAAATCTATGTGAAATTAATCCTCATATTAGTTTATTTTTACTCCGCCATTGTTTTTGGATACCTAATTTCACTTATAATCTCAGATGTTGTCCTTTTTGGAAATTTAAAAATGAGTGTCTTGAATTGGATAATATTGTTATTTCTTCTTTGGAAAAAATTTTGAATATTAAATTTACAATAAGATCTTTGATTCGAAGCTAAATTACCAATCCGTTTTGGTGGATTAGGTATAAGGTCTGTAATTGACATTTCCGAATTTTAGAAAATTGGTTTGGTTCTTAATTTCAATAAACGCGAACTTTTCTTCCGTAATAATGTTTCGGAATTAGACAAGTCTTCAATTTTGGAGAGATTTGAATTATTAGCTCCTTGTATTCACGTTTGTAATGTTGAAGACCTTTTTATTCTTGGTTGTCCTATTTTCGATGCAGCAATTCCTCCATTCATTTCTAAAAAAATTGATTCATTCTCGTTACTTTCTTCAAATCTATGTAAAATTAATCCTCATATTAGTTTATTTTTACTCCGGCATTGTTTTTGGATACCTAATTTCACTTATGATCTTAGATGTTGTCCTTTTTGGAAATTTAAAAATGAGTGGCTTGAATTAGATAATATTGTTATTTCTTCTTTGGAAAAAATTTTGAATATTAAATTTACAATAAGATCTTGGACTAGAAGCCAAATTACCAATCCGTTTTAGTGGATTAGGTATAAGGTCTATAATTGATATTTCCTCGTCTGCCTTTTTGTCTTCTATATTTTCTAATTCTGAACTTATTATGTCCATTCTACCTTACAGTTTTTCTAATTTTGAAATTACATCCCTTAACGAGGCTGTTGATTATTGGAAGGAAATTTCTAATTCGTCTTTAGTTCCAAAAGAGCTTTCTATTCAAAGAAATTGGAACTTACCTATCTGTGAGAAAATATTTCAAAATTTATTATCTTCCTCAAATATCACACAAAAAGCTATCTTATTAGCTGGATCTGAACTTGAATTTGGAACTTGGCTTGAAGCTCTTCCATCTTGTAAATTAGGTACTCTTATAGAAAAAAACTTTTTACAAATTGCAATTTCACTTAGATTGGGCAATTTCTGTCATCTTCATATCTGCTCATGCGGTTCTTCTGTAGACTCTTTGGGTCATCATGGATTATTGCGCATTAAAAGTGCTGGTAGATTCTCTCGTCACAATCTAGGACATTATTAAACGTGCTTTATCTTCTGCCAACATCCCTTGTATCCTTGAACCTAATAGTATTCTGAGGGATGATGGCAAACGTCCAGATGGTATTACAGTTATTCCATGGAAAGTAGGTAAATCTTTAGTTTGGGATTTTACTTGTACGGATACACTTGTCGCTTCACATTTGACTGATTCTTCATTTTCTGCAAGATCTGCTGCCCACTTGGCAGAAAATCTTAAGAAAAAATAATATAAGGCAATTTCTGATGATTATTTTTTTGTTGCCTTCGCTGTGTAAACTTTGGGTCCTTGGAGTGCTGATGGCCTTTCTCTCCTTGAAGATTTGGGAAGGCGTATTGTTGAAACAACGGGAATTCCTCAAGCCAAAACATATTTGAAGCAACGAATAAGTTTGGCTATACAGAGAGGCAACGTTGATAGTGTTCTTGGTACAGCCCCGCTTTGTTCTTCTCTTAATGAGTTATTTTATTTATTCTAGTTATTACTTATGTTATGCTATTTTACGTTATCGTTAAGCAAATGTACCTATACAGGGTGATAAAAAAGGTGCCTATGATTGATATTGGGACAATGCTTTCTGTTGAAGCATTGTGGAAATCGCAACAAAAGTGGTCCGAATAGATTCTGTTTAAAATTTAAACAGTGCTACGAGTTTCCCGGCCGCGTAGAAATGTTTGCTTGGCTAAGCTCAAGTCGGCGAGGGGGTAGGTTGAAATTTAATCCTCGAGGTTATGTGGGAAGCGTTCTCTCATTCTTCTCCGGAGGTTGATAGGGCGCCACTGCTTTGGGGTGGTCGAAATATCTCGAGAATAGACAAAGCAGAATTCTCTCTCGACAATGGGGTTACAGAAACAATCACGAACAAGATAACAAGTGTATTGACTAGTTAAGTGATTAAACAATTTACAATTACTGATAAAGTTAAATTAAAAAGTTAGGGTACCCAAAAGGCTGAAAGCCATCAATTTGCAACAATGCAACACAAATGCTCGAATAACATTAAATACAAGAAATGTTTGAATTACACGAAGCATCAAATTCGACAAGTATCAATACGGTCAACTTAACTACAACATCGACACGGCTCCATGCGCTGGCGGCTTTTCCTCAATCATCCCGCCCTGGAGAAGTCATCCGTGTAGATCGCCTGGACTGCTGGTATCCCGGTGGACCGGCAGATATTTACGGCACCGTATTTTTCACTACTTGCACTGCGAATTTCCTTTAGGAATACCTCAACTTGTCGACGCTGAATCCACGCGTGACCATCATTCAACACACCCAGTCAGGTTCTGTCGCTCACTTTCCATTTTTGTCGAACTTCGCGCACTGACCTCAACGACCTTAAGATTCCCTGCTTGTCGAGAGAGAGAGAAATTGACTTCCGCGCGAATTTGAAATTAATTAATGAATCAGTACCGTAACAACAGTTTGTCTAAGAGCACAACGTGGCAATACTGCACATATTTCTTTTTCTAGAGAATTACTTTCAGGTAGGCCTACTTCTTGTATCTAAGCAACCAACACTGACAGATACTGTCACTTGCGTAAGACAAACAACTGTCACGTTAACATAACTTTTTTTATTTCAAAAGAATTTAATGTAATTAAACAAAAAATACACAACAAACATGTAATTGAAGGGCTGTATGCAAAAAATCCCTAAGTGACGTAGAGATTTTCTAATATTTGCGCTATTTCTGATAAGAATGGATCAACTTTCGGTCGCACTTACTGATTTCCGTTTAAAAAGTCCCATAACCATGTTATTTAGTAAAACCAGATCAGTCAAAAACGAAACAATGTAATTTCCAGCTTCAAATTGAAACATAAAATCTCAAATATCTCAGAATAGGATAAAGTGACTTAGTGACTGTTGCGCTAATCCTTGTATGCTTCGTCCTGATCCAGTTTTAATCGCTTCCACAACTGCTTCCTCCAACGGTGGTGTAAAAACTTCATGAGGTCGTCTACCGTTTACAGAAATCGGCACTATTTGGCCATTTTCTCTTAATTTTTGCTCCAATTTTCTAATTACGTTAGCATCTGGATGACATCGATGTGGATACAGTCTAGCATATTCTCAAGCAGCTTCCGATGCGTTGGTATCTGTCTCACCCAAGCGGAGCAACATGTCTAGATATTCACTGAAATTGTATTCCATTTTAAGACTTTTTAGGACATTTGACTTGTATCGTTCAAATTTGACAAAAGAACTGACATTGAAAAGTGAATTATTGTTGCCAACGTTTCTTAGGAGATTTGCGATGTTGCGAGATTGATAAATTTTCCTCGGAGCCAAGAAACTGTACTTTTGACATCGGTAATAAAGTTGGTTTCAATAGATTTTTTACACTTTTTTTTAAAAAAGCACCAACTGCATCAAATTTAGACCCTAACAATGAAATTATTACAAAATTGTTAATCGTATAGATTTTTATTGTCTGAATAGGAAAGCTTATATCTTGGTGAAGAGACAACAAATTTTATTTTGGCTTTCAAATTCGTGTTTCGTTAGAAATTGTCTATAACATGTAGCTACTCACGGGCACCTTTATTTCATCACCCTGTACTAATATTTATATGTATATATGAGAGTTGATTTAATGTCGATTTTATTCAGTGTACGACATGGAAGATCCCTACTCGAAGTTCCAAGTCACGAAGAGGCATTGGATACCGCGCAAACCGACCTCATTAACCACGATCTTCAACGAGCGTTACAACACCCCGAAGAGCTTCAGATCCGGGCAAGAAACCAGAGATTTGCAGTTCCCTCTTAACTTTCGCTTCCCCGACGAAGAGTCGTTCTTAACCGACGACGAGATCGAAGATTCGACCCCTGAAGTCGACTTGGAGGGCATGACTGAATTTTATCCGATGATCAACTTCCTCAACAAGTTGCGGCTCAGCGACAATGACATCGATTATCTATTGTCGCCGGAGAACTACGACAAACTTCAGGGGTTGGTGAAGGAGTTCGAGGAAAACGAGCGCGACGTCAACCTGGAAGATTTTCTCAAGCAGCGGATCCCCGAACGGTTCTCTTTAAAGTACAACACCCCGGAGGGATTCCGGGCCGGATGGGAGGCCAAAGACGCACTGCCCGAAGACCTGTCGGATCCTCGAGTTTACGTCGACGAAGCTGACAACGAGGACGGTTATCAGCGAGACAGTTCGATAAACACTGAAGAGTTTTTCAACGAATTGAAGCAATTGCACGACAAATACGGATACAATTTCGACCCCACAGAGAAAGAGAGGTACAACATCGGGTTGGCGAGACGTGTCGGTGGGAACGCCGAGGGACAGTCCGGAGTTTACACCGAGGGAGGGGTTGTTTACGTTCCGGATTCCCAGATCGCCGGTACGAATAATCTTGTTGGTATTTGCATGTTATTTGAATGTTTCCAGGGGACGGAAAACTCGAAGATGAACTTAAAGAGGACTTAGGAGAGCTGTTGGAAGAGTATAATTCCGGTTTTAAGCGGCCCGAACGACTCGATGTTAAAAAACCCGGGCCGCGTTACGACATTTCAAAATATTCAGGTAATTAAAAAAGCGATAATAAATTGGTTACTTGAGGTGATTGTGTAGAGACTACGAGCACCACTAAAAAGATGGACGGAGAAGAGAACGTTTTATTGCCGTCGATGATTAAGAAAGAGCCCCGTGGAGCGCACCCCAATCCATCTCACGATAATAGCTTCGACGTCGATTCGGATTTCACTTATGTGACCTTTAAAAATAGGTAATAAATGGAGGGAGTGGGTATTTTTATCCATACATATTTTTCACAGTATGCTGACTTGGAACCAAGGAGAGATGATCATTAGGAACATCAGCAACTTACTGCATTTGGAACCAAACACTTTAACCGACAAGAGGTATGTTGTTTTTACAAAATCATGTTCTATTTTACTATCTAGTATTGGTACGTTTGTTAGTTTTGTTGTATTTCCGTTATCATCTCGTGTATCTACTTCAATGCATAGATTATTGGAAGTAGATTAAGCCTTTTATTTGTTGAGGCTTTTAAGTGAAGATTAATGTCCAATCATTTATGAAGTCAGCCGTGTATCTGAATTTCACTAATCGATTTTTTTTGAGAACTTAACGGCGTTCCACCCTAAGATTTTCAATACATGTAAAACGCGATTCGATTTTAAGCTTTCATTTTTAATTTTGAAAAGGAGGTCGATACTTCATCTTACAGAGAATACCAATCTACTTGGGAATGAACCCAAGCCGTAATTAAATAATCATAATTAACCAAGTTATTAATTAAAACATCAAATTCCGAAATTCGTTTTTTCCCTTCAGTTATCAAAATTTTGTATTGAAATTTTTTGGACTCTTAGATTAGAGTTTTTATTTTGAGCTGACCCCTAGCTGTTTTAAACAACGCAATAGTTTTTGATTTATTCAATGTTCTTTAGATCAAGAACCGAAATTGAAACAGCTACTTTTTACCGATTTCCGAGCTACGTCAAAAAGATTTACAACGCCTCAGCAGGGGTTTAACGTTTCCCCGTATAGATAATTTAACAGCAATAATATCCGAAATACTTTTAAAGCCAGGTTCCGTTTTCAAGCAGTATATTTGAAACAGTTTATAGTAAAAAGGATTTTTAAAAAACAAGCTTTTATTAAGACGTAGTAAAAATTGAAAACTAATTTTGATATTGATCTAAATGATTAAAAATAAACACACATTTCAATAAAAGGTTGTTTTATTGAAAAAGTTTTTTTACTGTAAATTGTTTTTTAATCTTGGACAATTTGAATCTTTATTATCTACATTAACTTAATAGGATATAAGTTCAACTCTAAGGTCATATTAATTTTAAAAATCACTCGTGAAGACCCCTTTAAATAAATGAATGAGAATAAGCTTAAATTATAATTTCTTTCCAAAAAATTGTTTGACTTTTTTATCCCACATTAATTTAAAAAAATAAGCTGTAGTGGTAATAACTTATAATAAGCTAAAGCTGCAATTTTCTGTAAAAAAGGGGTTATGTCAAAAATATGTGAAATTGAATTTAAAAATTAAGCTTAAATTGTAATGTTATTGTTAATGGGATCTAATTGTTGGATTGTTAGTAAGAAATAGAGTTTACGACAACTTGATTGTTTTGTAGGTAGATAGCATTATTATACGTTAGATGGAAAGCTAATTTCCAAAATATCAATTTGGTGCTTGGTTAGGTCGTGCATAACGCGGTCCAATTTTCTGTAAACATAAACTGTGCCTTAAGGGGTTCATCTTTTACTCATTGTATTTTAATTTATTAATAAATATTAGTCCTTTCGAATGTGAAATTCAACATCTGTTCCGAGTTCTGAACAGAATTTTCTAGAATAAGTAATAACATTTTATGACGTTCGACAATACAACCTTTCTTCAGATTGGTTAGTTGGCCTAAAATTTGAACTACAGTCAGCTGCATTCCATTATCAGTTTGTTCGCAAATTGTAACAAATTGACAAAAAATACAGTAACCGCAAAATTATTAAATGAACGCGTACATTTCAAAATAAAGATTCTGATTATAGTGATATGGAGATAGATAATATTGCGGATATGTCATTAATAGAATTTGAAACGGCTAAAAATCAATTTTTAAAAACGATTTACGATATAAATATAAATTACGTTGAAAAAAATACCCGGGATCAACATACTAACCTATTTTGGCGAAAATTAAGACATTGCAGAGTAACAGGCAGTAATAACAAAACTTCTTTACTAACAATAAGTAAATAAAATTGTTAAATTTAACAAATTCTTCTTGCATATTATTATTTTATTTTAAATTATATCGTTCTAAATTTATTGAAGATACAAAAATTTTCGCATCTGTTGAACAGGTATATTGGAATGCAACCCCTCAAAAGCAGTTTTTAATGATGCACATAGATCTATGATCTACTGCACTTTACGGTAATTATGGTGATATCTGGATTATAAAAAGGTCTGAAGTGTTGCCTGTATTTAGGCGCACGCTAAAGCAATAAAAGCAAATTGCATTTGTCAACAATCTCTAGGGTGGAGCGGCCTTAAGTAAGGTTTTGAATTGGTATAAAATCAATCATTCCCTATCTTTAATTTTAGGCAACTGAATATTCGCGTTGCAATGATGGGTTGTCTGAAACTTGTTATTAATTAATTATATTTTTGAATAAACTATAGGGGAATGTCCGCTAATTAAAAAATCAGTTTTATTTGTTCCAAAGAGAGATTTAAAAACACTTCTCATTAAATTCCCCGGTGAATCGGAGACTTTTGAAATTTGACCATCTTTATAAAACTTATGGAAGCATTACAAAGTTTCCTGGCAAAATATTGGGAAAACTTTTATGCAAAAATAATTAACAAAATTTTGTTATTCCGAATTTACAATGAGATTACGTAAACATCACTTGTTATTGACTTAAGGTTTAAACGCTAATATTGTTAACTGGTGTGACAAGTATGTGAATTATTCAAAAGAATATAAGTTGTTGTTTTATGGTCATCAGACACGCCAGGCCGTTCATGAAACGTTATTAAAATGTACTGAAACGTTTACAAAGCGTTTAATTTAATGGCACTTTTATCCCACCAAACAAACTTGAAACCCAGCGAAATTATTCAATTTTAGATAATATTCTCGGTTGAGGTGTTTTTTTTGTTTGCATATTATTATTGTAACAGTAATTGTGTTTCTGACATCTTACATTAATAAACCGTTACACAAACAAATTGAAACAACCACTTTTAAACAAAAAAAACTTTTTAAATTAGTTAATTAAATTTCGCAGAACTGGTCGAAACGAAGTTACCTTCAAAGTTGGTCCGAATCACCGAGGTTTGAACGCTTCAGAAGTGGCAAGGAGAATAGGTATTATCCACTTTCCCCTCCACTTTAAATTAAGTTGCGTTTTTCAGATCTGCTAAAAGACCAGTTAGAAGCGGCCACCGGTTACAGAGTCGTCAGTACCGGAATCGGCGACAAGGTCAGTTTTGAGAACTATTTTCCAAATGTTTTAATAACACGTTCGGTTTAGGTCAAGTACCCGACGGTACTTACCATCGCCGCAGACACTGATAACAGCGCGCTTTTGCTAATTCTTTCGGCGTGTGGTGGATTGACGTTGATTGTGGCCATCGCTTTAGTTGTGGTAATGCGCCACCACATCATCTCCCGAGAAAAACTGAGCGGTTTGGAACGTCCCGACGTGGAAGCTAGTAAAGACTACCAAGATCTGTGCAGGGCTAGAATGGCAACAAAAGCCCAAACCACTTCAGAAACGGTTCATGGTCGCATAACATCCTTGTCGAAAGAATCCGAACAAAGTCCTTCCAGTCGCTCAAGCACCTCGTCGTGGAGCGAAGAACCAGCGTTGCACAACATGGACATTTCGACAGGACACATGGTTTTGAGTTACATGGAGGACCATTTGAAGAACAAGGACCGTTTGGATCAAGAATGGGTCGGACTTTGTGCGTACGAAGCCGAACCTTGCGCCACAACTGTGGCTTTGACCAAAGATAATATTGAGAAGAATCGCTATCCGAACATCTTACCTTACGACCACGCTCGCGTGGTCCTGAACGATCTGTCCAACGTTTCCGGTTCCGATTATATAAACGCTTCGAGCATCACCGATCACGATCCGCGCAATCCGGCCTACATTGCTGCACAAGGGGCGCTGCCCCACACCGCGCCAGACTTCTGGCAGCTAATTTGGGAACAAGGGGCGGTTGTGATCGTGATGCTGACACGTCTGACCGAAGGTATGTATATATTTATTGAATGCTTTCCATCCTTATTATGCATGGCTTATTAAGGATGCTACATTTTTAAAATTATATAAGAAACAATAAGGTAAGTGTCCCAAATTCAGACATCTTTAGGAATTTTTGTTACATTTTATACAATAGAAGGTATACCTATACAGAAATCTTCGTCGGGTATTTTTTTTTAAACTATTAACCATTGAATTCAATTAAAAGTTTATGGCAACTAATATGATTAATAGTTTTGTCAGGTGCTGTTAGTATCACCTAATTCAGACATAAGAAATAAAATTTGTTCCAAATTCAGACAGGTAGTGAACCTAATTCCGACAGTGATCGTAAATCAGTTACATTAGGAGAACATTATTC
The DNA here is from genome assembly GCA_949768715.1 of Dascillus cervinus. Taxonomy (NCBI): domain Eukaryota; kingdom Metazoa; phylum Arthropoda; class Insecta; order Coleoptera; family Dascillidae; genus Dascillus; species Dascillus cervinus. Next base: position 29,339,725 of record OX458319.1, on the reverse strand, counting down.
CAACAAATACAAAAGAATGCCTTTTAATTTTTTTATTAAATATACAGTATAAAATAGAACAGTAAAATATACAAATTACATTAATTTAATTGAAATTAAACAAATTAAACGCAATACTTTTTTATCTCTTTAAAGGAGCAGTTCGAGTTTGTTTTAAGTTTATCGCGAAAACTTAAAAATAAAAAAATATTAGACCTATAGAAATTTAATCAGTGGCTCGATTATCGAGATATAGCCATTTGTTGTAGGCGCGTGACGTCATAACTGCCCCTATTCACAATCAGTTTTATTCGAACAAATTTTTATCCTGCTACAATTGGGTTTCCTTAAAAACTAAAAAGAATGAATTGTGTAATACTCGTTCGATAAACTAATTAGAGGCAGTTATGACGTCAAGCGCTTTCAACAACAAATGGCTATATCTGAATGTCTGAATTGCGGAACACTATGTTAATGTGTACCTAATTCCGACATCATATAAATATTAATAATTTAGTGGTAAAAATGACAATACACTATGTTAAAATAAAAATTTAAAGCCTTTTTATTGAGCCTAAACAAAAATTATCCGTATGTTTTTCATTATTTGAATCTCACAGCAAAGTAAAAAATAGTCGAAATAAGAAAAGTTTCGCTTTTAAACACAATATACCATTCACAAAACGTGGCTAACTTCTAGGTTACACCAAACCTACACCGCTAAATGTAAAACAAAAAACGGCTCTTGAAATGAAAAATATGTTGCCTTGCGTCAAAAGATGTCTCAGCAATTTTTTTAATATTGTAGTTTTCTTATTTTAAACAAATAAATAGAACACCTACCTTATAACATAAATACATAAACTTAATAAATACCAAATTAACATAACTTAAAATTTAATATGAATTAACTTAAAACTATAAACAACATAACTATAAGAACATTTGATAATAAATTATAATTTTAATTTTATTTCATAATATCGTGATAAAAGATTTGGAAGGCTTCAAAATTATCGCTATTCATTAATTTATAATAAACCCCATCAAATTTTAACTTATTTTGAGGTTCTCTATATTTAACACAATTGTTAATCCTATGATGAATGTCATCAGTTACACTACAAATTTCACAAAGAGGAGTTGGTTTTATTTTAAATCGAAAGAGATAAGTATTTAATTTCCCATGACCCGTTATGAATTGTGTTATGTACACTCTGCCGCAAATTAAATGTCACACGACGTTTGGGCGCTTGCAGGCCATGTTACAAGAATGTGTGCATGGTTGTATACAAATTATCGGGTCCGTATGCTAGATTTGATATTGAGGATCAGTGTTATGAAATCAAAAATCAAAATAAGTAATATTTTGTGTTCTGTGATTAACTGTAGGAAAAAATAATTTTGTGATAGATGCTTTGTTTGTATTTATCCAAATTGTGTTCCACTTTTCATTCATTGTTTTTTTCAAATTTTGTTTTATTGTATATAGTGTACATTTATCAAATGAAATGATACGATGAGAATTGATTATTAAAAATGATAAATTTAACAAATTAATTTTAATTTTATCATTTATTTTTTGAACATGAAATTTTAAAATGATTGATGAAGAATTTTTTATGATGTTTTGAATTTTGAATTTGAATAGTGGTGGTTAATTTCAGTAATGCGTCATCTGTATTTTTTGTGTATTAAATCCGTATTGCTTGTTACTTAATTTAGAATTTAGTTTTAATTTAATAATTATTTTATTTAGGTGGAGCAGCAATGTGTCATCGTTATTGGCCCGAGGAAGGCTCCGAAGTCTACCACATCTACGAGGTGCACTTGGTTAGCGAGCACATCTGGTGCGATGATTACTTGGTCCGATCGTTCTATCTCAAAAATACGCGCACCGGGGAGACCAGGACGGTGACCCAGTTCCACTTCTTGTCTTGGTCCGAGGGTGGAATCCCATCGTCCACGAAAGCCTTACTGGAATTCAGGAGGAAGGTGAACAAGTCGTATCGGGGACGGTCTTGTCCGATCGTGGTCCATTGCAGCGATGGAGCCGGCCGCACCGGAACTTACTGTCTCATCGATATGGTCTTGAGTCGGATGGCCAAAGGCGCGAAGGAGATTGATATAGCGGCGACTTTGGAGCACCTCCGCGACCAACGCCCGGGGATGGTGGCCACCAAGCAGCAGTTCGAATTCGTACTAACAGCCGTGGCCGAAGAGGTGCACGCTATTTTGAAAGCCCTTCCGCCTTCTTCCGCCCAAACGGAGAAGGACAAAGAGAAGGAAAAGCAGTAAATTATTTTATTATCGTTAGATAGGTTTGTGTTTCACTCAGAAACGGACGCGCAGTCCATGAAATATCTAAATGTTGATCGTATATTAATTTGACCTATTTAGACCTGACTAGGTTGAAGAAACTTTTATCAGTCACTTGTGTACCTCGACCGCTTCGAAATTCCGTATAAACCTGCGTTTTTCAAATTATATCAACAGCGCATATCTCATTCCAATCAATACAGATTTTATCATTGTTGCAATAGTTTCGGCGAATTTTCAGAAGCGGTTTATAACTAATTTTAAGTCGTTTGCTAATTTGGCTTCAATAATATTCCATCCGTGTCCATCGTGTCTAAATGAGTAAAAAAGAATGGCTAATTTCGTTTCCCCACGTTTATTTGAAAGATACATATTTTTTCAGAGGAATTCTTCTATTTTTGTTACTTACTTGCGATCGGTGTGGACAGTTCTGGTTTCCAGCCTCCCAAAACTGCGCACACTGACGATTTCAGATTTATCATCGATGTGTTTAATGGAAAAAACATGTATGTACGAATCTTACTGCTGACTGAGATTTATTTCAAATCAGCCGCGAAAGGAAACTTTTCGTTGGAAATTTTACAATTTTCTTTGGCGAAAAGTCTCTTTCCCGGAGACATATAAAGCATATAGATGTTTAAAACGTAAGTGTATCTAAGATGTTAAATTGTCAACTATTTTTGTCAAATTATTTAATGTAAGAGAGATGTTATCCTATTAAATAATCTATGATAAACACATGTACTGAATTTATCTGAATTAGAATATTACAATGTAACCATGAACGTATATGTATGCAGCAGTTGGTTGTTTTTCTCTTCCTCTGTCCTTGGAAACCTAACGAAAACCTTGAGATTTTATTACGTTATCGTCGTGTAATTATAGACAATACTCTTATTTCCAGTCATGTAATGAATGGTGATGAGTTCTCACAATAACACTGTCAGTACACTCAACAACGTAAAGAAGACTGTTTGTGATTAAATCAAGTGATTTTATTAAATTAGGTTTGTTTTCAATTAATATTTTAAATTATTGAACGTCAACTGACTCATAATGTAAACTGTTTATACTTGTTTCGTTAGTTTTACGCATAATTTCGTTTCCGAAATTGCTCTTAAAACAAAAAATATAAATATCAAGTTTTGAATATGTTCAATGTTTGAGATTGTGCTATAGGCAACACATTATACGCAAGAAAGTTTTCAATCGTGTTTAGAAACTTTTGGTTTTGTCAGATCTTGTTAGGAAAAAGAAATCTTCGTGTTCATAAACTACTCAATTTTATTTTTATTTTCTCAATGTTCTTTTCAGCTGCGCGATTGTGCTAGGTAATTTAATTGGCATAAGAAAAGGGTAGAGAAGCTCCAATTTCTTATATTACATGACATTTAATTTTTATTTATATAGATAATCAAGTATATTTTATTAATTAAACATTAATTAGTTCTACCTAGTCACAGCATCACTTCTAGTTTAGCGTCGAATAAAATAATTGTCTCTTTAAATGAGAAATAGTGAACCGAAATAGTATGATATGAGTTTAAAAAGAAACATTTTGTCGCACGAACGGGTTTAGGGCACGACAAGCTTGCGAGGAGTGCCCCTAAATAAGAAAGTGCTACAAAATGCCTTATAAACGAAGTATCATGCACTATTTTTTCTACTTTGCCACATTTTTTAAGCAAAAACATAAAATTTCAAAATCTAGGGAATTTCGCGGCATTTGACAAATGCATTAAAGGCGGCTATTGTTTCAATGAATTCTGAAAATCAACTTCGCTGAAGATGTTTTAGAATGTACGCTCTCAGAATTACGATTTTTGGCAGAAAATACAATTGGTAATTTGATAACCCACAAAATCACGCCATATTTACGGAAAAAAAAAATACGGCGAATTTGAAAATTTACGTAAGGAAAACAAGATCTCAACAATCTCTGAAAATATTATGCTGGTATATTTTTAATTGCAGCGCCAAAAGTATAAATCCTCCAGTTTGTGGTATCTTTAGTCACAATGTTTGTTACTCCTTTTCTCTAGAAATTGTCGTCATAATTTGTTATAATAAAAATCTTATTCTCGCACATATTTGCACTCCTAACTTTTGAGGTTATGTTTGTATGTCTGTAGGTCTTTTGTGACGATTAAATCAAGCACTATTAGCACTCTTACTATTTCTATTTGATTCAATTACAAAAGTCCCAGTGCTGATTGACACTGTTAATTTAGTGTTGACAGTAATGTTAGGTTGTCACAGACACAAGTTGCCAAAATTACAAAAATAAATTACACTGTTTTTAGTGTTCTTTTTACCGCAAACGCGTGTCGTAATAATCTTAGTATGAACGCAAAGTAGAAAATAGTATATTATTATACAAGTTTTATAAGACGATCTATTGTCGTACGAGTGCGACAATACGTCTTATAAAACGAGTGTAATATACTATTTTTTCTACTTTAGTGCTCTTAGTTTCATGAAAATTTAAAAATTGTGCTTTCTAAATATTCTAGAGATTTTTAGGATTAGGTACTGGTTGTGTTGGTATTTGTTATGTGTCATATTTCAACTAAAACTTCAAATTTAAAATCTCGAGTTTGATATTTTTGTGAATAAGTCATGGAAGAATTAAGCTGTACACTTGGCTTGACCTTGACAGAAGCTCGGTAGAGATGCCCGACGCCGGCCAGCGTGCTATTACAGTAATACCAACGTAATAAATATTTAAAAAAAAGCGGTTTCACAAAAAGTTCCTTTGTGACACTACTTTTAGTTTCACAAAAACCCACTTATGATACCAAAGTAGAAAAAGTGTTTTGGCAACGTTTTTACAAGTAAAGTGACTAAAAGTGGTGCCTCTACCCTACTTCATTTTCAAGTACCAACTAAGGAATATTTGCGCGTCGCGGAATCCTCGATTATTAATGCGTGTAACGATTTCCAATTATCATAAACACATTTAAGTAGTCAGTTTAAATATTTCATGAAGTTCACGTGTGTGCGTATCATGCACGAAACTAACAAACTGAAAGTTTTACACTTTCATGCATAACAGCATAAATTTCAACTTAACCAGATGTGAGTTGTTCTCAAATTTCAATTACAAAATCATAAATAATGCAAACCGTTTCCTCGTCCCGCCACTAAATTAACCACCGACTAATTTAAATACAAGTGCATTTTATGGCCGGCTTTAAGGCTTTATCCAGTTCATGTTTACTCTTCGCGAACAGAGTCCGGGGACGTGGATTTAGGTCATAGGTTTACGAACCCGCCGGAGGGACTTTTCGCCCGCCAAGGGTCGCAAATGCAAATTTTTCTGCCGTCTGCATTCGTCAATTAATATTTTTTTCGGTGATCGTTGATTTGCGGGGCCGATTTAATGAATAGGAAATCGTGCATTTATGACCCCTATAAATGAATGATTTCTTATAAATGCACGATTTCGGCATCTACGCAACGAAATATATAGTATTATAGTTTATAGTATTATTATAGTATTATTGAGACAAAGATGTTCAAAATAAAAAAAAAATCCAAAAGTTGTAATTAGCCTAAAATTCCCTTATATTCGAATCTTAAAAGTAAATGTAATGATTTATGACTGTAAAGATCGTCAGGACTCTCCGCAAAGTTAAGCACGATTTAAATTTATTGCATTGTAAAAATTTGTCACTGTCGAGTGGAAGCCAATCGAAGTAAACATCAGGAGCGTACCTAAATCAAACCTTTTTACATTCTTCTAGATTTCTAAAATTTTTGTAAGTCATCTAATAAGTTACAATTATGAGAACGAACATGATTTAAAGTATGGATGTTGAGTTATTTTAGATCCTCGCTGAACAAAAATTTACGCGGCTTTCGAAATCTCGATCATGCAGTTGCTGATGTAATTCTAGTGAAGATTGGCAAATTCCAGTGTTTTAACTGATTTCCCTAATGCTCAATTGGGGATTATTATCGGCGAGATTTAAAACTGCAACTTGATTGACTTCATGCGTGACCGTGGAATTCACTATCGTTTTTTCTTTGCCCTTTAAATTTCCGTTTTGTTTCAAGGAATCAACAAGTCTTTGAAATATTTTTCTTTCTGGCGGAATTCTTCGCGGAAAACGTTGGGCGTAAATTTGAGCAGCTTGAACAGAATTTTGCCGTGCTTCTCGATAAATTAATATCATATCAGTCTTTTCTTCGAAGGTAAAGATAACCGACATTATAAACGAAAACTAATTAAATCACACACAAATAAAACACACAGATAAAAACTTTTTGGACAAAGTTACTCTTCAAAAGCTGAAGTTGAACTGATAACAAAAGTGATACACCCACCGTACGTTTATAACTGACAGTCGATTTTTACGACTACGTTTACTATTAAAAAATGTAATTCCGAAGCAACTTTAGCAATAAAGTCATTAAATATTTATGGATGAGACTTGCCTTTGAACAGGTTCTCACGAAAGACTCGAGCAGCACCCTACGACGACAATAATCCGTGAAACTAATTTCCAAATTTACGGGAATGACAAAGTTAGTCTCGAACGAGTTCCGAAATCATTCAGTTCGATACTCATTATCAGCCCGTTTATCAAAATCTTTCGCATTCATCTTTGAACTCAAACATTAATTCAAAATGTAATAAGTGCTCGTCGACTTAAAAAAAATAATTCAACATCCATACTTTAAATCACGTTCGTTTTCATAACCGTAAGTTGTTAGAGGACTTACAAAAATTTTAGAAATATACAAGAATGTAAAAAGATTCGATTTAGGTACGCTCCTGATGTTCACTGCGACTGGCTTCCACGCGACAGTGACAAATTTTTACAATGCCATAAATTTAAATCGTACTTAACTTTGCGAATAGTCCTGACGATCTTTACAGTCATAAATCATTACATTTACTGTTAAGATTCGAATATAAGGGAATTTTAGGCTAATTGCAGCTTTTCGATTTTTTTTTTACTTTGGACATTTTTGTCTCAATAATACTGATCCTGAAAAGTGAAATTTGACGAAATTTATAAAAAATCAGTTTTTATTTCTTTTCTCGAAAACTAACGCCGACAATTAACATTTAAAACCGGAAATTTCTAGCCTTATACCAGAGTCATACATGCACCAAATCTCAAATACATAGCTTTCAATTAAAGCTCAAGTGATGGTACACCCTGCACAGCCAGTAAAATTGATAAAAAGTGCAGATGGATTGTCAAACTTTTGACATTATTTGTAAGTCATGGCACCGTTGGTTTGAATATCTTTTGATTTAAAATGTATGGCGAATATCTATTGGAATTTTTGTTACGGAAAAAATTACATTTTCTTCAATTTCGTGAGATTCGATCAACGGAAAAATATTGTAACCAACTTTTGCGTTAATCGGCGATTAATAATCTCAACAATATTAACGCGCTCGCTCCGCTCACGCGTTAAACTGTCTCGATTATTAATCGCTCTCATTAACGCACACGTTGGTTAAATAACTATTAATTATTAATCATATTCGGGCCTCTTATAATTTCAACAAAACAGCCCTTAAAGCATAACGACTCGGTGGTAACCGTGGCGACGCGAGATCACCGAAGCTGCGAATGCGTGGATGCAGGATCGTATCTGCGTTTCAGAGATATATCAACACACCCTTGTGTTCATCTCGACCCGACGCTATCCGTTATCCCAGGGTTACACGCGCACTTCTTGGCGGGATTAACCGGAAGTTTTTGTTTTCGTCGGTGTCAGTGCGGTCCATTGCGCCACAAGTTGTGCATGTGTGCATCGAGGCGCCGAAATTTCGTAAGTACCGCAATCGATTCGCACGATTTTTACGCACTCACAAAAAATCAGTTAGGAACATCTGTGTGGAATGTCGTCACTTTCGTCAGATTTTAAACGACTCGGTCGATTACATTTTTGGTGACGTTAATTTTAAAATCAGACCACACTTTTCATAGTTTTGAGCTGCTTTCACCGGCCGAAACAAATCTCTTGATGGAATGAATGCCCGATCGGGGGCCAAGAACTAGAAAGTCGGGCAAAAGCCGTAATTTTTCGCAGAGGCGATCAAATTGTAAATAATAAACGATTGCAGTCGGTTTAAGTTCGTTGGTCACGTACGAAATTCCGCACTCGGGAAAAGAACCACTTTTTCCGAATTACCGGATTCCGGAACGCGTCCAGGGACAATGACCTCCTCTCGCCGCAGAGGGGTGCGTTCAAATTAATTCGCCAAACTTCTCGCCCAATTTTTTATCAATTTTTTGTTCGATTTTTTTTTTGATTCAACAAAAAAAACAGGCCGCATACATAATAAGTCGTTTTTACGGTTCGTGTAAACAGAGCCGTTATCCCGGGCAAATGCCACACCCTTTCTGGAGATCTGCCTTGTGGGAATCGGTTGATTGCAGGAGAGAGTCAGTAGGCCAGCAGGAACTTCACGGGATGGGACGTAACGAAATAATTAAAAATTCGATCGAGAAATTTTGCATCGAAATTAGGATTCTTGCCCCAACAACTACGAAATTAAACATTCGTTTCCACCTTTGACACGGGACGAGAAACAAATTTTACAAAAATTGATCGACCTACATCTCGAACGATCAATTTCATGGCATTAATCACAAATTAATTATTTACATTTTCAATTAGGGCCAAAGGACGATTTTTTAGGGCGCACCTGGCTGCTATTTTCAAAATAGTGTCGTTAATTTTTTAGGATCAGTAGATCTGTTTGCGTTGGGTAATTTAAGAGCGACCCACCTGTACATAAACCCCGGCCTGTAAAAACACCTATATTTAAATTTATGGCGCTTTTTACTGATGGTTGACGAGGCGAGCTACTTTTCCGGGTAATACTTATTGTCCAGTCATTTTATACAAAAAAAAATCACCCAATCTACTAAAAAATTTCAAGTGAAGATTTTCCTTTGGGATTTTCTTTGTATCGGTATAAACAACACTGTATAAGAAGTCCATTGAAAAAAAAATTAAAATTTTAAAAGTCGAAGGTCGCGAAAATTAGTTTTTCTCAAATATTTCGTGAAGTATTAGTTTTGTTTGAATTTCGGTTATTAGAAAATTTATTTATTATCAAGATCTGCACAAAAAAGGTTCTACACAAAATTTACGTGGGACCAATAATTTTCGCGATATGAGGGCTAAGAAATTTTGATGGTGTATTATACAGATTATACCACTCATAGTGCTATTTTTCCCTATCATAGCGACCGCTTAATAAATGATAATCAGCACTGAAAAAAGATTAATAAGTGACAATAACGCGTGCTGTCAACTGAAATGTCACAGTTACAAAAAATGGCGCGTTTCGGTGATTGTGCGTTAAACAATATTGATGAAAAGATACAAAATCATAAACCGTATAACACTATAAAGTCTCACAAATATATTTGTATCCAATTTACCGAGTTCTGCGACTCTCGGAATTATATTTCTCGCGAAAAAGTATTAAATTGTTCATTCGTGATATAATCTGACAAATACAATTCGTGGAATCGTGATTATTGATAATCGCATGAATTGATGCACTCAACATGTTGTCGTGAAATTAATTTTTGACAATTTGTATAGAACCTTTTTAATGCAGATTTTGATAACAAACAAATTTTGTATTAACCACAATTCACATAAAACCGATACTTCACGAGATATTTGAGAAAAACTGATTTTCGCGACCTTCGACCTTCAACAATTGATGGACACGATTTTTCAATGGACACGGTGTTTATTATAGAAAATCCCGAAGGAAAATCTTCACTTGGAATTTTTTAGAAAATGAATATGTACTAAAATGGCTGGACTACTAGTTACTATTATTTATTTAACAGTTCCCTCGATTTTTAGGAAAGGATTGTTATTAATTCTGGCAGTGTCTGGTTTCTGTCGGCGAAAATTAATGGAAATTGTAAAACGCGGTTGCATTCAGCGCACGTTTTACCTTCGACTTTATATTTTCTCTTTTGAAGTGCGGCATGTGTGCACCTCGATGCATTAACTGAATACACATGCGCCTCTAAAAATTGAATTACATAAATTGATTTTACAGAAATGTAACAGTAAACTAGAATTTGTTACTTTATAACTGGAAGGTTTTCATCAGTAATATCACAAGAGAGTGAGAATAAATTGAAAATAATTTGACAGATTTTCGAAAATTTGAGAAAAAAACTGGAGAATCATTTTCTAATTAATTCGCACTATCGAGCGGTATTCGAAAGATTATGTTTAAATAAAAAATACAGCTTTTATCATTTATAACCAGTTTGAGAATAGGCAACACATCTTGCACCCCAAAGATCACTTATGCAATTCAAACTTACGAAATGCAATGTGGGTAACCCACTCGGACTCTGCAAGGCGTTTTTAAATTGAATTCCCTGTACAATAAAACAAGTTTTTTATTATCGCCATTAATTGACATAAAGATAACAGTACGGTAATCACCAAATTATATTTGTGTGTTGACTCTCTCAGCCACTGACTTTTTGCAGTAATTCGTTAATCACATTTACACTGCAAACAGCAATAATTGATGGGCAGTGTGGCCTCATTAATCACTTTGCCTATTTTACTGATTAAACATAGACATAATTAATTGCGACAAGGCCGAAAAAAGGAGTAACGCATGAAAGGAAGTCATTCTAAAACATGCAGATGAGTAACATAAAATGTAAAGGCCTGCATCAGTAATCAAATTGAATTTCCGTCGCTTCATAAATATTTAAAAAAAACTCAATTTCCAATTACTTTTACTTCTGATGGTTGCAATTAAACCGAATTGAACCGTACCGTTTCGGTGATTGAACGTCAAAATTTAATAATGTATTGATGTAATCCTAATTGGTTGCTAATGTTTTTACAAATTGGTTTACTTTTACTTTTTACAGTGGTCGGTTTTTGTTCAGCACGCCGAATGTTTGCCATGCGCCACAGTCGGAAAGTTTCATTTCACTGTCAGTAAAACTAGCAGGAAACGAGCATGCATACAGTGCGTTCGCCCGGGGCTTGCTGAAAAAAAAGTTTCAGGCCGAAAAATCCGCGCCTCACAAAGTGACTCTCGAGTGTTTCTAATCCAGTGAGAAGTGATTATTTAAAAAACCAGCGGTTTGATAAATTATATATCGGATATTAATAAACGTTAATGTAAACACGGGCCGATAAATTACCGAGAGATTATGGAAAGTAATTCAGTATCGCCGATGCCCGAGTTGGCGCCGATCGCTGAATTCGACAAGACGCCTCCGACGCCTCCGGAAGAAACGCTTCCCATGGACGACCTTCCGCCCCCTCCCACCACCGTCACGGTGCAGGACGAGAAAAAGGACGAAGGGTAGGTCCTTGTATTTAACTAGTTTACTTTTCGGTTTTAATTCTGCGAATCGTTGCGGAAAGTTGCCCCAAAACAAACATCACCGTTATCTGCAGTATGATAATAAAATAGGATCCTATTTATAACAGCTTTAATTTTTACTGAAAACACAGCAAAAAATGTGTTCGTTTTGGGGTAAGTAGTTATGGCAACTACACACCTAATGCGTAGTAAATAATGTTCATTCATTGCTCTTTCGAATTAAGGGTCGACAACCCAATAAAAGTTTTGTGATAATGGTTTTATTACAGAAATTGTTCTATTTTCTGAGTGCATTACCGGTTACAATTATAACGGAATGCAAGCGGCGTTTTTTGAACCAGTTTTTAAACAATTTTTCTTGGAATCTAAACAATAAACGTTTTGGTTTATGTTTTATAAACTGCCGTCATGTGTTGGACTCATCCACATTTTCTCACCTGTATAATTATCGAACTTGTTTCTGAATGCAAATAAAAATTAACCGAGCTGTAGCTTTATTGCAAATAAAAATTAATTTAAGTCTCCGGATATAATATAAACTTAGTTGAAAAAACAGCTATGCAATTGTGTTGGCAATGCTGAAAATTTGAAATATTGCCAACTTCACTTCGTAATTCCAAGTGTCTATTGTTTTTTATGTTTTAAATTGACACAAACAAGTTGGCAATATTTCATATTTTCGGCATTGCCAACACAATTGCTAAGTATTTTTCCCCCTAAGTTTATATTGTATTCAGAGACTTAAACATAGGCCCAAAAAAATGATAAATAGAAACTTCTGCAAGTAAAACAAATTGAATTATAGGATTGCGTACAACGGTTGCAGAAATTGGCGTTAATAAGTGTTACAAGAGTCACTGCCAAGTTTAATTGCCGGCGTTCTGAATCGATTTTACAACGGCCGTAAATTATCCCAAGTTCCTTGTCTGTTAAGGTGGGTTTGGTAGGTCTAGAAGTGAGGTTATAATTATTGAATTTTCAATCCAAGTTAATTTAAAATGTACAGTGCAGATAAGCTTCAAAAGGTAGAAATCGCAAACCACTGGCATGAAGGTATGATGACATATACTTTTCATAATTTATTATGTTATATTAAAATATTTTCAAGCGATTTTGCTCATTACCAAAATTTCTCAAGTATGTCTCCTCATTCGGTATTAAGTAGGCTACAGTGTAACACTGAGTAAATGTTTCTTAAAGTTGTAATATTTAAATTAACTTGGATTGAAAATTCAATAATTCTAACCTCACTTCTAGACCTACCAAACCCACCTTAAGAATTTTCAGTTACAGAAACTTGCAAACTAATATTTAATCAACTAGCACCTTTGTGTAATTAAGATTACCTTCATTCATATGCAAACAGGGCACAATAACAATATATGCAATTTTCATACAGTGACTGTTAAACACCGCATTGCTTAAGTATGTGTTTGTTGGAATGAAGAGGTAAATAAATTATGACAACAAGAAATAAAAAATTCTTGGTAATTGCCAACAACAGTTTCAGTTAAATAACAGGCAACCAACTATACTAGCCACCAGAAAATAAATTTAATTTTGATTCCGTGACCGTGAGAACTGAAATACGATCTGAATTTTGATTTTATCAAAACCCACGACCGAATGAATGCACAACAACTGTTCAGATGGCCCATTATAGTAATTAACGTATAAAAGCCAAGTATTATTGGCCTTCCTCATAACGTCTCTATTACCCACATCCTATGGGGAACGACTGTTTATCTTTCGTCGAACCCGAACATATTTTTAAAATTCACCCCTCTTCCACGCGACACAAAACAACAGTTTCGTCCCATTTAATTAAGAGCTTTAGATAAATAGGATGCGCGCAGATGAACTTCTTCGGTCAAATACCAGATGTCTCCTGACCACCGGCAGCACAACTGATACAGAACAATCCCTCTCCTCACCGATAATTATTCAAGTTTTGTTGCCGCTCCGGGCGCAACTACACCTTGCAGTTGTCGGTACCCCTTCAGTTGGTGCGGTGAAGTTCTTTCCAACCTGTTGTGTCCATAAACACTGATCAGTGACTTCCTGAAAAAGTGATTACGATTTTTTTCAATGATGGGAAAGAATAAAATGCATTCGTAAGTATCTAACGCCGAAGAGGGCCCAACTTCTGCACATCATAAATTGTTTCAAATTTTTCACTGTGACGTGGGAATTTTTTTGCCTCCTGGTCCGGGTTTCGGGGGACCATCTACCTGAGATCAAACCTGATGCGTCTTTTTAATTGCTCGCATAAAATAATTACTATCCAAACGGGACTTTTTTTGCTTGGCGATTTGTTGATCAATAGTATGTTCCCTCGCGAACACAATATTGCCTTGATCATGTACACAGACGTTGGTTAATTTAAATGCCAGTTGATTGGATAATGCACGAATTTAACTTTAATTCGATGTAAATTGCTTGTATTAACCGACACGAATTTTATGCGGTCGCTTATCAAAATTTATGTAACGGTGAAGTTGGTTACCTTCAAAAACTTAGTAGTTCAAGCAAATATTTACCCTCAGCCTAACGGTACCACGTGAGATTATTTATAACAATTTTATGTCAACAGACAGTTTTTAAAAAACTTTACAATTAAAACTGAAGGTAATATGACAACTTTTAGAATGTTACTTAATGTAAAACCTGTTCGAACAAATATGCATCTAACAACACGTTTAGTAATATTCGCCAGTGATAAAAGTCGATAATGCCTGCACCTTATGTGCAACGTCCCACACTTCAGTCATAACTTAAAACCAACAGTTTGTTTACAATTTTCTGCAATTCTTTCCAATTTCAAATGACTTGCAAATCCACTCACAGACTTGCAATATTGCCAGCAACCAATGAAAAAATACTGAATCACTAAAAATTGCGATTAATGGTAACATATAAATGACTCAATGCAATTAAAGAAGCAAATTATTTACTACATTCGAAAATACACAAGGACAGTTCAGTACAACTTAATGTAAGCGTTGACTGATGAGAAATTTTTCCTAATTGCAATTTAATGCCACGTTACAATTCACACCACCGCTTCAAAGTAAAGTAAACAACTTCAAAATTCGTATCAAGTCCCCAAAAAAATTGTTTCATTTTGTTTAATGATTTTCCCTTATCTGGATGATGCTTTAATTGCGCATAATAAATTCTTTACTGCTAAGCACATATTTACAATTAGCGCTGATGAGTGCGTCAGGCTGTAATGCCGTGGCAAACACTGGAGCGAGCGTATCCTCGTGATCTCTCTTCTTGGGCCATGTTAGATCGAGTCTAGTAGGTCAACCGTTATTGAAATTGTTCTGTAATTTTTCAGGACTGAAATTTGTCGAATTTAGAGCCAGATGTTGAATTACACGAAAAAAAGTTAAGCGGGCTACACACCTTCCGGTATATCTCTCCGGGTTACCCTTTAGGTCTGTCGAATACAGTCTACCGGATACAGTCCACACGATTACGGTTTTTTTTGTCAGTTCTGTGTAAAAGCGATGGCGTCAACACACGATGCTTTAGCGGTGATAGCATTATTATTGTCTATGAAAAAGCGCCCTACACGCAAAATAAAACGTAAACAATGGTGTAAAGATTGGTTAAAAGAAAGAGAGCGGTATTTGCATGTATATTTGATGCAGCGATTAAGATTTGCGCCGAAAGATTGGCACAATTAATGAATTCTTCGATACACTCGCGGTTATTTTTGCGATTTTCCATCGGACTTGCACTATTAACGTCGTTGATACTAATACTGTCACAGAAACTGATAAAGCACAGTTCATCCTTTCCACTGTTTTTTTAAGAGTCCATTCTATCACTTTTGAAAAAGCGAAATCTAAGTGATAATGGAGTTTTTAAACTACCCTAGCAATTTAAACAGTTAACCCCCATTCGATTTTTATCAAAGGCCATTGAATACCACTTTCAGAAAAGTGAAATCTCGGTGATTATTTTATTCTACTAACATTGTGCTATTTCAAAAATAAACATGGTATTATACCGACAATTCTGATATAACTTCGTACTGGTCGAAATAGTTTAGTTACTTATTATTTAGTCAAGAACTTATTTACATATGTACCTATTTCAATTTTTCTTATTGTTAGTTCTTCATTCGTAAAATAATCTAATCAAATACCATTCAAATTTTTTTAAAATTATTATTTACATTACATTCAATCGTACAAATTTAACAATAAAAGCACTTCAGCTACGTGTCGTATTTTTAATACATACAACTAGTTACTATATTTTTTAATCAATAAATTTAATTCAGTGAAGGTACGGCAGCGTATTGTTTATGTAGATTATTTAACTTTACAGATTTGCGTTGTCGAGAACAATTCAGAATTTTGTTCCTGTATTGTAAAAATGTCGCCTTTGAAAAAAAACGAAATTTCGGTGACAATTGATAAACGAGCAATTTATGGGTTACTGGAGAAAGTGATTTCGGTCCCTCATTAAATGTTAAAAGGAAAGAATTAAAGATCATTCGCCATTTCGTGTTTTTTAAGGGTTAATTTATTGCAGGGTGGCTTTCGAAAAAACTAAATCTCGATGACACAATGCCAATTGTCAATGATAAACAACTATTTTAGAGGAAACTCGAGAAAACGACTTTCAATTTCTGTGAAGGGCTCATTTATTGTGACTGGAAAAAACGAAATCTCATTGATAATAGTTTTGTTAAAATACGCAAGCAATTTAAACAGAAAGTGGCTTTGGCCCTTCATAAAATGTTGAAGAAAAGAATATTTTTCAGTTTCGGAAACGTGCAACCAATTTATTAAAGAAACGAGACTTACGGTGCGAGAGACCTGTCTCTACGGCAAATTTAAAAAAACGGTCCGATATGCCTGTACGGTTTTATTTATCGAATGAAAATATCTATACAGGCTAACCGGAGAGGGAGACCGGAGAGATATGCCGGAAAGTGTGTAGCCCGCTTTACAAAACGAAAAGTATTTTTGTTGCCGTCCTTGGTTATTTGCGTTACAATTTTCGCGCCAATTAATTCTAAGAGATCGTATCGTTTAACAGTGAAATTGAGCTGCAGTAATGTGCCGCCCGTTCCAGTCAACCGGCCATTATCGACGGGCATTGTGCTCGTGCGAAAGCAACTTTCAAAGTGCGATTGTTCGAAAAAAATCGCCTTTTACACTGTCGTCATAAAGTGCCGACAAGTTATTAAATAAGTCCGGAATTGATGTTCCGGTTGGAAGGTGTGATGTGCGAGCGGTGGCGTACGTTTCCTAAATGAAAGTGTGCTCGTCGAGAGAGCGTGTGGGCACGAAATTTATTCATAAACTATACTTTGGTGACAGTAGATCTCGCGTTACGCACAGAAGTGAATGAATTTTTTTATTGCGGCCGATAAAAACCGAATTGTAATTTAACCGAAGAGAAATTCCACAAAAAGTGTGCGCGCTGTATTTTCAGGGAGGATATTTTTCCCCGGGGACTCGTTTTTGGATTTATAACCGGACTAATCGCAACGGTCGGTGGCTCAAAAATGCGGTAATATTTCTTTCAGTAATAATTTATTTTTTACCCAAAAACATACCAAAATCCAAAGCCTTTAAAATAATTTGTCAATTCTCATAAATTGCATGAGTAAGTTTATATTATTAAGGTACATAGAAACCAAGAAAAAATCTTTTTTTTTAATCAGGTAAAATTTTGGCTTTCTTTCAATTACTAATTGCTCAATTTATTAGTTTTTTTTATGTACGAACAGTAAAATATTTTCACACAATTTAGTGTAATTGAAATAATTTTACTAATTTAGGTTTATTAAATAAAGCCATTTCCATATTAGAGGGTATTTTTTTAAATGATTTACGGCATAAGCTGACCAATTCACCTAACAATGGTATTGGTTTTGGGTACTTGGCTGATTATTTATGACAGTCATAAAGTTAAGTTAAAAAGTGCAACGTTACATTTTACAGGACCGGAATAAGGGTCTTCGCTATTTCTTTGAAAGTTCACAACATCGTAACTAACAGCTACACGGTAATTATAATCATAATAAAAAATAATTTTTGCAATATTAGATTTTAAACTTGATAAGAAAATCGCTTACCAGCTTCTAATTTTCGTTAGTATATCTGTCTACAATTTTGTGTTTTAATTTTGCCGTCTGCAAAGTCAATATACCTATCGGTTATTGAAACTTCCCATAAAATAAATTGCTTAATTTACCCAAAGTTTAAAAACCCTGGTCACAACCCTAGGTCACTTTGTGAATAAAGAAACATTCACATTCGCAACAAATCTTCCAACACTTGAACATCGTTGGTAAAAAGTGAAAATTAAAACTTTGTTTTGTGGAATAGTGAACATTTGTGTTTAGTTCAGGTATAATCATGGCATTTCAATACTCAGTCGAGGAGAAGCTTGAAATGCTTTTAATTTATGGGTAATGGGGCATCACTTTGAGCATCTTTTATAAAATAAACTTAATATTTACCTATTAAAAACTTATTTTATTTTTCTCACAAATTCCAGAATCGGGTCTGGCAACAACTAAAACGCCGTTCCCTTCAGTTTTATGGGTCGATCATCAGGTATTGTTACGTGGTAGACCGTATTATCCATTGTTGGAAAGTCATAAATAAAAGTATTTTTTGTGCTTTATGTTAAATTCGATTTAACTCAAAAAGTAATAATTTTTAACGAATCAAATTGCAATTAACAATGCTACGAATAATTTGACAAATTTTGAAATAGAAAACCAAACATGGAAATTTTACCCGAAACTCTTTGTTTTACTTTTTTGGCTTCAAATAAAAATGATTTGGAAAACTTGTAGCACTAATCGAAAGTGTAAACTTCAATTGATGTAACATGTAAATTGCATACTTCCCCTCAATCTTTAATAGGTATTATGGCCGGGGCGATAAAACTTAACTCACCCTGTATGTGAGAAAACGATTTGTTGAAGAACAAATTTTTCTAATGATTACAGCGAAAGAGAAAACAATGGAATTTGAAATTGCCGGTTGCAATGCACGCATTGTCCCAGATTCGACAAATAAAATCAACGCAGGTGCACACATTAATCCAATCACAAAACACTCGTTTTTTCTCGGATAAATTGAGCATTGTGCCAACGGAGAGATATTTTAAGAAATGGACATTTCTTTATGAAGTTGGTTCGAACAAGATTAGATTGATTTATAAGGGTGTGGATTTATAGTGATTCGAAACGGTGGAAATATGTTTCCTGCGGTGGTCGTGATATGAAAAATTTATTGTGTGGACTTTTTACCTGGCCGGCTATTGCGCACTTATGCCCCACGTTCACTTTTTACAGTGGCCATTGTTCGATCCATAGAAAATGCATGTGAATCGGAACCATAAAAGACACCGTTAATCCCGCATTCAAAACGTTCAACAACTTGAATTCAAAGATGGAATTTAAAAAAATTACAAGCTTGGCGATGAGGACGACTGCAGGCATCTTAACAATTATTATTTCCATCCCACCCAATTCTAATGAATAGAAAGTTGCATGCACATTCTCTTAAATTATGGAAATTTGTAGGATTGCATCATCGGAAATATTGTTATTACTAAGAACTTACTGATTCTTAATTTAAAATTTAAAAAAAATTATTTCAAGTGTATTTAATAACGCAGTACTTGTTTACTGTTATACAGTGAGGTCAGATATAATTTCTGATCGCATTTTTTAAGCAACTTATAAAAAAAAAATTTAAACCTTGTTGTAATTGGATGAATTATTTCTTTTATATTTGTGGGTTAAAATATCAATAAAAGCAATCAATCGTAATTTGCCATTCAGACTTATCAATAATCTCTGGCACAACTTTATTTTTTGATCGAATTCAATTTTATTGCGTTGATAAATCAATCAGACGTTATTCAAATAACTTCCCTACCCAAGCGTAGTGTTACATAAAAATGCATTTTGCAAGAAGACAAAATAACAAATTAACGATCACTGAACTCGCACTGAATTTACAAGAACTTTTAATTTCTTCGTTTGCAAGTAAATTATTACATGAAAAGGAATTTATGTGACAAGAAATTACAACACAAAAGAGACCGACCGAGGCCTTGATTGCCGCTAATTTCGACCCATGGCCACAATTCAAAATAAAACGTTATAACTGTACACAAATTTTTGTCGTTAATTTTTTGGTCGAGGATATAAATTTTAACTCTACCTCCGGCGTCTAATTAAAGTTTTCAATTGCAAATCAGAACCGCGCATTAAAAACTACTCACCGAACGTACTGTAAGACACGTAGAGAAGCCGCAAGTTGCAATTAGATACAATTATTTTGATTAATGGAGGCCTTAGTCACATCCTGTTTTAGTACATTTAAAATTTTTCCACACGTGTCGCGGGACGTGTGAATTAATTCCAGTAAACAAATTTAAGGTTTTATTGAAAAAAATCGCGCGAATTCCTCGATTGAATGCAGCTGATTAAATCGATGTTAAAATTCCATGGGCGAGCTACAAATGGCATATTTTCAAGGTGTTCGTGTTCGGTCTAATTGAATTTCTTATGCGCTCAATTACAGCTCAATTTATTTATCATAATATTTTTCACATTTTAAACCGAGCTATTACGACTTCTCTATTTGATTTTTTGTCAGCTGTCGTTAATAATTGAGGGATAAATCCTTTTACTGTTTAACTTATTTACAAGCTGTTTTTTGTGGCAAGTAAAAAATTGTGTTAGTACACTTTTATTACAGCAGCGAGGACATGTTAGATATAGAGATAACAGGTCGCTTGAAAGTGCCGTTAACATGATATTATATTATTGCAGAGAAGCGACAATGTGAGACATTTATAGTTGTGGGGTTTAACCGAGTCAGAATGAGCATTGGGATAGGAGATACGCTTTAGATGCAATAAACGAAGAGTTGCTCTATTATATATTTCTTAATTAAATCTAACCAGCACAAATTGAAAATTATACCATACTTACTTATACTACAGGGTGATGAAATAAAGGTTCCCGTGAGTAGCTACATGTTATAGACGATTTCTAACGAAACACGAATTTGAAAGCCAAAATAAAATTTGTTGTCTTTTCACCAAGATATAAGCTTTCCTATTCAGACAATAAAAATCTATACGATTAACAATTTTGTAATAATTTCATTGTTAGGGTCTAAATTTGATGCAGTTGGTGCTTTTTTAAAAAAAAGTGTAAAAAATCTATTGAAACCAACTTTATTACCGATGTCAAAAGTACGGTTTCTTGGCTCCGAGGAAAATTTATCAATGTCGCAACATCGCAAATCTCCTAGGAAACGTTGGTAGCAATAATTCACTTTTCAATGTCAGTTCTCTAGTCAAATTTGAACGATACAAGTCAAATGTCCTAAAAAGTCTTAAAATGGAATACAATTTCAGTGAATATCTAGACATATTGCTCCGCTTGGGTGAGACAGATAATAACGCATCGGAAGCTGCTAGAGAATATGCTAGAGTGTATCCACATCGACGTCATCCAGATGCTAACGTAATTAGAAAAGTGGAGCAAAAATTAAGAGAAAATGGCCAAATTGTGCCGATTTCTGTAAACGGTAGACGACCTCATGAAGTTTTTACACCACCGTTGGAGGAAGCAGTTGTAGAAGCGATTGAAACTGGATCAGGACGAAGCATACAAGGATTAGCGCGACAGTCTATAAGTCACTTTTTCCTATTCTGAGATATTTGAGATTTTATGTTTCAATTTGATCTGGAAATTACATTATTTCGTTTTTGGCTGATCTGTTTTTACTAAATAACATGGTTAGGGGCCTTTTAAACGGGAATTAGTAAGTGCGACCGAAAGTTCATCCATTCTTATCAGAAATAGCGCAAATAGTAGAAAATCTCTACGTCACTTAGGGACTTTTTGCATACAGCCCTTCAATTACCTGTTTGTTGTGTATTGTTGTTTAATTACATTAAATTCTTTTGAAATAAAAAAAGTTATGTCAACGTGACAGTTGTTTGTCTTACGCAAGTGACAGTATCTATCAGTGTTGGTTGCTTAGATACAAGAAGTAGGCCTACCTGAAAGTAATTCTTTATAAAAAGACATATGTGCAGTATTGCCACGTTGTTCTCTTAGACAAACTGTTTTAATTTTAAACAAAATCTATTTGGACCAGTTTTGTTGCGATTTCCACAATGCTTCAACAGAAAGCATTGTCCTAATATCAATCATGGGCACCTTTTTTCATCACCCTATATATCATAAATTACAAATTATACTGATTAGATTATTATGAAAGCCCTTTTGAATTCTCACAATTACTTTTTACATAAAAATTAAGATTAAGCCACTGGGAGGCTTTTATTAAAATATCACAGATTGAACCAATTGTAATATAGAACAGTCGGTTCACAATCTCACCAAAATTTGTTATTCAAGCCAATGAATTTTAATTTCCCCAAAACAAGGGCAAAATGAATTTTATTGGGGACACCTGTGGCACGTCTGGTTGTATTAAAAGGTTGACCACATTTTTCGGAAAATATCATATTTTCCTCGCAGGAAATTTTATATTTATAAATTGAATCGAGTTGATTTGTTTGCATTGATCGCATTGTGTAACGTCGACTATTGATAAAATGTTTACAGGTGTGTTGTATTGTGTGTGTGTGAGGTTACTACTAAGTAATGAGTTGTATTCCCACTGCTGCATAAATAACATTATTTTTACCGAGTTATAAGGTGAGGTCGCTTGTGGGCTAGTTGTGAAATCGACATGTTCGTGCTGCATTTCCTCGTTTTCGTTCCACTCCTCTCAAAGATGGATCTTTCTTCGGTTATCTAAGAACGAAAACAGATTGGACGGTTTTTTCACTGAAAAATAACTTTCTATTGGAAAAAATAAAACTCCGATTGTGTTAGAGGCGCAATTCACTTATCGATGAGACGACTTATTTTAGAAAGCGGTTTAAATCACAGATCGTTAAGTAAAAATTAAATAATGACTTTAGCATTTTACTTTCTTAAGAAAACACGTTTCAGCGTCGAACTGAATTTCTTGTTTTTATGTTCTTGCAATTTGATTAATCGAGCCGCAAACAATGCAAACAGTGCGAACACCGATGCTGACGTAAGTGAAAATTCAGTTCAGAACGGCGGCATTTATTCGCAATGAATGATAAGTGGTTAAATAACCGTGCGAAAGAGCATACCCATTTAAAGTGACGTGTGGATGAGGGTGCAGACAAAAAAACACACGTATCATTAATTACACTGAATTGGTAAACGGGGATCTGTGGGTAAACGGGTCGTTATTTAAAATTAGAAAAATAACGCTGAAAAACGGAACTGAAAACGACAAAGAATTTAATGCAATGACGTTACTGTTGCCAGCCTTTAACGAACCACAATTGTTTTCTTTAATTCTGCTGAAACGGTTTCTCCGCAAAAACAATATCATTTTTAACGTTGTGATAACATTAATAATTAAGAGCCATTGAAATTGAAACGAATAACTTTCGAAACTTGCAATTCGGTGTCAAGAACCCCATAAAGTGAATTATTAAACAACAAATTTTTGTAATGATGTAATTTAGTTTAATTTTTCTCCTGAATAACCGAAAGAATTCCCCTCGTCAATGGTGAGTCTTTACGACTCCTATTTTTAACGCCACATTCAAATGTAAATAAATTTGATTCGTAATACGTTTCGAGTTTAAATTCAATTTCTATTACTTGCGTCATTTATAAAGAAGCATTAACTTCGGGTGATAGTCAAACAAGTTTCCAATTGTACAACAATTTTTCAGCTGTTATCTACCCCTATAATAGATAAGCACCGACCCTTTAATCGACATTTGAAGATAAATAAAGTGCCCAATAGCGTCTGTTGTCACTTTCAGGGCGGATTTTCAATATTCTTATTTTTATATTCGGATTAAAACATTATGGCAACTTCATACAAGTATTACTTATGAGTATTATCAATTTTAAGTTAATTCCTCGACCCAATAATTTTTTACAATTTTTCTTAAAGTGACCAATATTGCTTGTTGTCACTTTCAGGGCGGATTCTGAAAATCACCATTTTTATGTTGGAATAAAAAAATTATGGCAACTGAATTACCAATTTCAAGTTGATTCTTCGACCGAATATTTTTTTAAAATTTTTTACTTTCAGAACTATTTTTACATTTTTATTTTCACTTCGTTATGAGTTTAATTAGTTTAGTGACAAAGAATTTAATTAAGCAGACGCTAAAAGCCCAAATTAATGTAATTAAAAAAATAACCGAACTTGCGAACTTGAAATAAACGGGCCAAAGTTATCCTGTTGATGGACCGGTAAAACTAATTACGATACAGTGCCAATAATCGCGGATTTGACGCAAAAAACCGCCATAAACTGAATTGGACATTAAAAATTATACGTTAATAAAACCCGATATGACTAACAGTTTATTTGATTACATTTTTTACAATTTCCTACATCTTCGTTTGATCTAATAAAAAACTTAATCACCGGAATTAATTAGATTAGATCTTTTACCGACTTTCTGCTGAATTGCAAGGGCATTGCTAACGAGAAAGATTTTCATTTATAATGACATTCTTTTTCGCGGAGAACCCGACTGAAAGTAAATTTGATGTATATTTTGCGCGTTTTATAACGCCCGAAAGTTTATTCAGGCAAGCTTCATTTATCTCCCCGGACCTTTGCAACAATCCATTAAGTTGTCTTGAAATAATTACATAGCGGTAACAGCAACTGGTTGTCTGCAAGAGCGAGATTTAAAATCCATCCAACGCATCAAATTGGAACGTTTAATCATAATTTATAGTCGCTGTCAAATAGTCCAGGAGATTTTCAGCCAATGTAACAAAATATATCCAGGAAATTAAAATCAGCTTACAAATAACCACTAATCATCTGCAGAAGTTCATTTTGATGTCTAAAATTTACAGTTTAATTCATTGCGAATTTCTTCATGTCGTTAATCTTTTTAAAAAAAAAACTGAGGCGCAGGATGTTCGGTTTACACAAAACAACAAAATCTGTTACAAATGAGAACTGGATGTTGCGTTTTGTATTCTCCTGCAGGTGATTCTTAATGAGTCGCCTTAAGAAACCAGTTCCGAGGCATTTTTCCGCCGCTAATTACAATTGTAACTAGCGACTGAATTGTAAAACAAAACCTTCAACATTTTCCAAACAAGCGTTATCTTCTTTCGCCTCGTTTAGACATTTCACCGTTCACTTCCTCAATTGTCAGTGCAAGTCTCAAGACAAAAGTCACATCAGTAAACTGCACTTCACATTATGCAACTTTTCGGTCGGACCGATTTTTGGGGGCAAGAAGTCAACGACCTTGTTGTCTTGGAGGTCTTTTACTGTTTACACTCGATTGGCTAATCGGACAGTCGTAAACCACTTTAGAAATTATTTTGTCAAACCTAACATTTAATAACAATAACGTGTGGAAATGAAAGTTAATTGTAGACGGTTTTATGGATCTCCTCCACTGACCAAGTGACATCAAAACGTATCCACCGTCGCGCATCTGGCGTCAAATTAAATACTTTCTCAAAAAAATAAATAATCCTTTTGTGTTTTCCAGACACCGACATTACGAAGATGAAAACGAATGGGGATGCGGAAGCTGGTTGGAATACACCCTGGTGGTGGTCCTGGCGAGCGTTCTGCTCCTAGGATCGCTGGCTCTCACCCTCTTCTGGGTCATCTACTACCACAATGGTTTCGCGTGGAGGGACGACACCGTCAAACAGTTCAACCTCCATCCGGTGCTGATGGTCGCCGGTTTTATAACGTTCAGCGGATTTTGTAAGCTAATTGCCCATTAAACCTCCCAATCTTTTTCTAGTGAAAATTAATGAACGCGTTAAAAACATAAAGGAAGAGATTTTACGGCTTCATGACCAAGCCGGTTTCCTATTTATTTTTTATTGCAACAATGCGTTTGAAATTCCAGCTGTTATTAAATTAGTTTTTATTTCACATTGGGACACACATAAATTCTTCCTGTCTTTATTAATAATAAGGACGCTTTCGAATGGGAAAATGTACTTAATTGCATGTAATTTCAATTCATTTTTACGTTTGGCAGTTTACATTTAACGAGTGGAAAATATTTCAGTGTAAATTATTAGTTAAATTGAATTTAAATTGTTAAGTACACCAACGATCTGATTACAATCAATAATTAATACAAAAAAGTTTCTTGGATTTCTAATATCCCAGTGATGTATCTGATTAACCTCAATACCTGTTTGATCTTATTGTTGGGTTTTCTTTAGAAATCAGTGAAATTTGTATTTATTTACTTTTGTTAAAAATATTTATTAAATTCAGATCCCTTGAGAAGAATGATTGTTCAATTTAATATGAAGATTCAGCAGTTTTTTCTTCATTTACACAATTTTCCAACCCTGCAACATTTCGCTAGTTAATTAATGAATTTATGGTGGATTTTTTTCCGTCTGTTAGATTAATGTTACATGTGTAAGACACGAATACGTTTTGTTAATCAGTGAAGTGCATTACAGAAGCGAAAGTAACTCGATTTGTTGAACCTACAACAGCAAGAAAAACTGCGAGCAAATTTCAATATTTAAAATACCTGTATTGCCGTTACAACCGATTTCCGGCTATATCAGTTTTCAACTTGATTCTGACCTCAACAACAGGTTCATGTGCCAGGGATATCCTGCAGCCATCGAACCGAGTTAATAAAAATATTTTAAAAAGAAAATCGTTCAAGTTTGGAGGGACCTTGAGAATTTTATACTCTTATAGCTGTTCATCTATAAATAAAAAAATTAGCAGGGTTGATCGTTTCATCATAAAATAATAATAAAATAATAGCCTGTTGTAAATCTTCCATCGCTATTCTCATCTCAAGAAAAAAATAGTTCTGCCATTATAATTCTCATATTTATTGAAATTTTTTCAATATCTTTTACATTAAAGCAATAAAAATGTAATATCTACAATTCGGTTTAAGCAAAAATCGAGATTTAACTGTTATATGTTATAATTGAAGATGCATGATATTGGCATTGCAGTGCAAAACTAATTGTTACATTTTTCCTATTATCAAATAGAAATTTGCAATTTTAACTAAACCGTTAAGGTGGGTTTGGTAGGTCTAGAAGTGAGGTTAGAATTATTGAATTTTCAATCTAAGTTAATTTAAATATTACAACTTTAAGAAACATTTACCCAGTGTTACACTGTAGCCTACTTAATACCGAATGAGGAGACATACTTGAGAAATTCTGGTAATGAGCAAAATCGCTTGAAAATATTTTAATATAACATAATAAATTATGAAAAGTATATGTCATCATACCTTCATGCCAGTGGTTTGCGATTTCTACCTTTTGAAGCTTATCTGCACTGTACATTTTAAATTAACTTGGATTGAAAATTCAATAATTCTAACCTCACTTCTAGACCTACCAAACCCACCTTAAGTAGAAAATTGAATGCAGATTCACATGATAACGCACTTTTTTTTTTACTAGAAGCTATAGTGACAGGCAAATGTATCGAGTTTCCCATAAGATTTTTTTTTTTAGGATCCCTCTTAAACAACGATTTAACTAAACATAATGGAAATTAAAAGAAAACCCACTTGTTAATTGACACAAATGGCCGAATGATTCTTTCACTTGAGGTCATGCGACACATTTAAACCCTGGGGGCTTATTCTAAAACGTCACGAGCTAATTGTTTATTTGTCCTCGTAAATCTAAGACATAAAACTGGATTTTACTTTTTCTGGTAATTAATAAAATTCCAGGGAATTATTCATTGGAGAAATCCGCGATTGATCCACTTATGGGGCTACTTTTTATTGTCTTGCACGCGCTGAATTTTAAAAGCATGAAAGTTGCAATTTTCAATCTTAATCAAACTGTTTGTTTTTTTCCAGCAATTTTACTATATCGTATATGTCGATGCTGTAGAAGGATTTACGTCAAGCTGCTCCACATGGTCTTCCATGCTTTCTCCATTCCATGCATCGCGATCGGTTTCTTGGCAGTGCTCGATTCCCACAACCTGAAGGAACCCCCGATTCCAAACTTTTACTCGCTGCACAGCTGGATCGGCCTCGTGACGATGGGCCTTTTCGCGTTACAAGTAAGCCACATTACATAAGATTGTCGTTTAAAAAATTTCGTGCTCCCACACCGATATTCTGAATTGGAACTAATTGCTTAATTAAGCGGTCAATTTGAATCATCTCTAATGCGACACGCAAATAGAAAATTACTTGCGTTCATCCCGTTACGCAAGGCACTTTTTCAATCTGGCACGTGCCCACGTAACCGAAGGTGACCAAACGTACTCCTTTAGGGAGTTTTATACTCCTTTTTGTGAACCGTACTCCTATTAAAACGAGTACTCCAAAAATACTTCTTTGCATTCTTTTGTACTCCTTTGTACTTCTAAAAATATAAAAACTTGGCATTTAACTTTGACCTTTAACCTTTAAAAAAAAGAGTTTCCATTTATTATAGCAAATAAAGGAAATGATGATTCTATGGTTAAATGTACAATCTGCAAAGGAGAATTTTCTATTGGGATTGGTGGACGAAGTGCAATAACAAAACACATTGATACTAATAAACATAAAACATCTCTTGATGCAGCGGCTTCAACGTCTAAACTAAATACATTTTTTAAAACTGATAGTTTTGGACCAAATGAAAATTGAAATAAAAAGTATTTCAAAGAAAAATAATCACTTCTATTCTTGGTTGATGAAGTTTTCCATTTTCTTGTTTTCAAATGATTACAACAAGGGTTGACTCTTAAGAGTCGGTTTGCCTAGGTGAAAGCATGCAACTTGCAGTGCACATTTTCATGGTTTTACCTAGGAAAACCGACTTTTAAGATTCAACCCTTGTCGTAATCATTTGAAAACGAAAAATTTTATCTGAGCATACTTTATGAAAATGTGGATTCTAACATAAATCGAAAAAAAAAATTGCCCTGAGCACTTTATGAATATGTGCACTGCAATTTGCATGGTTTTACCTAGGAAAACCGACTTTTAAGATTCAACCCTTGTTGTAATTATTTGAAAACAAGAATATGGAGAAATTTTTTACCTGAGCACACTTTATGAAAATGTGGATCCTAACATAAGTAAAAAAAAATGAAAAAATGACGTGATGCAAATGTGCATTGCAATTTGCATGGTTTTGCCTAAGAAAACCGACTCTCAAGATTCAACCCTTGTTGTAATCATTTGAAAACGAAAAATTTTATCTGAGCATACTTTATGTAAATGTGGATTCTAACATAAGTCGGAAAAAAAATTGACCTGAGCACTTTATGAATATGTGCACTGCAATTTGCATGGTTTTAGCTAGGATAACCGACTCTTAAGATTCAACCCTTGTTGTAATCATTTGAAAACGAAAATTTTTATCTAAGTATACTTTATGAAAATGTGGATTCTAACATAAGTCGGAAAAAAAAATTGACCTGAGCACTTTATGAATATGTGCACTGCAATTTGCATGGTTTTGCATAGGAAAACCGACGCTTAAGATTCAACCCTTGTTGTAATCATTTGAAAACGAAAATTTTTATCTGAGCATACTTTATGAAAATGTGGATTCTAACATAAGTCGGAAAGAAAAATTGACCTGAGCACTTTATGAATATGTGCACTGCAATTTGCATGGTTTTGCCTAGGATAACCGACTCTTAAGATTCAACCCTTGTTGTAATCATTTGAAAACAAAAATTTTACCCGAGCATACTTTATGAAAATGTGGATTCTAACACAAGTCAAAAAAAATTTTTTTTAATGACCTGAGCACTTTATGAATATGTGCACTGCAATTTGCATGGTTTTACCTAGGAAAACCGACTTTTATGATTATGATTACAAGAGTTGACTCTTAAAAGTCGGTTTGCCTAGGTTTGCAGTGTTTGTTTGAACGTGTTTATACACATAATTTTTTGAACTAATGAATTTTGATATTGTTTAAAAAACATATAGTTGAATGGAGAAGACTCAGTGTTTTTATTCAAACCGAATCACCATATCCAATGAAAATTCATTTGTACTCCTTGTGTATAAAAAATAGTTGGTCACCTTACGAACCCCATTTCTAAAATCCCTTTTTTCCAGTTTGTTGTAGGATTTTTCAGCTTCTTGGTGCTGTTGTGCTGCGAGGGTGCGACGTCCGCGTTTAGGGCGGCCCTGGTGCCCATCCACGCGTCCTTCGGACTCACGACGTTCATGTTGGCGATTGCCGCGTGCGTTACCGGCCTGACGGAAAAAGCGTTCTTCGCTCTTGGGTGAGTTGACTCTAACGAGATCTGCATGCGAAATGAAAGGAAGGTAGAAAGTCGCCGCGAATTGGCTTAAACGCGGCCGTAAATAATTTACGGCACAATAAAATCGATCTGGGTGAAATATGTTTTGCACGTACGTTTAATCGCATGATTGCACGTGTCTTAAGTGCACTAACTGTTTGTAAACCTGATTTATTTTTTGAAACGGTATAATAGTCACCGATAATCGTGTGTACCTGTTCAATTTGCAAATTCGGCACAAGGTCGGATCAACCCTCTCGATTTGATTAATTAAAAAGTGAATCGGCAAACTTCAATAGAATCTTTCTAAAGAATTGTTTGAATTAATAAGAAAATCGCGTCGGTGCCTTTCTTTTATTTTACGATTGGAAAATAAAAAATTTAAATCGAGCGACCAAAAAAAAGTTAATTGCCGATAATTAAATGAAAGGAATGTAAAATTAATTTAATTTAGTCGGGAAACTAATATAACATTCAAAAATTGGAGATATTTTGATAATAAATCAGTTCATGGTAAAAATAACAGTCCGAGTTTTAAAGAGGCCAATAACAAACAAAAAAAGTATTTCAAGTTAAGGTAAAAGTGAACCGATTTGCCCTTAATTTAAATCATTAAAAGTAGCTTAATAAATTACAGTATTTCCTACAACACAATTGAGTCAAGAAAAATCGAAACTTCCCCCCTATTTCATAATTAAATTTTGTCACCGGGACAAAACTTTGCACAACTTGAAGCAAACAGCGTTTCGGCGCGTTCGTTAATTAGTGTCAGGTAACCCTAAACTCAAATAAACCCAAGTGGTTTATTTGAGAAATCTGACTTAGCAGTTTCAGCAAGTTTCAGCTTCTTTGAAATTAACTGAAACTGATAATAAATCTAATAACATGTTAACTAACAGTTTTTACTAATACTGCAAGGTGGTACAGGAAAATGCCAAGGTCTTGGCGACAACAGGTACATACAGTACACGGACATAAAATATTCATATCTCACGAACACTTTTATTTTCTCGCGTTACTTGACACGAAATTCTTATTTATACCTGATTTATTTCCAACACCGCAGATCAACATACGGCTCTCTTCCCGAGGAAGCCTACATAATAAACGCTTTAGGGATATCCTTCATAGCTCTTGCAATATTAATAAGTTACATCTTGCAACGAGAAGACTTCCGGTTTCGCGCCCATATCCTCATCCGTTCAGGAGATCTCTAAGATGGATACACCGTCCTATTTTTATCATTGTTTTTACATGAATTTATTTTTTTTGATAATGTAGGTTTTTTAACTCTCTAAGTATTTTCTAAGTATTTATGTTGTACATGAAATACGATATTTTTAAGATTGTCGCCTTGTAATTTGTTTTAAAAATTCGCTTTGCATGTGCGTCCATTTGTACCAATTAGTAGAATCCCACCGACTGCGCCAATTAATAGTTAACCTCAAGTTTTTCATACTAACATGTAGTAACTAGGAAATCCAGAGCTTCCCGATTCCTTGACAGACTTTCAGCATGCACTTTTTCAGATCATCATTAGATTCATGTAACTGATGCTACTAACAATTTCAGGGATACTTATTCAAAATGGCCTGAGCAGGGGATAATAGTGAATGCACTTGGGATGGTGTTTGTGGCTCTTGGTATCTTAGTCTCATACGCTGTACGCAGTCCTACATTGCGTTGTGACACGAAGGTTTATGTAACCGAGCGGTTATAGGATCCGGCGCAAAATAGCGCTGAATTCTCGGATACAAAGGACGCTGCTAATCATACAAATATGACAGAAATTGAACGTTATTGAGGCATTTTTTTTAAAGGTAGAACGTTTACTCTGTGTCGTATGTTTAGTATTAATTTATTTAAAAGTAATTCCAGTAAAATGGGAGTGTTTGAACGTTTTTGCGAATTTTTCGAAAATAATGCGCAGCTCTGAACACTCCCTCAGTAAACGTATCTATATGAATTCGTAAAATGACTGTTAGAATTTAACTATGTGATTTAAGAATATCTACATTATATGCATGCCAAACCTAACTAATTTTCATTTCGATTGAAGGTACAAATTTTTTGTAACATCTGTGAAAAAGCTCAAATCTCACGCAATCAAAAACCCTTTAATACTCAAATTATGTAACGCATATTGTAAGTTAGTGAGCGCGTGATTTTGTAAATATATTAATCGATAGATATAATCAAGATATAGGTAGTAATAATATACGAATTTTCATAAAAAGTATGTAATGTATTAGCTGCATTTAATTGGAGACAGTGAAATCATTTATTTATATTATTACTATCTGTTGCCATTAATATCTAGCATAATTTGAAATTAGTATCTATCCACAGTTTAAAAAGGACCAACAAGCAATTTTGTGTTATACTTTTAAATGTTTATACAATTCAAACAGGAAATCATTTCAGTTATCAGTTATCACAATATTGTAATAGAATAAGTAGATTATAAAGAAATTTAATGTAAAAGTATTTGAATATATAATAAATGTGTTAGTATAAATATCCTTTTATTTAGCAGTTTTATCAGAGTTAATCTTCTGCAGTTCTTCAGCATTACATCATCAATAAAAAGGAAGTTACCAAATTAAAAAAAAAAAACTCCACTCAGGAATCTATTCACTTTATTAACCGATTATGACAACATATCTCCCAAAATAACATTGAGAATGAAAAAAAAACCACTTACCTAATGAAATATACAAGTTGTTTTATTTCTTTCATTTTTTGTGTGATGTTTTCGAAAGATGCTTTCTTTTCTTGTGGAATCTCCTGTCATGATCTGAATCAGACGAATTGTCGCTGCTGTAATTTGTCTCTTGTTTCCTTTTCTTGCTGGTAGTTTTCTTCTCCAGTTTTTCCAATTTTCTGCAAACAAAAAATTTAATGATTCATAAAATTTAATTAAAAATAATAAGTTACCTGAGTAATGCCTTCTTTTGCTTCTTCGACAATGACTGCAAAAATGTCATATCGGTGCTCTGTTCCTCTTCATTCAGCACGAATTGGTGTTTGAAGGTTTCAGTGGCATTCACGTGCTGTTTTTTGAGGGCCAATCCGTCCTCTAACATTTGTTGCACCAATGATTTTTGATCCATAATCGGATCTGCCTCCATAGACCGAGCAGCACTCATCGACAAACTGTACATAGGACATTCCTTATCTGCAAACAATTTTACCAGTCACATAATCAATTTCAATATTAAATACACCAACCGGTATTAATGTGACCCCATTTGTGACATTTGATGCATCTTACGTTCCGGACTTGAATCCCGAAAGGTTGATCACGTATCTCTTGATCTCCCTTACAGTAGCTTTCACGCGGTGCATTGTATTTACGTTGCCACTCAAATTTATATTCTGGTTCGTTGTCTTCTCGGTCGCGGTCTTTACGAGCCCCTGGTGGTGGTTCGTACATGAAATTAATGCTGAGCTTATCTTTACTTTCTTTGCTCAGCATTGCCTTGTTGTCGTGTAGGTCCTGTTCCTTTTCGTACTGTTGTCTCAATTCCTCTTGCTTCTTTTTGTAAGCATCTGCTTTCTGTTCGGCCATCCATACCTACAACAGAATTTCACGTTACTATTAAATACTAAATTTAAGTTCAATTACTGACTCGTTTGAGATTGTCTCTAGATGCTGGATGGAAGAACTTTTTGCACATGTAATTATTAAATCCTTTGCCCATTTTGAAGGAGTAAAAGAACTTTTTCAATAAAATCACACAATGAGTTACTGACAACTACTACTGCGCCACCTACAAATCAGCAAAAACAGTCATAAGCAGTGACATCTATATTTTTGTGTTAAAAGCGTGGTGGGAGTGTGATAATTATGGTGTGCCAACGCGCATATATACAAATCTGCCCTTGTTACAGTGACGTCACCGTCGAAACTAATTCAAATCCCTACCGAACTGCATTACACATGAAATGAAATTAAATCCGAAATGTTGAATAAACTATTAATGCCTAAGTGTATTTTAATTAATCAAACACGAACACGCGCACCAATAGTATAAAAATGATAAATCGTTTTTAAATATTTGCTTTTGCAGCTGAAAGAAATCGTTCCAATAATAATAATAACGGCAATAATTTTTCTAATTTCACAGTAGTCCATAAGACTACATTGAAGATTTTAAAATCACACGGTTAAATTCAGTTGCAATACTAATTTTAAACAACCCGCCGTTGTGTTTAGTTCATGGAGCGGAAATCGTAGTGCGCCGAGCGCACGCTTCCCATTTGTTTCTACTCTCTTGCTCTGTGGGTCCAATCTAGAACATAGATCTAGAATTTTGCACGTGGTTTGCAAGTGCATATTAATCGTTAAATTGCATTCATTTCAATTCCCGATAAAGATGGATAATTGCGATGATTTGAATTCATTTCGAATTAAATTAGAACCGACGGAACTTATAATAAAAGACGAGCCAATAGAAGTTGCCGTAGAAAACAGCTCACTTGATATCATATACGATGAAAATCTTCCAACACTTGGTATCGAGGATAAGTCACAGATAATAAAACACAAAGAGGATCAGTTACTGAATAGCCAGGTATAGTTTTACAGTTACAAACTAAACAATTGAATAGAGTTTAAAAAGAAATTGAGGTTTTTTATTTCAATTTTTTTAGGTTACAGTTGCTCCATCAGTAGGTAGAATTGAAAATTCAAGTAACATTCAAGCATATCGGAAATCAAAATTTGAAATCAAGGTTGAAGAAGATCACATAACTCAAGAAACCTCCACATCAGAAGACACATCGAAATCGAAGGTACATAAACAATGCGTCATCCGAAATTTATTTCACAAGCACAAAAAGCAAGTGTGGATACACGGGGTTGTTAAGTAGTTTTCACTTGAAACTTTTATTAGAAATTAAAACTAATATCAAAATTTTCAATGAAAATTATGTGAAATAAACTTGCAAATGTGATCAATTTTTATTTGCCAATTTTCGAGAGGGTCTCTTTGTCATGTTTTCCATTTATCTGCCTAGTTTTATCAAAGAATTATTTTTGGGTGCATTATTGAAAAGAAAATCAAAAGTTTGCATCTCTGTTGTACCACAAAATATTCCTAATAGTTTTTTATTCCAGTTTGATATGGTAATCAGTAAAATGCTTCCATATTTTCATCTAATCTGTTAATTTTCAATTGAGTCTGTTAAATCAAATTCTTCCACATTTCAGATTTATGATTTCGATGCACTTGAAGTTAAATTAGAACAAGATGAGCTGATCATAAAAGATGAACCAGAAGAAGTTATTGAAAATACTAGCTCACTTGAAATCATCCAGTTCGACACAATTCCTATCACACTTGGTATTAGAGATCATATTGCAAATACACTGGTAAATTGTTATATTCATAATGTGAAGACCTAAATTAAATTTTTCTTGTTTTAATTTTTAGATCAAAGTGGACTCATCCATATTTAGAACTGAAGATTTGCTTAAGATTTGTACATGCGCCGTTGAAGTTATTATGATTCCGCAGCATGTGTTCACCACAAAAATGGAACAGTATCTTGTTTCTAAATTACAAAACATAGCAGGAGCAAACTATGATGTTGAAGATTGTATGGCCCAAGAAGACACTATTAAATGCAAAGTATGTACACAACGGGTCACTCAAATTTTATTTAGAAAGCATATGTTACACCACAAAATTACTAAACACAAGAGTGGCGACCGTGGAAAAGTTACTAGTGAAAATAAAGATCGAAAAGTGCACAAACATAGTGACGAGAGCAAGAAACCTTTTAAATGTCAACAGTGTAATAAATGTTTTACCCGAAATAGCTATCTTAAAAAACACTTGTTGATTCATAAGGGACTGAAACCTTTTAAATGTCAACAATGCAATAAATGTTTTACTCAAAATGGCGATCTCAAACGACACATGTTGATTCATAAGGGACTGAAACCTTTCAAATGTCGACAGTGCAATAAATGTTTTACCCACAATAACAATCTTAAACAACACATGTTGATTCATAAGGGACTGAAACCTTTTAAATGTCAGCAGTGTGATAAATGTTTTAGACACAATGGCAATCTTAAAAATCACATGTTGATTCATAAGGGACTGAAACCTTTTAAATGTCAACAATGCGATAAATATTATACCGAAAGTGGCGCTCTTAAAAAACACATGTTGTTTCATAAGGGACTGAAACCTTTTAAATGTCAACAGTGCAATAAATGTTTTACCTTAAATGGCGATCTCAAACGACACATGTTGATTCATAAGGGACTGAAACCTTTTAAATGTCAACAGTGCAATAAATATTTTACCCAAAATGGCGCTCTTAAAAATCACATGTTGATCCATAAGGGACTGAAACCTTTTAAATGTCAGCAGTGTGATAAATGTTTTAGACAAAATGGTGCTCTTAAAAATCACATGTTGATCCATAAGGGACTGAAACATTTTAAATGTCAACAGTGTGATAAATGTTATACCGAAAGTGGCGCTCTTAAAAATCACATGTTGTTTCATAAGAGACTGAAACCGTTTAAATGTCAACAGTGCAATAAATGTTTTACCTTAAATGGTGATCTCAAACGACACATGTTGATTCATAAGGGACTGAAACCTTTTAAATGTCAACAGTGCAATAAATGTTTTACCCAAAATGGCAATCTTAAAAGTCACATGTTGATCCATAAAAGTTATAAACTTTTAGAAAAATGATCGGTAACTTACAGCGAGAAGAAGATAAATCTGAAGAGTGAGTTTGAATAGAAAAGTAAAGAAGAATATTTTTGTTTGTGCATTAATTGTACTGTGTACTGTATTATGATTTGAAATGAATATAATCTATTAAACAGATCGGAAAACTATTCACTGTTATTAACTATTAAGTTCTCTTAAAGCTGCACTATAGTAACAAAAACTGAATATTTTGTGGAATTTTAAATAACTTTTTTCACATAGTGTATTACCTAAAACTTGAAACTTAAATTGTCTTCAAATCACTAAAATTCGGTGCTAGATAGTTAATTTTACACTGGAATATTTCTAGGAAGTAGTTTTTGGCACAAAATTTGAAGTTTGTTATTTTTAACCGAGTTATACATTATGACGGATGCGCAAGTCAATAGAACTCATTTTAATTTCCAAATTGAATATATGCAAGTATTTATTTCCAAATTCATTGCTCGACTTTCAGACCACCCATAGGAATGTTTGACATTAAATAAATTAGAAGGAAAAGATTTTACTATATTTCCTCAATTATAATAAATTACATAGATGTACACAGTGAAATTGGGAATTAAAATTTGAAAAAAAAAAGTAAAACGTTTCAATAAAATTTTTTTTGTCTTAGTATATAAAACACATCCACATTTCTTTTCCTATATTATACACTAAACAGTTACAATATAGTTTCACATCTAGGTCGCGAACGTTTCCTAATCGGCAGGTCCTTTTCAAGTTCCCTGTGCCTCTTCAGAAACCGTTCGAATTCAGATATCGATTCGTTCATAGACACGTTCCTGGTGGTCCTCAGTCGTCGACAACTTAACCTCGTTTTGAACTGGAAAATTGTCCAACAGACTGTTGGCAGTGGCGTTGGGTTTCGGTCTGACCACATGTTCCTCCTTCTTTTGAACTTTTTCGAGTGGTTGCCGGTCGCCGTAATACAACGATCTAATAAATACCTAGATGCGCTGTAGAGAGAGAGCGACGGTCCACAACATTAGAGTCAGACAGCAAACGCTGATCAGCTGATGTTTGGCAAAACATTGAAGCCGGTGCGTTTATTATACGAAGTTTTTGCACTTTGTAATCTTATTTTACAATTATTTCATAACTGTTTACTAGTGAATATTGTGATATATGATTTGTATTTTTAGTGTAGTAGTTTAGTGCAGTGTAGTTTTTGTGTTCAAATACAATATTAATCAAGGTATTTTTAGTACTACAGCTTACAATATATATTAACCATCCTTGCAGCTTACATATTTAATCTTTGTTTATAGTAGACATATAGGTAGGTATTAATTTCTTAAGATGGTTATTTCTTGTTCTGCGTATGGTTGTACAAACAGGCATAAAAAAGGTGGAAATATATCTTTTCATGGGTACGTAGCAAATAATTGCAATATTAGTAAAGAAAAAATTATCAGTACCTTTAATGGATTTTAGTTTTCCATCAGATCAATCATTGTGCCAGAGATGGATAACTGCTATGAAGAGAGATAAGTTCAAACCTTCTAAATGTTCAAAATTGTGTTCAGAACATTTTGAAGACGGTGATTTTGTATACAACTTTGGTCGGAAAACTTTAAAATCTGGTGCAATTCCTTCTGTATTTAAGTTTCCCATACATTTATTAAAAAAGCAACCAAAAAAAAGATCTGCTAGACTACGGAAAGAGTCAAAACCAGAAATAGCGGCTGACAGGTTTGTATACTGTATCATAAGTCCTTATTTGAGAAGTAATTAATTAATACAGCTTGGTAGCTTCATCATCAACTGATCTATCAAAACAATTTGCTGAAA
Source organism: Dascillus cervinus (assembly GCA_949768715.1). Lineage (NCBI taxonomy): Eukaryota > Metazoa > Arthropoda > Insecta > Coleoptera > Dascillidae > Dascillus > Dascillus cervinus. The sequence continues at coordinate 29,301,167 of OX458319.1, read as the reverse complement.
CATCTCAAGAACCACTGTCATGTGAAGAAACTGCTTTGGTGTCTGAACCATCGACATCCCTAATCTTGGTAACGGAAAGTAGAAAAAGGTAAAGCACTGTTTAAATGTTTACACAAAACTGAAAGTTGGTTTTTGTTTAGAAAAAGAAGTCAACCAGTTTATATGGGCGACTTCAGAGAGGAGCATTTGGATAACCCAAAAAAAGCAAAGTTGATGTGGAGTATTGCAAAGAATACAATAAATAGACAAAAGAAAACAATAGCACATTTATACAAAAAAGTATACCGGCTGCAGAAGAAAATCAAATCATTGAATGATTTAGTAGATCATTTAAAGAATAGTAACAAAATTTCTTTAGACTGCCATTCAATCCTTCAGGTTTGAAAATTTGTAACAACAAGGGTTATATTGTATATAAATCATTGCAGCATGAATGTAGGTAGGTTATTAATTGCAAAACTACTAATTATGCATATTTTTGTATAGACCATTTAAGTTTGAAATTGCTTCGCTTTGCATGATTGTAGAAATAAGATCAACAGAAAGAAATTTGATTTTTCAGTGTTTGGGAAAATTTGGAAGTTTTTATTATGATTTTATGTTAGTTTTTTTTTTAGGAATGTATTCCAGATTCTCAGAAACAGCTGCTGCTACGTCAGATGAAATTAACAACTGAACGGAAATTTCCTCCAGAATTGAGGGCATTTGCTCTTACTTTACATTTTTATTCAAGCTCTGCTTATGAGTATGTAAGAAATACTTTTGGTAAATGTTTACCTCACCCCAACACCATCAGAAAATGGTACTCTTCAGTTGATGGCTCGCCTGGATACACTTCAGAATCTTTGAATGCCATAAAAGTTAAATCTGATGAACTTAAAAAAGAAGGGAAACAATTAATTTGTTCACTTATTATGGACGAGATGTCTATAAGGCAACATGTAGACTGGAATGGTTCAAGAAGTCTGGGTTATGTCAACTTTGGAGTTGACATTCAAAGTGATTCTCTGCCTTTAGCAAAGGAAGCATTGGTATTTTTGATTGTAGGGGTCAATTGCAGATGGAAAATACCAGTAGCTTACTTTTTAATAAATTCCATAACAGCTGAGGAGAAAGCTAATTTAGTAAAGGGTTGCTTACTCATGCTGCACAAGGCTGGAGTAAAAATTATTTCTTTAACATTTGATGGTGCAGCTACTAATTGGTCAATGGCATCTTGTTTAGGTGCAGATTTAAATCTTCAAACAATAAAAACATTTTTTTTGCACCCTCAAACACAAGAGGAAATTTTCATTATTCTCGATCCATGCCATGTAATAAAATTGTTACGAAATGCTTTAGGAGACTGGGGTGCATTTTTGGATAATAACAATCAAAAAAATTTTATGGCAGCATTTCAAAGATTTAGTGCAACTTCAAGAAAGTGAAGGACTACATTTAGCAACTAAAATTAGAAGAAGGCACATTCAATATCAAAATGAAAAAATGAAAGTGAAATTAGCAGTACAGGTGTTTAGTTCGAGTGTTGCTGATGCCTTGGAATACTGCAATAAAGATTTAAAACTTCCTCAGTTTGTCAAATCAGATGCAACTGTAACTTTTTGTCGCACTGTAGATAAACTTTTTGATACTTTTAATACCCGTAATTCATTAAGTAAACATATATTTCGGAAACCACTCTCAGAAAAAAATCTGCCCTTTATAAAATCATTTTTTGAAGAAACAAAAAGTTATATATCTGAGTTGAAAACTTTGGAGGGTGAGAAGTTGGTATCTAGCAGACGCAAAAGAGGTTTTGTTGGACTATTGATTAATATGTTATCAATCGAAGGTATTGTTCAAAAATACATTGTTGAGAAACAAGATTTCCCTTACTTGTTAACATACAAGCTTAGTCAGGACCACATTGAAACTTTTTTTTGTGCTATTAGATCTAAAGGAGGATTCAATAACAACCCCACTGCTTTACAGTTTGAAGCAGCTTATAAAAGACTTCTCATTCATGCAGAAATTGGGTCAAAGTTATCAGCAAATTGCTTGCCTCAAGACGATACCTATATATTAAATATTTCTTCTGCCAATAAAAAAACAATTAATGTTTCAAATGCCAATGTTGACAGTTTAGGCGACATTGAAAACATTGAATTTCATAATGTTCTTTTTAATGATGTTCATTCCCAATATAGTATTGATGTTGTTTCATACATAAGCGGCTTCATAGTCAGAAAATTGAAAAAGAAAATAAATTGTGTTGAATGTTGTTCTCAATTAGAGACCAACGTTTCATTTTCAAAACTGTTAATTAGAAAGGATAGAGGCGGATTAATTAGACCTTCTGCTGATGTGGTTACTCTCTGCAAAATAGCCGAAACTGTTTTTAGAAATCACACAAATTTTTGTAGTGGAAATATCATTTTACAACTTACGCATTTAGCTAAAAAACGCCTTAACATTTCAAATCTTTTTCAAAATTTAAATAGTCATATCTTAGATCAAGACCCCCTCAATAATCATTTGCTGCAATTAATAAATTTAGTATTAAAACATTATTTTACACTCCGCTTGCATCACAAAAATATGGAAATCAATGAAGTGAAAGAGAGAATACGTCATAAATACTCGAAATTAATAATATTTCAACATCAATAAATATTTATACAATCTATTCATCTATTCCTTTTCATGTACTCGCAGTATAATTTATTACCTCGTTCTTCCCAATCTAAAGTTTTGAAATGATTTCCTCTATTTTTACTTCTTATATCTCTATTAATATTACTAATAATATAAATAGGGTATAGATAAATCATCAGTGTGTACTGTTTTGTTGTATTTATTGTATATTTTTAATATGTGTAAGGGTATTTTGAAGACAACCACTAACCGAATCCAGTCTTTTGTTTTTAGAGGAGGCGCTTATCAACGCAATTGGAAAGGTTGAGTCCTAAAAATAAGGAAGTTGCATATAATTTTTGTAAAGAGTCAGGCACTTTATGTATTTGTGATTATTGTATGATAATTATATTTTATAGGAATTATTATTGAGTAATTATTTATGACCAACTCATCATATCTTTTACATTTACTATCGCGTTTTATTTATTTCATTCGTTTTATTATTATATCAAACGCATATCTTGTGAAAAATCATGTTTTGGATTAAGATTTAAATGCAAGTTAAATAGGAAGCAAACGCAAGTTGCCAAATGTCACGTGGTATCAAAGTTGTGCTCCTTGTCGTTCTTGGAACTTTTCCGTTCTTGCCTTCTCTCTCTAATGTTAACGACCTCCAATACACAGCTTAGATACGGTACGCTCCATCTAGTTATTTATTAGATCGTTGCCGTAATACGAATTTATAACCTCCAAATTTGTTAGAAGTGTGGTTTTAAGTTATAAAATGGATAACGATTTGGAGCGCTCTGTTAGATTATTAGAAGATTGCTTATCAACCCCCAGTAAAAGTCTTTTACAAAGCAGCAGTGGGAGAGCCAGACTAAATAAAGAACGTGAGTTAAATTTAACCGGTACCTTTGATTTAGACGAGGGTTGGAAATTAGGACTGAATAGAAGTTATGATAAAGCCCTAAGTGGTTTATTAGAGAGCAATAAGAGTATTACCGGCTCAGTGATAAGAGCAGGTGATCCATGGAAAACTACCGCTGATAAGTTGTTTGTAGAATTTTCGGAACCTTTACAATGCTATTCGAACGGAAATGAAGTGTTCGACTTAGTGTCAGATTTAGCACGAATTTGTTCAGACACACTTAAAGTAATCGAATCCTTAAAATCGAGAGTTTCTGTTAAATTACCGGTTGAAGAACCATGGTTAGAAAATGAACGGAACACTTGGCGTTTAATTTATGTTTTATATCAGGACCGGTTGAATTTTCAAAGTCCTGATAACAACGAAGAGGTGTGTTATTCGCCATTGAGTGAAAAACTTCGCGTGGAACAGTTGTATCGGCAAGAGCATCTTGTGCGTGAAAGCCAGTTAGTGATTGATTGGCTTGAAAGCAATGCCGCCGAGAAAGACGATGAAATACTGCATTTCTCGGATAACACAGTGGGGTGGGAAAATACGTTGCATCAACTGCAATCTGCAGAAACTATTGTCTTTGGAAGCTCCAGAAAAATTATTAAGAGTTTAGATCCAGATGCGCCGCATTTCCAGAAGCTGTTTCTTCATGATCTTGATATGGAAGATGATATTCGCTTGTGCAAGCGCGTATTCACTGAAATTCGATGTGGAAAATTCGCCGAGGCGCAAAAGGTATACATTAAGGCCGCTCCACCCTAAAGATTGTTTACAAATGCAATTTGCTTTTATTGCTTTAGCGTACGCCTAAATACAGGCAACACCTCAGACTTTTTTATAATCCAGATATCACCATAATTACCGTGAAGTGCAGTGGATAATAGATCTATGTGTAACAATGAAAACGGCTTTCGAGCGGTTGCATTCCAATATACCTGTTGAACAGATGCCAAAATTTTTGTATCTTCAATAAATTTAGAACGATATAATTTAAAGTAAAATAATAATATGCGACCTCCTTTTCAAAATTAAAAATAAAGGTATAAAAAGGAATTGCGTTTTACATGTATTGAAAATCTTAGGTTGGAACGCCGTTAATTTGGTTTTTTGTTGAGAAAAATATTTGAATCAATTTTTAGTTATGTTGTCATTGTGGCCATCCATGGAGAGCAGCATTGCTAGAAGGTTGGAAATTATATCATGATCCTAATATTCATGGTAAACCACCCAGAACAGATGAATATGAAATGGAAGATAATATACCTTCTGCAGATACAATATCAGCTGTTGAAGGAAATTCCAATCGAGATATCTGGAAAATAATGGCTCATAGATATTGTCAACAGGTAAAAATCTTCAACTTTAAAGATAAAAATAATTTCACTGTTTAATTAGGAATATTTGAATATTTATGAGAAAGCCTCGCTTGCTGCTTATTGTGGAGACCTACAGGCACTTTTGCAAGTTTGTAAAAGTTGGGAAGACAATTTATGGGCATACATGAAAGTCATGGTTGATATTCGAGTGGAATCAGAAATACGTGATTGGGTCCACAAATGCTACCAACCCTTGCCTGATCAATATTGGGAGCAAAAGTAAATTTTTCCTCATTATCAAATAATTATTTAATTCCCTCATTTTCAGAATGTCATTAAATGAAATATTTGAATGTCTGCAATCGTCAAACAATTCAAGGGTACGCACTGAAGCCAACGATCCAAACCACCATATCCAAAAGCTTATTATTTTGGATCAAGTTCCACAATTGTTTGAGTATTTGGAGGAATTAATCACCGATGATGCCATAAACACCCAATTTGTACGTTTCCTTGCACATTTGGTCCTCTTTTTCGATCAAATCGGGCTAGGGCACAAAAGAAGTGTCACAGAAAAAGTTCTTGAAGTGTATGTTTGCAAATTCGTGCTTATTTCAGATTTTATTTTTATATTTTCAGGTATATAACTCGTCTGACCCAAATGAAGGAAACACGTTTGGTGGCATTTTATGTGGGCAAATTGGAACGTCAAAAACAAATAGAAATATATGCGTCGTATTTAGAAGATGTGGTTGACGAACAGGAACGCAAGGAAGGGCTTTGTTTTGGTGAAGAATGTGGTCTTGATGTTCTGGCCACCACGAAACGTATAGTTGAAAATATTCGCAACAAATCTGAGGAAGTGGGTTTTCTCAGAGATTTAGAGGTAAATTATTATTATTATTTTATGGTATGTTTTTAATTAGTTATTTGTAGCACAAAGTCACCAATTTAGATTTGTTTAAAATATCAGCTCTCGATTGGCTTTTATTTTATGATTCCCAAAGGTTGGACGCTTTATTTGCAAGTAATGCAATCATCTTTCACTTTATAACATTGGGAAAATTGGATGCTGCTCAATCTGCTTTTGATAAAATACCAGCTGATTCGGTTGATAAAGTTATGTTGGAAGAAGAAGTCCCAGATTATGTGGATAATGTGGTCAATGAACATTTATGCTACACAGCCTATCTACAAGCACATGCAGCGTTTAATAATTGGTTTAGACTTTTCAATTCGGCGCCGATTTCTCCTGAAAAATTGTCTGAAAATGCTCAATTTACTGAGAAAGTCGCACATCAGCACAAAGTTACTTCCTACAATGCCGAAATCCAACGTTGGAAATTGTCTGTTACAAATTCAGCTAAAACGACAAAGACTGCACTGTATAATGTTCTACTTTTCCCTAAAGGTTGGTTGGTTGGTGCCAAAGATGCAGATTATTTAAGATCTGTTTGTATACCGGAAATAGTACTTTTGCTGTATTCAGTGCTTTTTGAAATGGGTTTGCACCAGGAAACTGTACAGCTTGCAGATGTATTAGCTGCTGAAACTCACGCCCTCTATAAAGTACCTATTAAATCTTCTTACAAAATAAACAGTTCTAATTCTACTTTAATTTGTAGGTATATTCCAAGGACAAACTTGCACAAATATTAATTAAATTGACAGAATCCTCACTGGCTTTGTTAAATGAAAGGAAAGATCCTTGGGGATACTAATAAGTTAAGATATTTTGTAAATTTAAAAATTAATTTTGTACCGTAACAATAAATAAATAATTCATAATTCACTTCGTACTGTAAATATTGGGGGCAAACGCATACTTTACTTCAGGTGTACATATTGACTTTAATCCAATATTCCTAATGGAACTTTAATTGAAATTTAATCACTTGGCCCGAAATTGTATATAACTTTGACACAATCAGTAAAAATGTTGAAGTCAAAAACTACCGATCACCTTTACTTTGCAATTGTTTTAGGACAAACTTTTGCAATGTTTCCTGTCACGCAACAGAGTTCAATAATTATTTTTAAATGGTTATCGTGGAAAGTAATTTATACTTTAATTTACCTAGGTGGATTAGCTACCAGCATGGCATTTCAGTTTAAAAAAATGTTGGACACCAAAATCACATTTGGATATTGTGGTAATTAGAAACTGATCACAAAAAAAGCGTTAAATTGCCCCTTTTTTCAGTAACATTCCTTTTTTATTTATATGGGTTTTTTACGACTGTACTTTTATTAATTCTGGCTCGACAATGGCCATTTTTGATGAAACAATGGATCGAAATTGACCTAAAAATGCAAAAGTATGGATTTCCTCGAAATCTTCCTGCGAAACTTAAAATTGTTGCTTTCACAATTTTGACATCTGCTGCTTGTGAGCACGGATTATTTCTAGCTTTTTTTATAAGAGATGCAACATCAATTGACGCATTTTTCCAAAACAGTTTTGATTACATTTTCAAGAATGTATCTTATTCATTTTGGAAAGGTTTGTTGCTTGAGGTGGGCATACGAAACAAAATAGAACAATTTTTAAAATACCCATTTTTAAGATTCTCAACGTGATGTGCACATTCACTTGGAATTTTGCTGATGTTTTTATCATTCTTTTAAGTATGATCGTGGCTGCCCGATTTGCACAAATTACCCATCAAATATCGCTGGCTTCTGACAAAAAAGTAACCATCACGAAATAACAAATGTTTTCTATAGAATTTATTTTAGATAATTGAACCATATTTCTGGATACAAATTCGAAAAGATTATAACAGATTATACAAGTTGACTAAAATTGTGGATAATTCCATATCATGGTTAATATTATTTTCATTTTCCAACAATTTGTTTATTGTTTTGGTCCAATTTTTTCACAGTCTCGAGTAATAATTTTTATTGTGTTTTCATGATTTTAATTAATTCTTTTAGACCGTATCAAAGCAGTGACATAATTGAGAGGGTCTACTTTTGGTATTCACTTATGTTTTTATTGGTCCGCACATGTGCAGTCTCATATTATGCTGCAGATGTGTTCAGTGAAAGTGAAAAACCTGTTGAAATTTTGAATTCAGTGCCGAAAGAGATCTACAACAACGAGGTATTTTAATTTTAATTCCAACAAAGATAATTTTAATTTTCAATAGATCGAGAGACTGTTGCTACAAATAAAACATAATTCCTGTGTATTAACTGGGAAATTATTTCCTGTAACTAAATCAACAATTTTTCATGTAAATTTAATTCTAAGTATAATGAATAAAATATTAAATAATTCGTTTTAGGTAACTGGAACGATCGTTACATATGAATTAATTCTCATTCAATTTAATAACAATTTAAATATAACAGATAAAGTTATACAATAATTAATCTAACATTTATTATTGTTTGTTTGTGCTGCGTTAAATTTGTTTTACGTACAGCAAGAATAAATTTGTTTGTTTGTATACTTGCTACACAAAAATTGCTAAATCTCAATTTAAATTCACCTCATTGTTATCTTTACCTAGTTGTGTTCATGTGAGTGCACCTAGCAATGAAATCAAACATTGCATGTAGATCTTATCAATCTTATCACACAATATTATTGCCTGAATGTTCACAAATACTGTTTGTCTCTGTTTAAATTGAACAAGTCTGTTTTTATGTTTTATCTAAGAGAGGGCCTGCGAAATTAAAAATTATTCCCAGTGATAAGATTTCAAATTTGTACAATGGTAAAATTAATCAGTCATGGTGAAACAACTTAATATGATGTGTGTGTAATTCTGCAAATGGCAAAAAACATGGCAAGAAATTTCTTCAGCAATTTATTCGGTTCTAACAAGAAAATGGTGGTTCAAGAGGACGACGGTGACATTCAAGTACCAGCCAGGAGGCCCTCAATAGTCTCAATTTCGAAAAGCGGCAAATTAAAAGAAAAAACCAAAAGAAGAAGAACAGTTACCGATGAAAATTTATATGTAGATCCTAAGAAGGACAATATTAATAAAAATGAGCAGAGAGCAAAACAAAATGAGGAACAAAACAACATGAAGAACAAGAATGTGCAAGACGAAGAAGACTTAAATGCCGACGATGTGATACGTGAATTGTACCAAACAGCTCTTTAGTGCTATGAACGAGTGCTATCTCTTTTTAGTATTACATTATTGAATATTTATTAAGGCAAGTTCTAGAGGATGTTGATGTGATTTAGTTTAATTTTGTTAGAAATTTGTACCATTTTCAATGTTTTTGTTTCTGTCGCAATAAATTAATACTTTTATTAGCAATATAAAGTGCAATTTGTCAAGTTTGTAATAATGAAAGATAACAATAATTAGTTTCAGTAAAGATGAATTGATAGTGAGCAGATAATTTTTACAAGTTTTTTAGATTAAGTTAATTTAGAATTAATAAGATAATGTTATCAGGAGTCCTTTAACTTTTCACTTTAAAAACTTTAAAAATATTAAATAATTTATTACCATTTTTATAAATTAATGGTGTCCCTTAAATCTAATGCCAGGTTAATTGAAAATCAACAATTATAAAATATCACAAATTTTGCAATTGTGGGAGATTGACAGTAAATGTTATAGTTCTATCAAACACACATCCAATACGCAGAATTTTGCTCTGCACATGGGGCAAGTGCACTTAGAAGAGAGCCACGATTCCGGTTGATTTGAATCTTGCCTGGAGGCAAACCATTGGGCCATACAGTCTACACACCACATTGGTCGACAATAACACGTCACACAGTTTCCATCATCGCTGTCATCATCAGTGCAAAGTTTTTGTAACTTTACATTCACTTTGGTTTGTAAGCAACCTATGCAATTTTCTAGCTCCTATTAAGAAAAATGGTAATCTTAAAAACGGTAGCTGATATGAATTATCTAATTTAATTTCTGAGAAATTGTCTAAAGTTTTTTATCAAAGAAATGGAAATGAGGTTCCCTTTGATGATATTGCAAAACATAACAAACAAAAATTTAAAGTATGTCGGTATAATGATAAACTGGATTTAAAAACAATCTACTGTAATATTTATGTGCAAAAACCTTCTTCAAGTACAACTTAAGCCACAAGTGGCTTTCTTCGTTCCACAACTATGAGCTACTGATTAGTGAAATCAGATAAAACTATTAAGGAACCTTTAAAAAGGTCTAGGAATTACCTGATCAGTTGTGTATCGTGGATTTTCTTGTATCACTTCTTTGAAAGCGTCTATAAACTTGTCGGTTAAGGATTTATGGAATGAAACAGACGGTAATACATCAATAGTTCTTGCCACACGATCTTGAAGTAATCGAAAGTCGGTAGCATTAAGTCGAATGGTAAATGAAGCAACATTTTCCCTGGCTGAATTCACATCAATAATTACATATTGTACATCACCGTTACTGATGTGGGAAATTCTATGTGTATCACTTTGTTTCACGACTAGAGATGCATCACTTTGATGCGCAATATGTACAGTTAAAGGTGATATTCTTAATATCCAATTTTCAGTTGCAATTATTTCACTAATAGAACTTGTTTGCAAGCATATCTTTTCCACACTGAAATGCAAAATTGGATTTATTATTTATTAAATATCCATTATACCGTACCTTCGATATTCGACATTAATATCTGATGCTACCGAAGTCCAGTCAGAGTTGTTGTTATAGAATTTTACCAAATTCAAAACAATGGGATGATTTTTATAATTATCTCGTGACCAATTCAAAATTTGGTACAAAGCTAGTAACGGTAAAACAAAACATGTTGTTATGTACATTTTCCACAAATGAGATTCTTGCAACTTTGCCAGCAAGTACATCTAAAAATTAAAGTGTTATTGCGGCTTTCTTGGTGGAAAATAGGCTTACCTCGTCAACTACATTAAATATGATCAATCCCACATAATAACAAATTGGCATTAACGAATAAACAAACAGCGATACCATCGAACGTTTGATGTGATATTTTATGAAGTTTTCAGTTTGTGATCCTAAACAGAAGGAGAAAATTGAAGGAATTGTTATTCCTGCAGACACAAACTCTGTCGGAGGATAAATTATACAAGCACATAACAAAATGTACATTAACGTAAATACAATAATTGGAGACATTTCTATAAAGTTAATAACATAATTAAACACCAAAAAGGTATTAAATTATTGCTGCAACACTTTTTGAAGGAACCACGACATTAACCGAGCAAATGAACTATTTTGAAACGTGCATTACTCCACCTATTGGTAAAACTCAAAGGAAAAAGTATTCGCTTTTACGACCAAAAGCGTGGTGGGAGTATTATATGGTGTGCTACAAACTAAACCTTATTTCGTTGAAGTTTGCGCATGACGTCAGACACGGAACAAATATCATTATGATCATTGGGTAAAGCAAGGAAATTTGAACGATCGTTCGAAATAAAAATTTGAATTCTTTATTTTGGAACATAATAAGAAAAAACATAAATGTAATGTAACATTCTGCTCTAGAACAAGGATTCTTGTTGAATTAAGTGAAAATGTAGTGTGTTTAGAATATTTTTTAAGAGTGTAGTGTGTTTAGACTATTTGTTTTTTTTAAAAAAAGAGGTTGTTATTTTTTTTCCGAGTGGTTAATATTGTTTTTGGTATTGGTGACATTTTCAATAAAATCCATATTTGAACAATAAAAAGAGTCTTCATTAAGAAATTCGACAAAACAAAACAATTCTCATCCTTTTTAGGCCTATCGTCCCCTTTAGTTTAAAATGTTTTTTCTACTTTGGTATCATAAGCGAGTTTTTGTGAAACTGAAAGCAGTGTCACAAAGGAACTTTTTGTGACACGGCTTTTTGGTGTTTTTTTTGATAATAATTACGTTGGTATTGCTGTAATAGCACGCTGGCCGGCGTCGGGCATCTCTACCGAGCTCCTGTCAAGGTCAAGCCAAGTGTGCAGCTTAATTCTTCCATGACTTCTTCACAAAAATATCAAACTCGAGATTTTAAATTCGAAGTTTTAGTTAACATATGACACATGACAAATTACCAACCCAAGCAGTACCTAATCCTAAAAATCTCTAGAATATTTAGAAAGCACAATTTTCAAATTTTCATGAAACTGAGAGCGCCAAAGTAGAAAAAATAGTATATTACACGCGTTTATAAGACGTATTGTCGCACTCATGACATTGGAGCCCTCCTCGCTTCGCTCGTCGTACCCCAAACTTATTCGTGCGACAATAGATCGTCTTATAAAACTTGTATACTATTGGATGAAAATTTTATAGGTTCAAATTGTTTATAGTCCAGTCATTTTAGTATTCATCTTCTAAAAAATTCCAAGTGAAGATTTTCCTTCGCGATTTTCTTTGCATCGGTATAAGAAACACTGTGTAAAAAGTCCGTTGAAAAATCGTGTCCGCCAAATAAATGATTGAAGGTCGAAGGCTGCGAAAATCAGTTTTTCTCAAATATCTCGTGAAATATTGGTTTTACGCGAATTTCGGTTATTACAAAATTTGTTTATTATCAAATTCTTCACAAAAAATCGTTGTAATCATTTGAAAAGAAGAAAATGGAATATCTTTTTACCTTAGCAAACTTTATAAAAATGTGGATCCTAAAAAACAAAAAAAATTACCTGAAAATGTGCACTGCAATTTGCATGGTTTTACCTAGGTAAACTTCTTTTAAGATTCAACCCTTGTTGTAATCATTTGAAAACAAGAAAATGGAATTTTTTTTATCTGAGCACACTGAAAATGTGGATCCTAACATAAATCAAAAAAAAAAATTGACCTGAGCAGACTTTATGAAAATGTGCACTGCAATTTTTTAATTGTTTTTTATTTATTTACTTAGAAATAGTATAAAATAAACTATTAATGCATACGTGTATTTTAATTAATTAAATTCGAACACAGACACCAATAATACAAAAATGATAAATCTTTTTTGATTAACGGAATAACATTTTTTCTTAAAAAAATTAAACATTTCAGATTTAATTTCATTTTATGTGTAATTCAGTTCGGTAGGGATTTGAACTTGTTCCGACGATGACGTCACTGTAACAAGGACAGATTTGTATATATGCGCGTTGGCACACCATACCGGGAGATTATCTTACAGGTATACATATCTCCTATGTTTACTTTTAAAAAAACGCGTCAACATATTGATAACTATAGGCAACCAACATTACACCACAAATCACAAGGTTATTATTTTTCATTGTGAAAGGTTATGTTCAAGTATCATGAATAGTATTATGAATAGAATCTAAAATCATTTGAATATCAAAATAATAACAATTTTAATAAAACTATTAAAGTTTGAGAAGTTATTAACAGAAAGTACATAACAGAAAAAAATAAACAAATAGCGTCATAGCAAGTGTTCAAAATGTCCACCTTCTACTTCTAAACAATATCCTAGCCGATCTTGGAACGCACGCACGGCATTTCTGAGAATGTCAGGATTCAGTTCGTTACATTCAGTTCGTATACGATCTTTTAATTCATCTAGATTTAAAATTTGGATATTGCGGTAAATTTTTGATTTTAGGTAACCCCAAAGGAAATAGTCATTGGGTGATAAATCTGGAGATCGTGGTGCCCATGGTATGGGGCCGTACCGTCCTATCCAGTGTCCGGGAAACCTTTCGTTTAAACAATTTCTTATAACATTTGTGGAATGCGGAGGGGCTCCATCCATTTGAAACCATGGTTCGTTAATGTTTAAATTTTCTATTGCCGGAATGATGTTGTTTACCAACAGATCTAAAAATTTGGCCGAATTAAGGTTTCCATCAATAAAAAAAGGCCCGATAAGTGTAGCATTAACTATCCCTAACCACACATTCACCTTCTGCTGGTACTGAGTGTGGGTCAAATTTTGAATATGGTGATTAGTGCGGGACCAATATCTAAGGAAAACGAAGGAACAAGGTTAACAGAATAAATTGGATAAATAAGAAATTATGATGCACACCGGAAATTTTGGGAATTGACCTCTCCATTTAATGTGAACGTTGCTTCATCGGTGAAAACTATCTTCGCTAAAATTTCATCATGTTCGTTTAACAAATTAAATAAAGTTTCACAAAAATTTGTTCTTTTTGTTTTATCCTCCTCAAATAACTCTTGATGATTGGAAAATTTATAAGATTTGTACTTAAATTCTTTTAGTGTTTTAAATATTGACGTTTTTGATACAACGAAATATTCAGCTACTTCTCGCAAGGATACCATCGGATATTGCTCAACGTAGCATAAAATATTTAATTTTAATTCTTCGGTCAACACATGGTTGGTTTTAATCTTCTTTGTATGACCATTCACTATGCAGCCTTGTGAATTAAATTTTTTAACGATATTGTGCAGAGTTCTGATGCAAGGAATTGGTCTTTCAGGATATTTTATAGAAAATAAATCTCTCACGGTCCGCAAACTATTACCTTGCTGGTACCACATTAACAATTCAATTTTTTCGTCTTTGCTGTACATGATTATTACAGAAATTGCAATTTTATGTTAAACTGACACTGAAAAATTAATTGACTTTTGTTGAAAGAGCCAACTTTTCAAATGTTGAGAATTGTGGTGTATACTTGGTTGCCTACAGATCGCAATAAAGCAATGCGTTGACTCGTTTTTTTTAAAAGTATACATAGGATATGTTTACTTTTAAGATAAGCTCCCGGTATAATCAACGAATATAGACCTCATATAGAAGGCCGGTTCGTATAGCGGCGAAGGGACTGAAAATGTAATTTCGATCATCTCCGCAACACGGCAGCACTACCGCACTATCGGCGCCATTCAAATTTTGAACTTAAACCAAGCTTGCGGTCGAGCGAGCCGATTATCAATTTACTTGCGACATTAAAGTTATAAACTTAAAATTAGCAATGTAAATGTAAATAATAACTAAATATAAAATATGACGTATTGTGAAACTCGAAATACAAAAGGAAACCATCATCCGTGCGTATGAATAAACTATTAACGCATGTTAAGAACAATTTAAAAATAAATAAAATATTATTTGTTACACTTTGTTTCTGTGTTAATGAGTAATTGTTTAAAAAATGCGTTCAATGTAAAATAAGTAGGTCATTATAAATAAATAAAAACAAAAATTTTAATAGTTTACTTAAATAAATACTCAATTGAACATCGTCAATTACACATATTACATTTTAAAAAACACATTTTTTAAAGAATGTGTTTTTTAAAATGTTTGTGATTTGTAATAAGTGGAAAAAATTTTAAAAATGTTGTTATGAAGAAGGAAAGAAATTTGTAAGTAAAACAATATTTTACTCGATTTTTACCTCGGATTAACACAAAATCATATATTTATTTCAGCATTTCTCCTTTAATTCATTTGATTTGAAACTTCAACTAAGGTAAACATTAACTTTTTGACGTGCATAATCTCCGATTACTAATCTTTTTTCACATTTATTCACTTTAATAACAATAATACAAAATATTAATTTACCGTATATCGTCACCGGGAAATCTATGAAATGTTAATTCCGGATTTTTGGCCTTTGAATTTTTGCAGCCGCTGTAGGAACAAAGTGCACGTGTAGTCGCAAAGAAAAGAATTTCTAGAAAATTTATCGCAAAGAAACTTTTGGCGGGCGCATTCGAAGCGCCCCGGGATATCTGGCGGTGCCAAGCGGCCGGGTAACAGAACTAGTTTGTTACCCAGGCTTTCTCGTCCCTCTCTTATAACCCGTAACCGGCCTTCTATATGAGGTCTATATTCGTTGATATCACAGATTATACAGATAACATAGGTATAAGCATACGGCCACTGGCACCACGAACAGCGCGTCAGCGGTTCGGATCAGCAACTAAACGTAGCGCAGAAATGCACCAGGTTTGTGTCTATGGAGAAGAGAAAGTGAGGAAACTGAGAGACAAGGACAACATTTCTCTCTGAATCACCACAAAGATGAAATGCGACCGTTTCAATGTCATTACGTTTTACATTTGTGTGTGTGTATTTGTATTTTATAAGTTTTAAGTGAAAACCTGGTAAGTAATACTTTTTCCATATTATTTATTACAATGGAATGTAGACGGATAAAATTTCGGTGCTCTATTCTATGTCTGTTTTCAAAACGCGGGTAGTACTTGGAAAAATCGGCCATTTTTTGAGCTTCTATCCGCACCGCAACGTGGAGAATTTTAGGTTAGATAGTTTAAATTCAATTTTGAATCTTTCAAAGAAATCAATCGTTCGATTGTGTGCAGATAATTTTACTGATGATATGTACAATGAAAAATCGTTTAAAAACGACCGCGGCACCTTATCTTTTTCACAGTGTTAACCCTTCTGGAAATGTTAATGATGAATTGTGTTTAAATAATGTACGAAATGTGATCATTGAACCAAATTTGGAGTGTTGTAAGTAATGTTCAACTACGTGCAGAAAATTAGTTTTACTTGGTTTTTATGCGAACTTCACCGTAACACAATGCACTCAAAATTATTAGAGGTTATCAGAAAGTATCTTTTGTATTTTAATAGTAATGTTTCACAATTTGGTTCTAGAACAAGATGAATTTGTTCTATACAGATTAAAATCCAGTATTCAAATAATTGTTTTGTAGAATGTAACCTTTCGATGGTTGCATTTCTAATTTATTTGAATATACATTTCTTCTACTAACAATTTTTTTTTATTGTTATGTTATACTATGTATTATTATTTTGTTATTGTAATAATTTACATTGTGTTTTGTATAATTGTACATTGTATATGTTTGTGTGTCTTAATTAAAGTAATATTTAATTTATACAGTTTTTAATTGTGTAATACCTATCAGTGAAAGTAAAAAAGCATCAATAAACGTGTATCTCACACGTCCAACGCGTTTTGCGGCCTTTTGATTTTAGAAATAATTGAACACAAATAGGTAAGAGCTTCAATAAAAAAATATTGAAACGATCGCGTTTTATGCTTGTGGTGCCTCAGGGAGAAATGGCGTCCTTGTCCCTTAGTTTCCGTCCTTCTCTTCTCCATAGACACAAACCTGGTGCATTTCTGCGCTACGTTTAGTTGCTGATCCGAACCGCTGACGCGCTGTTCGTGGTGCCAGGTGGGAGTAAGGCTATGTGCGCTTCCCTCCCTGGTTGATATAATACTCCCACCACGAGTGCGTCGAGCGCAAGCTTCCCATTTCGATCTAGAATTTTGCACGTGTTTGTAAGTACATTGCATTCATTTCATTTTCCGATAAAGATGAATAATTGCGATGATTTGAATTCATTTCGAATTAAATTAGAACCGACGGAACTTATAATAAAAGACGAACCAATAGAAGTTGCCATAGAAAACAGCTCACTTGATATCATATACGATGAAAATCTTCCAACACTTGGTATCGAGGATCAGTTACTGAATACCCAGGTACATTTTTACAGTTACACACTAAATAAAATAGTTTAAAAAGAAATTGAGGTTTTTTATTTCAATTTTTAGGTTACAGTTGTTCCATCAGTAGGTAGAATTGAAAATTCAAATAACATTCAAGCTTATCAGATATCAAAATTTGAAATTAAGGTTGAAGAAGATCACATAACTGGAGAAACCTCCACATCAGAAAACACATCGAAATCGAAGGTACATAAACAATGCGTCATCCGAAATTTATTTCACAAGCACAAAAAGCAAGTGTGGAAAATGTTGAAATAACGGGGTTGTTACGTAGTTTTTACTTGAAACTTCTATAAGAAATTAAAACTAATATCAAAATTTTCAATGAAAATTATGTGATTTAATTTGCCTATTTCAGAGAGGGTCTTTTTGTCACATTTTCCATTTATCTGCCTGGTTTTATCAAAGAATTATTTTTCAGTGCATTATTGCAAAAGAAAATCGGAAGTTTTCATCTCTGTTGTACCACAAAATATTCCTAATAATTTTTTATTCCAGTTTGATATGGTAATCAGTAAAATGCTTCCATATTTTCATCTAATATGTTAATTTGAGTCTGTTAACTGAAATTCTTGCACATTTCAGATTTATGATTTCGATGCACTTCAAGTTAAATTAGAACATGAAGAATTGATCATAAAAGATGAACCAGAAGAAGCTAGTGAAGAAACCAGCTCACTTGAAATCATCAAGTTTGACACAAATCCTCTAACACTTGGAATTAGAGATCATATTGCAAATACACTGGTAAATTGTTATATTTATAATGTGAAGACCTAAATTAAATTTTTCTTGTTTTAATTTTTAGATCAAAGTGGACCCATCCATATTTAGAACTGAAGATTTGCTTAAGATTTGTACATGCGCCGTTGAAGTTATTATGATTCCGCAGCATGTGTTCACCACAAAAATGGAACAGTATCTTGTTTCTAAATTACAAAACATAGCAGACACAAACTATGATGTTGAAGATTGTATGGCCCAAGAAGATACTATTATATGCAAAGTATGTACACAACGGGTCACTCAAATTTTATTTAGAAAGCATATGTTAGACCATAAAATTACTAAACACAAGAGTGGCGTCCGTGGAAAAGTTTCTAGTGAAAATAAAGATCGAAAAGTGCACAAACATAGCGACGAGAGCAAGAAACCTTTTAAATGTCATCAGTGCAATAAGTGTTTTACCCGAATTAGCAATCTTAAAGCACACCTGTTGATTCATAAGGGACTGAAACGTTTTAAATGTCTACAGTGCAATAAATGTTTTGCCACCAATGGCAGTCTTAAAAAACACCTGCTGATTCATAAGGGACTGAAACCTTTTAAATGTCAACAGTGCGATAAATGTTTTACCTTAAATAGCAATCGCAATAGACACATGTTGATTCATAAGGGACTGAAACCTTTTAAATGTCAACAATGCAATAAATGTTTTACCTTAAATGGCGATCTCAAACGACACATGTTGATTCATAAGGGACTGACACCTTATAAATGTCAACAGTGCAATAAGTGTTTTACCCGAATTAGCAATCTTAAAGCACACCTGTTGATTCATAAGGGACTGAAACCTTTTAAATGTCAACAGTGCAATAAATGTTTTGCCACCAATAGCAATCTTAAAACACACCTGTTGATTCATAAGGGACTGAAACCTTTTAAATGTCAACAGTGCAATAAATGTTTTACCGAAAATGGCACTCTTAAAAGACACATGTTGATTCATAAGGGACTGGAACCTTTTAAATGTCAACAGTGCAATAAATGTTTTACCTTAAATGGCGATCTTAAAAGACACATGTTGATTCATAAGGGACTGAAACCTTTTAAATGTCAACATTGCAATAAATGTTTTACCTTAAATGGTACTCTTAAAAGACACCTGTTGATTCATACCATACGGAACTGAAACCTTTTTAATGTCAACAGTGCAATAAATGCTTTACCCAAAATAGCAATATTAAAAGACATGTTGATTCATAAAGGTTATAAACTTTTAAAAAGTTGATCGGGAGAAGAAGATAAATCTGAAGAGTGAGTCTGAATAGAAAAATGAATAAGAATATTTTTGTTTGTGCATTAATTGTAACTGTACTGTATTATGATTTTAAATGAATATAATTCTATTAAACAGATTGGAAATGCTTACTATTCACTGTTATTAACTAATAAGTTCCCTTAAAGCTGCATTATAGTAACACAAACTGCGTGAATATTTTGCCGTTTGGAATTTTAAATAAATTTTTTATGACTTACCGCAATGTGTTACGTTTTTTGTATGACAAAATTTCAAATTGCTTTGGCATAACTTAAGAGCAAATGCAACTTTTTGCATACAGATTTTCATTTTAAGTTCATTTTTGTTGTTTAAACATTTTCACTCGCAAAAATTCGGTGCTACTTTAGTTGCCTATAGTTAATTTTTTAATTAGGAGGATCGAAATTGAAACACTGGAAGTATTTCTAGGAAGTAGTTTTTGGCACAAAATTTGAAGTTTGTTATTTTTAACGAAGTTATACATTATGACGTATGCGCAAGCCAATAGAACTGTCATTTTAATTGCCAAATTGAAAGTATGCAAGTACATTGGGTAAGACAAATGATATATTATTTTTAAATAAACATTCTGCAAGTATTTATTTACAAATTCATTGCTGGACTGGTTTTACGGCTGAACATTCTTCGATACCGTCAAACCTCGTTGGAACGAAACTGTTGTTGGCAAAACGAGCCAATTACTACCTTACGTTTTTAAATTCCAAAAACGATTAGAAGGCTGTGAAAAAATATTTTTTCTTTATACAGCCCCCGGATTCTGATTCCTCGACTCGAGTCGAGTAGACTCGAGTATCGAGTTCGCAACTCGATACTTGACCGAATTCGAAATCGAGTAGAAATAGTGATTCTCATTGAACATCGAGTCCAATAGGGGAATCGTTACTACCAACTAATATTCTTGTGATTTTTGTTTAGCTGTACTTGTGATTTGTAAATCAGCGGTAATTTTAAGTACGCCAAAATTGTTTGGTCCGTACGGCAAACCTATTCGAACGCTGTAGTTAAAATTTGATATTTTTAATTTGTAATGTTACCAATTTTTAATATTGGGTATCGTTGAAGCTGGACGAATGAAGTAAACCGTTAATTTATTGTGCAAAGGTTTTTAAGGGAACGAAAAAATGCGTTTGAACTTTTGGAAGAACGGTTTATAGTATTACAAATTTAGATTGAATAAACAATTAGGGCATCTTTGCAACATTTGCAACAAAATAAAAATATCGATTCCTTTGCGATTTTTTTGCCGTAGGGGGATATCAAATATCAGTGGGAAAGATTTACATTTAGCCCCAAGTCAAACATCTGCTCATAGGTACCCAATATAATTTGTAATCCTTCAATTCAGATGATACTGTTTAATTAATCTTTGAATAGTGAAAATAAGTCCTCTTTTTTATCGAAAAACCGTAATTAAAGTAACTTCTTTTTTTTTAAATTCCAAAAAAAAGTAACCCTTTTTTAACTGTTTTACTGAAAACCAACAAAATTTGTCAAATTCATGGTTAACAATTTCAAATCCCGAAATCTCTTTTTAACCAAACTTCTATACGTTTTAATCAGGTAGGTAGGCGCAACTTTCATAAGAACCTATGTTAAAAAACCGTATGCAAGAAATTGGCGCTGTTTTCGTAGTACATCGTCGCTGAACTAAAATTCATTCATTCGGGTTTTGCGGGAAATTTAAATGTAATTATAGATACCTATCCTTGTTCTTCCGGTTTTAAAAATTTCATTCAAATCAATTAATTAACTAGTAATAAATCCGAAACAAAATGAAAAATACTGTATAGGATAAAAAATAAGAATTATTCAATATTTACAATATATTATAAACACATAGTTTTAGAAACATGAAATAATTTTAAGTGAAACATTGGATATTTATTCAATTAATACAAGTTTAAGAATAAAGCAAAATATTTAGATTCCTACAGTTACAATGTAAAATTTACAGTAAGAGATTTAAAATAAAATCTAGGTTGGAATATGAATAAAAACATTTTATAAGTATAATTACAAATGAAGTCTAAATTTAATGTTAAATCTGATATGTTAACATCTTGTTTTCGAATACACAAATTGTTTCTTCTTTCTTCGAAATCGAGCTTCCCAATGACATCGTATTCTAATAAACATTTGTATAAATTCATCTCTGTGATGAATATTATACAAATGAATGGGAGCCTGCAACAAAAATATATTATGTAGTACCTTTGTGATACCACGTGGGCCCTAAAGTACCGCACCAAACTCGTGTGCGCTAACACGTTTTATATGAAGTATAATACTACTTACCTTCCAGGATCACTAGGCAACTTAAAAAATAAACAATTTCTTGTATACAAACTGTTCACACAGTTTTTAACAATGCAGGAAGACATGTTTAGAGAAAAATTTCACAACTCAAAATTTACAAAATTCGCCGTTGCCGGTTCATAGAGAAATGGCATGGGTAGGTTATGTTAGAAAAAAATTGAAATCCGATTATTTACGAATATGTACGAACGTTATCAGCGCCTCTAGTAGCTGGTCGCCCTTTTAGTTCCGCAATACGCCGAGTTGCGGATGGTATGGTTGGTTTTAATCTGTAAAAAATACGGTGTACAATATACTGGGGTGGGATTCCCAATGCTCAACTCGACTCGTGTCGAGTCGAGTTCGTAAGATTTGGAATTCTGAATGGCTACTCGATGTCGACAGTAGGTATCGAGTACAGACGCCATTTTTACTCGATATATATTTTGGTATCGAGTGCGCAATTCTAACCCGATTAGAATCAGTAGTTCTATATTTTTTTTGTGTTGATGTCACGTTTTTGTGTCAGCTGGAAGTGAAGAATTTACAAAAAATCGTATTATGCACAAAATAAGCAAGCTGCGGATGACCATACTGCGGAATTTTCGTGGAAGTGTACTGTCAAATTGTCTATTAAAAACAATATTGAAATCCCATTTTTAGATTTCTACACGAGTTTATTGTATTGACTGGTATCATCAAACATAACAAATTACCTCAATTCATTAGTGACGTTAATGATGAAAAATAAATAATTTTTAAGATAGCAATATATTGTACACCGTATTTTTTACAGATTTGGTTAAAAAGAGATTTCAGGATTTGAAATTGTTAACCATGAATTTCACAAATTTTGTTGGTTTTCAGTAAAACAGTTAAAAAAGGGTTACTTTATTTTGGAATTTAAAAAAAAAAGAAGTTACCTACTTTAATTACGGTTTTTCGATAAAAAAGAGGACTTTTATTTTCACTATTCAAAGATTAATTAAACAGTATCATCTGAATTGAAGGATTACAAATTATATTGAGTACAACTATGAGCAGATGTTTGACTTGGGGCCAAATGTAAATCTTTCCCACTGATATTTGATATCCCCTACGGCAAAAAATCGCAAAGGAATCAATATTTTTGTTTTGTTGCAAATGTTGTAAAGATGCCCTAATTGTTTATTCAATCTAAATTTGTAATACTGTAAACCGTTCTTCCAAAAGTTCAAACGCATTTTTTCGTTCCCTTAAAAACCTTTGCACAATAAATTAACGGTTTACTTCATTCGTCCAGCTTCAACGATACCCAATATTAAAAATTGGTAACATTACAAATTAAAAATATCAAATTTTAACTACAGCGTTCGAATAGGTTTGCCGTACGGACCAAACAATTTTGGCGTACTTATAATTACCGCTGATTTACAAATCACAAGGTACCAGTATAGCTAAACAAAAATCACAAGAATATTAGTTGGTAGTAACGATTCCCCTAGTGGACTCGATGTTCAATGAGAATCACTATTTCTACTCGATTTCGAATTCGGTCAAGTGTCGAGTAGCGAACTCGATACTCGAGTCTACTCGACTCGAGTCGAGGAATCAGAATCCGGGGGCTGATATCTTAAAAAGTACTTATTTTTCATCATTAACGTCACTAATGAATTGAGGTAATTTGTTATGTTTGATGATACCGGTCAATACAATACTCTTGTAGAAATCTAAAAATGGGATTTCAATATTGTTTTTAAAAGACAATTTAACCCTACACTTCCACGAAAATTCCGCAGTATCGTCATCCGCAGCTTGCTTATTTTGTGCATAATACGATTTTATGTAAATTCTTCACTTCCAGCTGACACAAATACGTGACATCAACACAAAAAAAATAAAGAACTACTGATTATTAGGTTAGAATTCCGCACTCGATACCAAAATATATATCGAATAAAAATGACGGCTGTACTCGATACTGTCGACATCGAGTAGACATTCAGAATTCCAAATTTTACGAACTCGACTCGACACGAGTCGAGTTGAGCATTGGGAATCCCACCCCTGATAGTAATATGTCAGTTTAAGGTTATATTAGTGATGCAATTGTAAACTTACAAAATATAGCACAAAACGGTTCTGTCGAACTATTTTCAAAAAAACTTTGGATGAGAAAAACTTTATTTTCAATATTCTGTAACATTTTAGTGATTCTGTCAAAATTGTATTGTATATAGTACTATTACGGCCACCTAAATGTGCACGATTCTTTTTAGCAACTTGATTTTTGCTTCATATCATAGGCGTTCTAAAAAAATCAGCCAAATGTCAATATTATTTTGTTTATGATAAATATTATTTCACGAAAGTCACTGGATAAAGCCAGCTTTAATCTATGGAAAAATATGGAAATTTGTGACAGGTATCGTGCACATTTCGTTGGCCGTAATAAAAATAGTACATAAAGTAAAAAAATATTTTTCACAGCTTTCTAACTTGTTCTGGAATTAAGAAACACACTCTAACTTGTCCAAAAAACAAAAATTGTTTTGTAAAATGTAATCAAGTGCAGATTGACACTCATTTGTAGGTTATTAAAGTAAAAAAATACAATAAAAGTAGTTTAGTGTGTTATAAACGTTCAAAAAAATATTTTCAAAATGCCCGTTTTGAAATAATTTTAAAAGAAAATTAAATTTGTAAATCAATTTACACATCTTTTAATTTGTTGTAAAGTGAACGACAAAAGTAGCGCAAGAATTCAATAAATCTGAGTTTTGAGAAAAATCCAAAAAACAGGTCAATTTGAAGATTTAATTTCACATCTTTTGAGACAACATTTTTATATGCAGGTTGTTTGTTGTCAATGTAATGACGCCATCGTCGGTTTTTTTAAATGGCAACCCGTCAAAAAAGATTTTCTTTTGCAGCTGACTTAAAGAAATCGTTCCAGAC
This sequence comes from Dascillus cervinus, assembly GCA_949768715.1. Taxonomy (NCBI): domain Eukaryota; kingdom Metazoa; phylum Arthropoda; class Insecta; order Coleoptera; family Dascillidae; genus Dascillus; species Dascillus cervinus. The sequence continues at coordinate 29,276,579 of OX458319.1, read as the reverse complement.
CGCTGTAATTAAAAATTTGGCACACAAACTTAATCCAACGGCAATAATTTTTCTAATTTCACAATAGTCCGTGAGATTACCTTGAAGATTTTAAAATGACACGGTCACATTCAGTTGCAATACTAATTTTAAACAACCCGCCGTTATGTTTAGTTCATGGAGCGGAAATCGTAGTGCGTCGAGCGCACGCTTCACATTTGAAAGCATAGGTTTAAACTTTTTTTAAATTACATTAAATTAAATTAACAGCTGCATAAACCCAGCTTAAAATTAAATTATATTACATTACATTATCTTACATTACATTAAATTAACAGCTGCATAAACCCGACTTTACTCTGTTGCTCTGTGGGTTCAATCTAGAATTTTGCACGTGGTTTACAAGTGTATATTAATCGTTAAATTGCATCTATTTCAATTCCCGATAAAGATGGATAATTGCGATGATTTGAATTCATTTCGAATTAAATTAGAACCGACGGAACTTATAATAAAAGACGAGCCAGTAGAAATTGCCATAGAAAACAGCTCACTTGATATCATATACGATGAAAATCTTCCAACATTTGATATCGAGGATCAGTTACTGAATACCCAGGTACATTTTTACAGTTACAAACTAAATTAAATAATTTAAAAAGAAATTGAGGTTTTTTATTTCAATTTTTTAGGTTAAAGTTGTTCCATCAGTAGGTAGAATTGAAAATTCAAATAACATTCAAGCATATCAGAAATCAAAATTTGACATGAAGGTCGAAGAAGATCACATAACTCGAGAAACCTCCACATCAGAAAACACATCGAAATCGAAGGTACATAAACAATGCGTCATCCGAAATTTATTTCAAAAACACAAAAAGCAAGTGTGGAAAATGTTTGAAATAATGGGGTTGTTAAGTAGTTTTCACTTGAAACTTTTATAAGAAATTAAAACTAATATCAAAATTTTCAATGAAAATTATGTGAAATAAATTTGCAAATGTCATCAATTTTAATTTGCCAATTTCCGAGAGGGTCTCTTTGTCACGTTTTCCATTTATCTGCCTGGTTTTATCAAAGACTCATTTTTGGGTGCATTATTGCAAAAGAAAATCAAAAGTTTGCATCTCTGTTGTACCACAAAATATTCCGAATAGTTTTTTAATTCCAGTTTGATATGGTAATCAGTAAAATGCTTCCATATTTTCATTTCAATTGAGTTTGTTAAATCAAATTCTTGCACATTTCAGATTTATGATTTCGATGCACTTGAAGTTAAATTGGAACAAGAAGAATTGATCATAAAAGATGAACCTGAAGAAGTTAGTGAAGAACCCAGCTCACTTGAAATCGTCAAGTTTGACACAAATCCTCTAACACTTGGAATTAGAGATCATATTGCAAATACACTGGTAAGTTGTTATATTTACAATGTGACGACCTAAATAAAATTTTTCTTGTTTTAATTTTTAGATCAAAGTGGACCCATCCATATTTAGAACTGAAGATTTGCTTAAGATTTGTACATGCGCCGTTGAAGTTATTATGATTCCGCAGCATGTGTTCGCCATAAAAATGGAACAGTATCTTGTTTCTAAATTACAAAACATAGCAGAAGCAAACTATGATGTTGAAGATTGTATGGCCCAAGAAGATACTATTATATGCAAAGTATGTACACAACGGGTCACTCAAATTTTATTTAAAAAGCATATGTTACACCATAAAATTACTAAACACAAGAGTGGCGACCCTGGAAAAGTTTCTAGTGAAAATAAAGATCAAAAAGTGCACAAACATAGCGATGAGAGCAAGAAACCTTTTAATTGTCAACAGTGCAATAAATGTTTTGCCCGAAATAGCTATCTTGAAAGACACATGTTGTTTCATAAGGGACTGAAACCTTTTAAATGTCAACAATGCAATAAATGTTTTACCTTAAATGGCGATCTCAAACGACACATGTTGGGTCATAAGGGACTGAAACCTTATAAATGTCAACAGTGCAATAAATGTTTTATTCAAAATAACAGTCTTAAACGACACATGTTGTTTCATAAGGGACTGAAACATTTTAAATGTCAACAGTGCAATAAATGTTTTACCGAAAATGACAGTCTTAAACGACACATGTTGTTTCATAAGGGACTGAAACCTTTTAAATGTCAACAGTGCCATAAATGTTTTACTCGAAATAACAGTCTTAAAAGACACATGTTGATTCATAAGGGACTGAAACCTTTTAAATGTCAACAGTGCAATAAATGTTTTACCCAAAATAACAGTCTTAAACGACACATGTTGTTTCATAAGGGACTGAAACCTTTTAAATGTCAACAGTGGAATTAATGTTTTACCCAAAATAACAGTCTTAAACGACACATGTTGTTTCATAAGGGACTGAAACCTTTTAAATGTCAACAATGCAATAAATGTTTTACCTTAAATGGCGATCTCAAACGACACATGTTGGGTCATAAGGGACTGAAACCTTTTTAATGTCAAGAGTACAATGAATGTTTTACCTGAAATAGCAATATTAAAAGGCACATGTTGATTCGTAAAGGTTCATAAATTTTTAAAAAGTTGATCGGTAATGTACAGCGAGAAGAAGATAAATCTGAAGAGTGAGTCTGAATAGAGAAATGAAGAATATTTTTGTTTGTGCATTAATTGTACTGTTCTGTATTATGATTTTAAATTAATATAATTCTATTAAACAGATCGGAAATGCTTACTATTCAGTGTTATTAACTATTAAGTTCTCTTAAAGCTGCACTATAGTAACAAAAACTGAATATTTTGTGGAATTTTAAATAACTTTTTTCACATACTGTATTACCTAAAACTTGAAACTTTAAATCAGGGGTGGCCAACCCAAATGATCTTGCGGACCACTTTGGAAATGCATCATAACTCCGCGGGCCACATATAAAATTGTATATCCCCATATTACTTTTAGATCAACCATTTTTTACTACATTGGTTTTCACTACTGTGATCATTATAAAATAAATATATTTTGTAAAAGTGTGATGAATCTCGCGGGCCGGAAAAATGTTCAAGGCTTCCATATTTTCATCTAAGATTAAGTTAATTTTCAATTGAGTTTGTTAAATCAAATTCTTGCACATTTCAGATTTATGATTTCAATGCACTTGAAGTTAAATTAGAACAAGAAGAATTGATCATAAAAGATGAACCAGAAGAAGTTACTGAAGAAACCAGCTCACTTGAAATCATCAAGTTTGACACAAATCCTCTAACACTGGGAATTAGAGATCATATTGCAAATACACTGGTAAATTGTTATATTTATAATGTGAAGACCTAAATTAAATTTTTCTTGTTTTAATTTTTAGATCAAAGTGGACCCATCCATATTTAGAACTAAAGATTTGCTTAAGATTTGTACATGCACCGTTGAAGTTATTATGATTCCGCAGCATCTGTTCACCACAAAAATGGAACAGTATCTTGTTTCTAAATTACAAAACATAGCAGAAGCAAAGTATGATGTTGAAGATTGTATGGCCCAAGAAGATACTATTATATGCAAAGTATGTACAAAATGGGTCAATCAAATTTTATTTAAAAAGCATATGTTACACCATAAAATTACTAAATACAAGGGTGGCGACCCTGGAAAAGTTTCTAGTGAAAATAATGATCGAAAAGTGCACAAACATAGCGACGAGAACAAGAAACCTTTTAAATGTCAACAGTGCAATAAATGTTTTACCCGAAATGGCCATCTTAAAACACACATGTTGATTCATAAGGGACTGAAACCTTTTAAATGTCAGCAGTGTGATAAATGTTTTACCGAAAATAGCAATCTTAAACAACACATGTTGATTCATAAGGGACTGAAACCTTTTAAATGTCAACAGTGCCATAAATGTTTTACCCAAAATAGCCATCTTAAAACACACATGTTGATTCATAAGGGACTGAAACCTTTTAAATGTCAGCAGTGTGATAAATGTTTTACCGAAAATAGCAATCTTAAACAACACATGTTGATTCATAAGGGACTGAAACCTTTTAAATGTCAACAGTGCCATAAATGTTTTACCCAAAATAGCCATCTTAAAACACACATGTTGATTCATAAGGGACTGAAACCTTTTAAATGTCAGCAGTGTGATAAATGTTTTACCGAAAATAGCAATCTTAAACAACACATGTTGATTCATAAGGGACTGAAACCTTTTAAATGTCAACAGTGCCATAAATGTTTTACCCAAAATAGCCATCTTAAAACACACATGTTGATTCATAAGGGACTGAAACCTTTTAAATGTCAGCAGTGTGATAAATGTTTTACCGAAAATAGCAATCTTAAACAACACATGTTGATTCATAAGGGACTGAAACCTTTTAAATGTCAACAGTGCCATAAATGTTTTACCCAAAATAGCCATCTTAAAACACACATGTTGATTCATAAGGGACTGAAACCTTTTAAATGTCAGCAGTGTGATAAATGTTTTACCGAAAATAGCAATCTTAAACAACACATGTTGATTCATAAGAGACTGAAACCTTTTAAATGTCAACAGTGTAATAAATGTTTTTCCCAAAATAGCTATCTTAAAAGGCACATGTTGTTTCATAAGGGACTGAAACCTTTTAAATGTCAACAATGCAATAAATGTTTTACCTTAAATGGCGATCTCAAACGACACATGTTGGGTCATAAGGGACTGAAACCTTTTTAATGTCAACAGTACAATGAATGTTTTACCTGAAATATCAATATTAAAAGGCACATGTTGATTCATAAAGGTTTATAAATTTTTAAAAAGTTGATCGGTAACGTACAGCGAGAAGAAGATAAATCTGAAGAGTGAGTCTGAATAGAAAAATGAAGAAGAATATTTTTGTTTGTGTATTAATTGTACTGTTCTGTAATATGATTTTAAATTAATATAATTCTATTAAACAGATCGGAAATGCTTACTATTCACTGTTATTAACTATTAAGTTCTCTTAAAGCTGCACTATAGTAACAAAAACTGAATATTTTGTGGAATTTTAAATAACTTTTTTCACATACTGTATTACCTAAAACTTGAAACTTTAAATCAGGGGTGGCCAACCCAAATGATCTTGCGGGCCACTTTGGAAATGCATCATAACTCCGCGGGCCACATATAAAATTGTATATCCCCATATTACTTTTAGATCAACCATTTTTTACTACATTGGTTTTCACTACTGTGATCATTATAAAATAAATATATTTTGTAAAAGTGTGATGAATCTCGCGAGCCGGAAAAATGTTCAAGGCCCGTGGGCCGCGGGTTGGCCAACCCTGACCTAGGCAAACCGACTCTTAAGATTCAACCCTTGTTGTAATCATTTGAAAAAAAAATTTTACCTGAGCAAATGTGAATCCTAACATAAGTCCCACAAAAAAAAAAAAACCTGAGCATAATGAATATGTGCACTGCAATTTGCATGGTTTTACCTAGGAAAACCGACTCTTAAAATTCAACCCTAGTTGTAATCATTTGAAAACAAAATGTAAAATTTTTTTACCTTAACACACTTTATGAAAATGTGAGTGAAAATTGACCTGAGCACGCTTTATGAATAGGTGCACTGCAATTTGCATGATTTTACCTAGGAAAACCGACTCTTTAGATTCAACCCTTGTTGTAGTCGTTTGAAAACAAGAAAATGTAAAAATTTTTTACCTTAACACACTTTATGAAAATGTGTGTGAAAATTGACCTGAGCACGCTTTATGAATAGGTGCACTGCAATTTGCATGATTTTACCTAGGAAAACCGACTCTTAAGATTCAACCCTTGTTGTAGTCGTTTGAAAACAAGAAAATGTAAAAATTTTTTACCTTAACACACTTTATGAAAATGTGGATCCTAACATAAGTCAAAGAAAACAAAACAATTTACCTGAGCACACTTTATGAATATGTGCACTGCAATTTATATGGTTTTACCTAGGAAAACCGACTCTTAAAATTCAACCCTTGTTGTAATCATTTGAAAACAAGAAAATGTAAAAAAATTTTACCTTAACACACTTTATGAAAATGTGAATCTTAACATAAGTCCAAAAAAAAAAAAAATTGACCTGAGCACACTTTATGAATATGTGCACTGCAATTTGCATGGTTTTACCTAGGAAAACCGACTCTTACGATTTAACCCTTGCTGTAATCATTTGAAAACAAGAAAATAGAAAATTTCATCACCCAAGAATAGAAGTGATTATTTTTCTTTGAAATCCTTTTTATTTCAATCTTCTATCATTAACAGTTTTTAAATAAACAGGTTAAACAAACTCACTGTAAGTTGCATGCTTTCACCTAGGCCACCTAGGACCATATTACATTTAGACCTACTATTTTTTAATACATTGGTTTTCACTACTTTGACCATTATAAAATAAACATATTTTTGGAAAAGTGTGATGAATCTGGCGGGCCGGAAAAATGTTCAAGGGGGCCGCATGAAGCCCGCGAGCCGCGGGTTGGCCACCCCTGCTTTAAATTGTCTTCAAATCACCAAAATTCGTAGTTAGATAGTTGATTTTTTAATTAGGAGGATTGAAATTGAAGGAGCGAATTACACTGGAATATTTCTAGGAAGTAGTTTTTGGCGCAAAATTTGAAGTTTATTATTTTTAACCGAGTTATACATTATGACGCATGCGCAAGCCAATAGAACTCATTTTAATTGCCAAATTGATATATGCAAGTATATTGGGCAAGACAAATGTTACATTATTTTTAAATATACATTCTGCAAGTATTTATTTCCAAATTCATGGCTGGACCGGTTCTACGACTGACATTCTTCGATACCGTCAAACCTCGTTGGAACGAAACTGTTGTTGGCAAAACGAGCCAATTACTACCTTACGTTTTTAAATTCCAGAAACGATTAGCAGGCTGTGAAAAAATATTTTTTCTTTATACTGATAGTAATATGTCAGTTTGAGGTTATATTAGTGATGCAGTTGTAAAATTATAAAATATAGCACAAAACGGTTTTGTCGAACTATTTTCAAAAAAAAAACTTTCGATGAGAAAAACTTTATTTTCAATATTCTGTAACATTTTAGTGATTCTGTCAAAATTGTATAGGTTATGTAGTACTATTACCAACGAATATAGACTCATATAGAAGCACGGTTACGGGTTATAAGAGAGGGACGAGAAAGCCTGGGTAACAAGCTAGTTCTGTTACCCGGCCGCTTGGCACCGCCACATATCCCGGGGCGCTTCGAATGCGCCCGCCAAAAATTTCTTTGGGATAAATTTTCTAGAAATTCTTTGTCAGCTTTTCTTTGCCATTAGTAAAAACTCTCTTTGCGATTAGTATGCCGACTGCACGTGCACTTTGTTCCTACAGCGGCTGCAAAAATTCAAATGGCGGTTCTGAAAAGAACCTTTAATATAACGCGTGAACTTATGTTAAAAAACAGGAGAAATGGTATAACATAATAATAACAACAGAAACAACATAGCTAAGAGGAATCACAAAACGAAAAACAAATACAATCAGAGCAAGTGCTCAAAGTGGCCCCCATTCATTTGCAAGCATAACCGCGCCCGCCGCAACAGACTCCGTTTAGAATTTGTAGCCATTTCAGGAGTAATTGTAGCAAAAGCTTCCTGAATGCGACCCCTGAGTTGTTCTTCTGTATCAATAGGGTGCCTGTACACAACATTTTTAACGTGGCCCCAAAGAAAGAAATCCAGAGGATTTAAATCGGGGGACTCGATGTACAGAAGTTTTCAAAATATTCAATTCCTGCGCAACTTCTCTAATGCTTTCGGTACCTTCTTCAAAGGCATCTAAAATAGCCTCTTCGTTTTCAACAGTGCGTACAGTCCTGGGAGCCCCACCATTTGCCTTCCTATTCGGTAAAATGTGGCCTGTCTCAATGGTTCGTACGATAGCACTGAGAATCACTTTGTGATTGGGATGATTGCTGTTAGGAAAGCGTTGGGCATAAATCCTTGGCGCTTCTCTAGCATTTCGTCCACATTCGCCGTAAATTACAACATTTCCACAAACTTAATCCGCGGCAGAATACATAATTGAAGGAATTCGAACGAAATCTTGAAGTTTTTCAAAAGTTTCATAGCCGACCAGTTTATTGAAAACGTAATAAAACCATAGCAACAATGTTAGGAACTACACCTGGATGGCTTACAACGCTCTGATTTGTCGAATAAAAATGTTCTTATTTTGAATACCGTTCAAGCTACACATTTTTTTCTTTGGGAATTTTTATTTGTCTTTTGATGAGGATTTCTCCTTTTTTCTCTGGGGCGCGAGTTCTGGGACAGCCTGTATACTTACTATTCCAATACGCCCATTTTGAAAAAATTTAAAAAAAAGTAAATTTGTAAATCAATTTATACATCTTTTAATTTGTTGAAAAGTGAACGACAAAAGTAGCGCAAGAATTCAATAAATCTGAGTTTTGAGAAAAATTCTAAAAACAGGTCAATTTTAAGATTTAATTTCATATCTCTTCAGACAACATTTTTATATACAAGTTGTTTGTTGGCAAAGTAATGACGCCATCGTCGGTTTTTTTTTTAATGGCAACCCGCGTCTTTTAATTCCAGAAACGGTTAAGGTCGTCAAGCAATATTTTATTTTGCAGCTGACTTAAATAAAGAAATCGTTCCAGACCGCTGTAATTAAAAATTTGGCACAAAAACTTAATCCCACGGCAATAATTTTTCTAATTTCACAATAGTCCGTAAGACTACCTTGAAGATTTTAAAATCACACGGTCACATTCAGTTGCAATAATAATTTTAAACAACCCGCCGTTGTGTTTAGTTCAAGAAGCGGAAATCGTAGTGCGTCGAGAAAACGCTTCCCATTTGTTTCTACTCTGTTGCTCTGTGGGTTTGCACGTGGTTTGCAAGTGCATGTTAATCGTTAAATAGCATCTACTTCAATTCCCGATAAAGATGGATAATTGCGATGATTTGAATTCATTTCGAATTAAATTAGAACCGACGGAACTTATAATAAAAGACGAGCCAATAGAAGTTGCCGTAGAAAACAGCTCACTTGATATCATATACGATGAAAATCTTCCAACACTTGGTATCGAGGATCAGTCACAGATAATAAAACACAAAGATAATCAGTTACTGAATACCCAGGTACAGTTTTACAGTTCAAACTAAACAAAATAGAGTTTAAAAAGAAATTGAGGTTTTTTGTTTTAATTTTTAGGTTAAATTTGTTCCATCAGCAGGTAGAATTGAAAATTCAAGTAACATTCAAGCATATCAGAAATCTAAATTTGAAATGAAGGTCGAAGAAGATCACATAACTCGAGAAACCTCTACATCAGAAGACACATCAAAATCGAAGGTACATAAACAATGCGTCATCCGAAATTTATTTCAAAAGCACAAAAAGCAAGTGTGGAAAATGTTTGAAATAACGGGGTTGTTACATAGTTTTTACTTGAAACTTCTATAAGAAATTAAAACTAATATCAAAATTTTCAATGAAAATTATGTAAAATAAACTTGCAAATGTGATCAATTTTTATTTGCTAATTTCCGAGAGGGTCTCTTTGTCATGTTATCCATTTATCTGCCTGGTTTTATCAAAGAATTATTTTTGGGTGCATTATTGAAAAGAAAATCAAAAGTTTGCATCTCTGTTGTACCACAAAATATTCCTAATAGTTTTTTATTCCAGTTTGATATGGTAATCTATTTTCATCTAAGATTAAGTTAATTTTCAATTGAGTTTGTTAAATCAAATTCTTGCACATTTCAGATTTATGATTTCGATGCACTTGAAGTTAAATTAGAACAAGAAGAATTGTTCATAAAAGATGAACCAGAAGAAGTTAGTGAAGAAACCAGCTCACTTGAAATCGTCAAGTTTGACACAAATCCTCTAACACTTGGAATTAGAGATCATATTGCAAATACACTGGTAAATTGTTATATTTATAATGTGAAGACCTAAATTAAATTTTTCTTGTTTTAATTTTTAGATCAAAGTGGACTCATCCATATTTAGAACTGAAGATTTGCTTAAGATTTGTACATGCGCCGTTGAAGTTATTATGATTCCGCAGCATGTGTTCACCACAAAAATGGAACAGTATCTTGTTTCTAAATTACAAAACATAGCAGACACAAACTATGATGTTGAAGATTGTATGGCCCAAGAAGATACTATTATATGCAAAGTATGTACACAACGGGTCACTCAAATTTTATTTAAAAAGCATATGTTACACCATAAAATTACTAAACACAAGAGTGGCGACCCTGGAAAAGTTTCTAGTGAAAATAAAGATCGGAAAGTGCACAAACATAGCGACGAGAGCAAGAAACCTTTTAATTGCCAACAGTGCAATAAATGTTTTGCCCGAAATAGCGATCTTAAAAGACACATGTTGATTCATAAGGGACTGACACCTTTTAAATGTCAACAGTGTAATAAATGTTTTGCCCAAAATAGTAATCTTAAAAGGCACATGTTGGTTCATAAGGGACTGAAACCTTTTAAATGTCAACAGTGCCATAAATGTTTTACCGAAAATGGCAGTCTTAAAGCACACATGTTGATTCATAAGGGACTGAAACCTTTTAAATGTCAACAGTGTAATAAATGTTTTGCCCAAAATAGCAATCTTAAAACACACATGTTGAGTCATAAGGGACTGAAACCTTTTAAATGTCAGCAGTGTGATAAATGTTTTACCGAAAATAGCAGTCTTAAAGCACACATGTTGAATCATAAGGGACTGAAACCTTTTAAATGTCAACAGTGCGATAAATGTTTTACCTTAAATAGCAATCGCAATAGACACATGTTGATTCATAAGGGACTGAAACCTTTTAAATGTCAACAATGCAATAAATGTTTTACCTTAAATGGCGATCTCAAACGACACATGTTGATTCATAAGGGACTGAAATCTTATAAATGTCAACAGTGCAATAAATGTTTTACCCAAAATGGCCATCTTAAAAATCACATGTTGATTCATAAGGGACTGAAACCTTATAAATGTCAACAATGCAATAAATGTTTTACCCGAAATAGCCATCTTAAAAGACACATGTTGATTCATAAGGGACTGAAACCTTTTAAATGTCAACAATGCAATAAATGTTTTGCCTTAAATGGCGATCTCAAATGACACATGTTGATTCATAAGGGACTGAAACCTTTTAAATGTCAGCAGTGTGATAAATGTTTTACCGAAAGTGGCATTCTTAAAAGACACATGTTGATTCGTAAAGGTTATAAACTTTTAAAAGTTGATCGGTAACTTGCAGGGAGAAGAAGATAAATCTGGAGAGTGAGTTTGAATAGAAAAACGAACAAGAATATTTTTGTTTTTGTATTAATTGTGCTGTACTGTATTATGATTTTAAATGAATATAATTCTATTAAACAGATCGGAAATGGCTACTATTCACTGTTATTAACTAATAAGTTCCCTTAAAGCTGCGTTATAGTAATAAAAACTGCGTGAATATTTTGCCTTTTGGAATTTTAAATAACTTTTTTATGACATACCGCACTGTGTTACATTTTCTGTTTTACCTAAAACTTGAAACTTATATTGTCTTCAAATCATCAAAATTTCAAATATCTTTGGCATTATTAAAGAGCAAATGCAAGTTTTTGCATACAGATTTTCATTTTAAGTTAATTTTTGTTGTTTAAACATTTTCAGTCGGAAAAAATTCGGTGCTACTTTAGTTATCTATAGTTAATTTTTTAATTAGGAGGATCGTAATTGAAATACTGGAATATTTCTAGGAAGTAGTTTTTGGCACAAAATTTGAAATTTGTTTTTAACGGAGTTATATATTATGACGCATGCGCAAGCCAATATAACTGTCATTTTAATTGCCAAATTGAAAGTATGCAAGTACATTGCGTAAGACAAATGATATATTATTTTTAAATAAACATTCTGCAAGTATTTATTTACAAATTAATTGCTGGACTGGTTTTATGGCTGAACCTTCTTCGATACCGTCAAACCTCGTTGGAACGAAACTGTTGTTGGCAAAACGAGCCAATTACTACCTTACGTTTTTAAATTGCAAAAACGATTAGAAGGCTGTGAAAAAATATTTTTTCTTTATACTGATAGTAATATGTCAGTTTAAGGTTATATTAGTGATGCAATTGTAAAATTACAAAATATAGCACAAAACGGTTCTATCGAACTATTTTCAAAAAAACTTTCGATGAGAAAAACTTTATTTTCAATATTCTGTAACATTTTAGTGATTCTGTCAAAATTGTATTGGTTAGGGGCCATGTACAAATTACGTAAGAGCTGAAGGGGGGGGGGTATAAAAACCCTGACGAATCCTTACATGGGGAAGGGGGGGATTAAAACGACAATTACGTAAGACGATTTTTTCCGATATTTTCAACATTTTTTTAAAAATTGGGTCTTGAGACTGTATCCGATGAACGTAGCATACCAGTAATAACCTCTATTGTTGAATGGTTAATTAACCCTTTTTCCACAGATGAGAAATAATAAAATTATTACATTATATTATTATAGAATTGTTTTTTTTATTAAATCATCATTTGAATGAATAATTATTACCTAATTGGATAGTTAATAAATAGCCACAAATAACTGTATGAGAAAAACCAAATATTTTTCATAAATACGCTGTTACCCCCTCTTGAATTTGTAAAATCTTACGTAAGACAGGGGGGTAGGGGTCCTGCAAAACTTACGGTCTCTTACGTGGGGGTACGGGGGGGTTAAATATTGGAGTAAATACCCTTACGTAATTTGTACACTCTGCCGCACTTTAAATGCGACACGATGTTCGGCGCTTGCAGGCCTTTTTACAAGGATGTTTGGATGGTTGTATACAAATTATCAGGTCCGTATGCAAGATTTGATATTCAGGATCAGTGTTATGAAGTCAAAAATCCAAATAAGTAAGTGAAACGACAGATACAACGAATAAAATACGTTCGTGTAACAGTCGAACAGTTTCAAGAAAACAAGCTCAAATTTGTTACTAAACAGTATTTATTATTAATAAAAGTAACAAATCATTAATTTGTTGTTATTAAATAGATAAGAAATATACACGCATTTAATAAAATGTTATTGTAACGCATCAAAAACCTTAATTGGCATTCTTAGTCCTACGTTTACGAGAATATGGAAGATTTTGCCAATTTTTTTTTAACGGCGTTAATCGATACTTAAATGTTTAATCTGATACGAAACAAATGCAATTAATTAATTTACTGGAATAATTAGTAGATATTTTGAAATTGAGATTTTATGCGTTTTAGATTCTTTTTCAAGGTTTACATCGGTTTTCGTGTCTAGATTTAAACAAAACAAAATATAGACATATCCATTGTGATAGATTTAAAATTCATTTTAATTCAAAAATGAATATTTACGAAAAATATTTATTGTTCTATTATTATTATTATTAACATTATTATTATTATTATTATTATTATTATTATTATTACAAACAAGACATCCAAAATGGTTTATTTTTCTTAGCGTTTTCTTTTTTTTTCCTGTGTAAAAGGGTTGATTCTTGATTTTAAGTAAAAAAATGTTCATGGAATCGTAATTTAGAGTCGAATATTATTCCTAAATACTTAAATTTGGGTGAAATTTCCAAAATAATTTCATTAAATTTAATTAACGGTAATTCATATTTTAGTTTTCTAGTAAATAGTGTGGTTTCTGTTTTACTGGTATTGAATGTTAATTTATAGTGGTCCCTTTTGTAAATAGATTTAATATTTTGAATTCTTCTTTCCGTGTCCGGTCAAACAATGTTCTTCCAATCACCAATGGCCTTGAAAAGGGCCGATGCAATGTCATTCTTAAGGCCAGGTTAAAGAATTTTCGCGGACCGAATTCGAAGACTCGTCATAAAATTGCCAGTGCGGACCACCTGCTGAGACGGTCCCTTGCTATCGACTGTGATCCCGCTGATTGATTTTTCAATAAATTCTAAAAATTAGTATAATGTCAACCAAGTAGCACTATTTTTGGATTCAAATAAAGATTAAATGCATACCTTTTGCTATTTAAATAAACAAAAGGTTGAATAATGTGTACTAACCTGTCGATACTTGCGAAGAAAAACAGCTTTTCCCTTATTTTTCTTTTTCGTTGATAAAGTTCTACCTTCTGCGTTTCTTTTTGGGGTTTTCACTTTTAAAATTGTCAAAACGTAAATTGCACAGCACAATCTTCACACGAACACGACGAAGTGTCTTATGTTTTTTAGAAATTTTTCCCAACGTGTTTTGTTCGAAGAAGGTTAAAAAAGGCCTGTTCGTACCCATGCCATAAATAGTTTGCGGTTTCACTTTTATGATCTGTTGTAAATCACCAGCGAAATATTTCTGGAAGTCTATCGCAATTTTAATAATCGTATAGTCAAAATATCTTTATTATTATCAAGTCTATAAAAAAAGTAAACATATATATCTACTTCTTCATTAACAGTAGTTTATTGACTGCACTCATAATTAATAATAATGCACTGGCCACTTACTAATTAGAGTATTATTGAGATTCTAAATAACTGTCACTTTACGAAATAATAATAAATAAAAGTAATTTTATTAAGTGATTAATTTTACATTTTTTCTATTCCATCCCCTAATAAATATAGACTAGGAAATGGCATAATACTCGTTTTTACAATTAGAAACATTTAACGAATGAGGGGTGTCATAAATGTCGGTACTTCTGAAACTAGTTTGAAAAATGGTGATCCCTGTTGTAAAGAGATTTGGTTATGTAACTGCTGTTAATGCCCTTAAATGGAGCTTATTTTTATTGTTTTTGAATGTTAAATTAACGTAATTTTATGTTTCTGTGAAGTTGAATTATTTGATTAATAAATTTAGTGGCCTAAAGTGTGAAATTAGTGACCATTGTGTGTCACACCCTTTTTTTTCGAGAAATTCGATAAAATTCTAACATTATGATAACCCTTTTACACAGGAAAAAAAAAGAAAACACGCTAAAAAAATAAACCATTTTGGATGTCTTGTTTGTAATAATAATAATAATAATAATAATAATAATAATAATAATAATAATAATAATAATAATAATAATAATAGAACAATAAATGTTTTTCGTAAATATTCATTTTTGAATTAAAATGAATTTTAAATCTATCACAATGGATATGTCTATATCTTGTTTTGTTTAAATCTAGACACGAAAACCGATGTAAACCTTGAAAAAGAATCTAAAACGCATAAAATCTCAATTTCAAAATATATACTAATTATTCCAGTAAATTAATTAATTGCATTTGTTTCGTATCAGATTAAACATTTAAGTATCGATTAACGCCGTTAAAAAAAAAAATTGGCAAAATCTTCCATATTCTCGTAAACGAAGCACTAAGAATGCCAATTAAGGTTTTTGATGCGTTACAATAACATTTTATTAAATGCGTGTATATTTCTTATCTATTTAATAACAACAAATTAATGATTTGTTACTTTTATTAATAATAAATACTGTTTAGTAACAAATTTGAGCTTGTTTTCTTGAAACTGTTCGACTGTTACACGAACGTATTTTATTCATTGTATCTGTCGTTTCACTTACTTATTTTGATTTTTGACTTCATAATACTGATCCTGAATATCAAATCTTGCATACGGACCTGATAATTTGTATACAACCATCCAAACATCCTTGTAAAAAGGCCTGCAAGCGCCGAACATCGTGTCGCATTTAAAGTGCGGCAGAGTGTACACGGCCCCTTATGTAGTACTATTACGGCCACCTAAATGTGCACGATTCTTTTTAGCAACTTGATTTTTGCTTCATATCATAGGCGTTCTAAAAAAATCAGCCAAATGTCAATATTATTTTGTTTATGATAAATATTACTTCACGAAAGTCACTGTATAAAGCCAGCTTTAATCTATGGAAAAATATGGAAATTTGTGTCAGGTATCGTGCACATTTCGGTGACCGTAATAAAAATAGTACATAAAGTAAAAAAATATTTTTCACAGCTTTCTAACTTGTTCTGAAATTAAGAAACACACTCTAACTGTCCAAAAAACAAAAATTGTTTTGTAAAATGTAATCAGGTGCAGATTGACACTCATTTGTAAGTTATTAAAGTAAAAAAAATACAATAAAAGTAGTTTAGTGTGTTATAAACGTTCAATAAAATATTTTCAAAATGCCCGTTTTGAAATAATTTTAAAAGAAAATTAAATTTGTAAATCAATTTACACATCTTTTAATTTGTTGAAAAGTGAACGACAAAAGTAGCGCAAGAACTCAATAAA
Organism: Dascillus cervinus; assembly: GCA_949768715.1. Taxonomy (NCBI): domain Eukaryota; kingdom Metazoa; phylum Arthropoda; class Insecta; order Coleoptera; family Dascillidae; genus Dascillus; species Dascillus cervinus. The sequence continues at coordinate 29,260,257 of OX458319.1, read as the reverse complement.
TCTGAGTTTTGAGAAAAATCCAAAAAACAGGTCAATTTGAAGATTTAATTTCACATCTTTTGAGACAACATTTTTATATGCAGGTTGTTTGTTGTCAATGTAATGACGCCATCGTCGGTTTTTTTAAATGGCAACCTGTCAAAAAAGATTTTCTTTTGCAGCTGACTTAAAGAAATCGTTCCAGACCGCTGTAATTAAAAATTTCGCAAAAAAACTTACTCCGACGGCAATAATTTTTGTAATTTCATAGTAGTCCATAAGACTACCTTGAAGATTTTAAAATAACACGGTCACATTCAGTTGCAACAATAATTTTAAACAACCCGCCGTTGTGTTTAGTTCATCGAGCGGAAATCGTAGTGCGTCGAGCGCACGCTTCACATTTGTTTCTACTCTCTTGCTCTGTGGGTTCAATCTAGAATTTTGCACGTGGTTTGCAAGTACATATTAATCGTTAAATTGCATTCATTTCATTTCCCGATAAAGATGGATAATTGCGATGATTTGAATTCATTTCAAATTAAATTAGAACCGACGGAACTTATAATAAAAGACGAGCCAATAGAAGTTGCCATAGAAAACAGCTCACTTGATATCATATACGATGAAAATCTTCCAACACTTTGTATCGAGGATCAGTCACAGATAATAAAACACAAAGAGGATCAGTTACTGAATAGCCAGGTATAGTTTTACAGTTACAAACTAAACAATTAAATAGAGTTTAAAAAGAAATTGAGGTTTTTTATTTCAATTTTTAGGTTACAGTTGTTCCATTAGGTAGAATTGAAATTTCAAGTAATATTCAAGCATATGAGAAATTTAAATTTGAAATGAAAGTTGAAGAAGATCACGTAACTCCAGAAACCTCCACATCAGAAGACACATCGAATTCGAAGGTACATAAACAATGCGTCATCCGAAATTTATTTCAAAAGCACTAAAAGCAAGTGTGGAAAATGTTTGAAATAACGGGGTTGTTACGTAGTTTTCACTTGAAATTTCTATAAGAAATTAAAACTAATATCAAAATTTTCAATGAAAATTATGTGAAATAAACTTGCAAATGTGATCAATTTTAATTTGCCAATTTCCAAGAGGGTCTCTTTGTCATGTTTTCCATTTATCTGTCTGGTTTTATCAAAGAATTATTTTTGGGTGCATTATTGCAAAAGAAAATCAAAAGTTTGCATCTCTGTTGTACCACAAAATATTCCTAATAGTTTTTTATTCCAGTTTGATATGGTAATCAGTAAAATGCTTCCATATTTTCATCTAATATGTTAATTTTCAATTGAGTTTGTTAAATCAAATTCTTGCACATTTCAGATTTATGATTTCGATGCACTTGAAGTTAAATTAGAACAAGAAGAATTGATCATAAAAGATGAACCAGAAGAAGTTAGTGAAGAAGCCAGCTCACTTGAAATCGTCAAGTTTGACACAAATCCTCTAACACTTGGAATTAGGGATCATATTGCAAATACACTGGTAAATTGTTATATTTATAATGTGAAGACCTAAATTAAATTTTTCTTGTTTTAATTTTTAGATCAAAGTGGACTCATCCATATTTAGAACTGAAGATTTGCTTAAGATTTGTACATGCGCCGTTGAAGTTATTATGATTCCGCAGCATGTGTTCACCACAAAAATGGAACAGTATCTTGTTTCTAAATTACAAAACATAGCAGAAGCAAACTGTGGTGTTGAAGATTGTATGGCCCAAGAAGATACTATTATATGCAAAGTATGTACAAAACGGGTCACTCAAATTTTATTTAAAAAGCATATGTTACACCATAAAATTACTAAACACAAGAGTAGCGACCCTGGAAAAGTTTCTAGTGAAAATAAAGATCGTAAAGTGCACAAACATAGCGACGAGAGCAAGAAACCTTTTAAATGTCATCAGTGCAATAAATGTTTTACCGAAAGTGGCAATCTTAAAAGGCACATGTTGATTCATAAGGGACTGAAACCTTTTAAATGTCAACAGTGCCATAAATGTTTTACCTTAAATAGCAGTCTTAAAAAACACATGTTGTTTCATAAGGGACTGAAACCTTTTAAATGTCAACAATGCAATAAATGTTTTACCCAAAATGGCGATCTCAAACGACACATGTTGATTCATAAGGGACTGAAACCTTATAAATGTCAACAGTGCAATAAATGTTTTACCCTAAATAGCAGTCTTAAAGGACACATGTTGATTCATAAGGGACTGAAATCTTATAAATGTCAACAGTGCAATAAATGTTTTACCCGAAATGGCCATCTTAAAAATCACATGTTGATTCATAAGGGACTGAAATCTTATAAATGTCAACAATGCAATAAATGTTTTACCTTAAATGGCGATCTCAAACGACACATGTTGATTCATAAGGGACTGAAACCTTTTAAATGTCAGCAGTGTGATAAATGTTTTACCGAAAGTGGCATTCTTAAAAGACACATGTTGATTCATAAAGGTTATAAACTTTTAAAAGTTGATCGGTAACTTGCAGGGAGAAGAAGATAAATCTGGAGAGTGAGTTTGAATAGAAAAACGAACAAGAATATTTTTGTTTTTGTATTAATTGTGCTGTACTGTATTATGATTTTAAATGAATATAATTCTATGAAACAGATCGGAAATTATTCACTGTTATTAACTAATAAGTTCCCTTAAAGCTGCGTTATAGTAACAAAAACTGCGTGAATATTTTGCCTTTTGGAATTTTAAATAACTTTTTTATGACGTACCGCACTGTGTTACATTTTCTGTATGACCTAAAACTAAAAATTTCAAATATCTTTGGCATTACTAAAGAGCAAATGCAATTTTTTGCATACAGATTTTCATTTTAAGTTAATTTTTGTTGTTTAAACATTTTCAGTCGGAAAAATTCGGTGTTACTTTAGTTATCTATAGTTAATTTTTAATTAGGAAGATCGAAATTGAAACACTGGAATATTTCTAGGAAGTAGTTTTTGGCACAAAATTTGAAGTTTGTTATTTTTAAAGGAGTTGTACATTATGACGCATTCGCAAGCCAATATAACTGGCATTTTAATTGCCAAATTGAAAGTATGCATGTACATTGGGTAAGACCAACGCCACCTTTACTTGCGTTGGCGTTGGTAAGACAAATGTTATATTATTTTTAAACAAACATTCTGCAAGTATTTATTTACAAATTCATTGCTGGACGGGTTCTACGGCTGAACATTTTTCGATACCGTCAAACCTCGTTGGAACGAAACTGTTGTTGGCAAAACGAGCCAATTACTACATTACGTTTTTAAATTCTAGAAACGATTAGAAGGCTGTGAAACAATATTTTTTCTTTATACTGATAATAATATGTCAGTTTAAGATAAGAAATGTACTTTTGGACCCCCTTTTTAGAGCACCAGTCGCGAAAATTTCTGTATGTTGTTTCGTATCATAGTTTGCTTTTCTCAGGTAAGAGATTGAGTTTTAAGTTTTGTGCGGATTCCCGCAATTCGGGGGGAGTACACTCTATTTCACTATCAGACATTTTGTTTGTTAAAGAAACAGCAAATACAAATTTGGTGTGACTTTTGTTAAGCAATATAATAAAATGTCAATCGTGCAGCGCCTAAGAAGTGTTAATATTTTGTCGAAATAAACGATAATATTATGGAGGTATATTTTTATTTATTTTTTATTTTTATTGCTTGCGAATAAAATAGTATACAGACCTCGGCGAAAATACCATTCCTGTGTCTCGAGGCCTAGTTCACCTCAAGGCTACGCCTTTCGGTAAGCTATACTTATCTCGACAGGAATGGAATACTTTCCGCCTCGGTAAGTAATATACTTACTATTTCAATACGCCCATTTTGAAAAAAATTTAAAAAAAGTAAATTTGTAAATCAATTTACACATCTTTTAATTTGTTGGAAAGTGAACGACAAAAGTAGCGCAAGAATTCAATAAATCTGAGTTTTGAAAAAAATCCAAAAAACAGGTAAATTTTAAGATTTAATTTCACATCTTTTGAGACAACATTTTTATATACAAGCTGTTTGTTGGCAAAGTAATGACGCCATCGTCGTTTTTTTTTTTTAAATGGCAACCCGCGTCTTTTAATTCCAGAAACGGTTAAGGTCGTCAAGCAATATTTTATTTTGCAGCTGACTTAAATAAAGAAATCGTTCCAGACCGCTGTAATTAAAAATTTCGCAAAAAAACTTAATCCCACGGCAATAATTTTTCTAATTTCACAGTAGTACATAAGATTACCTTGAAGATTTTAAAATCACACGGTCACATTCAGTTGCAATAATAATTTTAAACAACCCGCCGTTGTGTTTAGTTCAAGAAGCGGAAATCGTAGTGCGCCGAGAAAACGCTTCCCATCTGTTTCTACTCTGTTGCTCTGTGGGTTTGCACGTGTTTTGCAAGTGCATGTTAATCGTTAAATAGCATCTATTTTAATTCCCGATAAAGATGGATAATAGCGATGATTTGAATTCATTTCGAATTAAATTAGAACCGACGGAATTTATAATAAAAGACGAACCAATAGAAGTGGCCATAGAAAACAGCTCACTTGATATCATATACGATGAAAATCTTCCAACACTTGGTATCGAGGATCAGTCACAGATAATAAAACACAAAGAGAATCAGTTACTGAATACCCAGGTACAGTTTTACAGTTCAAACTAAACAATTAAATAGAGTTTAAAAAGAAATTGAGGTTTTTTGTTTGAATTTTTAGGTTAAATTTGTTCCATCAGCAGGTAGAATTGAAAATTCAAGTAACATTCAAGCATATCAGAAATGTAAATTTGAAATGAAAGGTGAAGAAGATCACATAACTCGAGAAACCTCTGCATCAGAAGACACATCGAAATCGAAGGTAAATAAACAATGCGTCATCCGAAATTTATTTCAAAAGCACAAAAAGCAAGTGTGGAAAATGTTTGAAATAACGGGGTTGTTACGTAGTTTTCACTTGAAATTTCTATAAGAAATTAAAACTAATATCAAAATTTTCAATGAAAATTATGTGAAATAAACTTGCAAATGTGATCAATTTTAATTTGCCAATTTCCAAGAGGGTCTCTTTGTCATGTTTTCCATTTATATGTCTGGTTTTATCAAAGAATTATTTTTGGGTGCATTATTGCAAAAGAAAATCAAAAGTTTGCATCTCTGTTGTACCACAAAATATTCCTAATAGTTTTTTATTCCAGTTTGATATGGTAATCAGTAAAATGCTTCCATATTTTCATCTAATATGTTAATTTTCAATTGAGTTTGTTAAATCAAATTCTTGCACATTTCAGATTTATGATTTCGATTCACTTGAAGTTAAATTAGAACAAGAAGAATTGATCATAAAAGATGAACCAGAAGAAGTTAGTGAAGAAGCCAGCTCACTTGAAATCGTCAAGTTTGACACAAATCCTCTAACACTTGGAATTAGAGATCATATTGCAAATACACTGGTAAATTGTTATATTTATAATGTGAAGACCTAAATTAAATTTTTCTTGTTTTAATTTTTAGATCAAAGTGGACTCATCCACATTTAGAACTGAAGATTTGCTTAAGATTTGTACATGCGCCGTTGAAGTTATTATGATTCCGCAGCATGTGTTCATCATAAAAATGGAGCAGTATCTTGTTTCTAAATTACAAAACATAGCAGAAGCAAAGTATGATGTTGAAGATTGTATGGCCCAAGAAGATACTATTATATGCAAAGTATGTACACAACGGGTCACTCAAATTTTATTTAAAAAGCATATGTTACACCATAAAATTACTAAACACAAGAGTGGCGGCCCTGGAAAAGTTTCTAGTGAAAATAAAGATCAAAAAGTGCACAAACATAGCGATGAGAGCAAGAAACCTTTTAATTGCCAACAGTGCAATAAATGTTTTGCCCGAAATAGCGATCTTAAAAGACACATGTTGTTTCATAAGGGACTGAAACCTTTTAAATGTCAACAGTGTAATAAATGTTTTACTCAAAATGGCGATCTCAAACGACACATGTTGATTCATAAGGGACTGAAACCTTTTAAATGTCAACAGTGCAATAAATGTTTTGCCCGAAATAGCAATCTTAAAAAACACATGTTGGTTCATAAGGGACTGAAACCTTTTAAATGTCAACAATGCAATAAATGTTTTACCTTAAATGGCGATCTCAAACGACACATGTTGATTCATAAGGGACTGAAACCTTATAAATGTCAACAGTGCAATAAATGTTTTACCTTAAATGGCGATCTCAAACGACACATGTTGATTCATAAGGGACTGAAACCTTTTAAATGTCAACAGTGTGATAAATGTTTTACCAGAAATGACAGTCTTAAAAATCACATGTTGAGTCATAAGGGACTGAAACCTTTTAAATGTCAGCAGTGTGATAAATGTTTTACCGAAAATAGCAATCTTAAACAACACATGTTGATTCATAAGGGACTCAAACCTTATAAATGTCAACAGTGCAATAAATGTTTTACCCAAAATAGCAGTCTTAAAGGACACATGTTGATTCATAAGGGACTTTAACCTTTTAAATGTCAACAGTGCCATAAATGTTTTACCCAAAATAGCCATCTTAAAACACACATGTTGATTCATAAGGGACTGAAACCTTTTAAATGTCAGCAGTGTGATAAATGTTTTACCGAAAATAGCAATCTTAAACAACACATGTTGATTCATAAGGGACTCAAACCTTATAAATGTCAACAGTGCAATAAATGTTTTACCCAAAATAGCAGTCTTAAAGGACACATGTTGATTCATAAGGGACTGAAACCTTTTAAATGTCAACAGTGCCATAAATGTTTTACCCAAAATAGCCATCTTAAAACACACATGTTGATTCATAAGGGACTGAAACCTTTTAAATGTCAGCAGTGTGATAAATGTTTTACCGAAAATAGCAATCTTAAACAACACATGTTGATTCATAAGGGACTCAAACCTTATAAATGTCAACAGTGCAATAAATGTTTTACCCAAAATAGCAGTCTTAAAGGACACATGTTGATTCATAAGGGACTGAAACCTTTTAAATGTCAACAGTGCCATAAATGTTTTACCCAAAATAGCCATCTTAAAACACACATGTTGATTCATAAGGGACTGAAACCTTTTAAATGTCAGCAGTGTGATAAATGTTTTACCGAAAATAGCAATCTTAAACAACACATGTTGATTCATAAGGGACTCAAACCTTATAAATGTCAACAGTGCAATAAATGTTTTACCCAAAATAGCAGTCTTAAAGGACACATGTTGATTCATAAGGGACTTTAACCTTTTAAATGTCAACAGTGCGATAAATGTTTTGCCCGAAATAGCAATCTTAAAAAACACATGTTGGTTCATAAGGGACTGAAACCTTTTAAATGTCAACAATGCAATAAATGTTTTACCTTAAATGGCGATCTCAAACGACACATGTTGATTCATAAGGGACTGAAACCTTATAAATGTCAACAGTGCTATAAATGTTTTACCCAAAATAGCAGTCTTAAAGGACACATGTTGATTCATAAGGGACTGAAACCTTTTAAATGTCAACAGTGTGATAAATGTTTTACCAGAAATGACAGTCTTAAAAATCACATGTTGAGTCATAAGGGACTGAAACCTTTTAAATGTCAGCAGTGTGATAAATGTTTTACCGAAAATAGCAATCTTAAAAAACACATGTTGTTTCATAAGGGACTGAAACCTTTTAAATGTCAACAGTGCCATAAATGTTTTACCCAAAATAGCCATCTTAAAACACACATGTTGATTCATAAGGGACTGAAACCTTTTAAATGTCAGCAGTGTGATAAATGTTTTACCGAAAATAGCAATCTTAAACAACACATGTTGATTCATAAGGGACTGAAACCTTATAAATGTCAACAGTGCAATAAATGTTTTACCCAAAATAGCAGTCTTAAAGGACACATGTTGATTCATAAGGGACTTAATCCTTTTAAATGTCAACAGTGCCATAAATGTTTTACCGAAAATAGCAGTCTTAAACGACACATGTTGTTTCATAAGGGACTGAAACCTTTTAAATGTCAACAATGCAATAAATGTTTTACCTTAAATGGCGATCTCAAACGACACATGTTGGGTCATAAGGGACTGAAACCTTTTTAATGTCAACAGTACAATGAATGTTTTACCTGAAATATCAATATTAAAAGGCACATGTTGATTCATAAAGGTTTATAAATTTTTAAAAAGTTGATCGGTAACGTACAGCGAGAAGAAGATAAATCTGAAGAGTGAGTCTGAATAGAAAAATGAAGAAGAATATTTTTGTTTGTGCATTAATTGTACTGTTCTGTATTATGATTTTAAATTAATATAATTCTATTAAACAGATCGGAAATGCTTACTATTCACTGTTATTAACTATTAAGTTCTCTTAAAGCTGCACTATAGTAACAAAAACTGAATATTTTGTGGAATTTTAAATAACTTTTTTCACATACTGTATTACCTAAAACTTGAAACTTTAAATCAGGGGTGGCCAACCCAAATGATCTTGCGGGCCACTTTGGAAATGCATCATAACTCCGCGGGCCACATATAAAATTGTATATCCCCATATTACTTTTAGATCAACCATTTTTTACTACATTGGTTTTCACTACTGTGATCATTATAAAATAAATATATTTTGTAAAAGTGTGATGAATCTCGCGGGCCGGAAAAATGTTCAAGGCCCGTGGGCCGCGGGTTGGCCAACCCTGACCTAGGCAAACCGACTCTTATTCAACCCTTGTTGTAATCATTTGAAAACAAAAATTTTACCTGAGCAAATGTGGATCCTAACATAAGTCCCACAAAAAAAAAATTACCTGAGCATAATGAATATGTGCACTGCAATTTGCATGGTTTTACCTAGGAAAAACGACTCTTAAAATTCAACCCTAGTTGTAATCATTTTTAAAACAAAATGTAAAATTTTTTTATCTTAACACACTTTATGAAAATGTGAGTGAAAATTGACCTGAGCACGCTTTATGAATAGGTGCACTGCAATTTGCATGATTTTACCTAGAAAAACCGACTCTTTAGATTCAACCCTTGTTGTAGTCGTTTGAAAACAAGAAAATGTAAAAATTTTTTACCTTAACACACTTTATGAAAATGTGTGTGAAAATTGACCTGAGCACGCTTTATGAATAGGTGCACTGCAATTTGCATGATTTTACCTAGGAAAACCGACTCTTAAGATTCAACCCTTGTTGTAGTCGTTTGAAAACAAGAAAATGTAAAAATTTTTTACCTTAACACACTTTATGAAAATGTGGATCCTAACATAAGTCAAAGAAAACAAAACAATTTACCTGAGCACACTTTATGAATATGTGCACTGCAATTTATATGGTTTTACCTAGGAAAACCGACTCTTAAGATTCAACCCTTGTTGCAATCATTTGAAAACAAGAAAATGTAAAAAAATTTTACTTTAACACACTTTATGAAAATGTGAATCCTAACATAAGTCCAAAAAAAAAAAAATTGACCTGAGCACACTTTATGAATATGTGCACTGCAATTTGCATGGTTTTACCTAGGAAAACCGACTCTTACGATTTAACCCTTGCTGTAATCATTTGAAAACAAGAAAATAGAAAATTTCATCACCCAAGAATAGAAGTGATTATTTTTCTTTGAAATCCTTTTTATTTCAATCTTCTATCATTAACAGTTTTTAAATAAACACGTTAAACAAACTCACTGTGTTGCGATTCAAGCCATGCACTAAAAATCGCAACTGCTAAAAAAGCCGTTTATAATAAGTCAGTAGTAAAAATTTCATATCGCTATAAACAAGCTACAAAACATTATTGTGTTTTTCATTAAATTATCTGAAGAAGTAGAAGTACGAAATTCAGAAGCGCATTCAGCGCAACACACTGTAAGTTGCATGCTTTCACCTAGGCCACCTAGGACCATATTACATTTAGACCTACTATTTTTTAATACATTGGTTTTCACTACTTTGACCATTATAAAATAAATATATTTTTGGAAAAGTGTGATGAATCTGGCGGGCCGGAAAAATGTTCAAGGCGGGCCGCGGGTTGGCCACCTCTGCTTTAAATGGTCTTCAAATCACCAAAATTCGGAGTTAGATAGTTAATTTTTTAATTAGGAGGATTGAAATTGAAGGAGCGAATTACACTGGAATATTTCTAGGGAGTAGTTTTTGGCGCAAAATTTGAAGTTTGTTATTTTTAACCGAGTTATACATTATGACGCATGCGCAAGCCAATAGAACTCATTTTAATTGCCAAATTGATATAAATGCAAGTATATTGGGCAAGACAAATGTTACATTATTTTTAAATATACATTCTGCAAGTATTTATTTTCAAATTCATGGCTGAACCGGTTCTACGACTGACATTCTTCGATACCGTCAAACCTCGTTGGAACGAAACTGTTGTTGGCAAAACGAGCCAATTACAACCTTACGTTTTTAAATTCCAGAAACGATTAGCAGGCTGTGAAAAAATATTTTTTCTTTATACTGATAGTAATATGTCAGTTTGAGGTTATATTAGTGATGCAGTTGTAAAATTATAAAATATAGCACAAAACGGTTTTGTCGAACTATTTTCAAAAAAAAACTTTCGATGAGAAAAACTTTATTTTCAATATTCTGTAACATTTTAGTGATTCTGTCAAAATTGTATAGGTTATGTAGTACTATTACCAACGAATATAGACTCATATAGAAGCACGGTTACGGGTTATAAGAGAGGGACGAGAAAGCCTGGGTAACAAGCTAGTTATGTTACCCGGCCGCTTGACACCGCCACATATCCCGGGGCGCTTCGAATCCGCCCGCCAAAAGTTTCTTTGGGATAAATTTTCTAGAAATTCTTTGTCAGCTTTTCTTTGCCATTAGTAAAAACTCTCTTTGCGATTATTATGTCGACTGCACGTGCACTTTGTTCCTACAGCGGCTGCAAAAATTCAAAGGCCAAAAACGCGGAATTTACATTTCATAGATTTCCCGGTGACGATCTACGGTAAATTAATATTTTTTGTATTATTGTTATTAAAGTGAATAAATGTGAAAAAAGATTAGTAATCGGAGATTATGCAGGTCAAAAAGTTAATGTTTACCTGAGTTGAAGTTTCAAATCAAATGAATTAAAGGAGAAATGCTGAAATAAATATATGATTTTGTGTTAATCCGAGGTAAAAATCGAGTAAAATATTGTTTTACTTACAAATTTCTTTCCTTCTTCATAACAATATTTTTAAATTTTTTTCCACTTATTACAAATCACAAACATTTTAAAAAACACATTCTTTAAAAAATGTGTTTTTTAAAATGTAATATGTGTAATTGACTCATTAACAAAGAAACAAAGTGTAACAAATAATATTTTATTTATTTTTAAATTATTTTTAACATGCGTTAATAGTTTATTCATACGCACGGATGATGGTTTCCTTTTGTATTTCGAGTTTCACAATACGTCATATTTTATATTTAGTTATTATTTACATTTACATTGCTAATTTTACGTTTATAACTTTAATGTCGCAAGTGAATTGATAATCGGCTCGCTCGACCGCAAGCTTGGTTTAAGTTCAAAATTTGAATGGCGCCGATAGTGCTTCTTCTTCTATATGTGGTCTATATTCGTTGCTTTTTCAGCCACCTTAATGTGCACGATTTTTTTTAGCAACTTGATTTTTGCTTCATATCATATGCGTTGTAAAAAAATCAGCCAAATGTCTTATTTTGTTTATGACGAATTATTTCACGAAAATCACTGGATAAAGCCAGCTTTAATCTATGGAAAAATATGGAAATTTGTGTCAGGTATCGTGCACATTTCGTTGGCCGTAATAAAAATAGTACATAAAGTAAAAAAATATTTTTCACAGCTTTCTAACTTGTTCTGGAATTAAGAAACACACTCTAACTTGTCCAAAAAACAAAAATTGTTTTGTAAAATGTAATCAGGTGCAGATTGACACTCATTTGTAGGTAATTAAAGTAAAAAAATACAATAAAAGTAGTTTAGTGTGTTACTAACGTTCAAAAATATTTACACATCTTTTAATTTGTTGAAAAGTGAACGACAAAAGTAGCGCAAGAATTCAATAAATCTGAATTTTGAGGAAAGTCCAAAAAACAGGTCAATTTTAAGATTTAATTTCACATCTCTTGAGACAACATTTTTATATACAGGTTGTTTGTTATCAATGTAATGACGCCATCGTCGGTTTTTTTAAATGGCAACCCGTCAAAAAATATTTTCTTTTGCAGCTGACTTAAAGAAATCGTTCCAGACCGCTGTAATTAAAAATTTGGCACACAAACTTAATCCAACGGCAATAATTTTTCTAATTTCACAATAGTCCGTAAGATTACCTTGAAGATTTTAAAATGACACGGTCCAACGCCATCTTTATTTTACAAGCCGTGAACTAAGAAATTTGGCAGCAGTGTTGCTAGGCGGACATTTTGCGTTCTTCAGTTCAGCATTGCATCATTGAGTTGTTGTTGATATTGTTATAAAGTGCAGTTAACGTTAGATAGTTGTGGTATTTCCAAACCTGTGTGTATTTATCAGAATATTTAACTCAATAATTTGATATTCGACAATATAGAAAGTAAGTACATTTAACCTTTGGTTCATGCTTTTCACATGAAAACTTTTTAGATGACTAGAAAATGTTGTGTCCCAAGCTGCAAATCGAATTACGAAAGTGTATCCGTAAAGGGGCAAGCTGCAGTTACTACGTTTTCATTTCCATAAGATGAAGAAACGAAAAAGAAATGGCTTCGAGCTATCCCGAGGAAAAATTGGCAGCCTACGAAGTATTCATCTGTTTGTATAAAACATTTTAACGAAAATGATGTTATATTAGATCAGATATACAAAAACGGGTCAACTGTTACTACGTTGCTATTAGCACACCCAAAATGAAAGGAAGACGCTGTACCCACAATTTTTCAAAATCTTCCAGTTTATCTGTCTTCAACTTCAACAGTAGTTAGACGAAAAGACCCTGAAGTAAGAAGGAAAGCGTTGCAATCAAAAGAAGCTGGAAAAATTGAAGAATTTGTAAAATCTGATATTATAAATGACTTTACAAATTTTCTTGACACTTTTCAAACAAAACTAAAGGTATAAACAGTGAAACAAAGTGGAACTTTAAAATTAAGAGCAACTTTGGTGTTTGGCTGTATTTATTAAATATTGAGTGTTCTAATAGTTCTTCTGAAAGTGAAACTGAGTTAAGTGCCGCCGAAATTTTATGTAGTGTTCTTGTGAAAAGTGATTTAACATTAAAACTCTTTATTGGAAAAGAAGAAATTTCTGCTCACGATTTGAACTGGATTCTCCCTTGTGATTTAAAATTATCTCGATGGTCGCAACTTGAAAATATATTAGTTAGGTATGCCAACGTAAGTCAACACAATTTAAGGACTCGATCTTTTGAATTTTTCTTGCAAAAGTCGTATGAAAATTTAGTTACGTGTAACGAAAAAGCTGAAGAAATGGAAGACTATCAACATAAAAAACAATTGGAACTTTTAATTGATCAGTTAAACATGATATTGTTAAAAAGACGAAAATATTCCCCAGCAACTATTTTGTTTGCATTTATGGCTTATTCATATTCATCGTCTTGTTACATGCTCTTACAAGATCATTTGCTGCTGCCTAGTAAACGATATTTACAACAAATATCTTCTAGATTTAATGTAAAACCAGACAAAAATCTTTCAAATACAAGTCACTATTTGAAACAAATTTCCAAAAACTTGACTGTTCGAGAAAAATATACAATATTACAAATTGATGAAATTTATGTGAAATCTAAGTTAGATTTTAAAGCCAATGGAATTGTTGGCAGTTCAGAAAATAATGCTAAGGATCTGGCAAAAACTATTGAAACTTTTATGATCTCTTCTGCTTTTGGTAATTTTAGTGAAGTTATTCGACTAGTTCCTGTGAATAACACAACAGGAGATCAGTTAAAGATACTCGTTAATGAGGTAATTGAATTTGTTCAAAAATGTGGTTTTCCTATAGTTGCGATACTAACTGATAACAATAGAATAAATCAGAATATGTTCACTTTAATTTCTCCAAACGAATCTATGCCAAATCCATGCTTCCCTGATATTAATACTTACCTATCGTATGACACTGTTCACATTTTTAAAAATGTTAGGAATAACTGGTTGAACAAAAAAGATACTTTTCACACTTTAATATATCCTGATTTTGAAAATTATACAATAAAACGGTATGCATGTTTCGAACATTTGCGACTATTTTTCAAGGACGAGCAAAATAAGTTAATTAAAAAAGCATATAAGTTGAGTTATAAAACTTTGTATCCCTCGAATTTAGAGAGACAAAACGTTTTGTTAGTGGATAATGTTTTTCATATGTCAACTATTGCTGCTTTACAAACGGAAGAAAAATGTACAGATACTGCAAATTTTTTACAAATTTTCCGCATCTGGTGGGATATTGTAAATTCTAAAAACCCTATCGTAGGAAAAATAAAAAGAAATGAATGGGCAGGACCAGTTTGTAGTATTGAGGATGAAAAGTTATTGTTTTTGAAACGTTTTTTGTCTTGGATAGAAGCATGGCAGTCTTTCAAGGACAAAGCTGGCTTAAGCTCCGACACATTTGAAGCAATAAGAAGAGCATCTCAAGTGTTATGTAAAATTGCTAACGATGCTTTAACAAAATTTAATGTTTCGTATGTACTCTTGGGGAAATTTCAAACAGACAAGTTAGAGAAAAGGTTTGGAATGTACAGACGACTATCTGGATCAAACTATAATGTATCAGTTAGGCAAGTAATTGAATCAGAAAACAAATTACGAATAAGACATATTTTGAAAATGATCAATAAAAGAGAAGCATGCTTTAGCAACTTTGCTAATGAAAGTACTGAATCAAATTTATATAATGTTGACATTGATCAATTTCGCCCCATTATAACTTCAAATTATCTTGAATTATGTGAAATCGAGGAATCAAGCTGCATATATGTTTGTGGCTATGGAGCACGATCTGTTTGCAAAAAACTGGAATGTACTGCCTGTGTTTTTTTATTTGAGGAAGGACGCGGTAGTAATGTTTGCAACGAATATTTTGACTTTTTACAGCGAGGTGGCTTAAGTGTACCAAGTTACCATGTTAAGTGTGTTTTCTTTCATATGTATGCTTTGTTAGAATATATTGTAGCTAATAGCGTGTGGGAAACAAAATTTTTGCAATCTTCCTGTCAAAAAGGCATTTTAATTCAACTGACACAGTTAAGCTTAAATTCCAATAACTTTTTTCAACAATTTGAATTACATTGTCTGTGTGGCAACGATGTTTCTAGATTGTTTAAAACATTGTATTCTGTTTTTGCAAATATTCTGTTGAATAACTACACAAAATATTCAAAAGAAACAAATGGCACTAAAAATTTAGAGAAAAAAGGAAATTAGCTACGCTAACAAAAGAGAAGAATAAACGTTAAAAATATGTTATTTGTAAATAATGTTATTTAATGTTTAATAAATACCACAAAATAAAATTTCCTGCCTTTACTAACTTTTGTTTTATTTCTTAATACTATCAGAATAATGATGTAGTATGGATCATTTCATGTTAGTTATTTTTTAATAAGTTTCGATTGCAACCGACGTGCAATGATACCCGGCCTACTTCTGTGCATTAATGCGGTGTTGCCAAGCATGGCTTCACGGCTTGTAAATAAAGATGGCGTTGCACGGTCACATTCAGTTGCAATACTAATTTTAAACAACCCGCCGTTGTGTTTAGTTCATGGAGCGGAAATCGTAGTGCGTCGAGCGCATGCTTTTCATTTGTTTCTACTCTCTTGCTCTGTGGGTTCAATCTAGAATTTTGCACGTGGTTTACAAGTGTATATTAATCGTTAAATTGCATCTATTTCAATTTCCGATAAAGATGGATAATTGCGATGATTTGAATTCATTTCGAATTAAATTAGAACCGACGGAACTTATAATAAAAGACGAGCCAGTAGAAATTGCCATAGAAAACAGCTCACTTGATATCATATACGATGAAAATCTTCCAACATTTGATATCGAGGATCAGTTACTGAATACCCAGGTACATTTTTACAGTTACAAACTAAATTAAATAATTTAAAAAGAAATTGAGGTTTTTTATTTCAATTTTTTAGGTTAAAGTTGTTCCATCAGCAGGTAGAATTGAAAATTCAAGTAACATTCAAGCATATCAGAAATCTAAATTTGAAATGAAGGTCGAAGAAGATCACATAACTCGAGAAACCTCTACATCAGAAGACACATCAAAATCGAAGGTACATAAACAATGCGTCATCCGAAATTTATTTCAAAAGCACAAAAAGCAAGTGTGGAAAATGTTTGAAATAACGGGGTTGTTACATAGTTTTTACTTGAAACTTCTATAAGAAATTAAAACTAATATCAAAATTTTCAATGAAAATTATGTGAAATAAACTTGCAAATGAGATCAATTTTTATTTGCTAATTTCCGAGAGGGTCTCTTTGTCATGTTATCCATTTATCTGCCTGGTTTTATCAAAGAATTATTTTTGGGTGCATTATTGAAAAGAAAATCAAAAGTTTGCATCTCTGTTGTACCACAAAATATTCCTAATAGTTTTTTATTCCAGTTTGATATGGTAATCTATTTTCATCTAAGATTAAGTTAATTTTCAATTGAGTTTGTTAAATCAAATTCTTGCACATTTCAGATTTATGATTTCGATGCACTTGAAGTTAAATTAGAACAAGAAGAATTGATCATAAAAGATGAACCAGAAGAAGTTACTGAAGAAACCAGCTCACTTGAAATCATCAAGTTTGACACAAATCCTCTAACACTGGGAATTAGAGATCATATTGCAAATACACTGGTAAATTGTTATATTTATAATGTGAAGACCTAAATTAAATTTTTCTCGTTTTAATTTTTAGATCAAAGTGGACTCATCCATATTTAGAACTGAAGATTTGCTTAAGATTTGTACATGCGCCGTTGAAGTTATTATGATTCCGCAGCAGGTGTTCACCACAAAAATGGAACAGTATCTTGTTTCTAAATTACAAAACATAGCAGAAGCAAAGTATGATGTTGAAGATTGTATGGCCCAAGAAGATACTATTATATGCAAAGTATGTACAAAACGGGTCAATCAAATTTTATTTAAAAAGCATATGTTACACCATAAAATTACTAAACACAAGGGTGGCGACCCTGGAAAAGTTTCTAGTGAAAATAATGATCGAAAAGTGCACAAACATAACGACGAGAACAAGAAACCTTTTAAATGTCAACAGTGCAATAAATGTTTTACCCGAAATGGCCATCTTAAAACACACATGTTGATTCATAAGGGACTGAAACCTTTTAAATGTCAACAGTGCCATAAATGTTTTACCCAAAATAGCCATCTTAAAAGACACATGCTGATTCATAAGGGACTGAAATCTTTTAAATGCCCTCAGTGCAATAAATGTTTTACCCGAAATGGCCATCTTAAAACACACATGTTGATTCATGAGGGACTGAAACCTTTTAAATGTCGACAGTGCAGTAAATGTTTTACCCAAAATAGCAGTCTTAGAAGACACATGTTGATTCATACGGAATTGAAACCCTTTTAATGTCAACAGTGCAATAAATGCTTTACCCAAAATTGCAATATTAATAGACACATGTTGATTCATAAAGGTTATAAACTTTTCAAAAGTTGATCGGTAACTTACAGTCAGAAGAAGATTAATCTGATGAGTGAGTTTGAATAGAAAAGTGAAGAAGAATATTTTTGTTTCTGCATTAATTGTACTGTGTACTGTATTATGATTTTAAATGAATATAATCTATTAACCAGATCAGAAATGCTTACTATTCATTGTTATTAACTATTAAGTTCTATTAAAGCTGCAGTATAGTAACAAAAACTGAATATTTTGTGGAATTTTAAATAACTTTTTTCATATAGTGTATTACCTAAAACTTGAAACTTAAATTGTCTTTAAATCACTAAAATTCGGTGCTAGATAGTCAAATTAATCGAAATTGAAAGATTGAATTACACTGGAATATTTCTAGGATGTAGGTTTTGGCGCAAAATTTGAAGTTTGTTATTTTTAACAGTTATACATTATGACGCATGCGCAAGCCAATATTTACCGCTGTAATTAAAAATTTGGCACACAAACTTAATCCCACGGCAACAATTTTTCTAATTTCACAGTAGTCCATAAGACTACCTTGAAGATTTTAAAATCACACGGTCACATCAGTTGCAATACTAATTTTAAACAACCCGTCGTTGTGTTAGTTCATGGAGCGGAAATCGTAGTGCGTCTGTGGTGGGAGTATTATATGGTGTGCTACAAAAGGGGCATTCAATGCATCAAACGTTTGCAATCGGTTTTCCGATGACAGCACGAAACGCGTTCAACGAACATGAAGCGATTACAAACGATTTCAATCTTTTCCATCGTTCTATTTCACCGTTTGCAATCGGATAATCGCTTCTGGCGCGTATGACCGTAACTAATTTTGTTTCTTGTGCCGCTGTTTAATTAAATTTTTATACTTATCAAATAAAAATAAAAATGCCTAATTGTTATGTAACAGATAGCGATAATAAGCCCGTAAGGAATGGAGAGGGCGAATATCTACTTTATTCGAAAATGACTCTTGTATGTCCCATCTGAATAATTCGGAACCACTTCTTCAAAATAATTGCCGACATATACGTCGTTTTCCACATCTTCATTATTATTATTTGCTATAAACTCTCCAATTAGTGGTATAATATTGTTTATCTACAATCATGACGTAATACGTTCATTTCATATGCTAGCCATGGATACATAACAAGGCTCCTTATCCACAGGTCACGCCCCTTCAGTTTCATTTTCATTATTAAACGGTGCGTATTGTTGGTTGCCTGTTTATTTTCATTATTAAACGGAGCGTAATGTTGGTTGCCTATGCGCGCGGTAGAATGATTAGTTTTTACGAGGCTACCTAAGCAAATGTCCCGGGTTCAATTCTGGGCGACAGTAACACCGTATTAAAATCAGAACCGTGTCTCCTCGCGAGGCAATGGTAAAACACCGAGGTATTCTGCCTAATCTCTTCTTCTTCTTCCTTCTTCTGAGGGAATATTTGCACTTAATTGTTACGGGACGGAACAATTATCGGACGGTGCCAATGCACGACGCCTTTGCGAGAAAAAGAAAATTAGGAACGAATAAAAAACTATTATCCATTAGGGAGACCTCGGCTACCGCGAGAATCGGAGAAGCGTCACAACTTGAGGGTGGTTAAGTCGTCACTTTCAAAATATAATATAAGCAAAAGAAAAACACGTTCGTATTTTTCGTGCTAACTGACAAATCCTTGTTATTTTTTTCGCGCCCATGACAACTGGAAGCAAAGGTTTCTCGATGAAAATCACGTTTTGGTTTCGGTTTAATTTCGGTGTCAATTTTGCTTCGGAACTTTTCAGCATTTTAAAGTTTTATCGAATGAAATTTTGATTGTAGATAAACAGCTGTATTTTTCTCGCACATAATGGCTATTATGAACTCAGATGTTTGTAAATACTCGTCTTCGACTCGTATTTACAAACTTTTATCTTCGTTAATAATAGCCTACATTATGTGCTCGTTAAATAATGTACTATTATCTACAATCATGACGTAATACGTTCATTTCATATGCTAACCATGGATACATAACAAGGCTTCTTATCCACAGGTAACGCCTCTTCAGTTTCATTTTCATTAATAGACGGAGCGTATTGTTGGTTGCCTATTTATTTTTCATTAATGAACGGAGAGTAATGTTGGTTGCCTATGCGCACGGTAGAATGATTAGTTTTGGTACCTTAGTTTTTACGAGGCTACCTAAACAAATGTCTCGGGTTCAATTCTGGGCGACAGTAACACCGTATTAAAATCAGAACCATGTCTCCTCGCGAGGGAATGGTAAAACACCGAGGTATTCTGCCTAATCTCTTCTTCTTCTTCCTTCTTCTATTACTGAGGGAATATTTGCACTTAACTGTTACGGGACGGAACAATTATCGGACGGTGCCAATGCACGACGCCCTTGCGGGAAAAAGAAAATTAGGAACGAGTAAAACACTATTATCCATTAGGGAGACCTCGGCTATCGCGAGAATCGGAGAAGTGTCTCAACTTGAGGCTGGTTAACTCGTCACTTTCAAAATATAATATAAGGAAAAGAAAAACACGTTCGTATTTTTCTGGCTAACTGACAGATCCTTGTTATTTTTTTCGCGCCCATGATAACTGGAAGCAAAGGTTTCTCGATGAAAATCACGTTTTGGTTTCGGTTTAATTTCGGTGTCAATTTTGCTTCGGAACTTATCAGCATTTCAAAGTTTTATCGAATAAAATTTTGATTGTAGATAAACAGCTGTATTTTTCTCGCACATAATGGCTATTATGAACTCAGATGTTTGTAAATACTCGTCTTCGGCTCGTATTTACAAACTTTCATCTTCGTTAATAATAGCCTACATTATGTGCTCGTTAAATAATATACTATATCTTCGGCCAACTCGTTTATCAGTAGCATATTGATAAAATTATTGTTCTATTTTTTATGACAGAAAACTGACAGCATGCAACGACAATTTTGACAGTTCAAAATGCGTTCAACCTGCCACCTAATCGATGACAATCGATTGAAATCGAGAAACGCAATGCGATTACTGCATTGAATGCCCCTAAACTTTCGTTGAAGTTTGCGCATGACGTCAGACACGGAACAAATATCAAATTTGAATTCTTTATTTCGAAACATAATAATTTAAAAAACATAAATATAATGTACCATTATGCTCTAAAACAAGGATTCACATCCTTTTCAGGCCTATCGTCCCCTTTAGTTTAAAATGTTTTGGATGAAAATTTCATAGGTTCAAATTGTTTATAGTCCAGTCATTTTAGTATTCATCTTCTAAAAAATTCCAAGTGAAGATTTTCCTTCGCGATTTTCTTTGCATCGGTATAAGAAACACTGTATAAAAAGTGCGTTGAAAAATCGTGTCCGCCAAAGAAATTATTGAAGGTCGAAGGCTGCGAAAATCAGTTTTTCTCAAATATCTCGTGAAATATTGGTTTTACGCGAATTTCGGTTATTGCAAAATTTGTTTATTATCAAATTCTTCACAAAAAATCGTTGTAATCATTTAAAAACAAGAAAATGTTTTTTTTACCTTAGCAAACTTTATAAAAATGTGGATTCTAACATAAGTTAAAAAAAAAAAATTGACCTGAAAATGTGCACTGCAATTTGCATGGTTTTGCCTAGGAAAACCGACTTTTAAGATTCAACCCTTGTTGTAATCATTTGAAAACAAGAAAATGTTTTTTTTTTAGCTGAGCACACTTTATGAAAATGTGGATCCTAACACAAATCAAAAAAAAAAAAATTGACCTGAGCACACTTTATGAAAATGTGCACTGCAATTTTTAATTGTTTTTTATTTATTTACTTAGAAATAGTATAAACAACGGCGTAGCTAGCATGGGTGGCACCCGGTGCGGATATTGAGGTGTCACCCCAAGAATTAAAATTATTAAAATTATTAAAAATCCGATAAACGTAAAGTATGATTTTGAATGAATACAAATGAGAGTCGTTAATAATTAATTATGATAGTAATAATACTGCTTTATTATATCTTTGACATTCATGTATAAAATGAAAAAACAGGTATAACAAAAAAAGAATAAGAGTAGAATTAACATACTCTCATATCGTCGGGTTACTGCAAGAACCAGATAACTCCATTTAAGCATGGATTAGTTTAGTACATCTCTAGGTTTCATAATTGTCATCGAATTCACAACCAAGACAAGATAAGTGTTTGAAAGCGTGAAACATAGCACGTTTAACACTTTCGAACACTTGCCTTGTTTTGGCTGTGCATTCAATGACAATTTTGAGGCCTAGAGAACCACTAAACTAATCCATGCATAAAATGGAGTTATCTTGTTCTTGCAGTAACCCGATGATATACATGTTACATACAAACACTTAAAATTTCTTCTTTCTAGCTTTAACAGCTGCAAACTCGGAAATCACCTCTTCAAAATTTATATTTTGTGTTGCCTGGTGTTCTATCGTTAATATGCCAAGATTGTTAAGTCTCATTTCGGTCATTGTAGCTCGCAAGTAATTTTTAATTAATTTTAATTTGCTGAAACTCCGCTCACAAGAAACAACTGATACGCAAATTGTCAAAAATAACTTTAGTGCGATCATTAGATTCGGAAGAGATTCTGTAAAATCCCATTCCACGATGAATTTCAAAAAATCTAGAGACACCCAATTAGAAATTGTAACATTGGCTGCTTTTAAATGCCTTCTCAACCTTGGTATCTCTAAGAGAAGTTCTGTTTCTGATACCTCATCATAAAAAGAAGTAAATTTTGATACAGCTAATTTCAACTCTTCAATGTTTGCCAAAAGCAAAGTATTTGTTTGCACAACCTCAAACAATGAAGCCACATCTTGAACGGATTTTGATCTAGTTCGGAGTTCAATATTGAATCGGTCAAGACATTCCAACATATCCTTTTGAAGTTCGGCTCTCAGTGTCAGGCCTGCATCGGTGGCCAACTCACCGGTCATTCGTTTTTTAGGACGAATTCGTCTTTCCATTGGAATGCCGTAATCGTTTGATTTTTTCACAGCAAGATCTATTGCCTCTTCTACAATGCGACTGCGTTTTTCTTCAATATAATGACGAAGTGCCTCTATTTTGATAGCTGATTGATCAACACTCAAGCCTTTACTTTGCAATGCAATCTGAGCACAATTTATTTCCCTTAGTACATCATTCCAAAAGAAAAGAAAGCAAAGAAATGTGAAATTACACACGGCAGGCAGAAGGTTCTGTGCAGCACCTCTGGTGTCTAAATTTTCTTGTTGATCACATAATTCCTCAACTGCAGCCACAATCCCATCGAAATTTTCAGCCAACACTTTTACTGCAGCATAATGAGCACTCCAACGCGTTGTTGAGAGTCTTTTAACTGATGCTTTGCTGTGTTTAAGAAGCACTCCCCACCGGCCAGTGGAAGCAGAAAAAAATTTAAAAATTGTATCTACTGTTCCGAAAAATGTTACACATGATATATTATGTGCAAATGAGTGTTGGCCACATAAATTAATTGAGTGATCTATACACCCAACAAAAATTGCTTTGTTATTTTTTTCTTTAATAATAGCTTGCACTCCACCATGTATGCCGCTCATAACAGCTGCATTATCATAACCCTGGGAACGACACAGCATAATATCTAAACAGTCCATTTCGAGCATCTTGAAAATTTCATCACATAAATCAGAAGCTTTTTTTCCATGTAAAGGAAAAAATCTAAGGAATACTTCTTTGACTTCCACTTTTCTATTATCAATTTTCACATAACGAATCACTTCCGACATTTGATCAATATGTGAAATGTCAGGTGTGCTATCAAACATAATTCCAAAATATTTAGCAGATTTAATTTCATTAACAAGCTTAAATTTTACGTGGTTCGCTAAAACGTTTATGAATTCATTTTGTATATCTGGCGATAAATATGACACTTTTGGTGATTTAACATGCTCCAAATTCAAGATGTGTTCTTTCAACACTACATCATATTTTGACAGTAGTTGAACTAGTTCTAAGAAGTTACCGTTATTTGAAGAGACTTGTCCTTCATCATGTCCACGAAATGCTAGGTTTTGTTTAGCCAGAAACAAACTTATATCTAATAATCTAAATAAAAGATGCTTCCACTTCTGTTTTTCAGTATCGATTAATTGCAAGGCTGCGTCATCTATTGTTTTATGCAATTTTAGCCTCATTCCCAAAGTTTTCCACTTTTCAAAATTTTCTAGATGTTCACTTGACGTTTCATGATCGGATACTTTTGGATTTAGTTTCCACCACTTCCGAAATCCAGTCGTAAATGCTGTTTTTGTATAAGTGGTGACAGCAAATAAACGACAGCAGAAGCAGTACAGGTTATTAGTTACAGGAGAATAAATCATCCATGAGCGCAGAATTTTTACACCATCAGGCATTACTTTGTAAAACCATTCTTTTGAAAGACAGCGAACATCACCTTTTATTTTTAACCCGTGTCTAGATACAGTGGTAAATGGTCCTTCTTTATTTTGGAAATGTTCACTTCCTCTTTTTATTATCTCGATGCGAATATTATCAGGAACGGGTATACTCCAATGTGAGACATCTCTTAAGTCCTGAAGTGATTTATCCATGCACATACTGTCTTCGATAGTAGAAGCATTATTAGTACTACCACTGTCATTTTCAGAATTTATTTCAGATTTGTCTTTTTCATGGGTTATCATAATTAATTCCGTATTGTCGCCGTTGCTTCCTGAAGTTGAGCTAATATTATCAGAATCGCTCCTTACATCGGAATCAATTTCTTTTGATGAACTTTGGGTGTCATCATTTTTTTTCGCATATTTAAAGATGGATCCAGACATGCTCCGAACTACATCCATTTTAGCCTGTTTGGCTTTTCTCTGCTGAAACCCACTTTTTCTTTTATGTGTATGAACTCCTCGTGGCATATTTATTCTAAAAAATATTTTCGATTAGTAGATACTATCGTTGTCATAAATTATATATATAAATATATTGTTGCAAGCCCTGTACATTTAAAAGTTAAAATATCAAGTTACACACACAAGTGTTCGATTTTCTGAAGCGTAGCAAATCGCGGACCGGAACAATAAATTAACGTCTTAGACGCAAAACTTAAAGTCACCCCAAAAATATAACAGAAAACAGTCGCACAAGTGCTTTCAGTAGTATCAGTCAAGAACCAGAAAATCGCAGTTGTTACAACCCTTAAATCGTTCTACTTTAAACATCCCAATTTTTCTTCATTCACATCTATAAATGTTTGTAATCTAGGTTAAGTTAGTGTTAATTAGTGAATAAAATACTTTTGAGTTACGAGTATTCTCTCATTAACCCTGCAGTGGGCGCGCAGCGGTACTCAGTACCGCAAATTAAGTTTTTTGTTTGTTCTACACGCGGTTCTAGTCATACATAAATGTTGGCTCGTGTATGTGTCTTTGACCTATCCCACTAAAATCCACTCCACCTTTTTTTTTATTGAATTCATCTGTTAGTAGCAATCGGTCATTCCCTGAAGGGATCCCAGATTGCGGTATTGAGTACCGCTTGCGCGCCCTAATATGTAAATGAAATTCCTAAATAAAATAGTCACGAAATTACACTATTGTCTCTTTTTATGCGGATTTGAAGTAATACGGTTTGTAATTTCAAGAAAATTGTATGATTGTACAATGATTAATGGTATTAGATTAAAAATGGATTTTACCAATTTAATTTTTTTTTTTGCTTTTTCTTGTAAAAGTTACTGTAATAAAAAAAATTTTTTTTTTTAACTGCACTATACATTTTTTAACTTATACTTGTACAAAATGAGTTTTATGTGTAGAAATCAGTACTATCCTAAGTGCGGTACTCAGTACCGCGGCGCGCCCTAATATGTAACTGAAATAGGTGCGCCCACTGCAGGGTTAAAAATACGCTCTGGTGGCAGCGGCGGAGGTTTCCAACAATATGTATTTGTACGGAATGTAGGCGGAAAAAAAAATTGAACGGGACAATCCACTTACCTTGGTTTTTTTCTTTTCAATCACTTTTCAACTCTTTCATAAAACACTATTATCAACGTAGTACCGAATCTACGAAAGAAATAAGCAATGACAACGGGGAATCCCCAACCGGGCAATCGTTAAAGCTAACAACGAAAATAAAAGCAACAAAATTTTTGGGGAATCCCCGATCGACCGAGTTATCACAAGTGATAAATTAATTTATATAGTATGAAACCTTGATTAACCTTTCATTAGGCGCGCCTCCTGCCGTAACGCAGTTAGTCCATAAGAATAAGTCCACTGGACCTATGCGCGACTAATGAAAGGTTAAAGTGGCTTCAAACCTAAGTGATTTATCGTTGAAAAGCATTGTGATGGTTTGCGTAAGTTTTTATTTTTTTTCACGGTCGGGTGTCACCCCAAACGGGTGGCACCCGGTGCGGGCCGCCCCTGCCGCCCCCCCCCCCCTAGCTACGCCGTTGGTATAAAATAAACTATTAATGCATAAGTGTATTTTAATTAATCAAATACGAACACAGGCAGCAATAGTATAAAAATGATAAATCTTTTTTGATTAGCGGAATAACATTTTTTCTTAAAGAAATTAAACATTTCAGATTTAATTTCATTTTATGTGTAATTCAGTTCGGTAGGGATTTGAACTTGTTCCGACGATGACGTCACTGTAACAAGGACAGATTTGTATTATGCGCGTTGGCACACCATATAATACTCCCACTATAGACTCCCACCACGAGTGCGTCGAGCGTAAGCTTCCCATTTCGATCTAGAATTTTGCACGTGTTTGTAAGTACATTGCATTCATTTCATTTTCCGATAAAGATGGAAAATTGCGATGATTTGAATTCATTTCGAATTAAATTAGAACCGACGGAATTTATAATAAAAGACGAACCAATAGAAGTTGCCATAGAAAACAGCTCACTTGATATCATATACGATGAAAATCTTCCAACACTTGGTATCGAGGATCAGTTACTGAATACCCAGGTACATTTTTACAGTTACACACTAAATAAAATAGTTTACAAAGAAATTGAGGTTTTTTATTTCAATTTTTAGATTGACGTTGTTCCATCAGTAGGTAGAATTGAAAATTCAAATAACATTCAAGCTTATCAGAAATCAAAATTTGAAATTAAGGTTGAAGAAGATCACATAACTGGAGAAACCTCCACATCAGAAAACACAACGAATTCGAAGGTACATAAACAATGCGTCATCCGAAATTTATTTCAAAAGCACAAAAAGCAAGTGTGGAAAATGTTGAAATAACGGGTTTGTTACGTAGTTTTCACTTGAAATTTCTATAAGAAATTAAAACTAATATCAAAATTTTCAATGAAAATTATGTGAAATAAACTTGCAAATGTGATCAATTTTAATTTGCCAATTTCCAAGAGGGTCTCTTTGTCATGTTTTCCATTTATCTGTCTGTGAAGACCTAAATTAAATTTTTCTTGTTTTAATTTTTAGATCAAAGTGGACCCATCCATATTTAGAACTGAAGATTTGCTTAAGATTTGTACATGCACCGTTGAAGTTATTATGATTCCACAGCATGTGTTCACCACAAAAATGGAACAGTATCTTGTTTCTAAATTACAAAACATAGCAGACACAAACTATGATGTTGAAGATTGTATGGCCCAAGAAGATACTATTATTTGCAAAGTATGTACACAACGGGTCCCTCAAATTTTATTTAAAAAGCATATGTTACACCATAAAATTACTAAACACAAGAGTAGCGACCCTGGAAAAGTTTCTAGTGAAAATAAAGATTGTAAAGTGCACAAAGATAGTGATGAGAGCAAGAAACCTTTTAATTGTCAACAGTGCAATAAATGTTTTGCCCGAAATAGCGATCTTAAAAGACACATGTTGTTTCATAAGGGGCTGAAACCTTTTAAATGTCAACAATGCAATAAATGTTTTACTCAAAATGGCGATCTCAAACGACACATGTTGATTCATAAGGGACTGAAACCTTTTAAATGTCAACAGTGTAATAAATGTTTTGCCCAAAATAGCAATCTTAAAAGGCACATGTTGGTTCATAAGGGACTGAAACCTTTTAAATGTCAACAGTGCCATAAATGTTT
Source organism: Dascillus cervinus (assembly GCA_949768715.1). Classification (NCBI taxonomy): domain Eukaryota; kingdom Metazoa; phylum Arthropoda; class Insecta; order Coleoptera; family Dascillidae; genus Dascillus; species Dascillus cervinus. The sequence goes on along the minus strand of OX458319.1, from coordinate 29,232,376 downwards.
TACCGAAAATAGCAGTCTTAAAGCACACATGTTGATTCATAAGGGACTAACACATTTTAAATGTCAGCAGTGCAATAAATGTTTTACCCGAATTAGCCATTTAAAATCACACATGTTGATTCATAAGGGACTGAAACCTTTTAAATGTCAACAGTGCAATAATTGTTTTACCGAAAATGGCACTCTTAAAAGACACATGTTGATTCATAAGGGACTGAAACCTTTTAAATGTCAACAGTGTAATAAATGTTTTGCCCAAAATAGCAATCTTAAAAGGCACATGTTGGTTCATAAGGGACTGAAACCTTTTAAATGTCAACAGTGCCATAAATGTTTTACCGAAAATAGCAGTCTTAAAGCACACATGTTGATTCATAAGGGACTAACACATTTTAAATGTCAGCAGTGCAATAAATGTTTTACCCGAATTAGCCATTTAAAATCACACATGTTGATTCATAAGGGACTGAAACCTTTTAAATGTCAACAGTGCAATAATTGTTTTACCGAAAATGGCACTCTTAAAAGACACATGTTGATTCATAAGGGACTGAAACCTTTTAAATGTCAACAGTGTAATAAATGTTTTGCCCGAAATAGCGATCTTAAAAGACACATGTTGTTTCATAAGGGGCTGAAACCTTTTAAATGTCAACAATGCAATAAATGTTTTACTCAAAATGGCGATCTCAAACGACACATGTTGATTCATAAGGGACTGAAACCTTTTAAATGTCAACAGTGTAATAAATGTTTTGCCCAAAATAGCAATCTTAAAAGGCACATGTTGGTTCATAAGGGACTGAAACCTTTTAAATGTCAACAGTGCCATAAATGTTTTACCGAAAATAGCAGTCTTAAAGCACACATGTTGATTCATAAGGGACTAACACATTTTAAATGTCAGCAGTGCAATAAATGTTTTACCCGAATTAGCCATTTAAAATCACACATGTTGATTCATAAGGGACTGAAACCTTTTAAATGTCAACAGTGCAATAATTGTTTTACCGAAAATGGCACTCTTAAAAGACACATGTTGATTCATAAGGGACTGAAACCTTTTAAATGTCAACAGTGTAATAAATGTTTTGCCCAAAATAGCAATCTTAAAAGGCACATGTTGGTTCATAAGGGACTGAAACCTTTTAAATGTCAACAGTGCCATAAATGTTTTACCGAAAATAGCAGTCTTAAAGCACACATGTTGATTCATAAGGGACTAACACATTTTAAATGTCAGCAGTGCAATAAATGTTTTACCCGAATTAGCCATTTAAAATCACACATGTTGATTCATAAGGGACTGAAACCTTTTAAATGTCAACAGTGCAATAATTGTTTTACCGAAAATGGCACTCTTAAAAGACACATGTTGATTCATAAGGGACTGAAACCTTTTAAATGTCAACAGTGTAATAAATGTTTTGCCCGAAATAGCGATCTTAAAAGACACATGTTGTTTCATAAGGGGCTGAAACCTTTTAAATGTCAACAATGCAATAAATGTTTTACTCAAAATGGCGATCTCAAACGACACATGTTGATTCATAAGGGACTGAAACCTTTTAAATGTCAACAGTGTAATAAATGTTTTGCCCAAAATAGCAATCTTAAAAGGCACATGTTGGTTCATAAGGGACTGAAACCTTTTAAATGTCAACAGTGCCATAAATGTTTTACCGAAAATAGCAGTCTTAAAGCACACATGTTGATTCATAAGGGACTAACACATTTTAAATGTCAGCAGTGCAATAAATGTTTTACCCGAATTAGCCATTTAAAATCACACATGTTGATTCATAAGGGACTGAAACCTTTTAAATGTCAACAGTGCAATAATTGTTTTACCGAAAATGGCACTCTTAAAAGACACATGTTGATTCATAAGGGACTGAAACCTTTTAAATGTCAACAGTGTAATAAATGTTTTGCCCAAAATAGCAATCTTAAAAGGCACATGTTGGTTCATAAGGGACTGAAACCTTTTAAATGTCAACAGTGCCATAAATGTTTTACCGAAAATAGCAGTCTTAAAGCACACATGTTGATTCATAAGGGACTAACACATTTTAAATGTCAGCAGTGCAATAAATGTTTTACCCGAATTAGCCATTTAAAATCACACATGTTGATTCATAAGGGACTGAAACCTTTTAAATGTCAACAGTGCAATAATTGTTTTACCGAAAATGGCACTCTTAAAAGACACATGTTGATTCATAAGGGACTGAAACCTTTTAAATGTCAACAGTGTAATAAATGTTTTGCCCAAAATAGCAATCTTAAAAGACACATGTTGTTTCATAAGAGACTGAAACCTTTTAAATGTCAACAGTGCCATAAATGTTTTACCGAAAATAGCAGTCTTAAAGCACACATGTTGAATCATAAGGGACTGAAACCTTTTAAATGTCAACAGTGCGATAAATCTTTTACCTTAAATAGCAATCGCAATAGACACATGTTGATTCATAAGGGACTGAAACCTTTTAAATGTCAACAATGCAATAAATGTTTTACCTTAAATGGCGATCTCAAACGACACATGTTGATTCATAAGGGACTGAAATCTTATAAATGTCAACAGTGCAATAAATGTTTTACCCAAAATGGCCATCTTAAAAATCACATGTTGATTCATAAGGGACTGAAATCTTATAAATGTCAACAATGCAATAAATGTTTTACCTTAAATGGCGATCTCAAACGACACATGTTGATTCATAAGGGACTGAAACCTTTTAAATGTCAGCAGTGTGATAAATGTTTTACCGAAAGTGGCATTCTTAAAAGACACATGTTGATTCATAAAGGTTATAAACTTTTAAAAGTTGATCAGTAACTTGCAGGGAGAAGAAGATAAATCTGGAGAGTGAGTTTGAATAGAAAAACGAACAAGAATATTTTTGTTTTTGTATTAATTGTACTGTACTGTATTATGATTTTAAATGAATATAATTCTATGAAACAGATCGGAAATTATTCACTGTTATTAACTAATAAGTTCCCTTAAAGCTGCGTTATAGTAACAAAAACTGCGTGAATATTTTGCCTTTTGGAATTTTAAATAACTTTTTTATGACGTACCGCACTGTGTTACATTTTCTGTATGACCTAAAACTAAAAATTTCAAATATCTTTGGCATTACTAAAGAGCAAATGCAACTTTTTGCATACAGATTTTCATTTTAAGTTAATTTTTGTTGTTTAAACATTTTCAGTCGGAAAAATTCGGTGCTACTTTAGTTATCTATAGTTAATTTTTAATTAGGAGGATCGAAATTGAAACACTGGAATATTTCTAGGAAGTAGTTTTTGGCACAAAATTTGAAGTTTGTTATTTTTAAAGGTTGTACATTATGACGCATTCGCAAGCCAATATAACTGGCATTTTAATTGCCAAATTGAAAGTATGCATGTACATTGGGTAAGACCAACGCCACCTTTACTTGCGTTGGCGTTGGTAAGACAAATGTTATATTATTTTTAAACAAACATTCTGCAAGTATTTATTTACAAATTCATTGCTGGACGGGTTCTACGGCTGAACATTTTTCGATACCGTCAAACCTCGTTGGAACGAAACTGTTGTTGGCAAAACGAGCCAATTACTACATTACGTTTTTAAATTCTAGAAACGATTAGAAGTCTGTGAAACAATATTTTTTCTTTATACTGATAATAATATGTCAGTTTAAGATAAGAAATGTACTTTTGGACCCCCTTTTTAGAGCACCAGTCGCGAAAATTTCTGTATGTTGTTTCGTAACATAGTTTGCTTTTCTCAGGTAAGAGATTGAGTTTTAAGTTTTGTGCGGATTCCCGCAATTCGGGAGGAGTACACTCTATTTCACTATCAGACATTTTGTTTGTTAAAGAAACAGCAAATACAAATTTGGTGTGACTTTTGTTAAGCAATATAATAAAATGTCAATCGTGCAGCGCCTAAGAAGTGTTAATATTTTGTCGAAATAAACGATAATATTATGGAGATATATTTTTATTTATTTTTTATTTTTATTGCTTGCGAATAAAATAGTATACAGACCTCGGCGAAAATACCATTCCTGTGTCTCGAGGCCTAGTTCACCTCAAGGCTACGCCTTTCGGTAAGCTATACTTATCTCGACAGGAATGGAATACTTTCCGCCTCGGTAAGTAATATACTTACTATTTCAATACGCCCATTTTGAAAAAAATTTTAAAAAAGTAAATTTGTAAATCAATTTACACATCTTTTAATTTGTTGGAAAGTGAACGACAAAAGTAGCGCAAGAATTCAATAAATCTGAGTTTTGAAAAAAATCCAAAAAACAGGTAAATTTTAAGATTTAATTTCACATCTTTTGAGACAACATTTTTATATACAAGCTGTTTGTTGGCAAAGTAATGACGCCATCGTCGGTTTTTTTTTAAATGGCAACCCGCGTCTTTTAATTCCAGAAACGGTTAAGGTCGTCAAGCAATATTTTATTTTGCAGCTGACTTAAATAAAGAAATCGTTCCAGACCGCTGTAATTAAAAATTTCGCAAAAAAACTTAATCCCACGGCAATAATTTTTCTAATTTCACAGTAGTACATAAGATTACCTTGAAAATTTTAAAATCACACGGTCACATTAGTTGCAATAATAATTTTAAACAACCCGCCGTTGTGTTTAGTTCAAGAAGCGGAAATCGTAGTGCGTCGAGAAAACGCTTCCCATTTGTTTCTACTCTGTTGCTCTGTGGGTTCAATCAGTTCAATCTAGAATTTTGCACGTGGTTTGCAAGTGCATATTAATCGTTAAATTGCATTCATTGCAATTCCCGATAAAGATGGATAATAGCGATGATTTGAATTCATTTCGAATTAAATTAGAACCGACGGAATTTATAATAAAAGACGAACCAATAGAAGTTGCCATAGAAAACAGCTCACTTGATATCATATACGATGAAAATCTTCCAACACTTGGTATCGAGGATCAGTTACAGATAATAAAACACAAAGATAATCAGTTACTGAATACCCAGGTACAGTTTTACAGTTCAAAATAAACAATTAAATAGAGTTTAAAAAGAAATTGAGGTTTTTTGTTTGAATTTTTAGGTTAAATTTGTTCCATCAGCAGGTAGAATTGAAAATTCAAGTAACATTCAAGCATATCAGAAATGTAAATTTGAAATGAAAGGTGAAGAAGATCACATAACTCGAGAAACCTCTACATCAGAAGACATATCGAAATCGAAGGTAAATAAACAATGCGTCATCCGAAATTTATTTCAAAAGCACAAAAAGCAAGTGTGGAAAATGTTTGAAATAACGGGGTTGTTACGTAGTTTTCACTTGAAATTTCTATAAGAAATTAAAACTAATATCAAAATTTTCAATGAAAATTATGTGAAATAAACTTGCAAATGTGATCAATTTTAATTTGCCAATTTCCAAGAGGGTCTCTTTGTCATGTTTTCCATTTATCTGTCTGGTTTTATCAAAGAATTATTTTTGGGTGCATTATTGCAAAAGAAAATCAAAAGTTTGCATCTCTGTTGTACCACAAAATATTCCTAATAGTTTTTTATTCCAGTTTGATATGGTAATCAGTAAAATGCTTCCATATTTTCATCTAATATGTTAATTTTCAATTGAGTTTGTTAAATCAAATTCTTGCACATTTCAGATTTATGATTTCGATGCACTTGAAGTTAAATTAGAACAAGAAGAATTGATCATAAAAGATGAACCAGAAGAAGTTAGTGAAGAAGCCAGCTCACTTGAAATCGTCAAGTTTGACACAAATCCTCCAACACTTGGAATTAGAGATCATATTGCAAATACACTGGTAAATTGTTATATTTATAATGTGAAGACCTAAATTAAATTTTTCTTGTTTTAATTTTTAGATCAAAGTGGACTCATCCATATTTAGAACTGAAGATTTGCTTAAGATTTGTACATGCGCCGTTGAAGTTATTAAGATTCCGCAGCATGTGTTCACCACAAAAATGGAACAGTATCTTGTTTCTAAATTACAAAACATAACAGAAGCAAAGTATGATGCTGAAGATTGTATGGCCCAAGAAGATACTATTATATGCAAAGTATGTACACAACGGGTCACTCAAATTTTATTTAAAAAGCATATGTTACACCATAAAATTACTAAACACAAGAGTGGCGTCCGTGGAAAAGTTTCTAGTGAAAATAAAGATCAAAAAGTGCACAAACATAGCGACGAGAGCAAGAAACCTTTTAAATGTCATCAGTGCAATAAGTGTTTTACCCGAATTAGCAATCTTAAAGCACACCTGTTGATTCATAAGGGACTGAAACCTTTTAAATGTCAACAGTGCGATAAATGTTTTGCCCGAAATAGCAATCTTAAAAAACACATGTTGGTTCATAAGGGACTGAAACCTTTTAAATGTCAACAATGCAATAAATGTTTTACCTTAAATGGCGATCTCAAACGACACATGTTGATTCATAAGGGACTGAAACCTTATAAATGTCAACAGTGCTATAAATGTTTTACCCAAAATAGCAGTCTTAAAGGACACATGTTGATTCATAAGGGACTGAAACCTTTTAAATGTCAACAGTGTGATAAATGTTTTACCAGAAATGACAGTCTTAAAAATCACATGTTGAGTCATAAGGGACTGAAACCTTTTAAATGTCAGCAGTGTGATAAATGTTTTACCGAAAATAGCAATCTTAAAAAACACATGTTGTTTCATAAGGGACTGAAACCTTTTAAATGTCAACAGTGCCATAAATGTTTTACCCAAAATAGCCATCTTAAAACACACATGTTGATTCATAAGGGACTGAAACCTTTTAAATGTCAGCAGTGTGATAAATGTTTTACCGAAAATAGCAATCTTAAACAACACATGTTGATTCATAAGGGACTGAAACCTTATAAATGTCAACAGTGCAATAAATGTTTTACCCAAAATAGCAGTCTTAAAGGACACATGTTGATTCATAAGGGACTTAATCCTTTTAAATGTCAACAGTGCCATAAATGTTTTACCGAAAATAGCAGTCTTAAACGACACATGTTGTTTCATAAGGGACTGAAACCTTTTAAATGTCAACAATGCAATAAATGTTTTACCTTAAATGGCGATCTCAAACGACACATGTTGGGTCATAAGGGACTGAAACCTTTTTAATGTCAACAGTACAATGAATGTTTTACCTGAAATATCAATATTAAAAGGCACATGTTGATTCATAAAGGTTTATAAATTTTTAAAAAGTTGATCGGTAACGTACAGCGAGAAGAAGATAAATCTGAAGAGTGAGTCTGAATAGAAAAATGAAGAAGAATATTTTTGTTTGTGCATTAATTGTACTGTTCTGTATTATGATTTTAAATTAATATAATTCTATTAAACAGATCGGAAATGCTTACTATTCACTGTTATTAACTATTAAGTTCTCTTAAAGCTGCACTATAGTAACAAAAACTGAATATTTTGTGGAATTTTAAATAACTTTTTTCACATACTGTATTACCTAAAACTTGAAACTTTAAATCAGGGGTGGCCAACCCAAATGATCTTGCGGGCCACTTTGGAAATGCATCATAACTCCGCGGGCCACATATAAAATTGTATATCCCCATATTACTTTTAGATCAACCATTTTTTACTACATTGGTTTTCACTACTGTGATCATTATAAAATAAATATATTTTGTAAAAGTGTGATGAATCTCGCGGGCCGGAAAAATGTTCAAGGCCCGTGGGCCGCGGGTTGGCCAACCCTGACCTAGGCAAACCGACTCTTATTCAACCCTTGTTGTAATCATTTGAAAACAAAAATTTTACCTGAGCAAATGTGGATCCTAACATAAGTCCCACAAAAAAAAAATTACCTGAGCATAATGAATATGTGCACTGCAATTTGCATGGTTTTACCTAGAAAAACCGACTCTTTAGATTCAACCCTTGTTGTAGTCGTTTGAAAACAAGAAAATGTAAAAATTTTTTACCTTAACACACTTTATGAAAATGTGTGTGAAAATTGACCTGAGCACGCTTTATGAATAGGTGCACTGCAATTTGCATGATTTTACCTAGGAAAACCGACTCTTAAGATTCAACCCTTGTTGTAGTCGTTTGAAAACAAGAAAATGTAAAAATTTTTTACCTTAACACACTTTATGAAAATGTGGATCCTAACATAAGTCAAAGAAAACAAAACAATTTACCTGAGCACACTTTATGAATATGTGCACTGCAATTTATATGGTTTTACCTAGGAAAACCGACTCTTAAGATTCAACCCTTGTTGCAATCATTTGAAAACAAGAAAATGTAAAAAAATTTTACTTTAACACACTTTATGAAAATGTGAATCCTAACATAAGTCCAAAAAAAAAAAAATTGACCTGAGCACACTTTATGAATATGTGCACTGCAATTTGCATGGTTTTACCTAGGAAAACCGACTCTTACGATTTAACCCTTGCTGTAATCATTTGAAAACAAGAAAATAGAAAATTTCATCACCCAAGAATAGAAGTGATTATTTTTCTTTGAAATCCTTTTTATTTCAATCTTCTATCATTAACAGTTTTTAAATAAACACGTTAAACAAACTCACTGTGTTGCGATTCAAGCCATGCACTAAAAATCGCAACTGCTAAAAAAGCCGTTTATAATAAGTCAGTAGTAAAAATTTCATATCGCTATAAACAAGCTACAAAACATTATTGTGTTTTTCATTAAATTATCTGAAGAAGTAGAAGTACGAAATTCAGAAGCGCATTCAGCGCAACACACTGTAAGTTGCATGCTTTCACCTAGGCCACCTAGGACCATATTACATTTAGACCTACTATTTTTTAATACATTGGTTTTCACTACTTTGACCATTATAAAATAAATATATTTTTGGAAAAGTGTGATGAATCTGGCGGGCCGGAAAAATGTTCAAGGCGGGCCGCGGGTTGGCCACCTCTGCTTTAAATGGTCTTCAAATCACCAAAATTCGGAGTTAGATAGTTAATTTTTTAATTAGGAGGATTGAAATTGAAGGAGCGAATTACACTGGAATATTTCTAGGGAGTAGTTTTTGGCGCAAAATTTGAAGTTTGTTATTTTTAACCGAGTTATACATTATGACGCATGCGCAAGCCAATAGAACTCATTTTAATTGCCAAATTGATATAAATGCAAGTATATTGGGCAAGACAAATGTTACATTATTTTTAAATATACATTCTGCAAGTATTTATTTTCAAATTCATGGCTGAACCGGTTCTACGACTGACATTCTTCGATACCGTCAAACCTCGTTGGAACGAAACTGTTGTTGGCAAAACGAGCCAATTACAACCTTACGTTTTTAAATTCCAGAAACGATTAGCAGGCTGTGAAAAAATATTTTTTCTTTATACTGATAGTAATATGTCAGTTTGAGGTTATATTAGTGATGCAGTTGTAAAATTATAAAATATAGCACAAAACGGTTTTGTCGAACTATTTTCAAAAAAAAACTTTCGATGAGAAAAACTTTATTTTCAATATTCTGTAACATTTTAGTGATTCTGTCAAAATTGTATAGGTTATGTAGTACTATTACCAACGAATATAGACTCATATAGAAGCACGGTTACGGGTTATAAGAGAGGGACGAGAAAGCCTGGGTAACAAGCTAGTTATGTTACCCGGCCGCTTGACACCGCCACATATCCCGGGGCGCTTCGAATCCGCCCGCCAAAAGTTTCTTTGGGATAAATTTTCTAGAAATTCTTTGTCAGCTTTTCTTTGCCATTAGTAAAAACTCTCTTTGCGATTATTATGTCGACTGCACGTGCACTTTGTTCCTACAGCGGCTGCAAAAATTCAAAGGCCAAAAACGCGGAATTTACATTTCATAGATTTCCCGGTGACGATCTACGGTAAATTAATATTTTTTGTATTATTGTTATTAAAGTGAATAAATGTGAAAAAAGATTAGTAATCGGAGATTATGCAGGTCAAAAAGTTAATGTTTACCTGAGTTGAAGTTTCAAATCAAATGAATTAAAGGAGAAATGCTGAAATAAATATATGATTTTGTGTTAATCCGAGGTAAAAATCGAGTAAAATATTGTTTTACTTACAAATTTCTTTCCTTCTTCATAACAATATTTTTAAATTTTTTTCCACTTATTACAAATCACAAACATTTTAAAAAACACATTCTTTAAAAAATGTGTTTTTTAAAATGTAATATGTGTAATTGACTCATTAACAAAGAAACAAAGTGTAACAAATAATATTTTATTTATTTTTAAATTATTTTTAACATGCGTTAATAGTTTATTCATACGCACGGATGATGGTTTCCTTTTGTATTTCGAGTTTCACAATACGTCATATTTTATATTTAGTTATTATTTACATTTACATTGCTAATTTTACGTTTATAACTTTAATGTCGCAAGTGAATTGATAATCGGCTCGCTCGACCGCAAGCTTGGTTTAAGTTCAAAATTTGAATGGCGCCGATAGTGCTTCTTCTTCTATATGTGGTCTATATTCGTTGCTTTTTCAGCCACCTTAATGTGCACGATTTTTTTTAGCAACTTGATTTTTGCTTCATATCATATGCGTTGTAAAAAAATCAGCCAAATGTCTTATTTTGTTTATGACGAATTATTTCACGAAAATCACTGGATAAAGCCAGCTTTAATCTATGGAAAAATATGGAAATTTGTGTCAGGTATCGTGCACATTTCGTTGGCCGTAATAAAAATAGTACATAAAGTAAAAAAATATTTTTCACAGCTTTCTAACTTGTTCTGGAATTAAGAAACACACTCTAACTTGTCCAAAAAACAAAAATTGTTTTGTAAAATGTAATCAGGTGCAGATTGACACTCATTTGTAGGTAATTAAAGTAAAAAAATACAATAAAAGTAGTTTAGTGTGTTACTAACGTTCAAAAATATTTACACATCTTTTAATTTGTTGAAAAGTGAACGACAAAAGTAGCGCAAGAATTCAATAAATCTGAATTTTGAGGAAAGTCCAAAAAACAGGTCAATTTTAAGATTTAATTTCACATCTCTTGAGACAACATTTTTATATACAGGTTGTTTGTTATCAATGTAATGACGCCATCGTCGGTTTTTTTAAATGGCAACCCGTCAAAAAATATTTTCTTTTGCAGCTGACTTAAAGAAATCGTTCCAGACCGCTGTAATTAAAAATTTGGCACACAAACTTAATCCAACGGCAATAATTTTTCTAATTTCACAATAGTCCGTAAGATTACCTTGAAGATTTTAAAATGACACGGTCCAACGCCATCTTTATTTTACAAGCCGTGAACTAAGAAATTTGGCAGCAGTGTTGCTAGGCGGACATTTTGCGTTCTTCAGTTCAGCATTGCATCATTGAGTTGTTGTTGATATTGTTATAAAGTGCAGTTAACGTTAGATAGTTGTGGTATTTCCAAACCTGTGTGTATTTATCAGAATATTTAACTCAATAATTTGATATTCGACAATATAGAAAGTAAGTACATTTAACCTTTGGTTCATGCTTTTCACATGAAAACTTTTTAGATGACTAGAAAATGTTGTGTCCCAAGCTGCAAATCGAATTACGAAAGTGTATCCGTAAAGGGGCAAGCTGCAGTTACTACGTTTTCATTTCCATAAGATGAAGAAACGAAAAAGAAATGGCTTCGAGCTATCCCGAGGAAAAATTGGCAGCCTACGAAGTATTCATCTGTTTGTATAAAACATTTTAACGAAAATGATGTTATATTAGATCAGATATACAAAAACGGGTCAACTGTTACTACGTTGCTATTAGCACACCCAAAATGAAAGGAAGACGCTGTACCCACAATTTTTCAAAATCTTCCAGTTTATCTGTCTTCAACTTCAACAGTAGTTAGACGAAAAGACCCTGAAGTAAGAAGGAAAGCGTTGCAATCAAAAGAAGCTGGAAAAATTGAAGAATTTGTAAAATCTGATATTATAAATGACTTTACAAATTTTCTTGACACTTTTCAAACAAAACTAAAGGTATAAACAGTGAAACAAAGTGGAACTTTAAAATTAAGAGCAACTTTGGTGTTTGGCTGTATTTATTAAATATTGAGTGTTCTAATAGTTCTTCTGAAAGTGAAACTGAGTTAAGTGCCGCCGAAATTTTATGTAGTGTTCTTGTGAAAAGTGATTTAACATTAAAACTCTTTATTGGAAAAGAAGAAATTTCTGCTCACGATTTGAACTGGATTCTCCCTTGTGATTTAAAATTATCTCGATGGTCGCAACTTGAAAATATATTAGTTAGGTATGCCAACGTAAGTCAACACAATTTAAGGACTCGATCTTTTGAATTTTTCTTGCAAAAGTCGTATGAAAATTTAGTTACGTGTAACGAAAAAGCTGAAGAAATGGAAGACTATCAACATAAAAAACAATTGGAACTTTTAATTGATCAGTTAAACATGATATTGTTAAAAAGACGAAAATATTCCCCAGCAACTATTTTGTTTGCATTTATGGCTTATTCATATTCATCGTCTTGTTACATGCTCTTACAAGATCATTTGCTGCTGCCTAGTAAACGATATTTACAACAAATATCTTCTAGATTTAATGTAAAACCAGACAAAAATCTTTCAAATACAAGTCACTATTTGAAACAAATTTCCAAAAACTTGACTGTTCGAGAAAAATATACAATATTACAAATTGATGAAATTTATGTGAAATCTAAGTTAGATTTTAAAGCCAATGGAATTGTTGGCAGTTCAGAAAATAATGCTAAGGATCTGGCAAAAACTATTGAAACTTTTATGATCTCTTCTGCTTTTGGTAATTTTAGTGAAGTTATTCGACTAGTTCCTGTGAATAACACAACAGGAGATCAGTTAAAGATACTCGTTAATGAGGTAATTGAATTTGTTCAAAAATGTGGTTTTCCTATAGTTGCGATACTAACTGATAACAATAGAATAAATCAGAATATGTTCACTTTAATTTCTCCAAACGAATCTATGCCAAATCCATGCTTCCCTGATATTAATACTTACCTATCGTATGACACTGTTCACATTTTTAAAAATGTTAGGAATAACTGGTTGAACAAAAAAGATACTTTTCACACTTTAATATATCCTGATTTTGAAAATTATACAATAAAACGGTATGCATGTTTCGAACATTTGCGACTATTTTTCAAGGACGAGCAAAATAAGTTAATTAAAAAAGCATATAAGTTGAGTTATAAAACTTTGTATCCCTCGAATTTAGAGAGACAAAACGTTTTGTTAGTGGATAATGTTTTTCATATGTCAACTATTGCTGCTTTACAAACGGAAGAAAAATGTACAGATACTGCAAATTTTTTACAAATTTTCCGCATCTGGTGGGATATTGTAAATTCTAAAAACCCTATCGTAGGAAAAATAAAAAGAAATGAATGGGCAGGACCAGTTTGTAGTATTGAGGATGAAAAGTTATTGTTTTTGAAACGTTTTTTGTCTTGGATAGAAGCATGGCAGTCTTTCAAGGACAAAGCTGGCTTAAGCTCCGACACATTTGAAGCAATAAGAAGAGCATCTCAAGTGTTATGTAAAATTGCTAACGATGCTTTAACAAAATTTAATGTTTCGTATGTACTCTTGGGGAAATTTCAAACAGACAAGTTAGAGAAAAGGTTTGGAATGTACAGACGACTATCTGGATCAAACTATAATGTATCAGTTAGGCAAGTAATTGAATCAGAAAACAAATTACGAATAAGACATATTTTGAAAATGATCAATAAAAGAGAAGCATGCTTTAGCAACTTTGCTAATGAAAGTACTGAATCAAATTTATATAATGTTGACATTGATCAATTTCGCCCCATTATAACTTCAAATTATCTTGAATTATGTGAAATCGAGGAATCAAGCTGCATATATGTTTGTGGCTATGGAGCACGATCTGTTTGCAAAAAACTGGAATGTACTGCCTGTGTTTTTTTATTTGAGGAAGGACGCGGTAGTAATGTTTGCAACGAATATTTTGACTTTTTACAGCGAGGTGGCTTAAGTGTACCAAGTTACCATGTTAAGTGTGTTTTCTTTCATATGTATGCTTTGTTAGAATATATTGTAGCTAATAGCGTGTGGGAAACAAAATTTTTGCAATCTTCCTGTCAAAAAGGCATTTTAATTCAACTGACACAGTTAAGCTTAAATTCCAATAACTTTTTTCAACAATTTGAATTACATTGTCTGTGTGGCAACGATGTTTCTAGATTGTTTAAAACATTGTATTCTGTTTTTGCAAATATTCTGTTGAATAACTACACAAAATATTCAAAAGAAACAAATGGCACTAAAAATTTAGAGAAAAAAGGAAATTAGCTACGCTAACAAAAGAGAAGAATAAACGTTAAAAATATGTTATTTGTAAATAATGTTATTTAATGTTTAATAAATACCACAAAATAAAATTTCCTGCCTTTACTAACTTTTGTTTTATTTCTTAATACTATCAGAATAATGATGTAGTATGGATCATTTCATGTTAGTTATTTTTTAATAAGTTTCGATTGCAACCGACGTGCAATGATACCCGGCCTACTTCTGTGCATTAATGCGGTGTTGCCAAGCATGGCTTCACGGCTTGTAAATAAAGATGGCGTTGCACGGTCACATTCAGTTGCAATACTAATTTTAAACAACCCGCCGTTGTGTTTAGTTCATGGAGCGGAAATCGTAGTGCGTCGAGCGCATGCTTTTCATTTGTTTCTACTCTCTTGCTCTGTGGGTTCAATCTAGAATTTTGCACGTGGTTTACAAGTGTATATTAATCGTTAAATTGCATCTATTTCAATTTCCGATAAAGATGGATAATTGCGATGATTTGAATTCATTTCGAATTAAATTAGAACCGACGGAACTTATAATAAAAGACGAGCCAGTAGAAATTGCCATAGAAAACAGCTCACTTGATATCATATACGATGAAAATCTTCCAACATTTGATATCGAGGATCAGTTACTGAATACCCAGGTACATTTTTACAGTTACAAACTAAATTAAATAATTTAAAAAGAAATTGAGGTTTTTTATTTCAATTTTTTAGGTTAAAGTTGTTCCATCAGCAGGTAGAATTGAAAATTCAAGTAACATTCAAGCATATCAGAAATCTAAATTTGAAATGAAGGTCGAAGAAGATCACATAACTCGAGAAACCTCTACATCAGAAGACACATCAAAATCGAAGGTACATAAACAATGCGTCATCCGAAATTTATTTCAAAAGCACAAAAAGCAAGTGTGGAAAATGTTTGAAATAACGGGGTTGTTACATAGTTTTTACTTGAAACTTCTATAAGAAATTAAAACTAATATCAAAATTTTCAATGAAAATTATGTGAAATAAACTTGCAAATGAGATCAATTTTTATTTGCTAATTTCCGAGAGGGTCTCTTTGTCATGTTATCCATTTATCTGCCTGGTTTTATCAAAGAATTATTTTTGGGTGCATTATTGAAAAGAAAATCAAAAGTTTGCATCTCTGTTGTACCACAAAATATTCCTAATAGTTTTTTATTCCAGTTTGATATGGTAATCTATTTTCATCTAAGATTAAGTTAATTTTCAATTGAGTTTGTTAAATCAAATTCTTGCACATTTCAGATTTATGATTTCGATGCACTTGAAGTTAAATTAGAACAAGAAGAATTGATCATAAAAGATGAACCAGAAGAAGTTACTGAAGAAACCAGCTCACTTGAAATCATCAAGTTTGACACAAATCCTCTAACACTGGGAATTAGAGATCATATTGCAAATACACTGGTAAATTGTTATATTTATAATGTGAAGACCTAAATTAAATTTTTCTCGTTTTAATTTTTAGATCAAAGTGGACTCATCCATATTTAGAACTGAAGATTTGCTTAAGATTTGTACATGCGCCGTTGAAGTTATTATGATTCCGCAGCAGGTGTTCACCACAAAAATGGAACAGTATCTTGTTTCTAAATTACAAAACATAGCAGAAGCAAAGTATGATGTTGAAGATTGTATGGCCCAAGAAGATACTATTATATGCAAAGTATGTACAAAACGGGTCAATCAAATTTTATTTAAAAAGCATATGTTACACCATAAAATTACTAAACACAAGGGTGGCGACCCTGGAAAAGTTTCTAGTGAAAATAATGATCGAAAAGTGCACAAACATAACGACGAGAACAAGAAACCTTTTAAATGTCAACAGTGCAATAAATGTTTTACCCGAAATGGCCATCTTAAAACACACATGTTGATTCATAAGGGACTGAAACCTTTTAAATGTCAACAGTGCCATAAATGTTTTACCCAAAATAGCCATCTTAAAACACACATGTTGAGTCATAAGGGACTGAAACCTTTTAAATGTCAACAGTGCCATAAATGTTTTACCGAAAATAGCAGTCTTAAAGCACACATGTTGATTCATAAGGGACTGAAACCTTTTAAATGTCAACAGTGTAATAAATGTTTTTCCCAAAATAACAATCTTAAAAGGCACATGTTGTTTCATAAGCGACTGAAACCTTTTAATTGTCAACAGTGCCATAAATGTTTTACCCAAAATAGCCATCTTAAAACACACATGTTGATTCATAAGGAACTGAAACCTTTTAAATGTCAACAGTGCAATAAATGTTTTACCCGAAATGGCAATATTAAAAGACACATGTTGATTCATAAAGGACTGAAACCTTTTAATTGTCAACAGTGCCATAAATGTTTTACCCAAAATAGCCATCTTAAAACGCACATGTTGATTCATAAGGAACTGAAACCTTTTAAATGTCAACAGTGCAATAAATGTTTTACCCGAAATGGCAATATTAAAAGACACATGTTGATTCATAAAGGACTGAAACCTTTTAAATGTCAACAGTGCCATAAATGTTTTACCCAAAATAGCCATCTTAAAACACACATGTTGAGTCATAAGGGACTGAAACCTTTTAAATGTCAACAGTGCCATAAATGTTTTTCCGAAAATAGCAGTCTTAAAGCACACATGTTGATTCATAAGGGACTGAAACCTTTTAAATGTCAACAGTGTAATAAATGTTTTTCCCAAAATATCAATCTTAAAAGGCACATGTTGGTTCATAAGGGACTGAAACCTTTTAAATGTCAACAGTGCCATAAATGTTTTACCCAAAATAGCCATCTTAAAACACACATGTTGATTCATAAGGGACTGAAACCTTTTAAATGTCAACAGTGCAATAAATGTTTTACCCGAAATGGCAATATTAAAAGACACATGTTGATTCATACCATACGGAACTGAAACCTTTTTAATGTCAACAGTGCAATAAATGCTTTATCCAAAATAGCAATATTAAAAGACCCATGTTGATTCATAAAGGTTATAAACTTTTACAAAATTGATCGGTAACTTACAATGAGAAGAAGATTAATCTGAAGAGTGAGTTTGAATAGAAAAGTGAAGAAGAATATTTTTGCTTGTGCATTAATTTTACTGTGTAGTGTATTATGATTTTAAATGAATATAATTCTATTAAACAGATCACAAATGACTACTCACTGTTATTAACTATTAAGTTCTCTTAAAGCTACACTATAGTAACAAAAACTGAATATTTTGTGGAATTTTAAATAACTTTTTTCACATACCGTTTTCAATAAAAATGCAAAGATAAGCTAGTATATATTCGACTTTGGCCATAATTTATTTTTAAAATAATTTTGTGACCATAATTTTTTTAAAAATTATCATAATGTCGACAGAAACGATAAAATAATGGAAAAAAAAAACATTCTTTATTCAATATAATTCCACAAGAATTTAGGTTTGTTACAAAAAATAAAATAGATAGATAGGTAAACTAAAAAACAACTTCTGGAAAATCAAATCAAAATTCCAGAAATAGAAAATCACTGTTAAGTAGATAGGTATCGTATGTAGTTAACAATAATTTTCCATTTCTGGAATTTCGATAAAACCTTTTTTCGACGGATTTCGATGATACCACAAGATATCATCATTCTGCGGCCATTTTCACTGAAATCTACCACTCGATGAGGGACTTTATTTTCAGTTCAGTTCCATCTGGCTTCACTTTTACAACCTGGCCTGGATAAACCTTGTTTTCATATAAAAACAAAACGAAGTTGCCAGTTCTGATATTAGTGTCTGTACTGGGACTACTGGGCATACCATTCTCTTCAGCATATTCAGCACCTTCATCAGCAAAGTCCTCGCACGATTCATGTTCTGATTGGAGGTCAAGTGATGATTCAGAATCAGTAGATATGGTCCTTCTTTTTCTTGGCTGCTGTGATGAGGCAGTTGATTTTTGACTTTCATTTCGGCTTGTAGTGGGTTGTACCTGAATGTCTGTGACAGAAATGCTTTTACCAGCTTTTACATCAACTTTTTTTTTCTTTGTTGTTGCATCTGCCTGATTCGGGAATCTTTTTTCTTCTAGAAGATCAATAACTGAAGCACTTACATTAAGCTGTATATTGGGATCAAGGTTTGCGTTTGTTGGGATACGCTCTAAAATTTTGTCTCTGTTTAGAGGGTATATTCCTGCTTTTGCGAATCCACTCTGGAGATTCTCCTGTCCATTTTCTGTCAAAGCAACTGACAACGGCGGGGAAAATCGGATTTTGCAATTGTTTTATTTGCTCCACTCAGCTTATAGTTGGTGATTATTTCCTTCATGCACATAAAAAGTCCCAGTCACCATGGTTTTCCTCAGTTTTATAGCGATTAAATTTTCACGTTTCAAATGTGTCAAAATTTACCCGATTAAATTTTGACGTTTAATAGCTTCTGAATTTTTTTTGCAATCATTATCAAAGATTCCTCGACAAGTAAATAAATAATTCGTTGTAAAATCTATTTATTCAAATTAATAATCAGGAAATAATCATGTCGAATACCCCGCGTGCATGAAAATAGCCTGATTAAATTTTTACGTTTTTTGTCGCAACGTTTTGCCATAAAAAAATATTTCTCGTAAATTTTCCACCCAAAATCCCTCGTGCTGCGCACTCGAGATTTTGTTACGTGGCAAATTTGCTCGACATATTTCTAGGCAAAACATTTTGACAGAAACGTCAAAATTTAATCGGCTATTTTTTTTAAATTATAAATTTTTACGGTTGCCGATAAAATTTTGTATGCACCACTTCAGTAAAGTGACTTGGTACATAAATAACTATTAAATAAGATTTTTACCTAGCTGATGCAACGACGTCAACAAAACACATGCAGAAATTTGATAACCAACAAATCGCTGTGCTGGCCAAAGTCACCCGACAGAAGGACAAAAATTCTTTGGACGACGTTTGCCGCCCAATTAGCAATCAATCAGCAATAATATTACAGGAATTAGCTCCAAAAAGACCACTAATCACGATAGTTGAGGCGAGACATCATATATGTCAATAGTGTTGTCTCCAGAGAGAAAGTTTTTGGTAGTAAAAAATTGCTGAATTTTAACAAGTTTTTTTTTGGCGTTTTTACAAAAAAAAATCAATTATCAAGTTGCCTGCATTAATCATTTTTTATATTCTCTCGAGTATGTAGAATCATTAAAAAAATAGCAACGTGCCGATATTTAAAATTTTAATGCAAATCTGAGCAATGTAAAAAAATACGTTCAAAGTGCCAAAGTCACCCAGGGGGGCCAAAGCCACCCAACTTTACGGTAGTGTATTACCTAAAACTTGAAACTAAAATTGTCTTCAAATCACTAAAATTTGGTGCTAGATAGTTAATTTTTTAATTAGGAGGATCGAAATTGAAAGACCGAATTACACTGGAATATTTCTAGGAAGTAGCTTTTGGCACAAAATTTGAAGTTTGTTATTTTTAACCGAGTTATGCATTATGACGCATGCGCAAGGCAATAGAACTCATTTTAATTTTCAAATTGAAAATATGCAAGTATATTGGGTAAGACAAATGTTACATTATTTTTAAATATACGTTCTGCAAGTATTTATTTCCAAATTCATTGCTCGACTTTCAGACCACCCATAGGAATGTTTGACATTAAATAAATTAGAAGGATTTTACTATATTTCCTCAATTATAATAAATTACATAGATGTACACAGTGAAATTGGGAATTAAAATTTGAAAAAAACGGTAAAACGTTTCAATAAATTTTTTTTTGTCTTAGTAGTATATAAAACACATCCACATTTCTTTTCCTATATTATACACTAAACAGTTACAATGTAGTTTCACATCTAGGTCGCGAACGTTTCCTAATCGGCAGGTCCTTTTCAAGTTCCCTCTGCCTCTTCAGAAACCGTTCGAATTCAGATATCGATTCGTTCATAGACACGTTCCTGGTGGTCCTCAGTCGTCGACAACTTAACCTCGTTTTGAACTGGAAAATTGTCCAACAGACTGTTGGCAGCGGCGTTGGACTTTGGTCTGACCACATCTTCCTCCTTTTGAACTTTTCTCTTTTTCGAATGGTTCCCAGTCGGCTTTTTAGGTCGGCCCCGTTTTCGCTTTTCCTTTATCGCCGGCTCGTTCTCCTCTCCGTCGCTGGGAATGTCCTTCTTCTGTTTAACATTAGGAACCGTGTGGATGGTCAAATTCGACTCAGTCTTCCAAATTCTCGTCGGATTTCGTCTGTTTGGAATTTTTCTTGTCCGATTTTCCTTCTTCTTGTCGCTCGCTACTTTGTGCTCGATTTCGTCCGGGGTCGTCGAAGTCACGTCGTTTTCTTTTGCAAGTACGGGCTTTTTGGCTTTTCTGACGGAGGTGGGTTCGATTTGTAAATCAATTGACACATCTTTTAATTTGTTGAAAAGTAAACGACAAAAGTAGCGCAAGAATTCGATAAATCTGAGTTTTGAGGAAAATCCAAAAAACAGGTCGATTTGAACATTTAATTTCACATCTTTTGAGACACCATTTTTATACACAGTTGTTTGTTGTCAATTTAATGACGCCATCGTCGGTTTTTTTAAATGGCAACCCGTCAAAAAATATTTACCGCTGTAATTAAAAATTTGGCACATAAACTTAATCCCACGGCAACAATTTTTCTAATTTCACAGTAGTCCGTAAGACTACCTTGAAGATTTTAAAATCACATGGTCACATTCAGTTGCAATACTAATTTTAAACAACCCGTCGTTGTGTTTAGTTCATGGAGCGGAAATCGTAGTGCGTCTGTGGTGGGAGTATTATATCAAATACGTTATATAATATACCGGGAGATTATCTTACAGGTATACATATCTCCTATGTTTACTTTTAAAAAAAACGCGTCAACGTATTGATAACTATAGGCAACCAACATTACACCACAAATCACAAGGTTATTATTTTTCATTGTGAAAGGTTATGTTCAAGTATCATGAATAGTATTATGAATAGAATCTAAAATCATTTGAATATCAAAATAATAACAATTTTAATAAAACTATTAAAGTTTGAGAAGTTATTAACAGAAAGTACATAACAGAAAAAAATAAACAAATAGCGTCATAGCAAGTGTTCAAAATGTCCACCTTCTACTTCTAAACAATATCCTAGCCGATCTTGGAACGCACGCACGGCATTTCTGAGAATGTCAGGATTCAGTTCGTTACATTCAGTTCGTATACGATCTTTTAATTCATCTAGATTTAAAATTTGGATATTGCGGTAAATTTTTGATTTTAGGTAACCCCAAAGGAAATAGTCATTGGGTGATAAATCTGGAGATCGTGGTGCCCATGGTATGGGGCCGTACCGTCCTATATATCCAGTGTCCGGGGAACCTTTCGTTTAAACAATTTCTTATAACATTTGTGGAATGCGGAGGGGCTCCATCCATTTGAAACCATGGTTCGTTAATGTTTAAATTTTCTATTGCCGGAATGATGTTGTTTGCCAACAGATCTAAAAATTTGGCCGAATTAAGGTTTCCATCAATAAAAAAAGGCCCGATAAGTGTAGCATTAACTATCCCTAACCACACATTCACCTTCTGCTGGTACTGAGTGTGGGTCAAATTTTGAATATGGTGATTAGTGCGGGACCAATATCTAAGGAAAACGAAGGAACAAGGTTAACAGAATAAATTGGATAAATAAGAAATTATGATGCACACCGGAAATTTTGGGAATTGACCTCTCCATTTAATGTGAACGTTGCTTCATCGGTGAAAACTATCTTCGCTAAAATTTCATCATGTTCGTTTAACAAATTAAATAAAGTTTCACAAAAATTTGTTCTTTTTGTTTTATCCTCCTCAAATAACTCTTGATGATTGGAAAATTTATAAGATTTGTACTTAAATTCTTTTAGTGTTTTAAATATTGACGTTTTTGATACAACGAAATATTCAGCTACTTCTCGCAAGGATACCATCGGATATTGCTCAACGTAGCATAAAATATTTAATTTTAATTCTTCAGTCAACACATGATTGGTTTTAATCTTCTTTGTATGACCATTTACTATGCAGCCTTGTGAATTAAATTTTTTAACGATATTGTGCAGAGTTCTGATGCAAGGAATTGGTCTTTCAGGATATTTTATGGAAAATAAATCTCTCACGGTCCGCAAACTATTACCTTGCTGGTACCACATTAACAATTCAATTTTTTCGTCTTTGCTGTACATGATTATTACAGAAATTGCAATTTTATGTTAAACTGACACTGAAAAATTAATTGACTTTTGTTGAAAGAGCCAACTTTTCAAATGTTGAGAATTTTGGTGTATACTTGGTTGCCTACAGATCGCAATAAAGCAATGCGTTGACTCGTTTTTTTTAAAAGTATACATAGGATATGTTTACTTTTAAGATAAGCTCCCGGTATATAATAATACGTGCGACTTCCACTCTCGACGGGATCCCGTGTAAGCAGCGCCATCTACCGCCTTGGGGTTTAATAATGGCGTTCTCATATAAGATGCTATGGAAAAGAAGGTTTAAGAAATTTAAAAATGCCGCATCAATTGCGAGAAAAATCTTTAAATTTTTTTATTTTTGCCTTTTAGCATTCATTTTTCATTACATTCATTCACTTTTTGTACATATGCTCTTATAAAAACACAAAAAATTAAAAATAAATTTAGTTTGCCATTAGCGAATTGCATGTTTTAAATTAAATTAATTAGGTTCATCGAAGTCCTTAAGGGTACAAAATTACGTGGAAGGGTCATTTTTATTTGAGAAAAGGTAGAACACAAAAAATTTTAATGCTATGGAAAGGAATATTTAGGAAAATTAATAAAATAATAGAAAATCGCTTTTATATTTTCTTCATATAAGAGATGCTATGGGAAAGATGTTTGGGAAAATTCAAAATGCCGTTTTAATTGTGAGAAATTTTTTTAATTTTTTTGCTTTTTAACATTAATTTTTCACTGCTTTCATTCACGTTTTGTACATACGCTTTTATAAATACATTGAAATACTTGTTTAAAAATAAGTCAATGCAATTGTCACAAACATTCTCAAGTTTTTCTTTAACACTAATTTTACAGTTATGAATTAATTTAAATTTGACATTATTCAAGCTTTCTTTTGGGTATATATTAATAAAACTTTTGAAATAATTGTTTAAAATTTCTGAAGCTAGTTTTGCCGAAGTATTCGGAAAGAAAAGTCTTGAACTATCCGTGTATTTTTTTAATTCAATTTTCGTATTTTCAAGGGCGTAATTGTTGTAAGGACCACATACACTATTTCTGCAGCTCTCATGTGGTAATTTACTACAAACCCAACCCAAAACATAAACTTCAGAGTTTTTTTCGGCCAAATCATATACTAGACATTCAACGTTATTATCAAATCAATTATTTGAAGATTTAGGTGGAATTTCGATTTTAACACAATTTCGTAACATAAGTTGTTTTTGAAGGAGAAATTTTGAAGCATCAATTTCACTATTGCTATCTGCAGACGGCTGCAGCAATTGATTAGCCATAATTGATCGTAGACTGCATCGAAATTTCACAAATCAGGTGTAATATTGTTGCCATTTTTTGCTCTAATCATTGAAAATATGTTTTCGGCACAGTCTTGGCTCAATCTTCGAGAAAATAAAAATTGAAAATTAAAATTATGTGTTAAATCTTCAAATAATAAGTTTAATCCATTTATATTTGCTATCCAACCATTAATGCAAGGTGGATTGAATGACCTTTTATTTAAAATTTTTAAATTGCTGAGAAGTTGTTTTAATTTTACCAATTCAACAAAATGATCGGATTTGACAGAAATTGCTCTTCTATATTTTTTATCTTTAAATTTTGCAGAATTAAAAATATCAAAAAGAGTGTCCACGTTCTTTAAAAAATTAGCAGTATGTAAGCGCAATTTTTTCAGTCATAGGGCAATAAAGTTTCAATGTAATTAATTAAGTAGTTTTAATAGAAAGGGGTTTGTATAAAGGAAATAAGTACTTAATTCGGTGAAATGTTACGAATGTTTGTACCTCTCAAAATCTACTAAACGGAAAACTGTAATGTTTTTGGTTTACAGTTCTTTGAAAAAAAATCATCCACTTTAATAAAACTATTCGAAATTTTTTCATTTCTATTTTAATTTTGGTAGAAAACACATAACATCTCTTATATGACAAAAATATAAAAGCGCATTTCTATTATTTTATTAATTTTTCTAAACATTCCTTTCTATAGCATTAAAATTTTTCGTTTTCTACCTTTTCCGAAATAAATGCCCCTTCCACGTAATTTTGTATCCTTAAGAACTTCAGAGAACCTAATTAATTTAATTTAAAACATCCAATTCGCTAATGGCAAACTAAATTTATTTTTCATTTTTTTAGTGTTTTTATAAGAGCATATGTACAAAAAGTGAATGAATGTAATGAAAAATGAATGCTAAAAGGCAAAAATAAAAAAATTTAAAGATTTTTCTAGCAATTAATGCGGCATTTTTAAATTTCTTAAACGTTCTTTTCCATAGCATCTTATATAAGAACGCCATTATTAAACCCCAAGGCGGTAGATAGCGCAGATGAATTTGGATCCCTACAAATACGTGATAAACTTGTGGAGTTGCACGTATTATTATATAACGTATTTGATATAATA
This sequence comes from Dascillus cervinus, assembly GCA_949768715.1. Taxonomy (NCBI): domain Eukaryota; kingdom Metazoa; phylum Arthropoda; class Insecta; order Coleoptera; family Dascillidae; genus Dascillus; species Dascillus cervinus. Next base: position 29,207,301 of record OX458319.1, on the reverse strand, counting down.
CTACCACCACGAGTGCGTCGAGCGCAAGCTTCCCATTTCGATCTAGAATTTTGCACGTGTTTGTAAGTACATTGCATTCATTTCATTTTCCGATAAAGATGGATAATTGCGATGATTTGAATTCATTTCGAATTAAATTAGAACCGACGGAATTTATAATAAAAGACGAACCAATAGAAGTTGCCATAGAAAACAGCTCACTTGATATCATATACGATGAAAATCTTCCAACACTTGGTATCGAGGATCAGTCACAGATAATAAAACACAAAGAGAATCAGTTACTGAATACCCAGGTACATTTTTAGAGTTACACACTAAATAAAATAGTTTAAAAAGAAATTGAGGTTTTTTATTTCAATTTTTAGATTGACGTTGTTCCATCAGTAGGTAGAATTGAAAATTCAAATAACATTCAAGCTTATCAGAAATCAAAATTTGAAATGAAGGTTGAAGAAGATCACATAACTCAAGAAACCTCCACATCAGAAAACACATCGAAATCGAAGGTACATAAACAATGCGTCATCCGAAATTTATTTCACAAGCACAAAAAGCAAGTGTGGAAAATGTTGAAATAACGGGGTTGTTACGTAGTTTTTACTTGAAACTTCTATAAGAAATTAAAACTAATATAAAAATTGTCAATGAAAATTATGTGATTTAATTTGCCTATTTCCGAGAGGGTCTTTTTGTCACGTTTTCCATTTATCTGCCTGGTTTTATCAAAGAATTATTTTTCAGTGCATTATTGCAAAAGAAAATCGAAAGTTTTCATCTCTGTTGTACCACAAAATATTCCTAATAGTTTTTTATTCCAGTTCGATATGGTAATCAGTAAAATGCTTCCATATTTTCATCTAATATGTTAATTTTCAATTGAGTCTGTTAACTGAAATTCTTGCACATTTCAGATTTACAATTTCGATGCACTTGAAGTTAAATTAGAACAAGAAGAATTGATCCTAAAAGATGAACCAGAAGAAATTAGTGAAGAAACCAGCTCACTTGAAATCATCAAGTTTGACACAAATCCTCTAACACTTGGAATTAGAGATCATATTGCAAATACACTGGTAAATTGTTATATTTATAATGTGAAGACTTAAATTAAATTTTTCTTGTTTTAATTTTTAGATCAAAGTGGACCCATCCATATTTAGAACTGAAGATTTGCTTAAGATTTGTACATGCGCCGTTGAAGTTATTATGATTCCGCAGCATGTGTTCATCACAAAAATGGAACAGTATCTTGTTTCTAAATTACAAAACATAACAGAAGCAAACTATGATGTTGAAGATTGTATGGCCCAAGAAGATACTATTATATGCAAAGTATGTACAAAACGGGTCAATCAAATTTTATTTAAAAAGCATATGTTACACCATAAAATTACTAAACACAAGGGTGGCGACCCTGGAAAAGTTTCTAGTGAAAATAATGATCGAAAAGTGCACAAACATAGCGACGAGAACAAGAAACCTTTTAAATGTCAACAGTGCAATAAATGTTTTGCCCAAAATAGCGATCTTAAAAGACACATGTTGATTCATAATGGAGCTAAACCTTTTAAATGTCAACAGTGTAATAAATATTTTACCGAAAATGACACTCTTAAAAGACACATGTTGATTCATAATGGAGCTAAACCTTTTAAATGTCAACAGTGTAATAAATGTTTTACCGAAAATGGCCATCTTAAAAGACACATGTTGATTCATAAGGGACTGAAACCTTATAAATGTCAACAGTGTAATAAATATTTTACCGAAAATGGCACTCTTAAAAGACACATGTTGATTCATATAATGGAGCTAAACCTTTTAAATGTCAACAGTGTAATAAATGTTTTACCGAAAATGGCCATCTTAAAAGACACATGTTGATTCATAAGGGACTGAAACCTTATAAATGTCAACAGTGTAATAAATATTTTACCGAAAATGGCACTCTTAAAAGACACATGTTGATTCATAATGGAGCTAAACCTTTTAAATGTCAACAGTGTAATAAATATTTTACCGAAAATGGCACTCTTAAAAGACACATGTTGATTCATAAGGGACTGGATCCTCTTAAATGTCAACAGTGCAATAAATGTTTTACCTTAAATGGCGATCTTAAAAGACACATGCTGATTCATACGGGACTGAAACCTTATAAATGCCAACAGTGTAATAAATGTTTTACCCAAAATAGCAGTCTTAAAAGACACATGCTGGTTCATAAGGGACATAAAGCTTTTAAATGTCAAGAGTGCAATGAATGTTTTACCCGAAATAACAATCTTAAACAACACATGTTGAGTCATAAGGGATTGAAACCTTTTAAATGTCAGCAGTGTGATAAAAGTTTTGCTGAAATTGGTACTCTTAAAAAACACATGTTGATTCATAAGGGACTGAAACCTTTTAAATGTCAACAGTGCAATAAATGTTTTACCCGAAATGGCGATCTCAAAAGACACATGTTGATTCATACCATACGGAACTGAAACCTTTTTAATGTCAACAGTGCAATAAATGCTTTACCCAAAATAGCAATATTAAAAGACACATGTTGATTGATAAAAGTTATAAACTCTTAAAAAGTTGATCGGTAACGTACAGTGAGAAGAAGATAAATCTGAAGAGTGAGTCTGAATAGAAAAACGAAGAATATTTTTGTTTTTGCATTAATTGTACTGTACTGTATTATGATTTTAAATTAATATACAGTCGAACTCCTCTATAGTGACCTCCTCTATAATAATTTTTTCTCTATAGTGATGTTTTTGTCAAGAACGTGCATTTTTGCATGTTTTGCCTATAAAAATACCTCTAAATTATGATGTTAAGCCTCTATATGTATAGTGATTATTCGTTAAGAAAGGTTTACCAAAATTCTCGGGGAACGGAATTTTTGGTAATAGAAAATACAATAAATGTATTGAATAACTGATTTTTTTCCAAATTTCTACTACCTGAAAAATTCTTATAAGAATTTCTTGCAAATTTCTTACTTACGGGAATTTCCATGCAATCAACTTTGGACAGATCTTTTTCATATTGTTTATTAATAACTGTGTATTTCTAATTTTTTTTTTATTTAACAGTTTATTTGCATTCTGCCATAATATATCAGGTAATCAGTAATTCTTGTGGGATATTGCCTACATTAGCAATTGCCCTTATTTCTAAATAAACAAATATCTTTTCAAACATAATAAATCTTAATTTTTTGTTTCATTTTGAATTATCGATTGGTTTTTAAAGTGGCTGCCAAAACTGTAAAATTATACTTAAATTCTATATAGTGAAGTTTCCCTCTAGTGATGTTTTTCATGGCTTTTCGAACATCACTATAGAGGAGTTCTACTGTAATTCTATTAAACAGATCGGAAATGCTTACTATTCACTGTTATTAACTAATGAGTTCCCTTAAAGCTGCGTTATAGTAACAAAAACTGCGTGAATATTTTGCCTTTTGGAATTTTAAATAACTTTTTTATGACTTACCGCAATGTGTTACGTTTTTTGTATGGCCTAAAACTTGAAACTTAAATTGTCTTCAAATCACCAAAACTTCAAATATTTTTGGCATTACTTAAAAGCAAATGCAACTTTTTGCATACAGATTTTCATTTTAAGTTCATTTTTGTTGTTTAAACATTTTCACTCGAAAAAATTCGGTGCTACTTTAGTTGCCTATAATTAATTTTTTAATTAGGAAGATCGAAATTGAAACACTGGAATATTTCTAGGAAGTAGTTTTTGGCACAAAATTTGAAGTTTGTTATTTTTAACGGAGTTATACATTATGACGCATGCGCAAGCCAATAGAACTGTCATTTTAATTGCCAAATTGAAAGTATGCAAGTACATTGGGTAAGACCTTAGAACAGAGAGTGGGAGGAAGGAGCATTTGCTACCGATTATGGACGGCAGGTGGGGAACAAAGTCGGCCATTTTTATCAACCACGTTTTGACACATCGTTTGTTATGTTTTCTATGCCAAGTGGTTTTTGAGTGTTTTTTTGTGATTTAAAGACCTTAGTTTGTAATTTTTGTGGTGGATCGAGTAGAGTATAGTGTATTTATAGTTTTTAAGACTTTAGTGATAGTTAATAGTTGATAGTTGAAAGAAACTTAGAACTAAAACATTTGTGTAACATGGTGAGTTGTGCTGCGTGTGGCTGCTCGAAAACACCCAAGACTACTTCTCGAGGGATCACGTTTCATCGGTAAATGTTTATTATTTTATTTAAAATTCAATTAGGTTCAAATTCAGGCAAAAATATTATTTTGAGTCTATGTTGACATTGACATTGACAAGCCGGTTCATTGGCGTGCGTGGGTAATTCTTGAACAAAATTACAAAGTTTTAATATTGATTTTTTTGCGTTTTATGAGTGAAAATAAACTAGTTTTAACTTAATTTGGCCTATAATAAAAAAATAAAATTTTCAGTTTTCCCCAAGACGAGAGAAAATTAAACGCTTGGTTGAAAATTATTACCAAATAGGATTGGAAACCAACGAAAAACAGTGTCCTGTGTTCACAGCATTTCAGTCCAGAATCATTTGATCGGTCCTCAAATCTGAAGGTTCGATTGCAACTGAGTGCCATACCAACTATTGTTGTTGAAAGATTGAAATATGTTAGTTTATTAATTATAATATTACAGTTTATTAATTTATGTTGTTATTGTAGGTGCGACATTTTACTGAAGTAATTAGCAAACCTATGCAGAAAGTACAAGAGGAGCCAACAGTTGTTGCATCTACATCAGGACTCTCCACAGCTGAGAGCCCTCGCAAAAAATTTATGAGGAAAAAAATTTCTAACTTGGAAGCACTGAACAAATTAAAGAGCGGCCAAATAAAGAAATTACAAAAACGTGCTTGGCGTCAAAAACAAAAAATAGATAGTCTCAGGATGATGACAACAGAACTTAGGCAAAAGAATTTGATGTTGTCTGAACATGAAAATCTCCTCGTTGATACTTTTGGTGAAAATAAGGAGCTCATAACACGTCTTTTCAAAAAGACGACAAATGTCTCTGTGAATAAGAAATATGAGAAGTCTGTTTGCAATAACTCTACATTTTTTTTCACCTAAAGCGTATACATATGTGAGACAAAAATTTCAAAATTGCTTGCCTCATCCTAAAACTTTATGCAAATGGTACTCTTCTATTAACGCTCAACCTGGTTTTACTACTGAATCTTTTGATTTTCTAAAAATTAAAGTTCAGAATTCTGATAAGCAACTAATTTGTTCATTAGTTTTTGATGAAGTAGCAATTCGTCAGCATGTGGAATATGATGGAATTAAGTATCATGGCTATGTGAATTTTGGGGGTGGTGCGGACTTTGGTGACGGTTCGCGAATGGCCAAAGAAGCATTAGTGTTTATGCTTGTGTGTGTAAATGAGGGATGGAAATTACCTCTGGGTTATTTTTTTGTTGCCGGTGTTAACAGTGAACAAAAAGCTGCTTTAACCAAACAGTGCCTGACGTTACTGGAACAATTAGATATTATCGTGCTCTCTGTTACATTTGATGGATGCCCGACCAATTTTAGTATGTGTAACACTTTAGGATGTGACTTCAGTAATTTAAAGACTTTTTTTACTGTAAATAATGTTAAATGTTTTGCACACCCTGATTCAGCACATATGATAAAATGTATACGCAGTTGTTTTGCGGAAAAAAAGAAGTTTATTGATTCAAACGGAGAATTGATAGACTTTTCTTATGTTGAAGCTTTAAACCATCTTCAAGAACAAGAAGGACTCCATCTCGGCAATAAATTGCGCAAAAGGCACATTTGTTTTTTTAAACAAAAAATGAAGGTCAAATTGGCCACACAGCTTCTAAGCAAATCTGTCGCTGATGCTCTATTATATTGCCGAGATGAGTTAAAACTTGATCAATTTAAAAACTGTGGAGCAACTGCTAATTTTATTGTAAAAATTAACGATGCGTTTGATATTTTGAATTCCAGAAAATTGTCAGAAACTGGTTACAAACAGGCAGTTTGTTCTAGCAATATTGGCAATATTACATTATTTTTTGATAGTTTTCACAATTATATTCTAAAGTTAAAATTTGTTGATGGAACACTTGTGATCCATTCAAATAGAAGAGCAGGTTTTGTTGGTTTTTTGGTTGGGTTAAAAAACGTAATAAATTTGTACGAGGATCATATATTAAATAGATCAAATTTGATCTTTCTTCCAATGTATAAATTAAGCCAAGATCATCTTGAGCTTTTTTTCAGTACAATAAGATCACATGGTGGGTACAACAATAATCCAACCTGCAGACAATTTACCGCTGCATATAAAAAAATATTAATACATGCGGAAGTACGGGAAGGTGGAGCGGGAAATTGTTTGCCTTTAGAGAACATTAAAATTTTGAACGTTGTTGCACATTCTAAAAGACCAGAGGATATTATAAATGAGAGTGTACCACACAGAGACTATGTCGCTGAAGATGAGCAAGTTTTCCTAAATTTTTTAAATGATCATGCCTATGCACTGAAATATAATTCTTTGTCATTATATGCCACAGAAATAGTAAAATACATAGCAGATTTTGTGGCATTTAAGTTAGGTAGTAAAACAAAATGCGAAAATTGTGTGCAACATTTATTTGGGAATGAGGAGGATTTTTTGAACTCATTAATCACAAAAAAAAACAAGGGGAGGATTAAGTTATCCTAGTGAAAGTGTTATCTTATTGTGTTTAGAAATAGAAAAAAATTTCAGACAGGAGCAAATAATTTCAAACAGAATTTCTAAACAAAAGGTTTTTTTGCGAACTTTTAATAAAGTTGATACTTTAAAAGTGTTTTTAGATGTAAATTGTGGGACTTATGATTTACTCAATCATAGATTTCTATTAATTAAGAGTATCTGTTTTTGTTATATAGAGACTCGGATACATTTCTTATGTCGAAACTTGTCGTACCAAGAAAGCATTAGAACTTTTTCTAATAAAATTGTACTTTTTAAGGGCCAATAAATGAGGAGCTTAAATTCAAAAGGAATATTATCCAAAAATTTCACTTGTGTGTTAGAGCAGTCCCGCAGTAGTAATTTTCAATTTTTGTTAAAAGTACAATATGTATCTGAAACTGAATCGAGTAGTTCCTTGCATGTATTTATTTTTTACGAGACTTATTAGTAGTATTAGTATTATTATCATAAGTAATATCACAAGAGAGTGAGAATAAATTGAAAATAATTCGACAGATTTTCGAAAACTTGTTGCCAGGGAATAGACACGAGAGCCCGTAGGGCTCGAGTGGCTATTCCCAAATGGCAACAAGTTTGAAAAAATAACTGGAGAATTATTTTCTAATTAATTCGCACTCTCGAGTGGTATTCGGAAGATTATTTTTTAACGTTTAAATAAAAAATACAGCATAAAAATACAGTTTAATTCATTATAAACTAAAATCAAACTGGCGACAGATGTCAAAACTAGAAAATGTGCTGTCAAGTTACATATGTAAACAAAATACTAGAAATTATGCTCGCGGGAATTTTCTACAGTAGAAAATTCTCACTATAATAATGTTGTGATTGGACAGAATTAAACACGTGTGCCCAAATACTGCTAAACGATTGGTGAATGAAATCATTAAAAAATAATCATAAGTAATATCACAAGAGAGTGAGAATAAATTGAAAATAATTCGACAGATTTTCGAAAACTTGTTGCCAGGGAATAGACACGAGAGCCCGTAGGGCTCGAGTGGCTATTCCCAAATGGCAACAAGTTTGAAAAAATAACTGGAGAATTATTTTCTAATTAATTCGCACTCTCGAGTGGTATTCGGAAGATTATTTTTTAACGTTTAAATAAAAAATACAGCATAAAAATACAGTTTAATTCATTATAAACTAAAATCAAACTGGCGACAGATGTCAAAACTAGAAAATGTGCTGTCAAGTTACATATGTAAACAAAATACTAGAAATTATGCTCGCGGGAATTTTCTACAGTAGAAAATTCTCACTATAATAATGTTGTGATTGGACAGAATTAAACACGTGTGCCCAAATACTGCTAAACGATTGGTGAATGAAATCATTAAAAAATAATCATTGAAAAACCTTTGTTTATTTCAATAAATTAAAAATGATGATCCTCTGCACATAGTTTACATAAGCTTATTGCACATTCTGTGCATCTTGCTGTTGCCTGTAACACCACCTTTGTTAACAATAGAGTATTTTTACTGAGCTACTGATTGATTTGCATATCAATTACATTACTCAACATAATTTAAATGTATAGTTTAAACATCGAATAAACTACACCTGATATTTATTAGACTAGCTTTGGCGACCGATGGCAAGTTTGGTTTTTATATTCCAATTAATTTACATTTGTTTAAAACTGTTTTTTTCAATAAATTAAAAATGGACTATAAGCTTTGTAACAGCATTTTTTTTTCTACGAGAGTATTAATTTTGTCCTTGTTGACTTTTCAGTTTCAAACCATGCATTCGCATTTTTGTATTTAAATCCATGAGCAAAATTTTTTGCCGTCACTGTTATTTTTTTTGCATTAACGTAATACGGTTTAGAATGAATGACGACGAAAAAAGTTTTGCTTGCAGGCGTAAAATATGCGATGGAAATCCTATTCGATACGCCACTGACAAGAATCCGCCATTTGCATCAACCTTCCCGTTCCCCTGCAACCTTGCATAATGCTCCTTCCTACCACTCTCTGTTCTAAGGGTAAGACAAATGATATATTATTTTTAAATAAACATTCTGCAAGTATTTATTTACAAATTCATTGCTGGACTGGTTTTACGGCTGAACCTTCTTCGATACCGTCAAACCTCGTTGGAACGAAACTGTTGTTGGCAAAACGAGCCAATTACTACCTTACGTTTTTAAATTCCAAACACGATTAGAAGGCTGTGAAAAAATATTTTTTCTTTATACTGATAGTAATATGTCAGTTTAAGGTTATATTAGTGATGCAATTGTAAAATTACAAAATATAGCACAAAACGGTTCTGTCGAACTATTTTCAAAAAAACTTTGGATGAGAAAAACTTTATTTTCAATATTCTGTAACATTTTAGTGATTCTGTCAAAATTGTATTGGTTAGGGGCCATGTACAAATTACGTAAGAGCTGAAGGTGTGGGGGGGGGGGTATGAAAACCCTGACGAATCCTTACATGGGGTAGGGGGGGATTAAAACGACAATTACGTAAGACGATTTTTTCCGATATTTTCAACATTTTTTTAAAAATTGGGTCTTGAGACTGTATCCGATGAACGTAGCATACCAGTAATAACCTCTATTGTTCAATGGTTAATTAACCCTTTTTCCACAGATGAGAAATAATAAAATTATTAAATTATATTATTATAGAATTGTTTTTTTTATTAAATCATCATTTGAATGAATAATTATTACCTAATTGGATAGTTAATAAATTGCCGCAAATAACTGTATGAGGAAAACCAAATATTTTTCATAAATACGCTGTTACCCCCTCTTGAATTTGTAAAATCTGACGTAAGACAGGGGGGTAGGGGTCCTGCAAAACTTACGGTCTCTTACGTGGGGGTACGGGGGGATTAAATATTGGAGTAAATACCCTTACGTAATTTGTACTTACACGGCCCCTTATGTAGTACTATTACGGCCACCTAAATGTGCACGCTTCTTTTTAGCAACTTGATTTTTGCTTCATATCATAGGCGTTCTAAAAAAATCAGCCAAATGTCATTATTATTCTGTTTATGATAAATATTATTTCACGAAAGTCACTGGATAAAGCCAGCTTTAATCTATGGAAAAATATGGAAATTTGTGTCAGGTATCGTGCACATTTCGGTGACCGTAATAAAAATAGTACATAAAGTAAAAAAATATTTTTCACAGCTTTCTAACTTGTTCTGAAATTAAGAAACACACTCTAACTGTCCAAAAAACAAAAATTGTTTTGTAAAATGTAATCAGGTGCAGATTGACACTCATTTGTAAGTTATTAAAGTAAAAAAAATACAATAAAAGTAGTTTAGTGTGTTATAAACGTTCAATAAAATATTTTCAAAATGCCCGTTTTGAAATAATTTTAAAAGAAAATTAAATTTGTAAATCAATTTACACATCTTTTAATTTGTTGAAAAGTGAACGACAAAAGTAGCGCAAGAACTCAATAAATCTGAGTTTTGAGAAAAATCCAAAAAACAGGTCAATTTGAAGATTTAATTTCACATCTTTTGAGACAACATTTTTATATGCAGGTTGTTTGTTGTCAATGTAATGACGCCATCGTCGGTTTTTTTAAATGGCAACCTGTCAAAAAAGATTTTCTTTTGCAGCTGACTTAAAGAAATCGTTCCAGACCGCTGTAATTAAAAATTTCGCAAAAAAACTTACTCCGACGGCAATAATTTTTGTAATTTCACAGTAGTCCTTAAGACTACCTTGAAGATTTTAAAATAACACGGTCACATTCAGTTGCAACAATAATTTTAAACAACCCGCCGTTGTGTTTAGTTCATCGATCGGAAATCGTAGTGCGTCGAGCGCACGCTTCCCATTTGTTTCTACTCTCTTGCTCTGTGGGTTCAATTTAGAATTTTGCACGTGGTTTGTAAGTGCATGTTAATCGTTAAATTGCATTCATTTCATTTCCCGATAAAGATGGATAATTGCGATGATTTGAATTCATTTCAAATTAAATTAGAACCGACGGAACTTATAATAAAAGACGAGCCAGTAGAAGTTGCCATAGAAAACGGCTCACTTGATATATACAATGAAAATCTTCCAACACTTGGTATCGAGGATCAGTCACAGATAATAAAACACAAAGAAGATCAGTTACTGAATAGCCAGGTATAGTTTTACAGTTACAAACTAAACAATTAAATAGAGTTTAAAAAGAAATTGAGGTTTTTTATTTCAATTTTTAGGTTACAGTTGTTCCATTAGGTAGAATTGAAATTTCAAGTAATATTCAAGCATATCAGAAATTTAAATTTGAAGTGAAAGTTGAAGAAGATCACATAACTCAAGAAACCTCCACATCAGAAGACACATCGAATTCGAAGGTACATAAACAATGCGTCATCCGAAATTTATTTCAAAAGCACAAAAAGCAAGTGTGGATAAACGGGGTTGTTAAGTAGTTTTCACTTGAAACTTTTATAAGAAATTAAAACATCAAAATTTTCAATGAAAATTATGTGAAATAAACTTGCAAATGTGATCAATTTTTATTTGCCAATTTTCGAGAGGGTCTCTTTGTCATGTTTTCCATTTATCTGTCTGGTTTTATCAAAGAATTATTTTTGGGTGCATTATTGCAAAAGAAAATCAAAAGTTTGCATCTCTGTTGTACCACAAAATATTCCTAATAGTTTTTTATTCCAGTTTGATATGGTAATCAGTAAAATGCTTCCATATTTTCATCTAATATGTTAATTTTCAATTGAGTTTGTTAAATCAAATTCTTGCACATTTCAGATTTATGATTTCGATGCACTTGAAGTTAAATTAGAACTTGAAGAATTGATCATAAAAGATGAACCAGAAGAAGTTAGTGAAGAAGCCAGGTCACTTGAAATCGTCAAGTTTGACACAAATCCTCTAACACTTGGAATTAGAGATCATATTGCAAATACACTGGTAAATTGTTATATTTATAATGTGAAGACCTAAATTAAAATTTTCTTGTTTTAATTTTTAGATCAAAGTGGACCCATCCATATTTAGAACTGAAGATTTGCTTAAGATTTGTACATGCGCCGTTGAAGTTATTATGATTCCGCAGCATGTGTTCACCACAAAAATGGAACAGTATCTTGTTTCTAAATTACAAAACATAGCAGAAGCAAACTATGATGTTGAAGATTGTATGGCCCAAGAAGATACTATTATATGCAAAGTATGTACACAACGGGTCACTCAAATTTTATTTAAAAAGCATATGTTGCACCATAAAATTACTAAACACAAGAGTAGCGACCCTGGAAAAGTTTCTAGTGCAAATAAATATCGTAAAGTGCACAAACATAGCGACGAGCGCAAGAAACCTTTTAAATGTCAACAGTGCAATAAATGTTATACCGAAAGTGGCAATCTTAAAAGGCACATGTTGAGTCATAAGGAACTGAAACCTTATAAATGTCAACAGTGCCATAAATGTTTTACTCTAAATAGCAGTCTTAAAACACACATGTTGTTTCATAAGGGACTGAAACCTTTTAAATGTCAACAGTGCAATAAATGTTTTACCCGAAATAGCTATCTTAAAAAACACTTGCTGATTCATAAGGGACTGAAACCTTTTAAATGTCAACAGTGCAATAAATGTTATACCGAAAGTGGCAATCTTAAAAGGCACATGTTGAGTCATAAGGAACTGAAACCTTTTAAATGTCAACAGTGCCATAAATGTTTTACTCTAAATAGCAGTCTTAAAACACACATGTTGTTTCATAAGGGACTGAAACCTTTTAAATGTCAACAGTGCAATAAATGTTATACCGAAAGTGGCAATCTTAAAAGGCACATGTTGAGTCATAAGGAACTGAAACCTTTTAAATGTCAACAGTGCCATAAATGTTTTACTCTAAATAGCAGTCTTAAAACACACATGTTGTTTCATAAGGGACTGAAACCTTTTAAATGTCAACAATGCAATAAATGTTTTATCCGAAATTGCGATCTCAAACGACACATGTTGATTCATAAGGGACTGAAACCTTATAAATGTCAACAGTGCAATAAATGTTTTACCCGAAATAACAATCTTAAACAACACATGTTGATTCATAAGGGACTGAAACCTTTTAAATGTCAGCAGTGTGATAAATGTTTTACCCAAAATGGCAATCTTAAAAATCACATGTTGCTTCATAAGGAACTGAAACCTTTTTAATGTCAACAGTACAATAAATGTTTTAACGAAAGTGGCAATCTTAAAAGGCACATGTTGTTTCATAGTTTGCTTTTCTCAGGTAAGAGATTGAGTTTTAAGTTTTGTGCGGATTCCCGCAATTCGGGGGGAGTACACTCTATTTCACTATCAGACATTTTGTTCGTTAAAGAAACAGCAAATACAAATTTGGTGTGACTTTTGTTAAGCAATATAATAAAATGTCAATCGTGCAGCGCCTAAGAAGTGTTAATATTTTGTCGAAATAAACGATAATATTATGGAGATATATTTTTATTTATTTTTTATTTTTATTGCTTGCAAATAAAATAGTATACAGACCTCGGCGAAAATACCATTCCTGTGTCTCGAGGCCTAGTTCACCTCAAGGCTACGCCTTTCGGTAAGCTATACTTATCTCGACAGGAATGGAATACTTTCCGCCTCGGTAAGTAATATACTTACTATTTCAATACGCCCATTTTGAAAAAAATTTAAAAAAAGTAAATTTGTAAATCAATTTACACATCTTTTAATTTGTTGGAAAGTGAACGACAAAAGTAGCGCAAGAATTCAATAAATCTGAGTTTTGAAAAAAATCCAAAAAACAGGTAAATTTTAAGATTTAATTTCACATCTTTTGAGACTACATTTTTATATACAAGCTGTTTGTTGGCAAAGTAATGACGCCATCGTCGGTTTTTTTTTTAAATGGCAACCCGCGTCTTTTAATTCCAGAAACGGTTAAGGACGTCAAGCAATATTTTATTTTGCAGCTGACTTAAATAAAGAAATCGTTCCAGACCGCTGTAATTAAAAATTTCGCAAAAAAACTTAATCCCACGGCAATAATTTTTCTAATTTCACAGTAGTACATAAGATTACCTTGAAGATTTTAAAATCACACGGTCACATTAGTTGCAATAATAATTTTAAACAACCCGCCGTTGTGTTTAGTTCAAGAAGCGGAAATCGTAGTGTGTCGAGAAAACGCTTCCCATTTGTTTCTACTCTGTTGCTCTGTGGGTTCAATCAGTTCAATCTAGAATTTTGCACGTGGTTTGCAAGTGCATATTAATCGTTAAATTGCATTCATTGCAATTCCCGATAAAGATGGATAATAGCGATGATTTGAATTCATTTCGAATTAAATTAGAACCGACGGAATTTATAATAAAAGACGAACCAATAGAAGTGGCCATAGAAAACAGCTCACTTGATATCATATACGATGAAAATCTTCCAACACTTGGTATCGAGGATCAGTCACAGATAATAAAACACAAAGATAATCAGTTACTGAATACCCAGGTACAGTTTTACAGTTCAAACTAAACAATTAAATAGAGTTTAAAAAGAAATTGAGGTTTTTTGTTTGAATTTTTAGGTTAAATTTGTTCCATCAGCAGGTAGAATTGAAAATTCAAGTAACATTCAAGCATATCAGAAATCTAAATTTGAAATGAAGGTCGAAGAAGATCACATAACTCAAGAAACCTCTACATCAGAAGACGCATCGAAATCGAAGGTAAATAAACAATGCCTCATCCGAAATTTATTTCAAAAGCACAAAAAGCAAGTGTGGAAAATGTTTGAAATAACGGGGTTGTTACATAGTTTTTACTTGAAACTTCTATAAGAAATTAAAACTAATATCAAAATTTTCAATGAAAATTATGTGAAATAAACTTGCAAATGAGATCAATTTTTATTTGCTAATTTCCGAGAGGGTCTCTTTGTCATGTTATCCATTTATCTGCCTGGTTTTATCAAAGAATTATTTTTGGGTGCATTATTGAAAAGAAAATCAAAAGTTTGCATCTCTGTTGTACCACAAAATATTCCTAATAGTTTTTTATTCCAGTTTGATATGGTAATCAGTAAAATGCTTCCATATTTTCATCTAATATGTTAATTTTCAATTGAGTCTGTTAACTGAAATTCTTGCACATTTCAGATTTACAATTTCGATGCACTTGAAGTTAAATTAGAACAAGAAGAATTGATCCTAAAAGATGAACCAGAAGAAATTAGTGAAGAAACCAGCTCACTTGAAATCATCAAGTTTGACACAAATCCTCTAACACTGGGAATTAGAGATCATATTGCAAATACACTGGTAAATTGTTATATTTATAATGTGAAGACCTAAATTAAATTTTTCTCGTTTTAATTTTTAGATCAAAGTGGACCCATCCATATTTAGAACTGAAGATTTGCTTAAGATTTGTACATGCGCCGTTGAAGTTATTATGATTCCGCAGCAGGTGTTCACCGCAAAAATGGAACTGTATCTTGTTTCTAAATTACAAAACATAGCAGAAGCAAACTATGATGTTGAAGATTGTATGGCCCAAGAAGATACTATTATATGCAAAGTATGCACAAAACGGGTCACTCAAATTTTATTTAAAAAGCATATGTTACACCATAAAATTACTAAACACAAGAGTGGCGACTCTGGAAAAGTTTCTAGTGAAAATAAAGATCGTAAAGTGCACAAACATAGTGACGAGAGCAAGAAACCTTTTAATTGCCAACAGTGCAATAAATGTTTTACCGAAAGTGGCAATCTTAAAAGGCACATGTTGATTCATAAGGGACTGAAACCTTTTAAATGTCAACAATGCAATAAATGTTTTACCTTAAATGGCGATCTCAAAAGACACATGTTGATTCATAAGGGACTGAAATCTTATAAATGTCAACAGTGCAATAAATGTTTTACCGAAAGTGGCAATCTTAAAAGGCACATGTTGTTTCATAAGGGACTGAAACCTTTTAAATGTCAACAATGCAATAAATGTTTTACCTTAAATGGCCATCTCAAACGACACATGTTGATTCATAAGGGACTGAAACCTTATAAATGTCAACAGTGCAATAATTGTTTTACCGAAAATGGCACTCTTAAAAGACACATGTTGATTCATAAGGGACTGAAACCTTTTAAATGTCAACAGTGCAATAAATATTTTGCCCGAAATAGCCACCTTAAAACACACCTGTTGATTCATAAGGGACTGAAACCTTTTAAATGTCAACAATGCAATAAATGTTTTACCTTAAATGGCCATCTCAAACGACACATGTTGATTCATAAGGGACTGAAACCTTATAAATGTCAACAGTGCAATAATTGTTTTACCGAAAATGGCACTCTTAAAAGACACATGTTGATTCATAAGGGACTGAAACCTTTTAAATGTCAACAGTGCAATAAATATTTTGCCCGAAATATCCACCTTAAAACACACCTGTTGATTCATAAGGGACTGAAACCTTTTAAATGTCAACAATGCAATAAATGTTTTACCTTAAATGGCCATCTCAAACGACACATGTTGATTCATAAGGGACTGAAACCTTATAAATGTCAACAGTGCAATAATTGTTTTACCGAAAATGGCACTCTTAAAAGACACATGTTGATTCATAAGGGACTGAAACCTTTTAAATGTCAACAATGCAATAAATGTTTGACCTTAAATGGCGATCTCAAAAGACACATGTTGATTCATAAGGGACTGAAACCTTTTAAATGTCAACAGTGTAATAAATGTTTTGCCCAAAATAGCAATCTTAAAAGGCACATGTTGGTTCATAAGGGACTGAAACCTTATAAATGTCAACAGTGCAATAAATGTTTTGCCCGAAATAGCAATCTTAAAAGACACATGCTGATTCATAAGGGACTGAAATCTTTTAAATGCCCTCAGTGCAATAAATGTTTTACCCGAAATGGCCATCTTAAAACACACATGTTGATTCATGAGGGACTGAAACCTTTTAAATGTCGACAGTGCAGTAAATGTTTTACCCAAAATAGCAGTCTTAGAAGACACATGTTGATTCATACGGAATTGAAACCCTTTTAATGTCAACAGTGCAATAAATGCTTTACCCAAAATTGCAATATTAATAGACACATGTTGATTCATAAAGGTTATAAACTTTTCAAAAGTTGATCGGTAACTTACAGTCAGAAGAAGATTAATCTGATGAGTGAGTTTGAATAGAAAAGTGAAGAAGAATATTTTTGTTTCTGCATTAATTGTACTGTGTACTGTATTATGATTTTAAATGAATATAATCTATTAACCAGATCAGAAATGCTTACTATTCATTGTTATTAACTATTAAGTTCTATTAAAGCTGCAGTATAGTAACAAAAACTGAATATTTTGTGGAATTTTAAATAACTTTTTTCATATAGTGTATTACCTAAAACTTGAAACTTAAATTGTCTTTAAATCACTAAAATTCGGTGCTAGATAGTCAAATTAATCGAAATTGAAAGATCGAATTACACTGGAATATTTCTAGGAAGTAGGTTTTGGCGCAAAATTTGAAGTTTGTTATTTTTAACAGTTATACATTATGACGCATGCGCAAGCCAATATTTACCGCTGTAATTAAAAATTTGGCACACAAACTTAATCCCACGGCAACAATTTTTCTAATTTCACAGTAGTCCATAAGACTACCTTGAAGATTTTAAAATCACACGGTCACATCAGTTGCAATACTAATTTTAAACAACCCGTCGTTGTGTTTAGTTCATGGAGCGGAAATCGTAGTGCGTCTGTGGTGGGAGTATTATATAGTGTGCTACAAAAGGGGCATTCAATGCATCAAACGTTTGCAATCGGTTTTCCGATGACAGCACGAAACGCATTCAACGAACATGAAGCGATTACAAACGATTTCAATCTTTTCCATCGTTCTATTTTACCGTTTGCAATCGGATAATCGCTTCTGGCGCGCATGACCGTAACGTTAACCACACTAATTTTGTTTCTTGTGCCGCTGTTTAATTAAATTTTTATACTTATCAAATAAAAATAAAAATGCCTAATTGTTATGTAACAGATAGCGATAATAAGCCCGTAAGGAATGGAGAGGGCGAATATCTACTTTATTCGAAAATGACTCTTGTATGTCCCATCTGAATAATTCGGAACCACTTCTTCAAAATAATTGCCGACATATACGTCGTTTTCCACATCTTCATTATTATTATTTGCTATAAACTCTCCAATTAGTGGTATAATATTGTTTATCTACAATCATGACGTAATACGTTCATTTCATATGCTAACCATGGATACATAACAAGGCTCCTTATCCACAGGTCACGCCCCTTCAGTTTCATTTTCATTAATAGACGGAGCGTATTGTTGGTTGCCTATTTATTTTTCATTAATGAACGGAGAGTAATGTTGGTTGCCTATGCGCACGGTAGAATGATTAGTTTTGGTACCTTAGTTTTTACGAGGCTACCTAAACAAATGTCTCGGGTTCAATTCTGGGCGACAGTAACACCGTATTAAAATCAGAACCATGTCTCCTCGCGAGGGAATGGTAAAACACCGAGGTATTCTGCCTAATCTCTTCTTCTTCTTCCTTCTTCTATTACTGAGGGAATATTTGCACTTAACTGTTACGGGACGGAACAATTATCGGACGGTGCCAATGCACGACGCCCTTGCGGGAAAAAGAAAATTAGGAACGAGTAAAACACTATTATCCATTAGGGAGACCTCGGCTATCGCGAGAATCGGAGAAGTGTCTCAACTTGAGGCTGGTTAAGTCGTCACTTTCAAAATATAATATAAGGAAAAGAAAAACACGTTCGTATTTTTCTTGCTAACTGACGGATCCTTGTTATTTTTTTCGCGCCCATGATAACTGGAAGCAAAGGTTTCTCGATGAAAATCACGTTTTGGTTTCGGTTTAATTTCGGTGTCAATTTTGCTTCGGAACTTATCAGCATTTCAAAGTTTTATCGAATAAAATTTTGATTGTAGATAAACAGCTGTATTTTTCTCGCACATAATGGCTATTATGAACTCAGATGTTTGTAAATACTCGTCTTCGACTCGTATTTACAAACTTTCATCTTCGTTAATAATAGCCTACATTATGTGCTCGTTAAATAATATACTATATCTTCGGCCAACTCGTTTATCAGTAGCATATTGATAAAATTATTGTTCTATTTTTTATGACAGAAAACTGACAGCATGCAACGACAATTTTGACAGTTCAAAATGCGTTCAACCTGCCACCTAATCGATGACAATCGATTGAAATCGAGAAACGCAATGCGATTACTGCATTGAATGCCCCTAAACTTTCGTTGAAGTTTGCGCATGACGTCAGACACGGAACGAATATCAAATTTGAATTCTTTATTTCGAAACATAATAATTTAAAAAACATAAATATAATGTACCATTATGCTCTAAAACAAGGATTCACATCCTTTTTAGGCCTATCGTCCCCCCTTTAGTTTAAAATGTTTTGGATGAAAATTTCATAGGTTCAAATTGTTTATAGTCCAGTCATTTTAGTATTCATCTTCTAAAAAATTCCAAGTGAAGATTTTCCTTCGCGATTTTCTTTGCATCGGTATAAGAAACACTGTATAAAAAGTGCGTTGAAAAATCGTGTCCGCCAAAGAAATTATTGAAGGTCGAAGGCTGCGAAAATCAGTTTTTCTCAAATATCTCGTGAAATATTGGTTTTACGCGAATTTCGGTTATTGCAAAATTTGTTTATTATCAAATTCTTCACAAAAAATCGTTGTAATCATTTAAAAACAAGAAAATGTTTTTTTTGTTTTTTTTACCTTAGCAAACTTTATAAAAATGTGGATTCTAACATAAGTTAAAAAAAAAAATTGACCTGAAAATGTGCACTGCAATTTGCATGGTTTTACCTAGGAATACTGACTTTTAAGATTCAACCCTTGTTGTAATCATTTAAAAACAAGAAAATGTTTTTTTTTTTAGCTGAGCACACTTTATGAAAATGTGGATCCTAACACAAATCAAAAAAAAAAAATTGACCTGAGCATACTTTATGAAAATGTGCACTGCAATTTTTAATTGTTTTTTATTTATTTACTTAGAGATAGTATAAAATAAACTATTAATGCATAAGTGTATTTTAATTAATCAAATACGAACACAGGCAGCAATAGTATAAAAATGATAAATCTTTTTTGATTAGCGGAATAACATTTTTTCTTAAAGAAATTAAACATTTCAGATTTAGTTTCATTTTATGTGTAATTCAGTTCGGTAGGGATTTGAACTTGTTCCGACGATGACGTCACTGTAACAAGGACAGATTTGTATATATGCGCGTTGGCACACCATTTAAAACTCCCACCACGACAAAAACGGTAAAATTGGCAACACTGACCGAAGTGATTTAACTTATGGGTGTGTTGACATGTTGTGATGATAAGTCGGTGGTGTTTCATATAAACAATAAAAATGGATTGTAAAGATAAAACTTATCAGTCCTTGACAATTTTAATATTTATTGGTGTTATCGTTATCAGTGCAGGTACATATAAAACAATGGGTTATGTTTAGCTTAGTAAAGAAGGCGGGGCAGTTTATTTAATTTTAACACACAATTTAAAATAATCATTTAATTAAAACTACTAACATTAATTTCTTTAAGCATCAACATTTATATTAATCTTCAGTACTAAACTCAAAAAAAGTAAATATCTTCAGAATTTTTTTTAATTCTTTCGTTAACAAGATTCTATATTGTTTCTTCAATTCAGGCCAGGGTTCATGGAAAAACGCAGTCGTAGACGATGCGACAAAGGATCAAAGAGAAAAAATAATTTGGTGCACCACAAGTAAAGAGGAGCAAAAGAAATGCCAGAATTTTTCTATGGCCGTCGAACGAGATCAAATTAGGATAGGTTACACATATTTTAAATTAGACTGTAAACATGTAAGTTGCACCGGTCGCTTTTCATTATTTTTGTTATTTAATTATTTTCAGGCCTTTAACAAGGATGAATGCATGAGGCTGTTAGACGAAGAAAAAGCAACATTAACCACTTTAGATCCGGGTGAAGTTTTTGTTGGAGGTCGTTTTCACAGTTTAATTCCAATATCTCAAGAAATTTCCGAAGGGGGATTTAAATTCCATTATTCGGTTGCGGTTGTTAAAAAAGGGACTCTTACTGATCTCACATCAATTCGAGAATTGCGCGGTAAGAAGGGATGTTTCGCTGGGGTTGGAACAATGGCCGGTTGGGTATTACCGATTTATACAGTGAGTGCTTCTCCAATATTTGAATCAAAATTAATGCCAATTTTGTAGTTGATGAAAGAAGGTGGATTGGAGATAGTAGACTGTAACAATCATGTAAAGTCAGCTACTGATTTCTTTGGACCTTCCTGTGCAGTTAATTCATTATTAGAGAAATACAATCCGATTGGTGACAATTCTGATAAGTTGTGTGGTATTTGTATTGGAAAAGTTCCGGGGGGAAAATGCACAGATGCTGATCCTTATGCAGGGTTCGAAGGTGCCTTTAGGTGTCTGTTAGAAGCCGGAGATGTTGCCTTTTTAAAACATACGACCGTTAGTGAACTTTTAGCAGCTGAAGAATTCAGTAAGAATAATTTCTTATACAGTGGAATAAATTTATTATCTCAATTATTGTGCATATTGAAAAAAAATCCCGAAACACGTCATTTTACAGTATATCATGTGATAGACTAAAAATGCCGTGTTTCGGGATTTTTTTTCAATATGCACAATAATTGAGATAATGAATTTATTCCATTTGGCTCACTGTATCAATTAATAAATAATAACATTTATTTCAGGCACTGTAAAGAAAGATGGATTTGAATTATTGTGTAAGGACGGTCGTCGTCAATCAGTAACAGAGTACCGCTCATGCAATTGGGGCACAGTCCCATCTAACGCTATAGTCACTACATCGGCATCCAGCTTTGAAGTTCGCAAAAAATATCAAAAATTTTTAGAACGAGCCGTAGCATTGTATTCACAAGGTGTCAAATACAATACATCCTTAGAATCGACAACCAATCGATATTCACAGGACGATCGAAGCAGATATGACATTTACGGGAACCGAAATCGATTTAAAAGGCAAAATTACGGTAATCAAAATGAGAGAAATCAGTTCGGGCAATACAATGGCTACAATACATTCGGACAAAATGATGCAAATAGACCCAATCAAAATCAAACTTTCAACAATCAAAATCAATTCGGGCAATACAATAGATTTGGCCAAAATGAACCAAATAGGGCGAATCAAACATATAATGATCCCTACGCACGTGATCCGTTCAGTAGAGACCCTTATAACATAAATCGAGATCAATACGGTATTAACATCGACCCTTACAGCAGTGGAAGTGATGTAGATAATTACAATCGAGACTACGACAATAGGTTCAACCATACCTTTCCTGGTTTTAATCCAAACAATCAGACAAACACTTCTTACTATGAAGTGTTTAATTTGTTTGAATCTTCTCCTAAATACGGAATTCGTGCCAATCTTATCTTTCAAGTATGAGATTCGTTTTTTTAATTAATAAATTATTTGATTTGATTTTTAGGATTCTGCGAGAGGTTTTGCGTCATTGAATGAAAATCTTCAAACTTACAGCGGATATTTGGGCGATTCATTGAATATTATAATGGGAGTTCGAGATTGTCCTGTAAATCGAATGACTTTATGCGTTACTTCAGATGTTGAATTGGATAAATGCGTCAAAATGAGAGTAAGTTATAATTAAAATTCTGATTGAAATTTTTATTCATTTATTTTCTTACGTTATTGATGATTTTTTCTCCTTATTACTAATAACTTTTTTATATATTGCTACATTTTAAAAAAAATTTTTACACACTAACAATTAAGTTAAATGTTCTACATATTACATGTTTAGTTTATTTTATCACAACACGATAATTACTACTACGTAATATTTTATTTTATTTTTATAATAAATTTAACGTGTGGTCACGAAAATGTTGCTTTTGTGTGTAAATTTTTTTTTTTAAATGTAGCAATATTGTATAAAAAACTTATGGTAATAAGGAGAAAGAATCATCTATAATGTAAGTTATTACAATATTTTTAAAAAAACCATAACAGGAAAACAAAAAATTAATTATTTATTTTCGGTTAGACGGCAGTGAAGGCACAATTGTTAAAACCGGAAATGTCCTGCTTCAAAGCCCATTCTCAAATTCATTGTATGCAAGCCATTCGATCCGGCAGTGCTGATGTAGCACTATTTGATGCCGGCGATATTTACACCGCCGGTCTAAATTATAAATTGGTGCCAATCATCAGTGAAGTGTACAATTTAGGAAAGCCTGAATATTTCGTGGTTGCCGTTGCCAAGGAAGCTGATGCTAGTACCGAATTAACGTACCTTCGAGGCAAATTTACTTGTCATGGGGGAATTAATACTGCAGCTGGATGGATATATCCCTTGGCCTTTTTACTCAGTAACGGTTGGATCCGTCCTTACGGTTGCAACAGTCTTCGAGCGGCTGCTGAATATTTTACTAAAAGCTGTGTACCAGGGGCCTTAAGTACCGAATATAACACCGGTGTGCCTTATGACAACATGTGTGATTTGTGCCACGGCAATAGCTTTAGGTATTGTCGAAGAGACGCTTCTGAAGTTTACTTCGGACACACTGGGGCCTTTAGATGCTTGGTGGAAGGCGGTGGACACGTTGCATTCGTTAAACATACAACTGTTGCAGAAAATACTGGCGGTAATAGGAGAGAATGGTGGGCAAGAGATGCACTTGCCGACGATTTTGAGTTGTTGTGTCCTGACGGGACTCGAGCTGAAATTCAGGATTACCTCAAATGTAATTTGGGGAAAGTTAAAGCCAATGCGGTTGTTACCAGAGGTGGTTATAGTTACAACGAAACTGAAATCAATGCTTACATAAATCTGTTTATGTACGCTCAGAATTTCTACGGTCGCAAGAATCCAGATGAATTTAGGTAAATTAGATAACATTCACTGAACTGAAATTAAATTATTTTTTTCAGTTTTGGCATGTTCACATCAATGGAACCATACACGGATTTAATATTCCAAGATGCCACACAACAACTGCAAGTTATAAAACCAGAACAACGTTATTACTCAGAATATTTAGGCCCCGATTTTATGAGAGCCAGAAGGGTTGTTGATTGCCATGCAGGTGCCACCAATTTATTCGTTTCATTATTCGTACTAATTCTTCCTTTAGTTGTTTTTTTATGCAAGTAAAACCAGTGTTATGAACCCTGGAGATTTGTGAAATGTTTAACTGTTGACAGAATGGTTGTTTTAATAGTAAGATATTATTTTAGTGAACCAACATGTTTACATATCTGTAATTGTTACAGTTTATTCCGTACTAGTTTTTATTCATTATCACTTGTGATTTTTATTTTTCAGTTTCTTTGATTTTAAAGTGGCAGCTAGTTAAAATCATTCCATCAATCAAAAATAAGATTGTGATGTCAGATCTTTTTAATATTTCCGTCCATTTTTGAGGTTTTTTACTTTTATATTATAAGCAAATTGTATAATTTTTCTGTAACCCAAAGGTATAAATTACCAAAATTAGTGTACAAAATTTGTTTGTGAAACAAATGAACTCAGCGTAGTCTACCTGTGGGTTATAAATTACTTTGTAAATTAGGAAATAAATAATTTTTAAAGAAATAGTTTTTTACGATTTCCCCTGATAAAATTACTATTTTATGTCCTTTAAATGAAACACAAGTTAAAAGGGCAAGAAAAGTGAAAGGTCATTAATATTCATTACTGACAAGTCTAGAGGTTTTTTATTAGTCATTCAGTAAGCTCCTGTCATTGACTGCAGTGCAGTTGTCAGTGTCAGTTGTATCCTAATTGAAACCAGCAACATGGCAGCTTCTTACAGAACAGTTTATGCCTTTGCCAGGGAAATGCACCCAAAAACTGTGAAAGAAAACATTCAATATGGCACTGCAGGGTTCCGTACCAAGTAAGTTTCAAATTAATTGACCTCCCATTTGAGACTAACCACAACCATTTATTGAGTAAATATCATTTCCTTTTATTGTATTAATAAAAGGGGAGATTTAAGTACACCACTTACAGATTTGGGATATTAAAATTTATTCCAAAGCCATAAATGTCATTTTATCACCGACATCATTCATGAAGTAAAAAAAATCCTTACATATGTTCATTTCCTCTACATCTTGCTGATTTAAAAAAAAAAAAATTCTAGGGCAAGCAACCTTGGCTACGTTATGTACCGGATGGGACTTTTAGCCGTATTGAGAGCACGTTACAAGAAAGGTGCGGCATTACATTTTTGTAACTCCGATGCAATAACTATATTATCTATTTAAGGCATTATCGGTGTTATGATTACTGCATCCCATAACCCTGAATGCGACAATGGGGTAAAACTAGTAGATCCTCATGGCGAAATGCTTGAACAGAGTTGGGAAGAATGGGCAACCAAGTTTGCGAACGTTGGGTAAGAGTATACATCTGGCTGTAAATTGGTTTTGAAGGTCAAATGTAAAGCCAGAGATGTATGGAATGTTTGGTGTTTTTTGCTCGACTTAAGATCATCCGAAACAGGTGTCATTAAGATATAATTTAATGCTATCTAAACTTTTTTTCTGGCTACATATTTAAAACAGCACTTTTTCTAAACAAGAATTCGTTAGATTAGATTTAAATCAATCCTACATATTTTATGCCTTCATTTCAGTCTTTAAGCCTTCAATTTCTTAATTGGCAATAAAGGGCATTTGAGAATTGCTTTTAAAATTTTTTTAGGCTTATGGGAAACTCAGTTTATTTGTTTATCTTAACAAACGAGGAAAACTGTGTCATTTTTCTTGCAGTGATGATGAACTTGAGGCAGCCATAAATGAAATCGTTAAGAAATACGATATTGATATGACTCACAGACCAGAGATATACATTGGAAAGGACACAAGGTAACCGACTGGTTGCATTTAAACGGATCTTATTTTGTTTTCCTTAGGCCAAGTAGCCCAAGTCTGGCAAAATCTCTCACTGATGGTGTACTGGCCATATCAGGAAAGCCTGTGGATTTTGGAATCGTTACAACACCTCAGTTGCATTATTTTGTGATGTGTCGAAATACTAGGCAAGCATATGGAGTTGCTACTGAAGAAGGCTACTACAACAAATTAGTATCAGCGTTTAAGAACCTCAGGGGTGATAAGTATGAACATGGACATTACACCAACAGAATCTTTTATGATGGTGCTAATGGTGTTGGGGCCAAAAAAATCAAATTTTTCCAAGAACGGTTAGGGGATTGTTTAAGAATTGAACTGTACAATGACGCCGGAATTGGTACTGGAAAATTAAATCACTTGGTTGGTACGTTTTGTCATAATAACCAGCAGCTCATTATTTTATTGTAGTGCGGAGCAGATTATGCAAAATCACTTCAGCTGTACCCGACAGGGTTACCTGATGAACGGAATGTGAGATGTGTTTCTGTAGATGGAGATGCCGATAGAGTGGTCTACTATTATAAAGACGATAATGATAAATTTCACTTAATGGATGGAGACAGGATTGCAACGTTAGTTGCTGGGTATCTTAAAGAACTTGTCCAAGCCACTGGAATCAATTTAAATTTGGGTTTGGTGCAAACAGCTTATGCCAATGGAGCATCCACTGCTTATATAACAAAAAAACTGGTAATAATAACCATCCAAAGATTTATTTGGTATATTAATGATGTTTTCAGCAAGTTCCAGTGGCTTGTGTGTCGACAGGAGTTAAGCACTTGCACCACAAGGCTCTTGAATATGATATTGGCGTGTATTTTGAAGCCAATGGACATGGAACCGTTATTTTTAGTCAATTTGCCAAAGAGTCTCTGCGAGAAGCTATCAAAAATTATAGGTAGGATTTAATAAATCACAACTTGCTGATTAATTCAGTGAAAGTAATTACATTTTTAATTAATAACTTCTGAGAACTATGAATTTATGTATGTAATTATTTTTTTTAATTTCATGCATCACATGTTATGAATCAGTTATGAATAAGTAATTAATTTTTTTAGTTTAAATGAAGTTCAACGCAATACAGCAGAAAAATTAGTGTCTCTGATAGATGTAATTAATGAAACAGTCGGTGATGCCATCTCAGATATGTTACTGGTTGAAACCATTCTTCTCGCAAGAGGATGGGATATTCAGCAATGGGAAGCTGCTTATACCGATTTACCTAATAAACTTACGAAAGTTACTGTTCAGGTATATTTGAAATATTTGAAAACAACTTGATTTTATTAATTTTAAATAGGATCGAAATGTGATTACAACCACTGATGCAGAAAGGATTTGTGTAACTCCTGAAGGTTTACAAGATGAAATTGATGCACTTGTGGCTTTGTACAGTAAAGGGAGAGCTTTCGTGAGACCCTCAGGAACAGAGGATATTGTTAGGGTTTATGCAGAAGCCGCGACTGCTGCTGATGCAGAAAAATTAGCAGCGGAAGTTACCAGGAAAGTATTTGATCTTGCCGGGGGAACTGGAGCGCCTCCACAATAACTGCACAATATTATCTTTCAGTAGTCATTATATTCGAGTAACCCGCTGGATTTTAAATAATTTTAAATTAATTAATTTTTGAAAATTAGTGATTAAATGTGATAAGAGCAAATCTTTATATTCTTGTACGACATATTTGACTCTTATCTGTAATGTTGTTGTTTATTGTTGGTCCCTATTCCTTTTAAAAATAGTTTTTAAGTTAATTATTAAGCTTTACTTAATTTTTTTATTTTTTGTAACATAATTGTTAAGTATTGCTATTAGTACATTAATGCAATTTTAAATGTGAGGAGTGGATTTCCCACACAAGACATTCCTGAAAGAATCGCCATTCCCATTATAAAAAAATCATTCCATGAAATATCCGAGATCATTTTTACACTGCTTTTTTATACACTGCCATATTTATGAATAATACAATGTGCAATAACAGTACAGTATAAACATAAAGTACAGCAATACCTGAAATATTTAATAGATACTACAATGCAGTGGAATTTTTCCTGAAAAATATTCATTTTTAAAAAATTCTTTTAAATTTATAATTTTGGTTTGCTTATATCTTCTTTACAATACAATAATGCAATTTCGAGAGTTAATTTTTTCTATTAATTTTTTAAATTAAATTAAATTGTTAATGTTATTAGGTTTAATTTTTGTCTTGCTATTTAAAGTTTGATGATTGTGAAGAAAATCTTATACATATTTATTAAAATATACAATGACTACCTTATAAAATGTGATTATTGTATTTTGAATACCATTAACAATTATATAAATGCTTTCCAGAATGTTGTTTTTATCAAAAACACAATCTCTACCAAAACCAGTTTGTGATGAGCAAAATTGTACTGAATATTGATTATCCTGATAAAATTAGAAGTTCACAATAGAATTTCAGTAAACTGAAAAGTTTCGTGTTCACAAGAAAGAGAAGTTGTAAAAAAGAAACTCATCAAGATTATTTGATGTAGCAAATCTTTATTATTGTGGATGTGGATTGAAGTTCCAACACGAGCGCCGCCTTTCTATTATTTATTTTGGGAATTACAAGATGGAAAGAAAATTAAAAAAATATCACAAAAAAACCATTTATATTTATTGAATTCGAAATGGTATATTTTGATGAAGTAATTTACTGTACATATTATAAATTGACGAATTGGCGCAGAAGCTTTTACCCCGTCAAATGATAAATAATTGATGAGGGGTAGTACATACTTATAGTTTTATTTCGAACGTGAAAAATTTTCCAGTTTAGGTTTAAATGCCAAATAAAAGTTTATGTTGTAACTGCAGTTGAAATAACAAACGAATTTTTCAAATAAACATTTTATAGAGATTCCTTTGCATCTGTAAAAGTTTAACGCAAGAAATGGCACATTGTTAGATTGATAATATTTAAATTGGACGTCTTTTTCCATATCTTGCCAACTTTATTATTCAAATGAGCGGCTACATTAAATCAAAATTCCGACACTTTAAAAAAGGAAACATTTACTCATTAAAAATTCCATTTATCACTCTCGGAGCTTTTATTCAAATAAAATCGATTCGTTAATTGCAAAGCGAAATCAAAAGAAAGCGACCTTCCATTCCTTTCGGCGATTTTACAAAGAAAATAATAAAAATATTTTGCGTTCGTGCGAAGCCACCAATTCAACAGGCTTGAAACGCATGCGAGTGTGTAAATATTGGCACCGTTCGGGTTAAAAAATTAATTATTCAAATTCCGGTCACGTTTTGAATAAATTAGTCCACATTTTGCGAATATTTACTTACAATATTTGAGGAAGCTTTACCACCAATTTCATTCAGAGCGGTTATAAATTTCTTGTTAATCCTCGAGGTACCGAAGAGCCGCTATAAAAACAAATAAAACGTGCGTTATCGACCAATGTAAATTTTAGTTGTCGTTCAAATTTCAATTAAATCCTTTGATGTTTACCTCGCCAATTTAAAAATTTGATTTTAATTATTCACCTTTAAATTTTTGATTCAATTAATTTTTAAGGCTGGGGAACCCAACCTCAAAAAATGCAGAGTTTTAAGAAACTCAGTTCCGCTTAGAAAGTACTTATCAATATATAATTTGCGAAGCAACAGTTGTAAACATAATGTTACCGCATCTAATGATATATTAGCCATGGGCCTTCTAGGCCTGTAGAGCTAAAATATATATAATGATATATTTGCTTTGGTGAAGAAGTGCCTATTTTTCAAAAATTAACCTCCGAAAGTGTAATTCTCGCAAAAATGTAGTAGTGAGGGTTTTTTACTGAAATCTTTAGAGTTACGAAATATTTTGCAATGCACTTTACAGCACTTATAGAGAATATATTGCCTTGGAAGAAAATTTTTTTTTATTGCGAGAAAGTTGATAACTTAAGAAACAAAAAATTGGCAACAATTTTTGTTTTGAAAATTTAGTGTGCCAGTAAACTCAGTTCAGCTGAAGAAGTAAGTTATATTGTAGAAATTCCTTCGGGGTACTTATACTAAACATATAGTAGTACAATATAACATGTTTTTTTATGATAACATGGTGAATATCTTTGAAAAAAAATCTAAAAGTTGTGGTAGAAATACAGTATTATTTGATCGCGTTTTTTATTGCTTTCCGAACACAACATCGTCAACAAATTACATAAAAATGTTCCTTTAGCACCTAAGAAATAGTTTCCGTAAAAAAAATTGGATAAATGTTCAAATTTTACATTTTCGGGGAAAAGTTGTTTTTCCATAAGATTTTAGTCAAATAGTTCATTCTTTTACTCACAGATGTCCTGTCAAATCTCTACCTTTTTGATTGACGGCATGGATAGAATAATTTGTATTAAAATGCACACTTAATATAGTGCAAAAAAAGTTAATAAACTGTCATTGTCACTCCTATTTTTATTTCAATTTCTGGATTAAGCAAAATGTGATGTGTTTCGGGAGTGTTTATTCAGCTTAATTAAATTGAAAGTGTTTAATTAATTTTGAAGTTTAAAATTACAGTGAATTTTGTTTATTCAAATATTCTTGACGAATTATCTGCTAATTTTCTTTTATTTCAGATACGAGATGAGATAAAAAAGTTTCGAGATTCTTGCACTTAAAGCCTCCTCCGATCAAGAGGTGCTGTATAAGGCGAAGGAAATTATTACTGTAAACTTTGTGAAGTGTC
Source organism: Dascillus cervinus (assembly GCA_949768715.1). Taxonomy (NCBI): domain Eukaryota; kingdom Metazoa; phylum Arthropoda; class Insecta; order Coleoptera; family Dascillidae; genus Dascillus; species Dascillus cervinus. The sequence goes on along the minus strand of OX458319.1, from coordinate 29,176,782 downwards.
TGAAGACCGAGCCATTATTTTCAGCGAAAAGAAATATTTTTATCTTAATGTTAATTTTTTAAGTAGCGAAATTTATATTCGTTAGTCCCACAAAGTTTACAAAGTAACTAACATGAAATTTAAATAACTTTTAATATTAAAACTAGTACCAAGAAGTTCAAGTTTTAATGAAGATATGAGTATAGCTTCTTGAAGTTTGCACTTAAAGTTGCGATTGGATTTGGAATAAATTACAGTTGCTGCAATAATTCCCGATATGATTTCAACTTCGAAGTAATTTAACTCGGACAAATGTGGGAGGAAAATAGACAAACAAAGGTTGAAATTGCGGACAAGCTTAGAGGCAAGTAAAGAATTGCGAAACCTGTATAAATTTTCTATTTATTAGGGCATTAAAGTGTTTTTTTGTGGATCTTTATATTCATGAATTTAAACATTTTTCTTAATTTACAACGCTTTAATTCACTCCATTCCTTTATTCCCTTCAAACAATCGATATAAATATTTAGTTGGGAAAACATACCATTTATCGTTTTTGTTTCCCAAAGGTATGTGTTGCTCTTAAATAAACATTATAGGGAACGGTGATCGATTAAAAAAATATCTTTGCGAAATTAGTTTGCGTTGTAAAGTAGATGTAAAAATTGGAATTGTTGACATAATCTCTTTTGAAATTCGTTACGTTTAATTTGAATTAAATTTACATTAGGGCTGAAATCAATTCTAATAAAATTTTAATTGATGGGTCTGTCTGAACAAGTAGACAAATGGACGTGAGTCTCAGAAGCAAACAATATCCTTGAGAGGTCCTGTTAATCCCTTTGCAATCCGCGTGGATAGGCAGGAAACGGTTTACTCTCTCGTCTAATAATTCAAAGTTTAAATTCGTCAACAGTTACGACCAAGAAACTGAGGACTCGCAGAAGTACCCTTAGATTAATTGCGCGTACCCATACACACAATCTATAATTTATCCTCGCCTGACATTTTCTGCCCGAAAGTTTTCCAATTGTACAGGGTGAGTTAAGTTTTACCGCCCCGGCCATAATACCTATGAAAAAGATTGAGGGGAAAGTATGCAATTTACATGTTACATCAGTTGAAGTTTACACTGTCGATTAGTGCTACAAGTTTTCCAAATCATTTTTATTTGAAGCCAAAAAAGTAAAACAAAGAGTTTCGGATAAAATTTCCATGTTTGGTTTTTTATTTCAAAATTTGTCAAATTATTCGTAGCATTGTTAATTGGAATTTGATTCGTTAAAAAATTATTACTTTTTGAGTTAAATCAAATTTAACATAAAGTACGAAAAATACTTTTACTTATGACTTTCCAACAATGGATAATACGGTCTACCACGTAACAATACCCGATGATCGACCCATAAAACTGAATGGAACGGCGTTTTAGTTGTTGCCAGACCCGTATTCTGAAATTTGTGAGAAAAATAAAATAAGTTTTTAATAGGTAAATATTAAGTTTATTTTATAAACGATGCTCGAAGTGATGCCCCATTACTCATAAATTAAAAGCATTTCAAGCTTCTCCTCGACTGAGTATTGAAATGGCATGATTATACCTGAACTAAGCACAAATGTTCACTATTCCATAAAACAAAGTTTTAATTTTCATATTTTACCAACGATGTTTAAGTGTTGGGAGATTTGTTACGAATGTGAATGTTTCTTTATTCACAAAGTGACCTAGGGTTGTGACCAGGGTTTTTAAACTTTGGGTGAATTAAACAATTTATTTTATGGGAAGGTTCAATAACCGATAGGTATATTGACTTTGCAGACGGCAAAATTAAAACACAAAATTGTAGACAGATATACTAACGAAAATTAGAAGCTAGTAAGCGATTTTCTTATCAAGTTTAAAATCTAATATTGCAAAAATTATTTTTTATTATGATTATAATTACCGTGTAGCTGTTAGTTACGATGTTGTGAACTTTTAAAGAAATAGCGAAAACCCTTATTTCGGTCCTGTAAAATGTAACGTTGTACTTTTTAATTTAACTTTATGACTGTTATAAATAATCAGCCAAGTACCCAAAACCAATACCATTGTTAGGTGAATTGGTCAGCTTATGTCGTAAATCATTTAACAAAATACCCTCTAATACGGAAATGGCTTTATTTAATGAACGCAAATTAGTAAAATTATTTCAATTATACTAAATTGTGTGAAAATATTTTACTGTTCGTACATAAAAAAAACTAATAAATTGAGCAATTAGTAGTTGAAAGAAAGCCAAAATTTTACCTGATTAAAAAAAAAGATTTCTTCTTGGTTTCTATGTACCTTAATAATATAAAATTACTCATGCAATTTATGAGAATTGACAAATTATTTTAAAGGCCTATTTTGCCACGGGCGATAAAACTTAACTCACCCTGTATTTCAGAAAGCAGCAATTGTAATTCAGATTCGTCAGTTGTATTTCAGAAAACATCAATTGTAATTCAGAAAGCTTCACTTGAAATTTAGAATTTTATAATAAAAAGTGGAAAGGATCAAGCATTAATTTTCTCAACTACAGTTTATGCTTTCTGAAATATTGATGTGTTCTGAAATGGAATTCGTGCTTTCTGAATTGCAATCTATGTTTTCTGAAATACAATAGAGTAATCTGAATTACAATTGACGTTTTCTGAAATACAATTGAATAAGTGAATCATTATGAAAATTGGTTGAAGTGTGATAATAGTTCCACTTGCGTTCTTTTATTTGCCCGACTATAATGAGGCAAGAATAATAGCTCCTTGCAGAAGAAGAAGAAGCCACAAGGATAATTATCCTGGTGAAATAAAGTTTAACAATGGTGAAAACGCCACCGTGGGAATTAAAGTTTTAACACCAGTTTAGTTGCGTGTGATCCTTTTTTGCAGGAAAATAAACCCCGTTTATGATTGTGGCGTTCTTGGGGCCACAAATTCGCCGAATTAAATTCAGAGAACTTCATTGTGTGTCTCCCAATGCAACTGGTCCTGACAGGTGAAGTGATTGAGTAATGCTTATGTTACGGTAGGCAAATCAATGTCTAAATTTATTGAGCTCGAATTTTCAATTAAATCTAAAAGAACCGAAATTGTATACATTTAGGCGATTTTTCAATTTGGCAACCCTCGTTTCGCATGACAAAACAATTTAATTAAATGAAACGTATACAGGTACTTAAGAGTATCAAAAAGCGCAGATCCTTTTAAAAAGATTGAATCTGAATTTTTAGATTTTTAGTTTTAATTCCAGAATTAATTATTTATTATTATTATTATTTCAGACAGTGCCAATTATCGCTGGAGAAAGGTGGATAAACTGATTTTTTTATTAGTTGAAAATGTCAACGGTTTACTTTTCTAATTGTCACCTTTCATCAAGGCTTTAACTGTCTTACCTTTGACCTTTCTTTTAAACTAAGAGTAGGCACAATTAAAATCTAATGATTAAGTTAGGTTTTGATAAAAGAATAATTTTCCTGTTTCCAAGGGATTCCCACATTGCTCCATTATATTTGCTTATCCAATGTAAAAATAGTAGAGAAATGAGTTGTTTGAACTAAAGGAAATTATCCCTTGTTTCCTTTTCGTATTTATCTTCAGTGTTTTTCGTGGCACAATTAAATTTTTCTTGTAATAACGTTTCCCCACTTCCTGAAACACTCACAGCATTCAGACACTTTTACATAATCGCTTGCTTAATTAAACGCAATTTACATTTAAGTTCTACCGAAATCGTTTCCAGGAAAAACCTGAAAATTCGTCTGCGCTTTCACAAAAAATTCAGCTTCGTTAAAAACGACTTTAAAATGCACCTTTTAATCGCACTTTGTGTTTGTCGGAATTTCGTTTTGTTTTATTTGCAGTTCGTTTCGTTAACTGGAAATTCGTTGCCGAAAACCGCGCAAGTTTCGAACGTTTTCAAAGTAGAGTAAACATTTCCGATATTTACATTCTTATTTCTGTAAAATGAGGTGGAGATTTTTCCAAATAAACACAAACAATGTTTTCTTTTTTGGTGAAAGAGCGAATTGTTATTTTGATCTCCTTAAGGACTAGTCTAATAATATTCTGTCGGTAGCACGCTTTCTGGAGATTGACACACGTGAAATGAGAGCTCGTTTCTGTGGGAAAACCTTTTTGAATTAAGGGCACTGAAGTCTCGAGTGCCCCTTTGACAAACGACTCGAACGATTCTGTACTAATTCTCCAATAATTTTTTTACGCTTGTCATTTAAAGATGGAAGGTTAATTACATCAGAATGGAAAAAATATTTATTATTCGTAACGATGAAGGCGGGGTTCCGTCTGTTTACCGGAATTAATTAATTACCTGTACGATAATCAATTAGCAAAGTAGAGCGCGACGGTAATTCTCATAAACATCAAATTTATTATCTTACATATCTTCTGTGACATGTCACGAAAAACCAACCAAGATTAAATAAAATCGACCTTTAAATACTAGGAGGAATGTTTCCTCCAACAAATTAAAACTTTAACATTGTCTCCATTAGGTAAACGACGCCATTCTTAATTAAATTTCTTGAGTTTGTGTGTGAAAAGCTTCCAGTTCGTTCCCCATCAATTCTCAGAGAAATTGCGATAACTGGTACAGTGTGGTTTTATAAATTTCACGCCTAGAACGGCCATGATTTAATTTTTCAAAACGTAGGGCGTAACTTGACGTAATGACGTTGCTTTGTTATATCAAAATTCTCGCAGAGTGCTTGTGTTTAATCTCCAAGTCATTAGGCGTGAAATTTAAAAAATCACCCGTGTTTTTTCAGTTTCTTGTGAATATGTTTCACATATTCCCGTCACGGTTAGGTTTTTAACCTTTTTTAAGCACACATTCTTCGAATAAGAAGTGACGTTTAGAATTTTTTAGTGACATTTTATGTTGTAAACGTTCCGTGTTTAATGGTTGAGCCACCACGTTTCTAGTTTTTGCTAATTTGCAAGTGGATGCGGTTTATGCAAATGCAGTGTTCCTGTTCTTGTAATTGTTTCTTTTAATTAACTTTTTTTAAGAACCGTTTTACGATTTTTAGCACGAGATTATGTTTAACGCCGGAATGAATTTTTTTGAAATGCAGTAAATTTTGTTACTTTTTTTTCTGAAAGCCCGCCGAAGGTTTATTGTAAGTTATTTAAGATAAGGTCAGTAGTAAAACGACTTTTTGTAGTTTCCCCCCTAAATTGAATGCAAATGCTTTGATTTATTTTATGCGTTTCTCTGTAAAAATTTAATGCCTTCTCAATTCTGCGATTAGTTCCGCGATGGAACAAAAATATAAATAATAAAATAATAAAAACGCTTTTTCAAGGAGATCAAACATATAATATTTATTTAATGCACGAAAATAGGTTCGAAATAAAATTCTCGATATGCGATTTTGCGGATCAATACTTGATAGGATCTGAACCGTTTCCTGAAACCCTGTTCACCCCTATCAGTTTCTCTCAGTCATCTGTTCGCAGGAAACTGTGAACCTGTTGGTTAATGTGATACTAAATGAAAATTGGGTTGATCATTATTCTATTTTGTGTTTATTATTTTTAAAATAATTAACGTACATCTTCCTGTATGTAAATACACGTTATAAACATTAAGCATTTATTTTCAGCGGTTCTATTAATTATAGGTACACTCCGCCAAAATGAAAATGTCCCTGTTGTAAAAGGACCCCTCGGTCGGTGATTATTATTTGAATAGTGCTGCCATACACCAGTGGCATTGTAGAACTTGTATCGGTCCTAAAAAAAACAGGTGCATCGCTTTGTTGTCATTTTTACTAAACTAATATTTATGTACAAGAAGTTTTGAATGATGTCTGACTAAACAAATGTGAAATATGAATTAATAGATTTATATCGTTATTAGGCGTAGTCATTGTTGGTGACATATAATAATTTTTCAAATATTTAATTTGATTTTACGTTTCAGCTTAATTAACGATCAAACCATTATATAGGGTGTAACAAAACTATCAAATAAGAATGGTTGTAACTTTTTAGTAAGAAAAAGTTGTCTAGGTTAATTACTGTGCATATTTTGATCTTTTTAGTCTGTTCATACCTTCTTTGTTTACGATTTCGTGGCGTAATATTTACGACTTTTCGAGGATATCGAAGCTGCAAAACAGCACGTCTTGGAAATCAATTTTTATGGCGACCCTGAGCTCGTAAAACGATCAAGTCTAAGAGGGCTTGACCATCTTCGAATTTAGACCATGAGACAGTTTTTGGTTTTACAAATTTCCAGCCCCACTCGTTTTTAAAGTTTATTAAAAATTCCCGTCTCTTTAGTTCTCTGAAACAGTATTTGGTTTCAAAATTGTTCGTGTTTTTGGTAATTAAATTTGTGTTTTCATCAACATGCCAAGATTACCAGGACAGAGAGAAGTTCTTTAAGATTCTGATGAACAAGAAGAGGTTAAATATGGCTTCAATCTATTTTTCTCAATATTTTTATAAATTTTGATCGTACTAAAACATTTTTCACTTCATGTTTTAAGATTGTTTTAGGACAACTTTTCTGTTTGTTCCAAGAATTATATTTTTTACATCAGTTTCTCAACTGCTTTTATGTATCGATACCTCATTTCTATAGTGTAACAAGTTAAAAAAGTAATTTTTGTATTAAGCGCAATAATCAACAGCAAAAAGTGTATTTTATTCAATTCAAAAGAGTAACATTTCGAATCTTCAAGATTCGTCAAACCACAAAACGAAATTTTGGGCAAAGTTCAATAGTGTAACAACTCAATTTCTTTGGAAATTTTCAAAAGTGTAAGGACCAGTTGCAAAAACGAAGTTAACGCTCTGTTAGCTGACACCTTTGTTAACTTCGTTTCTGCAACTGGTCCTAAGTGTTGTTAAGTCAATCATAAATTAATAATTAAGTATACCAATTATTATTTTCAAATTCCTTAACACAAAGGACGCAGCAGGAATTAACCAGGTATGTTCACCAAATTTGGAAATCGTTTCGATTTTCAAACATCTGTCAGATAGCAATGCCACGGCGATTGGCAGATTGTATTGAAAATAACGGATATTATAGAAAATATTAAGAATAATCAATTTATATTAACCAGAAATATGAATTTAATGTGTTTCTTTACCGACTGGTGATTACCGCAGAAATAATAAAAAAGTTTGTTGTCCTCTTTAAAAAAATGGCGTTGATGTCTCATATTATAAAAGAAGACTAGAAATATTTAAATGTTATAAATTTAAATCTATTATTTTATATCAAACATTTTAAATACCACACACAAGGTTTGTTTTCTTTAGTATAGAAATGATATTTTTACAGCTCAAGTTCTCTACAATACCATTGATTTATGACAGAACCATTTAGCTAATAATCACCGACTGAGGGGTTCTTTTACAACAGGAACATTTTCATCTTGGCCGAGTGTACATTGTTCTTAGTGCTAATACAGCCTTAAACTCGTCGATTTTACATTTAGGTAACCAAGTTGCGTTCATTTTGTGATTTGGACAATTGAATTCATTAGACACATTGAGCAGGAGGTTCGGACCGTGGAAACGCCACCGATGAACGCCTGGCGGCTATCCACTGGGAGGCTCTCCTACCGATCGCTCCCAGTCAAATCTTCTCTTCGCCGGGTCCCGGGTAGGCAGACGATCGTACAAACTAAAAAATCGCAAACAACCAAACTGACAACTTACAGGCGTCTTTCTTGTCGAATATTTATTGTGCCATGAAGTTAGTAAAGCGAAAAAATATATACCTTACGTACCGAAACCGTTGTGACTGTGCAAGAATTCGCCCTGGGACGAAACATCACGTTTTGCCATTTTCGCTTCACCTGAGCGATGACCTGCAACATGGATTTAACGCACGGGGACTTGTTTATGATATTTCATCGACCCTAAATTAACGCGTTTAAAAAAAGCTCAGTGGATATTAATTGGTGTGGGCAAACAATGTTCTTGTGTAATAAATAGGAGCACTTACCTCTCCGTTACAGAAGCAGAAGAGAATTGCGACACAAAGGCCCTGAAACGAGGGAGATATCTAAAATTCAAGATCTGACGGGTGATTTTACATTTGCCAAAAATAAACTGGCTCAATCGAATAAATTAAAATTTCGATTAACGCTTAATTAAAGAATGTAAATGTTTGGATGAAAATGCGCAAACACTTTTTTAGCATAAATTAGCCACCATTTCCGATATTATTTTCACGTTTTTACGAAAAAAATTTGATTCCATTTCTACGTAAAAAAATAATCCGGGATTAGGATCACACGCAGGAAAAATTCCTTGTTTGGAATATGTGACTTGTAAAATGGAACGAATGGATTTGGCATTCCCTGCTGTTTTATGCACGTTTTTTACATGTATCAAATTTTGTGCTTGAGCTTTTTAATTTAATTCAACTTTTTTTTTTTGTATTCAGAACATTGTTAATTGGTGCTGTCTAATTTAGAAGGACGACTGTCAATGTGTGAAAAGTTCCAGTAGCTTAAATTAAAACATTAACAATTTAACGATTTAATCTTGTTATCGTTTGTTGATTTTATGAAAAACGTGTTGTAAAAAAAAAAATGCAAAAGCTTCCAGAGGTATTTTCAATTTTTTCCTGCGCCGATAATGTAATGCCTGGTCTTTGTGTTGGTGACTTTCTTTCGGCGGATAAATTCGTCAAATATTTTTTATTGGTTTTAAAATTTATTCTCAAGGAAACGCAAGCAAGATATTCCCTTTCCTCGCAAACAGTTTGTTTCTTTTACACCTTTTCCAATAAATTGTATTTCAGAACGATCAGAAAGAAAATATTGTAATTATAAAATTCTGATCTGAATTACAATTTCTGAAACACAATCTGAATTACTACAGAATTAGAGATGTGTTTTACAAGCTCCATTTGGCCTTTCTGTGTCTGTCAAGATCACAATTTTCTGATAGTGTTGTAACATTTTCAGCTACACGCTCAGAATACCTGAAAGCTCAGCTTTTAAATAAATTTGGCTGTAACAATACACAATCAAGAGACTAATTCAACGCATCATCAATTTAAAAGATTAAAACGATAACGTTTTCGTGAGCTTGACATATCTACGACGAAAAGTTTTAACGATATCTGCAACAATATTTCGTGTATTTCCGAGACGTTAAAATATCGCAGCAACTAATGAAACGTTTAGGAAGTTGTGTTTAAAATAATATCGACTTGGAAAGGAATAGTTTCTACCCAAACTTGTGCGTTGGAAATAAAGCAAACGAGGAAAACTTTTTAATCAGAACTTCTGCAAACATTGGCCCTCGTCAGGTCGAAGATTGAATAAAATTTTGACGCGTTCATAATTTGATACTTTGTTCAATCATTTGTAATTATAACTGTTTGAAATTTCAAATTGGTTTTCACTTTTTTGTGGAAATTCGATTTACTCGAATAACATTACACTAATGAATAATTGATTCTTTAATTGACGTGGTACAAACCTGCAAAGAAGCGGTAACGGCAGACAAAATTTCGTAGGCATGTTCCCAGGGATGTTTTTCTTCCGGTCGGAAAGGGGTCAGCAGGAAGTTCAGTCCTAATAACGGCACTAGCAGTAAAGTTGCTCTAAAATAATAATCAGTGAAACGATTTAATTTAAATTTCTTTTGTCTTCGTGTCTTGAACGCAATTAGACTTGTCACAAACAAGCAGTAAATTAATTATAGGTTGAAATTGGCGGGATGATTGCGTCACAAAGACACGTTACCGGGCGAACTTTGCTATTAAAACTTCTTGACTATATTCTCTAATTAGCCAGGTAGTTCAAGGCGAAATTTCCGGTCGGTAAACGTGCAGCTCGCTTTTAAATTTACCTCAGAGCCTGCAAGGATGTGCTGGACGCCCCTGAAGACCCTTGGATGTGCGGTCCTTTTCTCAATTTTATAAGCAAGACCCGCACGATGTTGATTAAAAAAATCACGTTCAAGAAAACTGCTGCACAGACAGGAACTTGAAGGATTATGTTGTATTTACTGTCGTTCATCCAGCACCTGCAACAATCAACCAAGGATTTATTAAAAAATGTATTCGAACAAAACGCCTGACTCAGAATTTCCATTTTCTGACTCAGAATGTGATTTTTCTAGCCGAGAATCGATTTTTCTGACACAGAATCAGTTTTTTCTGACTTGGAATGCGACTTTTCTGACCCAGAATCGATTTTCTGTCTCAGAATCTGCTTTTTCTGAGTCAGAATGTGATTTTTCTGGCCGAGAATCGATTATTCTGACTCAGAATCTGCTTTTTCTGACTCAGATGTGACTTTTCTGACCAAGAATCGATTTTTTTGACTCAGAATCTGCTTTTTCTGACTCAGAATGTGACTTTTCTGACCGAGAATCGATTTTTCTGACTGAGAATTTACTATTTCTGACTCGGAATCCCCTTTTTCTAACTTAGAATGTGATTTTTCTGGCCGAGAATCGATTTTCCTGACTCAGAATCTCCTTTTTCTGACTTAGAATGTGACTTTTCTGACCCAGAATCGATTTTCCTGACTCAGAATCTCCTTTTTCTGACTCAGAATGTGATTTTTCTGGCCGAAATCGATTTTTCTGACTCAGAATCTGCTTTTTCTGACTCAGAATGTGACTTTTCTGACCGAGAATCGATTTTTCTGATTGAGAATTTACTATTTCTGACTCAGAATCTCCTTTTTCTAACTTAGAACGTTATTTTTCTGACTCAGAATCTGCTTTTTCTGACTCAGAATGTCACTTTTCTGACCGAGAATCGATTTTTCTGACTGAGAATTTACTATTTCTGACTCAGAATCTCCTTGTTCTGAGTCAGAATGTGATTTTTCTGGCCGAGAATCGATTTTTCTGACTCAGAATCTGCTTTTTCCGACTCATAATGTGACTTTTCTGGCCGAGAAACGATTTTTCTGACTGAGAATCTACTTTTTTGACTCAAAATCTCTTTTTTATAACTTAGAATGTGATTTTTCTGTCCGAGAATCGATTTTCCTGGCTCAGAATCTCCTTTTTCTGACTTAGAATGTGATTTTTCTGACACAGAATCGATTTTTCTGACTCAGAATCTGTTTTTTCTGACTTGGAATGCGACTTTTCTGACCCAGAATCGATTTTCTGTCTCAGAATCTGCTTTTTCTGAGTCAGAATGTGATTTTTCTGGCCGAGAATCGATTATTCTGACTCAGAATCTGCTTTTTCTGACTCAGATGTGACTTTTCTGACCAAGAATCGATTTTTTTGACTCAGAATCTGCTTTTTCTGACTCAGAATGTGACTTTTCTGACCGAGAATCGATTTTTCTGACTGAGAATTTACTATTTCTGACTCGGAATCCCCTTTTTCTAACTTAGAATGTGATTTTTCTGGCCGAGAATCGATTTTCCTGACTCAGAATCTCCTTTTTCTGACTTAGAATGTGACTTTTCTGACCCAGAATCGATTTTCCTGACTCAGAATCTGCTTTTTCTGACTCAGAATGTGACTTTTCTGACCGAGAATCGATTTTTCTGATTGAGAATTTACTATTTCTGACTCAGAATCTCCTTTTTCTAACTTAGAACGTTATTTTTCTGACTCAGAATCTGCTTTTTCTGACTCAGAATGTCACTTTTCTGACCGAGAATCGATTTTTCTGACTGAGAATTTACTATTTCTGACTCAGAATCTCCTTGTTCTGAGTCAGAATGTGATTTTTCTGGCCGAGAATCGATTTTTCTGACTCAGAATCTGCTTTTTCCGACTCATAATGTGACTTTTCTGGCCGAGAAACGATTTTTCTGACTGAGAATCTACTTTTTTGACTCAAAATCTCTTTTTTATAACTTAGAATGTGATTTTTCTGTCCGAGAATCGATTTTCCTGGCTCAGAATCTCCTTTTTCTGACTTAGAATGTGATTTTTCTGACACAGAATCGATTTTTCTGACTCAGAATCTGTTTTTTCTGACTTGGAATGCGACTTTTCTGACCCAGAATCGATTTTCTGTCTCAGAATCTGCTTTTTCTGAGTCAGAATGTGATTTTTCTGGCCGAGAATCGATTATTCTGACTCAGAATCTGCTTTTTCTGACTCAGATGTGACTTTTCTGACCAAGAATCGATTTTTTTGACTCAGAATCTGCTTTTTCTGACTCAGAATGTGACTTTTCTGACCGAGAATCGATTTTTCTGACTGAGAATTTACTATTTCTGACTCGGAATCCCCTTTTTCTAACTTAGAATGTGATTTTTCTGGCCGAGAATCGATTTTCCTGACTCAGAATCTCCTTTTTCTGACTTAGAATGTGACTTTTCTGACCCAGAATCGATTTTCCTGACTCAGAATCTCCTTTTTCTGACTCAGAATGTGATTTTTCTGGCCGAAATCGATTTTTCTGACTCAGAATCTGCTTTTTCTGACTCAGAATGTGACTTTTCTGACCGAGAATCGATTTTTCTGATTGAGAATTTACTATTTCTGACTCAGAATCTCCTTTTTCTAACTTAGAACGTTATTTTTCTGACTCAGAATCTGCTTTTTCTGACTCAGAATGTCACTTTTCTGACCGAGAATCGATTTTTCTGACTGAGAATTTACTATTTCTGACTCAGAATCTCCTTGTTCTGAGTCAGAATGTGATTTTTCTGGCCGAGAATCGATTTTTCTGACTCAGAATCTGCTTTTTCCGACTCATAATGTGACTTTTCTGGCCGAGAAACGATTTTTCTGACTGAGAATCTACTTTTTTGACTCAAAATCTCCTTTTTATAACTTAGAATGTGATTTTTCTGTCCGAGAATCGATTTTCCTGGCTCAGAATCTCCTTTTTCTGACTTAGAATGTGACTTTTCTGACCCAGAATCGATTTTCCTGACTCAGAATCTCCTTTTTCTGACTCAGAATGTGATTTTTTGGCCGAGAATCGATTTTCCTGACTCAGAATCTCCTTTTTCTGACTCATTGTCAGATGTGATTTTTCTGGCCGAGAATCGATTTTTTACAATAACAGCAACGGTCAAATTAATGAGTTGCTGCGTCGACAGAACTAAAAAGCAGGGAATGTTTCCTTGCATTGGTTTTTTGTTTTACACTTATCGGTGTTTAACATTCAGCATTATTATCCATAGGCGGGTAACGAAATAAGAGTCAAATTTGTCAACAATTTTAACTTGTTAATCAAAACGTTTACACCAAAAAGTTATTTAAAAAAGTTATTTCTGGGACACGTATGTTTACAACAACTTTTAGCCATTTTTTTTAGAAGAGTTTCCCTTCGATAATCTGAGAAACTTTCCGGAAAGTTTGTTACATAGTTCAGTCCTCTTTTGCGGATAAAAGTAACAAACACAAAATATTGGCATTTTTACTTGTAGCAATAACAAATTTTGTTACTATATTTCAAAAGTATCAATAGTAATTCAAATTAGTCAATTGTATTTTAGAAAACGTTTATTAATACTTTTTGAATTACAATAATGAAAAAAGTGTTATGTGGAACATATTTTCAGGTGCCATAAGTTTATTTTTATAGCCCCAGGTGGCTAATGGGGCGATTTCTATAATTTTTGTGGCTTTGATTGAATCATTGTGGCACAAAATCAATATTCGCTACGGTAGATTAAATTATCCGTGGAAATTGAACAACAAAAGTCAATAAAGAAAAATCAGGCTTGAAAGGAAAATGAAAGTATGGGATGCAATAAGACAGAATATAATCTGGTTAGGTGCAGTAAGTGTCTCGCGGATGGCGAACCTGTTACCGACCTTTCAGCTTCCAAAGAATAAGTTGTGACAACGCACAGCCTCTCGATTGGCTGCTTTACATCTTTCCCTTTTTACATGTTGCCATAGGAAATGTGATAATACGATGAATTTATTAGTCGGATAAGCGCAGCCATAAGAGGATGCGAGATGAATTTAAATTTCGGAAAACTCTTAATGCGGGTCTCGTGAGACCTTTGTGTAATCAGTATTAAAAAACAATATGTTGTGCATCGTTTATTTTATTCGGTTCGAACTTGGCAAATAAAGAACTGCTTACTGAGAAGTTTATCGGTTCCAACTTTTCAATATTTGCTTTTCACGTTAAAACTTTGTTAATGTATTTTGCAGGATTTTTCTCGAACAATGCGTTTAGAAAATTTATGGTTTACTTACTCTCCTGCTTCGGCGGCGCTACCGACGAAATGGCGAGTGGAGGCGTACAAGGTGATGGTGAGTCCAGGTATTCCCCATCCGACCAGCAACATATACCTTAATAAACGACTTTCGGAAATAAAGGCGGAAACCAGAACGGTGTGGAGGTAGAGCCCCTCGCACAGCATCCACGAATAATTGGAAATCAAGAAGTAGTAGAGAACCACATGTAAAATTCGACACCAAAACTGCAACAATCACATGCGTTTTATTTACCTTCATTAACATAATTGTGCAAATTAGTTTATGCTCTTTACACCGATTGCAAAACGTTTCAAGCAATATGATTTATTTTAAGGTTGGGGAACCCAACCTCAAAAAATGCAGAGTTTTAAGAAAGTACTTATCAATATATAATTTGCGAACATAACATAATGTTATCGCATCTAATGATATATTTGCTTTGGCGAAGAAGTGCCTAGTTTTCAAAAATTAACCCCCGAAAGTGCAATTCTCGCAAAAATGTAGTAGTGAGGGTTTTTTACTGACATTTTTAGAGTTACGAAATATTTTGCAATGCACTTTACAGCACTTATAGAGAATATATTGCCTTGTAAGAAATTTTTTTTTATTGCGAGGAAGTTGATAACTTAAGAAGAAAAAAATTGGCAACAATTTTTTTTTTTAAATGTAGTGTGCCAGTAAACTCAGTTCAGCTCAAGAAGTAAGTTATATTGTAGAAATTCCTTCGGGGTACTTGTACTAAACATATAGTAGTTTAATATGACATGTTTTTTTTTATAATAACATGGTGAATATCTTTGAAAAAAAATCTAAAAGTTGTGGTACGAAATACAGTATTATTTGATCGCGTTTTTTATTGCTTTCCGAGCACAACATCGTCAAAAAATTACATAAAAATGTTCCTTTAGCACCTAAGAAATAGTTTCCGTAAACCAAATTGGATAAATGTCTAAATTTTACATTTTCGGGGAAAAGTTGTTTTCCCATAAGATTTTAGTCAAATAGTTCGTCCTTTTACTCACAGATGTCCTGTCAAATCTGTACCTTTTTGATTGACGGCATGGATAGAATAATTTGTATTTAAATGCACACTTGATATAGTGCAAATTGTTAGGATATAACCATATTCGCACATGTAAGGATATAAAACTCTAAAAATTTATAAAAATATACACTTGATAATGCAAAATATCCATGTTCGCACGCGTAAGGATATGAAACATTTTTGAGCCTACTAAATTGTGCAATATATATTAGTTTCGAATAGCATCGTAGAAAAAATTGTTTGAAGCATCTATTCACAAAAAAATACAAAAAAAAGAAGTAAATAATGCAGCAATCGCATTGACTGATTTTACCGCCGTTATCGCCGCAGACAATAATATAAATAATATTTATCAAATTATGAGCGTATAAAAATGGGGATAAAGATTACTCTTTGCATAATTGAAAATGTGTTTGCAGCCTGTTACGGGATTAATTATAGCAGGTACATCTATGAAAACACAAAATTGGCAAAGAATTAGCAAGAAATTATAGACTAATTTTTTTCCGACTGAGTTTACCGTCGTTATCGTCGCAGACCATAATATAAATAATATTTATCAAGTTACGAGCGTTTGAAAAACGCGCAACTCTTTTTTTGTTCTTTCTCTGTTCAATACTTACGTTTCAAACCTTATTAGTTAGGATACCTCTTTGGTTGCCTAAACATTTTTTATTTCAAGGAGCAAAATTGGTGCCCCCTGAGCGGAAGAATTGTGCATTACTTAGCAGTTCCCGGGCCTTAATTGGAGAAAAATTCAGTCAATAAAAGTTAATTACTTTATAATTGTTTTATCCACAAAGGTGAGCTTAATTAACGTTTCAGATATAATAAATCATAATTTGCTTAATTTTTCAGGGGAAGATTTCCATTATGATAAAAACGTTCTAGATCTATCTAATACAAACATTAACTACTTTTCTACGAGACCTACTTTGATATCGGCGATGATCCCACTGAATTTGATAAATGTCGCAGGGAGAGTTCGATTTTCTTTTCCTAAGTGAAAGCGAAAGGACTTGACTTCCCAGGAATAAAATTGACTTTAATGTTTTTATTGCAAAACCGAGTAAAAATATTTTTTGCTGCCGTCCTTTGATGTAGCTCAATAAACCTTGCAGTTTAAGCGCGCGCTTCCAAAAAAACAATGCAATTGCAATTTACTCAATTGAAGTTGAATGCAATCAAATTGCTGGAGGCGTTTTGAAAAAAGCTTCAAACTGATTAAATTCGTCCTGCTGGAAGTTCCTAATTTATAAAATTTCAGACGCTTCTCACGTGAAAATAATAATGGGATAGACGTCTGTACATTTCCCCGAAGTAGTTACAAGAAGTCTAAAGAGGATATAAGCGGCGAAGGTTCGTACATATGCAGTGTCAACATGACATTCGCTCACGATTCCAGATTTTTTTTAAGTTACTTTAAAATCAGATTCACATACAGGGTGAGTTAAGTTTTACCTCCCCGACCATGATACCTATTAAAGATTGAGGGGAAAGTATGCAATTTACATGTTACATCAGTTGAAGTTTACACTTTCGATTAGTGCTACAAGTTTTCCAAATCATTTTTATTTGAAGCCAAAAAAGTAAAACAAAGAGTTTCGGGTAAAATTTCCATGTTGGGTTTTTTATTTCAAAATTTGCCAAATTATTCGTAGCATTGTTAATTGCAATTTGATTCGTTAGAAAATTATTACTTTTTGAGTTAAATCAAATTTAACATAAAGCACGAAAAATACTTTTATTTATGACTTTCCAACAATGGATAATACGGTCTACCACGTAACAATACCTGATGATCGACCCATAAAATTGAAGGAAACGGCGTTTTAGTTGTTGCCAGACCCGTATTCTGGAATTTGTGAGAAAAATAAAATAAGTTTTTAATAGGTAAATATTAAGTTTATTTTATAAAAGATGCTGAAAGTGATGCCCCATTATCCATAAATTAAAAGCATTTCAAGCTTCTCCTCGACTGAGTATTGAAATAGCATGATTATACCTGAACTAAACACAAATGTTCACTATTCCACAAAACAAAGTTTTAATTTTCACTTTTTACCAATGATGTTTAATTGTTGGAAGATTTGTTGCGAATGTGAATGTTTCTTTATTCACAAAGTAACCTAGGGTTGTGACCAGGGTTTTTAAACTTTGGGTAAATTAAGCAATTTATTTTATGGAAAGGTTCAATAACCGATAGGTATATTGACTTTGCAGACGGCAAAATTAAAACACAAAATTGTAGACAGATATACTAACGAAAATTAGAAGCTGGTAAGCGATTTTCTCATCAAGTTTAAAATCTAATATTGCAAACATTATTTTTTATTATGATTATAATTACCGTGTAGCTGTTAGTTACGATGTTGAGAACTTTTAAAGAAATGGCGAAGACCCTTATTCCGGTCCTGTAAAATGTAACGTTGCACTTTTTAACTTAACTTTATGACTGTCATAAATAATCAGCCAAGTACCAAAAACCAATACCATTGTTAGGTGAATTGGTCAGCTTATGTCGTAAATCATTTAAAAAAATACCCTCTAATACGGAAATGGCTTTATTTAATGAACGCAAATTAGTAAAATTATTTCAATTACACTAAATTGTGTGAAAATATTTTACTGTTCGTACATAAAAGAAACTAATAAATTGAGCAATTAGTAATTGAAAGAAAGCCAAAATTTTACCTGATTAAAAAAAAGATTTTTTCTTGGTTTCTATGTATCTTAATAATATAAAATTACTCATGCAATTTATGAGAATTGACAAATTATTTTAAAGGTCTATTTTGCCACTGGCGGTAAAACTTAACTCACCCTGTACATAATTCATGGACTTGTTTACTTTTACATAAATTCCGGGCATATTTATTTTAAAAATAAGGAGTATAACTAGGTTCGTTTTAACATAAAATCCGTAATCCGGAAATCGGAAATCGGATAAAAAATTGAATTGAAAAAATTAAATTGAAAAACAACAAACCACACCGGCGGTTTTTTTTTTCATTATACTCTTTTCATTTACAGAGATCAAAATAATGCTCCGGGTGCGATAATAAACTGCCTTTGCTCGGCAATTTACAAAAGATTTTCAATTTTAATAAAAACTACCCAAACCAATTAAACCAAATTTTTTTAGTTAAAACCTCGAGTTCACAAAAATAATTCCAAATAAGAAAGCAAACAGAATTTTCCTGCAATTTCAATCCGTTTGTTCTATCTCTCCGAGTCAAATTCAACGGATTAACAAAAAAAAAAAAAAAATTTGAGCCGAAAATGATTGGCCAGGTCAGCTGTCGATACAAACTCTTCCCAGAGGAAATCAGAAAATTTAATTTTACAACTGGCCGTATACCATCTCTGAACCTTTGGGTATTTAAATAAAACATCCTCTAGTTATTATTAACGAGAGTCAATTATCCAGATAGTAAATCTTAGAACGTCCACAGACATTTCAAACAGACAACACAATCTGACAGGTGACGTCCCTGAGTTGGAGGATCCTTGCGGATTTTAATTCACATTAACTCAATCGTGGACATTTTAAATATGAATCTGCAAATGTAGGAAGAGACGGTTCTTTGTACCGAATGTGGCAAACTTTAATTAATTTAATCAAGTTGAATTGAAATTAATTGAAAATTGTGTTATGTATTATCTGCTGATTAAAGTCTTTTATTATTATTATTATTTTGAAATGTTGCAGTTAATAAAAATTGCTACGAGTCAACAAATTAATTTGATTCCAGCAATTGATAGTCCTAATTTTAATTAAATTTGAAATTATAAATGTGACAGATTGCTGTATTGTGGCAATTCGATGGATATTTGATGACATTTTTACTGATCATGCATTAGCTTTGATGTTAGTTTTCGTAGCCGAAAATTAATCTTTTTTTCACATACAAGTTTTCCCCCAAAAATAATTGATGTGAAGGAGGCGAACTCTTTGTTGAAATGAACCTGAAACATGTTTTTGTACCGTAATTTCGTTTGTTGTGAGATTGGATAACATTTTTTTATATCTCTTTGATGTAAGTTTCGAGGGTGTATCTGTGTCCGCTTTCAGTTATCATTCGAACTGTATTCAAATCGAAACAAAGGACACCTCGTAATAAATACCGCCACAAAGGTTGGTAAATAACTAAAAATAAATGTCGTTGTATTTTGCTTTCCAGGCCATTGTTGTGCGAAAATCTCATATTCGCCCCAACGTACATTATTGATGTGATTATCTCGATATTCAAAGAAGGTGGTTATATTTTTTGGTTACGTTTTGACTACATGTGTCAGTAAGAAACGTTAATAAAAACACAAGGATTAAATATTGTAATAAAATTAAAAGTGCATTTTATTCTACACTTTTTCCATTTTAATTTAAGTTACTAAATTGTACAGGGTGAGTTAAGTTTTACCGCCCGTGGCAAAATAGGTCTTTAAAATAATTTGTCAATTCTCATAAATTGTATGAGTAATTTATTATTATTAAGGTACATAGAAGTCAAGAAAAAACCTTTTTTTTTAATCAGGTAAAATTTTGGCTTTCTTTCAATTACTAATTGCTCAATTTATTAGCTTTTTTATGTACGAACAGTAAAATATTTTCACACAATTTAGTGTAATTGAAATAATTTTACTAATTTGCGTTCATTAAATGAAGCCATTTCCGTATTAGAGGGTATTTTTTTAAATGATTTACGACATAAGCTGACCAATTCACCTAACAATGGTATTGGTTTTGGGTACTTGACTGATTATTTATGACAGTCATAAAGTTAAGTTAAAAAGTACAACGTTACATTTTACAGGACCGGAATAAGGGTTTTCGCTATTTCTTTAAAAGTTCACAACATCGTAACTAACAGCTACACGGTAATTATAATCATAATAAAAAATAATTTTTGCAATATTAGATTTTAAACTTGATGAGAAAATCGCTTACCAGCTTCTAATTTTCGTTAGTATATCTGTCTACAATTTTGTGTTTTAATTTTGCCGTCTGCAAAGTCAATATACCTATCGGTTATTGCACCTTTCCATAAAATAAATTGCTTAATTTACCCAAAGTTTAAAAACCCTGGTCACAACCCTAGGTTACTTTGTGAATAAAGAAACATTCACATTCGCAACAAATCTTCCAACAATTCAACATCATTGGTAAAAAGTGAAAATTAAAACTTTGTTTTATGGAATAGTGAACATTTGTGTTTAGTTCAGGTATAATCATGCCATTTCAATACTCAGTCGAGGAGAAGCTTGAAATGCTTTTAATTTATGGATAATGGGGCATCACTTTGAGCATCTTTTATAAAATAAACTTAACATTTACCTATTAAAAACTTATTTTATTTTTCTCACAAATTCCAGAATACGGGTCTGGCAACAACTAAAACGCCGTTTCCTTCAATTTTATGGGTCGATCATCAGGTATTGTTACGTGGTAGACCGTATTATCCATTGTTGGAAAGTCATAAATAAAAGTATTCTTCGTGCTTTATGTTAAATTTGATTTAACTCAAAAAGTAATAATTTTTTAACGAATCAAATTGCAATTAACAATGCTACGAATAATTTGACAAATTTTGAAATAAAAAACCAAACATGGAAATTTTACCCGAAACTCTTTGTTTTACTTTTTTGGCTTAAAATAAAAATGATTTGGAAAACTTGTAGCACTAATCGAAAGTGTAAACTTCAACTGATGTAACATGTAAATTGCATACTTTCCCCTCAATCTTTAATAGGTATTATGGCCGGGGCGGTAAAACTTAACTCACCCTGTATATCAAAAAGCATATTAATTGTAATTTGCAATTGATGCTTTCTGAAACACAATTGTCAACTGTAATTCAGAATATAAGTTGATCCTTTTTATAAAATTTTGAATTATTCTGGTTGGTATGCATTCTGAAATTTACTAACCTGAACTACAACTGAAATCATCTGAAATGCAATTATGTGTTTGCATCACACTTCACTCGTCCTTGTCGAATCCTTTATGAAGCGTGTAATTTAAACATGTCGCTGCCATTACTTGTGAAACGCATTTTTAAAAGGCCGGAAAATGGGATTTGAATAATTACACAAGTCACTAATGTGTCTGATTACACCGATAATTTTAAATGACGGCGATTTGTACGTTTCAGAAGTGGAACATGCACAATTCGGTTTTACGGTTGTCCACTAATCGAAAGCTTTTATATCTCGTTCAATTGTCTAGTAAATGTTGTTTACGTTACATAAAGCTTTCGCTTCACGAAATACCCCAGATGATATTCTCACCCACATTTATAGGAAATGCTACTGATTTTATCTGTTTACTACATTTCATAAAGAAAATAAAAAATAATGTTTCTTTTCATGGATGAATGGCACTGTATAATAGGGCAATTACACAAATGGAATATGACATACAAATCTTAAGTTACAATTCTACTAGTCTAATAAATCTGTTCGAGGAAACATTACCATAAATTTGAAGGAAATTTGTGACCAAGTGGGTATTTCATTTGAGCATCAAAGTTTACTTAATGAAAAAATGTTACCATTCAATTGAATCGCATTCAAACCAAAACAATGACCATAATAAATATTTCCCTGAAAGGCCATAAATAACTTAAATCGTGACAACTTTGCCACAACGATGCCCCAGTTATTGTTAAAACCGTTCCATAAAAAAGACGATCAATCACAAACAATAAAAAATGGCACTTGAAAGCGTTTATGACACGAATAAAATATTTAATGAGCACAATTTAATTAACTTTCCTGAAATATTAAGTGCTCGGTTGAAGTTTAATTACTATCAAGAAGCTACTTACCTTATTAGCGGATACAACTTCCGGTATTCCAACCACTAGATTGTACCATAACAGCCAAAGCAAATTATTCAGGGCGAAAGATGCAAATAGATTCATATGTACGGTAATTCTCGCGCACCGCAACGACCTGAAAGACACATCCCATTTTAGAAATAATAAAAAAATGCAATTTGTTGTAAACGGTGGGTGTGGGATTTTGGCCAGATGCGCTAAAGCTGCCTACAAACTTTTTGTCATTAAGATAAGGGACATTTACATAATTAGCTGTCGATTTGCGCAGCAAACAGTTTAGGTTACTGGTTAAAGGGGCACAATACACAAAAAATAAGTTCGTTTAATTTAAAAGTACGTTTAATTCTAAGAAAAATGGCATATGGATTTTGTTTCTACTCAGATTATTTAATGAGTTATAATAAATTTAAAATCGGCGCGTGACGTCACTGGGCCGAGCTGTGCGTAGCGCCCTATTTTATACATGGAAAAATTGCTCGCTTTACACGATCATTTACCTACCTTTAAACAATGTTTTCGAAATTTTGTTACGAGTATTTAGACTGTTTTTTTAATATAGTCTCTAGTTTTTTTTTAAAATATATTAAATGCGATGACACGGCGTGGTCAATCGTACCATTTTTACGCGCTTCTAAAGGTTATTTCTACCTCCCAGACAAAGCTCATAAAGCAATTATTTTCAAGACGCCTGACCATCGTAAAGTTTTAAATGTTTTGAATGTTTAGGTCGCAATAGTATTCTATTTTATTCTATTCTAGTATTCTAGTCAATATTTACTGTTAAATTGGTTGGTTGAACTTATAAATTTAATTTTTATTTATGACAACTCCTTATTTATTTGAACCTGAATAGACAGATGACGACGAAGTTGATGCTTTCTTTGAACCTAGTAGTGTAAACATAAATTACGAAAATCGAAGTGGAATTTGTAATTGGTGTAAATGTGGAAAATGTGTAGCTATGCCAACATATGAAGAGTCTATATGTTGTCAAGAATATGATACTATAAAACATTTAATTGGTAATAATACACGCATTACACAAAATAATTTGTTTTAAAAATTGGTTATTGACAAAGATGTTTTAAATATATCACGTCATAAACCCAACTTCCTGTAGCTTTCGAAAAATGTGACCCAATTCATAGGTTTCTTTTTGAGCCAATAGGTTAATATGTACTGATGGTACAGCACTTTTTTTTAAACAAGGTTCTTTTGAATTTGGTAGAAATTTTTTTCTTAGAACAAACGATTAGTCTAAATCACTTTCTAAAAAATGTTTATTGCAAATTCTTGCATTTTGTCCTGGTTGAAATGATTGCCTTTTACAAAATTCTGACCAAAATGCAAATCGTTTCGGTGATTTTTCTCTATTAGGAAAACGATGTCCCGTTGGTTCACTGCATCCAAAAACTGGTCGGCGATGTTCTTGTGGCTACTGTTGCAAATAACTCTGAGTTATTCTGCATTTACGCCTTTAAATCGCAATCAACTTTTACTGATGAAAATGAGGGTTCACTGCAGGGTGCAACAAACCTCGTTGCTTTTATGGACGGATCACTTATAGTATTGTAAAAGGCACCGTCATAAACTTAGAATATCTTTAGCCGAACTTTACGAACAATTAGATAAAATAGGAACGGAACGCACATTCGGGGCGCTGTTCTTATTTAATATTTAAAAAAAAAACTAAACACCGTATTGAAATTCTGATTCTTTTATCGTCTTTGGCAAAACCATTCACACAGTCTCATATAAATTAAGCATTAAAAATATAATTTTTAGGTAGATGGATCGTTGTGCGAAGCGAGTAACTTTTGCACGTGAGAGATACGGAGCTTCGGTGAGCTCGGCTCAGTGACGTCACAAGCAATTCTAAAAGTCTTAATATCTTCTAAAACAATTTTTTTACATTGGAGTTTTACCAAATAGTTTTTAATAGTTCTGACTACAATAATTTAACATTAAATAATAATTTAAAAAAAAAGTTTTTTGTGCTCCTTTAATTTTTTTTTTAATTAAACATGAACCGCATGCGTTGCTAATTTAATTTTTTGTATTATCTTCCACCGTTTTCGCGCCATCAATCATTTTATTTCGCCAGATTTCATTATCACCCTTACACAACCTCTCCTCATTGGTATTGAATACGAATTTGTGAAGTTGTCGACTTCATGGAAACAGATTTTTGTGTTCATTATCTCGGCCTCAAAATGATATTAAATTGGCTAATTTTGAGAAATCCGGACGGAAAGTATTTCCTTTCCATCAAACCTTCACGTGGTGCCATGAATAATTTATGGATTGTATATCATGCTCACCGCTTTCTCGGATAGTTGCCGCATTGTGATTATGCTCCAGTAATGGAACGATAGGACAAATCCATTTTGATAACGTCGGCTCGGTTTCAGTATAAAGCTCGATGAGGAATTCGTTATTTTCTCTAATATTTTCCATTATCGAGAATAAAGCCAAGCCGAACAACGTTTCTCTTCATTTTAGTCTTCTGCAAGCAATGCTGTCGAAGCTGGACGAAAATCCAAATTGATGGAGGCTTAGAAAAATGTTGGTTTCCTTGGACAATATGTCATTCGATTCAGTAATTGAGCAATTGAGAACGGTTTGGTATAAAAGACTCATTTTTTGTAGAATAAATATTGGTTCTTTGGCTCTTTGAGTAAAAGCACACTTTTTTATTTTAATCTTTAATTTATTGCAAGTTAGCAGCATTGTTCGGTGTTTCCATTCTGCGAATTAAGCCACAGTTCGTGGTGTGAAGAACAGTTGTTTTAGAGGAAAGCTTACATTGTGCAGCAAACCCGAACAATAACAAAGATGGGATAATTTACACTGACTTTCATTGAATAGAAAATTATTCTGACGTTAATGCAGTAACGGATTCACCGTTTTAATGTTTTAATCTCTAAACCGTGTTTGCTGTTTGATGGAGAAGTATCTCAATTGAAATTGAAGAACCTAATTGTGCCTATTCAGTGCCTCCCCGATGCACCGTTAAAATAACTTTATTTGGGGACTGAATAGAACTAGTTATAATGCGATTTTGATGTTACTAAAGTCGAAATTTAATTATGAATAAAATAGTTTTAACACTTTTGGTTGTCCTAATCGTAAGGGTTGCTTACAGGTGGTTTGAATCGAAACTCAAACTAATAACTACCCTGCGAACTGAGATGTCACGAGCTGAGAGAAATTTATCGAATGAATTAACTTGTGAACGAAAGTAAAGAGTTTTCAAACATTGTGACGCATTTCCAATAAGGTTTTGATATTAAATCTGCACTTTCCATTTAGTCAATTTCATTTATAGTGTGCTTTTTAATTTCAGAAACGGTTAGAAAGCTGTGATTTTTTTTTTCTTATTTCATGTTGGTAGTAATCAATTTTTTAATCACTTAAATCACTTAAATGTTACAGAACATTGAAGATAAAGTTTTCCTCATCACACAGAACCGTTTTTGTGCTATATTTTCTAATTTTAAAGCTACGTTACTAATATAACTTGAAACTGACAGATATAAAATGCCATTACTATCAACATAAAGTAAAAAAAAATTGCACAACCTTCTAACCGTTTCTGGAATTAAAAAAGTGGTATAGTTTTCAAATATTTTTATCATTCGAGAAAAATGTAGGAAACCGTTTGGAGCTGAAATTGAAAACAAGAATCGAAACCGAAATTCCATTTACATATTTTTCGATTAACCTGAAAGCTTCCGCCCGGAAAAACGTTGCTTACTCACCTGAAATATGTGAGCAGAACCAGGGAGATGACCAGAGCGACCAGGGATATGCTGTAACCGACTGAATAGACGAAATTAATTTGTTGACGAAACTGGAAATAAAAATAAGAAAAATAATCACTTTGACATAAACAGGCTGCATCTAAACGGGCCGCGTTTATTTTTACTTTACGATTTTACGCCTAAAATGTTTTAGAATTTATTTTTTCGCGTGACGTATTTGTTTTGCAAATTCGATATTTGCTTGAACAAATAGCAGGCGTTAAGAGAATGGAAAACGTGCAACGCGAAAATGTGTGTTTGTTACAAACAAGTTAGAAATTTGATCTGAATTTAATCCAGTTTCGTAACAGCTTGTGTAAATCATAACTTAATAATGAATTAGAACAGTGATTTGAGTGGTTCATTGGGGCACGCAACAACGAGGCTGGGGCAACTATAAAACGAGCATAAAAAATCGAAATGAGTCCCATTACTTTGTAGTTTAATTACACTGTTCTTGCAATCCTGCGACTAGGTTGGATTTTACTAATTTCCTTTCAGGATATCAACTTAATCTGCGAACGCTCGTCTCTGATTAAAGAGAAATGTTCACAGATTCATCAGTGCAATTCATTTTTCTTTCTTCCCAAGTTGGAATTTGAAAGCAACACATAATTCTATTATCTTAAATAGCAAAGTTATGGACTCCTTTCAAGAACAGTGAAAAGCCTGTTTTCAAACAAAGTGAGACCGGGGTTGCGGTAGTTTCATGGCCTATTTGCCTTCTACACTTGCGATATTACTTGTTGAAAAGGGAAAGACATTTTTATTTAATTAAAAATGCTCATCGAGAAATTGTAAATTAGAAATTACCAATCGTTTTTCTTACCGAAAGTTCTTCCATGTTAACGCAAGTTGTGTAATTGGACCAGGTCTTGTTGAAAATCGTGTGAAAGAACCACTCTCCGTTTTCTTCGCATTTTCGGTAAGCAATTCCTGCGAAATGATATTTTTACAATCTTTTGGCAAAAATAAATAGGCGTCTCATTTTACATTAGTCTATGAATGTGCAGGATTCGTGAAAGGTTGAAATCGTTCCTGGAGTTAAAAATTTGTTACTTGCGAAGATTAAAAACATGGAGAAAATTTCCCCGTGGAATTATATTTTACATTATATTATTAACTTAAAATTATGCTTCACACTGTAACTTTATTTTACAACATTCATGAGCTCGTCACAAATCAGTTTAATTTACGGTTTCTAGGCCATGTGAGCGGTCTCTGATGTTCGTTCCAGACAGCACTCCCAAAATCACCGACAGGCAAAGTGGAAGCCACCCCAAAATTTTTAAAAATTTGTTTCGGCGAATAACATTTCAAATAAATTAATTGTGGGACATTTAATTGAAAGGTTTTTGTAATTGAACCGCTCGAGATTGTTCTATTGAATTTTCAAATATGCACGAGACTGTTATATTCAACCAAAACATTTTTAATATCATTTTCAGAAACCAAACTCGTATTGTGGAAAGCGTTCCACATCCAGTAATGAAATTCGTTCTGGAAAAAGCGTTTCATTAATAGTTATTTATATTATTAGGAGTATAAGCAAAGCTTTATGTGCTGTGGCTGATAGGTTGACTGCCGATCGTAGTGAGGCAGCCAAATCAGCCGAAGCACATAAAGCGCTTATACTCCGAATAATATATGTTATTTTTTCTCCAAACGTAAAATTATAATACAAAAATAAGCATCTAATTAACAAGGTTATTTCGGGAAACATTACACTTGTACAAAAATAGCATTGCCTGATAGACACTTTCTAGATATTACCGTAGCAACCGCCAAACAACAAATTATTGTTTGAGAAAAGT
Organism: Dascillus cervinus; assembly: GCA_949768715.1. Taxonomy (NCBI): domain Eukaryota; kingdom Metazoa; phylum Arthropoda; class Insecta; order Coleoptera; family Dascillidae; genus Dascillus; species Dascillus cervinus. Next base: position 29,149,121 of record OX458319.1, on the reverse strand, counting down.
CAGTCAATTTTGTGGCAATGTCTAATTCAGACGAAATTCAATTAACTCCACCTGAAATAGCCGAAATAGCAAGAGCCGAGATTGAAAATCTTCTTCCTACAAAGTCAAGCGGTGTTTATGAAGCAGCGTTCAAGAAATTCATTACATGGTGTTTGGAAAAAAATGTATTCGTTTATTCAATCAAGTAACATGGACTTTATATGCTTAAGCATATAAATGAAACTTCTACTAGCAACATTCTGTCATTTAAATGCCACTTTTATGACGTTTGGAGAAAAAACATTTTATTCATTGCAAATACATTCTTTTCAAACTTAGTCGACTGAATAAATTGATGCAATTTCTTTTCAAAATTGCGTTAATAAGTGTTTCGTTAAAAGCAGTATTATCAAGTTGACAGATTAATCAAGGGCAGTATTTAATCGATAAGTAATTATGGAGAATTTAAAATTGATGCAAATCACGCTTAGATCACATCCCACACCAACTGTTGCCTATCAACATTGAAAATGATTTTAAGGGTAGAAGAGAGTAGCTCTTGTAATTGCACGCCATCCAAACCTGCCATCTCCGACATGCAATTTTAAAATAATGATAATTATAAGAAAATTAGCTTGGAAAAGGTGCAAAGAACATAGTTTCATTCCCTTCGTGAAAATTAAGTTGAAAAATCAACGCCTAGTTGTTTCAAAATAGGCAACACATCTTGCATTTTAATGAATGAAATGTGTGTTGCCTATTCTGACGCTTCCAGGCGTTCGTTTTTGAAATGAAAACCCTGTAATAACATTTCAGAACAAAATGAAATGAAATGTGCTAATATCGCAGGAGATGACCTTATATGTGACGTAATAAAGTTCACATGCCGCCTGTTTATTAGACTCGAGAAGAGACAGTAAAAATCGAGTGAAATTTTGATGTAACGCTGAAAATAAGAAATGAGTTAGCCACAAGTAAATTATCAACATTAATGTTATGTCAGTCTGGGGAAATCCCCAGCCGAGAGAGGAACTTTATGGCACAAACAGCACATTACAAATTTAAATACGCTTCCCAAAGCGCAAAAGAGTGTTCTGCAATGTCAGCTTGTTTTTAATCGTAATATTATTATTATTAAAATATTTTCAGTAAAACGAAATAAAAATAACAAGGAGCACTTTAATAAAATGTTATATGTGACATAAGAGACGTTGCGCTGCCGGTGCTTTCTTTTAAAACAATAACTGGAAATATATAACACAAAGCATAAAACGTATTCAGAAGTCTTATTAGATTTCCCATATACAAATTTCTTTTTCTTGTCAGCGGCAGTAAAGTGCGGATATAAAGCGTGAGGGCCAAGGGCTCTACATTTTCATTTTTTTATCGTCAATTTAAAAAAAGGTTCTCAAAGGTCTTTTTAATTACTTGTCGACGTTAACAGAAATAGTTCATAAAAGTGGCTTTACGAAAGGAAAAATTAAATAAATTTGCAGATCTGTGCAGACAGCTTTCGCGAAGAAAATGAAATGGTCATGAAAATGAAAAATAATCCATTGTGAATACCACTTATTCTTATCCTGAAAGCGAAACGATAATATCGCCTGGAAAGGTCAATATTCAAAGTATTTTTCAAACGAAGTTAATCTCCTGAAATTTTCAGATGAACGCTTAGAAATTAATTTCGGCGTCCTAAAATTTAGAACAATATCGATAATGATTCGTTTGTTGTAAACCGTTGGAGGCAGAAATTTGTATTAATAATCGAGCATGATACAACTACCTTGACGTATCGCCTCAGTAAAGTTTAATTAGTGCAAGTTCTTATTAGAACTCCCGGGGTGATTTATTGTAGGTATCTTAAAACAGCATTTCTGATACGTACTATCAGGGTCAAATCCGACAATAAAGCCGGGGCAAGATTGGCTTGCACTGACGCCCGCCGGCGTATCGGGCCAACAAGACCATCCATCGAACAGGGCCGGACAGTATAATCCTGAAACAAAAACAATAATCACAATTTCGTCGAGGCGACAAAACAATTTTTTATTTCCAGTCTAAAAATAGTGTAATGCTATACGCTTTTAATATAAAATAATTCAGGGCTTTTCAGCGAAATTCGAGACGTGTGAAGCCTTTAAAACACGACTAGTAAAAGGGTTTTCTCGACCAGTGCTTTCCGACAAGCAATCCCCTATCAAAATACACAAGACTTAAAAGCTTTCTCCTCGGCGCATTTCTACATAAGAACCGCCAGGTTGCCTTTGCAGTTATTTTTTAATTATGTAATGAAGTCGTCACACCACCGACCTCAACTAACTCCGACAGTCCCTAAAATGCGAACGTGGGGAAGAACACATTGTAAAATGAACTTGTCAAGCACATAAAGCACGGAATCCTACCTCAAATAACTCAAGAGATTGTTATGGTAATGTGTTCCGACACTTTTCAGTCTCAAAGCACGAAATGTGGAAGAGGGTAACGATATTATTTAGAAAACCCTAATGAAACCTGCATTTTGAATTATCTTCAAGTTTATAAAAATAACCGAAGCCTTGGGTGAAGTTTTCGAGTCCTTTAAGTGTACGGTTTCTTGCTGGAACTTTTATCAGCCGAGTTTTTCTTTGGTGAAAATAGTTTAAGGCTTCGAAAAATACCGAATCGAAAGTGAATTTTATTGCAGGGGTAAAAACTACTCGCAAAGCTACGGTTCGGAGATTTTCTTTCAGTTGCAGGTTTCTTCAATTAAGGCTTTTGTCTTCTAATCGAGAACTCTAACACAATTACACGTTTTTTACATCCACTTTAATTGCTTTTAAAAGAACCCCCATAAAAGGTTTTATGTATTGTAACTTAAATTAAAAACGAAAACTTGTGTCAAGTTTCACTTTTTCTCTGAAATTCATTTCAGCACTTTAAATCTGTTGCTGTTTTTAGTTTAATTTCACGGTTTGGTGCGGATATATTGCTGGTTTTATTTCCTTTCTTGTGCATCGTTTTTCATCAACTCGTCTGGTCTTTTCATCCCTCTTTACAATGTAAGACAGTAATATTTTTCTGCCATTTACCGCCACTTAATTTTAATTTACAATGCGCTCGCATTAATGGTTTTCGCTGGAATTACAAAGAGGACAAATGTGTTTTTCTTTTATGGCAAAAATATGATTGCAATCAATCAAAAGCGGGGATCAATTTCGACGCTGTAAAGCTCATTAAATTAAAATAAAAACGCTTAAAAACCCAATCAATGTATTTTTGTAATTATTAATTAGAAAGGAGAGATTTTGAACATAATTTCGTGCCCTTTTACCAAAATAATTTTTATTTTCGACCTGCTAATAGAACGTTTTGTAAGCTGTCTTTTTAGAGAGCTTCTCGCTGTTTGAACTAATGTGAAATAAAATTGGACCTTACGTTTGGCAGATCGTGACTGTTCAACATTCCAGGCGTGTGTTTCTGTTTCAACTTTCGCAACCGTTAGGTCATTAAAATTACTGACCCGTTACTTAACGTTCTTTTTTTAACTAAAATATTGCTGCAATTCAAATAAAACAGATCAGTTTTAGTTCATCAAACTGCATTGAAACTAGCAAATTGTGATATAAATTTCCCAGTGTTACAACAGTTTATTTTAATAAAATCGTTGTTCCCTTCTATTAATAGAATGGTTAGATAAACACAATTTTAACGGCCTTTTGAATATGTGCGAAAAAATATCAAAATAAAAGTTAATCAAAACAGAGTTTTTATTTTAATGAAAACAGTTATGAATATCAAAATGTTATTTTTATTGGGGTCGATGTTTTATTGCTGACTGGGTTTGATGTAAACAAAAAAAAGGATCTGAAGCTTTGATTAATAAAATACTTATTGAAAAATAAAGTTCAATTAAGGGAATTTAAGTCTCAATTAAAGAACTGCAAAGTCTCAAAACAGGAGGTCGGTTTATTGACACCGGAAGGCAAACCTGATTGTACTTAATCCTTTCTCGACCTCTTAGATTTCGAAGCCTTCACGTTTTATACATTCAGATCACAGAAAATCAAATAAAGTGGAAATTACAACTTTCATGCAGCTGAAAAAATCTTTTTTGTTCCGTTTTATTATGATCTTTATTGCCAACCCCACATTATGTGTTATAAAATTTTTAATAACCTTTGGCTTATATTTTTATATTATGCGCGCAACATCGACTGGGATTTAAGTTTAATTCACATCCCAATGTTTTTAATTTCAGACACAACTTGAGTTTCAACGTTCTTTTTATCAGACGGTAATATTAACAAGACAAAGTACCGACTGCTTCTCAGCCAGTTTATAAAACACCCGAATGCAATTTTTCGTGAAAGATGAATTGCAAAGAGGGGAGGCAATAAATTAGCCCGATCGTTTCAGCCAAGTTTCGCACTGAAACTTTTTATTTTTCAATAACTCGAATAAAATAACTTCAGTTCTGAACATAACTGTGTTCGTTTCAATTATTCTGACGTTATTTAATTAAACTTTTGATTATTTACGATAACCATCCGACTAGAAGTTGCTCTCTCTCTCTCTCTCTCTCAGAAGTTCTCATTAATCTGTTATGTTATTCCATTATAATTCAATGTTTAACAAGTTGAAATAAAATTATTCTTTTCAAATGAGCCATTATTCAATGTCCTGGGGGGTAATAGAGGACTTGCAACATTGCTAGCGCACTTTTATCGCTTGTGGCATTAATTTTATGAAAATCCTGAAAACTAAAGGTAGCAAAACGGTGTTACATAAATCTTATTAAATCTAAAACTTGAGATAAATGCGTGGGTAATATTCAGACCTCCCTCGCACTGTATATATTGTCTTGGAAAATTTGGTTTTCTGTCAATTATCCTCATAATTTTTTTATTAAAATGTTTGGTCATAAATCTGAAACGCAAAACATAAGGTGCTATTTGCCCCATTACACGGATACAATCTCATCTCGCTGATGCGAACAAATATTTACCGGCAAACTGGAGCTTAACAGCACTTGACACTTTCTAAATAAGACAAAGTTTCAAAAGAAATTAATTCATTAATAAATCCACGTTTAATACGCCAAAATCTCAATTAAAATATGCAAATGAAAGGATTACTGTTATCTATTGTCATAACGTAAAACGGAGAGTTAATCTTGTTTTCCAAAAGAAACGAGCCCATTAAGGAAACGTCCCCTTAAATCAGAAATTTTCCGGTAGATTTACTCTTCGGGTGCGTGGAATTTCAGGCCGAAAATATTGCTAAAAAAACAACAAAACCAGCCTTCGGTTTTAATCTCCGGAATAATAAAATCAAACAATGATTGATAAATTACCCTCGTCTTGTGCAAAAAATCCATTAAGGGTTAATTTAGCCCTCGCCGAAGTTATTAACAAAAATGAAATTTAATAGAGGCGACGCTTTTAAGTATTATGTTTGAGGGTTTGTTGTAATCGAATCAGCGTCGTCCCATCTGGAAATAAAATTTACCTTCTATTTCGGCGGTCGTCGAGTTCAGGACTTCGTTACAGTGCTGCTCCTTTTCGAAAAGCAACGCAGCGAAATTTAGCTGCTCGAGGGTTAAACCGTCTTCGTCTCTCCCCGACATTTCGAGCACTGCACTTAATTTAGCACTTACAGCATTACAATTTATTTTCCAAAAATGTAATTAACTAAAAAGGTGTTTATACATTATTCGTGGGGTCGGCCGTTCATTTAATTCAATGCTGCCCGGCTGGTTCGGGGGAGGAACATCAATCTGGAACAAAACAAACCACATGTTGCATTAAAACTTCCCTCAGGCAACCATCCTAATTTGGAGGAACAAAAAGCGTGGGCATAAAATGAATTCTACCTGAGCGAGCAAAGGTAATTTTTGCTTATTAACTTCGGTCGTATCAAAAGTTGGGGCTGTGATACATTAACGAAAATCGATTTCACTGCATTGTTTGTATTTTTTTTTCTGTGTGTGTAATTTCATAACGTGCAATTACACGATAATGCCTTTTAGATTATCTGTACGTTGCATTGTACCCCTCCTTTAATGTTCTTAATTAAATACCATTGTTTCGGTTGAAATTGTATTAACCGATAACGTAGTCGGTTGTACTAAATTGAAGTGATATATAGAAGAATACGTTTTGTTTTCTTTGATATTTCCAACTCCAAGTTCCAACAGCTAAAACTTGTACGTTTCCTTATCGATGATCTTATTTTTTTGTCCAGTTTGCAAAATATGTTATCGTGATTTAACAAGATTTTCTTTTCTTTTTATGGATTTGTTATTTTTTCAGGTTTTCAGGCAGCCTGATTACAAAAATCATAAAAAGTTGCTGAAATACTTTAAAATCAATCGCCGAAAGGAACGCTATTTTCCAATTTAAATTTATGTCTTGCAAGATGTTTTCCTGCCTTCATCTTAGTTCATATTAAAAACCAGATTGGATACAAATTTCAGTTTTTTGATACAAGTTTTTAATATGCTCTTGAACGTAATAAATTGCTTCCATTGTGTTCGCGAGTCTTGGGTAACAAACATCTTGTCTTCATAAATTTTTTAAAAAAGGGGAACTTGTTTATGATTATGAAATTACAAATGATTCATTTCAAAAAATAAATTTTATTTCCGTTGCGTTAAACATATTGATAAATCTATCATGAATTTTTCATAAGCAATTGAAAAACATTTGGCACAAGCTTTTTATTTTTTTTATTATAAACGATTTCACTTGCATTTTTCACTTTATCGCCTTTCCACCGGTGATTTTCTATTTTTAGCCGTTTTTACTGCAATTACAAGAATAGTTTTCTCTTTACTTATAAATTGCGCCCTCGATTTTCCCCGGTCTTGAAAATAACGTCTATTATTGATAACATTTATCTTACACCCAAATTGAACCTAAGTATGATGGGTTGTCTGTTTTCGACTGAATTTGATTTCGAGTTTTTTCTGGCTGGTGAAATTGATTGAAATTCAGTATGCGCTGTGGAAAATAACGGGAGGAAAACGAGTAGGTGATATTTCAGGAACTGTTTCATTTCGTGCTTCATTTATGTTTGCGTTTTCAATTTTGCTCCTCTCAGAGCTTGTAATGTTTAGTCGTTAGGAATTTTCATAAATTTAATTTTCGAATTAAATAATAAATTTGATGGTAGGGTTTTAATAATATTTAATGAAATTAATATAGTGGAACAATAAGAAGATTGTGAGGCTGGACGGTTTGTTAAACTTCCTGGTCAGATTGTGCTTATCAATAATACGTTGAATTAAAAAATTGAGATAAATTCATTTCATAGTAAATTTAACCAGAAAAGCTGTCTGAAAATGACAGGAACGAATTTGAGCTCCGCAAATATTGACTAACCCAAGTGCAGTTTTCAAGCCGGGTAATGTATTTTAATAAAAGGACTCGAATCTCCTAAGCCAGGACGTAAATATCTGCACGGCGTGGAATAGAACAGTCTGCCAATTCCACGTTGGAAGCAGATCCTTTTTTGCAGATAGCCATTTCTTAAACGAGAATTTGTCCAATAAAGCAACAACGTAGCAAGGAATTAATTTCTCAGAATGCAGACGAACTGATTTAATTTCGGATGAAATGCCTCAAATTGTGAGCATATTTTAAACAAGAGCAAATTTCATTGCAGAACCAATCTGTATCGAATAAAGAAGGAGAGATTGAATAATAAAAAGAAATTGGTCACCTAAAGTGGCCATAAATTCTTCGTGACTGATAACTAATTAGGATTCTTTAATAAGAGGATTGCTTTTGCTGCGAAGCTGATGTAATCCAATGAAGATTGAGAATTGTATATGTATTCCGTGTACGGAAAAGACGTTTCACTTTTATGCGACGACTTAATTGAATTAAAGACTCTAAAAATAGTTTTTATAAAATATAAAGTATAAAATAATACTGGGAATTAAAAGGAAGATTTCTAATGCCAAGACTTGTAAGACTTGATAAGAAAAGTAAATACAAAAACGCGACTGAGATTTGGAAATATGTCCAAATTTAAAGAAGCACCATGTTACACAAACTGGTAGTTATTTCGTGCTACTTACACCGCACAAGAGTCGTCGTTCTACGATCGATAAGTCATAATCAGTGCAATATTGTTCGGTAATGGAGTTTCGTAGCACCGAAGATAACCGGACATATTTTATTCAACAAACGCCTCCCTTAAAAGCTCACTCGCTGCACTCTTATGCAATTAGTGCATCGAGTTTATCTCATAATTCATTTACAATTTCCAGATTGGATCTATTTTAGTAACCATAAACAAAATTTTATGTAAAACTATTCTTCCAGTTGTGCTATTGACTCAGTTTTATGGAGAAAAGCTTTCCAAGATGCTAATTTAGTGTGCAAACATTGAGCTTTCAATATTTTTTTTTTTGTAATTTCAATCTGGTCGTGTTTGTGGAGGGGAGATTTCAAGTGTTTGGAGGAATCATTTTACATATTCATTGCAAAGTGAATCCCGAACATGTTTCAGCTTTAAGTGGTCAGAAATAAGTAATGCAATCTAGTCATAAAATTTAAAATTTAAGCTAAAGTTAGTTACAGGTGGAACGTAAATGTAACTAACAGCTCTAATCTCAACTGGGGTTGTTATAAACCGTATTACTGTGGCCAATTCTCTGCATTAACAGAATTTACAGTTTTGCCTGAAATTCTAACCATGAGCGATGCAAGCATGTAATTCCGTGCCAATTATCGATACAGTGGTCACAAAATAAGGTCAAAATTCAAATTACAGAAAATATTTAAAACAGAGAAAAAATAATATCTAACTTTACAAACAACTAACCATTGATTAAATTGTTTTTAAATGAATTAAAACAACGAAAATTTTATACTTTGTGCTTTGAATGATGTGGAGCTGTTGAATTGAAATACAAAGGTAACTTTTTTCGTTGTTAAACCCTCTCTCAAAGTATCCAGTTTAATTAGGGTCTACTTTTAAAAATGTACAATTAATTAAAATTTACTTAAAAATTTTGCCAATTTTTTAAAAGGAAAATTGTTATTGATTCGTGAATATCTTAATGGACAATCTCCCTTATGACAAGGTTTAAACCACTTAAGACAGTAAAATGAAAAATCGTCGCTTATGTCGCTCAGTTTTCCAACTTTGTCGCAAAAACTTTTGTGATTTATAATGTCGCGTTCATAAAAGCTGAAATTAAATGAGAATAAAATACACGAAGAACTTTAACGACTCTGGACGTTTTTTGTTCCTTTTGCAAGAAATCGATACTTTATAACTAAAGTGCAATATTGCCAGTCCATGCGGGCGACAGTAACATCTTTTATGGTTTTTAGGAAAAAATTAATCAAATTATTCAGCCTAATTAATTAAGGCGAATGATACGTTTTTAAATAATAACAAATCGCCTCCGGCGATTTTCGCCGATTTGTGTCAGAAACGCGATTTCCATCAGCATGTTTTATTATCCAATTCGCAACAGATTAAGACTTTTAATCCGAATCCTCCAGAAAATAAGAGCGAAGCGAAACGATGTCAATGTGAGGCAAATTCAATTTTAAAACATTGCTAAGTTTGTTGTTTCTGCGCCGAATAAACACTGCTGAAAAAATAATGACTATGAAACGTTAATGGGCCGTTTATGCAACGAAGTACGCTCAAAATAATTAGGGACATTTTTTAATCATTGCACGAAAATTGTTTTTTTTTTTTTTGTTATACAGGGTGAGTTAAGTTTTACCGCCCGTGACAAAATAGGCCTTTAAAATAATTTGTCAATTCTCATAAATTGCATGAGTCATTTTATATTATTAAGGTACATAGAAACCAAGAAAAAATCTTTTTTTTTTAATCAGGTAAAATTTTGGCTTTCTTTCAATTACTAATTGCTCAATTTATTAGTTTCTTTTATGTACGAACAGTAAAATATTTTCGCACAATTTAGTGTAATTGAAATAATTTTACTAATTTGCGTTCATTAAATAAAGCCATTTCCGTATTAGAGGGTACGTTGTTAAATGATTTACGACATAAGCTGACCAATTCACCTAACAATGGTATTGGTTTTGGGTACTTGACTGATTATTTATAACAGTCATAAAGTTAAGTTAAAAAGTGCAACGTTACATTTTACAAGGCCGGAATAAGGGTCTTCGCTATTTCTTTAAAAGTTCACAACATCGTAACTAACAGCTACACGGTAATTATAATCATAATAAAAAATAATTTTTGCAATATTAGATTTTAAACTTGATAAGAAAATCGTTTACCAACTTCTAATTTTCGTTAGTATATCTGTCTACAATTTTGTGTTTTAATTTTGCCGTCTGCAAAGTCAATATACCTATCGGTTATTGAATCCTCCCATAAAATAAATTGCTTAATTCACCCAAAGTTTAAAAACCCTGGTCCCAACCCTAGGTCACTTTGTGAATAAAGAAACATTCACATTCGCAACAAATCTTCCAACACTTAAACATCGTTGGTAAAAAGTGAAAATTAAAACTTTGTTTTGTGGAATAGTGAACATTTGTGTTTAGTTCAGGTATAATCATGTCATTTCAATACTCAGTCGAAGAAAAGCTTGAAATGCTTTTAATTTCTGGGTAATGGGGCATCACTTTGAGCATCTTTTATAAAATAAACTTAATATTTACCTATTAAAAACTTTTTTTATTTTTCTCACAAATTCTAGAATACGGGTCTGGCAACAACTAAAACGCCGTCTCCTTCAGTTTTATGGGTCGATCATCAGGTATTGTTACGTGGTAGACCGTATTATCCATTGTTGGAAAGTCATAAATAAAAGTATTTTTCGTGCTTTATGTTAAATTTGATTTAACTCGAAAAGTAATAATTTTTTAAGGAATCAAATTGCAATTAACAATGCTACGAATAATTTGACAAATTTTGAAATAAAAAACCAAACATGGAAATTTTACCCAAAACTCTTTGTTTTACTTTTTTGGCTTCAAATAAAAATGATTTGCAAAACTTGTAGCACTAATCGAAAGTGTAAACTTCAACTGATGTAACATGTAAATTGCATACTTTCCCCTAAATTTTTAATAGGTGTTATGGCCGGGGCGGTAAAACTTAACTCACCCTGTATCAACGGCTCCAACTCTCAACTAAAACTAAAAGTTTTACGGGTTAATAAAACGCCCATTAGTTCAATAATAAAAAATTCTTTGAGGAAAACGTATAAATAATATAAATAGAAATAAGCATAAAATTTATATTTCTATTTTAAATTCGCACTCGGCGCAGATTTCGAATTAAAGGAACGTAAAAATCGGGACACAAAGCTATCTGCAAACGAAATTACAACGAGACGTTGCACAGTTTTAATTGGACATTTTTTGGATTCTAAACGATTTTTAATTTTCATTGTTATAACGTGATTCAGAGGCCATCGAAGACGTCATCTTAAAAAATCTCTGATTTGAGCAGATAATTTATCATTGGATGAAGTTATTGCACTAATCAAAATTGAATTCGCGGTAATTTTAGGTATGATTTTGTAAGTCAATAATAAGGCTTTCAAAGTGTGTTGCTTAATTAATTTCAACGGTAATTTAATAAGTGGAAACTGTGATAGATTCCGCATTAACAAAAGGTGCTCCCGAAGGACTCCCCAAGCAACTATTATGCAAATTCGCTCCGAGAACAAGTTTGAAGATCATTTTTTTAATAAATTCACTTTGTGATAACCTCGATCATCGAATTTCACTTACCCTGCCTATCAATGCTGACAGAGGTAATCCACCGTCAAATCTATTTAACAGGCAATCGTCTAAATCACGTACGCATCAAAGACTCTTCAGCAAGTTAAATGGTCGTGAAACGATTTTTGAAACAAATTTGTTGAAAATAATTGAACTTTTGTGTAAACACCGGCTCGCGGATTAAATGCGTTTTTACAACTTTTAATTACAAACTGCCACAGGTAACAGCTCAAATAAAAGTGGTGTTTGGTAATTACTTCGTCCATGAACCAAAAATAAATTTTACATAAAAATCATGTTGATGCTGTTAAAAGTGCACTTTATGGGAATTATTTTGGGTGAAATCTATTTATAAAAAGTGGCGACAGTTCATCTATGTAAACATAATGAAATTATTATTTGTTTGCCAGCCAAGTAGTTCATAAAAAGTAATTTATTTGGGGTGCGCAGTTTGTGGAAATGGATTAGTTCTTTCTTGGAAAAATTGTGTTTATTAAAATAGCCAACATAAAATATAAAAATAGTGGTTGATTAACATCAAATAGTGGCAATAAAATGATTCCAGAAATATAATAAATTCTATTAAAAAACAGCTCTCATCGATTTGGAAATATTTTGATGCTTATTTAATTAAGTGACTATTACTGTTTAGACAATCCTAACATAATAATAATCAAACTTGAATTAATCAAAGAAAATAGCAGGTTATCATTGAAATAATATTATTGAGTAAATAGTTTGACATAATTCAACCCTGACAGTGGTCATAAATATGCTGAGACATGCTAAATATATGTAAAGGTTATCCAAGATTTACTACCGTGCTGTAATGTTTCAGTAACAAGAAACAAAATTGCTTTCCTATAAAAATTAATGAAGGGTCGAGAAAAAGTATTCAATAATTTACGAATCTCGTTCCATCGGATTGTTACATTTTCCCACTTGAAGTTTCTAGTTAAAAGCAACGAATTAGCACCGAAAACTTTTTAGTTTGCAGAAAGGTCTTGAAAGCAAAGATACAGGCAACCGCAAATAAACAAGTTTTGTAGTGTTAACGCCGAGCGAGTGAAAAGTTTTCAGTTTCTGAAGACATGGAAACACAAGGAACCAAATTGAATCACATGAAACAAGAAACCAATGAAAAATAATGCGGCGCTTTTTAAGTTACACATTGAAAGCTCCCAAAAAAAAAACAATTTAATACAGTCTGAAAGTCCTCAAGGATTTAACAGCACTCCTGAACGGCACGCGGAAATCATGGTGGAAATTTCGATGAATCCAATTAAAATCAATTAACAATAATAAATTAAAAAATTGTCGTTACCTGTTGCTTCACGAGAAAATTATCAGACGAAATACCACGAGCTATAATCAAGAGGTTTTAAATTCAGAAGCGGAATGCGAAGTGTTTCCGGAAAATGCGGGAAATGTGTCTGTACCGCACTAGAACTTCCCGTACACTGAGCGTTAACACAATTTTTACGCCGCGCCTGGATCTTGAATAACGGATTGTAATGCATCCCCACTAAAAAAGGGATGTAAAAATACCAAAAACGCAAAACTGGTTTATTTTTGAAGGCATAATAAAATTGTCACTCGAACCGGAAAAGAGTTGATTAAGAAATGGTTTGAACAGTTTTCGAAAAGACAATTTAATTTCTTAAATACGTTTAAATTTGTGTAAAGTCCTTTGGTAAATGGGTTTTCTGGGGTTAGAAAAAGCAATGATTTCAGTTAATCCTTTATCCCGAGGCACTTTGTCGAGTAAACGGGTTGTATATGTGTTGGATAAAACCTCATCAAGCAGTGCGTTTAGTGGTTCGGAAGTTGTTTGGAATTCGTTGCGAATTTTGTTGTAGTTTGTTAAAGTATTTAGTGCGCTTTGATCTTTTACTGGAAGTGATTTGATCAAATAATTTAACTAGCTAAAATTTTTGTAAATCTGATGAAAATGCAATCTTAATTCATTTCAAATACTAAAATAAACATCCTTTATAAATCCAGATATGAATAAAATTGGCTGTACAAAATGTATCTCAGTTAAATTTAAGTCAGCCGTATTTTTCCTTTAAATTGTCACTTCTAAACCACTTGAAAAATGCATGTGTCTATTTTTACTATGACATAAAAATCCTGTGTATCTTTCACACATACAAATCTGCAATTTTTGAATATAAGCGCACAATCTTCCATCAACTGCAGCAAACATTTTCCACATATTAATATTTTCTGCAAAATCAGCAAGGTTTGCAGCAATATTTCAAAAATTATGGCCACTTCTTATAGCCCAAAAACAATTTGCATATAAATCGACAATAATTTTTTTTAAAAGACAATTTATCACACATTTTCCATTATTATTGAACAAACAATTTAATAAGTTCAATAAATAACTTAATTTTGAATTTGATATTCGAACAGAGCTACCATCTATGCACCTATTGTTGAACTGCCGAAGCAGTTTCCTCTCCAGTACAAGTAACCAGTGGAATACTGTTCGTGAAAAAATACAATATTTGGTGCGAAATAAGCAATCTACATTTAACGAATACAGTGCGATTCAGTTGGTCGATTATTTAGTGCCATTCAAATATTAGGAATTGAACTATGCATTCTAAACTTAATTACTTTTCATATGTGATATTAAAAAAAAAGGATTGGAACTTGAAAGAATTAAAATTGATTGGCCAATGCTAAATTAAATTTTCTTTGACCGAAATTAAATTACACAGTAATAATTATATGTACAGATTTTACTACATCAAGCAATCACATGAGATTTTCATCAAATAAGCTGCTCATGTGCTCAAGGATTTCCAATTATTCGTGTCCTGCTATGAATTTCGACAAAAAATCTGTTGGCTTAGGTTCCACGGTGTCTTTGAAGTAAGTCATTATGTTCCCTTTTTGTTTCCACATGTTCACAGTTTCTTTCAGTTCCATTTGGCCCTAAAAAGCAACTAGCAGAACTGCAATAGCACTCGTACTCTTGGTTATACCTTAATGACCATCATGTCAATAACGCGAACATCTGTGAGGTGCTTATTTTTTAAAAATTCCTCGCGCAATCTCCTTCGGCACTGTTCCACATTTTTTGGAATATCATATTTACTCACTGAAAATTAAATTGAGGAATTAAGTTCACAACAAGTTATAACTTACCAATGTGAGGTACTTCTCTGCGCCAGGCTTTAAACAAATTTAACACTCTTCTTCTAGCTTCTTCACGATTTACAGACAAAATTGGTTTTACTTGCTGTACACAAACTTTCACCGTTTGTGAAGCCATTCCAAAGATTTTATTTACCCCAAAAGCGACAGTGACGTAACTGACAGAAGAAAGAGGTTAAAATTAGTTTTAACCTTACTTTTGAAAGGTTTCCAGAAACAATTTAATTTCTTGAATTAACTTTAAACTGATTTTTATGGAATATAAATGATTTGCCTTATTCAGATAATTTTTTAAGTAAATAATAGTAATTAAGATTCAGTTGTTTACAATGTTTAATAGTAATTCAGCCTGGCAGCCTAAAAATAATGAAACATTTACGTACATTGCAATACCTCTTGATGCATTACAGAGAACATATGGTGAACAAGAACAACCCTTAACAGTTACTCAGAATGTAGTTGTAAAAACTCTCCCGGATGGAAGCATGTGCATAATCGATTCAAACCATGTAAGTTGCGAAATTAATATAAACCAATACTTAGCTAATTTTTTTCAGTTTTTAAACAGTGATAATGTTATAAACTTACCTCAAGAAGAGGAAACAATGGTAATAGAATCTCCAAGTCCAGCACCCACTGAAAATACATCGAAATCGGTGATTTTAAAATCTCACACTAAATACTTGGATGATACTAATGCTAATAAATCACAAATACGGTATTTTAAATGTAAAATCGCACAAAATACCCAAAGTAATGTCAAAATTAAGAAAGTTAGAGAATGCAGAAGAGGCCCTTTTAAATGCGCATCTTGTGGAGATACTTTTGCGAAAATGCTTCATTACAAGAGACATATGGAAGTGCATGCAAAGAGGTTTAAATGTGATCAATGTTCTTCCAGTTACAACATGGAAGAAAACTTAAAACTTCACATGGCAATACACACAAAAAATGAACCAACATGTCCGGTGTGTCATCGAAAATATCAAAGGCTAGCGAGCTTAAAATCCCATTTGTTCCTGCATCAAGTGGAAGAAACCTTCACATGCACTGAATGTTTAGCGGAATTTGAAAGAGAGGTATGTTTCATGATTTGTTGGTATTTGTTTAAAAATGTTGTTTTGCAGGAAGATCTTACTAAACATGCAGAAACACATCTAAAAGAGACCTGCCCTGAAAACTTGCCTTTAACTTGCTGTTACTGCAATCGTATTTTTCAGAACTCTGACGAATATAAGGAACACATGTCGTTTCATATCAAAGTAATAAAATTAATTTATGAGGAAATGCATTTATTGTTTATTTTTTAGATGAAAAAGTTGGTGCTAAGTCGAAAACGGCACAGGAAAAAAGTTAATGTTGAGTATCCACATAAATGTGAAGTTTGCAAAAAAACTTTCTCAAAATATTGTCTTTTAGAAAGACATGCCAGAATACACAGTGGGGAACGCCCTTTTGTGGTAAGCATAATAATTGCTCTTTATTTGGATGATGCCATTTTTTAGAAACTCCAATTTGTTTAATAATAATTTTTTATAATCACAGTGTCCATTTTGTCATCGGGGATTTACTCAAAAAGGAACATTAGCCATTCATGTGAACAGGCACAATGGCAACAAGCCATATGAGTGTACATTATGCCCTGCAAAATTTTGCCAGAAGGGAAATTTACGGGTCCATGTAGAAAAAACCCACATAGCACCCAGTACCGGACAAAAAATATACAAATGTTCAATGTGCACTTGCATATTTAAAAGAGTGTCATCATTAAATGGCCACATTACAAGAGCTCACTCTGCATCAAAGGATTGTGATGATCTATCATCAGTTTTAGCAAAGCTGAAGGAATTAGAAAAACAAGTTAATTCTACAAAGGAACCACAAAATTTACAAACAAAAACAGAATTATTAGCTTTAAAGGCGTCTCTCAGTCAAGGGGGTAGTATCAATAATAATACAGTAACTAAAGACCCTCAAGTGCAATTTGTAAAATTAGTTGATTCAGTTGTGGAAGGTACAATAAAGGAATATATGGTGAAACAAAGGAAACTTGGAGATGTGAGATGGTACATGTGTTCTTACTGCATCAAGGAGTTTAAAAAACCATCAGATTTGATTAGACATCTCAGGGTCCACACCAAGGAGAAACCATTTCAGGTAACATTAATTTGCGTGCACTCTAGCATGAAATTATATTTATTAAATGTTCAAACAGTGCACAGATTGCGATCAATCATTTGCTTTGAAGAGTACTTTAGCCACACACATCACTACACACATTCAAGGAATAGATTCGGCAGCAGGTTCTTATCAGTGCGCTGCATGTTTAAAATATTTTAGGAGTGCGAGGAGTTTAAGTATACATATGAGGTATTTAAATTGCCAAGTAAGAAATGTTGTTTAACTAATTTTATTTTAGAAAACACGGAAAGATTTGTATAAATCAAAAGAAAAATTTTAAATGCAACTTGTGTTTTAAGTTGTTCTGTTCATCAGCAAAAGCGAAAACTCACACACAATCTCATCAATGTGTGACAAGTACTCTAGAAGAAATTGATGATGAACAGTCTACCAAAATTGAAGTAATGTTGAAGGAACCTATGTTAGAAACCCCAAATGGTAATATTCAATCACTTATTAATTAATAACGCTAAATAAATTTTGGGTGCAGGTTTGTTTCCAGTTGCTGCACCCAAATCGAAAGTGCCTTCCGTAGATGCGAACCAACCCACAACTAGGCCTTATCGGTGTCAAATTTGTAGTGGAGCCTTTATAAAACCTATACATTTAAAAAGACATATGTTAACACATACGGGAGAAAAGAAATTTCGTTGTCAATCATGTCCAAAGTAAGTTATCTAATTAAAATAATTATAAATAATAAGCAAAATAATTATAGGGGATTCTATAATTCATATTCTTTAAACGAACATATGAAGTATCATAATGGAGTGAAGAATTTTTGCTGCGAATTATGTGATAAGCGATTTGTGAGCAATTCTCTATTGAAACGGCATCTTATTATGCACAGTTCTTATAGGCCTTTCTTGTGTCCTTATTGCAAAAAACGTTTTAAAACAGTAAACTTGTGCAGGAAACATATTGGTATTCACCTGAAAGAGATTGTGTTACAAGTCAGTTGTTGTTATTTTTATTTTAACTTAATAAATGCTTTTAATTTAGGCAACAAATGAGGGTGAAGTAGGAGCAGCTAAAATAATGGATTTAACAGACACATTATCAGATAATCCATTTTCAATAACGGATGCACAGAATATCATTAACGATAAAGACATTAATAATGATTCACAAAATATTTTCAAAAGGCCTGCAGAAGATTCAGCAACTGTGAGTTGTTACAATCTTTTTCCAACTTCTTGTAATAATTTATGTTTAAGGATAACTCTGACGATATGCAAAGCAGATCTCCTCAACAATCATTTGAAATATCTGTTGATTCATCTGTTTTATCAGATAAGGCCAAAAATATTATGTTAACAACTACTGTAAATGATCCTGTTGATATAGAAACAACAGAATTGATCAATCCTTCAGAAGAAAGTCTTCATGCTGTTGATAGTACATATCCAACTGTTTATATAAATTATGGAGACTTGCAAACCTTGGGGGCTACTAATTTATACAACACTTGGCTACCAAATTTCAAGGTAAAATTACAAAATTAATTATTAATGATAATCAATGATAATTACAGGGTAATGATCAATTGATATTGAACTCGGGTGAAGATCAAAATTCAAATATTTTATTCCACGTCGATCCTTTATTGAATAATGCAAGCCATGACCTGACAAATTCTCAATACCTGGACACACTCACTCCAAACTTGACTCTAAATAATAACTTTAGTACTTTTTCTGTCCAAAATTCAGTGGTCATTGATCAAACACCGATCGTATTAGCATTACCAGATCAAAATCCTCCATCTTACCAATTCAATTCAAACATTAATTCTACAGTTTTTAAATCTGATGATAAAACTGAAAATTTACAATTTATAAATACATTAAACAATTCTAATTATATTTTAACAAGTCAAAACAGAGAGTCCCTGCCAGTAACAACTAATTCCTTTAATTCACTTAATGCTAATCAGTCCTTGGATTTACCAGTGAATTCTCTACTCAATTCAATGAATTCCTTGAATGGTTCAACTCTAAACTTGTTTGAAACAGCAGATGTAATGTGTTCAATGTGTAAAAGTAACTTCACAACGTTACAAGAAATGCAAAATCACAGTTGTCTAAATTCAGCCGATTCTCCTGAAGATGATATGGAAGAATTACCAGAAGTAAGGATTCTTTTAAATTGAAATTAAAATAATGCAAAATTGTAATTACAGGATGAAAATCCGCAAATGGATACAGATGATTTAAATGAAATTAATGAAGACAATGAAGACAATGAAGATGAAACGGACAGTGAACAATCAATAAGCGTTTCATCAAATCAAAAATGGGCAACAACAAAACATAAATGCACTTATTGTGGTAAAAGGTTTAAAAAGCGGTGTGATTTGGTAAATTTCAATTTTTTTATGAATTCAAATTATTATTATTAATTTTTATTATAAACAGGTTAGACACATTAGAACTCACACAGGTGAAAAACCTTATGTGTGTGAAAGATGTAGCAAAAGCTTTTCACTCAAATCCACCTTGGAATACCATTACAATACACACAAACCTGGAGGAAATAAGGAATTCACGTGTTCTGTTTGTAATTCGTGTTTTAGTTCCAAAAGTAGCCTTAACGTTCACACTTCCATACACACAGGTATGCGGTTGTTAGGCAAGAAACTTTTATATTTATTTGTTCCATGCAGGGATTCGAAAATATCAATGTCCGTTTTGTCCCGAAAGATTTAGGACTTCGGGGCACAGAAAATCACATGTGGCCATCCATTTGAAGCAGACCAATTTATTAGAACAGTTTGCTAACAAAAATTCTAAAGTAAATTCGTACCTTGTCTCGGCCGTTAATGAACAAAGCGGTATCCCCACAGTTGCTTCATACATTGCCAACGACAATTTTATACTACAAAATGAGGTATTTTGTTCATTTTCTTATTTAATTTAACTAAATTTAATTTTTTTAAGGGCAATAATGTAGGCATGCTCCAATTAAATGGAATAATGAACTTAAACCCTGATGTTCAAGTACAGTCAATGCCATTGCAGCAACTGGACTTAATGGAAGGTTCTTCTTTAGCGCACTTAGATCAAGGCCTTTTTACAAATTACGCCTTAAATGAAACCAAAGAGAAAGTCACAGTTAATTGTGATGTCTGCCACAAGAGTTACAATTCGAAAGATGTTCTTAGAAAGCACAAAAAAATTCACGACAGAAGGAAAGAATTTCAGTGCGGAAAATGCAATAAGGGGTTCACCTCGAATGATTCCCTCAATAAACACATGCAGTTGCATTCCGGCCACCGTCCATTTTCGTGCCAACATTGTGCCAACAGTTTCACCAATGAAGGCAACCTGAAGACGCATATGAGAAGGTAATGTTGACCAATTTACAATTTGCAAATTAATCTTTTGATTTCAGGATTCATAATTTATCTTCTTCTGTTATTTTATAATTATTATTATTTTGTAAATATTAAAGTGAGTGAATACAGAACGTATTCATAGACAGTTTCTTGGGTGAGCTTTTACCAGTAGCGCAGGTAAGCGATATTCGCACCAATGTAAGTATAATGAAGGTCGCTTTTACCGGCTCTACAAACAAACGCTCGGTTCGGGTGCTATGAATACAGCTCATTGAGTTTATTCAGTGTTGATTTTAAAAATTAAACTTCGACAGTTTAGATAATAAATGAATTAGTATGTGATGATGAAATAAACAAATTGGATTACTCCAGTTGATTGATTTACACTGATTTCTTTCATAACTGAAACCTTCCTTAAAAACCTTTCCTTTTTACACTTTACAGCAAAATTGAAAATAAAAATTTTAATTTGGTTCCTGGTAATACAATAATAATTTCAATTAATTGCAAAGTGACAAACATTTCAGCCTGCTAGAAATGATAGTGGCAAAAAAACGCTTTTATAAAAATATTTTTTTCAAAACTTTTCCGACAGTTTAGGATATTGAATTGTAATCTATTCGATAGTTTAAAGAATCTTCCAACTTTGTTCCAAAAATGGTTTAAATATTTTCATCAGAAAAAAGTTAACACAGCGTACAATTTTTACCATGCAATTCTCTATGGCAACAGTTAAAAAAAAAACGCACGGTATATATGAAACTTATACAATTTCAGATATGACGTCTTGTCTTAAGCAGCTATTACATTGTGCGAGTTCTCGTACAAGTTTACAATTCGAGTGCTCTTACAAGTAACTCTTGGCTGGAATCTCGTAAAGCATATAGGTTTTAATTTACACTGCAAGAGAGAAATCTGAACTGTCAAAAATATTAAAATATAAATTCAACTCAGGTATATTTTAAAACGGTCCTGTTTTATGACAATGTTCGATGCATTTAAGGAAATCATACAATTTTTGGTGACAAATGTTCATTATTCAATATCTGTATGATAGTGAAATTAGTGTGGTGGCTTATTTGAAGCGACTTAAAGCACTTCATTTAGCATTGTTAAATAATTTCCAATTCCCAATAACTATTTTTTATTATTTACTATTCAAATACAAACTGTTTAATTATGCTGGACTTTCTGATAATAAGCTCAATTGGTTAGTGGTAAATTATTTATGAACAGACAATCTCATTAGAACAAGAATCTTTTCCTGTAATTTTTTTTCTCATTAAAAAAATTATTGGTATTAATTATCATTCGAATGCAGATTCGGTTAAAAAATCTTAACAACACTCTAATAACCCTTAGAAGAAATTAAGAAACATTATTAATATAAATGTTAAAATATAATTTATTATTGTAAGTAAAGAGTCTTTAGAAAATGTTGATAAAGTGGTAAAATAATTAAAACATTTGGTTCTATATACTGGTTGATATAATCAAATGTCCAGCGGAACCAGGGAATGTCAAAAAATTATCAATTATTAATTCTCGTTTCACATAAACACCAATAACGCAAGAACAGCTGTGAAATAAGTCAAGTACGCACGTGCAATACAAAAATCGCATCGAAATTCATATAGAAAATAGATGCAGTTCTAATAGCAAAAATCTCATAAGAGTTCTCGAAACCAATAGGACGCACGAGAAATCTTGCAGTGTAAATAATTTCATATCGATACGGACAGAACTCGTACGACTTCTCATACGAGAACTCGCATAATGTAATACCTGTTTTAGCAGGGCAGAACAGTGTTCTGCTTTTATTTGATCGCACGGTATTTCATTGAAATTCATCAACCATCTTTAACAAAAAGTAGAAGTTTTAACGTTCTTGGGATGGGTTGAGATAAATCTGATATTTGGAGTTAATGAGCAGTAATTGAATTACCTGCGATAAATTAATTGTAAAGAGGAGTTGGTTACTCCGGCTGGCAGCATCCAACAATCGCGAGTTTGCCAATTAAAGCAGCTTATCTGCATAAAGCGTGGAAGTTGCGCACCGAGCGGGCGAATGGTTCCATAAATATCCTTGTCTGACAGAGTCTCGGTACAAGTAGGCCATTCGTATGCGAGGAGAGGGTCTTCCATCTGAACATGCCAGGATCTGTCAGTCACAATGGCTCCTCACTCCTGCAGGATTCCTCTCCCGAGACCCACAGAGATAGCGTCGCTGTGATATTCTCCCTCTTACTCATCTCCAGTGTTCTTGCACAAAGTCGCCGAATTAGCCGGATGCATCGGTTTTTTGATCGTATCGGTAATAAACCGAAATCCGAATTTAAATGGGTGTTAGGAAAGTGTCGTAGAAGTAAATGGGCCACTTCTTTATTTTGCACGGACAAATAACGAGAACGCGGATTAAGGATTCTTTTCTCTAGACGAGTTATAGGCACTTTCTTCCGTAGTTCGGATTAATTGGCCATTCCGGAATCCATCTATTAACATGCCTCTTCCCGTCTATCTCGCCCGCCTTGCTTTTGCATCTACTACAGCCGAAAACATGGTTCCGGAGAAATAGCGGCTACACTCGCGTCTATCCACCTTTAAATGCCGGTGAAACTCTTATTAATTTCGCTGCATATAATCTGCCGCATTCATTTCGGTCCCGGAGTTTTAAGGGCCGTTAAGAACTTGCGCTTTTCCAAAAACTGAACCTCTCAAAGTTCAACTTTTGTTTTTGTAAATTTCCACTAGCTTTATGTTGCCGCTGTGTATATATTTCCTACGGGACCGCTTCCTGTAGATGTTTTTCTGGAATATATGTCCTCATCACAATAGATCTGTTCCTGGTAGTTTTTACAAACTATTTTTCACTCAACTTTAATGCCCAAGCGGCGGAAATATGATTAAGTCACATTAGCGGATAATTAGAGAAAAAGGTTCTGTTCTTCCTGAATTAGGGTCATAAAAGTCATTAAACGTAATTCATGGTATAATTTAATTGCGATAATATGAAGGTAATTAGACGATGTTATTGTCTAGAGACATGTAACTTGTGATACCTGTAACTTCCAACTTATTCGTAACGCCATATTCATCACAAAACTTGCGGTTTTATTTTCCGGGAAACGTACCCAAGTACGGCATTAATTAAAAGAATGGCATTACATAATTTTGCTTGGAAGCAAGCATAATTTTCGCTCCCCTTTACCAATTATGTCGCCCTTTAAGGCTTTTGCGGGGAACCGGGCCAACACGTGCCTCCCCGTAAGAAATTCCAGTTATTTTTATTGTCATTATCGCAAGAATTAATGCATCATTTCGACTTTGAATTTCCAGTGCATCAATCGAAGTTGTATCGGGTTGCTGATATGCGAATATCTACTTTATGAGCCACCTGTTGCGTCTTCTTGTGCTCAATCCTCCCCAAGCGAACAGCTTCAACCCCTCACTTGACGAAAGCTCCAGTGAAAAAGTTGTAACAAGAAAAGCAAGTGTAAAGTGTGTCGAAATGGGGCGCGCGCGCGCTTTTCTGATTTTTTTTCTGGGATTTTTAATTCGCGGGCCGCTCGCGTCGTAAAACGTAATTTTCAGGAAAACAGATCCTCACATTTCTGTATAAATGGAAACTGCAAGCGTCGCGTTAGAATTGCCGTGAAGGTGTCAAGATAGAGTCAATTTAGTAGCCAATTGGATCGGAGTAATGTGACCTTTAAAGGATTGGGTAAGTTGGGACGACGTTCCTGAACATTATCCGGGAAATGGCCGGACATGCTGGTCATCAGCAAGGGACGTCGACTGAAAGTGGGATGGGAACGACGGACTCGCTGGTCGTCTAACCCTCTACGACACAGTGCGGTCGAGGAAACGACTGACTTCGTAGCACTGATTAGACGCTTCGCTCACGGAACGTACTAATTAAAACAATGTTCAAAGCCCTATAAGTACACTTCGAATGGCTTATAAACCTTCGCTCGAGATCTATTTTATTACCTCTGACTTTGTACGCAAAGAAATGTCAAAGTCACTTCAAATTTTAAAAAATTGCTAAGCAACGCTCAAAAAAACATGGCGTCGGCGAAGCCGGGTTTTAAACCCTAATGATTTAATATATAAAATAAATAACAGTAATATAGGTACATTTGCTTAACGATACATAAAATAACATAACATAAGTAATAACTAGAATAAATAAAATAACTCATTAAGAGAAGAAGAAAGCGGGGCTGTACCAAGAACACTAGCAACGTTGCCTCTCTGTATAGCCAAACTTATTCGTTGCTTCAAATATGTTTTGGCTTGAGGAATTCCCGTTGTTTGAACAATACGCCTCCCCAAATCTTCAAGGAGAGAAAGGGCATCAGCACTCCAAGGACCCAAAGTTTCCACAGCGAAAGCGACAAAAAAAATAATCATCAGAAATTGCCTTATATTTTTTTTTCTTAACATTTTCTGCCAAGTGTGCAGCAGATCTTGCAGAAAATGAAGAATCAGTCAAATAAGAAGGGGCAAGTGTATCCGCACAAGTAAAATCCCCAACTAAAGATTTACCTACTTTCCATGGAATAACTGTAATACCATCTGGACGTTTGCCATCATCCCTCAGAATACTAGGTTCAAGGATACAAAGGATGTTGGCAGAAGAGAAAGCACATTTAATAATGTCATTAATACAGCTGCGACGAGAGAGTCTACCAGCACTTTTAATGCACGATAAACCATGATGACCCAACGAGTCTACAGAAGACCCACACGAGTAGATATGAGGATGACAGAAATTGATGCCCAATCTAAGTGAAATTGCAATTTGTAAAAAGTTTTTTTCTAAAAGAGTACCTAATTTACAAGATGGAAGAGCTCCAAGCCAAGCTCCAGATTCAAGTTCAGATCCAGCTAATAAGATAGCTTTTTGTGTGATATTTGAGGAAGATAATAAATTTTGAAATAGTTTCTCACAGATAGGTAAGTCCCAATTTCTTTGAATAGAAAGTTCTTTTGGAAGTAAAGACGGATTAGAAATTTCCTTCCAATAATCAACAGCCTCGTTAAGGGATGTAATTTCAAAATTAGAAAAACTAGAAGGTAGGATGGACATAATAAGTTCAGAATTAGAAAATATAGAAGACAAAAAGGCAGGCGAGGAAATATCAGTTATAGACCTTATACCTAATCCACCAAAACGGATTGATAATTTGGCTTCGAGTCCAAGATCTTATTGTAAATTTAATATTCAAATTTTTTTCCAAAGAAGAAATAACAATATTATCTAATTCAAGACACTCATTTTTAAATTTCAAAAAAGGACAACATCTAAGATTATAAGTGAAATTAGGTATCCAAAAACAATGTCGGAGTAAAAATAAACTAATATGAGGATTAATTTTACATAGATTTGAAGAAAATAAAGAGAAGGAATGAATTTTTTTAGAAATGAATGGAGGAATTGCTGCATCGAAAATAGGACAACCAAGAATAAGAAGGTCTTCAACATTACAAACGTGAATACAAGAAGCTAATAATTTGAATCTTTCCAAAATTGAAGACTTGTCTAATTCCGAAACATTATTAAGGAAGAAAAGTTCGCATTTATTGAAATTAACAACCAAACCAATTTTCTTAAATTCACAAATTATCGTTTCCAAGTCTTGTAAGAGATCAAAAGCCTTACCACCTAAAGAACAAACAATTAATTCTGAATTAATTAAAAATATTTGTAGGCATAAAACACTGGTTTGGGGAGGATTGGCAGGATACTCGTAAAGATAGAAACAGAACAAGAGATTTGGTAACGGACACCCGGTTAGACCCTTCGCGATTATTTACGGGTTAAGTGTTTATCCTTTGCAAAACGTATACTTTGACAGGGTTGGCATTCCGCAGCAATGAAATTTTATCTGTTATTCGATGTTATTGCATGAAATATGCTCGGGAGACAAATATATTCGCGTTTATTTCTATTCGTCGTCATTTAGACTGAATTACATTCGGCATTTTCGAATTGTTTCAGCCAGTCATTCACATAAAATTAAAGCAGTTATACGTGAGCTTTTTGTACTCACAAAAGAAGAGCGAGAAACAATTAAAGCGTTCGTATGGAGAATACCGATCAGCATCCGATGTTCCCTTTTTTAATTTTAAGGAAAACGTACCGATGAAAGTTTCTAATTAGAGAAGAAAAAAATGCAGTTTAAGCGGTCGCTTGGATGGGGTTAATTTAACATTGCTGCAGTTGCAGCAGGCGATAGGATAAACAGCACATCGACGAGGGAAGCGATTTGCATAGAAATGGTGCGCTGCTGATGGAGCCATGTCACAAGGTGGTTGTGAATCAAGTAGAATAGCCGCTCTTTCTACTCGGGGATAATGTCGTTTCAGATACGTACGTTCGTCCTATTATTTTCCGCCATTAAATCGTGTTATCCGGCATTTAGCCGCGTTAACCCTGGAATGCATTTTTCTTTTTTCACCTGCGTAATTGGTACGTGATTCGGAAACGAGTTCGATACAGCCGTAATCTCGTCTGTCAAAATATATGTACGTGAATCGTACCAAAACCCACATCCCACAATAATAGCGATAGTGTCGTAAAGTTTCATTTAATACTGGATATAAAGTCCATAGGCGCCGGACGTGTGCGATATTGGCTCACCAACTCACGGCACTACATTCCTTAACGGTAAACCTATACTTTCCGCCAACGTCTTTGTTTATCATTTAACGCAAACCATTTCAAAATTACCTGTTCGTTAAGACTCGCATTATTTTGAAAGATTTACTGGTAATTATTTTTTAATTTTATTTTTGTCGAAAAATATCCTATACTAGCTGTTTATGCAACGAGTACGTAATGTAGGACTTTATTGTATGAGTTGGGTGCCTTTTCAGTTGCTTATGGTTACCAAGTTATTTATTCTCTGTTGTCTGAAGGTATTTAAAATGTAATTTATTTTACTGGGTGAAAAAGTCACATTCTAAGTAAGAAAAATCAAATTTTGAGTCAGACAAATCGGTTCTCGGCCAGAAAAATCACACTCAGTCAGAAAAATCAGATTATGAGACAGAAAAATCGATTCTGGGTCAGAAAAGTCACATTCTGAGTCAGAAAAATCAGATTCTGAGACAGAAAAATCGATTCTGGGTGAGAAAAGTCACATGCTAAGTCAGAAAAAGCTAATTCTGAGTCAGAAAAATCGATTCCCGGACAGAAAAATCACATTGTGACTCAGAAAAAGCAGATTCTGGGACAGAAAAATTGATTCTGAGTAAGAAAAAGCAGATTCTGAGACAGAAAAATCGATTCTGAGTAGGAAAAATCATAATCACAGTCAGAAAAAGCAGATTCTGAGACAGAAAAATCGATTCTCGGGCAGAAAAGTCACATTCTGAGTCAGAAAAATCGATTCTCGGCCAGAAAAATCACATTCTGAGTCAGAAAAAACAGATTCTGAGTCAGAAAAATCAGACTCTGAGTCAGTCAGTATTTTATTCGTTGTTTCTCTCGATTCACTTACTTCTTTTGATTTTTGACTTCATAACATTGATCCTCAATATCAAATCTAGCATACGGACCTGATAATTTGTAGACAACCATACAAACATCCTTGTAACATGGCCTGCAAGCGCATGAACGTCGTGTGACATTTAATTTGCGGCCACTTTATGGTACAAGTGGCATTTTATAGCCGAAAAACTATATCATAACCAACACTTTATAATGCATTTGGTACACAGGCACTTCAAACGACTTGAAATGTTATTAATGTAGCTTTAGTGTTAGTGGCTTTATACTACTTTGTATTTTATTGCTTAAGTGTTTAATTTATGCTGAATTTACCCTTACATGATTTTAATGGCCGTTAAAACATATCTGTCTTTAGCGATAAGAATTTTATGAGATGAAACTATACAGGGTGATGAAATAAAGGTGTCCGTGAGTAGCTACATGTTATAGACGATTTCTGACGAAACACGAATTTGAAAGCCAAAATGGAATTTGTTGTCTCTTCACCAAGTTATAAGCTTTCCTATTCAGACAATAAAAATCTATACGATTAACAATTTTGTAATAATTTCATTGTTAGGGTCTAAATTTGATGCAGTTGATGGTGCTTTTTTAAAAAAAAAAGTGTAAAAAATCTACTGAAACCAACTTTATTACCGATGTCAAAAGTACGGTTTCTTGGCTCCGAGGAAAATTTATCAATGTCGCAACATCGCAAATCTCCTAGGAAACGTTGGCAACAATGATTCACTTTTGAATGTCAGTTCTCTTGTCAAATTTGAACGATACAAGTCAAATGTCCTAAAAAGTCTTAAAATGGAATACAATTTCAGTGAATATCTAGACATGTTGCTCCGCTTGGGTGAGACAGATAATAACGCATCGGAAGCTGCTAGAGAATATGCTAGAGTGTATCCACATCGACATCATCCAGATGCTAAGGTAATTAGAAGAGTGGAGCAAAAATTAAGAGAAAATGGCCAAATAGTGCCGATTTCTGTAAACGGTAGACGACCTCGTGAAGTTCTTACACCAACGTTGGAGGAAGCAGTTGTGGAAGCGATTGAAACTGGATCAGGACGAAGCATACAAGAATTAGCGCGACAGTCTCTAAGCCACTTTTTCCTATTCTGAGATATTTGAGATTTTATGTTTCAATTTTATCTGGAAATTACATTATTTCGTTTTTGACTGATCTGTTTTTACTAAATAACATGGTTAGGGGTCTTTTAAACGGGAATCAGTAAGTGCGATCGAAAGTTCGTCCATTCTTATCAGAAATAGCGCAAATAATAGAAAATCTTTACGTCACTTAGGGACTTTTTGCACACAGCCCTTCAATTACCTGTTTGTTGTGTATTCCTGTTTAATTAAATTAAATTCTTTTGATATAAAAAAAGTTATGTCAACGTGACAGTTGTTTGTCTTACATAAGTGACAGTATCTGTCAGTGTTGGTTGCTTAGATACAAGAAGTAGGCCTACCTGAAAGTAATTCTTTAGAAAAAAAAAAAGTGCAGTATTGTCACGTTGTGCTCTTAGACAAATTGTTTTAATTTTAAACAGAATCTATTTGAACTAGTTTTGTTGCGATTTCCACAATGTTTCAACAGAAAGCATTCGCCCAATATCAATCATGGGCACCTTTTTTTTGTCACCCTGTATTGTTGAGTAAAAAAATTGTGTAAGGTATTACTGAAAATCGTCTGGTTTGTCTTTATTCATTTTATTTGCGTCGTTTTCAATTGTAGTTTTTTAAATAAAATTCTGAAATACAATATTGAAAAAGTGCAAACGAGAAATTTAAAAAATCACCCGGTATTCAATATTTATCAATCAAGAATCAATCGGCTTAATAAAGTATATTTAGTAGATGAAAATGAATATTTAATTACTTTTGATAAAGAAAAAATTAGAATTGAAATTGATTTAAGTGAATACGGCTTCGATTAGCTTTGGTGGAGTACGTGAACGATCGTCGCGACGCCGTGGCTTGAGTGATCGGATAGCCCGAGTAAAGCAACCAATTTGAATGCATAGTTGTCCGTCAGTCAGGACGACATTACCGCAAGAACCCTCCTTCGAACACGACAATAAATTGTCATAAAACCGTCAGATCGTTTGATTTGACAGCTGGGGGGTAATTAAAGGAGAATTTATGATCGCATCGTTGCCCGCATCTAGATATACGCCTAAAGGGAATCATTGTTGCCAAATTACTTTCGCGCAAAGAGATTTTTCCCTTAAAATAACAGCGCGAACGGATTAATTAACTTCCTTGCCCCGAAATAATATTTTATCAATGGGGGTAGTTTATGGAAATGAGGCGATAAAAAATTTTACGATGGGAAGTTCCTTTCTTTCTCGGCTGTTAAATACGACTGAATTGTCAAACAAATACATTAACAGCAATAAATAGCGGCAAATGTCGCGTCGAAATCCCGAAATCCTTCATCCATATGTAATCAGGACTCCCATTCGTCGTTAACACTGCCTGCTAGGAAATATCAACGCATGAAAATAAAAAACGATGGAGATCAAATCGAAAAGATATCAGCAGCTTTTCTTCGCGCTGATGCGATCATATTTTTGTCGAATTAATCGGTCAAAGATTAAAAAGTTTGGATGCACGTTTTGAATTTATCCGATTGTGGTCGATGGCTTCCTGCCTGGCTGCAATTGAATCTAGTCATTTTGCGTTTTTAGAACGTCGGTTTCTTGTTCCTTTTTATGGGCCAACACTGCTAGAAGCTCGAGCTCATGATAATCGCTCGAGGAATCAGCACGAAATGGTCTCTTGTGATTTATTTGTATAGTTTATTGTCGTTCATTCCGCCCGATGACTTTTATGGATGTTTTTTTCTATGAAACATAGCTTTTACTTTTGGTATACAGAGGAAGTTCTCCAGCGAAATGGCCGAATGTCTGATAGATTGAAGCAATTTTGCTTTATTTATAAGTAAGGTTCCCTAAATAGAGTGCGTTTCACGTTCTTTAGCGAAATTTAGCTGCAATTTATCTCGATAACTGTGTGCTGTGCAACTAGACAGCAATCTGCCTATTTACTCGCAGCTTAAAATGATCTATTCACGCCACTAACATTTAACTGGGAAAACAGCGAACCTGAACAGGATAACGATACAAAACTTCAGTCATAATCATTAAATCTTATTTTGTTTTTATTTTATTTCACTAACTAAAACCTCGTTCTCATTAGTCTTGACTGGCTCAAGTACTTCAAGTCAAATAACTTGAAATGAACCAATTATTTTCCTTACATAAAATATCGTTTCAATTTTAGTTGAAATTGAAACATTCGATTTCAGGCCACTTCATTTGAAACGTGAAAAGATATTAAGTTACCAAAATAACTTGGTGAAACGGTTTCAAGTTATGCTTGAAGTCAAGTAACTTCACTAATGAGAACGAGACTAAAGTCAAGTAACTTGAACAGGAAGAATTTTTTTTTTTAAACTTTATTGTTTAAAGTTTTAAGTTCACCGAAAAATCAAAAATTAATGAAAGATACGAAAAAAATTGCACCTTCTTTGGAATTGGAATTGGAACTTCTTTCCAACCTTGAAAAACATTGTTAAAATTCACTGTAAGTCACTTGAAGGAAAATAATTTTCAATGGATTTTCAAGGCAGAGAAAAAGTTGGAGGTCACTTGAAACTTAATAAGAGATTTCAAATCAAGAAAATAATTGATGAAAGCGTTTCAAGTTATGCTTGAAGCCAAGCAACTTCACTAATGAGAACGAGGCTGAACACAAGTAACTTGAACAGGAAGAACTAATTATTTTTTAACTTAACATATTGTTTAAAGTTTCAAGTTCACTGAAAAATCAAAAATTAATGAAAAATATGAAAAAACTGCACCTTCTTTGGAATTGGAATTGGAACTTCTTTCAAACCTTGAAAAACATTGTTACAATTCATTGGGGAAAATACTTCACTGTAAGTCACTTGAAGGAAAATAATTTTCAATGGGTTTTCAAGGCGGGGAAAAAGTTGGAGGTCACTTGAAACTTAATAAGAGATTTCAAATCAAGAAAATAACTGAGGAAAGCGTTTTAAGTTATGCTTGAAGTCAAGTAACTTCGCTAATGAGAACGAGGCTGAAGCCAAGTAACTTGAACAGGAAGAATTATTTTTTTTAACTTTATTGTTTAAAGTTTTAAGTTCACCGAAAAATCAAAAATTAATGAGAAATACGAAAAAAACTGCACCTTCTTTGGAATTGGAATTGGGACTTCTTTCAAACCTTGAAAAACATTGTTAAAATTCATTGGGGAAGATACTTCACTGTAAGTCACTTGAAGGAAAATAATTTTCAATGGATTTTCAAGGCAGGGAAAACGTTGGAGGTCACTTGAAATTTAATAAGAGATTTCAAATCAAGAAAATAACTGATGAAAGCGTTTCAAGTTATGCTTGAAGTCAAGTAAGTGGAGTAATGAAAACGAGGCTTTAGTTTCAAGGAAATTGTGTAAAAGCAAACATATTTTCAGACGAAGTTATTTTAAACCTTCTTCTTTGACCACTTTAGTTGTTGGTTTTGTGCACAACATTTTTACTTGTTTAAATATAATTTATTTAGTTGCAATGAAAGCTCGATTCCTTGGGTAGTTTTGATGTTGGAAAAATAGAAAAGTTATTAAGGCTGAGGAACCCAACCTCAAAAATTCAGAGTTTTAAGAAACTACGTATTGCTTAGAAAGTTCTTATCAATATATAATTTGCGAAGCAACAGTTGTAAACATAATATTACCGCATCTAATGACATATTTGCTATTGTGAAGAAGTGCCTAGTTTTCAAAAATTAACCTCCGAAATTGCAATTCTCGCAAAAATGTAGTATTGAGGGCTTTTACTGAAATCTTTAGAGTAACGAAATATTTTGCAACGCACTTTACAGCACTCATAGAGAATATATTGCCTTGTGAGAAAATAGTTTTTTTATTGCGAGAAAGTTGATAACTTAAGAAGGAAAAAATTGGCAACAATATTTTTTTAAATGTAGTGTGCCAGTGACCGCAGTACAGCTCAAGAAGTAAGTTATAATGCAGAAATTCCTTCGGGGTATACTTATACTAAACATATAGTAGTTTAATATGAAATGGTTTTTTTATGATAACATGGTGAACATTTTTGAAAAAATTTCTAAAAGTTGTACATTTCTTTACATAAACTGCGGTAACCCCCTTAAATTACCCAGCTTTCTTTTGTTAATTTTGTTGTCACGTGCCGATTTAATGTAGGCCGAGTCTACACAAATTGTCGAGGATGATTTCGGGCAAAATACATTTTAAATAAAATTTCCGTTAATAAACAAATTTACACGAAAAAAGTACGCCTATCTTTGGATCAGTCGCTGAAATTGTTTGAAGCATCTATTCACAAACAATTACAAAAAAAAAAAACAGTAAATAATACAACAATCGTATTGACTGAGTTTACCGTCGTTATCGCCGCAAACCATAATATAAATAATATTTATTAAGTTATTGTTCTTTCTTTGTTCAATACTTAAGTTATCAACCTTGTTAGTAGCATACCTCTTTGGTTGCCTAAACATTTTTTATTTTAAGGGGAAAAATTGGTGCCCCCTGAACGGAAGAATTGTGCGTTATTTGGCCAGTTCGAGGCCTTAATAGATGATTAGGCAAATGTGGAAAATCAAGTGTCGTAAATCAGTTAGACATTAGTGGATTCTTAGCGGAGTTTAGAATATAAGATATCTCGCTAATACAATCGCTAGAGTATCCGAGCGGGTATGAGTTATATCAAGACTTAGCTCCAACACAGAGCAATTATTAGCACTAACTAAAACTTGGCTGGAATAGCGACGACCTCTGCTCACTATGACGTCATAAATAATGAAAATGTGGCATCCCTTTCCCCGAAACTCCAAACGTTTACCTTGCAGTCATGCGGTTCACTTAAGCTGGAAGTTTATTGCATGCTCGGATGGTTTCGGGATCTCTGCGATCTTAACTATAAACGTGCTCATGTGTTCTCTCCGCTTGCAGATTTGCTCAGCTAGATTTAGGGCGGTTTATATAAGTTGAGAGATATAGGGAAGGGGTTTGTAATAACTTATTGGTTTAGCCCGGGTAATATCTGTGTGCTTTTCGATGATTTGGGGTTACTTGGAGGTCCGACTTTCAGTGTAACTACGGGACTTTCGGTTTGTTTACATCCAACTAACTTTGCCAGTTCACTGTTGCTCGCGTTTAATCGCGCCATTAATTCATAACGAAATCGGTTTTCTTTAAAATACCTTAATTGCTTGAATGGGAATGAGTCCCCTTAGACGGGGGTAAAAGCAGAAGATACGACTTTAATAAAAATTACCGACGGTGTGTGAAAAACTGTGCTTAACTGTTACGACCTTTGTGCTGCAAACCCAGGGAGATAAATAACGCTGCACCGTACTTTCCGATTAAATTTACCTCGGAAGAATTAAACTTTAACGCCCGGTAATAACGAATATGACAGCAAATTGCTAACGATACATTAACATACATATCTAGCTGGGCTACAAATAATAAATTAACATTCAATAGCAGTAAAACAGAAACCACACTATTTACTAGAAAACTAAAATATGAATTACCATTAATTAAATTTAATGAAATTATTTTGGAAATTTCACCCTAATTTAAGTATTTAGGAATAATATTCGACTCCAAATTTTTTATACTTAAAATCAAGAATCAATCCTTTTACACAAAAATTATTACAGTTTGCGAAAAATAAATATGGCATTAATTCTAGATCTCTGGTATTAATATATAATGGAGCAATAGTTCCCATTCTCACATACGGATGTATAGTATGGAACCATGCTATAAATAGTAAATATAATTTAAACATTTTTGAAACCATTCAAAGGAATTTTTGTAAAAGGATTACCAAATCATATAGAACAGTATCAAGTGATGCATTGAACGTTATTGCTGGTATTAAGCCAATACAGATTAGAATAAAGGAAATAGCAATCATACAGTCTATAAAAAAAATACGAACAAATTATTGATACAACCTTACTTGGATATAATGAAATTAAACCTAAATCAAATAGAAAAAGATATAAATTATTACGAAATAAAAGATTTTAGAAACACAATAATAACTTCTTTAGAAATTACAACGGATTACTTTTTTATATATCGTTTACCAAGACAGTTCATTCATCAGGGGCATTATTCGCACTGTACTACAATAACACAATAAAATATAAAAAACAATATAAAATACATTACACAAACACTCAAATTGAATTGTACATACTAAATGAAATTTTAACATACGTAATACTTCTCATTAAACAATACAATAATCATTCATTTACAATTATATTAAATTACTTTGGAACGATTAAAAAACTAAAAAACATATACTCAATAAACCACAAATTCAAAACATCAAGCAATCCCTTCATATTATAAAAAATTCTTCATCAATCATTTTAAAATTTCATGTTCAAAAAATAAATGATGAAATTAAAATTAATTTGTTAAATTTATCATTTTTAATAATCAATTCTCATCGTATCATTTCATTTGATAAATGTACACTATATACAATAAAACAAAATTTGAAAAAAATTATGAATGAAGAGTGGAACACAATTTGGATAAATACAAACAAAGCATCTATCACAAAATTATTTTTTTTTACAGTTAATCACAGAACACAAAATATTACATTTCAACCAGATTTTTACATAACACAATTCATAACGGGTCATGGGAAATTAAATGCATATCTCTTTCGATTTAAAATAAAACCAACTCCTCTTTGTGAAATTTGTAGTGTAACTGATGACATTCATCATAGGATTAACAATTGTGTTAAATATAGAGAACCTCAAAATAAGTTAAAATTTGATGGGGTTTATTATAAATTAATGAATAGCAATAATTTTGCCTTCCAAATCTTTTGTCGCGATATTATGAAATAAAATTAAAATTATAATTTATTATCAAATGTTCTTATAGTTATGTTGTTTATAGTTTTAAGTTAAATGTTAATTCAAATTAAATTTTAAGTTATGTTAATATGTTATGTATTTATGTTATATTGTTTCTTATATAATTTTGAAAATGTAGCATCCTTAATAAGCCATGCATAATAAGGATGGAAAGCATTCAATAAAATATATATATGAATATGACAGCTATATTGTTACGGCGTTAGCACCTCTGCAATTGCTCGGCTAATCGAGCCATTCCATCAATCAGACTCACAGCCTCATTACATTAATAGATGAGAGACCTGCGCCTTAGTAATTGCTCTCGGGATTAGCCACACGGTTATTGCATCAGTTTAACCCGATGCAGATTCAATACAATAATTCATATTTTCTAACGCTGCAGCGTGATATCGCTGTGACAGATTCGTAATTACATCTACCCGCTATTAAACCGATAAGGAAATTAAGGTCATTAGATCTGAAAACCTAATCGATCGTGATTCATCGATGACTCCTGCAGGAGGTTTTATCCGCCGAGAGATAACATGCAAATCGGATACAAGCAGCAAAGTTATCGCCTTGTACGAGTGCTTGTATTAACGACGAACATACACTGACCGGAACCGGTATCCGGTTTACGAGCTCGACGCGGTGTAATCAGGATGTAACGACTGTCCGGCGACATCTGCAGAGACCGTCTTGTGTTTATGGGCTGTCCGACACCCGTATTAACACATCCAATATCCCACGGACAAGACATTACCCAGATATGAATGACGTGACCGGTCCGTTCCGACCGCGGTTCTCTTCGATAGACCCCGAGATCTCTATCGCCGTGTAATTTTCAACATTCAAATCCCTTTACGCCGGCCCATTACAGAACTTTATAGATTCCACCGAAAGCTCCTTGTTTCCGAGACAAACACACACACAAAATAAAAGTAATTCTAAAAGATTGTCTTTTTTCGATAAAACGTAAACTCTGCTTTGTGAAAGTAATTGTTTTTATAATTAGGTTTTCTACGTCGTTACGTTTTATGATTGTTACTTTTTGCATTTTTTGTCAACAGGTGCCACCGATTTATGTTAATTTATTTCTCACCTTTTATTTCTGGCTGTCAATCGAATAAATTGCAAAGCACAGTGAAACCTCTTTCAACTGAATTTTGGAGGGAAAAATGTTGAAGTTATTATTTAGAATTAAGTTTAGAATTAATGAGTCCAAGTCTTAAGAATAAAATATTTGATATATTAATATATTACCCTGTAATTATCATTGATTGTTAATAATTTATTTTTTAATTTTATTTGGTAGCTAAGTGTTATATAAAATAGTAGCCTCCAAGGTTTGCAGGTCTCCACAATTTATATAAATAGTTGGATATGATCAACTTTCTTCAGGATTGACCAGTTCTACGGTTGCTATATTAGCAGCATCATTTACAGCAGTTTTTAACATAATATTTTTGGCGTTATCTAATAAAGCAGCAAAAATTCTTCACTTCATTATGATACTACATGTGTTCTTTCAAGCATAATGTGAAGTACAGAACGACCTATAATTATTTTATTTATTTTTTATAATTATGTTAATTACATAACTTACTTTGGACATGACTGACAACGGAATTTCTTTTCTCCGGCATTCTTTTTAAATGCGTAGGTTTTATAAAAGCTCCAAAAATCGAAAATTATCTACTCAAATCCTTGCAAAAAAATATAGTTTTAATTATTACTTACAGTAGAACTTTCCATATAACGAAGTGTAGTCGTTACCATAAAAATAATTCGTTACATTCGTCATATAAATTTTGTTATATCGAAAAATCCTTTACATCGAATATTCGTTAAAAAAGGTACAAAATGCATTAAAAATACGATATAGAGACTGTACTTTCTAGCAGGTAAAGTAAATGCAAAAAATTGTAACAGGTTCTTAAAGGGGCACAATACACAATATCTTAATATTTTCTAAAACAATTTTTTTTACATTGGATTTTTACCAAATACAGTCGAACTCCTCTATAGTGACATCCTCTATAATGATTTTTTCTCTATAGTGATGTTTTTGTCAAGAACCTGCATTGTTGCACGTTTTGCCTATAAGAATACCTCTAAATTATGATGTTAAGCCTCTATATAGTGATTATTCTTTAAGAAAGGTTTACCAAAATTCTCGAGGAACGGAAGTTTCGGTAATAGAAAATACAATAAATGTATTGAACAACTGATTGTTTTTCCAAATTTCGACTACCTAAAAGATCCTTAGAAAATTTTCTTGCAAATTACTTATGGGAATTTCCATTTTTAAAAGTATTGCTGTGCAATCAACTTTGGACAGATTTTTTCATTAATAAGCACTTGTTATGAAAGTATTCAATCACATACGATACAAATCTGTATTGTATTAATAACTGTGTATTTCTAATTTTTTTTTAAATTTAACAGTTTATTTGAAATCTGTCATAATACTTCAGGTAATCACTAATTCTTGTGGGATATTGCCTACATTAGCAATTGCCCTTATTTCTAAATAAATAAATATTTTTTCAAACTTAATAAATCTTAATTTTTTGTTTAATTTTGAATTATCGATTGGTTTTTAAGGTGGCTGCCAAAACTGTAAAATTATACTTAAATTCTATACAGTGAAGTTTCCCTATACTATAGTGATGTTTATTCATGGCTTTTCGAACATCACTATAGAGGAGTTTGACTGTAGTTTTTAACAGTTCTGACTACAATAATTTAACATTAAATAATAATTTAAAAAGATTTTTTTTTTGTGTATTGTGCTCCTTTAAGACTACAAATTTGACACCAATAAGGCCTAGTTGCGGCTTGCTGCTCACTTACAGAGGGTTCTCTTGATTTAGCTTTAATAATTGGTAAGTAATTGGGATTTTTAACACAGGTTGTTTCATTATTAATTGAATTTATTATTTATTCAATATTCTGCAAATAAATGCTAGTTTCACAAAGTTAGGATGGGGAAGTTATTAAATTTTTTATTTGTAACCTATCGGTATCATTACTTTTTGAAATTTCCAATACCTGCAGGCAGCTGCATCCTGCAAATATTATTGGGAAATACCCTTATTGACCTTTTCGAATCAGAACTGGCTTGTGAGCACATTTCACGTTTCCCCCTATTTGCATTGATCTGAAGATGTGTGCTTTCATGTTATCATTATTCAGATTGCCTTTGAGAATAAAAAAATCATTATGATTGGCCGCAACATTAAAATGCATGGTTCCGAAATTAATCGGATTACACTTTCCAAGTTTAAAAATATTACCTTTCAAGTTGGGAAGGGATAAATGTTAGATTTGATGTAGTTACGCATAGGCAGGAATGTATAAAGTTTCCAGTCATTTCTCGGTTTTTATTTTACTCAAGACCCCAATAACCCCGAAACGTGCCATCACTTACCCCTGGATGCGAAACGCGAAGTCAAAAAATCGAATCCTAGCGCCCGGTTGCGCTTCGCAATAACAATAAGTGCAATTCTGTACCGAATATTATGTATAAATCAAATATATCCGTATTCATATAAAAGGGATTACAATAATGGCTTTGTAGCGGAGAAGGACCGTTTTGATTGAAGTTATCTGAGCCATATTTTATGGCAAGCGTCGCGCGTTAGGCGTTTATTTATAATTGCGCAAGAGCCTTCTCATAGAAATTGCGGGGTGCATGATTTTCCACTAAAGTCGAAATTTATGTCCGGACATTTAGTATACAGAATACGTTTTATTTTCGAATAAGGATAAAAACGAAAAATCGGTGCGGAATTTAATCGACGACCGCGAAACGGTCCTCGCGAGTGACGACAGGGTGATGGTGTTTGATTTTTTGGCCGTAGGGGAAAAGAACGAGATGGTTAAAGAGTTGTTATCTGGAGTAAGAGATCCCCTGTGACTCTCGCACGTACACAAATACAACCCTTTGATTCAGAGTGGCGGTACGGGACAATCTTGATTTACTGTGATTACAGAAATTTAATAATTCCGACAAATATTTGCTTAAACACCGGGCTTTCGGGACGCTGCGATTTTTGGTTGGAAGATAAAAAACGGTGATTTAACGGTTTGATATACTTGCGCTGAGAGATCGAATAATAACTCACGCCAATTCCAAACGCCATTTACTTTATTTATGCCGGGTGATTCATCATCGGTTTGATTAGCTTATGGCTTTTATGGTGTGGAATGTGGAGTTATGCTGATGCGAACATTTCCACGCATCACCGGACTAATTAGACACCTAAAAGTGTATCCATAAAGGGACCAACTATTTCGTGTACAAAAGGAGTACAAATTAATTTTCATTGGATTAAGGTGATTGGGGTTTTTAATAAAAACACCGAGTCTTCTCCATTCAACTATATGTTTTTTAAATAATATAAAAATTCATTAGTTCTAGAAATAATATTTTTCTGTTGCATGATTTTTTTTAATAATTCTGGATTTAAATTCTTAAGACGAATGCCACTAATATCTTGCTAAAATTGGGTATAATTTTATTTATTTATGGTTCGACGCGACGCATCTGATAGAATAGATACAAATGATACGGATCTCAAATCTACTAATAGTATTTTTTTTGCAATATTCATTAAACACCAGTTATTATTGATTCGCATTTAGTTCTTGCACAAGGACATTTTGCATTATGAAATTATTTTTAATAATTTGGTAGATTACATGCAACCTGTGAATAATTGCGGGACCAAATTTCGACTTCAGCAAAATCAAACAGTGCCTGAAGTTAAAACGGAATTTTTACAGCTTGGCTATTTCACACGAAGAAATAAAATTTGACCTTAATATCTGCCTCTATGTCGGTAAATTTTGTGAATAGATACATAATTAAAGAAATTTACTATCAAACAAACCTTTGTTGTGAATCATTGAATGCATGAAATGAAGGGGTCAGAATAAAAAAGGGTATTAAATGAATTTTTGAAAATTATGGGATAAGTAGGTTTTGTTAAAGGTGAGGTGCCTATTTATTGCACCAGACACAAACTTATAATTAAAATTCTATTCTCTTTTAATTAACTAATATAAAATGAAATTTTATTAAAAAAAGTCTGAACTGTTTTATAGTTACATAACTTCAAACTCCAATATATTCAAAAAAATGTAAATTTTACTTATACCTTCTTTATTCTAATCCTTTCAATTATTTTGGAATACCTAGTCATTTAATCATTGACATGCATTATTATTAAATTGGGTAAAATTATTTATATAAAATCATATTTTATTTCAATTATTATTTTCGATAAAATAAGATTTTGATGTTATCAATAAATTCGTGACAACAAAATAAGTAAATTATCGAAACTAAAATCATTTGTAAAAGATCTCAAAAATAAATACTTTGCGAAGAAATAATTTACGATTCCATTCCTTTAAGGTAAACTCTATTGCAGTCAATAAGTGCCTTTGTTGGGGAAATATATCTTGTTGATACTTTACTAGCTATGAAAAAATGCGCTTTCTGCACAACGAGCTCAAACGATTTTAATTAAATTATGAGCAAACTATAATATTTGAAGAAAATCGATGCGGATACAAAAATGCGTTTAAGTGTCAGCAATAAGCTCATATAATTTTGAAACTAAAATTTTAAATATTTGGAGGCTTTATGAGGGATGCTAGTTTCAAAAATTTTTTACATTTTAATTAATAACTAGCTTAATCGAGACACCATCAAAAAAAGAACCGGATAGAAGAATACGGACCGATCACTCTTATAAAATTCAACAGCGACCTTGTCTTCAAATCTTAAAAATGTGGCTAAAACGAGTGATGCCGTTTTCCATTTAAATCACATTGCGCCGATGGTTAGCCGGCGAAAAAATCCAAGACTTTTAAGGAAATTCAACAGCAGTTTTATGTATAGTGAACAATTTGAACTAGAAATATTTGATTAATTATAGGTTAAAGTTAAATGCCAAATTTGTATATTTTTAGAAGTACAAAGAAGTACAAAATAATGATAAGGAGTACTTTTGGAGTACAAGTTTTAAAAGGATTACGGTTCACAAAAAAGGAGTACAGAACTCCCTAAAGGAGCACGTTTGGTCACCTTATAATTAGACACCTAAAAGTGTATCTATCACCGGATAACGGTTCGATCGGAAAAAAATTGTCATAGAGGTCATAATCGGAGCTGAACCGACGCATCATTAAAACAGTCGTACGTTACAATCACCGCCAAGATTATTGGCTGTTATCATCGTTGTAATGCGCAATTGTTGCGTAGGATAAAGGCATTAACTTGATGCCGGAATTAAACATATTTACTTGTTAACATTAGCTGCGCAATCCAATATACTTTAATTAGAGACAGGCGGGACCGCAGCCGTTAGACCATATTCAGGAGAACGTAATATCAATAAAAAATAAAATACGCGCTCCACGTTGTTTCCATTTTTGAAACGGACAGAGAGAGCGTCTCGTCGCCCCGTTTTAATTTCCGTTAAATTGGATAGAGCGTTACTGAAGCATCCCCCACTAAACGCAATTAAGTCAGCGAAAAATTACCTAAAATTCTGAAACAATAAGAGCTCAGCAAAAGCTTTTACGGATGCATTATGTTTTTATATGCTTCTTGACCGTTAATGGCCGCTGGTTACTAATTAAATTTACTCGGGAGGCATTACTGTCGTTTTTCTTGTTTCAAAATATGCCGCCGTATTAGTTAAGATAATCGGGGTTTATGTGTTTACAGACAAACTAGCGGATAATTTGATTCGTCTAACCGTTGTCAGATCGGATGGGGCACTTCTCGACACATAACGTCACAAACTCGATCAGTTTCCAGGACGGCCTCGAGAATGGTGCTTACCGCAATGTCCCGTCACATTGGCAACATGTTGATTACATGAGAAGCGCCTAATAAATTCAGTCCCCTACATGTTAGAATAGTTTAATGAGGTGCGATGTGTTATGTTGCTGATGACAAAATTAATGCCAACACTTTGGTTGTACACCAGACAGTTTCATTATTATTAACACCAACAGTCCTAAAGACGTACATTTACCTCACTCTCGAATTCAATGTCACCTTTATAAAATAAACATCAAATTAAACGCTGAAAATTTTAACTAATATAATTTTAATTGCTTCTTTATTGTAAAAAGATAAACAAATACCATCAAAACAAATTGGAAATGAAAATAAAAAATTGCAGATAAAGGGTCTTCAATTTAAAAACGAACGCCTTGTAGAATCAGAATAGGCAACACACTTTTCAGTATACAGGAATTTTAACAACATAGAAGTAATTTAAATGTAACTCTTCTACTGAAATGCTGAAATTTTTACAAAATAAATCCACAAACAATAAATAAATTAATAGGCAATTCAAGCTAAGCATGCGACTCTAGCGTAAATAAATTCAACTAAGTGAACTCCTTGTCGTGACGTCACGTCGTGCCACGTGCGTTTGTTATTGTTCGAGTTTTGTAATAATTTGATGAGTTTTCGATAATTCTAAAGAAGAAATGAA
This sequence comes from Dascillus cervinus, assembly GCA_949768715.1. Lineage (NCBI taxonomy): Eukaryota > Metazoa > Arthropoda > Insecta > Coleoptera > Dascillidae > Dascillus > Dascillus cervinus. The sequence continues at coordinate 29,105,730 of OX458319.1, read as the reverse complement.
CTAATTTGTAATTTGTTGTTTGATATCAAGTTGTAGGCCAGATTTTAAGTGTCAATGTTAACATTAACCAGTTTAACAGTTTCATTATTGTTAACACCAACAGTCCTAAAGACGTACATTTACCTCACTCTCGAATTCAATGTCACTTTTATAAAATAAACATCAAATTAAACGCTGAAAATTTTAACTAATATAATTTTAATTGCTTCTTTATTGTAAAAAGATAAACAAATACCATCAAAACAAATTGGAAATGAAAATAAAAAATTGCAGATAAAGGGTCTTCAATTTAAAAACGAACGCCTTGTAGAATCAGAATAGGCAACACACTTTTCAGTATACAGAAATTTTAACAGCATAGAATTCATTTAAATTCAACTCTTCTACTGAAATGCTGAAATTTTTACTAAATAAATCCACCAACAATAAATAGACTAATAGGCAATTCAAGCTAAGCATGCGACTCTAGCTTAAATAAATTCAACTAAGTGAACTCCTTGTCGTGACGTCACGTCGTGCCACGTGCGTTTGTTATTGTTCGAGTTTTGTAATAATTTGATTAGTTTTCGATAATTCTAAAGAAGAAATGAACTAATTTGTAACTTGTTTGTTTGATATCAAGTTGAAGGTCAGATTTTAAGTGTAAGTGTTAACATTAACCATGAATACATCCGAAACTAACCTAAAAAAATTCACACGCTGAAGCTATTGAGATTGCTCAAATATCTTCGGCTATGGTTCATATTGAGAGGTCTAATCAGAGAATAAAAACGTTTAAAATATTGGCAAATCGCTTGCTTGCTAGTACCAATGGCAGATGATATTTTTGTAATAGTATGTGCACTTGTAAACCTTTCAAACCCAATTCGAGCAGATGATAAGTTTATTGAATGAAAAAGTAAAAAAAATACTTTATTTCATTTACACAAAGATGATTCAACATTTTTGTTAAATAGTTTTATGTCGAGAAGCTTTAAAGTGATCCCATTTTTCAGATAATTTGCGCTGTTGTTAATCTTTCAAATTCAATTTTGGCCAGATGACAAATTTGTAGCGTAATTTTCTCATAATTTTCTCAATTTTTATAATGTCACATATTTACAAAAAGTCACTTTAACCGGCGACGTGCAATGGCGTTAAAATTTTCTGTCCTGTCTGTGACGTCACAGCGCGACGATATTATCGATACGCGGTAAAATTAATTTGAATTCCCAATATAATTTTAATTTATTACGAAAATAAAAATAATTGCAGATACAGGGTCTTCAATTTAAAAACGAACGCCTTGCAGAATCAGAGTAGACAACACACTTTTCAGCATAGACGAATTTTAACAACGCAGAATTAAATTAAATTGTAAATTGGTTGCACTATTGGCGCTTACTACTAATTTAGTTAAGCGGAAGTAGTATATGGTACTTTCTTTTGTTTTCATTACCTGATTCGCAAAAAATCACTAACACTGAATGGAATTTTTGTATCACAGTAAATGGCAACACCACAAATAAGTGACGCTTACTTAAGGAACAGAATAAGCCCAGAGATAGCGCAGTTTAACTTACAAAATTAAACCATGATATGTTTTAACTCAATTAAACTTAGAGATCGTTGGGTTGCCAGATGTGTTGCATGCTCTGAAACAATAAGGCGTTCGTTGTTAAATTGATGTTTTAAATTTTTGTAGCTGCCTGGCGAATTCGGCCGATTTTGTTGAAATGAAACGCAATAATCGCGAAAAACGAGTTGATTTATTTCGGAACAGTCCGTAGCAATATGCCGCTCAAAGTAGCGAATAAATTTTACAAGTTCTGCGATCAAATAAACAATAATCATTACTGTCTGAGTTGTTCAAGTCGTTTAGCAGTCCTGATAGCGGATCCCCATACTTCTCAGTCAACTGCTTCCAACTGCACCGTAAATTCCGTTTCATTGGAAATGTATTTCCATACTGCAAACTTCCCGAAAGAAGTATTTTCTAATAAGAATCATTTTTTCGCAAAGTTAGATTATCGCGATTCTGGTGGAGCGAGAGAGGGACGACCCCTTGCAGCAAGGACGTGCGTTTCTGAAGTCTTGAGTCTGGTTGAAATTCCCCGATTGCGTTGATATTGGCAGTTGGCAGGGTTACTGATAGATAGCTGACAGTTGCGATAAGAGTTTCCAGTAAATCTTTATTATTTATGGAAATTAATTTCGGGAAAGAGCTTCGACGTCAAGGGCGTTTTCGATATAGGAGATAATTTCTTGTTTGCTTTTTTCCGGGAGGGACGTCTTAAATTCGTCGAAATCTCGTTGCAGGTTTTCAATCAGGCGACAGTCAGATAAATGGCTTGACACATTCTTCTGCAAAATTGACTCGACTGCTCTCCGGCCGTTTCGCGGAAGGGTTGAGAAATAACTGACGTCGATCAGGTCGGTACACTGAAAGAAATAGATTGCTACAAATAGATATTAGTAATTATTATTACAATTGCTTATATATTTACATTTACTTTAATCAACAGTGCTTTGCTAGGATTAATATATTATTTTATTTAGATAGTTATTGTCAACTTAAACGTGGAAGATTGTTGTCTTAAAAATGATTAGTTTTAAAATAACAAGTATTCGCTATTATGGATATTTGTTACGACAGCATGGCTGTTTAAAATATCTGTTATATTACTACAGTAGAGCGTCGATTATCCGAACGTCAATTATCCGAAACGTCAATCATCCGAATGACGATTTGATTTATCCGAACGTCAATCATCCGAATCGTCGTTAACTTTGCCATTGCATTACATTATAATGTGATTGAAATATTATTTGTTGGTTAATATATGTTTATATTGTATTATTTTGAGCGTTTTAGTGCTCATAAACTATGACTGTTCGGTCATCCGAATTTTCGATTATACGAACGGTAGTCGGTCCCAATTAGTTGGGATAATCGACGCTCTACTGTATTTGTTTTTGCGAGGAACACGATGGTGCAATTAAAAATCGATTTGCTCTAATATTGACAGAGATAGAAAACTATAAATCGAGAAAATGGCCGTAGCTCCGTTAATACTGGAGCAACTCAACTAATTCTTGTTCCATCGTCTCCGGCAGGAAAAGTTATCCTAGTAAGGAAAAAAAAAGAAAAAAGGAAAAAAAAAGAGAAAAAAGCCAAACCAAGGAAAACACTTTTCTTTTCTTGCTTAGAGCGTCATATAAACATGAAAACTTATGTATTTTTTGCGAGGAACACGATGGTGCAATTAAAAATCGATTTTCTCTAAGATTGACAGAGATAGAAATCGTAAACCTTTTTTTTTTTTTTTTTTTTTTTTTCTTATAGAGGTGTTGAAATTCCTTATTGGAAGACCAGGCCTAATTAATTAATTAATTTACCCGGTACTGTGGGGTTCCCCTGAATGGGTCGCTAAACCTAAACTAACATAACCTAACCTATCTTAACCTGACCAAACTGGGTTTCTGTTTTCGTGTTTCTCTGTCGGGGATATTTTTAGAATTTTTACACTGTTGAGGTTATGTTGTGATTATTTACCTGTTCTAAATAAACAATTGCACTGTTAAAAAAGAAAAAAAGAAAAACATTGACCTGAGCACACCTTATGAAAATGTCCACTGCAATTTGCATCTTTTTTTTTTGCCAGAGAGTTATATAAAAATGAAAACTTATGTACAGTAGATCGTCGATTATCCGAAACGTCAATCATCCGAATGACGATTTGATTTATCCGAACGTCAATCATCCGAATCGTCGTTAAGTTTGCCATTACATTACATTATAATGTGATTGAAATATTATTTGTTGTTCAATATATGTTTATATTCTATCATTTTGAGCATTTTAGTGCTCATAAACTATGACTGTTCGGTCATCCGAATTTTCGATTATACGAACGGTAGTCGGTCCCAATTAGTTCGGATAATCGACGCTCTACTGTATTTGCATTTTCGTCTGTCAACAAAAACTATATACAGTGAGGACGCGTGGGTTGGAATAAATTCATTTAAAATTCTTGGGTTTGGTTTTTGGAAAAACGCTCGGACATGTCGATTTTTGTTTTTAAAACTGCATCTTTTTTGATATTTATAATTTTACGATCGTCTTTTGTTTTCGCACTATGACGTTATCAATATTTTTTTTAAATTGCACCCTATATTTTTGTTCACGAATTTGGATGTAGCACATTTTTCTGAGTACAAAAATGTCAAATTCGTATGACCTTGAAGAGGAAAGTTTTCGAAATAATCAGTCCTAAAGTTTCAAAAATGTATGATAAAATTATTAGAGTAGACCACTAATAATATCATCAAGGAAGCGCTGGAAATCGAGCAAAACATTCAATTGCGTGTTTATTTTTCCGGTTTATTGAAGTAGACTTTAGATTTCAGATAACCCCATAGATAAAAATTTAATGGGGTTAAATCTGAAGACCTAGCTGGCCATTCGATAAAACCTCTCCTTCCGATCCATCTATTTGGGAAAATATTATGAAGGTATTCTCGTACTGTTCTCGAATAGTGTTGGGGCGCTCCATCCTGTTAGAACCATATTGAATCTGCCGGTATATTTGGGTTTTCATTATTCAGGTAGAGTGCACTTACACTGAGTATTATGTCATTTTGTAGTAAGTCTAAATATTTTTCAGAATTAAGTGTTCCTCAATAAAAAGGGACCCACAATTGAGGTATCCACAATTCCGGCCCAAACGTTTACTTTCTGAGGGAATTGTGTATGACTTTCCATTCTCCAATTTGGGTTTTCTGGTGCCCAATATCGAAAATTTTGCCTGTATACCGAACCATTCAAACAAAATGTTGCCTCGTCAGAAAAAACTATCTTACGTAAAAATTCCGGGTTGGCATTGCATCTATCCATCATTATTTCGCAAAATTCTGCGGTCGAGATCGTCTTCAATAAGTTCCTCAACAAAATGTACTTTGCATGGGTGCCATTTGTCTTGTGTAAATATTTTAGAACAGAAGATTTACTTAGTGACTGTTCTGCAGCTACTTGTCGACTTGATTTGTGAGGATTTTCTTGTAAATCGGGCAAAACATTCAATTGTGTGCTTTCTGGAAATGTAACATGGTTGGTTTTGTAATTATCTCTTACGTGGCCAAAGTCTCGAAACTTTTTCTCCACCTTACTAACTACTGATTGTGTAATAGGCTTCTCCGGGTACTTATCATTGAACAATTCGCAAACTTCAGCTTGTGTTCGAGCATTATCGTCATATCCTACCATCATCAACATTTCTATTCGTTGTTTCTCAGTTAAACGCGCCATTCTTCAAGCTTTGAAACTGTACTTGACAAGTGTCAACAATCAAAAAAACAAAATAAACACACAATTGAATGTTTTGCTCGATTTCCAGCGCTTCCTTGATGATATTATTAGTGGTCTACTCTAATAATTTTATCATAAATTTTTGAAACTTTAGGACTGATTATTTCGAAAACTTTCCTCTTCAAGGTCATACGAACTTGACATTTCTGTACTCAGAAAAATGCGCTGCATCCAAATTCGTGAACAAAAATATAGAGTACAATTTAAAAAAATTATTGATGACGTCATAGTGCGAAAACAAAAGACGATCGTAAAAGTATAAATATCAAGAAAGATGCAGCTTTAAAAACAAAAATCGACCTGTTCGAGCGTTTTTCCAAAAACCAAACTCATGAATTTTAAATGAATTTATTCCAACCCACGCGTCCTCACTGTATATGAAACGTAACAATTTAAGATTATTCTTGGAAGTATCCAAGATGTATCTTTCGTGCAACTAAACAATATTTTATCAACTCATTGGTGAGTTGATGACTCATATTAGCTCAAGCTTTGTACCATTTCTGCACGTTTGGTTTTGTGTGTAGTTCCAAAATCAGGGAAAAATCAGTGATTCTGTTAAGGTTGCTTAAAGTGAAATGGCGGTGGTAAAGAACTGGCTAGAAGAATGGGGTTTTGCACATTACGTGCAAGTATTTGAAGGTAAGATGGTCATCTTATTTTAACCGTCCGTTATTCATTTCCCTCCACCGCCCACGTATATTTCTCAGTTATATTTACAAATTCCAGATCATGGAATAGATGGCGAAGCCTTTTCACTGTTGGACAACGACGCTCTAAAAGAGCTAATTCCTAAAATTGGAGATCGGTTAAAATTTGTGAACAAGTTCAATGCTTATAAAGCAGCTCAGGTAGGTTGTACATTCTTATTATTACTTTTGATTAAAATTTAAAAAATCTCCCATAAGTTTGAGTTTTTATACGCGCACCAGAAGTAGGTAGGTATTAATAATCATAAAAAAATGTAAAATAAAAACTTTTTGAGAAAAATCATTGACACATTAATTTTTGTTTTTAAAAGAATAGGGAGCCTTGATAATTGAAGTATCAACCATATCAGAGCCCAGCGCTTCCATTTTAAGTTACTTTTCCGGTGATCGTTGATTTACGGGTCGATTTAATGAATAGGAAATCATTCATTAAAGACCCATTTTAATGAATGATTTCTTATAAATGCATTATTTCGGTATCTAGGTATCAAAATATACGATTAAATTTAAATGGCACTTTATTTAAATGTAAGATGACAGAATGAGTGCAAAATATACTAATGAGAAATACAAATTTTATTAATTACTTACGTTGTGTTTATGGTAATACTATTTATATAGAAGTTAACAACCATACAGCCAGTAAAATTGATAAAAAGTGCAGATGGATTGTCAAACTTTTGACACTTTTCGTAAGTTATTGATTTAAAATGCATGGTATGCTTGATTCGAATATCTATTGCAATTTTTGTCACGGAAAAAATTATATTTTCTTCAATTTCGTAAGATTCGATCAACGGAAAAATATTGTAACCAACTTTTGCGTTAATCGGCGATTAATAATCTCAACAATATTAACGTGCTCGCTCCGCTCACACGTTAAACTGTCTCGATTATTAATCGCTCTCATTAACGCACTTGTTGGTTAAATAACTATAATTAGATATACGTTTTAAGGTGCCTTCATCTCCAATTAACGGGTTTCTCAATTGTTGTTAAATTTATTTTGAAATTTTATTTATGCTTAAAAAACAACTTTTCTATGTATATGTAGCTATTTGTTTTGTACTAAAATAATTATGTTGCTGCTATAATCTATTACCTATAATTATCTACTTCTGATTTTTTTTTGTCACAAACGCGGTGTAATACTCCATCAGAGAGTAGTTTCACATCAACAGCTTCTACGGTGACATACGAAGACATTGAAGTAGATGGAGTTTTTATGTAATGTTATTATGGCATAAAGTTCAAATTTTTAAAACTTACGTGTTTCATTTTAGTTTGTGTTTTATAAATGTTATTTTAGTTTAATGTTCTTGTTATTTTTAAAATTTGTGTTTTTATATTTAAGGATATTTATACGATATAAATTATATTATGCAACTATAATTTGCTACTAATCTTTACAAAATAAAGATATTTAAAAATTACATCCCAAATATATTTTTAACAACCTGTAGTATTTGGTTCAGCAATGTTAGATAACAAAAATTAAAATATGTTTTGTTACAGCCAGCTATAATCTTTTGTTAAGTTAGATCTTGCAAGATATTTAAATTAATAATCTATGCTATATGGTTTAGCAGTTCTGCATAATAATGCTTAAAATGTGATATATTACGCTCAGTAAAAATTTCATTATTCAGTTAACATTCTTGGGAGTGCTAAATTAAATATATGATTATTACAATACCAATATATTTAAAACAACAATATATTTCCTAATATATAAATATTGCACTTTTAACATTCCAAATTGCTACCCATATATGAAATATAAATTATATTTTAGGTAATTATAATTATTTTGACTATCTATTTCCTCTGCAAAATTGACTCGACTGTTCTCCGGCCGTTTCGCGGAAGGGTTGAGAAATAACTGACGTCGATCAGGTCGGTAGTTATTGCAGCAGCGCGATCAATTAACCGGAATTTGTGCGTCGCGATGGCGAAATTTTATAGGTTGGATATTAACACGTGATGCACGGATCGGTCGCAATTCTGGATGAGGCAAATTCGGCGACACGAGTGGAACGCACACGTGTGGCAGACACGTGTAGAAATCATACAGCGCCAATAAACAAGGCGCGGGTGCGGCCAGATAAATTGAATAACACTTGCAAATAAGCACACTCCATATTATAATAGTGTTGTGCGTGTTTCAGGGAACAAGACAGGCTATATATCGATGCAACAGCCGCCGACTATTAGCATGCATTTTATTGCGCCTCTAATTACGGTAATGTCCTAAATCACATATGAATATTCCTCGCTGCGGAAACCGTTCCGAACACTTGTTCAAAATTCGGAAATACACTTGCATTCCCGTGCGTGCCTCCGAGGCAATAATGCGTCTCCGTACATATATCAGTTCTCTTCGTTTTCACGTTACCGTGAAACTTACTTCGGAAGTTCCGGTGTGGAAACGAAAACTGAAATTATTGCTGACAAAAATACCGCTTCAATTAATCATTTTCTATGGGACAGCGCAAGAAATAAGTTTTAAATACTGTCGTCTGGCATTGTGTGTTTTTTCTCGTGCGGTAATAAATAAATTTATTCGCGCAAGAAATTGAAGCTGCTCTATCTGCATTTTTTAGCTGCGAAATTATTCGTGACCATTAAATCCAAACTGTCTTTATTTATCATTTAAGAGCGCTTATTTCATTGAGTTTAGAGGGAACAGAATGGTAACTGTTGGTATTAATAGTGTTTATAGGATGTATGCAGTAAAGTAAAACAATTACCATCGCTTTGGCTTTCAATATATCGCCACTGTATTGCCAATTATAGTTCCGCAAATAGTTGCAACAATCTTAGGGGTACTTACGGAAACAGCTCGGTCGGCATTCAGAAACTCACCCACTCATGATTACATTATTATTTCCGAATCTAACATTCGTGACACTCACACAACCACCACTTCATAAATAAACAATTAATGCAATCTATTTTATATAATTTAATTTATTTTAAAATAAATAATAAGCCATGCACAATAAGGATGTAAAACGTTCAATAAATATTCAACGTGTCCCAGAAGTAATGTCATTAATTTTAACCAGTGATAGAACTCGTTAAATTCAAGAACTTTTTTAAAGAACTTTTTGGTGTAAACGTTTTGATTAACAAGTTAAAATTATTGACAGATTTGACTCTTATTTCGTTACCCGCCTATGGATAATAATGCTGAATGTTAAACACCGATAAGCGTAGAACAAAAAACCAATGCAAGAAAACATTCCCTGCATTTTAGTTCTGTCGACGCAGCAACTCATTAATTTGACCGTGGCTGTTATTGTAAAGTTCTGGAATGCAAATTGAAAAATGCTATGGTAATACATAAATGAAATAATTTGAGTCCTTGTCAAAGTTTTACTACCAAAAGTGGTATGTTCAAAATAATTGTTATAAGCATTTACAAGTCACAATAACAAAGACTAAAAGTGCGGCGGGTGGATTAAATAAATGAGTAAAAAAATAATTTATTATAAAACGTGCATACCTTGAATATCCAATGAAAGAAAGAACAATACGAAGCAGGACAAGAAACATAACAAAACGTAGATAATTTTTTATGCAGTCAGCAAAAACTAATATTAACAATCACCGTCAGTGATTTATCAAATCAAGGCGGCTCGTCAATTTCAGGGAGGGTAAAATGCCAAAACAAAATTGCGATTTCGAAAAAATAGTACATAGAAAAAATGTTTGTTTTGAGGAGTTCTACTACGGGTTAAAATTAATGACATTATTTCCGGGACACGTTGTATAATAAATTTTATAATTAAATTCAATTCAATTTCTGAAAGCATGTTGCCATTTATTGGCAAAAGCTCCTAACCTTTTCCCAAACTTCACAATGCGGAGATGTGCTACACCTTTTCTAATGTTATTTCAATTTCAATTAAAGTTCAGAATTTGTTCGAAAAAATTATAAAAGATCAAGCATTTATTGTCTGAATTACATGTTACCTGAAATAATTCCAATTGACTGATTTAAATTACAATTGATGCTTTCTGAATTACAATTCACTGAATTATTGTTAAATAATCAATGCAATATATTTGATATAATTTAATTTATTTTAAAATAAATAATAAGCCATGCACAATAAGGATGTAAAACGTTCAATAAATATACAGGGTGAGTTAAGTTTTACCGCCCCGGACATAATACCTATTAAAGATTAAGGGGAAAGTATGCAATTTACATGTTACATCAGTTGAAGTTTACACTTTCGATTAGTGCTACAAGTTTTCCAAATTTTTATTTGAAGCCAAAAAAGTAAAACAAAGAGTTTCGGGTAAAATTTCCATGTTTGGTTTTTTATTTCAAAATTTGTCAAATTATTCGTAGCATTGTTAATTGCAATTTGATTCGTTAAAAAATTATTACTTTTTGAGTTAAATCAAATTTAACATAAAGCACGAAAAAGTACTTTTATTTATGACTTTCCAACAATGGATAATACGGTCTACCACGTAACAATACCTGATGATCGACCCATAAAACTGAAGGGAACGGCGTTTTAGTTGTTGCCAGGCCCGTATTCTGGAATTTTTGAGAAAAATAAAATAAGTTTTTAATAGGTAAATATTAAGTTTATTTTATAAAAGATGCTCAAAGTGATTCCCCATTACCCATAAATTAAAAGCATTTCAAGCTTCTCCTCGACTGAGTATTGAAATGGCATGATTATATCTGAACTAAACACAAATGTTCAGTATTCCACAAAACAAAGTTTTAATTTTCACTTTTTACCAACGATGTTTAAGTGTTGGAAGATTTGTTGCGAATGTGAATGTTTCTTTATTCACAAAGTGACCTAGGGTTGTGACCAGGGTTTTTAAACTTTGGGTGAATTAAGCAATTTATTTTATGGGAAGGTTCAATAACCGATAGGTATATTGACTTTGCAGACGGCAAAATTAAAACACAAAATTGTAGACAGATATACTAACGAAAATTAGAAGCTGGTAAGCGATTTTCTTATCAAGTTTAAAATCTAATATTGTAAAAATTATTTTTTATTACGATTATAATTACCGTGTAGCTGTTAATTACGATGTTGTGAACTTTTAAAGAAATAGCGAAGACTCTTATTCCGGTCCTGTAAAATGTAACGTTGTACTTTTTAACTTAACTTTATAACTGTCATAAATAATCAGTCAAGTACCCAAAACCAATACCATTGTCAGGTGAATTGGTCAGCTTATGTCGTAAATCATTTAAAAAAATACCCTCTAATACGGAAATGGCTTTATTTAATGAACGCAAATTAGTAAAATTATTTCAATTACACTAAATTGTGTGAAAATATTTTACTGTTCGTACATAAAAAAAAACTAATAAATTGAGCAATTAGTAATTGAAAGAAAGCCAAAATTTTACCTGATTAAAAAAAAAAGATTTTTTCTTGGTTTCTATGTACCTTAATAATATAAAATTACTCATGCAATTTATGAGAATTGACAAATTATTTTAAAGGCCTATCTTGCCACAGGCGGTAAAACTTAACTCACCCTGTATACTATAATAAATTTTGTAATTAAATTCAATTGAATTCTGATTTTAACATGTTGCCATCTATTGGCAGAAGCTCCTAACCTTTTCCTAAATTTTACATTGCAGACATGTGCTACATCTTTTCTAATGTTATTTCAATTTCAATTAATGTTCAGAATTTGTTCAAAAAAATTATAAAAGATCAAGCATTTATTGTCTGAATTACATGTCACCTGAAATAATTACAATTGACTGATTTGAATTACAATTGATGCTTGCTGAATTACAATTCACTGAATTATTGTTAAACAATTAATGCAATATATTTTATATAATTTAATTTATTTTAAAATAAATAATAAGCCATGCACAATAATATTACAAATGAAATTTTTAATTTCAAAAAAGATGTCATGTTATTTTACATTTTTGGTGCAAAGCCTTTTTATCACGAAAGACCACATTTTAAGTTTCAGCTTTTTTTCTAATTTACTCAAAATACATGTAACTTAACAATTAATTTGAATAAATACAAAAAGCGTATTTTTTCGTTAAACGCACTAGAAAGTTGTGATAATGATGGAACATCCTATACAAACATTGTGCAGTTGTTGATGTTAAACATTCTTACCGCCGATTACTCCGCTATGGCGTGCTGCCTGGCAGTCACCAAATTCGCCGTCTTGTAACATCGTTAGGAGCTTTTAGACAAAGAACTTGGACTGCTGTTTTTCAGTTCATGACTGGTTATGGTCCTCATAAGGGCCCTATTTTTACATAAAAGTAACGCAGTGTTGGCCTTGATTTCCTCGATGGAGGCACAAAAATGCAGAAAAGCTCTCGAGTCATTGTTTTCGAAAAATAAATTCTTTTTAGCATAACAATGTAGGAAAGTTCTCAATCGTCTCTTGGAGTGGAAAAAAATATTCAAATAAACATCTAAAGTGCGTGAAACGCTTCCCAGCATCAATACAGGAACCATCAGATGCGCGTTTCCCGTAAGACATGCAGAGCTTAGAAATGACCTCGATTTACCGGCGCGTCGGTGTCACGTTCGAGTTTGAAGCCGGGTCTCCAGGGATCGCGAACATTGGAGCGATAGGAATTCTCCACAGTGTCTCGGCCATCTTATAACTCCTCATCACCGCACATCAGGAGCCAGCATCTGTCGGTTCGGAATCAGCCACCCATCCTCATTCCCGATATTGCCACGGACACGCAAAGGTCCAACAACGTCTACTGTCGTCGTCACTCTCCATTACTTGGCCATCTTCAAAGGTTAAGCGCTACTTTATTCATGAGTATTACCTTGAAACTGCTTCACTAACTTCTGCTTAATTAAGAGCTAGTTTACGGTGCTACGACGCTATTGCCTCGCTGCAAACATGTGAAAACAGTCCGTACGGTGTAAATAAACTTTTATTGCGCCACACCAAGAGAGCAAATGCGTTTTCTTCTCGCCCCGGCGAGAACATCAAACAATGACGGACTCATATCGGAATTTAAACCGGCGAAGAAGGAAAACAAAGGGAATTCGTACGCGCAATCAAATCAGCATTTCATTGGCCTCGACTCTCTCGAGTGAATTGATGAAAGGACATGGAATTAATTCGACAATTAGCAAACAAAAACGTCGGTTGCACATCGACGTAACATTTTGCCAGTGTTCATCTTGGCAGTTATTGCCTTTAATTTGCAACTCCTTCCGAGGAGGTGAACGAGGAATGTTAATTAAAAGCCCTGCCTCTCGATTTCTCGTCGCATCTAATTAGTACAGCTATAACAGATATAAGGATCACTCACGATCGAAATTAAAAAAAATCTCCAACTATGGTCCACGCTTTTATAAAAAAGTTTTATCTTATTATCCTGCCAAGTTCATGGAAGCACGTTAACCTAATCAAAGCTTTTCAACCGTATCAACATAATTACCTTGACAGTTGGCGAGCTTAAGATGCCAAAGATTGTTTGTGATCACTTTTCGGAGTTTGTCAAGTGACCCACACTAATTAAATATTTTATGTTGCTTAAAGAACATGAAGCCTTTGATTAATTTCAAAACTTACCACGATTGTAATTCAGATTAGTAAATTGCATTTCAGAAAACAATAATTCTGTGAATTGTAATTCAGAAAGCATCAATCGTAATTCAAATCAGTCAATTGGAATTATTTCAGGTAACATCTATTTCAGACAATAAATGCTTGATCCTTTATAATTTTTTCGAGCAAATTCTGAACTTTAATTGAAATTGAAATAACATTAGAAAAGGTGTAGCACATTTCTGCAATGTAAAGTTTGAAAAACGGTTAGGAGCTTCTGCCAATAGATGGCAACATGCTAAAATCAGAAATTCAATTGAATTTAATTACAAAATTTATTATATATATATTTATTGAACGTTTTACATCCTTATTGTGCATGGCTTATTATTTATTTTAAAATAAATTAAATTATATAAAATATATTGCATTAATTGTTTAACAATAATTCAGTGAATTGTAATTCAGAAAGCATCAATTGTAATTCAAATCAGTCAATTGTAATTATTTCAGGTAACATGTAATTCAGACAATAAATGCTTGATCTTTTATAATTTTTTCGAACAAATTCTGTACTTTAATTGAAATTGAAATAACATTAGAAAAGGTGTAGCACATTTCTGCAATGTAAAGTTTGGGAAAAGGTTTGGAGCTTCTGCCAATGGATGGAAACATGTTAAAATCAGAAATTCAATTGAATTTAATTACAAAATTTATTATATATATATATATATATATATATATATATATATATATATTTATTGAACGTTTTACATCCTTATTGTGCATGGCTTATTATTTATTTTAAAATAAATTAAATTATATAAAATATATTGCATTAATTGTTTAACAATAATTCAATGAATTGTAATTCAGAAAGCATCAATTGTAATTCAAATCAGTCAATTGGAATTATTTCAGGTAACATGTAATTCAGACAATAAATGCTTGATCTTTTATAATTTTTTCGAACAAATTCTGAACTTTAATTGAAATTGAAGTAACATTAGAAAAGATGTAGCACATCTCTGCAATGTAAAATTTGGGAAAAGGTTAGGAGCTTTTACCAATAGATGGCAACATGCTAAAATCAGAAATTGAATTGAATTTAATTATAAAATATATTATACAGTGTCCGCCATATTGTTCATAAATCAATATTTTTATTCTTGATATTCCAATATAGGGAAATTGTAGACTAATTACAGCTTTTGGAATTTTTTTGTTACTTTGGATACCTTTGTCTCAATCATTCTGGTCCTGAAAAGTGAATTTGACGAAATGGGGAGATATTATTTTTATAAAAAATCGGTCCTTATTTTTTTCTCCAAAATTAACGCCGACAATTAACATTTAAAACTGGAATTTTTTAACCTTATACCTTATAACTTTCAATTGAAGCTCAATTTTGGGAATGGCCACAAGTGATGGGACACCCTGTACAAATGTTGCAGGAACTGAAAAATATTTAATCCAGTCAATTGCAAATTAGAAAGAAACTTTCCTGAGGGTATTTGGAACTGTTAGAAAGTAGATTTCAAATAACTTCCATCTGAGATGTTTTAAATATTAAGCAAGTCTCAGCAAACTCTTTTAATTTCCGGGAGAAGTGTAATCAATTATCAATTAATCAACGCGGTGTGTAAAAATTTCACACTTTGTAATCCTTTAAATATAATTTCAAGATATCAAACAATTCGGCGAATAATTTTTATCCATCCAATTACCTTTCTCTTCCACATTCAGCAAATTCTGCTGTAATATTTCAAGGGATTGAGAAGAGTGAACATAAAGGGAGTGAGTTCCTCACCTCCAGCACTTCAGTCCGAGTTAAAGCTGTTTGATTTGTTGGCGCAGTTAATTGAAATCCAGGGGCAATTACACATTCAGCTATGATGCCTTCCGTAACTTCGCATCAACCGTAAACGTCCCCGAATTGCCGAACTCGGCGACAAAACGGCGATCGAACGTTGTAATTAAACTGGCGGATTTTTAGGGGGCATTTTGAAAATGCGCAGCCCGGTATAACGACAACGAGTAAGTGAATGCAAAGCCTGATTTACGTTTTTCTTGAGACAGATTTTAACGTTATTTCGAGTCACAAATTGTTTAAATAGCGTCATGATTCAAAGCCGAGACGCTAAGTGGAACTCATTAGAATGAACAGAGAGATTCACCTTATATTTATTCATAATATTGAAATGAAACTGGTCTCTTATGTAACGGAGACTTTACACAACCGTGAAACTTTCAAGAATCTTGTTACAGATTAATTTAACCGCTTTTCTGACTTTATGCACTAAAATTACATGCGGCACTGAATGATTTATCTCCGGCCAGTTAGCACCTTAACCTTCCAGTAGTCGCAGTTTTTTTGAGACATTATAAAGTCGCTGCGGAGTACGACTCCGCAAAAGAATATTCTATATTTTTTTAAAATTTTAAGTTAAAATTGGTAATAAATTATAGCCTTTCCAAGTGTATTATTAAGTTGTTAACATTTTAAAAAAAAGTTTTGGGCAGAAAAACTTTCAAAAAACTTTAATGAATACTACCTACAACACAAAATTTTAATAATTTTACTAGATATTGTACAAAATAAATACTGAAAACTTTGTATTTTACTGGTTTTCTTGTGGACCATTGAACAAGCTAATTTTAACTTAAACTTTACTTAAGGCTGGGGAACCCAACCTAAAAAAATGCAGAGTTTTAAGAAACTCAGTATCGCTTAGAAAGCACTTATCAATATATAATTTGCGAAGCAACAGTTGTAAACACAATGTTACCGCATCTAATGATATATTTGATTTGGTGAAGAAGTGTCTAGTTTTCAAAAATTAACCTCCAAAAGTGCAATTCTCGCAAAAATGTAGTAGTGAGGGTTTTTTACTGAAATCTTTAGAGTTACGAAATATTTTGCAATGCACTTTACAGCACTTATAGAGAATATATTGCCTTGTAAGAAAATATTTTTTTTATTGCGAGAAAGTTGATAACTTAAGAAGAAAAAAATTGGCAGCAATATTTTTTTGAAAATTTAGTGTGCCAGTAAACTCAGTTCAGCTCAAGAAGTAAGTTATATTGTAGAAATTCCTTCGGGGTACTTATACTAAACATATAGTGGTATAATATGACATGTTTTTTTTTTATGATAACATGGTGAATATCTTTGAAAAAAAATCTAAAAGTTGTGGTACGAAATACAGTATTATTTGATTGCGTTTTTTATTGCTTTCCGAACACAACATCGTCAACAAATTACATAAAAATGTTCCTTTAGCACCTAAGAAATAGTTTCCGTAAACCAAATTGGATAAATGTCTAAATTTTACATTTTCGGGGAAAAGTTGTTTTCCCATAAGATTTTAGTCAAATAGTTCGTCTTCTTACTCACAGATGTCCTGTCAAATCTGTACCTTTTTGATTGACGGCATGGATACAATAATTTGTATTAAAATGCACACTTGATATAGTGCAAATTGTTAGGATATAACCATATTCGCACACGTAAGGATATAAAACTCTAAAAATTTATAAAAATACACACTTAATAATGCACAATATCCATGTTCGCACGCGTAAGGATATGAAACATTTTCCAGCCTACTAAATTGTACAATATATATTAGTTTCGAATAGCATCGTAGAAAAAATTGTTTGAAGCATCTATTCACAAAAAATTACAAAGAAAAACAGTAAATAATGCAGCAATCGCATTGACTGATTTTACCGCCGTTATCGCCGCAGACAATAATATAAATAATATTTATCAAATTATGAGCGTATAAAAATGGGGATAAAGATTACTCTTTGAATAATTGAAAATGTGTTTGTAGCCTGTTACGGGATTAATTATAGCAGGTACATCTATGAAAACACAAAATTGGCAAAGAGTTAGCAAAAAATTATAGACTAATTTTTTTTCCGACTGAGTTTACCGTCGTTATCGCCGCAGACCATAATATAAATAATATTTATCAAGTTACGAGCGTATGAAAAACGCGCAACTCTTTTTTTTTTGTTCTTTCTCTGTTCAATACTTAAGTTTCAAACCTTATTAGTTAGGATACCTATTTGGTTGCCTAAACATTTTTTATTTTAAGGGGCAAAATTGGTGCCCCCTGAGCGGAAGAATTGTGTATTATTTAGCAGTTCCCGGACCTTAAACTTTGGTGTACATGTCGCAGTC
This sequence comes from Dascillus cervinus, assembly GCA_949768715.1. Taxonomy (NCBI): domain Eukaryota; kingdom Metazoa; phylum Arthropoda; class Insecta; order Coleoptera; family Dascillidae; genus Dascillus; species Dascillus cervinus. The sequence continues at coordinate 29,087,927 of OX458319.1, read as the reverse complement.
ATATTGTAGAATCCGCCGCAATATGAAGCGACTAGCCACTTTACAAAGCAGCTCTGTTTTGTAAAACGGCTGATTAACGTTTGGGCAGATTGGTTAGCTGGAATGTTGACAGTAATGTAGGGCGACACTCAGCCATATTGTAGATGTCGGCGGCGAATTGTAAATTCAGTCGTTTTCTAAATGATTTGGGAGATTGTAAAATATAGAATGAACAGAGAATTTTTACAATTTGACTGAAAATTTTAGGTGTTTTATGAATCGCTGAATAACTCAGTCCGTTTGATAAAGGAAGAATTGTTAGACATTTTATTAAGAAAAATCCTTTATCTTGAGTTAAACCTTTTTCTTATAGTTATGACTTTATATTTGTCATATCTACAAGGAAAGGTTTTCTTTATATAAAGTTCCTTTTCGCCGTTTTATAAAACGACGACCCGTCATTTTGTTGCATTGGAGAACGCGAAACGTCGTTACAGTAAGGCTGGCCAACATTTAGTCGTATTACAACCCGCCTAAACGTTAACCAGCCGATTTACAAAACCAAGCCGTTTTATAATGCGACTAGTCGGTTTGTATTGTAGCGGATTCTACAATCCGTCTGCGAAATCTATAACCCAATATCCCCAACAAGTGGATATTGAACCAACCAATATTAACTTGACGATTTGTCAAACAGCTTCAAAATTTACAATAAATTAATGTTTTTTTAATATGAAAAAACGTATGCTGTCATTTTGTGCAGCTTTTCCATCACACACTTTGGCTTCGTGCTTGAAACAAGCAACCACAAACTTTGAAAATTATTGGACAGTGCACTTGTATCGAAAATGATTATTACAAATTTACCTTGAGCTGTTGTAAACCGAAAATGTCAAAATGTATACAAAGATTTGCCTAAGACGTCAATATGCAATAGAAGCAAAAATAATGTATCTGCAGCTCTGATATTGCTCCACTAACATTTAGACAATAAATTAGGAAGGTACTGAAAAGGGCCGTTTGAGAGAATGGGAATTTTTTTGGAAAATCAAAAAAATATAGTCGTGCGGAGCGAGACTCCGCATGCGACTACTGGAAGGTTAAACAACGCAAACTTTTCTTCTATTATTTGCGCTGAAACTTGAAAAATAAACACTAGCAACAATTAAGCTCAAAACGATTAAAATGCTAGTTTAAAAGCTCTCGAAAGAAATCGGTAAACAATGCAATGAATTTAAAATGAGAAGCAAAGAATAGCAATCGATAAGAAGTGAGCACGAACTTCAATAATAACTCAGTCTTGCATTAATGCTTTCGGCTAAATACAGAACTAAGTTAACAATCGCTCAGATAAGCTTTTCCTTTATTCGAATGAAATGGCCATTCGTCATCAGCGGATTGTTTCACGACCCGCTGCAAATGAGCTTGAACAAATCATATTTAATTGCGTCAGAGGTCTTAAAGCAACCGAGTTTTACTCAGTTCACTGTTAAATCAAATTTATGGATAAACTTGCCGTCGAAACTATAGCCGCTGTTTATTCTTAATCCATTATTTGCTCAATCGCGCGCCCCTAATAAGAACATTTCAAACTGGCGCGATCATCGAAAAATACGAAAGCGTAGTCAGGACATGCAAAAAATTTAAAAAAACTTGAAATTTCAACATTTTTCTTGAAATTTCACCTTTTTTAAAAAAACTTGAAATTTCAACTTTTTAAAAAAAGTTGAAATTTCAAGTTTTTTTTCATCATTTAACCTTGATGGGAAGTCACTCTGGAAAGCCGTCCGTGTTTCTGTAAGATTTGCAGATTTATAACATGCAGCTATAGTCTAAGTCTATATTGTAGAAATCGAATAGGAAGTGGTTTGAAATTATTTTAGCAGTGAGTAGAAGATTCATGTTATGAACTTGTTTAGAAAGATTACTTATTGTGACATTAAATATCACACTACACCTACAATAATAAAAACATTTAAAACCACAACTTTTAATTCTATAATGAAAAATCAGACTATACACATGCTCGGGGAATCCCCTCAGTGTTGTCAAAGGTGCCTATGCTGTGTGCAGTTCCATTGGCAAAAGTCATTCATTTATCAGTGGGATTCAAAAAGTTGAAATTTCAAGTTTTTTTAAAAAAGGTGAAATTTCAACTTTTTTTAAAAAAGGTGAAATTTCAACTTTTTTTAAAAAGGTGAAATTTCAAGTTTTTTTTAAAAATGTGAAATTTCAACTTTTTTTAACCTTCCGGAGCTAACAATACGGTTTCAGAGACCGACATTTGCGATTTTTGCCAAACATTTTTTCCCTGGTTGAGGCAAATTTCTGCCGTTCTCAGTACCTTTCGATCTCAAATAGAGGCAGTTACCCTCTAGTTGTCAGAGTTGAGCGTTGAACAGTTCTTAAGTTATAAACGCTTTCGGTCTCACAGACCGATGTTAGTCTATTAGTTATATAATTGGCTAAGTTCGTCTGTAACTCTATACATATTTACTTTAGTCAACGGTGCTTTGCTAGCATTAATATATTATTTTATTCGAGATTATTCTTGGAAATGTTTCTTGCAACTAAACAATATTTTATCAACTCATTGCGTTGCTGCTAGTTTAATTATAATTATTCAGCTGTTGAATTAAGTTCTATACTGTTTCGTTAGGTGTAATATTTTCACTTTTCCATCAGTATATAAAAAATGACTGCCTGCACTGGTGAGGAAGTACAGAAAACACTTTTCGACTCTAATAAATTTACCATACATTTTCGAAACTTTAGGACTGATTATTTCGAAAACTTTCCTCTTCAAGGTCATACGAATTTGACATATTCCTACTCAGAAAAATGTGCTGCATTCAAATTCGCGATCAAAAGTATGGGCTGCTATTTAAAAAAATTGATGATGACATCATAGTGCGAAAACAAAAGACGATCGTAAAATTATAAATATTAGAAAAGATGCAGTTTTAAAAACTAAAGTTGACGGGTCCGAGAATTTTTTGTGAAAATTCTTCTAAAATGTTTTATCGACTTTATTCCATACTTTACGAAAGCACTGTATATAAACATAATAACCCGGAAGAAAAAATGCTAAGAAGAAAATTTTTAGAACTTCTTGGACACCAGCTAGTTGAGGAGCATATTAAAAATCGAGTTACTAGTACCGGCGTTTCGAAAATTATTAAATTACGTATTCAAGAAATTTATAACATTTCCGATTCTAATCCGAAAACCCCAATCTATAGAAGATGTTATTATTGTTGCAGCAAGAAAAATAGAAAATCGAAATACAAATGCCAGAAATGCCCAAAATTTATATGCTTGGAGCATTTAGTACCGATATGCCAGACATGTGTTCTCCAAGAAGAACAGTAATTTGGACTGCAAAGTTTCAGTTCATCCGAAATATTGGGACAATTTGTTTCTTTTATATTCATTTAACAAAATGTTAAGTTTCGTTTGCGTCCTATTTTATAATAAAGGAAAGTAATCATGTCGTATTTTTTAATTTTCTAATATTTTACGTTCCACTAAATTTTTAATTTTTTATAATTTTATATTTCTTATAATAAAAACTCTATGAACACACAAACTTGGTTAAACTACCCAAACACTTTATATTTAAGAAATAAAATTTAAACCAAGTAATTTTCCAAAAGGCGGCTGTTATTTTTCCAATTGGTCTATGAGACCGATGTTCGACTTCATGTCTTATAAAGCTAAGTTAGTTCCCAAAGGTTAAAAAGGTGAAATTTCAAGTTTTTTTAAAAAAGGTGAAATTTCAAGAAAAATTTTGAAATTTCAAGTTTTATTTTAATTTTTCGCATGTCCTAACTACGCTTTCGTAGAAAAACGTTCGGTCGTGAGCGAAAAAATTCACTTTCAAGTCGTGAGCATTTCAAAACCTTTGCATTGTTTTTGCGCGATCGTAACGTCAATCAGGCCGGAAAAAATCCAGGACATGAAAGTGAATAGCTACAAAAACGGCGGCGGGGATAAATGTGTATTCATATTCATATAAATTTATAAAATGTCCGCATCAGCAAAAACAATAAAAAAGTGAGTGTCCTCTAAATCAATCGCCGGACGTGATTTAAACGGTTCGGTCAACGAGATTGTTGTGGAGGAATCGCGCGGAAACTTGTCCGATTTATTTTGTAATATTCGCGCGTAATTGTGAGATAAAGGGTCCCCGGGTACAAAAGGAAGTCATCCCCTCATTTCGCATGGGATCTTTCTTGAGTTGGGGCTCTTGGGACGTGCTTGAACGTCCCAGGCGATAGGTACACCGATGTTCGGATACATTACGGTTTCGAATATTTCAAAATATTTTTTTGAAGTCGAAAAAACCAACCTACCACTCCTTTTTCAATTGTCTTTCAGAATGTCCCAATCGTTTTTCAGGAAACATCAATTGTATTTGAAAATGCATGAATGCTAATTCAGATTAGTCAATTGTATTTCAGAAGTGATAAATTGTAAATAAGTTTACTTAATTATATTTAAAAAAGCATCAATTGTAATTCAGATTAGTCAATTGTATTTCAGGAAACGATAAATTGTAATTCAGTTTAGTCAATTATATTTGACAAAGCATAAATTGTAATTAAGTTTTCTTAATTATATTTAAAAAGATTAGTTAATTTAAAATGAGATTAGTCACTTGTATTTCAGAAACGGTAAATTATAATTCAGATTAGTCAATGGTATTTCAGAAGTGATGAATTGTAAATAAGTTTACTTATTTATATTTAAAAAAGCATCAACTGTATCTCAGATTAGTCAATTGTATTTCAGAAACGGTAAGTAAATTGTATCTAATTCAGATTAGTCAACTATATTTCATATTAGTCAATTGTATTTCAGGAAACGATAAATTGCAATTCAGTTTAGTCAATTATATTTGACAAAGGATAAATTGTATTTAAGTTTACTTAATTATATTTAAAAAGACATAAATTGTAATTCAGATTAGTTAATTGAAATTGAGATTAGTCTCTTGTATTTCAGAAATGGTAAATTGTAATTCAGATTAGTCAACTATATTTCATATTAGTCAATTGTATTTCAGGAAACGATAAATTGCAATTCAGTTTAATCAATTATATTTGACAAAGGATAAATTGTATTTTAGTTTACTTAATTATATTTAAACAGACATCAGTTGTAATTTAAATTAGTTAATTGAAATTGAGATTAGTCAATTGTATTTCAGAAGTGATAAATTGTAAATAAGTTTACTTAATTGTGTTTAAAAAAGCATCAATTGTAATTCAGATTAGTCAATTGTATTTCAGAAACTGTAAGTAACTTGTAATTCAGATTAGTCAACTATATTTCATATTAGTCAATTGTATTTCAGGAAACGATAAATTGCAATTCAGTTTAGTCAATTATATTTGACAAAGGATAAATTGTATTTAAGTTTACTTAATTATATTTAAAAAGACATAAATTGTAATTCAGATTAGTTAATTGAAATTGAGATTAGTCTCTTGTATTTCAGAAATGGTAAATTGTAATTCAGATTAGTCAACTATATTTCATATTAGTCAATTGTATTTCAGGAAACGATAAATTGCAATTCAGTTTAATCAATTATATTTGACAAAGGATAAATTGTATTTTAGTTTACTTAATTATATTTAAACAGACATCAGTTGTAATTTAAATTAGTTAATTGAAATTGAGATTAGTCAATTGTATTTCAGAAGTGATAAATTGTAAATAAGTTTACTTAATTGTGTTTAAAAAAGCATCAATTGTAATTCAGATTAGTCAATTGTATTTCAGAAACTGTAAGTAACTTGTAATTCAGATTAGTCAACTATATTTCATATTAGTCAATTGTATTTCAGGAAACGATAAATTGCAATTCAGTTTAGTCAATTATATTTGACAAAGGATAAATTGTATTTAAGTTTACTTAATTATATTTAAAAAGACATCAGTTGTAATTTAAATTAGTTAATTGAAATTGAGATTAGTCAATTGTATTTCAGAAGTGATAAATTGTAAATAAGTTTACTTAATTGTGTTTAAAAAAACATCAATTGTAATTCAGATTAGTCAATTGTATTTCAGAAACGGTAAGTAACTTGTAATTCAGATTAGTCAACTATATTTCATATTAGTCAATTGTATTTCAGGAAACGATAAATTGTAATTCAGTTTAGTCAATTATATTTGACAACGGATAAATTGTAATTAAGTTTGCTTAGTTATATTTAAAAAGACATCAGATTAGTTAATTGAAATTGAGATTAGTCACTTGTATTTCAGAAATGGTAAATTGTAATTCAGATTAGTCAATTGTGTTTCAGAAGTGATGAATTCTAAATAAGGTTACTTAATTATATTTAAAAAAGCATCAATTATATTTCATATTAGTCAATTGTATTTCAGGAAACGATTAATTGTAATTCAGTTTAGTCAATTATATTTGACAAATGATAAATTGTAATTAAGTTTACTTAATTATATTTAAAAAGACATCAATTGTAATTCAGATTAGTTAATTGAAATTGAGATTAGTCAATTGTATTTCGGAAATGGTAAATTCTAATTCAGTTTAGTCAATTGTATTTCAGGATTGATAAATTGTAATTAAGTTTACTTAATTATATTTAAAAGAGCATCAATGTAATTCAGATTAGTCAATTGTATTTTAGAAATGGTAAGTAAATTGTAATTCAGATTAGTCAACTATATTTCATATTAGTCAATTGTATTTCAGGAAACCATAAATTGTAATTCAGTTTAGTCAATTATATTTGACAAGGATAAATTGTAATTAAGTTTACTTAATTATATTTACAAGATATCAATTGTAATTCAGATTAGTTAATTGAAATTGAGATTAGTCAATTGTATTTCAGAAATGGTAAATTATAATTCAGAATAGTCAATTGTATTTCAGGAATGATAAATTGTAATTAAGTTTACTTAATTATATTTAAAAAGGCATCAATTGTAATTCATATTAGTTAATTGTAATTCAGATTAGTCAATTGTATTTCAGAAATGGTAAATTGTAATTCAAATTAGTCTACTATATCAACTAAAATATTTACTAATCTGAATTACAATTGATGTTTATATGAACTACAATTAACTAATCTGAATGGCAATTGATACTTTCTGAAGTACATTTGGTCGCTCCTGAAATCCATGGAAGAGGTATGCATTAATCTTCGAAAAGTGCGTTTATGATTTAATTCTGACTCAGGCCGTAAAGCACAATTATACCTGTCGTTTCTCCGACGCTCATAAATCCAGCCCATCTTTAATACATCCTTCCTCAAAAAAATGATTAACATCAAGATTTCCATCCCTGAAAATTACAAAGATTAATTTTTTTAGCCACAAAAGTAATAATGTAAAATTTACAAGTTTTGTGAAACGTGGTGCAGCTGCTTGATATAATATTCATATCATGTGCCAATTTTTTTTTGAAAGGGTGAGTGACAAGAATGAGCAGATAGTAAGTTGAAGCACGTCACCCGTCAGAACATAAAGGTAATAATTTTTCCCTAAGGATGGTCTTCAGATTTTATACTCAGGTCGCAAGCATGTTGTGAAAACTGCCAATAAAGCTAAGACGCGAGCACTCGTTATACGACATCACTTCACACGTACGCGCGGGGGTTGCATATGGGATTGTTTAACTGTTGAAAACGAAAAAAATTATAATTAAAATCTCGACGTTGTTAATGCGAGAGCGCGGGGAGCGAGGCAATACACAACTTTCATCATAATGCATACAAGATAAATTTGAATCATGGGGAGTCTAAATAAACGTGTGATCTACGACTTGCAATATAGCGGAATGTAAGAAACAAGAAATCATGTTTAATATTGACGCCACTTATCAAGCGGCTGAAGTTTGGCTGGATTTGAGTCGTCCATCACCGCTGGAAATCATCTGGCCGTCTCAGGAATGTTATATATGGCTTGGCCGGGCCGCCTTCGTCTGTACAGAGTCGGATCTGTTTTTAAAATTTATTCTCGTTACGCGGCTTCATTTCAACCCAAACTGTCCGCCTACTTTGACCGGAAAAGTAGCTTACGAATTTATTTTCGCCGTTTTTTCAAAACGGTGAGAAATTCTGCATAATGTGTTAACCATTGCAGCACTTGATCAAACAAGTTTGGAACAGCTGCATTGTGTGACCAGTTTAAGCTGCTGTTGCGTTATGTAAATGCAATTCTGTAAATGCACTATTAAGTGTTCCAAAGGATGGCGTAAAATCAGTAAGTAAACAAAACTAAAAATGTGAATAAATTGGTGAGTGGAAGAAATCGGTATCAGTCCAGTCCTGTCATGGGAGTGGTATGAGGAGCGCTGATACCGCACGATACGTCCAACTCGCATGAGATATGGCTGACAACCGCCCGTTCTTAATGACACTGTCAAACGTTTGCTTGATTTGTGACGCCAGGTTTCGATTAAAGACATCACTTTCAGCCTTGTGAGAAAATATGGCTGCCCGAAGCTCGAAATAATGGTCCCACATTTAAAACGATGAAAGATGTACCGTGTAAGTTCACGTGTGGTTGTTTATGCCTTACATGAGCGTTTCCGCTTGTATGGGTCGCTTAATTAAATTCTTTTTCCGAATTGAAACGGCCGTTCGGTACGAAAGCGTAGTTAGGACATGCAAAAAAAAAACTTGAAATTTCAACATTTTTCTTGAAATTTCACCTTTTTAAAAAAGTTGAAATTTCACCTTTTTTTAAAAAAGTTGAAATTTCACCTTTTTTAAAAAACTTGAAATTTCAACTTTTTTAATCCCACTGATAAATGAATGACTTTTGCCAATGGAACTGCACACGGCATAGGCACCTTTGACAACACTGAGGGGATTCCCCGAACATGTGTATAGTCTGATTTTTCATTATAGAATTAAAAGTTGTGGTTTTAAATGTTTTTATTATTGTAGGTGTAGTGTGATATTTAATGTCACAATAAGTATTCTTTCTAAAGAAGTTCATAACATGAACTGCTAAAATAATTTCAAACCACTTCTTACTCGATTTCTACAATACAGGGTGATGAGAAAAAGGTGCCCATGATTGATATTGGGACAATGCTTTCTGTTGAAGCATTGTGGAAATCGCAACAAAACTGGTCCAAATAGATTCTGTTTAAAATTAAAACAGTTTGTCTAAGAGCACAACGTGGCAATACTGCACATATTTCTTTGTCTAAAGAATTACTTTCAGGTAGGCCTACTTCTTGTATCTAAGCAACTAACACTGACAGATACTGTCACTTGCGAAAGACAAACAACTGTCACGTTGACATAACTTTTTTTATTTCAAAAGAATTTAATGTAATTAAACAAGGATACACAACAAACAGGTAATTGAAGGGCTGTATGCAAAAAGTCCCTAAGTGACGTAGAGATTTTCTACTATTTGCGCTTTTTCTGATAAGAATGGATGAACTTTCGGTCGCACTTATTGATTCCCGTTTAAAAGGTCCCTAATCATGTTATTTAGTAAAAAGAGATCAGCCAAAAACGAAATAATGTAATTTCCAGATCAAATTGAAACACAAAATCTCAAATATCTCAGAATAGGAAAAAGTGACTTACAATTAGAGTGACTGTCGCGCTAATCCTTGTATGCTTCGTCCTGATCCAGTTTCAATCGCTTGCACAACTGCTTCCTCCAAGGGTGGTGTAAGAACTTCACGAGGTCGTCTACCGTTTACAAAAATCGGCACAATTTGGCCATTTTCTTTTAATTTTTGCTCCACTTTTCTAATTACGTTAGCATCTGGATGACGTCGATGTGGATACACTCTAGCATATTCTCTAGCAGCTTCCGATGCGTTATTATCTGTCTCACCCAAGCGGAGCAATATGTCTAGATATTCACTGAAATTGTATTCCATTTTAAGACTTTTTAGGACATTTGAGTTGTATCGTTCAAATTTGACAAGAGAACTAACATTGAAAAGTGAACTATTGCTTCCAACGTTTCCTAGGAGATTTGCGATGTTGCGACATTGATAAATTTTCCTCGGAGCCAAGAAACCGTACTTTTGACATCGGTAATAAAGTTTGTTTCAATAGATTTTTTACACTTTTTTTTTAAAAGCACCATCAACTGCATCAAATTTAGACCCTAACAATGAAATTATTACAAAATTGTTATTCGTATAGATTTTTATTGTCTGAATAGGAAAGCTTATAACTTGGTGAAGAGACAACAAATTTTATTTTGGCTTTCAAATTCGTGTTTCATTAGAAATCGTATATAACATGTAGCTACTCACGGGCACCTTTATTTCATCACCCTGTATAGACTTAGACTATAGCTGCATGTTATAAATCTGTAAATTTTGCAGAAACACCGACGGCTTTCCAGAGTGACTTTCCATCAAGGTTAAATGATGAAAAAAAAAACTTGAAAAAGGTGAAATTTCAAGTTTTTTTAGAAAAGGTGAAATTTCAACTTTTTTAAAGAAAACTGTTGAAATTTCAAGTTTTTTTTTTATTTTTGCTTGTCCTAACTACGCTTTCGTAGTTCGGTGTAAAGGGTCGCCGGGAAATTCATCGCTGATGTTCGCGGAGTACCGTTTATTTAGTAATTATAACATCGGTGTCCGGATAATGTTCGAATACAAACAATGCGGCGTGAAATAATTCCGGTGCAATTCTCTGCTGTGTAGTGGCTGCGAATGTTCCGGTTGGCCCATTCGTAACAATTTAGTCCAGCTGGCACATGATATTACAGGACATCACATATTTATGGGCGGGCTGGGGCCACACTAACTCTCCTCTATATCTCAGAGTCCTGGTCAAGTAAGTAATTACAACGGTGGACACCCGCCAGGCGCGCAGCTAATGCTGTGTCCTCCTATTAGACTGCTAGGAATGTGCGGCACACAGAATTAAGCGCTTTCATAATTCGTGCCGCGATTCTTTCCTTGAAAATCGGAACGTTTTAGACTCACTTCGTTTGCGAGACGTCACGTATCGGTAACTTTATATTTATCGGCCATCATCTATTTTTCTGCGAATATCTATACTTGCATGATACGGCAACTTACGATGTTTACCTCGGGGATCACAAGGAAGGAACCCGAGCGAACTGTTCCCGACTGATGTCCAGATACCCGCTTGTTTATGGGACGGCTTAAACTATGGTCCAGTCTAACGGTGCTCATATACAATGCTATCTTCAGATCCCGATGGAACTTGCAACTTATTTCAGACTCTTGCTTACTAGATGAAGAAAGAATATACAGAGTGATTTTTACAGTACACTGAGAGAAATTGATTGCTACAAATAGATATTAGTGATTATTATTACAATCGCTTGCAATCAACGGTGCTTTGTTAACATTAATATATTTTTTTATTTAGATAGTTATTGTGAATTTAAACATGGAACATTGTTGTCTTAAAAATGATTTGTTTTAAAATAACCTTTGTTTGCTATTATGGTTATTTGTTACGATAGCATGGCTGTTTAAAATATCTGTTATATTACTACAGTAGAGCGTCGATTATCCGAACGTTAATTATCCGAAACGTCAATCATCCGAATCGTCGTTAACTTTGCCATTACATTACATTATAATGTGATTGAAATATTATTTGTTGTTCAATATATGTTTATATTCTATCATTTTGAGCGTTTTAGTGCTCATAAACTATGACTGTTCGGTCATCCGAATTTTCGATTATACGAACGGTAGTCGGTCCCAATTAATTCGGATAATCGACGCTCTACTGTATTTGTTTTGCGAGGAACACGATGGTGCAATTAAAAATCGATTTGCTCTAAGATTGACAGAGATAGAAAACTATAAATCGAGAAAATGGCCGTAGCTCCGTTAATACTGGAGCAACTCAATTGATTCTTGTTCCATCGTTTCCGGCAGGAAAAGTTATCCTAGTAAGGAAAAACAAAGAAAAAAAGAAGAAAAAAAAAGAGAGAAAAAAGCCAAACCAAGGAAAACACTTTTTTTTTCTTGCTTAGAGCGTCATATAAACTTGAAAACTTATGTATTTTTTGCGAGGAACGCGATAGTGCAATTAAAAATTGATTTTCTCTAAGATTGATAGAGATAGAAATTTTAAACCTAAACTAACATAACCTAACCTATCTTAACCTGACCAAACTGGGTTTATCTTTTCGTGTTTCTCTTTCGGGGATATTTTTAGAATTTTTACACTGTTGAGGTTATGTTATGATTATTTACCTGTTCTAAATAAATAATTGCACTGTTAAAAAGGGAAAAAGAACAAACATTGACCTGAGCACACCTTATGAACATGTCCACTGCAATTTGCATGTTTTTTTTTGGCCAGAGAGTTATATAAAAATGAAAACTTATGTACAGTAGAGCGTCTATTATCCGAACGTCAATTATCCGAAACGTCAATCATCCGAATGACGATTTGATTTATCCGAACGTCAATCATCCGAATCGACGTTAACTTTGCCATTGCATTACATTATAATGTGATTGAAATATTATTTGTTGTTCAATATATGTTTATATTCTATCATTTTGAGCGTTTTAGTGCTCATAAACTATGACTGTTCGGTCATCCGAATTTTCGATTATACGAACGGTAGTCGGTCCCAATTAGTTCGGATAATCGACGCTCTACTGTATTTGCATTTTCGTCTGTCAACAAAAAGTGAACTTGAAAAATGCATCAAGATTGGTTCACTTTATCCGAGGTTCATTATAAACGAAACACAAAATGCTTTATGTTTATTATGGGAAGATTTTTTGGTATTTCAAATAGCGTTCACTATAACCGGAAGTTCACTAAAACCGGGTTCATTATATCCGGACTCTACTGTATATGAAACGTAACAATTCAAGATTGTTCTTGGAAATATCCAAGATGTATGTTTCTTGCAACTAAACAAGTTTAAATGATGTATTTTTGAAATCCCAAATAATTTTGTTTTATAATTTTTTATGTAATGTTATTATAGTATAAAGTTCAAATTTTTAAAACTTACGTGTTTCGTTTTAGTTTGTGTTTTATAAATGTTATTTTAGTTTAATGTTCTTGTTATTTTTAAAATTTATGTTTTTATATTTACGGAAATTTATACGATATAAATTATATTATGCAACTATAATTTGTTACTAATCTTTACAAAATAAAAATATTTAAAAATTACATCCCAAATATATTTTTAACAACCTGTAGTATTTGGTTCAGCAATGTTAGATAACAAAAATTAAAATATGTTCTGTTACAGCCAGCTATAATTTCTTGTTAAGTCGATCTTGCAAGATATTTAAATTAATAATCTATGTTATATGGTTTAGCAGTCCTGCATAATAATGCTTAAAATGTGATATATTACGCTCAGTAAAAATTTCATTATTCAGTTAACATTCTTGGGAGTGCTAAATTAAATATATGATTATTACAATACCAATATATTTAAAGCAACAATATATTTCTTAATATATAAATATTGCACCTTTAACATTCCAAATTGCTGTCCATATATGAAATATAAATTATATTTAAGTTAATCATAATTATATTATTTTTGACTATCTATTTCTCTTAGTGTAACATTCTCAAACGCACCAAATTTAAATCACATCAACCAATTTAAATATAATCAAATTGATTAAAACATTAAAAACATATTAAACGCTAACGCTAACGATAAAATCAATTTTTGATTGGTGCGCATGTGCAGATTACGTTTATCGTTATCGTTATCGTTGATACTACGTTAACTCACAAAATACAATTCTGTACTGTAAATTTTTTTCTATTCCCTTAAATCGTTAAATTGTAAAAAATGAAAACTTTTTATGAAACGGAAATCGCCCTGTATATAGTTTAGAAAACATTTGATAGAACAGGGAAGTTATTTGGGGAGTAGCTCGTCCAATATCGCGGCTAAGGTGAAATACGTCCCTTGACCGATATCCTAATGCCGCCCAGGGAGAAAAGACTGTTCGATTATTGTCTTGTATGAGAGTAAAGAGGGAGATACAAGACCATGGAGACTTGACCGTCAGTTTCCCGTGGCCGCTCTATACACTAAGAATGGATTACCGTTACAATTTCCCACCTCGGCGTCCCTTTAAAATTAGAAAGGATAATTTCAGTTTTTCGAACGCGAAAAAAGAGGAGGACGTTATTACAGTAAATCACATGATGCGATAAACAAAAAAGGGAGGCGTTGTTTATTAAAACTATGAGGCTTTGCGTATAATATTCATAAAGCTTCGGGTAAGGGCGAAATAAAAATATTTCAATATGTTCTCTTTTAATCCTTAAAAGTACTCATCTATTACACGGTAAGCCGGCTTTTCTAAGTGATTCATGTATTGTTTCTCGTTTAGGCCCACAATCGTAAAGCAGTGGAAATTATGTCTTTACCGAGTGAATTGTGTGAGTAAAACGTGTTCTAAATTGCGAGGAGAATAAAAAATGTATTTTATCCTCTCTAAAATAATGGCCGTTGTATCCGGGATGGTACTTTCTTTATAAAATATCAAGAAGTACGTATATGCATACATTCGCGCACCCTTGTACGGGGGGAGGAGATTCCGAACTTTGTTTCGATATTAATTCTGGTTACTACCATGCAAAACAGAAATTATGTACATAGGAACTGAGGGATGGTGGCTGACTTCGGACAGGAAGAGACTTCACTTGATTCACGATCTCTCCCAGAAGTCGTAGTTATGTCCCATAAATCAGGCACAAACGACAGTCCAGAGACTTGAGTTGGGCTGTGCGTCTTATAATACATGCAATGTTGAGGCTATCTCGTAATTAGAAACGCAACATAATACCACGGTTCGACTCGAACGTTACTTATGTGGAGGTGGGTGGATTTACTAAATCATGTCTCCACTGAAACGCCACTGCACGGTCAACATAATTATTTTATTTTAATAATAATTCTGGCGTCCTGAGGCAAATTGTATAACAACTTCGTTGTTGTCGACTGCTTGAATTAATTATACAGTGAAACTCCGTTTTTACGTTTTTGAAAGGACCGACAAAAAAGCGTAAATGGAGGGAAAACGTAAATTAAGGGCAATGAAAATTTTTCTTTAAAAAATCAAACAAATTAGTTTGGTGTAAATTTATTTCTTGTGTTTATCGGTTTCTTGCAATACTATAATTTCTTCGTACTTTGAAATACTTTTGTACATGCGTTTTAACTATCCTGAATTACAATTACCGTCTCCTGATGTACAATTTAATAATTTGAATTACAATATTGATACTTTCTGAAATACAATAGATGGTTTCTGAAATGCAATTGACTGCTCTGAATAACAATTGCCATTTTCTGATACATAATTAACTATCCTGAATTACAATTACCGTCTCCTGATGTACAATTTAATAATTTGAATTACAATATTGATATTTTCTGAAATACAATAGATGGTTTCTGAAATGCAATTGACTGCTCTGAATAACAATTGCCATTTTCTGATACATAATTAACTATCCTGAATTACAATTACCGTCTCCTGATGTACAATTTAATAATTTGAATTACAATATTGATATTTTCTGAAATACAATAGATGGTTTCTGAAATGCAATTGACTGCTCTGAATAACAATTGCCATTTTCTGATACATAATTAACTATCCTGAATTACAATTACCGTCTCCTGATGTACAATTTAATAATTTGAATTACAATATTGATATTTTCTGAAATACAATAGATGGTTTCTGAAATGCAATTGACTGCTCTGAATAACAATTGCCATTTTCTGATACATAATTAACTATCCTGAATTACAATTACTGTTTCCTGATGTACAATTTAATAATCTGAATTACAATATTGATACTTTCTGAAATACAATAGATGGTTTCTGATATGTAATTTACTGCTCTGAATAACAATTACCATTTTCTGACACATAATTGACTATTCCGAATTACAATTAATGTGTTATGAAATACATTTAACTATTCTGAATTACAATTACCGTTTCCTGATGTACAATTTAATAATTTGAATTACAATATTGATACTTTCTGAAATACAATAGATGGTTTCTGAAATGCAATTGACTGCTCTGAATAACAATTGCCATTTTCTGATACATAATTAACTATCCTGAATTACAATTACCGTCTCCTGATGTACAATTTAATAATTTGAATTACAATATTGATATTTTCTGAAATACAATAGATGGTTTCTGAAATGCAATTGACTGCTCTGAATAACAATTGCCATTTTCTGATACATAATTAACTATCCTGAATTACAATTACTGTTTCCTGATGTACAATTTAATAATCTGAATTACAATATTGATACTTTCTGAAATACAATAGATGGTTTCTGAAATGCAATTGACTGCTCTGAATAACAATTGCCATTTTCTGATACATAATTAACTATCCTGAATTACAATTACCGTCTCCTGATGTACAATTTAATAATTTGAATTACAATATTGATACTTTCTGAAATACAATAGATGGTTTCTGAAATGCAATTGACTGCTCTGAATAACAATTGCCATTTTCTGATACATAATTAACTATCCTGAATTACAATTACCGTTTCCTGATGTACAATTTAATAATTTGAATTACAATATTGATACTTTCTGAAATACAATAGATGGTTTCTGAAATGCAATTGACTGCTCTGAATAACAATTGCCATTTTCTGATACATAATTAACTATCCTGAATTACAATTACCGTCTCCTGATGTACAATTTAATAATTTGAATTACAATATTGATATTTTCTGAAATACAATAGATGGTTTCTGAAATGCAATTGACTGCTCTGAATAACAATTGCCATTTTCTGATACATAATTAACTATCCTGAATTACAATTACCGTCTCCTGATGTACAATTTAATAATTTGAATTACAATATTGATATTTTCTGAAATACAATAGATGGTTTCTGAAATGCAATTGACTGCTCTGAATAACAATTGCCATTTTCTGATACATAATTAACTATCCTGAATTACAATTACTGTTTCCTGATGTACAATTTAATAATCTGAATTACAATATTGATACTTTCTGAAATACAATAGATGGTTTCTGATATGTAATTTACTGCTCTGAATAACAATTACCATTTTCTGACACATAATTGACTATTCCGAATTACAATTAATGTGTTATGAAATACATTTAACTATTCTGAATTACAATTACCGTTTCCTGATGTACAATTTAATAATTTGAATTACAATATTGATACTTTCTGAAATACAATAGATGGTTTCTGAAATGCAATTGACTGCTCTGAATAACAATTGCCATTTTCTGATACATAATTAACTATCCTGAATTACAATTACCGTCTCCTGATGTACAATTTAATAATTTGAATTACAATATTGATACTTTTTGAAATACTATAGATGGTTTCTGAAATGCAATTGACTGCTCTGAATAACAATTGCCATTTTCTGATACATAATTAACTATCCTGAATTACAATTACTGTTTCCTGATGTACAATTTAATAATCTGAATTACAATATTGATACTTTCTGAAATACAATAGATGGTTTCTGATATGCAATTTACTGCTCTGAATAACAATTGCCATTTTCTGATACATAATTAACTATCCTGAATTACAATTACTGTTTCCTGATGTACAATTTAATAATCTGAATTACAATATTGATACTTTCTGAAATACAATAGATGGTTTCTGATATGTAATTTACTGCTCTGAATAACAATTACCATTTTCTGACACATAATTGACTATTCCGAATTACAATTAATGTGTTATGAAATACATTTAACTATTCTGAATTACAATTACCGTTTCCTGATGTACAATTTAATAATTTGAATTACAATATTGATACTTTCTGAAATACAATAGATGGTTTCTGAAATGCAATTGACTGCTCTGAATAACAATTGCCATTTTCTGATACATAATTAACTATCCTGAATTACAATTACCGTCTCCTGATGTACAATTTAATAATTTGAATTACAATATTGATACTTTTTGAAATACTATAGATGGTTTCTGAAATGCAATTGACTGCTCTGAATAACAATTGCCATTTTCTGATACATAATTAACTATCCTGAATTACAATTACTGTTTCCTGATGTACAATTTAATAATCTGAATTACAATATTGATACTTTCTGAAATACAATAGATGGTTTCTGATATGCAATTTACTGCTCTGAATAACAATTGCCATTTTCTGACACATAATTGACTATTCCGAATTACAATTAATGTGTTATGAAATACATTTAACTATTCTGAATTACAATTACCGTTTCCTGATGTACAATTTAATAATTTGAATTACAATATTGATACTTTCTGAAATACAATAGATGGTTTCTGATATGCAATTGATTGCTCTGAGTAACAAGTGACTAATCTGAATTGCAATTGACACTTTATGAAAAAGAAAAGTGAAAGTTGTAGTTTTAACTGCTTGAGTTGTTTCAGTTGACTTTGTTATCATTTAAAAAGAAATTGAAAATAAAATTGTTATGAAGACATAAGTATCAGAATTGAGATGTAGTCACACAGAGCAACATTTAATAGCAGTAAATGTGAAATTTCGAGATCCCTTTGCCACTTCCGCTGCACAGAGAATACTAAACACACAGATTAACAATGATAAACATCTACAAAGGTATTAGCACTTGAAGTTAGTAAGTCTACCTTTACTTCACTTTGAGGGTTCCCCACTAATAAGCTTCATTACATCTTAGCGCGGGATTTAGCCGAGATCCGGGTGACATAAAGAAAACCTTATTTTTCCACATTAAAAACATTATTAACGGGAGAGGAAAGTTTGAAGCGATTTCTCAAGCTCGATCGAATAAAGCTGTTAGGACAAAGTTAGCAAATGACAGTTGTCGTTCAGGCACCGGTCAGTTCTGCGGAAAAGGAAGCGACTAATAACACATACGCTGCGGCCATATTTCACATTTTCACAAGTCAAAAGTCTTAAAAGAAGTTTTAACTTTCCGCCACCGCCATAAATCAATGATTAATAATGAAGTCTCGCGGTGCGGTGAAATATTGCGCATATAAGTTTCGGTGGTCATTTTCTGTAAAAAGTTTTCAGCAATTATTGTGTCATTGAAAATTTAAAATTTCATTGTCGAGGCGTAATCAAACGCACATCATGTCGCAATTCAACGGAAGACGAGTGTGATTTCTCACGAGAGCTTTTAGGTCGGCCTGAATTAGAAACTGCGCTTTGTTTTTCGGTTACGGCGGTTCGGTGCGCTTTTTCCGGCGTTAAGAAGTCCGGGTTCGACTCGGGCGACGTGGCGACTGCCGCAGGCGAAAATGAGGGGAGAATTGCAAATCCATATTTTGCAGTTATGAAAAAAGTAATTTTTGATGAATGACGCGCAGTTGTGTCATTGCTTAAAAGGTATAAAAAAATGTAATGGAAGCAATTCCGTAAGACGGGAGTTTTATTTACATCGAGGGAAATTCGAGAAAAGATTTCCTTAAAACGCAGAGAAATGAGCGCCGCCTGCAATTGTACGCTTGTTTCTTACAAAGTGTATACCTTGTTTACAGCTTAACACATTTATTAAATGAATTATGTTCTTGTGTAGAGAGAGGAAACAGGAAAGAGAAACTGATTATTTATGATGTATTTTTCCCTAATTTACATTTTTCTTGGCTTAAATTGTAAGTACCATTAAGTTTTATGTGCGCGCCTTATAACGTAGGTATGTGCCTGTTTTCATTCGTTTAAGTAGATGAAGATGAAATTTTAACGGCGTTTGAAAAAAATTAACAACGCGCGGAACGGAGCAGAACGTACGGTTTCAGGTTTATTCCTTCATAATCGCCGTAAGTCGGCCGATATTACCTGCTGATATAACAAAAAGTTCTTCAACGAGGAAAACGGCGAAACGCCAAATTAATCGAATAATCGAATCGCAATAAATAATTTGCTTTTTTAAACTGTGTGTTTTGAAGCTCAACGTCACTTTTGATTTATGTTAATTTCGTGAAAATGAACGCGCGAATTCCCAATTTGAAGAACAAATATAATTTATTTGACTTTGCAGCAACTGCATTTGTATAGATTACATTTGATTTATTGTCTTTGCAGTTACTTCATGTTCGTTTCGTTGCCACCAAAAAACTTGTTAATTATGTATTCGCCTAATCTCGAGCCTAATCGTCAGATATCATCCGGCATTAGTCGTCATTAGCTCCAATCTCCCAAATTTACACCCACACTAATCAAGGCTTTCCTTCGATTCTAAGCAAGAAAAATCACATTCAGAGTCAGAAAAAGCAGATTCTGAGACAGAAAAAAATCGATTCTGAGTCGGAAAAATCACATTCAGAGTCAGAAAAAGCAGATTCCGAGGCAGACAAATTGATTCTGAGTAGGAAAAATCACATTCACAGTCAGAAAAAGCAGATTCTCAGGCAGACAAATCGATTCTGAGTAGGAAAAATCACATTCAGAGCCAGAAAATTAGATTCTGAGACAGAAAAATCGATGCTGAGTAGGAAAAATCACATTTAGAGTCAGAAAAAGCAGATTCCGAGGCAGACAAATTGATTCTGAGTAGGAAAAATTACAATCAGAGCCAGAAAAAGCAGATTCTGAGGCAGACAAATCGATTCCGAGTAGGAAAAAACACATTCAGAGTCATAAAAAGCATATTCTGAGACAGACAAATCGATTCTCGGCCAGAAAACTGAGATTCTGAGACAGAAAAATCCATGCTGATAAGGAAAAATCACATTCAGAGTCAGAAAAAGCAGATTCTGAGGTAGAAAAATCGATTCTGAGTCGGATAAATTACATTCAGAGTCAGAAAATTAGATTCTGAGACAGAAAAATCGATGCTGAGAAGGAAAAATCACATTCAGAGTCAGAAAAAGCAGAGTCTGAGACAGAAAAATCGATTCTGAGTCGGAAAAATCACATTCAGAGTCAAAAAAGCAGATTCTGAGGCAGACAAATCGATTCCGAGGAGGAAAAAACACATTCAGAGTCATAAAAAGCATATTCTGAGACAGACAAATCGATTCTCGGCCAGAAAACTGAGATTCTGAGACAGAAAAATCCATGCTGATAAGGAAAAATCACATTCAGAGTCAGAAAAAGCAGATTCTGAGGTAGAAAAATCGATTCTGAGTCGGATAAATTACATTCAGAGTCAGAAAATTAGATTCTGAGACAGAAAAATCGATGCTGAGAAGGAAAAATCACATTCAGAGTCAGAAAAAGCAGAGTCTGAGACAGAAAAATCGATTCTGAGTCGGAAAAATCACATTCAGAGTCAGAAAAAGCAGATTCTGAGACAGACAAATCGATTCTCGGCCAGAAAACTGAGATTCTGAGATAGAAAAATCGATGCTGATAAGGAAAAATCACATTCAGAGTCAGAAAAAGCAGAGTCTGAGACAGAAAAATCGATTCTGAGTCGGAAAAATCACATTCAGAGTCAAAAAAGCAGATTCTGAGGCAGACAAATCGATTCCGAGGAGGAAAAAACACATTCAGAGTCATAAAAAGCAAATCCTGAGACAGAAAAATCGATTCTAAGTAGGAAAAATCACAATCAGAGTCAGAAAAAGCAGATTCTGAGACAGACAAATCGATTTTCGGCCAGAAAACTGAGATTCTGAGATAGAAAAATCGATGCTGATAAGGAAAAATCACATTCAGAGTCAGAAAAAGCAGATTCTGAGGTATAAAAATCGATTCTGAGTCGGAAAAATCACATTCAGAGTCAGAAAAATGAGATTCGGAGACAGAAAAATCCATGCTGATAAGGAAAAATCACATTCAGAGTCAGAAAAATGAGATTCGGAGACAGAAAAATCGATGCTGATAAGGAAAAATCACATTCAGAGTCAGAAAAAGCAAATTCTGAGGTATAAAAATCAATTCTGAGTCGGAAAAATCACATTCAGAGACAGAAAAATGAGATTCTGAGACAGGAAAATCCATGCTGATAAGGAAAAATCACATTCAGAGTCAGAAAAAGCAGATTCTGAGGTAGAAAAATCTATTCTGAGTCGGATAAATCACATTCAGAGTCAGAAAATTAGATTCTGAGACAGAAAAATCGATGCTGAGAAGGAAAAATCACATTCAGAGTCAGAAAAAGCAAATTCTGAGGTATAAAAATCGATTCTGAGTCGGAAAAATCACATTCAGAGTCAGAAAAAGCAGATTCTGAGGTAGAAAAATCTATTCTGAGTCGGATAAATCACATTCAGAGTCAGAAAATTAGATTCTGAGACAGAAAAATCGATGCTGAGAAGGAAAAATCACATTCAGAGTCAGAAAAAGCAGATTCTGAGACAGACAAATCGATTCCGAGGAGGAAAAAACACATTCAGAGTCATAAAAAGCAAATCCTGAGACAGAAAAATCGATTCTAAGTAGGAAAAATCACAATCAGAGTCAGAAAATGCAGATTCTGATACAGACAAATCGATTCTCGGCCAGAAAACTGAGATTCTGAGATAGAAAAATCCATGCTGATAAGGAAAAATCACATTCAGAGTCAGAAAAAGCAGATTCTGAGGTAGAAAAATCGCTGCTGAGAAGGAAAAATCACATTCAGAGTCAGAAAAAGCAGATTCTGAGGCAGAAAAATCGATTCTGAGTCAGAAAAATCAGATTCAGAGTCAGAAAAAGCTAATTCTGAGACAGAAAAATCAATTCGATTCGATTAAAGGTATAACCTAATGCCATCATCACAGAATATAAAGCTGAGTTTATGTGGAGCTTCGTTTCCTTTTTGCAATTCATATCATTTTGCTCTAACTGTTAGTAAATTTTCTTCTTCCCAGCATCAAATGTCATGAACAAAACCTTCACTAAAAAAAGCATACGCTCGCTTAAACTGCGTATTCTGTACCCCTTTCGAAGCCACAAATGTCTCAATTACACTAAAATTAAAGTTTTTAAATTTTTGTAACGATTCGTGCCACATAATTTCAAAATTTAAATAAGTCATCAATTTGACAGCACCTCCGATGCGCAGTGCAACTGCGTATGATTCTGTCTCTTACTTTTAAAAGCGACTAGCTTTCAAATCCCCCAAAAAAATGGTACGGAATAGCTGTAACAATGCCACCAGGCTAAAACCAGCTCGAAATCGAATTATGAAACTTTATTTGACTTAACAAAACTCAGAACTAAATTCCCCACTTATACATTGAGGTTCCGGAATACTAATAATTAAAATTCACCGAGCAAAATTTATATTTATTTGACGGTTTTCTCGCCAAAAATTAAGTGAAATAGTGAAAATTAATTGAATGGGGCTAATTGAGATGAGTTAAGATTAACCCGCTTTGCTAAGAATTTAACTGTGGTGAACCTTGCTTTATCATGAAGAGTTCACCGTGCGCTGATAAGAGATGTTTGGGGCAGATTAAGTTAATTCAATTTTAACAATGAAGATAGGAAAAACCGGTTTCGGTAAGGGATGATGCACTGCCGACAGGAAATCAATTTTTAAGCAACAAAAATTAAATAAAAAATACAAGACGACTTTTATTAATGAAATGAACTGGCGTCATATAAAACAGCTTGTCCGTGACACCCCGTTAAGCTCCCTACAAATCATTTACAAGCTGAAAGCTGTCCTAATTTACATACGACATAAAATCTTGCAGTGCAACGGTACACACAGAAAATCATAAAAATGTCTTAATTTAAGCGGTTGTGTAAAATTAGCTTCAATAGGTGTTCAGGTTAAATTATTATTACACGAGTGTATTATCGGCGTACAACTGTATTTCCAACACGACGCAGGAGTAAATCACGAATATTGTACTTGTTTGCACTGAACTTACATCAAACTAAATAAAATTCATTTCGATTTTATTTTCTAAAAGCGAAACGTTTCGTAACTAATCGACAAAATTTCTGTCACATTAACGCAATTAACAGCAACTGTCGCAATCCGGCGATTATTTGTGGAAAAACCGATTTTTTGACTCTGAATAATAATTTTGACTTTCTACGTTTTGATATTTTGATTGGAAATTGTGGCAAAGTTTGCGTATTTATATGCGGGTTCAGATAGCATAACATATGCACGTGCGGTTTTAAGCAGTTTATTGATGACAATTCGATAATTATATGATACTTTAGTGTTTTAGATATGAAACCATCGTCCGGTTTATCTGGTGATCTGCCTGTTTTACGACGTAATTATTGTGTGGGCTTTGGGTCAATATATTCATAATCATGTTGTCCTCTATTGAATCACGCTGCAACATCGCCGAAAGGTATTTGTCATTGCGATACCTGGTTTTGTTGAATGCATAAATAATTTAAATTTTTTTGGTGAGTAATTTGCAAATCAAATAACCAATGTTTGCTGTTAAATTAACTAAATCTTTTTCAGAATTGGGTGTGATTTTCTCCATGAGATTTATAAAACAGATTTACTAAGACCGGATTAGCGAAGGTTTGCTGTATTTTGTTATAGTTGATTTTTAAATAAACGCGATAATTAGAAGGCTGTAAAAAATATTTTTGTTTACTTTATGTTGATTTGACATTTTGCATGTGACAGTTTAAGGTTATATTAGTAATGTTGCTTCAAATTTAAAAATGTAGCATAAAACGTTTCTGTGGAAGCAGTGGTGGCTCGTACATAAGTGCTGCAGAGCTGCAGAACTGCCAAAAAATTAACGACAAAAAAATTAACTTCGTTTGTATTTAATTTATAAAACGTAATATTGAAAAAATTGAATTTCGTCACAGAATTTTATTTTCTTAATCAAAAGTCTCCATGCAATCGAGGATCCAATATTCCAACAAACCAGTTAAGATTTGTCGTGGTTTCAGCGGAGCGGGTCATTGTTTTTATACTGGGCCATTCGAAGCAGTGCACAGAACTGCTTGAGACGCCTCCACTATCCCCCTCACGTCCTGCACATACCCAAACTCTTTCGCTAGTTTAATGCTCTTTATGTGCTGCATTTCACGCAGTTCTGTTCCAGATTTCAGACGTTATGTTACGTGCCATTTTGCGCTTTGTGGCTTTGTTGTTGTAAACTTTGATTTTATACTTTTGTGTTAGTGCTTTTTTGACAATGGATGTTGTGGACAATTTTATTAACTTTATGCGATTTGTGAAGTATAGTTACGAGGAAAAAATAGATTTGAAAAATGAAGGTCGACCGCTGCCGGACATTATTATTGAAACAAGAGGTATTAGTCGTGGAAAATCATATAAACGTCAGTTCAACAAAGACATTTAAGCAAGAAATAACTGTATTTGTGGCTGAAATAAGAAAAATGCTCTTTTTTCCTTTCCATATTCGCTTTTTGGTAAGGTGACCAACTATTTTTTATACAAAAGAAGTACAAATGAATTTTCATTGGATATGGTGATTGGGTTTGACTAAAAACACTAAGTCTTCTCCATTCAACTATATGTTTTTTAAATAATTTCAAAAATCAGTAGTTCAAAAAATTATATGTATAAACACGTTAAAACAAATACACTTCAATGTACATGGTTTCACCTAGGAAAACCGACTCTTAGGATTCAACCCTTGTTGGAATCATTTGAAAACAAAAAATTTTACCTGATCACATTTTATGAAAAAGTGGATTCAAAAAAAAAAGACCTAAGCACACTTGATGAGAATGTGCACTGCAATTTGCATGGTTTCACCTAGGAAAACCGACTCTTAAGATTCAACCCTTGTTGGAATCATTTGAAAACTAAAAATTTTACCTGAGCACATTTTATGAAAAGGTACATTAAAAAAAAAAAAAACCTAAGCACACTTGATAAAAATGTGCACTGCAATTTGCATGGTTTTACGTAGGAAAATCAATTCTTAAGATTCAACCCTTGTTGTAATCATTTGAAAACAAGAAAATGGAAAAATTTTTTACTTGAACACACTTTATAAAAATTTGGATGCTAACATAAGTCGAAAAAGAAAAAAAAAGAAAAAATTGACCTGATAATAATGTGCACTGCAATTTGCATGGTTTTACCTAGGCAAACCGACTCTTAAGAGTCAAACTTTGTTGTAATCATTTGAAAACAAGAAAATGGAAAACTTCATCAACCAAGAATAGAAGTGATTATTTTTCTTTGAAATACTTTTTATTTCAATTTTCATTTGGTCCAAAACTATCAGTTTTAAAAAATGTATTTAGTTTAGACGTTGAAGTTGCTGCATCAAAAAATGTTTTATGTTTATTAGTATCAATGTGCTTTGTTATTGCACTTCGTCCACCAATCGCAATAGAAAATTCTCCTTTGCAGATTGTACATTTAACCATAGAATCATCATTTCCTTTGTTTTCTATTTTATATTTTTAGAAGTACAAAGGAGTAAAAAAGAATCAATGGAGTACTTTTGGAGTACTCGTTTTAAAAGGAGTACGGTTCACAAAAAGGAGTACAAAACTCCCTAAAGGAGTACGTTTGGTCACCTTATTTTTGGTGGAGATAAAGCATGGACACAGGAGTGACTGATTTAGTACACTTGAGTGAAAAAATAAAAAGGCATGAAAACTCCAAAGTCATCTTCACAATTAAAAATTATAAACTGTATAAAATTTTGTGGATATTTTGTTGATAAAAACACGACCCTGATTATACGAGCCGCCACTGTGTGGAAGGATGCAATATGACCATTTCCGATGAGAAAAGCTTTATCTTCAATGTTCTGTAACATTGAAGTAATTCTGTCAAAATTGTATAGGTTATGGTATTAACCACCGATTACTACCAACATAAAGTTTAAAAAAAACTATCTCTCTCATTTCAAAATCAACTGTAACAGATCCAACGTTTAAAATGACTCATTTTGTAGTTTTCGTCGATTTATGTGATCATAAAATGGTCTGAACGCTTTAATTTGCACGGCAAAGAAATAATTGCCAGATGGGCAGGGAAGGATATTTTTAGAAAATTTGCTAATTTCGTTTTCGGTCGTAAATGCAGAATCGGTCCCCCCGTCACGAAATTGAAGGTGTCCGCACAATACCTAATTTAAAAGCTTAGCAATAAAATCGCCAGTGATAAAAAAGCTTACGGGGGTCCTTCTATTATAAAAGCAATGTGTTGCCGGCAATTATATTTGTATCCTCGATATCTGGAGTAGCCCAAAAGCTTATGATGATAGACGGCGCTGCAGCAGGTGGACTAAATAGCTATAAATAAGCTACACCCATGCTAAATAGCCGCTCCACATCGTCCAGTAGCTTCTCTAAATTATAACGTAGTGCAACAACACTCTCTTTTAATTGCCCGGGCATTATTTTTTGTTTTACTTCCACGTCTTGAATTATTAATTGTCTGTAAATAACGCCGAATTACGGAATGAAATGTGTTTGTTTGGGATTTAAAAAATCGCTTTTAATTAATGGAAAAAAAATTTAAAAAGTTTAAAGCGACCGTGACAGGACTCGAACCTGCAATCTTCGGATCCGAAGTCCGACGCCTTATCCATTAGGCCACACGGTCATACAATCTTTGGTTACTAAAACATCTATAAAAGGTCCATTATATTTATAAAATAATTCATAAAAGTTGTTGTAAATGTTGAAATTTAATTTTTATCGAAGTGAAATGAATTGATTTAAATTGTGGAATTTTAAAAACGACTGAAATATGTTTGTGCTTAATAAGTACAGGATGTTATACATAATACATTATGAATTACAGCGTCATTTATTCATTTTATCCACTGGTAGATCAACTAATTTATGTTGAAAAGTGAATGCAAAATAAATCTGTTTATTTTTTTTAGTAAATGATATCCGTTGCAAGTAAAAGAATTAATGTGAAATAAAAGTGAGTAAAGTAAATCACTTTCTTCACTTGTAAGAAAATTAAGTGTCATTGGATTAATAAAGAAGATTCGGAAGATCATTTTTTAATTGTCTAATACATTTCACATTGAATGATCTTCTGATATTTTTTTTATTATTTATAGGTATAAGTTTTGTTTCACGTTTATTTTATTTTGTTGTATTTTAAATATTTTTATTCATTTTAAATAAAAAATTTCAGTTTAATATGAGATTATTATTAAAAATCCAATTTATAAAATATTTATTAATAAATAATGAAGGGTTTATAGTAAATATTTTCCGCATATTATTTATTATTATTAATATGCTAATTTAATTGTTAACTGAAATTCATTAGTAAAAAACAACTTATATTAAAATGATCTAAATAATTAATAAATCTTTTTTGTATTATTATTTACTATTATTAAACGTATATTTAATGTTAACAAATATTTATGAGAGAATATTTATTAAGAAAATATTTATTTGATTTTAATATACATTTATTTTTTATTAATAAACAACAATTCCTCCAAAATAAAGCAAATTAAGACTGAATAATACATTTATTTGGTGTAACTAAACGTGTGTTAACTATTACCAAATTCTTTTTTGTTTTTAATAATTGCTTACTTTATTATAAATAACAATGTGTTAGAAGTAAATTAAGCTAATTGAAATCGTGTTAATAAACTGTCAATTAATCGTAAATAAACATTTGGTGGGCCAATCAATCAATATTTGTTAATAGTTAACGAAGTTGCCTTGTTATTAACAAATTTTTCACTTCTTTTCTCTCTGTGTAAAGTAGGTAAATCACTTTCTTCAGTTGTAAGAAAATTAAGTGTCATTGGATTAATAAAGAAGATTCGGAAGATCATTTTTTAATTATCTAGGAAGTCTATACAATCATTTTTAATACATTTCACATTGAATGATCCTCTAATATTTTTTTTATTATTTATAGGTATAAGTTTTGTTTCATGTTTATTTTATTTTATTGTATTTTAAATATTTTTATTAATTTTAAATAAAAAATTTCAGTTTAATATGAGATTATTATTAAAAATCCAATTTATAAAATATTCATTAATAAATAATGAAGGGTTTATAGTAAATATTTCCCGCATATTATTTGTTGTTATTAATATGCTAATTTAATTGTTAACTGAAATTTATTAGTAAAAAACAACTTATATTAAAATGATATAAATAATTAATAAATCTTGGTTGTATTATTATTTCCTATTATTAAACGTATATTTAATGTTAACAAATATTTATAAGAGAATATTTATTAATAACAAATATTTATTTGATTTCAATATACATTTATTTCTTATTAATAAACAACTATTCCTCCAAAATAAAGCAAATTAAGACTGAATAATACATTTATTTGGTGTAACTAAACGTGTGTTCCCCATTACCAAATTCATTTTTGTTTTTAATACTTGCTTACTTTATTATAAATAACAATGTGTTAGAAGTAAATTAAGCTAATTGAAATCGTATTAATAAACTGTCAGTTAATCGTAAATAAACATTTAGCAATCAATATTTGTTAATAGTTAACGAAGTTGCCTTGTTATTATTATTATTTTTCACTTCTTTTCTCTCTGTGTAAAGTAAATCACTTTCTTCACTTGTAAGAAAATTAAGTGTCATTGGATTGTCGAATATTTTGCGCTGACCTAAATGTGTGTCTTTGAGAATGTTAATGTCGTTGAACAATGGTTCATATATCTCAGAAGAATTCATACTTCAATAATTCTGTCATCTTTACCCTCGTGCACAAAGGCAGGAGAGTAATGTAGCCGGTAGAATGCGACATTAACATGCGAATACACGCCGCATTGAAATCGAGTCAAATATGTAATATAAAATACAAATATACACACACTCGCGCCAAGTCTTATCTCCGAGATTCGCCTTGTTTGTTGATATTACCATTTCCGCTTTTATTGCGACATTAGATTTTTTATTGCGTTTTACGAGCGCAGTTACACCGAAGCAATTAATTAACTTAAAACAAGCGAAATATCTAAGTGAAAGCTTAACAGGCGCACACAAAGAAGTCATTTTGTGGAACGCACGTCATCCACAAACGGGCGATGAAGTCGCAGGTTCCCAACGAAGCGCGAGCGTCGTTTCACGGCAGTCACTTCACTGAGCCGAAACACGCGAATAAGCTTTTCAGCGACTCTTGAAGAAGTCGCTGCTGAAAATGATTTTATTCAATTTAATTTAGCAATAATTCCGAGCTGAGATTATGGCTCACGTTTAGGACATCCGTTTTACAACCTTTAGCTTACGGTAAAAGGTTTTTGCGTCCATTGTCCGAATGCTCAAAGCTTAAATTACAAGCCACGTAGCTTAGTTTTTAGTAGAAAGTCCACCTTGGCGCTGACCCGTTGTTTTAATATTCTGCATAGAGAATAATAATTGGAATCGGTCATTTCGCGTAATCCCTCTAAAACGGCGGCTCGGGTCGAGAAGAATGGAGGATTTGCAATGCAGAGGATTGCCAGCGTCACAAATCACTTTTACTGCGCACTGTGTGGCATTTGGACTCGCTAATACCTCCAAATGTCTCAGATCTACACGTTCCCGATTTAATAACCACCGCTGTTAATACCGACAAGAAAGACAGCTTCAGATTCGGTAAATCGCGACCCATCCTCGCCTGCACTGAGAGAAATAGATAGACAAAAATAATATAATTATAATTACCTAAAATATAATTTATATTTCATATATGGGTAGCAATTTGGAATGTTAAAGGTGCAATATTTATATATTAGGAAATATATTGTTGTTTTAAATATATTGGTATTGTAATAATCATATATTTAATTTAGCACTCCCAAGAATGTTAACTGAATAATGAAATTTTTACTGAGCGTTATATATCACATTTTAAGCATTATTATGCAGGACTGCTAAACCATATAGCATAGATTATTAATTTAAATATCTTGCAAGATCGACTTAACAAGAGATTATAGCTGGCTATAACAGAACATATTTTAATTTTTGTTATCTAACATTGCTGACCCAAATACTACAGGTTGTTAAAAATATATTTGGGATGGAATTTTTAAATATCTTTATTTTGTAAAGATAAGTAACAAATTATAGTTGCATAATATAATTTATATGGAATAAATTTCCTTAAATATAAAAACACAAATTTTAAAAATAACAAAAACATTAAACTAAAATAACATTTATAAAACACAAACTAAAACGAAACACGTAAGTTTTAAAAATTTGAACTTTATGCTATAATAACATTACATAAAAACTTCATCTACTTCAAGGTCTTCGTATGTCACCGTAGAAGCTGTTGACGTGAAACTACTCTCTGATGGAGCATTACACTGCGTTTGTGACAAAAATCAGAATTAGATAATTATAGGTAATAGATTATAGCAGCAATATAATTATTTTAGTACAAAACAAATAGCTACACATAGGTACATAGAAAAGTTGTTTTTTAAGTATAAACAAAATTTCAAAATAAATTTAACAACAATTGAGAAATCCGTCAATTGGGGATCAAGGCACATTCAAACGTGTATCTAATTAAGGTGGGTTTGGTAGGTCTCGAAGTGAGGTTAGAATTATTGAATTTTCAATCCAAGTTAATTTAAAATGT
The DNA here is from genome assembly GCA_949768715.1 of Dascillus cervinus. Classification (NCBI taxonomy): domain Eukaryota; kingdom Metazoa; phylum Arthropoda; class Insecta; order Coleoptera; family Dascillidae; genus Dascillus; species Dascillus cervinus. The sequence goes on along the minus strand of OX458319.1, from coordinate 29,056,472 downwards.
AAAGTGCAGATAAGCTTCAAAAGGTAGAAATCGCAAACCACTGCCATGAAGGTATGATGACATATACTTTTCATAATTTATTAAGTTATATTAAAATATTTTCAAGCGATTTTGCTCATTACCAAAATTTCTCAAGTATGTCTCCTCATTCGGTATTAAGTAGGCTACAGTGTAACACTGAGTAAATGTTTCTTAAAGTTGTAATATTTAAATTAACTTGGATTGAAAATTCAATGATTCTAACCTCACTTCTAGACCTACTAAACCCACCTTAAGTAATTTAAAATGGAAGCGCTGGGCTCTGATATGGTTGAAACAAAAATTAATGTGTCAATGATTTTTCTGAAAAAATTTCTATTTTTAATTTTTTTATGATTATTAATACCTACCTACTTCTGGTGCGCGTATAAGAACTCAAACTTATGGGAGAATTTTTAAATTTTAATCAAAAGTAATAATAAAAATGTACAACCTACCTGAGCTGCTTTATAGGCGTTGAACTTGTTCACAAATTTGAACCGATCTCCAATTTTAGCAATTAGCTCTTTTAGAGCGTCGTTGTCCAACAGTGAAAAGGCTTCACCATCTATTCCATTATCTGGAATTTGTAAATATAACTAAGAAATATACGTGGGCGGTGGAGGGAAATGAATAACGGATGGTTAAAATAAAATGACCATCTTACCTTCAAATACTTGCACGTAATGTGCAAAACCCCATTCTTCTAGCCAGTCCTTTACCACCGCCATTTCACTTTAAGCACCCTTAACAGAATCACTGATTTTTCCCTGATTTTGGCACTACACACAAAACCAAACGTGCAGAAATGGTACAAAACTTGGGCTAATATGAATCACCAACTCACCAATGAGTTGATAAAATATTGTTTAGTTGCACGAAAGATACATCTTGGATATTTCCAAGAACAATCTTGAATTGTGACGTTTCATATACAGTAGAATCCGCTTAATCGGACCATCGGTTAATGGGACCAGCCGCTTAATTTGACCAAATCTTCAAGAACAGAAATCAATAGAGAAAATAACACGAATTTACTTCGCTTATTTGGACCATCATGCCGCTTAATCAGACCAGTGAATGTAAGATAAATATATATAAACTCTTAGAATCCCGGTTGATAATATGATCGCAAATTATTGCATAGAGACAATTTAAACATAGCATATATTGTTAGCGTTAAATCGCCCTTGTTGCACGGGTGGTTTTCAAGACGATCCAGAAACCTTTTAATTTTATTCTTCCTTGTTTTTTTTGCCCATAACTAACAAGACTCTAGAGGGTCGATATTGTAAAAGGACCATCATTTCATTTTTAGTTACTTAAAAAAATTTGTCTTAGCCCTTAAAGGCTCTATTTTATATGAACTTCGGATAATTGGACCAGCCGCTTAATCGGACCAAAACGTGCTGGTTCCGATTTGGTCCGATTAAGCGGAATCTACTGTATATATAGTTTTTGTTGACAAACTAAAATGCATATAGTAATATAACAGATATTTTAAATAAATCTTCCATGTTTAAATTCACAATAACTATCTAAATAAAATAATATATTAATGCTAACAAATCACCGTTGATTAAGGTAAATGTAAATATATAAGCAATTGCAATAATAATCACTAATATCTATTTGTAGCAATCTATTTCTCTCAGTGTAGAATAATTTATCGACTAAAAGAATCTAATTTAATTCAATTAAATTTATTCACAAAGTCCCATTAATTATTACTAACAAGAAATTCATATTTCGTAAAGTTGGTTTATGATAGCGTTGACACGGTCAGCCTAAGGACAATACAGCCGGCAGCCTTGTCTTCAACTATGACTACAAAGGACTCCTCGGTGGCCTTTGTGACGACGCTAGAACCAACCGCTAGAAATACACTAGACGAGATGTCCGAGGATTGCCTCTGGTAAATACACTTCTGACGACTGTTGACATCTCTTATTCAATAGAGATGTGATTTTTACATTCAACTTTATCCAACACAAATCTCAAACTCATTTCGTTTGAATTAAATTATTAACTTGTTGTCCCTTTTAATTTGCGATTTGTCAGTCGGCTGGAACTATTTATAACCGCGCGCACCTTTTTGCAAAAGTCCACTGCAGATGACAGCAAGCAAATTTCCTTCTAACTGGCTCGTCAAAAGCTCGTATCTGTGCCTGCCAGCTATTCAGTGTTCTTGGCCTCGTGTCCGCTCCTAACTAAGAGCTAATTAGGATAAGAAAGGCTGGGATATCGCACTTCTTACGGCCTTGTCAGTCAAAGGAAAATAAGACCTACAAAGGGATTGTTTGACTGTGATGAAAGGAAATTAATTAGTCCCGGGTCTATTGGACAGCTGCTCCGGGATCATGAAGTGCGGTGTGGAAGTCTTGTTCTCTTAGCACCCATTCTCCCCGCGTTCGTATCGATTAACGGCATTTTTATCATTTATTATCGAAATTTGTCCTTTTCTGGTTCATTGTCCGCGACTGATGATCATTATTTTTATTGATGAAGCTTCCAGCTACCGAAACGCAGAATTAGAAAGATTTTCTCGAGTCACACACAGGGGATTCACATTAAACGTCTCACTGTTTTCAATAGGCAACACATTTTTCATTTAAGTTTATTGCGCGAAACTATATACGCGTATCAATAATATAGGTAATTGTCGCATTGTGACGTCATATCCAGGATAGAAATTGCTTTTTTAAAGTGACTTTTTGTAAATATGTGGCATTATAAAAATTGGGAAAATTATGGGAAAATTATGTTACAAATTTGTCATCTGTCAAAATTGGATTTGAAAGATTAACAACAGCGTAAACTATCTGAAAATGGGATCACTTTAGGAGACGATGCAAAACCTTCAAAGCTTCTCAACATGAAACTATTTAACAAAAATGTTGCATCATCTTTGTGCAAATTAAATAAAGTAATTTTTTACCAGAAGTAGGATTCGTTTTCATTCAATAAACTTATCATCTGCTCGGATTGGGTTTGAAAGGTTTACAAGTGCACATACCATTATAAAAATATCATCTGCCATTGGTACTAGATTGGCTGGCAAGCGATTTGCCAATATTTTAAACGTTTTTATTCTCTGATTAGACCTCTCAATATGGATCATAACTGAAGATATTTGAGCAATCTCAATAGCTTCACCATGAGAATTATTTTTAGGTTAGTTTCGGATGTATTCATGGTTAATGTTAACACTGACACTTAAAATCTGACCTTCAACTTGATATAAAACAAACAAATTACAAATTAGTTTATTTTTTCTTTAGAATTATCGAAAACTAATCAAATTATTACAAAACTCGAACAATAACAAACGCACGTGGCACGACGTGACGTCACGACAAGAAGTTCACTTAGTTGAATTTATTTACGCTAGAGTCGCATGCTTAGCTTGAATTGCCTATTAGTTTATTTATTGTTGGTGGATTTATTTTGTAAAAATTTCAGCATTTCAGTAGAAGAGCTAAATTTAAATGAATTCTATGCTGTTAAAATTTCTGTATATTAAAAAGTGTGTTGCCTATTCTGATTCTACAAGGCGTTCGTTTTTAAATTGAAGACCCTTTATCTGCAATTTTTTATTTTCATTTCCAATTTGTTTTGATGGTTTTTTAAATCTTTTTACATTAAAGAAGCAATTAAAATTATATTAGTTAAAATTTTCAGCGTTTAATTTGATGTTTATTTTATAAAAGTGACATTGAATTCGAGAGTGAGGTAAATGTACGTCTTTAGGACTGTTGGTGTTAATAATGATGAAACTGTTAAACTGGTTAATGTTAACATTGACACTTAAAATCTGGCCTATAACTTGATATCAAACAACAAATTACAAATTAGTTCATTTTTTCTTTAGAATTATCGAAAACTAATCAAATTATTACAAAACTCGAACAATAACAAACGCACGTGGCACGACGTGACGTCACGACAAGAAGTTCACTTAGTTGAATTTATTTACGCTAGAGTCGCATGCTTAGCTTGAATTGCCTATTAGTTTATTTATTGTTGGTGGATTTATTTTGTAAAAATTTCAGCATTTCAGTAGAAGAGCTAAATTTAAATGAATTCTATGCTGTTAAAATTTCTGTATATTGAAAAGTGTGTTGCCTATTCTGATTCTACAAGGCGTTCGTTTTTAAATTGAAGACCCTTTATCTGCAATTTTTTATTTTCATTTCCAATTTGTTTTGATGGTTTTTTAAATCTTTTTACATTAAAGAAGCAATTAAAATTATATTAGTTAAAATTTTCAGCGTTTAATTTGATGTTTATTTTATAAAAGTGACATTGAATTCGAGAGTGAGGTAAATGTACGTCTTTAGGACTGTTGGTGTTAATAATAATGAAACTGTTAAACTGGTTAATGCTAACATTGACAATTAAAATCTGGCCTATAGCTTGATATCAAACAATAAATTACAAATTAGTTCATTATTTCTTTAGAATTATCGAAAACTAATCAAATTATTACAAAACTCGAACAATAACAAACGCAGGTGACACGACGTGACGTCACGACAAGGAGTTCACTTAGTTGAATTTATTTACGCTAGAGTCGCATGCTTAGCTTGAATTGCCTATAGTCTTAACATCGTTTGTTTACAGTGTTTCAATTTAGTGTGTACTTAACTAAATTCGCAGTAAGTGACAATGGTGGAACAAGCTTACAATTAACTGGAAGTTTATTTTTAGGTTGAGGGTCAATTTATTCTGAAGTTACTTATTGTAGCTGAAGATGTGAAAAGCATTTAAGTGATATTTTGCAAGTGTGCTACATTAATTGTAGAATCGCCTTCTCTGATATCCTCATGAATAACACCCCTGGTATTTAGAGGGAATGATGAGGTAAAAATTGCAGCCCTGATATAATGTCTGCAGAAGCCGTAAAATATGCTCGATGTGGAATTGGGGGAATCTGAAGGAGCAAATTTGTTGAAAAATGATAATTTTGTTGCAGTGATTGCGCGATTGAATTAAAGAAGAAGAAGAAGTGGTGATAATTGGTTCAAAACAATGTAAAATAAATGATTAGTTTGGGATGTTGGGAATGAATAAACGGTCGTCAGATCTGAGATCGTTCAAGTGAACGGTGGTATCATTTGTCAAGAATATAAAGTGTTAAAAATGAGGGTCGGTGAGACGGCAATGAGAACATTGAAGGGTGCAGGGCTTAGAAGCACCTCTAATTGTTTCATTGATCGCTCTTTTTAGATCAAATGGTAGAACATTTAACCCCTGTCTGGCATTTGTCACTGTCTGAGCGAACGTTTCTTCCACAATTGCTGTAATTTCGTAATGATATATGTTTTCCATTACATAAATCTTTATAACTAATTTATTTTGCGGTAGACGGGCATAATTCTTAACGACGGAGCAAAGTATTATTATGCGAATAAATACTGGAAAATGTCAGAACTAAATGCTGTGCGGGATCACCTCGTGTAATGAGGCTATTTCGTGACGACGCCGTTCATATCGCAGACACCCTCTGCAGGTGAAGAGCGCGAGGGATCCGCCACGTCATACCTCATCTCACAGACGCCCCATTATGAGGTGAAATACGACCAGTTCGCACCGCACAGATCTTATTAGTTGCCCGGTATTTAATAAGGAAATGTTGCTAACTAAAGCTGCTCCGCCGCGAAAGGGATAACACCGCACTTTATTGCCGCCAGAGAAGGGAAAAATCTCATCTAGATTATTTGCATAAACTGCACACAAGTTAGAGGAACGTCTTCCGCAACTTGACGCTAAAATCGCCCTGCGAAGCTAAGATAGGATTGTGATAATTAGAATAATCGGTGAAAATTAAGAACTTCGGAAAGCGTCCTCGCCAAACTCCAATTTTTTTAATTAACATATTAAAATATGTTGCTGGCTATTAAAGATAAGACTTCTTAAACATTCCATATCAAATTCGTCAGAAAAACACCCGTTCACAAAAAATTCCAATTTTAATTGCTGCCGAAGTACACTGAAAGAAATAGTCAGTCTAATAGTAAAAAAACGCGTATTTGCGGTAAGTATTTAAATTGTCAAAAAGTGCACTTTATTAATTACTACCAATTCATATAAATCCATTTATTTTTTATTAAGTATAACAATGGGTATTTGTTTATAATAATTAAGGTTTTTATGTGTAATGCATACTATTTGGTACAAATTCATTGCTAGTGAAAGAAAATACATTTGTACATTTTTATCATTTGTTGAAAAGGTACGTTGTCTAAGATAAAAAAATGCTTATTTTACAATTGAACCGAATTTTTGTATTAACAGCCAAATCATTTCTTTGCGTTATTCGGTAGTGTTGAGAAGTACATTAAAATAATAATATGAAACACGCCATCATTTTAAAAAAAGGTATAATCGTTGAAGTAAATCGGGACGAATAGGGTGAACCAGTTTTTGGAAAGGTTGTTAATGTATTGTGCACTGGTGACAAACAAATGTATTTAATATATAAAACAATTGTTTGTTATGGCATTGATAAAGATTTTGAAGCATATGAAGTGACTGATGATGATTTTTCCACTTCTAAACAAATTATTGACATTAAAAATATTTGTTGCACTTTTCCCACACATATTCATTTAATCGGCAATGGACGTAAATGTATTTCCTTCATGAACCAAGAATATTAATAGGTATCTATAACGACAGCAACTGTATTATTTAGACATTTTACAAACATTTCTAATACATTTCACATTAAATGATCCTCTAATATTTTTTTAATTATTTATAGGTATAAGTTTTGTTTCATGTTTATTTTATATTATTGTATTTTAAATATTTTTATTCATTTTAAGTAAAAAATATGAGATTATTATTAAAAATCCAATTTATAAAATATTTATTAATAAATAATGAAGGGTTTATAGTAAATATTTCCCGCATATTAGTTGTTATTATTAATATGCTCATTTAATTGTTAACTGAAATTCATTAGTAAAAACAACTTATATTAAAATGATATAAATAATTAATAAATCTTGGTTGTATTATTATTTACTATTATTAAACGTATATTTAATGTTAACAAATATTTATGAGAGAATATTTATTAATAACAAATATTTATTTGATTTTAATATACATTTATTTTTTATTAATAAACAACAATTCCTCCAAAATAAAGCAAATTAGGACTGAATAATACATTTATTTGGTGTAACTAAACGTGTGTTAACTATTACCAAATTCTTTTTTGTTTTTAATAATTGCTTACTTTATTATAAATAACAATGTGTTAGAAGTAAATTAAGCTAATTGAAATCGTGTTAATAAGCTGTCAATTAATCGTAAATAAACATTTGGTGGGCCAATCAATCAATATTTGTTAATAGTTAACGAAGTTGCCTTGTTATTAACAAATTTTTCACTTCTTTTCTTTCTGTGTAAAGTAAATCACTTTCTTCACTTGTAAGAAAATTAAGTGTCATTGGATTAATAAAGAAGATTCGGAAGATCATTTTTTAATTATCTAGGAAGTCTATACAATCATTTTTAATACATTTCACATTGAATGATACTCTAATATTTTTTTTATTATTTATAGGTATAAGTTTTGTTTCATGTTTATTTTATTTTATTGTATTTTAAATATTTTTATTCATTTGAAATAAAAAATTTCAATTTAATATGAGATTATTATTAAAAATCCAATTTATAAAATATTTATTAATTAATAATGAAGAGTTTATAGTAAATATTTCTCGCATATTATTTGTTGTTATTAATATGCTAATTTAATTGTTAACTGAAATTCATTAGTAAAAAACAACTTATAATAAAATGATATAAATAATTAATAAATCTTGGTTGTATTATTATTTACTATTATTAAACGTATATTTAATGTTAACAAATATTTATGAGAGAATATTTATTAATAACAAATATTTATTTGATTTTAATATACATTTATTTTTTATTAATAAACAACAATTCCTCCAAAATAAAGCAAATTAAGACTGAATAATACATTTATTTGGTGTAACTAAACGTGTGTTAACTATTACCAATTTCTTTTTTGTTTTTAATAATTGCTTACTTTATTATAAATAACAATGTGTTAGAAGTAAATTAAGCTAATTGATATCGTATTAATAAACTGTCAGCTAATTGTAAATAAACATTTGGTGGGCCAAATATCAATCAATATTTGTTAATAGTTAACGAATTTGCCTTGTTATTAACAAATTTTTCACTTCTTTTCTCTCTGTGTACAAACTTTATGGTGATTAACATTCACGACTAAAATAAGACTAAATTATCTCAGTCGAACAACACAGAAACGTTATTACCACTTACAAGTGTCAAGAGCTCCCTCGTTGTACGCAAACAATTACATTCAGTTGGATTATGATGCAAATTGTTGATGCGAACAGCCAAGAAATGACTAAATGGATTTCTTGTGCACACATGCTTTCATTTAGCGGACGACTGTCACATTTTATTCGACCCTTTGCACGCTCGCCCGCGAAATAAGGTCTTCCAGACCCTTTTACATTAACTGCAATAATAAAGTAAAACACTTTTAAATTAAAACATGGGAAACACCAATTTCGCTTGTCCTCCTCACACAATTTTAAATAAAACCTTCTACAGTAGAACCTATCTATGATGACCACAAGTTATAACAGTGCCACATGAGATTTTGGTCGCAGTTTAAATATCGTCATTTCCACAACCTCAAAGTATGAGTGGGGAATGTGATTGTGAATCTTGTCGCTGCCTGGTGACATTTTTCCAGTCGCTCCGTTCCATTTCTTTTCGGGAGATTTTAAAGTATTTTAATCTTAAGACTCCTGGACCTTTGGCATCATTGGTTTTAGCCACATTTTTAAGATTTGAAGAATAGGTCGCTATTGCATTTTATAAGAGTGATCGGCCCGCATTCTTCAAACGGGTTCTTTCTTTGATGGTGTCTCGATTAAGCTAGTTATTAATTAAAATGTAAAAAAATTTCGAAACTGGCATTGCAGAAAGCGCATTTTTTCATAGCACGAGGGTAAAGTGTCAACAAGATATATTGCCCCAACAAAGGCACTTATTGACTGCCATAAAGTTTACCTTAAACGAGTGAAATCGTAAATTATTTCTTCGCCAAGTATTTATTTTTGAGATCTTTTTGCAAATGATTTTAGTTTCGATAATTGACTTATAGTGTTGTCACGAATTTATTGATAACATAAAAATCTTATTTTATCGAAAATAATAATTGGAATAAAATATGTATATATATGTATATAAATAATTGTACCCAATTTAATAATAATGCACGTCAATGACTAAATGACTATTCCATAATAATTGAAGGGGTTAGAATAAAAATCTTAAACCTAAACTAACATAACCTAATCTATCTTAACCTGGCCAAACTGGGTTTATCTTTTCGTGTTTCTCTTTCGGGGATATTTTTAGAGTTTTTACACTGTTGAGGTTATGTTGTGATTACCTGTTCTAAATAAACAATTGCACTTTTAAAAAAGAAAAAAAACCATTGACCTGAGCACACCTTATGGAAATGTCCACTGCAATTTGCATGTTTTCTTTTGGCCAGAGAGTTATATAAAAATGAAAATTTATGTATTTGTTTTTGCGAGGAACACGATGGTGCAATTAAAAATCGATTTGCTCTAAGATTGACAGAGATAGAAAACTATAAATCGAGAAAATGGCCGTAGCTCCGTTAATACTGGAGCAACTCAATTGATTTTTGTTCCATCGTTTCCGGCAGGAAAAGTTATCCTAGTAAGGAAAAAAAAAAGAAAAAAAGAAAAAAAACTCATTTTCATTGTTAGAGAACGACCCCCGTTGTCAACGCACTTATCGTATGACGTTTGAAATGAGGATAATAAAAAAGTTTTAGGTGTTGCGTACGTTAAAGCAATTCAATTTTTTTAGCGACCCGACAAATCTTGAAGGATGAAGACCGTTAAGCTCAAATCGTTGGTTCTTTGATAGGTTTGACTGTAGTTTTTTTTTTTAATGTAAATAAAAATAAAATGCACTTGGCGATTAAATAAAAGGGAATTAGTTTTAGAATGCCTGGCTGATACAATCATCGGTATTCTCTAGCGTGGCATCCTTGTTGTAAAGTATGCAATTTTAGAAATTGCACGCTTAATTGAAACGTCTCTCGCGGTACCCTTAAGACGTGCATTTGTAAACTATGGAGAACTTCAATGATTTATGCATTGTCCACTAAGATAATGCCTGTAGGTATTTGCATCGTACAGTTCCCATATATTTACAGGTAGTGGACATTGGAGCTTCAGTGCTGGCCTCTTACCTGAGGGTATACATGTAAGCCCAGACTATGTATACTTTACTCGACTGATCTAAACATCCCCGAGGAACGTGAAATTATAACGTTACACACACACATTTTAACCATTATTCAAAATGCCCTTATAATTTGTTGGTGAAGTTGGACTTTACAAATCCTGATTTACACCGCTGATGCAACAACGACGTTAAGCAACATTAAAATTATTAATTGAAAAATTGTACATTTTATTGTGCCATTAAGCAGATAACGCCTCATTATGTGAATGAGATAAACCGATATCAACTTGGCCGGGCAGTGTATGTGTGTGTATGTGTAGCTAAGGTAAAGATACGGCCGTATTAAACAATGCCTGTCACTTATTTCCTAATTAATGCTCTTGTCTTGTCATGTTCTTGTATTTTCTAACCTGATATGTCTACTTGCATAGTTGTATATTTAATTTGGTTCGGCACGAACGGCCTAAATTACTGCGGCATTACCGTATTTTTATCTTGATTTGAACAATAAACGACCCCGAAAAAGAAAGTTATTGTACCATAATTCCACTATTAATTTTATAAATATCGATTTAAGGAGTTCGCAGATAATGGATATTAAATTACAACTGTTAAGCAACGTTTGTAATTAGTTACAGTTACAGTAGAATCCGGTTATAACGAACCTCAAGGGACCGTCAAAATCGGTTCGTTATATCCGAAGTTCGTTATAAACGCTATTGAAAGAATAAATGTTTTATGACACCTTTATTGGTCTAATATAAATATGCATATGTATAAAACCATTAAGAATATAAGGACTAAACTTAAGTGAAACAAAGCATAATGCAACAAGTAATTTTATTTGAAAAAATTTGTTATTTTCAACTGAACTGTCGCATTGTTAAAGTATAAATTGTCCACACACGTTTCAACGTCACTAAGATTTTCAATAATTGAGTTCGGCACACCGTAAAACTGTACAAAATTATGAATGTTGTTAATACTTCTCACAGCTTCCTGTGTAGATAAAATCTGTAATGCTGGTGCTTCCGGCTCATCCTCATTCCTCATTGGCTTCTTCTTGGCCACTTTTGTCTACCACAAATACCCAAATATTCTGTTGTAACTAATAAATTGTCATTCATGTTTAAGTTTTCGAAAAAAATTGAATTTTCTAATTGTAGGGCTCTATGCAAGAAGTACCTAAGTCACTTTTCATATTCTGTGATATTTGAGATTTATATTTCTGTTTGATCTGGAAATCACATTGCTTTGATTTTGACTGATCTTTTTTTACTAAAGAAGACTTACTTTAGTAAAAAAAGATCATTGAACATTGAAACATCAAATCTCAATTATCACAGAATATGAAAGTGGCTAAGGTACTACTTGCATAGAGCCCTTCAATTGCTGAAATTCACGTTCCCTTTGATTCTATTTTTGTAACTACTACTCATTTAATGACAAGTCATCATCAGATTCAAAGGTGATAACGCGTTATATACAATGTAAAGTTCGTTATAGTCGATTGAAATTTTATTAATTTCGGCTTTTTCAGGTTTGTTATATCCGATAGTTCGTTATATCCGAGTTCGTTATAACCTTAGAACAGAGAGTGGGAGGAAGGAGCATTTGCTACCGATTATGGACGGCAGGTGGGGAAAAAAGTCGGCCATTTGTATCAACCACGTTTGACTGACGTTTGTTTGCCAAGGGGTTCTTGAGTGTTTTTTTGTGATTTAAAGACCTTAGTTTGTAATTTTTGTGGTGGATCGAGTAGAGTATAGTGTATATATAGTTTTTAAGACTTTAGTGATAGTTAATAGTTGATAGTTGAAAGAAACTTAGAACTAAAACATTTGTGTAACATGGTGAGTTGTGCTGCGTGTGGCTGCACCAAAACGCCCAAGACTACTTCTCAAGGGATCACGTTTCATCGGTAAATGTTTATTATTTTATTTAAAATTCAATTAGTTTAAAATTCAGGCAAAAATATTATTTTGAGTTTATGTTGACATTGACATTGACAAGCCGGTTCATTGGCGTGCGTGGGTAATTCTTGAACAAAATTACAAAGTTTTAATATTGATTTTTGTTTGTTTTATGAGTGAAAATAAACTAGTTTTAACTTAATTTGGTCTATAATAAAAAATTTAAATTTTCAGTTTTCCCCAAGACGAGAGAAAAAAGTTTTGCTTGCAGGCGTAAAATATGCGATGGAAATCCTATTCGGTACGCCACTGACAAGGATCCGCCATTTGCATCAACCATGCCGTTCCCCTGCAACCTTGCATAATGCTCCTTCCTCTCACTCTCTGTTCTAAGGTTATAACCAATTAATTTTTACATTGTTACATAGAGGAAAATATCGGGACTTGGAATAAAGTTCGTTATAACCGGTGGTTCGTATAACCGAAACCGTTATAACCGGATTCTACTGTATTTAAATAATCATTACTGCCAAGCCAGATTGGAAACTATTCGTTATTACTTGTAGAATTATTCGTTATTTTTTAACTCAAAACAATGTCCGCAGCTCTTATCAACCCCTTCAGCTCGCCCTAAATGTATGTTAGGAAAGTTGACAAGGGTAATAAAGTTCCTCCACATTTGCATCCATTTTACAAGTTATTTAATCCTTTTTTATAATTTCATTCATATTAATCCTTATTGTTAATTTTCTTCTAAGTTTTTTATAAACACAAGTTCAAAAAATCTAAATTAAACAAGTGTGAGGAACTCTGGCGAGATGTCGCCACTCGTAACATGCAACGGTGTTGCTGCAAACCTGTAGGATTGAAGGCAGCGTGGTCGGTGTTTTCTCCGCATCTTCGTAGCAGGATCGCAGGATTCCGCAGAGGTGTTTGTTTCCATCATCACCGTTTCAAGTGTACGTTCCTAATTTTCGTCGATAAACCGGGTAAACTCGGCGAAGTCAATTGATTGGGGCCAGAAATTAATTTCTGTCAAATCATTAAAAATGGCATGAAAATTAAACAAATGTTTGATTAAACATTTCTATTTGCGCTGGTTCGCTCGAAGGTTATTACCATATCAGCGTGGGCCCAATGATTTATATTATTTTATAAGTGCGTGCCTGCAATAAATTACAACGTCCGGAATAAAAATTCCAAATAATTAATCCGTAGATAATCAAAACATCAAATGATTTTATTGCGAAGTTTAATTGATACAATTACACGTGAAAGTAACAATCGCTCGGGCGTAAAGAGGCCGCGGAGAATTTGAGTTAAATGAAGACGTTGGGGTTGCTATACAACACACATGAAATCATCGTATTTTACTGTGTTTCCGGTATAGTTTATTGTGTATTATGCATTGTGTCGCCGCACTATTTGAACAAGACCTTTCTCATCTGTCTTCTAATTTAAACGTAATTTCGCCACTTCCTGCAATTTACAAGTGTTTGTGTGCGATCAAAGAAAATGTAGAGAATCAATTTTTATGCTTCTTTTCGGTCTGAAACGCGGTCGGAATTATTTTGTCGGAACAGGTATTCTAGACGGCTTTATTTCTGATGCATATTCATTTTCTGATTTATTGTTATGCATTACATCTATATCTGGCTCTTCTCCCGGAGAGAACTTGTTAATTTTCAGACTGGTTTCACTGTTGAAATATTTTAATATTACCTTCAATTGCTGTTACATTCGATGCTTTGCTTTTACTTTATGGTCTCTCATTTTCGACCCATGAAAAGGTTAATTAAAGTTTTTGTGACGTCGATTATGTAAACCCAACTTGAACGTGTTGAGAATTAATAATATTAATAATAAATCACCAAAAGTTAAATTAATTAATGCAGATAAATTCCTAATGAATGCATCACTTAAACCAAACAACTGCAAAATGAAATTTGTGTAGGCAGAATCAATTTATCGAGAAGAAACGACATTTATTTTCAAAGTCCTTATAAGCAAATTATTTTTATAGCAAACTTAATTAAAGTTATTCGATTTAACAAACCAAGCTTATTAAAAAATTAAAACTTTGTAATTCAGCTGACAAAAGGCATTGTCACCCAATTTAAAGAAGTAGTCATTTTACTAACTACACTTTTTCCAATTCAAAAAATATCAATTATTATAATAATTCAGAACGCATCAATGGTATTTCAGAAAACATTAACTTTAATACGGATCATTAAATTGTATTTCAGGAACGTTGAGACATCACTTGAAATTCAGGAAATATTGAAATATTTAAATGTCAATTGTAAATATTTCAAAAAATGTCAATTTTATTTCAGAAAATATCAATTGTAATTCAGAACCTATTAATTGTATTTTAAGAAATTGTGATAAGTCAATTGTACTTCAGAAGTAGTCAATTGTAATTCAGAAAGCATCAATTGTATTTCAGGAAAACATTAACTTTAACGCAGATCATTAAATTGTATTTCAGGAACGTTGAGACATCACTTGAAATTCAGGAAATATTGAAATATTTAAATGTCAATTGTAAATATTTCAAAAAATGTCAATTTTATTTCAGAAAATATCAATTGTAATTCAGAACCTATTAATTGTATTTTAAGAAATTGTGATAAGTCAATTGTACTTCAGAAGTAGTCAATTGTAATTCAGAAAGCATCAATTGTATTTCAGGAAAACATTAACTTTAACGCAGATCATTAAATTGTATTTCAGGAACGTAGAGATATCACTTGAAATTCAGGAAATATTTAAATGTCAGTTGTAAATATTTCAAAAAATGTCAATTGTATTTCAGAAAATATCAATTGTAATTCAGAACCTATTAATTGTATTTTAAGAAATTGTGATTAGTCAATTGTACTTCAGAAGTAGTCAATTGTAATTCAGAAAGCATCAATTGTATTTCAGGAAAACATTAACTTTAACACAGATCATTAAATTGTATTTAAGGAACGTTGAGATATCACTTGAAATTCAGGAAATATTTAAATGTCAGTTGTAAATATTTCAAAAAATGTCAATTGTATTTCAGAAAATATCAATTGTAATTCAGAACCTATTAATTGTATTTTAAGAAATTGTGATTAGTCAATTGTACTTCAGAAGTAGTCAATTGTAATTCAGAAAGCATCAATTGTATTTCAGGAAAACATTAACTTTAACACAGATCATTAAATTGTATTTAAGGAACGTTGAGATATCACTTGAAATTCAGGAAATATTTAAATGTCAGTTGTAAATATTTCAAAAAATGTCAATTGTATTTCAGAAAATATCAATTGCAATTCAGAACCTATTAATTGTATTTTAAGAAATTGTGATAAGTCAATTGTACTTCAGAAGTAGTCAATTGTAATTCTGAAAGCATCAATTGTATTTCAGGAAAACATTAACTTTAACACAGATCATTAAATTGTATTTCAGGAACGTTGAGACATCACTTGAAATTCAGGAAATATTTAAATGTCAATTGTAAATATTTCAAAAAATGTCAAGTGTATTTCAGAAAATATCAATTGTAATTCAGAACCTATTAATTGTATTTTAAGAAATTGTGATTAGTCAATTGTACTTCAGAAGTAGTCAATTGTAATTCAGAAAGCCTCAATTAATACGGACCAGTAAATTGTATTTCAGGAACGTTGAGACCACTTGAAATTCAGGAAATAATTAAATATTTAAATGTCAATTGTAAATATTTCAAAAAATGCCAATTGCATTTCAGAAAATATCAATTGTAATTCAGAACCTATTAATTGTATTTTAAGAAATTGTGATTAGTCAATTGTACTTCAGAAGTAGTCAATTGTAATTCAGAAAGCATCAATTGTATTTCAGGAAAACATTAACTTTAACACAGATCATTAAATTGTATTTAAGGAACGTTGAGATATCACTTGAAATTCAGGAAATATTTAAATGTCAGTTGTAAATATTTCAAAAAATGTCAATTGTATTTCAGAAAATATCAATTGTAATTCAGAACCTATTAATTGTATTTTAAGAAATTGTGATTAGTCAATTGTACTTCAGAAGTAGTCAATTGTAATTCAGAAAGCATCAATTGTATTTCAGGAAAACATTAACTTTAACGCAGATCATTAAATTGTATTTCAGGAACGTAGAGATATCACTTGAAATTCAGGAAATATTTAAATGTCAGTTGTAAATATTTCAAAAAATGTCAATTGTATTTCAGAAAATATCAATTGTAATTCAGAACCTATTAATTGTATTTTAAGAAATTGTGATTAGTCAATTGTACTTCAGAAGTAGTCAATTGTAATTCAGAAAGCATCAATTGTATTTCAGGAAAACATTAACTTTAACACAGATCATTAAATTGTATTTAAGGAACGTTGAGATATCACTTGAAATTCAGGAAATATTTAAATGTCAGTTGTAAATATTTCAAAAAATGTCAATTGTATTTCAGAAAATATCAATTGCAATTCAGAACCTATTAATTGTATTTTAAGAAATTGTGATAAGTCAATTGTACTTCAGAAGTAGTCAATTGTAATTCTGAAAGCATCAATTGTATTTCAGGAAAACATTAACTTTAACACAGATCATTAAATTGTATTTCAGGAACGTTGAGACATCACTTGAAATTCAGGAAATATTTAAATGTCAATTGTAAATATTTCAAAAAATGTCAAGTGTATTTCAGAAAATATCAATTGTAATTCAGAACCTATTAATTGTATTTTAAGAAATTGTGATTAGTCAATTGTACTTCAGAAGTAGTCAATTGTAATTCAGAAAGCCTCAATTAATACGGACCAGTAAATTGTATTTCAGGAACGTTGAGACCACTTGAAATTCAGGAAATAATTAAATATTTAAATGTCAATTGTAAATATTTCAAAAAATGCCAATTGCATTTCAGAAAATATCAATTGTAATTCAGAACCTATTAATTGTACTTTAAGAAATTGTGATTAGTCAATTGTACTTCAGAAGTAGTCAATTGTTATTCAGAAAATGAATTCTTGATTCTTTACAACATTTTTATAAACTTCCGGATACTTTCCGAATTCCAATTGATGTTTCCTGAATAACAATTGACATTTTCTGAAATACAATTGACATCTTTTGAACTACAGTTGATACTTTGGAAAAACATTTGGAAAGGGTGAAGTGAGAAAAGTAAACAATACATTACATCATTGCGCCTGCGTAGAAAAGTCAACACTGTCATATAAGAACATTTGGAAAGGGTGAAGTGAGAAAAGCAAACAATACATTACATCATTGCGCCTGCGTAGAAAAGTCAACACTGTCATATAAGAATTGTTAAATAAATTAAAATATTGACACGTTGAAAAAAGGTATAATTATTTAATACTTTTATTTAATTCTACAAGTCATTCCTGAAATGGGTGTATAAACTGCAAATTCCCATATAATTTAAATGACACAATTAGAACCGGAGCTCTCGAAATTATTTTAGAATCCATAATATCGCAAGAATCAAACCGTTTGGAAAAGCGATAGCGAATAGAAAATACTAAGCGAGCG
This sequence comes from Dascillus cervinus, assembly GCA_949768715.1. Lineage (NCBI taxonomy): Eukaryota > Metazoa > Arthropoda > Insecta > Coleoptera > Dascillidae > Dascillus > Dascillus cervinus. The sequence continues at coordinate 29,038,677 of OX458319.1, read as the reverse complement.
AATAATAATTAAGATTCACAAGTTCTGAGTCGTTTCCAAGTAATAAAGCAATTATAGAGACGATACGGCGGACTCCGGCCAGTTTCCAAGCCGAAATATCACGGACACAGAAAAAGGCAGACATCCGACCGTTTTGAATTCGTCCTGTGCAATTTTTTTAATCACCGAAGCCGTTCACGTTTCGGCCTCTGATTCACGGAGAAGTTATTGTTTTAACAGCAGGCCGCAAAGTACCCTTTTTGAATGTTAACGACGATTTCGGAACCGTCCGCTGGTTGTTCGGTCTGTGAATTAACTATACCTACCATGATCTCAGTTGTCAGCGAACGAGTCGTTAAAACACTAAAGCAAAGCTATGCTAGCCTGTGAAATGCTAACCGGAAGGAAGACTGAGCAGTAAATATGTCGGCGAAATCATCCTGACGGCTTTTCCCCGCGTCGTAAGTTACCGAAAATTTAGTGATGCTTTTTTGCGTCACTCGAAAATCCAGTGTGGCATCGGCGCGGCGCTTTTTCGTATGATGCGATATTTAGCCAAAATTAAAATCCACATCTCTCTAATTTAGTAATTTATACGTCATGTCATATTGTTTCCTGTATGTGTTCATAAAATCCGCCGCTGTCCTCGAATGCTATAGCTATTATTTATAGTCCTCTCATAATGGTTCATTGATTCTGGGGACTCAACTATTGAAAATGCGCGCAAACAAAAAACTACGATAACTTATAGTCAAATGGAAATGTGATACTGATCATCAGGGCTTTATATTTTAGTATCTCGCCAAATGTCATAAATTACAAAGTTTTTAACAATAACTCTTTCGATACGTCCGAATCGGAGACTTTTAATGAGCTTTTATTACTTCTATTTTCATCTATTTTGCGTCAGATATTTGAACGATGAAATTTATAGAATCGAATCCATAAAAAACTTTACACCTGTTTTTTTGCCAAAACAGTTTTTCAACGAAAATAGGTATTTCCAGAAACCAATTTTATGACAATACTTCTTCACATAATACAACTTACAAAAAAAAACTTACAGTTTGTTGCACCACTGCCACTTACTGGAAATTTAGTTAACTAGGAATTTCCAGAAACCAATTTTATGTCAAGATTTCTTCACATAATACAACTTACAAAAAAAAACTTACAGTTAGTTGCACAACTGCCACTTACTGGAAATTTAGTTAAGTAGGCATTTCCAGAAACCAATTTTATGTCAACATTTCTTCACATAATACAACTTACAAAAAAAAACTTACAGTTAGTTGCACCACTGCCACTTACTGGAAATTTAGTTAAGTAGGCATTTCCAGAAACCAATTTTATGGCAACATTTCTTCACATAATACAACTTACAAAAAAAAAACTTCCAGTTTGTTGCGCCACTGCCACTTACTGGAAAATTAGTTAAGTAGGAATTTCCAGAAACCAATTTTATGGCAACATTTCTTCACATAATACAACTTACAAAAAAAAAACTTCCAGTTTGTTGCGCCACTGCCACTTACTGGAAAATTAGTTAAGTAGGAATTTCCAGAAACCAATTTTATGGCAACATTTCTTCACATAATACAACTTACAAAAAAAAAACTTCCAGTTTGTTGCGCCACTGCCACTTACTGGAAAATTAGTTAAGTAGGAATTTCCAGAAACCAATTTTATGTCAACATTTCTTCACATAATATAACTTACAAAAAAAAACTTACAGTTAGTTGCACCACTGCCACTTACTGGAATATTAGTTAAGTAGGAATTTCCAGAAACCAATTTTATGGCAACATTTCTTCACATAATACAACTTACAAAAAAAAACTTACAGTTAGTTGCACCACTGCCACTTACTGGGAAATTAGTTAAGTAGGAATTTCCAGAAACCAATTTTATGGCAACATTTCTTCACATAATACAACTTACAAAAAAAAAACTTCCAGTTTGTTGCGCCACTGCCACTTACTGAAAAATTAGTTAAGTAGGAATTTCCAGAAACCAATTTTATGTCAACATTTCTTCACATAATACAACTTACAAAAAAAAACTTACAGTTAGTTGCACCACTGCCACTTACTGGGAAATTAGTTAAGTAGGAATTTCCAGAAACCAATTTTATGGCAACATTTCTTCACATAATACAACTTACAAAAAAAAAACTTCCAGTTTGTTGCGCCACTGCCACTTACTGGAAAATTAGTTAAGTAGGCATTTCCAGAAACCAATTTTATGACAACATTTTTTCACATAATAATACAACTTACAAAAAAAAACTTCCAGTTGGTTGCACCACTGCCACTTACTGGAAATTTAGTTAGTTTCAGAAACCAATTTTATGGCAACATTTCTTCACATAATACAACTTACAAAAAAAAAAACTTATAGTTTGTTGCACCACTGCTACTTACTGGAAATTTAGTTAAGTATGCATTTTCAGGAAACAATTTTATGGCAATATTTCTTCACATAATACAACTTACAAAAAAAAAAACTTACAGTTTGTTGCACCACTGCAACTTACTGGAAATTTAGTTAAGTAGTAGTCCATGGCAACACTGCATTTTCTCTGGTTTTCATCAGCTGATTCCCAAAAATATCACAAACACGTAACCTCGCTTTAATAAAACACGTGGGTTTGTTTTCGAAGTTTTTACCAATCACAGTAACAATCAGTTGGAAACTGCTTGCCTAATTTTGCAACAATCTTTGTAGCTCTTGAAGAGTGTAGGGATTTTAAATGTTGTGTTTTCAGGAGTAGAAACAAAAAGTAGTTTTAAGGAAAACTTAAAATTAAGTTGAAGCGGTGAGAGTAAACTTTGTTATGAATACCAAATTTGAATTTTTTTTTAGATAAAACAGAGAAGAAAAAAATCTGATCCATTGATTGACGCTCTGCCTTGCGGTGCTGAACTTCTCACAGGCGGAACAAGTTTTTATCTGCTTGTGCAAATCTTAACATACTTTCGCCATAAAAAATGGCAAAAAGTCGCTTTTTAACTTTGTCGATTGAGATTTTGAAGGCTATTAATAATTGAAACAATGCAGTAATTATAAATCTTCTGATCGGTGTTTTGCAAGTCTTCCGATGGTTTATTATAAGGATTGGACCTTTTAAGAAAATTGAATTAGGCAATATGTTACGTTTATCTGCTCCAGATTTTTTGCGGTATTTTTTCGGCTTGTTTTTTGCTCGCTGATTTAATTAACTTGGAATTATTGATGTTTACAGGTATGAAACTTATTTATTTAGATTGAATTGAGTTTGATTTGTGATATAAGATTGATAAAACGTGAAATAAAATCGATCTTGGTTGCAAACTCAATCATTTTTGGCAACGCGTCCGCATTAACGCATTAGCCAGAATTATGATTCTAATTACACAGTGAGTTATGTCATTCATTACCAGACCAATAAATAATAAACGCATTACACATGACTACTGCATTCTTCATTAGCAAAAACTATATATTTCTATTAGAAGCGACTGATATTCGCTAACTCGCATTGAATGATTTTAATTTGAAAATATGTTACAATCGGCGCTACAAAATGTTACATGCATTTGTGTACGGTGAGGCGTGATGAATGGCCTCAAGTTTGCGCGCACTTGGTAAATTTTTTTATCAACGCCGAAACGCAATACCCATAAAATTCCTCTATAATATAAATTTATTCAGAATTTCGACTATATATTTATCTTGTTCGCAAGCAAAGTTCGCAAATTTACGACTGCTTTATTCCAAGCATTCATTTTATAATTGGTAACTGACAGTGATATAAATTTAGGGACCGTGACTGGAATGGCTCCGTATCTTAAATCTGCACGTATATCATAGTTTTAATGTGAGCCTCGAACGCAGATTTGCTCTCCTCAGCCGGTCGTGTTTGTCTATAAATCCTTCCAACGAACGCACCCCCTCCTTCCACGACGCACCCCTTCCCTTCCTTTATTGCTTTTATAGCCGAAAATTAGCGCTTCTGTTTCACGAACTTATCGATAACGGCCGTCGATCGAAACGACGAAAAAAAGCTTCCTCCAAGAAAAATATCCTTCACCAATTTGCGTCTGCAGTCACCCACTCTTAACCTCCAGCTATCACCGTCGCCCCACGTCATAACCGCCCCAGCAGCAGCGTCCGATAAGCCGTTATTCCGTCGCCCGGCCCCGCACACAAAGGCCTAATTAGCCATAAACTCTCTGATTTATAACGGCACAGAAAATGCAAATATGAAATATGAAAATGAAGATGGGTGTAATAAAAGTGATATACGAGGCTCCGCAGAGCCATTTGTGAAGGCGCCATGACTCACTCGTCAGTTTTATGTGCGGACGTCCATCATTGCTATGACAGCCTTCATTGCCGGGAGCCGCGGTCTCTCTGCAGGGGCGGGCTAAGGTGACTTATCGCGGAGCACAGCCTTTGTGTTCGTGATTTATACTTTTAATAAAAATGTGTGACCACTGAGTGCATTTGAACTTTGAAGGATGCGAATATAACAAAACCGGGCCAACGATATTGAACATTCTTAAACTTTCATTTAAAACAGATGTGTCAAAACTTTTCTCACAACCATTAAACAATTTTCTAATCTCAACAGCGTTGCTAACCGGTTCATTTTGGTTGCTAACCAGTTAATTTTTAACCTTGTTGACATTTGTTAGTAACTGGCCAGTGGCGGCTCGTGGTACAATAAAACAGCTGTTCTGCAATTTGCATTTCATATAACTGAGTACTTGTTATTACATCAGTTACATTAGAAGCATTTTGTAAATGTTCGCCTAAAGCTACATCAAGTTCAGCAGAAAAATTTATCACCCCACAAAATATACCCAGATTTTGAGAAGTCTCGGTTTCATCATGTCCGCGCAATACCAACTCAAAGGCTCCACAAAATTTTATACAGTTTATAATTTTTGATAGAACGTATCTATTTATTGTCACATTATCATTATGCTGCTGTATGTGTTTCCAATATGCCGAATTTAACTGAAATTGGATGTTGATTGTTCCTAATATTGCCAACTCCATTGAATTGTGAAGATGAGTTTTGGAGTTTTCATGCTTTTTTATTTTTTCATTCAAGTGTACTAAATCAGTCACTCCTACCTGTGTCCATGCTTTATCTCCACCAAAAATCAAACACAGAAAGCAAAAAAGAGCATTTTTCTTGTTGCAGCCACAAATCCAGTTATTCCTTGCATAAATTTCTTTGTTGAACTGACGTTTATATGGTTTTCCACGATTAATACCACTTGTTTCAATAATAATGTCCGGCAGCGGTCGACCTTTATTTTTCAAATCTATTTTTTCTTCGTAACTATACTTCACAAATCGCTTAAAATTAATCAAATAGTCCACAACATCCATTGTCAAAAAAACGCTAATACAATACACGAACACGAAAGTATAAAATCAAAGTTTACAACGACAAAGCAACAACTCGAAAAACCGCACGTAACATAACATCCGAAATTTGGAACAGAACTGCACATATAATAAAACATAAACTGACGAAAATTAAAACCCACGCACTTGAAGATAAGTTTCTGCGAACCTTGCAAATTTTCTGCCGAATTCGAAATACGGAAATTCTCGATTGTTTTCGGGACCGTTGAAAGCGCCATCATACAATTGTTGCTTACAATACATTTAATCAAGGACATTATGTTTGAGTGACTAAGGTATGACAGAACTGCGTAAAATGCAGCACATAAAGAGCATTAAACTAGCGAAAGAGTTTGGGTATGTGCAGGACGCGAGGGGGATAGTGGGAGTGTCTCAAGTAGTTCTGTGCACTGCCTCGAACGGCCCAGTATAAAAAGAATGGTCCGCTCCGCTGAAACCACGACAAAACTTAACTGGTTTGTTGGAATGTTGGATCCTCGATGAAGACATGCAGTTACGAGATTTTTTCAATATCACGTTTTATAAATTAAATACAAACGAAGTTAATTTTTTGGCAGTTCTGCAGCTTTGCAGCACTTATTTACGAGCCGCCACTGTAACTGCCTAAGGTTACTGTTCACTGACAATAAGCAATTCCAATAAATGACGTTTACAAATGAGTTACTTGTAAAATAATAAACCTAGCGGAGTCTTGCTGAACCAACAGATGTAAAATGAAACGAGCATAGTTTTCAAATAATAACAAGACTTTACAAAACGATGTATTCTTTTCATTTTCCGACAAACTTATGCCATCTAATTTTCAGTTAATCTCATGGAAACAAGAATTAACGGCGTCGTTTGCAGGCATATGAAGCGGAGCTTCATCCCGATTCGTGGTAGATACAGCCTGCAAAACTTCGCCCATTAACATTATAATACACTTAGCACGTGGCAGACAAGACGGGCAGCCGTAAACAACCCGGTATAACTACATCTGAATAATATAGTCGTTTATTTTACGCCCATCTTTACACTATACTTTCATTATTATTATTATTGGCGTTATTACCGCTTCGGTTAACTGCACCGATCATGAACGCAATTAAGTTCCGATGTAAAGCAAACACATCCGGAATTTTCTCTTCGTCGAAACGAATCCCACCTGAATTAAAGGACCAACTTCTTGGAGGCTTAGGAGGTTTAGCTGAACTTAGTTAATACCTGATCTTGTTTTGCATTATGCATGGCGAATAAATGCGGCACCTCCTCAAAACTGATTTACATACGCCGAAATTGCTCCTTCGACAAGTTTCGATTTTTGCGCGCAATTATGCGTTAACCGGGGCGAATTCACAACCGCATGCATTTATTATTCCGAATTTCATTCGGGTCAACATTTCAATTTTAATTTAAACTCGCGCTAGACAAGTAAAACCATCAAACTTGTTAATTACCTGTTTGCTGAAATTCTCTTGTGTATTTTCAGTGGTGTAATTTCCAGAATTGTCGGTATCAGACGAGAGCATGGTATCTGTAATTTCCTCCTGCTAAGAGAACCTGCAATGAATTCGAGACAGGTATAATATACATGTAGTACACACTTTCGCCGTTCCTTTATTCCGGACAACTAATCTGGATTTTTCGTTTTTTAATTAACGTTGTGTTGTTTCGAAAAGTTGACGTGTGTTTTTAATTTTTCCTGATCGTTTACAACTTTTCCGCCGCACTGCTTTTGGCATTTAGTTTGAATTTTAAATTGCATTCGAAATAAATCTGATTGCACTCCGGGGATTGCAGGGCGACTTATCGGGCCTTAATAATTAAGAAACGTCGTTAATTAGTATGCAATCGATAATTATGTATCGAGGAGTTGAGGACACGTCTGTCGAGACAACACGACACAAGACGAGACGTAACGGAGTGACAGGCATCTAATCGATACCTCATGCAGCTGTCCGCAATGACGTCACAACCTGATTTCCTCTTTTCTTTGGATGCCGCTTGATGCATCCGGATTGATTGGCCCGCATTCATTTTCGCGCGATCGCAAGTGCACCACACCGGTCGGGGAAACATGAAACCGGGAAATTTAAGGTTTGGACGTCACGTCATGTTCCAATTCATTATACACCGACTATTAGAGCTCACTATTATTCAACAAATAATTAACGTTGTTGTGTCCTGGAGATATCAGCAACAGTGGTGGTCACATAACGAGGATCTGACACCAGTGATCTGTCCACAATGGACCAGTATTCATGAAGATGACAGATTCATCATATCCGACATTAATAATGATTCTAGCAATATGGATTGTTTAAGCGACTGCTACTGTGGACACATCATATGTTATAGCACTGTCACTCGCACAACCCTTTCTTACAGAGGAAAACTATCTTACGCCACAATAGAAGATAAATTTTGGACGTTAATTTAATATCGCACATTCGTTACAAGAAATTATGTTAAAACTTTGTCCGAAGGGAACTTTTTTGTCCGTTGTGTAATACCAACAAGTTGAATTGATAACTTAGTAACGGTTAATTCGAATGAGCTAATTAGCACAAGTTGATTAAATTGCATTCGCAGAACAAATTAACGTTTGTTATTGACACGTGCCTGCAGTTCTACTTTTTATTAATCATCAGTTGTGAAACGGTTGTTGTAGCTATTGATTTGTACGTTATCGGTACAATTAGAAATCTTCTTTATGTGTAAAAATTATAATAAACAATTGTTACGTTATCCCCTAAAAAAATGGAAACTTTAATTTTGTAAGTGTTAGTTAAACCGAACTATTTCTAGGCTTAAGCTGTCCTTTAACTTAAGGAACAGCTTATGGCTTATGGCGGCTTGTGGTACAACAAAACGGGTGTTCTGCAATTTGCATCTCATATAATCAGCGTCGTGTTTTTATTTATTTCTCATTTATCATTTATCAACCCACGAATTATACCCGGATTTTGAGAAGTCTCGGTTTCATCATGTCCAAGCAATGCCAACTCAAAGGCTCCACAAAATTTTATACAGTTTATAATTTTTGATAGAACCTATCTATTTTTTGTCACATTATCATTATGCTGCTGTATGTGTTTCAAATATGCCGACTTTAACTGAAATTGGATGTTGATTGTTCCTAATATTGCTAACTCCATTGAATTGTGAAGATGACTTTTGGAGTTTTCATGCTTTTTAATTTTTTCACTCAAGTGTACTAAATCAGTCACTTCTATCTGTGTCCATGGTTTATCTCCACCAAAAATCAAACATAGAAAGCAAAAAAGAGCATTTTTCTTGTTACAGCCACAAATCCAGCTATTCCTTGCATACATTTCTTTGTTGAACTGACGTTTATATGGTTTTCCACGACTAATACCGCTTGTTTCAATAATAATGTCCGGCAGCGGTCGACCTTTATTTTTCAAATCTATTTTTTCTTGTTAACTATACTTCACAAATCGCTTAAAGTTAATCAAATTGTCCACAACATCCATTGTCAAAAAAAAACACTAATACAATATACGAACATGAAAGTATACAATCAAAGTTTACAACGACAAAGCCACAACTCGAAAAACCGCACATAACATAACATCCGAAATCTGGAACAGAACTGCACAGATAATAAAACATAAAATAATAACTGACAAAAATTAAAACTCACGCACTTGAAGATAAGTTTCTGCGAACCTTGCAAATTTTCTGTCGAAATTCGAAATACGGGAATTCTCGATTGTTTTCGGGACCGTTGAAAGCGCCATCATACAATTGTTGCTTACAATACATTTAATCAAGGACATTATGTTTGAGTGACTAGGATATGACAGACTGCGTGACATGCAGCACATAAAGAGCATTAAACTAGCGAAAGAGTTTGGGTAAGTGCAGGACGCGAGGGGGATAGTGGGGGCGTCTCAAGCAGTTCTGTGCACTGCCTCGAATGGCTCAGTATAAAAACAATGGTCCGCTCCGCTGAAACCACGACAAAACTTAACTGGTTTGTTGGAATGTTGGATCCTCGATGAAGACATGTAGTTACGAGATGGTGTGAGTTGTTGCGATTAAGAAAATAAAATTCTGTGACGAAATTCAATTTTTTCAATATTACGTTTTATAAATTAAATACAAATGATGTTAATTTTTTTGGCGTTAATTTTTTGGCAGCACTTCTGTACGAACCGCCACTTAAGGGCTTTAAGGAAGTGACGATGTTTCAATTTAATGGGTATTTAGTTGGCACTCATATAAAAATTCAATTTCCAGGTAAAAGCATTTATTTTAATTTATGTTTACACAAGTTCTACAAGTTTTCAGGAGGAAATATATCACAAGTAACTGTGCAAATCGTGGTGAGTTCGGATCTCAACTTTCTCAACTATCGCAAAATAGCCAGGGTCAACAAACGATTACACAGTTTTTAATACTTCTGATTTATGAAACAAATCTGAAAATTACATGACACTTAGTTCTTATGATCTCGCAACTTTTTGTCTCTACTCTGGAAAAACATAACATTTAGAACTTTATCCCAAAAAGTATCTTAGAAGCATGCCATGCAACAGTATAATTGTTGCAAGTTTTCGAAAATATGAAATGTTTGGTTCTACTTATCTTAATCTTAAATATTAATGTGTATTATGAGACGACGCTGGTCTACCTACGGCACTGACTTAGGTAGGAGGACATCTTACGGCGAACAGGGGAACTGTCCCGGTCGTCGAATGTTTATGTTATTTCTTATGTTATATTATGGTATTATGTGAAATCAAATATAATATTTACTTTAAACCCCGAAGCTCCGCTTATTTTTCTCCTACAAATGTATTACTTCTACTTAACCAAATTTGGGGTAAGTGCAACAAGTTTACAATTAACAGGAAATTTATTTTAAAACAACACCTTGTTGAGAGTCGAAGGAAAATAAAATATTTAATAAGTCCTAAAATTTCCTGACTGTAGGCTTGTGCCTTAGTTCTGTCATCATTTTCCGGCGTTTTCACCCCATTTCTGGATATACGCCTCCCCAATTTCTTTCCAGTATCATACCGGGGGTGTTTAATCATTGACATACCAATATTAACACAAGTCCAATGTTACTTTTGTATTATTATCGCAATGAATTTATTAGAAGTTATGGAATGGAAAGTCAGTTTTATCTTCTTGTTATAAAAAATAAAAACATATTTCACATTTTGTACCCTAAACTATGAGAATAAAAGATCAAGTATTAAATTTTAGATGGAATCGAACCGATTGACTTGCAAATTGGTGCCTAAACTTTGATACTTTCCTGAATATTTGACATAACATGACACATTTTATTTCGGGACCAGAAATAGATGATAAAAATGCAAATTTAAACTTGTAATTATTGGATTATGTGTTGGGGATTTGGTGATTTGTAGTGAAGGTGTTAGTTTTTAGTGAGGAAAGTTATGCGATGCGTAGGCGACACAATGGCCATTAAATAGATGCGGCCGTCCCCCAAAGCGCTCGTCAGGGGTGTAAGAGATCGGAGAATAGAGATCACGGGCAGGGATCATCGGGATGTCATTTCGCGATATATACACGGGGTTAATGCCATTTTAACCCTATTGAATGTGATCATATACAGTGACAATCTCCACTGTTCATGTTCGGTCCGGTCGTGTAACACTCGTAAACTAAATGTTTATACCGCAAAAACCGCAGCTCGCAAATCGGAATTCGCATCAGCGTCATTGGACACATTTGCCAGCCTGCATTTACTCTCTTGATTGACGACTATGGCATTCAAATGCAGATATCATCAGAAGTAATTTGAAAATTGACACCGAAAATAAACGTCCAAATGCACTGAAAGAAATAGTCAGTCTAATGGTAAAAAAACGCCATCATTTTTAAAAAAGGTATAATCGTTGAAGTAAATCGGGATGTATAGGGTGAACCAGTTTTTGGAAAGGTTGTTAATGTATTGTACACTGGTGACAAACAAATGTATTTAATATATAAAACAACTGTTTGTTATGGCATTGATAAAGATTTTGAAGCATATGAAGTGACTGATGATGATTTTTCCACTTCTAAACAAATTATTGACATTAAAAATATTTGTTGCACTTTTTCCACACATATTCATTTAATCGGCGATGGACGTAAATTTATTTCCTGCATAAACCAAGAATATTAATAGGTATCTATAACGACAGCAACTGTATTATTTAGACATTTTACAAACATTTCTAATACATTTCACATTGAATGATCCTCTAATATTTTTTTTATTATTTATAGGTATAAGTTTTGTTTCATGTTTATTTTATTTTATTGTATTTTAAATTTTTTTATTCATTTTAAATAAAAAATTTCAGTTTAATATGAGATTATTATTAAAAATCCAATTTATAAAATATTTATTAATAAATAATGAAGAGTTTATAGTAAATATTTCCCGCATATTATTTGTTATTATTAATATGATATTTTAATTGTTAACTGAAATTCATTAGTAAAAAACAACTTATATTAAAATGATATAAATAATTAATAAATCTTGGTTGCATTACTATTTACAATTATTAAACGTATATTTAATGTTAACAAATATTTATGAGAGAATATTTAATAATAACAAATATTTATTTAATTTCAATATATACAGGGTGATGAAAAAAAGGTGCCCATGATTGATATTGGGACAATGCTTTCTGTTGAAGCATTGTGGAAATCGCAACAAAAGTGGTCCAAATAGATTCTGTTTAAAATTAAAACAGTTTGTCTAAGAGCACAACGTGGCAATACTGCACATATTTCTTTTTCTAAAGAATTACTTTCAGGTAGGCCTACTTCTTGTATCTAAGCAACCAACACTGACAGATATTGTCACTTGCGTAAGACAAACAACTGTCACGTTGACATAACTTTTTTTATTTCAAAACAATTTAATGTAATTAAATAAGAATACACAACAAACAGGTAATTGAAGGGCTGTGTGCAAAAAGTCCCTAAGTAACATAGAGATTTAAAAGTCCCCTAGCCATGTTATTTATTAAAAACAGATCAGCCAAAAACGAAATAATGTAATTTCCAGATCAAATTGAAACATAAAATCTCAAATATTTCAGAATAGGATAAAGTGACTTAGTGACCGTCGCGCTAATCCTTGTATGCTTCGTCCTGATCCAGTTTCAATCGCTTCCACAACTGCTTCCTCCAACGGTGGTGTACGAACTTCATGACGTCTACCGTTTACAGAAATCGGCACTATTTGGCCATTTTCTCTTAATTTTTGCTCCACGTTTCTAATTACGTTAGCATCTGGATGACGTCGATGTGGATACACTCTAGCATATTCTCTAGCAGCTTCCGATGCGTTATTATCTGTCTCACCCAAGCGGAGCTACATTATATATATTCACTGAAATTGTATTCCATTTTAAGACTTTTTAGGACATTTGAGTTGTATCGTTCAAATTTGACAAGAGAACTGACATTGAAAAGTGAATTATTGTTGCCAACGTTTCCTAGGAGATTTGCGATGTTGCGACATTGATAAATTTTCCTCGGAGCCAAGAAACCGTACTTTTGACATCGGTAATAAAATTGGTTTCAATAGATTTTTTACACTTTTTTTTTTAAAAGCACCATCAACTGCATCAAATTTAGACCCTAACAATGAAATTATTACAAAATTGTTAATCGTATAGATTTTTATTGTCTGAATAGGAAAGCTTATATCTTGGTGAAGAGACAACTAATTTTATTTTGGCTTTCAAATTCGTTTTTCGTTAGAAATCGTCTATAACATGTAGCTACTCACGAGCACCTTTATTTCATCACCCTGTATTTATTTTTTATTAATAAACTACTATTCCTCCAAAATAAAGCAAATTAAGACTGAATAATACATTTATTTGGTGTAACTAAACGTGTGTTAACTATTACCAAATTCTTTTTTGTTTTTAATAATTGCTTACTTTATTATAAATAACAGTGTGTTAGAAGTAAATTAAGCTAATTGAAATCGTATTAATAAACTGTCAGTTAATCGTAAATAAACATTTGTTGGGGTAAATATCAATCAATATTTGTTAATAGTTAACGAAGTTGCCTTGTTATTAACAAATTTTTAACTTCTTTTCTCTCTGTGTGGCCACTTTCCGGGACTTGGGCAGCGAAAATGTAAAATCCATTCGATAAAAAAAGTTATGATAACGTCGGTGGCGTTAAAAACATATTAAGACAAAACGCAGGTTTAAAACGCTGAGCGATCTAACGATTTGGATGACGAATGGATCATAGCGCTGACGGATCTATGACCGACAGCACATCCTACTTTTAAATACACCCGCTTATTTACAGCAGCGCTGACGGATACAGAGCTTCCACACCAAAATAATTTCATGAAGAATCAAAATAAACTGTCCGCTCGCCATACATTCAGAGGTGTCGTTAAACCGCTTCAAATTATATACACAGATGGATTCAATTAATCCGGTCGATAATTTGCCATTAATCGGCGCGCTAATTCTTGATCTGATTCACCAGCGAAAATAAATATTATCGCGATTCAATTAAAAATTCCCTGTATTGTGCGGCGAAACGCCACTGACCGAATTCGACCGGATTTACAACCCGCGATGTCAAATAAGCGACGTGAATTAGGTGCTATTTTGTAGAATCCGTCCGTGTAGTTTATTTTTAGGCAGTTGATGCCATGAATCTGCCCAATAGTGTTGTCTCTCACTGAATATTTATGTTTCCTTCGTTGGCGGATTGATTACTTTTTTTGGTCTTCTGCTCTTCGGTTTGGTTAGTTTCGAGAATTTCTAGAATTCTTCTTTCGTCTCCTGCTGTCACAACGACTGTCCTGTCCGCATTAGCATATCGCAAGTTTTACATAAAATGTGGTGATCGCCGTTGTTCGGTTATTTATTTCCTTTTCGCCTTCGGCGAACTCGTTTATTCTCGATCGCTTACTTTTCTTCTTTTTACTGTCACCAAAACTATCGTTTTCTCCGCTCAAAACATTTCACCACGTAATTACACCTTCTTCAGCCCATTTTTTCATTTTTTAATTTTAATTGCCAATAAGATTGACAACTCGCTGAAAAGTTATCGCGCATGCGCAGCTAATGTTTCAATTTCTGAGCGCACGCGCGCTGACCACAAATTAGTTAGGTTAGCGTTATCGTTGACTCTTTAATTGGCCTAAATGTCAAATCATTTGTTATTCTCCAGCCCTCTTAAAGCAATTTATTTTTTTATACCATTTTTGGGAGATAAACTGGTTGTTTTTGTAACTAAGGAAAAAGTGTTTCGTCACTAAGGCAACATTCATTTTTAGTCCTAGGCTTAATAGTATATTATCCAATGAGTATTTAATCATAGCTATTAAGACACGAATATGAGAATTACGACACGAAACGTAGGTAAGTGTCGTAATGAATGCGAGTGTCTTAATATAAGGTGACTAACTATTTTTTATACAAAAGGAGTACAAATGAATTTTAATTGGAAATGGCGATTGGGTTTGAATAAAAACACAAAGTCTTCTCCATTCAACTATATTCATTAGTTCAAAAAATTATATGTATAAACACGTTAAAACAAACACACTGCAATTTGCATGCTTTCACCTAGGCAAACCGACTCTTAAGATTCAACCCTTGTTATAATCATTTGAAAACAAGAAAAAAAATTTCATCACCCAAGAATAGAAGTGATTATTTTTCTTTGAAATCCTTTTTATTTCAATCATTAACAGTTTTTAAATAAACACATTAAAACAAACACACTGCAATTTGCATGGTTTCACCTAGGAAAACCGACTCTTAAGATTCAACTTTGACTCGCAATTTTATATTCGCTCGATTTCGCGGAGCTCCGCCTCGCAAACACAAAATTCGCTCGCTAAAAAGTGACACTTTTAATCCTAATAAAACACACTAAGACATCGTTTAGCGCTCAGGATGTGTTCCTAGACGTCAAAGCGCTAAACGAAACAGCGTTAAACGAGGTCATTTTAACACATTGTAAATAGGGAAACGGGAATATTTAATCCACCAGAGCTAACGCGAAATATATTTTAATCGTCACTGGCGCCAGTCTCAGAGACCGAGAGTTTTTATAGTTTTACTATTATTGAAAAGTATTATTTTATGTTAAATCTAAATTTATACTATGTTGGAAACTGCGTCCTTTCTCTACAATAAATCACAACTAGATTTAATATAATTTTTGTTAAACTTAAACAGTGGGTATTTCATTGATATGGAAATTATGTCACTTTTTTGTAACACCTCTAAAAAAAAACAAATCATTAGACTTTCTTTCCAAGATAAGTTTAGTGCTTAGCTTTAACACAATAAGCTATTAAACAAAATAAAATTAAAAAATTATTTAAAAACTTTTTGAAAGGAAAATTGTATATTTTACTTACATACCGACTGGCGTCAGGTTTCACAGCCGGTGACTGTGCAAAACACAAAAACAATATATCTGCACACGTCGCTATCATACGAAAGACTGATGATAGCGCTGTACAAATGAGGCAGCTACCCGAAGAATCAGCCAAATTTATTAAAAGATTAAAATATTATTCAGCGTTTCCAAAAAAAGTCGGTCTCTGAAACGTATAGCGCCAGCTCTGTTGCGTTAAAGCGGTTCCAATATATACGTGACGTTCATCGTGTTCCAGTCTCCTCAGCACCTACATTTTAATATCGTTCGAAATGTTTTTTCGTGTCATTTTGGTTTTATTACTACACTTATTGAATAATCTAAAAAATTGTACGGATTTATTTTTAATGAACAAATAGAATTTTTATTGATTTTCTTACATAATAATATCGAGGATTACAGCACATAAATTAATAACTGCTAATGAACAGGATACTTGAAAATAAACGTACCAAGCAAACATAGATTTAGGGGAAGTACAGCGCTACGATAAATTGCCACCTTTGGCTATATATGAATCAACAAAATGCCGAAATAATTTGAATGAGCGGAATGTTTTTTTAGACTTCGAGCAGACAGCGTTATATCGAATCAGCGTTAAACGAGGTCTTAGTGTACAATTTTTTTAACATTGAACATAGGAATATTTATGTTTAATGTTACAAAAAAGAGGCGATGGAAATAACGAAAGACAAATTTGACGTGTATCAACAAAATGCTGCAAGTATGTACCTATTCTCTTTATGCTTTACTTCGTGTTGCTTCTTAACGTCTCTACTATCTCGCGCAGATAAACGACTTCCCGAGGTTTAATGCCAGAAGGTCGACTTTAAATCTTGTTTGAATATTGCTATAAATATGAGCGGCCGCATAATTGAAATTAATAAATCAGGTGAAGTAAGACGAGTAAAAAATGGCATCTTTTAACAGCGAGAAATCCAGTTACAGTTGTCAGTTAGTCAATCACAAATTGTTCTCCCTTTGTATCGATTTGTCGTTCTCTCAAACAAAGTTCTCGTGTTACGTGAAAGATCTTGACGGGGTGTTTTCGCAGGTTGATGAAGGAATAAAATAAACCGCGATTAAAATGAAGTTAATTAAAGAATTTTTCGGGGAATTAATGTAGTAAGCAACCGAGTTATAAGTTGATGTGAAACTTGGGAGACTTTCCTGCTAATTTGGTATTAGGTGGTTCGGTTGGAGACGCATATCACGTTTACCTTGTAAACAGTCCGCTAACTTGACGAGTTGGAAAATAAAGTTAATGACGATTTGGATCCCAAGGTGTATCGGCGAATACTTTGATTAGGTCCGCGTTAATCAACGTTTTTAATGTGATGTTTCTCACAAAACCGCCTCCTAGAAAGTTATTGCTCGCAAGACTGAGGCCATGCATCAATGGAGATGAGAGTTGTTCCTAGATCAGCAGGTTTGTCCGAGGGTGTCTGTCTTTCCTGGTGAGTTACTGCAGCCGCGCCTACCGATAAGATGCTTTAATTAAAATGCTGTCTCGACCAGGATTGATGTAACTTGAAAGTGCAACACTCGGTTTAAAACTTTCAAGCTCATTCGAACTTAATCCGGGCACTGCAACAAGAAAAAATTCGACAGGAGATGGGATTTTCCTTAAAACGACGACGTTATCAAAAATAGGAAGTAGATCTGCGATTAGTTTCCTAAAATCTCATTAAGTAAACGGCAGATGAAAATCAAAGCTCTTGGCGAAGATGAACGATGGCTGCGGTGAATTACGGAGCTGTCAACGGGGCCCCCGATCAACTCATTGTTTAAGCGCGTAAGAAAATTGAGATATGAATGAGCAAAATCTCCAAATAAAGGAGCTGTCAATTTTCCGAGATTTTTCATCATGCGCCATCTGAGTATTGAAGTTTCCGTAATGAACAAAAACCGGCTATGCTGAGGGATGTACCGAGCCGCGATAAAATTCATCATCTCCGCGAATCATTTCTGTTAGTTTCTCAAATTAAATTAACAGCAAAAAATTCGCTACAAGTTAAATAAAAAAATATATTTTCAGGCTGAAGCTCATAATGCTCCAAATGGAGCCGTAATATTAAAAAAATGTGCCCTTGGGAACGAAGTGACCCGAAAAAAATAATGCGAGGGTTAATATAAATTAGAAAGGCCTACAACTGCACTTTCCCTTGAAAAATAAAATGAAATAAAAAGGGGGAAATTAAAATTAATTAAATCCAATCAAATCCACTGATTTTTGTCCTTAATTAACAACTTTATGATTCTAAATGATGGTTATATTTGTGTGCAATTTGATGAGAAGTGACCATTTAGCGAGATGTTATAAAGATTCATTTAATTTTGCGACTGACGATTTAAAATTTTATTAATTTAAAAGCGTTGCGGATGCGCTCGGTTTCATTACTGTCGATGCATAAAAAGTTGACATGTTTATTGCACATCTGTTAACGTTAAGTTCACTTTATGACCAAGTGCATAAAAATGCTCCTTTTAACTTCCAAGACTAGATTATACACAATTTTTAATTGATTATGAACATTTCCTCAAGATTTATTCTTTAGAAAACCAAAAATCTATTGAAAATCGTTAAAGACAGGGTCTTCAATTTAAAAACGCCTTGCAGAGTCAGAATAGACAACACAAATTGCATTCCTCAGGTCACTGAACACAAAAAAAGCTAATTTAAGTAAAGTTGTTGTTGACACTTAGTTAAGGTCCAGGAACTGCTAAATAATGCACAATTCTTCCGCTCAGGGGGCACCAATTTTGCCTCTTAAAATAAAAAATTTTTAGGCAACCAAAGAGGTATCCTAACTAATAAGGTTTGAAACTTAAGTATTGAACAGAGAAAGAACCAAAAAAAAGAGTTGCGCGTTTTTCATACGCTCGTAACTTGATAAATATTATTTATATTATGGTCTGCGACAATAACGACGGTAAACTCAGTCGGAAATAAATTAGTCTATAATTTTTTGCTAATTCTTTGCTATAATTAATCCCATAACAGGCTGCAAACACATTTTCAATTATGCAAAGAGTAATCTTTATCCCCATTTTTATACGCTCATAATTTGATAAATATTATTTATATTATTGTCTGCGGCGATAACGGCGGTAAAATCAGTCAATGCGATTGCTGCATTATTTACTGGTTTTTTTTTTGTGAATAGATGCTTCAAACAATTTTTCCTACGATGATATTCGAAACTAATATATATTGTACAATTTAGTAGGCTCGAAAATGTTTCATATCCTTACGCGTGCGAACATGGATATTTTGCATTATCAAGTGTGTATTTTTATAAATTTTTAGAGTTTTATATCCTTACGTGTGCGAATATGGTTATATCCTAACAATTTGCACTATATCAAGTGTGCATTTTAATACAAATTATTCTATCCATGCCGTCAATCAAAAAGGTACAGATTTGACAGGACATCTGTGAATAAAAGGACGAACTATTTGACTAAAATCTTATGGGAAAACAACTTTTCCCCGAAAATGTAAAATTTAGACATTTATCCAATTTGGTTTACGGAAACTATTTCTTAGGTGCTAAAGGAACATTTTTATGTAATTTGTTGACGATGTTGTGTTCGGAAAGCAATAAAAAACGCGATCAAATAATACTGTATTTCGTACCACAACTTTTAGATTTTTTTTCAAAGATATTCACCATGTTATCATAAAAAAAAAACGTCATATTATACTACTATATGTTTAGTATAAGTACCCGGAAGGAATTTCTGCAATATAACTTACTTCTTGAGCTGAACTGAGTTTACTGGCACACTAAATTTTCAAAAAAATATTGTTGCCAATTTTTTTCTTCTTAAGTTATCAACTTTCTGGCAATAAAAAAAATATTTTCTTACAAGGCAATATATTCTCTATAAGTGCTATAAAGTGCATTGCAAAATATTTCGTAACTCTAAAGATTTCAGTAAAAAAACCCTCACTACTACATTTTTGCGAGAATTGCACTTTCGGAGGTTAATTTTTGAAAACTAGGCACTTCTTCACCAAAGTAAATATATCATTAGATGCGGTAACATTATGTTTACAACTGTTGCTTCGCAAATTATATATTGATAAGTACTTTCTAAGCGATACTGAGTTTCTTAAAACTCTGCATTTTTTGAGGATGGGTTCCCCAGCCTTAAGCTAAAATAAATCAAGCCGGTCACTTGTAATATTACTTAAGAAATTTTAGGGGAAACTTATAATTTAAGTTGATGTTTTTGCAACAACGAGGTGCTCGTTTTAAAATGAAATAATCTGTATCTAAAGGTATGACTAAGCTTTCAACATGAAAACCTTCAATTAAAAGAAATGTACGTTGGTTGAAAAAGTGACATTATCTGGCGATTGAAATTCCTGCAGTAATATAATTGCGTAATGAGTTAATTACAGCAATCTAGGCGAAAGTGGACGACCCCTTCCACAGTTATTAATGATAATCTGTTGATTATAAAGAAATAACTGTCGAGGTAAATGGCATCTCGCGTTTAATTTCTATATTCGACCCAGATTTTTAAAAGCAACTGCCAAATCAAGTAAAGTAAATCACTCAACTGAATATAAATACACTTATAAATCACAAGAAGTGGCACATATATTGGCCGCCGTGTGTCATTTAAAGCCTGCATTACGAGCTCTATTCCTGGCTTCTTATAGCTCATCTCTCCGTCACCTGTTCATATGTGGACAACCGACGATATATTACTGGAAAATTCGGAATAAAGCGGAAATTTTGAACGGTCCGTTTAGTCGGTGTACATATGCATTAAAGCCTTTTGTAACTACAAACCAGCTTTACAACTTGTCCCGTTCATCACTAAAAGCCGTAATATACACAACGTGCATTAACACTGCAGCAAATACGAACTTGGGCTTATATTAATTTACTCTTACGCTCAGATGTGCGTCTTTGTTTTTGCTTAAAGCTCGGAATGGCGAAAGCGCCAGCGACGTTGCCCACAATACATTTACTTAAGTGACTCGTACAAGTGACTAGATACCAGTAATTTCGGTATAACTTCCAATGTTTATGTTCACCGCTGAATACATCACACAACTTACTGTAATCTGTTCATTGATATTAAGATGAGCTCCCATTATTTATTAATATTTAGATTATTTTGTTAATGTGATTGAAATACAGTAGAATCCGGTTATAACGAATCTCAAGGGACCGTCAAAATCGGCTCGTTATATCCGAAGTTCGTTATAAGCGCTTTATGACACTTTTATTGGTCTAATATAAATATGTATATGTATAAAACCATTAAGAATATAAGGACTAAACTTATATAAATCAAGGCAAGTAATTTTATTTGAAAAAATTTGTTATTTTTGACTGAACTGTTGCATTTTTAAAGTATAAATGGTCCACACACGTTTCAACGTACTAAGATTTTCAATAATTGAGTTCGACACACCGTAAAACTGTAAAAAATTATGAATGTTGTTAATACTTCTCACATCTTCCTGTGTAGATAAAATCTGTAATGCTGGTGCTTCCGGCTCATCCTCATTACTCATTGGCTTCTTCTTGGCCACTTTTGTCTACCACAAATACCCAAATATTCTGTTGTAACTAATAAATTGTCATTCATGTTTAAGTTTTCGAAAAAAATTGAATTTTCTAATTGTAGGGCTGTATGCAAGAAGTACCTAAGTCACTTTTCATATTCTGTGATATTTGAGATTTATATTTCTGTTTGATCTGGAAATCACATTGCTTTGATTTTGACTGATCTTTTTTTACTAAAGAAGACTTACTTTAGTAAAAAAAGATCATTGAACATTGAAACATCAAATCTCAAATATCACAGAATATGAAAGTGACTAAGGGACTTCTTGCAAAGCGCCCTTCAATTGCTGAAATTCACGTTCCCTTTGTTTCTATTTTTGTAACTACTACTCATTTAATGACAAGCCATCATCAGATTCAAAGGTTATAACGCGTTATATACAATGCAAAGTTCGTTATAGTCGATTGAAATTTTATTAATTTCGACTTTTTCAGGTTTGTTATATCCGATAGTTCGTTATATCCGAGTTCGTTATAACCAATTAATTTTTACATTGTTACATAGGGGAAAATGTCGAGACTTGGAATAAAGTTCGTTATAACCGGTGGTTCGCTATAACCGAAGCCGTTATAACCGAATTCTACTGTAATTGCAAGTTGAAAAATAACAAGTTACTTAATGCATCGGTGTAAAATGCGGTATTTAATTGATTTCGTCGAGTGTAACAGACAGATTGAATTATTAATTGCATTAAATCAAGGTTTTATAAATAAAGAATACGTTGGTAGCGTCGTGTGAGTGTTTTTATTGCATTAACATGTTAGGTCAGTGGCTGTTAAATTAATTAATAAATTTGTCTTAAAGTATATAAACTTGCTGTGCACCTTTATGAAAGTATTTAGCATAACTTAAGCGTGGCGTCACATCATTTTTGAACGTAGGGATACGAACATGTGCTTGTACGATATTTATTGCCGCCGAGTCGTGTTTTGTGCAAAATAAAAACTTATTTCTCAATCATATTTTAGTGATTTTATTGTTTCGCCTGCCTGTAAAGTGGGATAGTTGATTGTGCTCAGAATATAAAGTTACTTATTTATTGAAGTGCAATTTATAAAGTTGCATTTATAATGGGTGCGTGGTATGTTGAACGCTGGTTGATATCCGCACAGCACCAGACTGGTGCGACTGATGAACTTGAGCAGCGCAAATAAACACCGCACTTAAACAACCTGTCGCCAATTAACTCGACGAAAAACTATTGAAAAACATATTTCTTCCAGAAGTTAATGTTATTTGAGCTTTTGGGCACAGTCGGATTTATCTTCGTGATTACCTCTTGCTCCACGAAAGTGTAGCATACTGATAGAAAAGTTCTCTTTTAATGAATCGGAGCGGAACAACGCAAGCTTCCCGCGGAATTAAAAAGATCTCGAAACTATTCCATTTAGCACAAATTAACACTTTGTTTTTATTTTCAAAGTTTCAACTTTAAAAATTCTACACAATTATTTGTGTGCTTATTTTCGTTGCAGGCAATAAATATTTTGATCGCTTATTTTAAATGTTTATCACTTTGTTGAACTTTTTATTGGGCCGATCTCATTAAATAATAAACAATGTGTACAAAAATAATCTTGGTAGCTTGTCGAACAATAAAAATCTCTCTCCGGCAAATACAGAAAAAGGTTTCAATTTTACAGCAATTTTTTTTTGTGACCCAAATATCAAAATGAAAACAAACTCTCATAAGTGCAGAGAATTTTGAAACTAACTCAATTTAGAAACAGCAAACTTTGTAAATTTTCTTTCATTGATGGTTTTATCTTTTTTTCAGATTTTAATAATAAAAACAGTAATCATTGAAAATACAGTAGAATCCGGTTATAACGAACCTCAAGGGACTGTCAAAATCGGTTCGTTATATCCAAAGTTTGTTATAAGCGCTATTCAAAGAATAAATGCAAGAGTGTTTTATGACACCTTTATTGGTCTAATATAAATATGCATATGTATAAAACCATTAAGAATATAAGGACTAAACTTAAGTGAAACAAAGCATAATGCAACAAGTAATTTTATTTGAAAAAATTTGTTATTTTCAACTGAACTGTCGCATTGTTAAAGTATAAATTGTCCACACACGTTTCAACGTCACTAAGATTTTCAATAATTGAGTTCGGCGCACCGTAAAACTGTAAAAAATTACGAATGTTGTTAATACTTCTCACAGCTTCCTGTGTAGATAAAATCTGTAATGCTGGTGCTTCCGGCTCATCCTCATTCCTCATTGGCTTCTTCTTGGCCACTTTTGTCTACCACAAATACCCAAATATTCTGTTGTAACTAATAAATTGTCATTCATGTTTAAGTTTTCGAAAAAATTTGAATTTTCTAATTGAAGGGCTCTATGCAAGAAGTACCTAAGTCACTTTTCATATTCTAAGATATTTTAGATTTATATTTCTGTTTGATCTGGAAATCACATTGTTTTGATTTTGACTGATCTTTTTTTTACTAAAGAAGACTTACTTTAGTAAAAAAAGATCATTGAACATTGAAACATCAAATCTCAAATATCACAGAATATGAAAGTGACTAAGGTACTTTTTGCATAGAGCCCTTCCCTTTGTTTCTATTTTTGTAACTACTACTCATTTAATGACAAGCCATCAGATTCAAAGGTTATAACGCGTTACAATGCAAAGTTCGTTATAGTCGATTGAAATTTTATTAATTTCGGCTTTTTCAGGTTCGTTAAATCCGATAGTTCGTTATATACGAGTTCGTTATAACCAATTCATTTTTAAATTGTTAAATAGGGAAAAATGTCGGGACTTGGAATAAAGTTCGTTATAACCGGGGGTTCGCTATAACCGAAGCCGTTATAACCGGATTCTATTGTAGATCAATATTAATTTAATCAGAAAACTGAAATATAAAAACGAATGTACGAAAGGACAGCTGTTGAGTTAATAACAGTATGTCACGCATTTTATTTTCCTTCTGCCAATTAAGGGAATTTATGCGATGGTTTTATTTAATTTAAAAGCAGTGGCGGTAGATAATTTTTGGGCCCAAACGGAACCCTCCTGAAAAATAAAAGCGGTGACGTTTGTACGTGTTAAGGGGCTAATGTTTAATTCAATATAGATTAAAGTGGTGGGTTAATCTCCGAGGAAACTACAAGCCCGACTTGATCCTCCTCTGTGCCACACGGTCAGCGGAGACTTGTACAGTAAAATATTTAACGTTGGCTTGTCGGAAGTTTTCACGAAAGATCTGTGTAGAGGCAAAATTAAAAATACAATATAAGACCGCGTCCGGGCATAAATGTTTAGTGGGTGAGAGGTTTCAATAAATTTAAGAAATGAATATTTTATCGGTGTCTACACCTGCTCTTTAAAAAATTCCAATTCCTTTTCGGTTCTCTTTTGCATACAAGGTTAGTTGTCGATTCCTTTGATATTAGTTCAAGAAAACGACGGAGCACTAGGGAAATATGTTTACCAAATGTGAAGTGCCATTGTCAACGATAAACATTTTCGAATTTAAATTGAGTATTATGACGAAAATTGTTTCCAAGTTTTTTAATTCGGTTTTGTGTAAAAACACAAACACATGTCGTTGCTTGTCGCCTTGTCGTCTGTCACCAGCCAGGAAATATCACTTTCACTAAAATTAGAAGACGTTTTCACGCCACTTGATTACTCTCAGCGATTGAACTTAATTGGTAATATTAATTCGGGCGATTTTACAATTTATTATTAACACCAGCTGGCATTCTTCACGAGCAACACGGTGTTTAGGATCCCTACGGAATGCGAGTTCATTCCTCCCGAATCGTGAAATTAGGTAATCGGGGAACGCACCTTTCCTAGGTATTACTTGTGAGACCGTCGTCTTCGGATGTTAACAAAGACGGATGCGAAAATTGGGTCGAATGGAACAAGCCGGGAAATTAGTTTGTTGCAATTTTCAATTTTTCCTTCTGATTAGCATACCGGTTGGGGTTGATTCCTTTGACATTAGCTCAGACAGAGCACTGGGGAAATATGTTTATCGAGTGTGAAGGAAGGAATGAACGTTAAGGTTATTGTGTGCTTCAGTGAAGAAAATGTTTCTAATCTTTTGAATTAACGTTGAGGAATGTTTTCATTTCTGGGGAGACATTCTAAAATTTTATTTATATGTGAGAATTGAGCGGAAAAACAATGAAATATTACAACTTAAATTCGCATAGAAATGTAATTTTTCGCACGTCAAACACAAAATATGATGTTGATCTCCCGTACGTCTCCAGAGAGTTGTCTTCAATAAAAACAGCCACTTTATTATCGCAACAACGCGGAGGATTGATGAAATCCAATAACAACTGTACTTCTTCTGCATGATTTCTTACTTGTTTTACATCTCGAGATAAAAAAAGTTTCAGGAGCAACTAAATTGAAACATAACCGGATAATCAACGGTCGTAACACAATTCACATCGAATCGAAGTTTTTAGATCGCATTTGCATCCGAGAATTCGGGACGTAATCCCATAAAACCATTTACTTATGATGTATTGAAGCGCCGGCTCCTCGCCTCAACAAAGCACAGACTTGCGGCGTCCGGACGCTACGAACAGATTAATCACGCGGCATTAGTGCCGTTTTGCAATAATTATTTTTATCCAATTAAGTGTTGGAGCGATTTTTGCGTTGTTAACGCGAGCGAGAGGCGATTTACCGGCGTCGCGCGGGAGGGAAGAAAGGAGCAGATTGTCCAAAAGGGCGCGATAACCGCGATCCAAGCGTCGGTGGTCATTAGCACGCCCCGGGTCCAAGAATGGCCGCGCTCGATGTGTGCTTATCCCACTTATAAATCATTACAATATGCAATATAATTCCGAGGTCTATCTGCTTTTTCGCAGGCAGATGCTCTTTAGTATACGAGGAGGTGGATTGTGCTATAATAAATCGGAACCCTTTGGGAAGACATTCTTATAAATAAACAGACAAAAACTGACACCCATATATCCTGGTGTCACCATCCATCTCCGTGGCTCCCATTGTTCGGCACTGATTTACCACAAGTCCGTCGGAATACAATGCGATGCAGTAGTGCACCGTGGATACATATCGGCCGGTAGTTACAGGACATTATGTATACTCGATACAGTCGATAGAGTAAGAATGCGCTCCGAGCTGACCTCCGTTTAAGCGCAAACTGGACCTAAAAAAAATTTAATTGTGACGCCTGCATTTTTCATCCAGTCATAAATTGCTCTATGAGCGACATTTTTTTGCAAGGGACTGTTTACTGTAAATAGATAAATTACTTTAGAATTTCTTACAAATTTAGTTGAAAAACGTTACACCAAACTCGGCTTGCAGTAAGAAAATACATATTACAGTGTGAATTTTCTGTATTTTTATTGTAAAGTGAATTTTTAGTAACTTACATAATTAGTGAATGTTTAATTGTGAAGAAATGGGAAATATTACAAGTGGTTTAATGTGCTGAGATGAAGATGTTAATTAAATGCAATATTAATAAATGTCGATCAACAAAGTGATCAGCTTCAAAGACCATTTCTAAAAATGGTACTGAAATTATGGGGATTGTCTGATAATGTGTGCGATAAATTCGCATGTAAGTAAATTTGTTGTAATTATAATTTTTCCCACACTTTTAGCTCACCGAATGAATTTTGTAAAAGTTCTACAAGTTTTTTCAATGTAACAGCTATTAAACAAATTGTTTCTTAGTTTATTTCCGTCGGAACGAAAAGTAAGAAGAGATAAAAAGAAAGGGACATGCAAACCAGTTGTTTCTATAACAGAATTAATAGTAACAACGAAGGTAAAGAAATAATTTTGATTTGCCTTTATACATTTAGTGTTATTTATCTATCTTATAACAAATTTTACTTTTTAGCGGATGTCGAGCTCTTTGTAAGAATGTAACAAAACAAAAGTGTGACTGAAGCACGAGAATTTGCGGGATGGGAATCTGCATAAAGTGGAATGGTCATTGTTGAAGCATTAAAATGGTCTATATTGGTAAATTTTTATAATTTTATATCCATGGTACAATGTAAGCATTTTGTTTCTTTGCTTTTAGATTGATGTAGATTTTGACCAATTATTTCTTGAGAGAAAAACAATTTATTGATGTGGCGGCCAAAATTCATTGAGAAGGCTAATGACTTCGACGAACTTCCATTTCATATACGTACATCTGTTACCAAATGAGAATGTGGTTCTTAAACCCAAATGTATTTTTAAACAGGATGTGATGTGCTGTTAAATTTTCACCTACTAATAAAAATATGTATGAGAAATAACTTTATGTGCTAAAATTCCTTCAATTCAAGCATTCCACTCTACAACTCATAAAAAATTTATTGTATTTACAAGTGCTTATTTAATATAATAAGAAGGCCATCTTAAGTCCGAATTTTCTTACCTATAAGAATTTTTTTTCTGAGTGTACACTTAAAACATACACTTCATATACGTACATCTGTTACCAAATGATAATGTGGTTCTTAAACCGAAAATGTATTTTTAAACAGGATGTGATGTGATGTTAAATTTTCAGCTATTCATTTTGTATACTCGCTACAGTCAATAGAGTAAGAATGCGCTCCGAGCTGACCTCCGTTTAAGCGCAAACTGGAGCTAAAAAAATGTTTAATTGTGACGCCTGCACTTTTCATAAGACCCAAATGGTGGCGCTTTAGGAAAAGTTTATGGGAAGGTCTCGAGTTGACCGTTCGTCTTCACATGTCGAGCGTCGCGTTCGGTTCGGGCCTTATCAGAGAACGTCCAGCGAACTAGTGGACCATCTTCCCTTAATTACAACAGGAGGCCATGATGTGACGAAGCCGTCTCTCTTTCACCTGCCAGCGAGAGCATGTGCGCCTCTTCGTCGCTCATGCGGAGATCGGCCTTAGATTAGCATCAGGAGATTATGCCGCCTCTTGCAATATTTACGAGCGTCACCAAGCCATTGCTATAAGTCGCGCTACTGCTGTTCAACGTTCGCCCAGCGCGCGGAATCAGCATTTCTGCGAAAAGTCCTTTTAACAAAATATCACCGTTGCCGCAACGTTTAATTAAACGCTAATTTCGTACGGAACATCTCAGTTTTGGACGTAGCGCCCCGCTCAATCAGTGTTTATGACCGCGTGTGTCGAATAATCTTGTAGCCTTTTAGATCACGTTCGATGGCCGCATCGGTACAGAGCGTTTTCTTAGTAATTTGGCGAAACAAGTAGCAAACGAGGCGCTACTAAATAACCAGACTGATCTAATCTAAACGACTCTGAGTTATTTGGTCTGCATTTGTGCATACTTTGCTCACAGATCCTCGTGCTCTATCGCATATAAGACTAGGCTGAAACCGATCGCCGATATTTCTTTGTACGATTTAAATTAATTAGCATTACCATCTGCAAAACGTTTAATGACTTTCTGTTCTTTAGATTACCATTCCATTTTTTTTCTTTTAATTGTAATTCTTCACGAAACGGTTCGTACAGTAAAATACACTTAAAACGACCATCTTTAACCAAAATAAAAGTAAACGAAAACATGAGTATAAAATATACAGAGTCTTCATTTTTACAAACCAACGCCTTGCAGAGTCTGAATAGGCAACACATGTTGTCACCTTTATTAAATATTTTTTAAATCCAATTTGAACCACTTCAACTTCACATGTGACAAATTTATAATTAAAGGAGCACGATAGACAAAAAAAATCTTTTTAAGTTGTTATTTAATGTTAAATTATTGTAGTCAGAACTATTAAAAACTATTTGGTAGAAATCCAATGTAAAAAAATTGTTTTCGAAGATATTAAGACATTTAGAATTGCCTTGTGACGTCACTGGCCCCGACGCAAGTAACCGGCATATCTTTTACGTGTAAAAGCTACTCGCTTCGCACAATGATTTATCTACCTAAAAATTATATTGTTAATGCTTAATTTATATGAGATTGTGTGAATGGTTATGCCAAAGACGATAAAAGAATCAGAATTTCAATACCGTGTTTGGTTATTATTTTAAATATTAAACAAGAACAGCGCCGACTGAGCGTTCCGTCCCTATGTTATTTAAGTGTGCCTATAAACGGTCGTAGCTCACAGAATATAATAATTGTAAAAAAAAGAAACTATCGTCTTCAGTACAAAAAACCAGTCTAAATACTCGTAACAAAGTTTCGAAAATATAGTTTAAAGGTAGGTAAATTATCGTGTGAAGAGGGTATTTTTTACACGATGAGCAGAGACCAGTGACGTCACGCGCCTATTTGAAATTTATTATAACTCATCAAATAACCTGAGTAGAAACAAAATACTTATACACTAAGACCTCGTTTAGCGCTTCCTCGTTTAACGCTGATTCGATATAACGCTGCCTGCTCGAAATCTAAAAAATAAAACATTAATTCAAATTATTTCGGTATTTCGTTGATTCGTATATAGCTACATACGATTATTTCTGAACAATCATTGAAAGGTGGCAATTTATCGTAGCGCTGTACTTCCCCTAAATCTATGTTTGCTTGGAACGTTTATTTTCGCGTATCCTGTTCATTAGCAGTTATTAATTTATGTGCTGTAATCCTCGATATTATTATGTAAGAAAATCAATAAAAATTCCATTTGTTCATTAAAAATAAATCCGTACAATTTTTTAGATTATTCAAAATTAATAAGTCCAGTAATAAAACCAAAATGACACGAAAAAACATTTCGAACGATATTAAAATGTAGGTGCTGAGGAGACTGGATCACGATGAACGTCAAGTCTACATTGGAACCGCTTTAACGCAACAGAGCTGGCGCCATACGTCTCAGAGACCGACTTTTTTTGGAAACGCTGACTAATATTTTAATCTTTTAATAAATTTGGCTGATTCTTCGGGTAGCTGCCTCATTTGTACAGCGCTATCATCAGTCTTTCGTATGATAGCGACGTGTGCAGATATATTGTTTTTGTGTTTTGCACAGTCACCGGCTGTGGGACCTGACGCCAGTCGGTATGTAAGTAAAATATGCAATTTTCCTTTAAAAAATTTTTTAAATTTTTTAATTTTATTTGGCTTAATAGCTTATTGTGTTAAAACTTAGCACTAAAATTATTTTGGAAAGAAAGTCTAATGATTTGTTTTTTTTTTTTAGAAGTGGTACAAAAAAGTGACATAATTTTCATAGCAATGGAATACCCACTATTTAAGTTTAACAAAAATTATATAAAATCTAGTTGTGATTTATTGTAGAGAAAGGACGCAGTTTCCAATATATTATAAATTTAGATTTAACGTAAAATAATATTTTCAATAATAATTAAACTATAAAAACTATCGGTCTCTGAGACAGGCGCCAGTTACGATTAAAATTTATTTCGCGTTAGCTCCGGTGGATTAAATATGCCTGTTTCTACAATACAAACCATTTTAGAAATTTTCGGCCTCGTATTCCCCTTTCCCTATTTACAATATGTTAAAATGACCTCGTTTAACGTTGTTTTGTTTAGCGCTTTCACGCTTTAAATGTTGTCTTCTTTTTCTTTGTCTTCTTGTTGGCAGTACTGAATTTCGGGCCACAATTCAAATATAACCTTAAACTGTCAGACGTATCATGCCAACATGACTTGTATTACCAACATAAAATAAAGAACAAAAATTCATAACCTTCTACCAGTTTTCACGGTTCTTAAATAGACTATTAAGATTAATGTTGATAAATGCCCCAGTTCCTGTTCTTAACACATCAATCTCAACAGTGCATTGGTTACTTTTAAAACTAAACGTAAGAAAATTGTAAATTTTACTTTCGTTCTACAATTTTTCAGAAGAGACCAAATGTACTTATTTCAGAAAGTGTCGATTGTAATTCTGATTAATCAATTGTAATTCAGAAAATGATTACTTGATCTTTTATATCTTTTGAATGTAATTCTGAATTACAATTGACGTTTCCTGAAAAACAATTTACGTTTCCTGAAACAAAATTTGATGTTTCCTGAATTACAATATTGGAAAAGGTGTTGTAAGCTTGGAATAAAAAAATTGTTAGAAGGTTAAACATCCAGCAGGAGCATTTGTGCGCTAGGTCACTGCGGACGTGACTGAAATGAAGGCCCAGTAATTTCCTAATTGTAATATTTTTTGCATTAAGGATTTTCCGGGTCCACATTATAAGATAACATTGCAAAAAAGGTCTTTTTTATTCGGTACATGATAAAAAATAATGTTACTTGCAGGAGAAAATTGCATATAAATAATTTCAGCTTAATTTGGTGGAACGTTCATGTGTATTTTCGCCACGCTCAAGTTATTGTTCGCCGTAAACTTCTTAATTCCTTTGTTAGTCTTTCACTTATTCGCTCGAGCACATTATTTACAGGGGCCATTTATCATCGCCATTTTCAAAATACACTTTTAGTGCAATTATTACCGATTTATTTTACTGGAAATGTATTTATTAATTTCGTTGGTCCTTGAACCGGTACTAATGTTAATAATATCAATCTCGATTTCTTGGTGCCGACAGGTGTTAATAACATCTTGTGGTAACCGAAGAGTTACGTTCCTCAAGTTCAGAATTCTAATCACGGTAAATTGGTAATCGTTGCAAACAGATTTTACTGTAATAAAAATTCCTTCGATTTATAAAAATTGGACCTTGTCAAACAACGTAAACACATCTCTTAGTTATACGTTTCCCATTGAAATATTTTAAATCTGTGTATTTATGTGATAAATTAAAAAAGCGCATATTTCGAACTAATTTAAAAGACAGGAAACAAATGGTTGTAAGAACATTTAAACAAGTAGATTGTTTGTGAAGTCTCAGCCTGTCCATCACGACGAAGCGATGACTGATTAATTGCGTCAATATTTATACCATTCGTAGGGATGACACACTGATGTATACCAGCGCGATACATATCACTGCGGACGTCATAATGTTAACAACTTGGTTGCTTATAGCATCGCCCGAAAACACTATCCAGAATCAATTTCAATCCGTGGCCTTTGTAATTAATAAGCACAATAATTTTAAAAAGTAGAATAATTGAGACATCAGTCGCTTCGGACTGTGATTGAAACCGATCCGGGAGTGTCTGACAAGGATTGAAATGAAACGCGGCACCTTCTGAAACGTACAAATTAACATGTAAAACTTGCGTAATGATATTCGAACGTGAGCAAGGAGTTAATCACAATTTTACTTGTTTGTTTTGATGGGTCCCTATTAATTACTTAATCACTCCAGTTTCGTTCACACTCGAGGCAAAAATTGTCTTCAACAAAGACGTTTCTATCGGTGTGGAGCACAGTCGCCCGCTGCGCAAATTATGTTTGTGCCAGCAGAAGCAGACAGTGTTCTAAATATCCCATCCGCGGTTCCACAGCTTTTGTGAGGCCGATTAAAACATAACGAAATTTAGAAAACGTGTGAATCTAAATCTGAAAACAAGATGAACACGTTTGATAAGCGATTTGGTGTTGGGGATACATGCGCCGCCCGATAGGACTGATTAACTAAATTAAGCCGAAGTAGAGAGTTGCATAAATTAAAGTTAAGTTGCAAGTCAGGGCGATGAAAGACTCTGAACAACACCGATCCACGATCTTGATCGATATCCCATTTATTGAGAACAATAAACAATAAGTTCGGTAATAAAGAGATGACGAGTTTGACGTGTCACGTGAAGCTCAATCTATTCTAACATTTCTTGTGTGACGCACGACCGCTCTGCTGAGTGGCACATCAAAGCGGACTCGCGATGACGATTGCTATTAAGAAAGCCCTAATTAAGAATCGATTCGACATGATGCCCGATGATTCCGCAAGCACGACTGACGTGTGGCATTTTATCATTTTCGCCGTTATCGACTTCTTTGCTAATGTATTTAGAATCGGTACATAGTTTCTCTAATGCTTTCCGTTACGACAACGCGGGTGACAAGACCGAGAGTAACATTGATGTCGAGATGTGACATGTCTCAGACGGCATATCAGTTTCAAGAGACGGCAATTTCAAAGGTAGCTGTCAAGTCATGTTAGTAAAGTCTAACACCGGTACATAATGTTACTGTAACAGCATACACACATAATGCATCCACCTTCATTGACTGCCTCTCTTAACGTCTTGTTGTTCTTCCTAACATTCAAAATAACACCCACAAGATAACAGGAGGTGTGGATGTGCACCATTCATTCAATGCAATTGTGGTGATGTTTCCACCTTACACAAATAAATACATTAAAACACGAAATTTTCGTCGATCTGTGTGTGGTCAATGTTTATATTTAGATGTATCTGTGACTTTATGTACTTGTTTAGTTTTGTGTGTAATCAATGTAAAATTAGTTCTAAATTTACCCAATATTTCAAAATAAGTCTAATCTCAATAAGGTTAACTTCCAGTTAAAGCGGCACAATACACAAAAAATAAGTACAGGTAGCCCTCGGTTTACGCCGCAGTTCCGTTCTTACAAAAACCGGCGCAAATCGAATCGGCGTAAAGTGAACCCATATTTACAGTGATGTATAGGGTTAAGTTCTACATAAGTGGAGGAGAAGCAAATAATTTTGTTTATTAATACAATATAATGCAAAATACATATACAGTCGAACTTCCATATAACGAAGCGTTACGGTGACCTTAAAAACATTTGTTATAGAGAAACTTCGTCATATAGAAATTTATCTTGAGAAAAAAATTTCAGTTTAACCCTTTCAACTTCACAAGAATTTTTGAAGTAATACGATTTTAGGCATTAAAATGACAGGGTATCTATTTAACATAAAAAACGTACGTTCAAAATTTACGTGGGGACACATTATGTAGCAAGGTCGCAAAAGGATTAATATGCAGTTACGTAGTTATTTAATTAATTGAATAAATAAGACCACTCCAATGTTATGAAAAATTTTTTAAAAGACAAGGAAAAGTATGGTAATAAAATTTAAAAAATTTGATGCAGTAAAACTTTGTCGATTCCATTTAATATTATAAAAATTTTGCACGCTTAAATTAGTGCCACTTACTTCGTCGGCTAATTCCTCATAAAATGTTGAACCCTGGATACATCTAGGAATATTACTACAACCGAGTTTTTTCCGAAGTTACAGTGAAATAACAAAAAAAAACAGTTTTAAATCTCGAAAATTTGTAAAGTTGGAGGAAAAAATTTGTTATACGGAAATTTTCACTTCGTTATAAGGGTATAAAATGCATAAAAAACGTCTCCAGGATTCACCAAAAAAATTCGCTATATAGAGAAATTCGTTAAATAGAAGTTCGTTATAGGGAAATTTGACTGTATTATAAACTTAATTTTTAAAATGTGTTTTATGATAAAGTAAAGTGAAATCTTTTTATTAAAAAGTATGTAGAAACACAAATGAAATTTCAAAGTTTCGGATCTCTCGCATTTTTGGGGGAAAAAATCCCCACGAAAATCAGTCTAGCATAGGGAGAATTGGTGAATTACCCAATTATGTACACGGCGAAACGGTGAATTGCACAGCGGCGTTATTGTGAATCGGCGTAAATTGAGCCGGCGTAAACCGAGGGCTACCTGTATGTATAATTCTAAGAAAAATGGTACACTAAGGCCTCGTTTAGCGCTCAGGATGAATTTTTGTTCTTTATTTTATGTTGGTAATACAAGTCATGTTGGCATGATACGTCTGACAGTTTAAGGTTATATTTGAATTGTGGCCCGAAATTCGATACTGCCAACAAGAAGAACAACAACACCAACAAAAAGAAGACAAAGAAAAAGAAGAAAACATTCATTTCAGTTTTTAAATAGAGCTTTTGATATAATTCTATTTTAAAATTTGGCTGTAATGTTATGAGTTTATTTTCGATTTGAGATGAAAAAATCATTAAAATGTATCAAATGAAATATTATATAAATGGTACGAGTTCGAACTGAGATTTATAAATAGTATTATAAGTAATTTATGTCCGTTGCGATTGGGCGTTCTCCTTTTGACGTTCTAGAGATTTATGTTAACAGAGTGATGGGAGGTGCGCGCATTGTTCAACATTCGTATCAGCTAACTCTTACTTCAAACGGAGAAATATTATTTATGCGGGAGATAACAATAAATTATTATTTTGAAATACCGCAGCGTCGGGAACTTTCGCTTTTCTCAGCGAGAAATGTGCGTCGAGCTTTGATTTTGTTAAAACCTGAAACGCAGTTAATTAGTTCCGATCGTCGGGGTTGAGTTCGCAGGAGAAGAAGAGTGACCGGAGGCGCAACTCGAGGAGTTATTGTGAAGTTAATGATTTTCATAATTCATTTTACTGTAACCATTCATTTCGGACTACCGATTAATAGGCGAATTTCATAGATCAAAAAATAACGAACGCAATAGTTCATATTGACAGAAGGGCGTGCAGAAGTGAGTATTTTATGTCCCTGAGAACTATAATTAGTGACCAATAAATAATCGCGTCAGATAAAAGCCTATGAATCAAATTGAAACACAGAGCTCTCACACGGCATCGAAAAGGGATAAGTCAAAGTCATGGATGACAGAACTGTAAATGTTGATGGCCGGCCCACTGGAACCTCCTTACTTATTATTATTGCTGTGGTAGATAATTATAAATACCAAATAAATTAAACTGCACCGCCAGATTAATGTCGATGATTTTTTTTTCGTGGAACCGATCCGAACAAATCTCAAACTTGTCAAGTAGTCAATTGTCGGTGGTCTGGTGGTTGTTAGAAATTGACCTGTTATCGCGGGTTGGACGCGGCGACAAGGAAAATTGGCTGCTTATTCTAGAAGCACGTGAAGAGGAAGCGGGCGGGCGCCGGAGCTTCGCCCGGTCTTGTTCCGGGCCAGGGCACATCACTTGTCCCGGACCCTCTCTTGGAGATTGAATCTGCCGGTTTAACCACTTCACTTGGTCTTCGATTCAACTTGGAGCTTTCACCGAGCTTCAGAATATTAGGAATTTTTTTCTTACCCGCACTGAAAAAATGCTACCTAAGAATTTTTGAAAAACACACTTCTTACATTAAGAACTGATAAGTCTTGCATTTAGCACGATTCTGCTTGATATTAGCACAAACAATATTAAATCAACCAAATCACCGTCTTGGATTTAGCACAGGGATTCTCAATTTGTGGTGACCTCACTGAAGGTTTTGTACGAGATGAACGTAGGTCCAAGGGTTCTATAATACAATTGTTTAGAAGCCTTGCGCTGGGTCCATCCAGTCCACAATTGTACGGAATGTTGTAAATTGCTTTATGACCGACATTTTTTTGCAAGGGACTGTTTACTGTAAATACATAAATTACTTTAGAATCTCTTACAAATTTAGTTGAGAAACGTTACACCAAATTCGGCTTGCAGTAAGAAAATACATATTACAGTGTGAATTTTCTGTATTTTTATTGTAGAGTGAATTTTTAGTAACTTACATAATTAGTGAATGTTTAATTGTGAAGAAGTGGGAAATATTACAAAGTGGTTTAATGTGCCGAGATGAAGATGTTAATTCAATACAATATTAATAAATATCGATCAATAAAGTGATCAGCTTCAAAGACCATTTCTAAAATTAGTACTGAAATTATGGGGATTTTCTGATTCTGTGTGTGATAAATTCGCATGTAAGTAAATTTGTTGTAATTATAATTTTTCCCACACTTTTAGTTTACTGAATGAATTTTGTAAAAGTTCTACAAGTTTTTTCAATGTAACAGCTATTAAACAAATTGTTTTTTAGTTTATTTCCGTTGGAACGAAAAGTAAGAAGAGATAAAAAGAAAGGGACATGCAAAACAATTGTTTCTATAACAGAATTAATAGTAACGACGAATGTAAATAAATAATTTTGATTTTCTTTTATACATTTAGTGTTATTTATCTATCTTATAACAAATTTTACTTTTTAGCGGATGTCGAGCTTTTTGTAAGAATTTAACAAAACAAAAGCGTGACTGAAGTACGAGAATTTGCGGAAAGGAAATCTGCATAAAGTGAAATGATCATTATTGAAGCATTTAAACTGGTCTATATTGGTAACTTTTTATAATAATATATCTATGGTACAATGTAAGCATTTTATTTCGTTGTTTTTAGATTGATGTAGATTTTGACCAATTATTTCTTGAGAGAAAAACAATTTATTTGTGTGGCGGCGAAAATTCATTGAGAAGGCTAATGGCTTCGACGAACTTCCATTTCATATACGTACATCTGTTACCAAATGATAATGTGGTTCTTAAACCGAAAATGTATTTTTAAACAGGATGTGATGTGATGTTAAATTTTCACCTACTAATAAAAATATGTATGAGAAACAACTTTATATGCTAAAATTCCTTCAATTCAAGCATTTCACTCTACAATTTATAAAAATGAGAAAAAAATTATTGTATTTACTAGTGCTTATTTAATATATTAAGAAGGCCATCTTAATTCCGAATTTTCTTACCTATAAGAATTTTTTTTCTGAGTGTAGACTTAAAACATACATTTCATATACGTACATCTGTTACCAAATGATAATGTGGTTCTTAAACCGAAAATGTATTTTTAAACAGGATGTGATGTGATATTAAATTTTCACCTACTAATAAAAATATGTATGAGAAATAACTTTATATTCTAAAATTCCTTCAATTCAAGCATTCCACTCTACAATTCATAAAAATTAGAAAAAAATAATTGTATTTACAAGTGCTTATTTAATATAATAAGAGGGCCATCTTAAGTCCGAATTTTCTTACCTATAAGAATTTTTTTTCTGAGTGTAGACTTAAAACATACATTTCATATACGTACATCTGTTACCAAATGATAATGTGGTTCTTAAACCGAAAATGTATTTTTAAACAGAATGTGATGTGATGTTAAATTTTCACCTACTAATAAAAATATGTATGAGAAATAACTTTATATTCTAAAATTCCTTCAATTCAAGCATTCCACTCTACAATTCATAAAAATTAGAAAAAATTATTGTATTTACAAGTGCTTATTTAATATAATAAGACCATCTTCAATTCTTAAATAAGAAAACACATTAATTAAGAACATTCTTAAGTAATTAAATAAAAGTTCTTGAAATCAATATGACATGTTCTTAAATGTAAAATTTCTAAAAGTTCTTAAAATTAGAGCGACCCTTTCTTGAATTTGTCACGAAGCATCAACGTTCTTGAAATTGAGAATGTTCCGTTTTTAAATTTGACAAATCTTGAAATCAAGCATGGCCCACTCTTAAATTTGTCAACAAGAATGAACATTCTTAAAACTCAAGAATGACCAATTCTTGGGTTAAAATTTTAAATTTAAGCCGGAATTTTCTTACCAATAAGAATTTTTTTCCGAGAGCGCAGCAACAAAGGCGATCGGCGGAAACGCTCGCTTCCCTTCGGTTATAACGGCGGCATTAATAAGTAAATAAGACACGCATTAGACACTTGTGAAAGCGGTAACGAGCTTTAACACGGACACAACTCTGAGTACTTAATGCCGCTAGTTTGTGTAGGCTTTATCGTCCGCCCGCTCCGGAGCTTTTATTGTTGCTTGACGTTTATGTAAGTTGATGTGCTTTACTTTATAGTGGTGCTTTCGTCGGGTGCGCTCGGACGTACTACATAACGCCGCTGATAGGTGATCGCAGGTGCTGAATGTTTAGATCCCATTAACGCCATCAACGCTCTTGAGTATTACCGGTATGAACTACGGCTACTTTCTTACTTATCCAAAATTAATGCGTCTCCGGAAGTGCCTTAACACCTTACCGGCGGGGCACGATTCTGCGAGTCAACCGCGAAAAACGGGGCGAGTTAATGATTCGCGCGGTTTTTGCATATGTGCAGTAAAATCATTACAACTTGTTTAATAATTAATGTATTTCGATGAAACTTTTATAACATGTACACAATTGTTTATACAAAAAATAAAGAGTATAATAACCGAAAATAAATTATCATTCCATCGTTGAACATAATATGAATTAAATTTTAATTGTGAATAATAAAAGAAATAATTAATATTCCTTTTATTACGATAAGAGACGAAACATGACATGATAATTATATTAGAGATAAACATATAACATAGAAGACATAAAACTATAATTGGAGTTTCGAAAAAATAACAATTTTTAAGTTCACGCACTCTCCTTGAGAAGATGAATTTGTTAACGCAGCGACCTTCTACAAATGCGCAAAGAATTTCAGCAGGTCATTGCCCCTTAGGTTTCGGGGGTGTAGATAGTGGCACAATTCTTAAAAACTGAACCCGCATATCTGGGTCACTGGGAAACTAGGTAGTACCTGCAAATGTCCCTTCTTTCACGAAAGCTCACAGCTTCAGTATAAACACTTTAGTTTTACAATTAGTTTTACAAGCTCACAATACAATATGGTAAAATCAATGCAGTAGACATTTAGTTATGTTTATTGTGTAAATAGTTACTATCAATAAATTAAAATACAAATCAAGGTGTCTCATTTGGGAGAACTGAACGCGCAAAGAGAAACAAGGAATTGTGGCCTACACAAAAACAATAATTATAAAATAAACTATAAACTATACATATTAAAAAAATTCTTAATTTTTGTACCTTTTTTTGGTATGGTAAATGTCAAAACACTTTCCTCTATGTAACGGAACGCCACAAAATTTGCACATAAAAGAGGTATCTCCTTTTTTTTTATTTACACGACACACACGACATCCTCTACGCACATTTTTTTTCTTTTTTTCACTGAAGATTTTTATTAGCACGTGCTGTCGCAGAGTGCCCGATAATCGACCAGGTGGATCGAAATACACTACTCCTGGGGTTGGCGTTACTTGGCCACTAGAAGGACTTCCAGTAATTTCCGGTAATTCAGCGGTCAACCATTCTTCGGCAATGGTCATTAAAAAATTGTAATATTTTAATCTACTGCCGGGATTTAATTTTTGAAATACAATAAATGCATTCAAAAGTGCACAATTTGATAAAAAGAAGGACACTCGCTTCGTCCACTTCCTTGTTTTTCGCATGATTGAGTAAAAAGCCAAATACTGATCGGCACGATCTACCCCTTTCATGTACTTGTTGTACTCGATGACGCAGTTTGGTTTCTTGACAAACATATTGGTGCTTCTGTCTCGTTTGGTGGTAGTTGAAAAATGTCTGTTATGTATTGTAGAAATCATGCGAACATCACCCTTTTTTTTGTCTTTCCAAATTTGCACCAACACTTCACCTTTTCGACGATATGTCGATTGTTTATATTGTAATTTAACTTTTTTTAATATATCCGGTAACCCTCTATTTACACGTATGGTACCGCATATTCTAAATTTATCTAATAATAATGTTTCGGCCAAGTTCACAGAATTATAAAAGTTGTCCATATACACGTGGTGCCACAAGTCCCTAAAAGGGCTTAAAAGCGACGTAACGGTGTTTAAAAGTGGCCCTGCAGTTCCCGTATAAATATTAAAATTACTGATATACGCAGTGTCCGATTCGCACACCATTCTGCAGAGGATGCCATATTTAACAATTTTACTGGGATTATAAGTCTTAAATAATAATCGGCCTTTCCACGGAATCATGGCCTCATCTAAAGCTAAATTTTGCTTCGGCGCGTACACAGTATTAAACTTTTCCGTAAAAAAATCGACTAACCACCGCACTTTCACTAATCGATCTGTATTATTAACGGGCATTTCATCGTTATTGTTGAAATGCAGAAATTGGAGAATTTGTTTAAATCGATCCCTCGGCATTGCTTTTGAAAACATTGATGTTCGGATTATTGGTCTGGTAGACCAATATTCTTCAATGGTTGGTTTATTTAATATCCCCATCAATATTGTTAGCGCGTAAAATATCTTCATTTCCTGGATGTCGACATCTTTCCATTTGGCCGATTTCTTTCCTTCCCTATATTTTTGTTTATTCTGTAGGTAATATCTGTTTGTTTCCCTCGTCACCATTTCAAAAAACTCATCAGATAGGAACAATGAAACAACACTCTTCACAGTTTTCGGGAAAAATTCTAACTCCTGCGTCCCCAAGAAAATTTTCATTATTTCTTCGCGGGTCCGACTCTGACCAATCCAAGTCTAGGTCCACATCAGAATCACTGGACGAAGAAATACGCATAACGCGAGGACGACCTCCGGTTCTAGGCATTGCGATGTCGGAGTCGGAGTCGGAATCTTCGTCGTCTTCGAAATCTTCATA
This sequence comes from Dascillus cervinus, assembly GCA_949768715.1. Lineage (NCBI taxonomy): Eukaryota > Metazoa > Arthropoda > Insecta > Coleoptera > Dascillidae > Dascillus > Dascillus cervinus. The sequence continues at coordinate 28,997,064 of OX458319.1, read as the reverse complement.
ATCACTTTCGTTGATAACGCTTCCCTCTTCAGATAACTCATCATTGTAAGTTTCAAATAAATTTTCGTCTTCGAATTCCATTTTCACACTGTAACGTTTTCTTCTTCATGTGTCGCGTTTGACGTGGAGATGAGAACTCTGTGGCTTCCTCGTTGAGGTTTTCCTACCCTGATTGCTACCAGTAATCAGGGTAGGGATGATAGTAAAAGAACTTCGTGAGAAACAACGCTTAAGAGATTTCGCATATGAATACTTACACAAATCATTCACAACACTTAATTATTGCTATCTAGTGTCGAAGATGGAACACAGACTTTTCGCATGTATTTCTTATCGCGTTAAGTACAAGAACTTCGTGAGAAGCAACCCTTAAGAAATTTCGCAGACGAATACTTGCACAAATCATTCACAACACTTAATTATTGCTATCTAGTGTCAAAGATGGTACACAGACTTTTCGCATGTATTTCTTATCGCGTTAAGTACAAGAACTTCGTGAGAAACAACCCTTAAGAAATTTCTCAGATAAATACTTGCACAAATCATTTACAACAACTTTGTAATTGTAAATCTTCGATGATATAATGTGTAGGTTACAAGCAGTACTGGTTACAAGAGACGCAACACTCAACTTTGACATAATTATTGCTATCTAGTGTGGAAGATGAAATGCAGACTTTTCGCATGTATCCGAAGTGAACGCGTACCACGGAAATAATAATAAGTAATTAAAGTTAAATTAGTCAATCTTGTTATATTGTCCTTTACGATGATAATTTAATTTATACCTACATAAAAATGTGCTTATCTAACACATAAATCAATTAATTAATCAAACAAATCAATAATCGAAGAAAGTGCATTAAAAATTCCACAATCGAAATATCGAGTTTATGAGCCACTCCAAATAATCTCCAGATGATCAAGTAATAAATTTAAAAAAGCATTATATTGACCACATGTCATCAAAATTTAAAAAAAATAGTTAAATTTAGTCCAGTTAGCCTAGGCCCTACTGTTACATAACACAGATGCTTGTTTATAATGATTATCGAATTATTGTGTTTGTTTTCCCCATAAGAGTCATAATAAAGCAGTATTTTGATAAACAGTTTCGAATTATGCATTTCTATTACGTTCCAAACATTTTCAAATTGTTTGGTTACACTACTTCACAAGGTTAAAAATATAATTAGATAAAAGCAAATATTGCAATAACCGTAAAAACTTCATCAAAGCATTTAAAACTCAAAAAGATATGAACGGCAGTTCGTGTCAGGTGTCAACCAACGATTACGGGATCCTACAATTTTTAGAAACCACTTTAAACTACAAGGGTAAACATTTAAAGACGAGTGGTTTTTTTTAAACCCAAAAAGAATTTTTTTTGTGGGAACATAAAAATGCAAAAACGTTACAAGTTCATTTCACATGACATTTTAGTAACTAATTTGTTATAAAAAACTTTCCAATCGGTCACTAATACTTTATATTTAAACGATACGGAAAGATATCGGTGCGCAAATAAAAAAATTCTTATGTGTGTGTTGGTTATAGTTTTCTGTCGAAAACTAATGAATTTAAATGAGAGATGACACTACTTATACATATCATTTGACTATTATTGAATATCGTTGAAAAGCATTAGTGTTGTACCCGTTTTAAAACGATGGGAACAGAAAAAGCACTACTGCTGTTCCCGGCGTACGAGGTTGGCCCAATTTTTCGCACTAGCGCTGTGCCCGCCGTTAAGGTGTTAAGAGGGATCCTCACGTAAATTTCTTATGGGAAACTCAATAGATTTGCCTGCCAAAAAAACAAATATCATAAAAAGTGCGGTATCATCTGTACTTAACGGTTTAGTCAAAGTTGCAAATTTTTATTTGATAATAGGAAAAATGAAACAGTTACTTTTGCACTGCGATGCCAATATAATGTATCTTCAATTATAACATATAGCTACAGTTAAATCTCGATTTTTGTTTAAACCGAAATGTAGATATAACATTTTTATTGCAAAAAGTAATTTGTATAATGTGTAAAATAGACACATTTGCTTAACGATAACATAAAATAACATAAGATAAGTAATAACTAGAATAAATAAAATAAAAGATTATTCGTTATACTACTTTGATTTTGATAGTAAAAATTATAAGCCTCCTAGGTTTAAAATTTTTAATTATTTATTTATTTCTTTTAATTATTTTTGAATCATATTTAATCAATCTTATTGAGTCATTTAGGTTGTAACGAACATCACAATTAAAGATGCAAGTTCATGTGAAGCCTTGACAGCCAGAGGGTCCATTACCAAGGGGAGTCAAGGGATGCCTTCTTCACAATTCAATCTAAGATGATCAAAGAGGGAGAGAGTGATAGAGAGTGTGAATGATAGGTAAAGGAGGAAGATGATGAAATGAGTAAAAGTGTGTGTGAAAGCAAACTAATAAGAGGCAATTTTTGATGATAGAGGGAGAGAGTGATAGAGAGTGAGAATGATAGGTAAAAGGGAAAGAAAACGAAAGGTGAAAAAGTGTGAGTGAAAGCTTACCAAAAGATGTGATCTAATGATAAGATGTAAATGGAACTAAACAGTCACTCACCTCGAAGTAATACCTGACGTAATGTTAATCTGGTTCCCGGGGTGAGGAAGACGTATGGGGGAGGAAGTTAGTAGTCACACAGGTTACCTCCTCTAAAAAAAAAAAAAACTCATTAAGAGAAGAAGAAAGCAGGGCTGTACCAAGAACACTAGCAACGTTGCTTCTCTGTATAGCCAAACTTATTCGTTGCTTCAAATATGTTTTGGCTTGAGGAATTCCCGTTGTTTGAACAATACGCCTTCCCAAATCTTCAAGGAGAGAAAGGACATCAGTACTCCAAGGACCCAACGTTTCCACAGCGAAGGCGACGAAAAAATAATCATCAGAAATTGACTTTTTTTTTTTTTTCTTAAGATTTTCTGGCAAGTGTGCAGCAAATCTTGCAGAAAATGAAGAATCAGTCAAATGTGAAGGGGCAACTGTATCTGTACAAGTAAAATCCGAAACTAAAGATTTACCTACTTTCCATTGAATAACTGTAATACCATCTGGACGTTTGCCATCATCCCTCAGAATACTAGGTTTAAGGATACAAGGGATGTTGGCAGAAGAGAAAGCACGTTTAATAATGTCATTGATACAGCTGTGACGAGAGAGTCTACCAGCACTTTTAATGCACGATAAACCATGATGACCCAACGAGTCTGTAGAAGAACCGCACGAGCAGATATGAGGATGACAGAAATTGATGCTGTAGCGGCTTCAAGAAACCGGTTCGGCCGCTGAGGGGGTGAACGCGACGGTGCATCGAACCCTTAGAAAGAAGTTTGCCTCGAGTGTTCGTCGTGTACAGTGCTGTGTGTTAATTGTGTGAAAAGGAACCACTTTATAATAAGGACAAAGTAGATTATTTAAAATTTAGTTTGTAACAACTGGCGCCCAACAGCGTGGCTCAACGGTAATACACGCAAAAACAGTACGAAAGAACACACATCTTTTACCCATTTTAACGTGCTCCGACCGAACAAAGAATTCGGCCATTTTGGACGCGAAGAAAAAAAAAATGGCGCCAAAAAAGATGCCTCAAAACGAGGAAACAATGGACGCGGAGAATAGCGCAGCGGCAGGAAGCGTCCTGCAGATGACCCAACAAAATCTACAAGATTTGTTATTAGGAATGCAAGCGCAATTCGCACAGCAATTGCAGCAAATGCGGTCGGAACTGACGCAAAATCATCCACAACGCGGCAGTTTCGTTTCGTGTACCAGCCGCTTTTCCGGGAAGGCCGGTGAAGACGTGCACGCATTCGCCGATACCCTGCAAACGTACAAAGAATGCGCGGGGGTATCGGACGAGAATGCGCTACGAGGATTTGCAATGGTGCTTGCGGAGGGTGCCGGGATCTGGTGGCAAGGTATCAAAAGCAGCACGGCGTCCTGGGAGGAAGCTTTGGAAGCGCTACGGGGTGCATATGGTCCGGTGAAACCAGCCCCGCAAATTTACCGCGAACTGTTCGCGCAAGAACAAGAACCACACACGCCGACGGACATATACGTATCGAAGGCGCGTGCGTTATTCGCTGGTCTTAAGGAAAAGCCCAGCGCGACGATTCAGCTAGACATGGTATATGGGCTGTTAAATCGGAAAATTAGAAAACGCATCGCCCGTGAGGACCTGGAATCGTTCGACGATCTCCTAACGCGCGCGAGGGCAGTTGAACGCTCCTTGAAGGAGACTCTCCATGAAACAAATGAAACAAAAAGGGTAAGCGAAACAAAGTCGCGGGACAGGCCGAAGTGTACCTTCTGCCGTAATTTCGGGCATGCGTACGAAGAATGTCGAAAGCGAAAGGAAACGGGGGCGCAGGCGCCAACGCAAGCGCCAACACAACCACAGACGCAACCGCCAACCTTAAAATGTTACGGATGCGGAGCCTTAGGAACTACTCGCGCGAATTGTTCAAATTGTAGAGGAGCGCAGAAAGCGCCGCAGGTGAGTGGCCAAATCACACTTAATTACACTAGCATCCAGACGGCTTACTCGGAGCCTGATTCGACTAGACCGCTGCTTCCTTTCACGCTTCTGGGACGGAATGGAATCGCTTACGCGGATTCCGGGGCCCAAAGAACCGTCGCAGGTAGGAGAGTATACGATTTATTAAGATCCTTAGATTATCCAATGACGAGGTCGGAGATACAACTGGCCTTCGCCGACGGCGTCGTCAGCACCCAAGCGGTCCTAATCGCAGCGGTAGACGTCGAAATTAAAACGAGGAGGATCCCGACGACGTTTATTATTCTACCGGATCTGGCGGATAACAGGACTCTACTTGGGGTGGACTTCTTGCAGGCCGCCAATATTGTTGTCGACCATGGGCACCGCGTTTGGTTTTTCGCGGACGAACCCGAAAGGTCCTTCGAATATTCCGCCGACGTCAGTTTTCCTGGACCGATCGTGGTAGCAAGTGTAACCGCGTTACGAGAGGATGAGGGAGCGGCCTTAACCTCCGAAGAAAATCGACGATTAAACGACCTCCTGGTGGAATCCGAGGATATCTTCGGACCAGGGGGAGGCCCGACGGGTTATGCCGAACATACCATCGAGACGGGGGACCACGCGCCTATTGCGGTAGCGCCGTATCCGTTGTCGCCCCAAAAGAAGGAATTTTTGAGAAACGAAATCGACAATATGTTGCAAGAGGGAATCATCGAGGAATGCGAAAGCCCGTGGTGTTTTCCGGTGGTGATGGTTCCGAAACCAAACGGAAAATTTAGATTGTGCGTAGATTATCGAGCCCTTAATGCGATAACCACCAGCGTGACGTATGTGATGCCACGTATCGACGATTTACTTCACACAGCAAAGAGTACGGCGTACATGACTACCTTGGATTTGCAATCAGGGTACTGGCAAGTGCCTGTCCGACCGCAGGACCGAGACAAAACGTGCTTCGCGTGCCCATTTGGAACGTTCCGTTTTCTACGAATGCCGTTCGGACTCAAAAACGCTCCAAGTACGTTTCAGAGGTTAATGGACCGCTTTAAGAACGGGTTAAGTGAGGTAACAATCGCCGCGTATTTAGACGATCTTATAGTGATTTCAGACAGTTTCGAAAAACATTTAACTGACTTACGTTCTGTGTTCGAACGATTACGTTTATTTAAGTTACAGGCGCGCCGGGAAAAGTGCGTGTTCGCGGCCGCATCCGTAAAATATTTGGGGCACATCATTTCACCGGAAGGTATCCAGGTCAATTCGGAGAAGACTTCCGCAATCGCCCAGATGATCCCGCCAAATAATGTAAGAGAACTATTGACATTTTACCAAACTTGTTCGTGGTACAGAAAATTCGTGCCAAACTTCGCGGATGTCGCCCGTCCGTTATCCAATCTAACCAAGAAGGATGTTAAATGGAATTGGGGTTCGCAGGAGCAAGCGGCGTTCGACTCGTTGAAGAAACTGCTGACGTCGCCGCCCATTCTGCAACAAGCGGATCACACGAAACCATACGTCGTCCGTACGGATAGTAGCGGCTATGCACTAGGTGCAGCGCTACTGCAAGGGGTGGAGAAGGACGAGAAACCAGTCGAGTTTGCCAGTCGACTCTTAACCAGCGCAGAGAAAAACTACTCGACGACCGAGAGAGAGGCGCTAGCAGTGATTTGGGCTGTGGAGAAATTCCGCGGTTACCTGGAAGGCAACGAAGTAACGTTAGGGACCGATCATCAACCGTTGAAGTGGCTTTTTGCGCTAAAAGCACCAAGTGGTCGTCTGGCCAGGTGGGTGCTGCGGCTACAGCCATTTAACCTGAAGATTCAATACACGCCTGGAAAGGTCAACGTGGTTGCGGATACGCTTTCGCGGCCCCCCAGGTCCGCTAACGAAAGCGAAGCAGTCGAGGTAAACGTAGTGACAGTTGATGTACCGGCTCGGAGTGCGGCGGAGGTCCGAAGAGAACAAGAGGGGGACCCGGAGGTCGCTAAGATCTTGAGTTCGTTCGAATCCGCTGGTGCAAACGAAGATTTTGCTCGATGGACCAGCCGGGGTTATTTGGTAAATAATGGGGTCCTTTACAGGTACGTCCCAGAGGAGGACGCCGAAGAACCACAACTTGTTGTGCCGGAAGCAGGACGAGCGCGAATTCTGCGGGAGTATCACGACGAACCTACTGCAGGTCACTACGGAGTGGATCGCACATTCAGCCGGATCGCGCAACGGTATTATTGGCCAGGAATGCGGCGACACATCGCCGAACATGTGAAGAACTGTGTAGAGTGCCAACGATTCAAGGTGCAGAACCTGAAACCAGCAGGTCTCCTACAAACTCCGGTGATGGCTCAACGGGGTGAAGTGTACGCAGTCGACCTCTTTGGCCCACTCGTGGAAGGAGGAAACGGCGAGCGTTGGATACTGGTGGTGGAAGACACGTCGACTCGGTGGTTCGAGATGTTCCCATTAGTCGACGCCACAGGTATGGCCTGTGCGAAAATATTAATAAACGAGGTTTTTTTAAGGTATGGCGTCCCCCGTCGACTCATAAGCGACAATGGTCCGCAATTCATTGCGGATGTGATGCAAAAAGCGATGTTCTGCATGGGGATCGATCACGCCTTCACGCCCGTCTATCACCCGCAGGCCAATCCGGTGGAGAGACGGAATCGGGACCTAAAGACCCAACTTGCTATTCTGGTGCAAGGAAATCATCGAGGTTGGGTCGAGAGGATCCCCGCGGTACGCTTCGCCATGAATTCGGCGCGTTGCGAAAGTACGGGCGTTTCACCCGCTTATCTTACCTTTGGGAGAGAATTAAGGACTGCAGACGATGCTACTCGCGATCTAAGGGCCATCGTGACGGGGGAGAACTTTGTTCCGACTATCACCCCGTTCTTGACAAAACTGGGAACCGTCCTACGAGAAGCCCGAGATACGGTGGAGCGAGCCCAGGACCGCCGCAAGGAAGTTGCTGATGGCAGCCGACGTCCAGGACCAGAATTACGTGAAGGCGACCGAGTAATGGTCGATCTGCACACCCTGAGCCGCGCAAAGGACGGCATCACGTCGAAGTTTGCCCCACGTCGCGACGGTCCATACCTCATTAAAAGGGTCGTCTCGGAGACGACGTACGAAGTGGCTTCGCCCGACGATCCTTCTTCGTCCTTGGGGAAGTATCATGTTTCTCGGCTCACTCCGTTCGTGGGGGAGACGACAGTATATCCAAGTCCGGTTCGGGGCCTTCGCCGCAGAGGGAGACCTAGGAAGCTGGCGCAGCACCCGGGACGTGGTTCTACGCCAGAGGGGGAGTCTGTAGCGGCTTCAAGAAACCGGTTCGGCCGCTGAGGGGGTGAACGCGACGGTGCATCGAACCCTTAGAAAAAAGTTTGCCTCGAGTGTTCGTCGTGTACAGTGCTGTGTGTTAATTGTGTGAAAAGGAACCACTTTATAATAAGGACAAAGTAGATTATTTAAAATTTAGTTTGTAACAATGCCCAATTTAAGTGAAATTGCAGTTTGTAAAAAGTTTTTTCTGAAAGAGTACCTAATTTACAAGATGGAAGAGCTTCAAGCCAAGCTCCAGATTCAAGTTCAGATCCAGCTAATAAGATAGCTTTTTGTGTGATATTTGAGGAAGATAATAAATTTTGAAATATTTTCTCACAGATAGGTAAGTCCCAATTTCTTTGAATAGAAAGCTCTTTTGGAAGTAAAGACGAATTAGAAATTTCCTTCCAATAATCAACAGCCCCTTTAAGGGATGTAATTTCAAAATTAGAAAAACTAGAAGGTAGAATGGACATAATAAGTTCAGAATTAGAAAATATAGAAGACATAAAAGGCAGGCGAGGAAATATCAATTATAGACCTTATACCTAATCCACCAAAACGGATTGGTAATTTGGCTTAAGTCCAAGATCTTTAATATTCAAAATTTTTTCCAAAGAAGAAATAACAATATTATCTAATTCAAGACACTCATTTTTATATTTCCAAAAAGGACAACGTCTAAGATTATAAGTGAAATTAGGTATCCAAAAACAATGGCGGAGTAAAAATAAACTAATATGAAGATTAATTTTACATAGATTTGAAGAAAGTAAAGAGAATGAATTACTTTTTTTAGAAATGAATGGAGGAATTGCTGGATCAAAAATAGAACAACCAAGAATAAAAAGGTCTTCAACATTACAAACGTGAATACAAAGAGCTAATAATTTGAATCTCTCCAAAATTAAAGACTTGCCTAATTCCGAAACATTATTAAGGAAGAAAAGTTCGCGTTTATTGAAATTAAGAACCAAACCAATTTTTTATTGCCATAACTTAAAAGACATCGAACGAATTTCAATAAATATGAAAATTATAATGGCAGAACTATTTTTTCTTTGAGATGAGAATAGCAATTGAAGATTTACAACAGGCTATTATTGTATTATTGATTTTTTTATTGATAGATGAGAGTTTATAAATTTCTCAAGGTCAAGATTGTTGAGGATTCCTTTTAACGACAAATTTTTATGGTTTCGGTTATTTAAAAAACAGCGGTTTGAAATAGTTAATTTGCGGCGCAAATGTGGCGCAATTCCGTCTCGGGATGATGAGGAGCAGTGGGACGACAGGACCATATGCAACGGCAACAGGTCCTAACGGATGCAGTGTTTGCGCAATCATCCATCAATGTTCCCGATGGCTGGCTGGCTGTGGAAGAGAGAAACGGATGCGAATTTACTACGTATTTGAGTGTTTGTATTGTTGAATCACCGACTCGTGCTAGCGCTCCATTTATCAGATTTAACACAGGTTTTGGTCACTGAATTGTATATCGCGCTTGAACTGCATTTTTTCTGAATTATGAAGGGAACGCAAATTAGCGACGCCAATAACGAAACCGAAATCTTGGTAAATGTCACAGTCGCGAATTAAGGAGATATCAGTCTAATTTATATAAGGGTGGTGTAATATATTCAGACGTTAGTCCTAATGTCTGGCGGAACGTTTGACTGCGGATCTCAACTAAGCCAAGCTGACTCAGAATGAATCCAAAGGCTTCAAATACACAAGCATGATGCGAGCGTGTAGCGACATTCACCCCCGTACTTAATCCCTATAATTGCCAAGTGGTTACGGTGATTACTCAGTGCCGTGCTTATTTACCGAGCGAAAATACGATGGACTTTGTTCAATTAAAATCTGAAACTCAAAGAAAACACAATATGTTTACCGCCCGACCACCGATCCCCACTTCATCCCGCACGGCGAGGGAGAGAAGGATCAAGATTGATGTTGGCTCAAGCTGAACCTGATAGTTGGCATATAATCCAAACCATAATGTTGTAGAATGTATTCATTACTTCACATTAACTCTCGCAGCTATTTGTAACGTTCCAGAGTCGACGGTTAGACTAACGGCGCAACAGATTATCTTATTATTCCCTTTGAAGATACCTCGACATCAGCACCATTTACTAATGTGCAACCCTGCCAAAATCAAACCGATTCATTCATTAATTTACCAAAATATTTTGAAAAAAATGAAGATAATGATAATTATTGCAAAATAATGCCATTTTATTTTTTTCAGTTTTTCTCCACAATTAATTGATTGATTATTACATTGGTCGTAACTCAGAAACCGACCTAGATTTTAAAAAAAGTGTGAACAACATTTACCGACCTTTTCTATATCTGCAACTTTCCTTATAAACGTTTTTTTCCAATTTCCTAAATAATGCCGTTTTAATTTTTTCAAAGTTCTTACTTTTTTACTTAAAATTAATTAATCATAACATTGGTCACAACTCGGAAACGGCATAACAAAAATGAAAATTGTGTTAACAAAATTTATAAAGCTTTTTTATATCTGCAACTTTTCTTATTATTTTTTTTTCCAATTTGCGAAATAATGCTCTTTTCGATTTTTTCAGTTTCTTTCCCAAAAATTTATTATTATTATTATATTATTATATTATTACGTTGGTCATAACTCAGAAACGGTCCAAAATATAGAAAAAAAAATGAGAACAACATTTACAGACCTTTTCTACATCTGCAATTTTCCTTCTAAAGATTTTTTCCAATTTGCAAAATAATGCCGCTTTAATTTTTTCCTTTTTTCCTTAAAATTAATTAATCATAGCATTGGTCACAACTCGGAAACGGTATAAGACAAAAGAAAATTGTGTTCACAAAATTTATAGAGCTTTTTTATATCTGCAACTTTTCTTATCGACATTTTTTTCCAATTTGCGAAATAATGCCCTTTTCGATTTTTTCAGTTTTTTTCCCCAAAAATTAATTAATTAATTATTACATTGATCAAAACTGAGAAACGGTCCAAGATTTAAAAAAAAAATGTGAACAACATTTACAGACCTTTTATATACATATATAAAACTTAATATGATCTTTTATCTGTAAACAATTTATAGTAAAAAAAAAAAACAGATTCCCTAATATTTGGGAAATATAAGTTTTAGCTATTAAGGGGATTGCAAATATGTTTATTTTGAAAGTGGTGCAAGTCCATCTTAGGTTGAATTATTTTTAACCGAATATATTACAACAATATTTAGAATAATAATAAGTGTGTCATAATTTTAGTGTTTTGATAATAATATTATGTTTACTTGCAACACTGGCAAATTTTGGTAATATTGGCAACACTGTCAAAAGTCGAAATATTCGACTTCTGTTATCAGCTTGCAAGAAAGTTTCTAATAAATACCTACTCGACAAAGTCGACATTGTGTTGTTTTAGGTGTGGTTTATTTTATAAAAAGAAAAAATGGCTCAGAACTTTGATGTATCTGAAAGTGAATTTGGTAAGTAACAAAAATTAAATGAAAATTCTTTTCTACTTTTCTACTTTTTAACGCCAAATAGAAATAAAATCCATGAGAACCGGTAATAAAAGAAGAATCTTCGAATCAGAATCTGAATATGAAGACAGTAATAGTTTTATTATTAAAAGGACTCTGATACAACAGAGATATTATCCCTTCAATTAACGATTACAATAATTTATTAATTTTGAAAGTGAGGCAAGTCCATTTAGGTATAATAAAACCTCTATTGTTTGTAGCCAACACTATAAACACCATTGGATAATAAACTTACATTATCTAACACCACAAAATACCAAAAAAATGTCAATTAGTGCTTACCAATATTTTTAAATTTATTAAAATGTAAACCTTTAAATATCTCGCAATAACAAAAAATGGACTTGTCCCACTTTTAAAATAAACGGCTCAAATAAAGAATTCCAAATTTTAATATCAAATTCGAATATTATGGACATTGAAATCGAAACGTTATTTTAGTATCATATTCGAATATTATTAATTATTACCTTAATCACCTCTAATGTAGACATGGAGAGGTTTCACTGTAATTATGTTGCTGCATTGACTTAAAAATATCGGGTAAAGATTCTTTACATCGTTTTGCAAAATTAGTGGAAAGAAAAATGTCAGGTTTCAAATTTCTGTTTGAAAGTGATAAAATCGTATCATATCCGAGCACATATCCTCATCAACAACCCTTCTAAATCCGAGTGGAAAATCCTGCTACCCTAAAACTTCAAACACATCAACAGAAACAAATCACGAGGTGTAAGTAGAGTCAGATGAAGACTTATTCCCGGCGATCCATGGATTACGATGGGTTCAGCGTGGGGTGGCAGCATCATGCAAGACCCGTCCTCGCCAAATTAAGATGGAAGTGAGGAGGGACTGCGATGTTGATGGGCGAGGGATTGCGGTCTTCATCGGTGCTTACATTTCCGTTTTACTTGATCCAGGGAGGAATTTCGCCTGCGCCGCGCAAACTTACAAAATAGCATTTAACCCAATTAAATCCAATTTTAAGCGATTCGTTTAAAAGGGTTTTTTAAGTTAGTTTTCGTTCGTTGAAAAATTGAGGGGTCGCGTCCTGCTCTAGTCGAGTTCCTCGATGGATGAGCTGTTCTCTAGGTGAGTCTCTGAGGACCGTAGATCCGGCCACAGTCCATCCAACACACCGATGACTCCGGCGGGAGAACTGCTTCTTAGGCTGCAAAATAACACAGATTAATTATAGCTGTCATCCCGTGTTACTTCAGTATGGATAAACGATATTTAACAATTAATTGTGACATTTTCCCTATTATGAACCGCCCGCTTAGTTATTACGACCGCTAGGTTCTCATTAATGGAAAAATTATTATTTTAAGCGAGCAAATTAAACGCAATAGTTACAATAAAAATTGATGAAACTAAAGGGAGCCACCGAAACAGTTTGCAGCCTTAAGTAATTAAAATAATGATAATTGCAGCGTAAATATTAGATTCCGTTGATATTGGAATGGCCTTCCGACACAATTATAATCATTAATATTTTTATAGGGTTGAGCGTAAAATTATCCCTTTCATTAGGCACACTTACAATAAATACGAGGTTATAAGAACTTACGAGGTACCAGCGCGTTTTCGCGCCTGCGTTTGCGTCACGCGGTTGTTATTTTTCTTCGTTGGACGTTCCGAGTTCGCGACGAGGGAAAAGAGACGAGGCGATGTGGAAATTCTTATCGCGAGGCGGTCGCTGCTGCAATTATACAGGCGGATTTTGAAATTGGAAGTCATGTAATGGGCAGTGTCCACAGCGTTACTGTGAAACACACTTCCAGTTTAGTCTCATTACTGAACTCATTTAATTATGGCTAATTTTTGTCGACTGCAATTTTGTTTATAGGGTTCGGGTCGGCGATTACACTCGTTTTGTTCACGTGTTTACACTTTAAAACCTTTCCTAGACTCGTTGGGTCCACTTGTGTCCGCCGCGACCAAAGTACTTACCGACAATTTTTTAACATTAAACATACAATGTAATTAGTTCTACAATCAATATTAAAAAAAAATTGGTCAATCAGTATTGTAGAGTATGCAACCAACCGGACGGATTTTCTTTTAGAATATAATATAAACTTAGGGAAAAAATAACCCATGCAATTGTGTTGGCAATGCCGAAACTTTGAAATATTGTCACTTCGTAATTTCATGTGTTCATGTATTGTTTTTTATGTTTTACACTGACACATGAACAAGTGGAGCATGAAACGAAGTTGGCAATATTTCAAATTTTCGTCATTGCCAACACAATTGCATGGGTTATTTTTTCCCTAAGTTTATATTATATTTAAGGTATGTCTTGTTTTTTGTTTTAAATTGACTCATGAATAAGTAGGGTATAAAATGAAATTGGCATTATTTAAAATTGTTGGAAGTGCCAACACAATTGCCTTGGTTATTTTTTCCGTTAAGATTATAATATATTCTGAAAGTGCAATGTTAGGGAAATTTAATTAATACAAGTACAAATAATAATATAGGTACATTTGCTTAATGGTACCATAAAACAACATAACATAAGTAATAACTAGAATAAATAAAATAACTCATTAAGAAAAGAAAAAAGCGGGGCTGTACCAAGAACACTAGCAACGTTGCCTCTCTGTATAGCCAAACTTATTCGTTGCTTCAAATATGTTTTGGCTTGAGGAATTCCCGTTGTTTGAACAATACGCCTCCCCAAATCTTCAAGGAGAGAAAGGACATCAGCACTCCAAGGACCCAAAGTTTCCACAGCGAAGGCGACGAAAAAATAATCATCAGAAACTGCCTTATATTTTTTTTCTTAACATTTTCTGCCAAGTGTTCAGCAGATCTTGCAGAAAATGAAGAATCAGTCAAATGAAAAGGGGCAACTGTATCCGTACAAGTAAAATCCCAAACTAAAGATTTACCTACTTTCCATGGAATAACTGTAATACCATCTGGACGTTTGCCATCATCCTTCAGAATACTAGGTTCAAGGATACAAGGGATGTTGGCAGAAGAGAAAGCACGTTTAATAATGTCATTGATACAGCTATGACGAGAGAGTCTACCAGCACTTTTAATGCACGATAAACCATGATGACCCAACGAATCTACAGAAGAACCGCACGAGCAGATATGAGGATGACAGAAATTGATGCCCAATCTAAGTGAAATTGCAATTTGTAAAAAGTTTTTTTCTAAAAGAGTACCTAATTTACAAGATGGAACAGCTTCAAGCCAAGCTCCAGATTCAAGTTCAGATACAGTTAATAAAATAGCTTCTTGTGTGATATTTGAGGAAGATAATAAATTTTTAAATATTTTCTCACAGATAGGTAAGTCCTAATTTTTTTGAATAGAAAGCTCTTTTGGAAGTAAAGACGAATTAGAAATTTTCTTCCAATAATCAACAGCCTCGTTAAGGAATGTAATTTCAAAATTAGAAAAACTAGAAGGTAGAATGGACATAATAAGTTCAGAATTAGAAAATATAGAAGGCAAAAAGGCAGGCGAGGAAATATCAATTATAGACCTTATACGGATTGGTAATTTGGCTTGAGTCCAAGATCCTATTGTAAATTTAATATTCAAAATTTTTTCCAAAGAAGAAATAACAATATTATCTAATTCAAGACACTCATTTTTAAATTTCCAAAAAAAACAACATCTAAGATTATAAGTGAAATTAGGTATCCGAAAACAATGGCGGAGTAAAAATAAACTAATGTGAAGATTAATTTCACATAGATTTGAAGAAAGTAAAGAGAATGAATCAATTTATTTTTTCGTGTTTCTCTTTGGGGGATATTTTTAGAATTTTTACACTGTTGAGGTTATGTTGTGATTATTTACCTGTTCTAAATAAACAATTGTACTGTTAAAAAAGAAAAAAAAACATTGACCTGAGCACACCTTATAAAAATGTCCACTGCAATTTGCATGTTTTTTTTTTTGGCCAGAGAGTTATATAAAAATGAAAACATGTATTTGTTTTGCGAGAAACACGATGGATGGTGCAATTAAAAATCGATTTGCTCTAAGATTGACAGAGATAGAAAACTATAAATCGAGAAAATAGCCGTAGCTCCGTTAATACTGGAGCAACTCAATTGATTCTTGTTCCATCGTTTCCGGCAGGAAAAGTTATCCTAGTAAGGAAAAAAGAAGGGAAAAAAAGAGAGAGAGAAAAAAGCCAAACCAAGAAAAACACTTTTTTTTCTTTCTTGCTTAGAACGTCATATAAACATAAAAACTTATGTATTTTTTGCGAGGAACACGATGGTGCAATTAAAAATCGATTTACTCTAAGATTGACAGAGATAGAAATCTTAAACCTAACCTAATCTAACCAAACTGGGTTTATTTTTTCGTGTTTTTCTTTCGGGGATATTTTTAGAATTTTTACACTGTTACTGCGTCGAAAATAGGACAACCAAGGTCTTCAACATTACAAACGTGAATACAAGGAGCTAATAAAGTTAAACGCTATCTGAACAACAGGCCCTTATTAGCATAAATGTCAAATAATTCGGAGTGTACATTACTGATTATCATTATTTCTTTTAACATTGAACAGGAATATTTACATTGTGTGTTCAATATTAAAAAAATACCCGGTATAACTCTGGATGGTTCAGATTTATTTCGGATAAAAATCGTTCTGATCTGCACAGGTAGGTAAACGGATATTATTGATAAGGGAACGGGTCGGTACATGCGCGATATATTTTAGATTAATTAAAGCAACATCACATTATCAACGCGAGGATCTCCGCTGTCGTAATAACTTTATAATTTAGTGCAGTTTACACGAGAAACGGTCGCGCATCGCACCAAACTTACCCCCACGTAACCCCTTCTACCCTTTCACGTCACCCACACCCTTTCTTCTGCTCTAAATTACAGACGATAGTGTAGTCATTACGCTTAACTTCGGTCATATATAATAGATTGCTTATATATTTTACAAGTCCCAGAAATTTACTGTGTTTATACCCACCTCACCTTATCTTATTAGTTGCTAAGATAAGTCGAAAGATCAGAAGGTTAGGCTACATTAGCTGTTCATTGCCTTAAAGGGCTTTCCGATATCACACCAACCAAGAGCTTCCTCAATTTTTTCTCTTAAATATCAGCGCAGTCTGCAATAATAATCCGGATGTCCCTGATCGACCATCAATCACATTTGTCAGGTATTTCATACAAGTAGAAGAAAGACCATGCATCAAGCTTCAAAGAACGATTGATTTCCCCGACAGTGATTGAAGGTTCGCCCGTCAAAACAGGTGCGTGCACCATACATTATTTAAGACTCGAGATGTTTTCTTCCTTTCGAGCAATCGTTTAATTTGACGCATTTTTTAATGTTGATTTGTGTCAGCGACCGCGACTTTTTCCACCTGCTTTCCGCGACCTTATGCACCCACGTTCCGACAGGACTTACAATTTTTCTCTTCCGCAGTAGTGATTTTCGTTTCCTTTCCCCGGCGCAACCACTTTATTCTCAGGAATAAAAAGTTTAGGGTTGCTTGGTTGAAGGAAGACTAACTTAGCCATACTAGCTTCACCTGTTGCACGACTACCCCGAAAAAAATTACAAGTAGAGAAAGATTCAATGAATTTTAAACGTTTCTGCCGATGTGCGGCGAACGAGGAAATTAAAAATCGACCCCTGAAGGAAACGGTGTTGTTAAAAAAAAATCCTCGACTGTTGTACAGGGCGAGTTAAGTTTTACCGCCCGTGGCAAAATAGACCTTTAAGATAATTTGTCAATTCTCATAAATTGCATGAGTAATTTTATATTATTAAGGTACATAGAAATCAAGAAAAAATCTCAGGTAAAATTTTGGCTTTCTTTCAATTACTAACTGCTCAATTTATTAGTTTTTTTTATGTACGAACAGTAAAATATTTTCACACAAATTAGTGTAATTGAAATAATTTTACTAATTTGCGTTCATTAAATAAAGCCATTTCCGTATTAGAGGGTATTTTTTTAAATGATTTACGACATAAACTAACCAATTCACCTAACAATGGTATTGGTTTTGGGTACTTGACTGATTATTTATGACAGTCATAAACTTAAGTTAAAAAGTGCAACGTTACATTTTACAGTTCACAACATCGTAACTAACAGCTACACGGAAATTATAATCATAATAAAAATTAATTTTTGCAATATTGGATTTTAAACTTGATAAGAAAATCGCTTACCAGCTTCTAATTTTCATTAGTATATCTGTCTACAATTTTGTGTTTTAATTTTGCCGTCTGCAAAGTCAATATACCTATCGGTTATTGAACCTTCCCATAAAATAAATTGCTTAATTCACCCAAAGTTTAAAAACCCTGGTCACAACCCTAGGTCACTTTGTGAATAAAGAAACATTCACATTCGCAACAAATCTTCCAACACTTAAACATCGTTGGTAAAAAGTAAAAATTAAAACTTTGTTTTGTGGGATAGTGAACATTTGTGTTTAGTTCAGGTATAATCATGGCATTTCAATACTCAGTCGAGGAGAAGCTTGAAATGCTTTTAATTTATGGGTAATGGGGCATCACTTTGAGCATCTTTTATAAAATAAACTTAATATTTACCTATTAAAAACTTATTTTATTTTTCTCACAAATTCCAGAATATGGGTCTGGCAACAACTAAAACGCCGTTCCCTTCAGTTTTATGGGTCGATCATCAGGTATTGTTACGTGGTAGACCGTATTATCCATTGTTGGAAAGTCATAAATAAAAGTACTTTTTCGTGCTTTATGTTAAATTTGATTTAACTCAAAAAGTAATAATTTTTTAACGAATCAAATTGCAATTAACAATGCTACGAATAATTTGACAAATTTTGAAATAAAAAACCAAACATGGAAATTTTACCCGAAACTCTTTGTTTTACTTTTTTGGCTTAAAATAAAAATGATTTGGAAAACTTGTAGCACTAATCGAAAGTGCAAACTTCAACTGATGTAACATTTAAATTGCATACTTTCCTCTCAATCTTTAATAGGTATTATGGTCGGGACGGTAAAACTTAACTCACCCTGTACGTCTCGCAAATATAACACATAATGGTTTTGCGTTCCGTTTACTTCGAATTACCTTGCCGCTTGATGTGTTACTGTGGCATTCTACAAATTACACGAAAAGTTGCACTTCATAAAAAATGAATTAAAAAAAGATGTTTTGATTAATTTAAAAAATTGATGAATTTTTTTTCGATGTTGGTTCCATTAATAATTAAAGGCTTCGCAGAGCCATGAATAATAAACATGTCATATTCACTGTTCGTAGTTAAAGATTAAATTCTAAGATAAACAGATTTGGTTCTTGCTGGCGCAAAAAAAGTATGTCAAACTGTTGCAAGTTGAATCAGAAAAGCGTCCCCCACGCTGCTGAACATTAGCAAGCGATTTGAGAAGATAAACAAAAAGTCTAATTACAAAAAGGAAACTCATTCCTCGGAACAAACTACAATTCAGGGCATTAAATCAATGTGTTTTGCGTTTATCTGTCGCTGTCCGAGCATCCATCACCGAAGCTCCTCCTCTACGAGAATCTCGTATACAATCACTTCACCAGATAGGAAGAAAATCCGGCGATGGAATCGAAATGCCCTCGGATACCTTTTAGGTTTTACTGTTTGTTGAATCTTTCCGTGCGAGTCTGTATCCCGTTTCTGGGGTGGTAGCACAACAGCGTCATTTTCATAATTCGGCCGTCTGTATTCTCTTCCTTTACTGTTCGATCGAATTGCGTCGCTTTCTAGAGTGACACAAACAAAATAGTCTAGAGAGAAGATGTCACTATATGTGACTGACCGCTTGCGTTATTTATCCAAATCGGGCAGAAATTTGCGACATCAAAACACAATTTCCATTTAAACAAACGGAAAACTTTCCTTGCAAACAAATATTTCAACTGATTTGGTCACTCTGATGGCTTCTTCTCGCCGTGCAATCAAATCGATAAGCAATGAGACCTCAATTCGATTTTTTTACGATGCCACTTAAATAACTACATTTATCTGCAACGAATTCGGTCATGCAATCAAATTAATCAGCTAAGGCGGCTCATAACGGTATCCGACAAAATTTATGGCTTTGCTAAATTCATATCATTTGTATAAATTAATTATTCACAACAGGTCAAATAAGTTCAATTTAAAGTTGTCACAATATTAATATTTTTTGTATCTAATACAGGGAAATTAATTTGAAAATAAACGCCTTACTGTATCAAAATAGGCAACACATCTTTATTAAAAAATAATAAGTGACAAAACGTTGTTTAATTTTATTAAAATTGTGATGGTCCTTGGAATGCAATATCTGTTGTCTATTCTGGCTTCGTTTTTAAATTGAAGACCCTGTATTAGAATTATAGTGAGGCAACAAACAGGTGTTCTGCAATTTGCATCTCATATAATCAAGGTCGTGTTTTTATTTACTTATCACTTATCTCCGCGTAATGCCAACTCAAAGGCTCTACAAAATTTTATACACTTTATAATTTTTGATAGAACGTATCTATTTTTTGTCACCTTATCATTATGCTGCTGTATGTGTTTCCAATATGCCGAATTTAACTGAGATTGAATGTTGATTGTTCCTAATATTGCTAACTCCATTGAATTATTAAGATGACTTTTGGAGTTTTCCTTTTTTATTTTTTCACTCAAGTGTACTAAATCAGTCACTCCTACCTGTGTCCATGCTTTATCTCCACCAAAAAGCAAACATGGAAAGCAAAAAAGAGCATTTTTCTTGTTGCAGCCACAAATCCAGTTATTCCTTGCATAAATTTCATTGTTGAACTGACGTTTATATGGTTTTCCACGACTAATACCGCTTGTTTCAATAATAATGTCCGGCAGCGGTCGACCTTTATTTTTCAAATCTATTTTCTCTTCGTAACTATACTTCACAAATCGCTTAAAGTTAATCAAATTGTCCACAACATCCATTGTCAAAAAAACACTAATACAATACACGAACACGAAAGTATGAAATCAAAATTTACAACGAAAAAGCCACGAAGCGAAAAACCGCAGGTAACATAACATCCAAAATTTGGAACAGAAAATAAAACTAAAAATAATTTTAATGACGAAAATTAAAACCCACGCACTGGAAGATAAGTTTCTGCGAATCTTGCAAATTTTCTGCCGAAATTCGAAATACGGAAATTCTCGATTGTTTTCGGGACCGTTGAAAACGCCACTATACAATTGTTGCTTACAATACATTTAATCAAGGACATTATAATTGAGTGACTAGGATATGACAGCACTGCGTGAAATACAGCACATAAAGAGCATTAAACTAGCGAAAGAGTTTGGGAATGTGCTGGACGCGAGGGGGATAGTGGGGGTATCTCAAGCAGTTCTGTGCTCCGCTGAAACCACGATAAAACTTAACTCGTTTACGTTTTATAAATTAAATACAAATGAAGTTAATTTTTTTGACGTTAATTTTTTGCAGCACTGTAGTGAGGCCACTTTTACTGTTATTATTGAGAGGAAAAACAAAAACGGTGAAGCTCTCTCTACATAACGGTTCATTACGTAGAGTTTTCACTGTAGAACGTTTAATGTTGATTTATTTTTTCTGTACATTGTGTTGTGTAGTGACTACAGTTTTTGTTTAACTTGGAGAAGCTTTCAAGTAATAAAAAAATCGTAACACTTTTATAACAGTGTTTTGTTATCTTGGAATAAGTTTAGTTTATAACCAGTTTATGTCAAAGTGATGAGATGGCGGTGATAGTGGGGCCGAAAAATGGTCGCGAGTGAAAATTTGACCTCGCCGGGTTAAATATTCAACATGAATGGTTTCACAAGCCGTATATTACTAAGTTAACAATTTTATTTACGATTGAAGTTCGCATCTCCCTGCTACGAGATACGCTCGCTGTTATAGTTCGGCTATGATTTAAGCAGCCCCTAATGGGGTAATAAATACAACCGTTTCAATACACGACAACGATCATAGAAAGCCGCAATACATTAGAAGCAAAATAGAAAGCCCAACGTCATCTATAGGTATCCAGATACCGAAGAGATATATGAGCCTTACTTGAATCGTTTCATAAATTTAGTTTGTTCTCTGCATTTGTTGCCCCGTTCTCCCGGTACAAATGACATTGTTTGTTACAGGTCGATTACTCCGATTGGGTAAAATTCGTTGTCGATGAGCAAAAAGAGCGGAGATTTTTTGGGCATTTTGGAATTTATGTGCCAGCTTCTCCGCTTTGTTGGCCATCATTCGGCGGTTCTATAGCAGCAGTTGTGAAGCTTCAGAGGAGTTGGTGAAATGTAGTTTTCCTCTAAAAGCGAACATAGATCATGGACGTAATGGCGCTATGAATCTCGATGTCCACACTGATCAAATTTAATCCTTAGAACTCCACCGCCATTTGTTACAGACTCTGTGTTTGACCGTCTATAACGACGCATCCACTGTACGACGTAGCAGATCTGTTATTTACGACTGACGAGTCGGTTTCTTGTGATCGGTACTTTAACTGATTAGCCGGCACTTCTTACCCGCTGCCGCCTTTTAAGTTGGATCTCCGGTGGAACTTGGAGCGTTTTTACCCGGGCCGAAACGCACACATTCGTCAGAGGGGTACTGTCACGAATATCTGAACTCCTCCCGAGCGGACTTGACTGAATTATGGCACATACAATTTATGAACATTTGTAATCCTATTCAAGGTTTTATGCAGATATTACTCACTCAAGCAGGGAATATGAGTTTATCAAGCTTTCAGACGTAAATCATTGCCCCTCCCGAGTTTATCTGTAAATTGCACTTTCCAGCGCCGAACAGAGGATAGATACGGGTGGGTGGAGGCGGACCCGTCGCACAAATCATCGCGAATTTGAGAATGGTACGAAATACTACTCACTAATGCCTATCTCTCCTTCGGCTGCTCGCTCTTGTTCCTGTGCTTCCTAGACGTACGCGTCTGTTCCAGAATGAAAAAACCATAAGTTATCCCGCAAGGTGCTACTGAAAGAGATACAGCAAAGCGCTCCAGTAATTTTCTTTATGTATTTGTTATTTACGAACTTACAGATAACTCTGACTTCTTTATATTTCTCGCTCCCCTCGCCGCCAATTTTCCATATTGAACCGTCTCATCGATTCGGTTCCTAGGACAATTTTTACAAAAAATGCCCGAAGGCTCTAAATTGTTTTTTCGTTGGCAGTTTTCCTCTAAGAACTCTTCGACCATATATCCATCAGCGGAAATTTATAAGGGTTCCATTGAATGTTGTGCCAAGTACTTAGGATTGATAAAAACTACTGGAATTACTGGTACATTAATTTTGCGAACCGACACAAATAAACCGTATTTTTTAACAATTAAACCTACCCTTTAAGTCCTTAAAATTACAGTAAAATCCGGTTATAACGGCTTCGGTTATAGCGAACCACCGATTATAACGAATTTTATTTCAAGTCCCGATATTTTCCCCTATGTAACAAGGTAAAAATTAATTGATTATAAAGAACTCGGATATAACAAACTATCGGATATAACGAACCTGAAAGAGCCGAAATTAATAAAATTTCAATCGACTATAACGAACTCTGCATTGTATATAACGCGTTATAACCTTTGAATTTGATGATGGCTTGTCATTAAATGAGTGATTACAAAAATAGAAACAAAGGGAACGTGAATTTCAGCAATCGAAGGGCTCTATGCAAGAAGTACCTTAGTCACCTTCATATTCTGTGATATTTGAGATTTGATGTTTCAATGTTCAATGATCTTTTTTTACTAAAGTAAGTCTTCTTTAGTAAAAAAAGATCAGTCAAAATCAAAACAATGTGATTTCCAGATCAAACAGAAATATAAATCTCAAATATCACAGAATATGAAAAGTGACTTAGGTACTTCTTGCATAGAGCCCTTCAATTAGAAAATTCAAATTTTTTCGAAAACTTAAACATGAATGACAATTTATTAGTTACAACAGAATATTTGGGTATTTGTGGTAGACAAAAGTGGCCAGAAGAAGCCAATGAGGAATGAGAATGAGCCGGAAGCGCCAGCATTACAGATTTTATCTACACAGGAAGCTGTGAGAAGTATTAACAACATTCATAATTTTTTACAGTTTTACGGTGTGCCGAATTCAATTATTGAAAATCTTAGTGACGTTGAAGCGTGTGTGGACAATTTATACTTTAAAAATGCGACAGTTCAGTCGAAAATAACAAATTTTTTCAAATAAAATTACTTGCTTTGTTTCACATAAGTTTAGTCCTTGTATTCTTAATGGTTTTATACATATGCATATTTATATTAGACCAATAAAGGTCTCATAAAACAGTCTTGCATTTATTCTTTCAATAGCGTTTATAACGAACTTCGGATATAACGAACCGATTTTGACGGTCCCTTGAGGTTCGTTATAACCGGATTCTACTGTATTAACACTTAATTTTTTGAAGTGGTGAAAAAGTAACTACAGCTCGGTGGTTTTAATAGAAAATTTTATCAATAAAAATTGTAATGCAAAAGTAATCGCATCTAGTGAAACCTTTCCATGGGAGCAGATTCCACAGCGTTTATTTTTACTCTTACAATACAGGGTGATGAAAAATAGGCGCATTTGCTTGATTCTAATGAAACACGAATTTGAAACCCAAAATGGAATTTGTTGTCTTTTCACCAAGTTAATTTTTGAACATTATTTCCAAGCTGTCCTTATTAGAGAGGTTGCCCCTAAATGAGGTTCCACCGTAAATAAAAAAAACCGCAAGCTGATCCGCCAATTTATTAGGAAACTAACTATGTCAGCATATGGTCGATGTCTATTTGAAAAATTAAATGGTCAGAAGATAAACAACGGTTGTAGTTGTTTTTTCTTGAATTAATTAATTAATGTTTTATGAAAAATCTATTAACTGAAAGAAAAAAGTTTTAATTTATTGTGAAACATTGTTTTGACATGCAAGCTACAGGAAATTTTAAGTTGCCACATCTGAATCAGAAATCATCGAACAGGAGTAAAGTTGGAAAAAGAAAAGTTTATCACCTTTTCACGGTTTAATGCCAACTGCGAACAAAAGTTTCGCTTTCAGTTTAAAGTTCAGGGTTATTACAAAAAGTAATGTACAACTGAAAATTTATCTCCAATTATCTCCATTATTTTCTGATGTGTAAAATATTGCTGTTTAGTATAAGTTGTGCGGCCAATAATTAAGCAATCTATCACCAGACGTCGAAATTGCCGGATGATCGATAAATACCTGATCTGCACTTTTGCGTTGCATGTAACAGGCCAGGTGTAACGCACAATCGATCAGAAAATGGACAATTTAAATATTAAATTAAGTAATTAATTGATATCGAATGTTTTAGAGTAAAAAATTCTCGCACTAATGATGAACTGGACTGTTCGTGTGAGCTCTTCTTAGCAATTATTCCTCGATCATGAAGGAAACAACTTTAACTGATTTATAGTTTGCCCCGGTCGACACGCAAGTGTCAGAGATGCAGATTTAGTTGGTAAGTAGGCGGTTTAGGATGAAATATTATTTTTTGCTTGAAGAATATCGACAGGATGTACAAAGAACGCATTACGATCATTTAATTACCGATAATTGCTCTCGGTTTCTTGTACTCAAACAGATTAATCGAACCGGTGACACGGGATATAAATTCTTCGGGAAGATACACGCAATAACGGCGAATAAACCAGGTGTAAAATACATGTGCAACAATAGAAAAAGGGTATATAAATCAATCTGGATAATAAGCAGCTTCGCGGTTACGAGTAGAGAGGTCAACTTCAGCCAATGCTAATTAGGAGCCGCATTTAAATATCTTCGACTGAACTGGGGTATTAATTATTACGTTGACTGCCATCAATCATCATGATTGAGTGAAATTTACTCGACGTGTGCACAGTGATGAGAAAAGTACAGTTTGCATGCGGCAAATGTAACGTTACCCTTTCTAAAAAAAAATAGAAACCTGCAAACTGTATTTAAGTATGTTGCAACAATAGTGTGGAACGTTCATTCAAAACATAATCATCCATTGAAGAGATAAGAATGAAGATGGCATAAATTCTTTATAAAATCGTTATCCATAACCCTCAATTAATGAACATGTTATAGTTGCTGCTAATCGTTTTAATTGATCATTGAGAAACTAATTAATACATTTCTTTAATAGATAAATGTAATTTTTACAAATTATTTTTCATTATAACAAGTGATTTTAAATTTCGCGCTTAGAAAAAAAATTGTAACGTAGATTTAACGTAGCAAACGTTCTACGTTTGACTTGAATTTGTTTTGTAAAGAAGTCATGGCTGCCTAGCGGTGAAATTTAAAAAATCTCACTATACAGGGTGAGTTAAGTTTTACCGCCCCGGCCACAATACCTATTAAAGATTGAGGGGAAAGTGTGCAATGTACATGTTACATCAGTTGAAGTTTACACTTTCGATTAGTGCTACAAGTTTTACAAATCATTTTTATTTCAAGCCAAAAAAGCAAAACAAAGAGTTTCGGGTAAAATCTCCATGTTTGGTTTTTTATTTCAAAATTTGTCAAATTATTCGTAGCATTGTTAATTGCAATTTGATTCGTTAAAAAATTATTACTTTTTGAGTTAAATCAAATTTAACCTAAAGCACGAAAAATGCTTTTATTTATGACTTTCCAACAATGGATAATACGGTCTACCACGTAACAATACCTGATGATCGACCCATAAAACTGAAGGGAACGGCGTTTTAGTTGTTGCCAGACCCGTATTCTGGAATTTGTGAGAAAAATAAAATAAGTTTTTAATAGGTAAATATTAAGTTTATTTTATAAAAGATGCTCAAAGTGATGCCCCATTACCGATAAATTAAAAGCATTTCAAGCTTCTCCTCGACTGAGTATTGAAATGGCATGATTATACCTGAACTAAACACAAATGTTCACTATTCCACAAAACAAAGTTTTAATTTTCACTTTTTACCAACGATGTTTAAGTGTTGGAAGATTTGTTGCGAATGTGAATGTTTCTTTATTCACAAAGTGACCTAGGGTTGTGACCTGGGTTTTTAAACTTTAGGTAAATTAAGCAATTTATATTATGGGAAGGTTCAATAACCGATAGGCATTTTGACTTTGCAGACGGCAAAATTAAAACACAAAGTTGTAGACAGATATACTAACGAAAATTAGAAGCTGGTAAGCGATTTTCTTATCAAGTTTAAAATCTTATATTGCAAAAATTATTTTTTATTATGATTATAATTGCCGTGTAGCTGTTAGTTACGATGATGTGAACTTTTAAAGAAATAGCGAAGACCCTTATTCCGGTTCTGTAAAATGTAACGTTGCACTTTTTAACTTAACTTTATGACTGTCATAAATAATCAGCCAAGTACCCAAAACCAATACAATTGTTAGGTGAATTGGTCAGCTTATGTCGTAAATCATTTAAAAAAATACCCTCTAATATGGAAATGGCTTTATTTAATGAATCCAAATTAGTAAAATTATTTCAATTACACTAAATTGTGTGAAAATATTTTACTGTTTGTACATAATAAAACTAATAAATTGAGCAATTAGTAATTGAAAGAAAGCCGAAATTTTACCTGATTAAAAAAAAAGATTTTTTCTTGGTTTCTATGTACCTTAATAATATAAAATTACTCATGCAATTTATGAGAATTGACAAATTATTTTAAAGGCCTATTTTGCCACGGGCGGTAAAACTTAACTCACCCTGGACAACAAACATATTAGTGAAAATGGTGAAATGAAGCTGAATGCAATTAAAAATGGTTGATAGTGAAGGCCAAGAGAGAGTTGGGAGTTAATTTTGCTTATGCGGGTAGAGTTTGCGAGCCGGTGACAATCAATTTATTGTCACCATAAAGCAATATGACGTGTACTCGCTATTTGTGGAAGATGCGTGTTGACCTCTGACCTCCATCATATCTTCTAGGCTAAGACTTGTCAAGTGGAGGCAGTATTTCAGAGCATGGACACTTATGAATGGGACGTCTCAGCGTGTCCCCGGAATGTCGTCCTGCCACCGAGCTGGGAGTGTGAGATCTCATCTTTACATCACAATACCGGCAATATTTAACCCGCCATATGCAACATAAGACAGATAAATGTGATATCTTTTAAGTGAGAGTCGCTGTAAATCTTCGATCATTGTAAAAGTTTCGTGACAACTAATTTATACGTTCCAATTTATTTGATGTTTATGATAATCCTTCGCATCTAATTTTTAACTTTCGTTAATGGTTCCTCCGGTCGAGGAAGAATTCGCGACATGTGTTCGCTCAAATACGCAATCAGGAGTGCGACGGGTCCGACAACACTTTTGTCAATACAGTTGAGGCCATAAAGACCACTCGTGTCATCGGGAATGACGAAACTTTTACTCCAATTCCGCGTATGTACCCCAACTTTCCGCTCACATACTGAGTGACTCGCATACAATATATAAAGCTCGTTCGGTTTTATTCGCTTGAAAATTACCCAAGTTTTATGTCCCATCAAATCGACCGGCTTTGAATGCATAAATATCGCGTAATCGCGTCACAAGAAGTCATCGCGAGAAGAACAATTCGATACCTAAAAAGAGACATTATAAACGGACGTGAAAGCGACAGAAAGTTGGGAAATAGCATCGGCAGATGTGACTCCTGATGTCTGTGTCACCGAAAGTTGAAAGATGTCTAGGATGTGTCATATTGAACTTTGGTCAGTTATTGCTTTGCCGGAAAAATTAAACAATTTCAGCCTCACTGAGAGAAATAGATAGTCAAAAATAATATAATTATGATTAACTTAAATATAATTTATATTTCATATATGGACAGCAATTTGGAATGTTAAAAGTGCAATATTTATATATTAGGAAATATATTGTTGTTTTAAATATATTGGTATTGTAATAATCATATATTTAATTTAGTACTCCCAAGAATGTTAACTGAATAATGAAATTTTTACTGAGCGTTATATATAACATTTTAAGCATTATTATGCAGGACTGCAAAACCATATAGCATAGATTATTAATTTAAATATCTTGCAAGATCGACTTAACAATAGATTATAGCTGGCTGTAACAGAACATATTTTAATTTTTGTTATCTAACATTGCTGAACCAAATACTACAGGTTGTTCAAAATATATTTGGGATATAATTTTTAAATATCTTTATTTTGTAAAGATTAGTAACAAATTATAGTTGCATAATATAATTTATATCGAATAAATTTCCTTAAATATAAAAACACCAATTTTAAAAATAACAAGAACATTAAACTAAAATAACATTTATAAAACACAAACTAAAACGAAACACTAAGTTTTAAAAATTTGAACTTTATACTATAATAACATTACATAAAAACTTCATCTACTTCACTGTCTTCGTATGTCACCGTAGAAGCTGTTGATGTGAAACTACTCACTGATGGAGTATTACACTGCGTTTGTGACAAACAAATCAGAATTAGATAATTATAGGTAATAGATTATAGCAGCAATATAATTATCTTAGTACAAAACAAATAGCTACATATACATAGAAAAGTTGTTTTTTAAGTATAAATAAAATTTCAAAATAAATTTAACAACAATTAAGAAACCCGTCAATTGGGGAACAAGCCACCTTAAAACGTGTATCTAATTAAGTAATTTATAATGGAAGCGCTGGGTTCTGATATGGTCAATTATCAAGGCTCCTTATTCTTTTAAAAACAAAAATTAATGTGTCAATGATTTTTCTCAAAAAGTTTTTATTTTTAATTTTTTTATGATTATTAATACATACTTCTGGTGCGCGTATAAGAACTCAAACTTATGGGAGATTTTTTAAATTTTAATCAAAAGTAATAATAAAAATGTACAACCTACCTGAGCTGCTTTATAGGCGTTGAACTTGTTCACAAATTTTAACCGATCTCCAATTTTAGGAATTAGCTCTTTTAGAGCATCGTTGTCCAACAGTGAAAAGGCTTCACCATCTATTCCATTATCTGGAATTTGTAAATATAACTAAGAAATATACGTGGGCGGTGGAGGGAAATGAATAACGGATGGTTAAAATAAAATGACCATCTTACCTTCAAATACTTGCACGTAATGTGCAAAACCCCATTCTTCTAGCCAGTCCTTTACCACCGCCATTTCACTTTAAGCACTCTTAACAGAATCACTGATTTTTCCCTGATTTCGGCACTACACACAAAACCAAACGTGCAGAAATGGTACAAAACTTGGGCTAATATGAATCACCAACTCACCAATGAGTTGATAAAATATTGTTTAGTTGCACGAAAGATACATCTTGGATACTTTCAAGAACAATCTTAAATTGTTACATTTCAAATATATAGTTTTTGTTGACAGACGAAAATTCAAATAGTAATAACAGATATTTTAAACAGCCATGCTGTCGTAACAAATATCCATAATAGCAAATAACGGTTATTTTAAAACTAATCATTTTTAAGATAACAATCTTCCATGTTTAAATTCACAATAACTATTTAAATAAAATAATATATTAATGCCAATAAAGCACCGTTGATTAAGGTAAATGTAAATATATAAGCGATTGCAATAATAATCACTATTTCTATTTGTAGCAATCTATTTCTCTCAGTGCGAGAAAGAAACTATTAAAAAGCTTCCATCCATTTTGGAAACCGTGCGATTTTAGCCTGCATTTAGATAGGGAGGTTTCCGTTACAATAGAGATTTATATGCGGGCGTTAATGAAAGTTAGGTATTAAAAAGACACGAAGTGTCAGGGAAGCGGTGAGTTTATAGCCCAAACTCTGTTAAATATTAAACCTGTAGGCATGTGATAAGTGCACAACCACTTACTGGCTTGAATTAGCCCAACCTGCTTGATGCTACCGCTTGATAGCTCCTCTAAATTATAACAGTGCGTGCTTTTTGCGGATTTTTATGACGGTATGTTAGAGGCGTCTTCCTTATTTGCACTGCGTCTGCAGAATAGTGACGAATTCGCGATTTCGTTCGGTATTTATGCAGGCGGATGGCCGAATCGGAGGAGGCTCTTTAATTTAACATAAAAGATAAACCACGTCAAAGTAGAGTATAGATCTGTCAAGTAATGGTCATTTATGCGAGGGTACTGTGATAAATTTATCCATATCTGCGCACGCTAAAACGAGTCACGATCTACTCGTTGCAATAATTTGAATACAATACATGTCGGCAGTTATGTCGTACAATATTAAGAAAACATCTCTAATGTGGAGAAAACTGGACGTTGTGTCCCCGTACTCCTTATGGGAAAAAATAGGCAGCTTAAGTGTACACTTCTCTATAAGGAAGTTGACAGTCGGGCACTAATAACAGTAATTCCAATGGGGATTTTTAAATTCCTACCTTATGTTGGCAGATCAGATCCACAAATCGACCGTAAATTTTATTGTTCGATGAGCTTTTAACTTTCATTTATATCAAGTCAAATGCTATTCTGTTTGTGACGTATTATAGTTGATTTTTAATTTGGAGGAGTTAGAAGGCAGTAAAAAATATTTTTTTTACTTTACGTTGGCATTTTATATCTAACAGTTTAAGGTTAGAAATTAGAAAATATAACACATTTAAGTAGTATAGCAGTGGGCATTCGGGCCACTTTTGATATCAGTTTAATCGATTAGTGATTCATGTGTAATTAGGTATGCACCCAGTGACCTTGAAGCCTAAAGGTAGTTAAGAATCCATTATGATAATTACTTAGTGACTACATCACGAAAAAATGAGCCCGGTGACCTTGAATCGGAAAGGTCATTAATGACTCATTAAGATAATTGCCTGGTGACGTCATATGACCTTGAGAGACATTAATTACCCATTAAGCTAATTACTCATTAGACTAATGATCTCAGTAACCTAATTACACATGAATCACTAATCGATTAAACTGATATCAATTTGATATCAAAAGTGCCCCGAATGCCCACTGCTATACTACTCATTTAAGTGATTCTGTCAAAATTGTATACCTAGGTTATGTTATTAAGTACTCATTACTGTCAACATGAATGAAATAAACGCTCCTAAACTAACTAAATAGTTAAAAAAATTCATTGAAATTAAATATAAAATTTGGCAAAAATCGCCACATCAATATTAATGTTTTGATAATAATTTGAACAAAAGCTGTTGACAAGTTTCAGAAACTCTAGTAGCAAATAAATATGTTATCAAGTTCTCTTTGCTGCGAAACTTCAAACGCAAACTTGGGAAGTGAATCCTTTAGCACATTATTTAACTGTTTCAAATGAAAATTAATTAATCACCTTTATACACAAATTTGTGCTGCCATATTAAACTATAATTTTTTCACTTTAAATATAAAAAGACATCTTAATGTGTCATTTTGTACACGGGTTTACAATCTGAATCTAATTTGTGTTAAACTATAATTTTTTTACTTTAAATATAATTTGTCACACAAACGGTAATACCATACAAACTTAATCACACATTAAGTTGCGTTTTAGATTATACAGAGTGCCTATAATTATTAGTGATTGAACAGGTCAACCTCAAATGTCGAATACCTAATTTTACCTGTAGAATCTGAACATTTCTAATACAATCGTTTGTTTATATTGTTCCAATTTAGTGTGTCGGGGAATGAGATGATGGGAACAAAAGAAAGTGCAGTGTTGCCATATGTTACTTCCACTTAACTAAATTTGTAGTGAGTAGCAATGATGCAAAAACAAAAGTAGGTACTTATTGACATATTTTCACTGAAATTTTACTTTAAAATATAAAACCATCCTAGGTAAATATAAAAAGACATCCTAATGCGTCATTTTGTACACGGGTTTACAATCTGAATCTAATTTGTGTTAAACTATAATTTTTTTACTTTAAATATAATTTGTCACACAAACGGTAATACCATACAAGCTTAATCACACATTAAGTTGCGTTTTAGATTATACAGAGTGCCTATAATTATTAGTGATTGAACAGGTCAACCTCAAATGTCGAATACCTAATTTTACCTGTAGAATCTGAACATTTCTAATACAATCGTTTGTTTATATTGTTCCAATTTAGTGTGTCGGGGAATGAGATGATGGGAACAAAAGAAAGTGCAGTGTTGCCATATGTTACTTCCACTTAACTAAATTTGTAGTGAGTAGCAATGGTGTAAAAACAAAAGTAGGTACTTATTGAAATATTTTCACTGAAATTTTACTTTAAAATATAAAACCATCCTAGGTAAATATAAAAAGACATCTTAATGTGTCATTTTGTACACGGGTTTACAATCTGAATCTAATTTGTGATAAACTATAATTTTTTTACTTTAAATATAATTTGTCACACAAACGGTAATACAAGCTTAATGACACATTAAGTTGCGTTTTAGATTATACAGAGTGTCTATAATTATCAGTGATTGAACAAATCAACCTCAAATGTTGAATACCTAATTTTACCTGTAGAATCTGAACATTTCTAATACAATCGTTTGTTTATGTTGTTCCAATTTAGTGTGTCGGGGAATGAGATGATGGGAACAAAAGAAAGTGCAGTGTTGCCATATGTTACTTCCACTTAACTAAATTTGTAGTGAGTAGCAATGATGCAAAAACAAAAGTAGGTACTTATTGACATATTTTCACTGAAATTTTACTTTAAAATATAAAACCATCCTAGGTAAATATAAAAAGACATCCTAATGCGTCATTTTGTACACGGGTTTACAATCTGAATCTAATTTGTGTTAAACTATAATTTTTTTACTTTAAATATAATTTGTCACACAAACGGTAATACCATACAAGCTTAATCACACATTAAGTTGCGTTTTAGATTATACAGAGTGCCTATAATTATTAGTGATTGAACAGGTCAACCTCAAATGTCGAATACCTAATTTTACCTGTAGAATCTGAACATTTCTAATACAATCGTTTGTTTATATTGTTCCAATTTAGTGTGTCGGGGAATGAGATGATGGGAACAAAAGAAAGTGCAGTGTTGCCATATGTTACTTCCACTTAACTAAATTTGTAGTGAGTAGCAATGATGCAAAAACAAAAGTAGGTACTTATTGAAATATTTTTACTGAAATTTTACTTTATAATATAAAACCATCCAAGGTAAATATAAAAAGACATCTTAATGTGTCATTTTGTACACGGGTTTACAATCTGAATCTAATTTGTGTTAAACTATAATTTTTTTACTTTAAATATAATTTGTCACACAAACGGTAATACCATACAAGCTTAATCACACATTAAGTTGCGTTTTAGATTATACAGAGTGTCTATAATTATCAGTGATTGAACAAATCAACCTCAAATGTTGAATACCTAATTTTACCTGTAGAATCTGAACATTTCTAATACAATCGTTTGTTTATGTTGTTCCAATTTAGTGTGTTGGGGAATGAGATGATGGGAACAAAAGAAAGTGCAGTGTTGCCATATGTTACTTCCACTTAACTAAATTTGTAGTGAGTAGCAACGGTGCAAAAACAAAAGTAGGTACTTATTGAAATATTTTTACTGAAATTGTACTTTAAAATATAAACCAGGTAAATATAAAAAGACATCTTAATGTGTCATTTTGTACAAGGGTTTACAATGTGAATCCAATTTGTGGGGTGTTAATTTAACGCAAGAGTCAAAATAAACTTAACGGGGGCTGCTTTTGGTGTTAATTTTCACGGTGCGCGAGCACAGGTCAAGAAAGATGTCAATGTTTTGAACATTTGTGCTGCAATAACGGTTTTAATCGTGGTCAAAGCAATAATTCATTTAACGAATTTATTGCAAACAGGATCATATATCAGTCCATCGAATTATTCATATTTTGATCGCATTAACATACTTACATTCCCGAAATGCAATTATGCAAAAGCGGCGAAATTGGTCGTTATAACAGTTCTTTATAGAATCTCGGTACAATTTGATTTTAATTAATTAAAACTATAGCCGACGAAAGTTTCCGCTTGTAAATTTAGAGAGCGATTAAAAATAATTGTTTTACAACACACAAAGCTAAATTTCTGCAACTTGAATGTTATAACAGCGTCTGGTGTAATTTAGGTAATGGTAATTACACTTGTCACAAATTTGTTTCTTGCGATATTCAGTCGGTTTAAGTTTCTGCGTTCGAATATTCATCAAAAACGTGAAGTGACAATGGACTAATTATCTGTGGCATACTTACGCGCAATTGTGATGTATGCCGACTTTTATCTCATCCTCAATAAATATTTTTATAAATTTATTTACTTTTTAGATCCGTGTATGTTCCTGTACTTAATTTAATTAATCGCACTTAATCAGAAGTTATTATTTTATGGCGATTGTTGTCAAACAGGGAGATAAAGGATGTTACACAATCACACTTCAAGTGTGGCAGTCGTCGTAAAATTTTATTTATTAATTAAGTCGCACAAAAGTAAAGCAAACTGCAAGTTGTAAATGGGGTCTCGCCTCTCTAAACTTCCCAGTACAGCAATTCGGTTACCTGCAAATGTGTTAATAAATAAAAGCGAAAATACAGCACTGGAATGACAAAGAAATTTATGTGACTTAATAAAAAATAGCGCAAGAAATCGGCTGTATTCATGTTCGGCAAATCGCTATTTCACTGCAACCTCACATTTCCCCAAGAAAATTACATTCCGAATAAATAAATCAATTTTAGTTCAACACTGCCCATTATGTGCAACTCAGGAAAAACGTGCAAATCGGCGATTTTTAAATTAGAACTAAATATGTAAAATTTTAAATGCAATTAAATGATATAAATTGTACATAACATAACATAAGTAATAAATTAATAATAAAAAAAACACAATTAGAATAAATAAAATGAAATTGGCATTATTTAAAATTGTCCGAAGTGCCAACACAATTGCATTGGTTATTTTTTCCGTTAAGATTATAATATATTCTAAAAGTACAATGTTAAGGAAATTTAATTAATACAAGTACAAATAATAATATAGGTACATTTGCTTAACGTTACCATAAAACAACATAACATAAGTAATAACTGGAATAAATAAAATAACTCATTAAGAGAAGAAGAAAGTGGGGCTGTACCAAGAACACTAGCAACGTTGCCTCTCTGTTAGCCAAACTTATTCGTTGCTTCAAATATGTTTTGGCTTGAGGAATTCTCGTTCTTTGAACAATACGCCTCCCCAAATCTTCAAGGAGAGAAAGGACATCAGCACTCCAAGGACCCAAAGTTTCCACAGCGAAGGCGACGAAAAAATAATCATCAGAAATTAACTTATATTTTTTTTCTTAAGATTTTCTGGCAAGTGTGCAGCAAATCTTGCAGAAAATGAAGAATCAGTCAAATGAGAAGGGGCAAGTGTATCCGTACAAGTAAAATCCCAAACTAAAGATTTACCTACTTTCCATGGAATAACTGTAATACCATCTGGACGTTTGCCATCATCCCTCAGAATACTAGGTTCAAGGATACAAGGGATGTTGGCAGAAGAGAAAGCACGTTTAATAATGTCATTGATACAGCTGTGACGAGAGAGTCTACCAGCACTTTTAATGCACGATAAACCATGATGACCCAACGAGTCTACAGAAGAACCGCACGAGCAGATATGAGGATGACAGAAATTGATGCCCAATCTAAGTGAAATTGCAATTTGTAAAAAGTTTTTTTCTAAAAGAGTACCTAATTTACAAGACGGAAGAGCTTCAAGCCAAGCTCCAGATTCAAGTTCAGATCCAGCTAATAAGATAGCTTTTTGTGTGATATTTGAGGAAGATAATAAATTTTGAAATATTTTCTCACAGATAGGTAAGTCCCAATTTCTTTGACTAGAAAGCTCTTTTGGAGGTAAAGACGAATTAGAAATTTCCTTCCAATAATCAACAGCCTCGTTAAGGGATGTAATTTCAAAATTAGAAAAACTAAAAGGTAGAATGGACATAATAAGTTCAGACTTAGAAAATATAGAAGACAAAAAGGCAGGCGAGGAAATATCAATTATAGACCTTATACCTAATCCACCAAAACGGATTGGTAATTTGGCTTCGAGTCCAAGATCTTATTGTAAATTTAATATTCAAAATTTTCTCCAATTAAATTTCCAAAAAGAACAACATCTAAGATTATAAGTGAAATTAGGAAAAACTAAACTAATATGAGGATTAATTTTACATAGATTTGAAGAAAGTAAAGAGAATGAATCAATTTGTTTAGAACTTGTTTATTTTAAAAGTCGAATTGCAAGAAACTTTTTCAAACACATTTTAGCCATTATGAATTTTTTTCAATAAACAGGCGAAAATTAAGCAATTTACGCGAGGAAAATGATTGTTTCCACGCGTTTAACATGGCTTGGCGTGAATGACGTCTTATCGTGACAACTGAAAAATGTTTGTGCGTAAAGTGTGAACATCATTATGCGAGGAGACAAGTCGTTTTCTGTTGCAATGAATTTATTCCTTGATTTATTCTCGCACAATGGAAACTCGTTACACCCCTATTTACAAATAAATTTTCCCTGGGTTACGATTTTTTCCTTTAAAAATTAGGGGACCAAGTTCCAGTCGTTCAAAACGTTGCATTATACCCAACGTGTGAGCCCATTAAAATAACTTTGATTTACAAAACCATAAAATTGATTTATTGCCGTTAATGTATAGCCTGTTAAGTAAAACACAAAAGAAACCAGTGACATAAATCGCTCAGATCTTGGTAGCAGCCTGTCATTGGGATACTGAAGAAGAGTTCAAGCCAACAATTCCTTCAGCGGCGTACCGGAGCGGCGATGTAATCTACACTCGAACCGCTTCATCTCACAATCGGACGATTATACGTTCCGATTGTTTCCTCTCCCCCGCCGAAATTTATACTCGGGACGAAATTTTTAATTAATCAGGAAAATTAGGAACAACATTTTTGATTTGTACGCCTATGGGTCAAGTCAAGAGAGGCTGGCGCGGGATTGGCGGAACAAGTCCTATATACAGTGAGGGGTGTTTTCTAAATGTTTGTCGTTAATTCATCATAATGATTCATATGCGTTCGAGACTGGGACTCGTTTTTATACCACGAATGTTAAGGGTGTAAATTATAAGTTTAGGACAGAAAGTCAATAGTACCAAGTGTATTATAATATCGTCAACTTATTGAATAATATTGTATCTCCACGTCAAAATTGCTAAATTAATTGGTGTAATTTCGGATGATTTAAGTAAGACGCCAGGCGTGAAGGGTTAGTTGGGTTTTCAGGAACGCTGAAACACTTTTTTCCAAAGCGCAAAGGTGTAATTACATTTTAATTATTTCATACTTTCACAAAAATGTTTAAAAAGAAGGCAAATATAAAACACCTTGGAAGTTAACGATAGGTGATAATTGATATTGATTATAAACTCGGTTTCAACAACACAAAACCGGTTTAAAATAAAACCAAATAAACAAACCTTTTTTTTCAGGAGTCCACAATTTGAGTTCTTACTTAATTTATTTTTTTTTAATTAGATCAGAATTACAGGTAAAAATTATTACCGTTGCAGTTGCATACAAAGCCCAGTTAAGAGGGTTTGATTTATGAGAACAATTAGCCACTGTTTTATTATAACAATTTTTTTGGCAACTTTATGTTATCAGCATTAAGGGATCTCATTAATATTTAATATCTCGGGGCCGTTTTAAATTTAAAAGGTGGTGCACCTAACCCTTTCACGGTTAATTTAAACGTGTTTGTTGCATTTATCAACGAAATTAAATTATTCACTTTATTTTAAATTACCTTGATTAATTACCGTGTAATAATGTGATACGGTCTGCTTCTACATTTCGTATGTAGATTCTTACATGCGTTCCTATTTACTTGCGCTGAATTTTTATTTAATTTTCGGGTCGCAGAACGCCGAAATTAATTTTACATAACCATCGGAGTTTGATACGGAGTTATTAATTCCTCCTCATAATAAACATTTTTAATTTATGAATGAAGTTGTAAGCAGGTGCTTAGGTATGTTTTTTCCAGAAAGGGTAGAAGCCTGAGAAAAAAATATTTTTTTACGTTATGTTGGTAGTACTTAATACCATAATCTATACAATTTTGACAGAATCACTTAAATGTTACAGAATATTGAAGATAAAGTTTTTCTCATATTGCTTCCTTCGACAGAACTGTTTTAACATTACTAATTTAACGTTAAACTGACAGATGTAAAATGCCAGTACTATCAACATAAAGTAAAAAAAACCTTTCCCATGTAACCATTTTTAAAAAACACACTGTAGTAGTTTTAATTACTTATTTTTTATTTGTTTAAATATTAGATTACTTAATTTCGCCAATTAGTTTAATTTTAATGAAAATGTGGTTAAGGTTTTTAATTTTTTAGAACGGCCGTAATGAGATTAAAAAGGCGGTTAATTGTTGAACTTTATGCAAATTTTAATTCTTATTATCACTGAGGAAATGAAACGTTGATGTGAGAGGCGAAATTTTTGATGCAGATTCGTGCAAGTTAACGGCTGAAATGGGGGCGCTGCAACGATGTCGGCAGTATAATAATAAATTAACCTGAATGGGTCCGCCATGTGATGTAAGCCGAAAAGGCACTAAATCTACTCTTATTATCTAAATGGGCGACGGAGTATTTGCAGACGCCGCTTCTCAAATGAAAGCGGTCTCTCACATCTCAATAACATAAATCAGTCAGTTTAATAAGCATTATTAAATTTTGTTTAAATTTCATTAGATAAATTTGATTGTCGAGCTGCGAAAACACAAAACACTTTCATCGTACGCGCTTGGGAGGCTTCCGGGGATTAAATTGAATAAAAAGCGACCATCTTTGTAACATATTTATTTGAGCTTTTTAAATTGCATTCAAGTACAACAAAACATGAAATAAAGAACTGATTCTCGTAAGAGCTCGCTTTGATTATTTAGCTATGCGTATACATTTCTTTGTATTATTTAGTACAGTATACACAAAATGTTAAAAATCCTCTTGGAAGAATTAGATAATGGTATACGTATACGAACGTTTTGTATTTATAAATTACATTTTTTTCTTAATAAATAGTGTACTGAAATAATCATTCTGTACCACTGAGCTACCTTTACAGTTTTTTATTAAACAATCTATAGGCGGAATCAAATCGTTTGGCATTCACCAGAAACTATCTACAAATAGGGCAAACATTTTTTTTCATAATCGTAAAATACTGACTCGTGGTAATACTATATAATGTATTTACACTTATTTTCATGACTGGTACTCGTATAACAGCTATAATCACTTCAGATTTTTGTGTTGTCGTATTTAAATAATATTTAAATATTCATATATCACTAAACGCTACAATTATTACTATATGGTTGCAGCAGCAAAGATATGAGAACATCACAAAATACAAGGTTCGCTTAGCGACCTTTTTTCCGAATTACACTTCTTCTGTCCTGTACACTGCACAAGATAGGAATGAAAAAAGGACAATCCCCAGCAAATTAAATAATATGTACACCTAATGGCTTAACTTAGTGTTAGACGTATTTGCTAGACAGTTGCTTCGCGAGCTCGGTGTATTTCAGGAACTTCGAGTGAGGACTTTCTTCGAAGCTCGAGGCTGCAGGTGGGCTCTTGTTCTCGACCGATCTCGATCCGGCAGACGCCGACGCGCCTGAGGCCTTAAGGTTGATCGCGGAACCGCCGGAACTGGACGGCTGCGAAGACTTCAAAGCCACCGGATCCGGTATGACGCCGTCCTTAACGAAATGCATTTTCGACAAGTGGTGGCGATAGGCCCCTTTGGATATAAAAGGAGTATCACAGAACGCGCACTTCATTATAGAATCTGACGTCATCATGGCGTCGTTGCAGGCCCAACTGAAGGCCAAAATCGCGCCGGGTGTCGTTCCGCTCGAGGTGGTCGAAGCGGAACTGGAATTTATACTGCTGGTGGTCGTGGATGGCGCGTTGTTCCTGTTGTTTGTGTGGTGAGTTTCAGTCTTATCGCAAAGTTTCTGCAACGCGGCCAGCGGATGACTGCTGGTGCGTCTTCCGGGCGCCGGGTTTTCACCAGGACTAGTTCCGGAAAGATTGTCGAACATCGAGCTCAACGCGCCCAAACTTCCACAACCTTTCTTATCTCCGTTTGTGCTTCGCGGAGTACCCGACCTGTCGCTGCTAGCAGGACTGCTGGTGCTATTACGACAAGGACTATTTACATGGGCCGCATCGATCGCCCGGCGAGGGCTCTCACCCGGACTATGTCGACTAGGCGACTTTTTCGCATTTTCCGCATCATCGTCCCTACTTTCAGTAGACATCCTCGTGGGCAAGATCGCCCCATTACTGTGAAAACTACTCCTATCATCATCATCCCCTTCATCAGTCGGCTCCCTCTTAAAATTAACTTCATGGTGCTCATGGGGGTATTCATCATCTTCTTTTTTGATTTC
The DNA here is from genome assembly GCA_949768715.1 of Dascillus cervinus. Classification (NCBI taxonomy): domain Eukaryota; kingdom Metazoa; phylum Arthropoda; class Insecta; order Coleoptera; family Dascillidae; genus Dascillus; species Dascillus cervinus. The sequence goes on along the minus strand of OX458319.1, from coordinate 28,956,160 downwards.
AATATCAGTGGCCATTATCTCCGATGTGGGTGACTTATCCCTCTTATCAGGCGTTGATCGAGGAGTCGAAGAAATATGATGATGGGGAGTTTCCATTTTACGTTCCGGTGTTAACGCATCAACACGACTGCTCCCCCGTTCGGATATCGAGCTGGATTCGCTGCCGCTACGTTCTCGCCTGCTGTGGTGGTGCTGAGCCTGTTGGTGCTGATAATTCCTCAGTAGATTCATCGTTTGGGCGTCCACGAGTGGTTTCGTGTAGTCGACGCTCTCGTCGATTCCCAAACGTTTTAAAATGCTGGAACCCATCGGAGCCGTCGGGCCTTGGCTAGTGTAAGCGTTTTGCCTCGCACGTGAATCGAAACTCTTCTCGATTAACTTTTCGATCGCGTTAAGTACCGAAGGTGACGTTCCGGTTTGGCCATCGGAAGCGGCCGAGTCCTTACCTGAACTCAGGTCGGTGGCGGAGGAAGACCGCTGCTGGGAGACCGGCGAAGGGGACTCTTTTTTATTTATCGAGTTTTCGCGGTGGGACGTGTGGACTGTTAACGCGTTATCCGGAGGTATTATATGGTTTGAAATCAGAGCGTTTTTGAGGAAGTTTCTTTGTTGGCTGCCGATCGTTCCCCCGCCGACGCATTGTCGAATGTGATCGACAAATATGGAAGTGTCGATTTTATCGCCGCATTTCTCACAAGTTATGCGACCCGCGCCCATCAGATCCCTGGTAGACTTTCCGATAATGCTTCCAGTGTCTCCGTTTTTGAATTCGTGTTGCGCGCGTTCTAATTCTAGGAGCTTCCTCACCGGTAGGGATTTTTTGCGCTTTTCCCTCGTCTGTCGGCGCCTACCGCCGTCGGTGATCGAGCGCATTATGTGCTCTTTGTAATGCGAATTTTTCACCATGTGATTGCTGAGCTCTTTGAGCGAGGTGAACGCTTGGTCGCACACTTTGCACGTTAATACGGCACTGACGTGACTGTTCGCACCTACGGCCGATCCGGTTGAACTGTTCGTGTTACCGCCTCCGCCGCCCTTCAAATCGTCAGCGGACTTCCAAGAGATAATTTGTTCTTGCGAAATTATGTTCGTGTAGTGCTGCGTCTGTTGCATGTGACTGGTCATTTCGGCCAACGATCTGAAGCTCTGTCCGCACCACATGCATTTTAAGATTTGTCTCGTCTGCTCGGCGCCTTTTCCCAACCAAACGTCCTGCCCCCGAACCAGTTTCCTGGGCAGTGGCATCGTCTCTTTGATTAACAAATTCAATTCCGACTGGTTGGGTTTGCCCGAATTTGAGGAGGAAACGCCCGAATTCGTGTGGATCGAAGACGAAGACGACGTGGGAAGTTGTGACGGGGGAATATTTTGAGATTGCATCGGCGGAACCGGCACGCTTACGCCGCAATGCTTGGCTTCTTTCATGTGAGTGGTCATCGCCGCCAAGCTTGGGAAGCTTTGCTTGCACCAGACGCACTTAAGAACGTCTTTCGCTTGTTCGGCGCCTTTATTCAACCAATGAGACTGCCAGGCGCTGTGCCTGCTGGTGGATGAATTCGCCGACGCCCCGCTGTTGGCCAAAGTTCGAAAGAGGTCTTCGCCGCCCAACTTGCTCAATTCGCTCATTTTCTCCAGAGCTTTCGTGGCGTCGCTCGGCGTCGATCCGCCGTATTTTAGTTTGCCGTTCCACGAATCCGACGAACTACCACTTTTAGGACTAGTAGCAGCCGCTACCGCCGCTGCTAAATATGGAATATGAGGAGCGGTAGGCCACTGGGATAAAAGTGGAGATTTATATTCAGATGGACGCGATTTTCGTAACGGCGGTTGAGATTCGATATCGTCGGAGTTTCGCTTGCGGTTCGTGATGGACAAGTCGAGGGGACTGTTATTCAGGGGAGGGTCACTGGGTGGCGTTTCAGATTTGGTGAGATTCATAACATCACTGTCATTTTCCGCGGGTTCACTTTTAATTTGAGAACGTTTACTATAATCTAGAATGGCGCTGCCGCCTAAAGGTGACTGAAGTGGCACGGAGGAAGGTGACGTACCGGAAGCATTCAAATAGCCGCCGCTCGTGGGAGAGGTCGAAGAAATCAGAGGCGATATCGAGCCACGACTGTAAGGAGGCAGCGGGGATCCCATTATAAGTCGGTGGGAGTGCTGCGCAACGGCCGCTGCGGCGTTTAAGTACACCGCCATGGCTGCAGATTGAGGAGGCAAGAGGGCCGCCGCCGCCGCTGCCGGAAGAGTCGGTGGTAAAGCCACGCCGACCGGACTCATCGTGGCTGGTGTAGGAACATTTCGAAGGTCCGTTTCAGCTGATGGACAACGTGGAATGGAGGACGCGGCAGACTCTCGGGAGTAGCACCTCGGACTGGTTAATTCTCTGCAAAAACATAATATCGTCAGTTCCGAACTTGATTACAATTTGGAAGAAATTACCTTTCGGTTAAGTGATTAGATGGTTCGTCCGTTATTGAATGGGGACTCCTCGGAGACTGCAGCGCGGCTAAAGATAGCGAACCAGATTCGTCGCCCGGAGGGGCTGGAGAAGCTGCCGACGTCGGCGACATGGAATCTGAATCGTCGCCTTCCATTTTGTCACCCTCTCGGGGAGGCTCATCTTCTCCACCTTCCCCTAAAACAAAAGAAAAAATAATATTATTAGAAAGTTACAACTTGAACCACTTCTCATTGGAAATGGTGAATTGGTATTGTTAAGGCGTGATGAATCGAGTTTTATTCATGTACGGTAGCGACATTTTGTTTCGCTGAAGTCTTCAGCGCAAACGAAAGTATAATTGTCAACGCGGCGGCGAGGAGAGGTGCACGATTCGGTTTCAGTTGGGCAAAGGCGGAGTAAAGTCGTCGCGAACGCATCTCGCTGACCAATGATTCCGCTGCTTAGCTTAACATGTAGATACAGCAGCTTTGCTGAAACTAATTACGCTGATTTATGTTGCCATTGTTCATTGTTCCGCCGTGTTTGGACAGATAGGAGACATACGTGCACGCCCCTGGCCGTTTTTCCCTGTAAGAACGACCACTTCGGACCTCCCGGTGAGTGCGAGAGCTGCACGGCAGTTGACAACGAGATGTTTATACCGGCTCGCTGAAATCGACTGGTCGCTTTTAACCGCTTTCCCCACCGCCAATATTTACCAACATTACGGGAGCACCGTAATGAAACATGCTCGCTACACAAGATATTATCAACAAATTGGTCATGTTGAGACCTTTGTTGCAGATCTAAAAACCAATCCGCGCTTTACCGTGCATTTCAGTAAAACGGCGGGATCTGATCGGAAGACACGGATTTTGAGTTGAGCATTCATTAGCGGTGATCAGATAAACTTAAACCACTACTTATGGACTTGGTCGTGATAATTCTTGGAAGCATTTGCTCATACTGCCAACATTCTTTTCAAACATTTTTTATTTCTTACCGTTTGCTTAAAATAGTACATTATGCAACGAGTAAATTAATAGCCATTATGAACCAGTTGGTTAATATACTAATTTTTCGTATTAATGCTGGGGAACCCAACCTCAAAAAATGCAGAGTTTTAAGAAAATCAGTATCGCTTAGAAAGTACTTATCAATATATAATTTGCGAAGCAACAGTTGTAAACATAATGTTACCGCATCTAATGATATATTTGATTTGGTGAAGAAGTGTCTAGTTTTCAAAAATTAACCTCCGAAAGTGCAATTCTCGCAAAAATGTAATAGTGAGGGTTTTTTACTGAAATCTTTAGAGTTACGAAATATTTTGCAATGCACTTTACAGCACTTATAGAGAATATATTGCCTTGTAAGAAAATATTTTTTTTATTGCGAGAAAGTTGATAACTTCAGAAGAAAAAAATTGGCAACAATATTTTTTTTAAATGTAGTGTACCAGTAAAGACAGTATAGCTCAAGAAGTAAATTATATTGTAGAAATTCCTTCGGGGTACTTATACTAAATATATAGTAGTTTAATATGACATGTTTTTTTTTATGATAACATGGTGAATATCTTTGAAAAAAAATCTAAAAGTTGTGGTACGAAATACAGTATTATTTGATCGCGTTTTTTATTGCTTTCCGTACACAACATCGTCAACAAATTACATAAAAATGTTCTTTTAGCACCTAAGAAATAGTTTCCGTAAACCAAATTGGATAAATGTCTAAATTTTACATTTTCGGGGAAAAGTTGTTTTCCCATAAGATTTTAGTCAAATAGTTCGTCCTTTTACTCGCAGATGTCCTGTCAAATCTGTACCTTTTTGATTGACGGCATGGATAGAATAATTTGTATTAAAATGCACACTTGATATAGTGCAAATTGTTAGGATATAACCATATTCGCACACGTAAGGATATAAAACTCTAAAAATTTATAAAAATACACATTTGATAATGCAAAATATCCATGTTCGCACGCGTAAGGATATGAAACATTTTCAAGCCTACTAAATTGTACAATATATATTAGTTTCAAATAGCATCGTAGGAAAAATTGTTTGAAGCATCTATTCACAAAAAATTACAAAAAAAAACCAGTAAATAATGCAGCAATCGCATTGACTGATTTTACCGCCGTTATCGCCGCAGACAATAATATAAATAATATTTATCAAATTATGAGCGTATAAAAATGGGGATAAAGATTACTCTTTGCATAATTGAAAATGTGTTTGCAGCCTGTTACGGGATTAATTATAGCAGGTACATATAAGAAAACACAAAATTGGCAAAGAATTAGCAAAAAATTATAAACTAATTTTTTTTCCGACTGAGTTTACCGTCGTTATCGCCGCAGACCATAATATAAATAATATTTATCAAGTTACGAGCGTATGAAAAACGCGCAACTCTTTTTTTTTGTTCTTTCTCTGTTCAATACTTAAGTTTCAAACCTTATTAGTTAGGATACCTCTTTGGTTGCCTAAACATTTTTTATTTTAAAGGGCAAAATTGGTGCCCCCTGAGCGGAAGAATTGTGCATTACTTAGCAGTTCCCGGGCCTTAACAATGGTTACCAAATAAAATATTGTGTTGTCATTGGTCAATTTAGTGATGTTATAATGAAAATCTGTACGATTTCAATACATTTCATAATCAGATGTAATTAGAAAAAGGAATCGAATGTGATAAGGCGAAATTAGCATGTGGCCATGTAATTTCTTGACCAATTAAAGCATAACATTTGCAGTGTCGCATATATCACGGGGTCAACCTCGATGTGCGCAAATATTGGGAGATTATGTCAAATCTCCGACCGAAATTTATCGATCTGATACTTGTGAGAACATTCAGTACAAATGAGACACTTAGCAAGAATTATGACCATCATTATAAGAACCCAGATAAAATGAAATTCTGACACAGGACGGTGTCCCGTTTTTTTTACAATTTTCGACAAAAATAAAATCTCGCACTGGCGAAATCAAACGAGAAAAAGGTAATTTCGAGAAGGAGTGGTTAATAAATTTAGCAGTTTAGCCGCGGTTGGTATGCAAGCCACGGCAGTTGATTATTGCGGGTGCTGAGGCAGGTCTTGAGGGAGCCGATCAGTCCGACAGTTTGGCTGATGTTGTTGCGAAAACTACTTCTCGAGGCAGAGGTGCGAAATCTTATTTCGCCGCTGCAGTAATCGAAGCTCTCGCCACGTCTAATGAACTTCGACGATCTCATCAAGGTATTGACCGCCGCTCGCCGGGCTGACTCGCGAATTAAAAAGATACTTCTCACGTGGAATAAAAATTACATAAACGGAATACGTACAAATGAAGTCTAAAGGGTTTCAGATGGAATTGATTGTGGGTGAAAAGGAATGAGAGGATGAGTGAGTGACGGAATTCATTGTGGTTGAGTGACGGATGAATTGCTTGTTTTAGCGACCCAGGTAAAGGTACTGGGAACGAAACAAACTACAGTAATTTTATAATGAACGTGCGTGCGTTCATATTTTATTAATCGTTGTGAGCAGCATCTAATTCCAGCAGAAGGTGTTTAATTATGTGTTACACCAATTTGAAGATCACCGATGCTTTAAAACAGTAATTAAATACAAAAATCGAAAATTCTCTACTCAAATCCTTGCAAAAAATATAGTTTTAATTATTACTTACAGTAGAACCTTCAATATAACGAAGTGTAGTCGTTAAGGTGGGTTTGGTAGGTCTAGAAGTGAGGTTAGAATTATTGAATTTTCAATCCAAGTTAATTTAAAGATTACAACTTTAAGAAACATTTACTCAGTGTTACACTGTAGCCTACTTAATACCGAATGAGGAGACATACTTGAGAAATTTTGGTAATGAGCAAATTCGCTTGAAAATATTTTAATATAACATAATAAATTATGAAAAGTATATGTCATCATACCTTCATGCGAGTGATTTGAGATTTCTACCTTTTGAACTGTACATTTTAAATTAACTTGGATTGAAAATTCAATAATTTTAACCTCACTTCTAGACCTACCAAACCCACCTTAACATAAAAAAAAGTTACATTTGTTATATAAAAATTTGTTATATCGAAAAATTCTTTACATCGAATATTGCTTAAAAAAGGTACAAAACGCATTAAAAATACGTTCGTTATAGAGACTGTACACCCTTTATTGAAAGTTATTTATTTGAAATTTGGTGCACGTATGACTCTGGTAAAAGGCTAGAAATTTCCAGTTTTACATGTTAATTGTCGGCGTTAGTTTTCGAGAAAAAAAAACTGATTTTTTATAAAAATACTATTTCCCAATTTCGTCAAATTTCACTTTTCAGGATCACTATGATTAAGACAGATACTTATTCAAAGTAAAAAAAAAAATTCAAAAGCTGTAATTAGTCTAAAATTCCCTTGTATTGGAATCTCAAGAGTAAAAATAATAATTTATGGCTGTAAATAGTCGTTAGTACTTTCCGCAAGGGTAAGTGCGATTTAAATTTATGACATTGTAAAAATTTGTCACTGTCGAGTGGAAGTCGGTCGATGTGAACAACAGAAGCGTACCTAAGTCGAGCCTTTTTACATTCTTGTAGATTTCTAAAATTTACATAAATTGCAAGTCCTCTAATAAATTACGATTATGAGTACGAAGATACTTTAAAGTGTGAATGTTGAATTATTTTTTTTAACTCGAAGACGACTTATTACATTTTTCGTTTGAAATATTTTCGGTGCGGTTATCGAAAAGGGACAGACTATTCGAGGTACTAGTTAACTACTTCCAGTTTCGGAAAAAATTTTACAATGCCATACATTTAAATCGTACTTAACTTTTCGGATATTACTAAGGACTATTTATAGTCATAAATTATTACTTTTACTCTTAAGATTCCAATATAAGGGAATTTTAGACTAATTACAGCTTTTGGAATTTGTTTTACTTTAGATATCTTTGCCTTAATAATACTGATCTTGAAAAGAAAAATTTGACAAAATTGGGGGATATTATTTTAACTCATAACCGGTGAGGTGGAGTCAGGGAGACTCCTGGAAATTTTAAAACCGTCATTATTTTCGATTTGTTTATTTGTCGCCCGTGACCTTTTATATACCTTCCCCAAAGTGCATTTTATTTATTGTGCTACAGTCAACAGAGTGCCGTTTTGAATGTAAAACCCTTTTTTTAGAAGTCGGAGTCTCTGAGACTCCACCTCACCAATTATGAAAGTTTTTTAGTTGACAATCTGCTATAAATTTGTTACTAGTCACAATAATGGGGTAACTTCGTTATCAATAATAATAATAAAATATGCAGGAAATGTCTGCGAAAATACGAATAATGCTATTTTGTTTTTTACTTTCTATAATTTATAGTTGTTTATTTTATGTTCACACTTTTTAGGGATTATTGTTTATTTGTATTGTTATGTTTTTATATACAATTTAATTTAGAAAGAGATTATTCAAGAAGTATTATTATACCAATAAGTTTTTTAATTTTAATTTTTTTAATTTTTATTCATTTTTCATTTTTCTCGTAATTTTTTAGTATTGCTATATTTTTTTAGTATTTCTCTTTATTTTCATTACATTATAATTGATCTTATCATTTTCTTAGAAGTTAGGTAAAACAACTAATGCGCCGTTACCCAAGTTTACACCATGTCAGAATTTTTATCAATAGATACATTTGTCTATTTCTTTGTAATAATTATTCATCAACATTCTCTTATTTCAAAATGATATAGTACTTTCCAAAGAACAAAATAGTTTTTATTCAGTGAATTAAATACCAAAGGTCTACCATAATTTAATTAACTTGCACCATTTTGTATTTTTTCTTTCTGCAAACTACAAAACTATTTTTGAGGATAAAATTAAATTTTTACTATAAATTTATGCCTTTTATTCCTAAAATGTGCCAAATTTGGTTCAATACACGATTTCGACTTTCAATATTTGACATTAAAAAAAGAGTCTGTGTGACTCCAGCTCACCCGTTATGTGACAAAAGTTCCACCTCACCAGTTACGGGTTAATAAAAAATCAGTTTTTATTTTTTTTGTCGAAAACTAACACCGACAATTAACATTTAAAATTGGAAATTTCTAGCCTTATACCAGAGGCATGCGTGCACCAAATTTCAAATAAATAACTTTCAATAATTAAAGTTCAATTTTGGGGGTGGCCACAAGTGATGGGACACCCTGTACTTTCTAACAGGTAAAGTAAACGCAAAAAATTGTAACAGGTTCTTAAGTAACGACAGTATTAACAGGAATATTGTTTTAAGTACTGCTCTGTAATTTTGAAGCATTAAAGAAGCAAGTACTTGAAATGACTGAAAACTCGTACCTAGATCCGTTCTCCGTGACTTCTTGACTAACAATAAAACTGTAACTCTTCATCACTTTTAAAATACGCATTCATGCATTGATGGCAGTATCTTGTATCATTCATTAATGGAGCTGCTATTAAAACGGTGTACATTATTTTCGGATAATTACAACGCGTCCGCAGCTTTTATCTTTGTCGTTCGCTCGTCACGACATATCGCCGAACAACGGATTTGATGTGGCCGGGTGTAGCAACAGTACACATCAAACAGATTAGCACAATCTGGCGTGATTGGCGATGATTGACGCTGTTATGGTTGAAATATGAAGACGGTTGTCTTCTACAACGTAAAGTAATTGGATGACTTGGCGCAACTGTTGGAAATATTTTAAATAACCTTTACGGTCAGTTTGAACGGCGCTCCAGTGTGATTCTTGGAGACAAATTCTGCAAATATGTACGATTATATCAAAAAAAAAAGAAGCAGTTGGGGCGAGTTGACAGTGACGCATTGAGTTAAGATGGATGCGCTCGTCTCGTGATAGTACATAATTACAATAAATCAATAGTAAGTGGGCAGTTGGACAGGTACATTTCTCACAGTGGACAGCAGACTGCTTTTAGCTGTGTGTTTGTGTAGGACGCACCTGACCTGACCTTATTGACTTAGGACATTTTCGTTTCTTCATAAACAGTGATCATCATTATTTTGACCCGAAAAGGAGCCACGCATTCTTTGAGTTATAAAATACCTACGGTTTTAATTTCGTAGCAAATATGCGAGCAGTCAACACGCAAAGGACGGCATTAACTCATTGCGTCTTTATGTTAATAATCCATAAAGTAGAGATATACCGCTCTTTAATGTCTCTGCGTAAGGATCTCTAACTTACGTATTATTTACACTCTAGTCAGGTTGTTATTTGCCGCTGATACTCGGTCGTCTTTTTGAAGTCCCGAAGAGAATAAATCATGCGCAAATAATGAACAACAAACAAACACTAATATTTATCGCTCATAAACGTTGAGTAATAAAACACGGCATATGTTTACTAAGTAAAGTAGAAGATGTTTAAAAAGAATACTGCCACTGTGGATTTGTCTTTACGATTTTTTTATGTAGCCACCTATTGGACCATTTCCAAGTCATATTTTCTGCGCTCGAATTAACCAGAAAATGCTTTGATTAAATTGTGAACAATTCTCCCAAGTCCATCACAATTTTTTAGTTCCTAAACGAATATATAAATAAAAACAAAAATGAAAACTTGAATACTGTAAGTGCTACTTACGTTAAACCGCACTACTTTTCGCCTTATTCTGTTCCTTAACCAAGTGTCAACAGTAGCCTAACCTAAATCATTTGTTTACGGTGTTGCAATTTAATGTGTATTGTCAAATTATTAGAAGAATGTAATGGAACTGATAGTTGGCACTCATTTAAAAATTTAAATTCCAGGTAATACAAAAACGTTTATTTTCATTTTACTTATACAGTGCGTTTATTTTAATTGATGCCATAGGGAATTGCATGGTAAAAATTGTACCCTGTGTTAACTTTGGTTCTGATGGAAATATTTAAACCATTTTTGGACCAAAGTTGGAAGATTCTTTAAGGTGGGTTTGATAGGTCTAGAAGTGAGGTTAGAATTATTGAATTTTCAATCCAAGTTAATTTAAAATGTACAGTGCTGATAAACTTCACACGGTAGAAATCGCAAACCACTGGCATGAAGGTATGATGGCATATACTTTTCATAATTTATTATGTTATATTAAAATATTTTCAAGCGATTTTGCTCATTACCTAAATTTCTCAAGTATGTCTCCTCATTCGGTATTAAGTAGGCTACAGTGTAACACTGAGTAAATGTTTCTTAACATTGTAATATTTAAATTAACTTGGATTGAAAATTCAATAATTCTAACCTCACTTCTAGACCTATCAAACCCACCTTAAACTATCGAATAGATTATAATTCAATATGCTAAACTGTTGAAAAAGTTTTGAAAAAAATATTTTTGTAAATGCGTTTTCTTGCCACTAAAATTTCTAGTCACTTTGTTTTAAAAAATAAAGAGCGAAAGCTCCTCGGGGCTATCTATGATTAAATTAGCTTCTGGAAGATAGAACATGTAAACATTTATTTATAAAAAAACAAAACGTAAAAACCATTAAAGCACAAATTACTCAACAAATTAACAAAACTTATCAAAAATTATCAAAGGAATTGTTCAAAGTGTTTTCCTTCGACCGTCAGACAATGTCCCAAACGATCTTGAAAATTTCTCGAGTGTTTTATAAAATTCCCACTGTAATGGAATTACAAGCTTCAGTTATTCTTGCCCTTAGTTCCTCCACAGTTTCTGGTGGATCTCTTATGAGGTCGTAAACTTGTGTTCGTAAATGCCCCCATAAGAAAAAATCGAGTGGTGTTAGGTCAGGGCCAATGGAATGATCCATATTTGCCAATCCAACTACTAGAAAATGTTTCGTTTAAAAACTCTCTGACGATGACTGCACTATGGGCCGGTGCTCCGCCATGTTGAAATATTATTGCTTTAAGTATTTATGCTGGTTCAAATTTCCGTCAATAAAAAATGTCCCTACGAAGTGATTCCCTAAACATAGTGGCAAAAGTCAACTGACATTTCAGCCTGCTAGAAATGACAGTGGCAAGAAAACGCTTTTATAAAAAATTTTTTTTCAAAATTTTTCGGCAGATTAGGATATTGAATTGTAATCTATTCGATAGTTTAAAGAATCTTCCAACTTTGTTCCAAAAATGGTTTAAATATTTTCATCAGAACAAAAGTTAACACAGGGTACAATTTTTACCATGCAATTCCCTATGGCAACAGTTAAAAAAAACGCACGGTAGGTATACTTTTTTACATGGCGCCTAGATTATTAATCAATTGAATGGGAACTTCCACTTAACTTAAATTTTCAGTAAGTGCCACTGGCGCGACAAGTTTACAAATAAAGGAAGTTTGTTTTTAAGGCGAAATTAATTTAATGATTCATTAAATTTAACACAAACTTTGCAATGTACAAAGGAAATAAATACAGGATACAATATTCATGGAATCAATAAATATGTCTCGCAGACTTCACTTTACAGACATGCAAATAAGAACTTAAAAATTGTAAAATCACCGTAACAAATAAAAAACGAATCAACTGCGAAATGCTTTAAGTAAATCAGAACACTGTGGGATTACGGTAATAAAATACGATTAACGGTAACACCCGCTATCATACTCCGGTTTCTACATAAACATAATCTTAAGTAACCCATGTAAAATTACTGCCGACAGAAATCATAATTGATGATAACCGAAATAATTGAAGCTACTTTGCCAGCATTTGATGGTTATCCGGACAAGATTAATGGGCCGGAATTTTAATTTTTTTTTTGTTCGCCGAACCACATGTCACATTATTTGCGTTATTAATTTAAAAACGAACATAAAAGGTGTTTTATAGAGGTGCGCGTCATTCCTTTCGAACATTCCTTCAACATAATATTAACATTCTCGCAAATCCTTGCCGACCATTACTTACACGATATACAATAGTCGGGCATATGTACAATAGCTGAACACATAGCTGAGCGTTTTTTAATGTACGCACATGCATCTTTGCGCGACTTCGGCTTCGGCTGACCTCCGGGGCATATTTAGCGATCCTCCGCACCAACGGCATCTTAATAGTGACATTAAACGCCCGTGCGCTCCAAATCGCAACATTGACTGACCAACAAAAAAAATCGAACGTGGACAAAGTGTATTTGGCAACTCTTAGCGTTTTAAACCCATGATGTATGAGGAATTTCGCTAAATCAAATAAATTGTGTCAGATTGGTGTTTATGAGTGCCTGTGTCACAGACGAGTATCAAAATATCTACAGGCCCAGCCAAATATAGCGCGTGGAGCTCCACGTTTGATTTGACTAATGCGTCTCTGGCGGGATGTGTCGTTGATGTAATGTTCTTTTTGACATAAATCAGTGGCGTCGCCCATTAACCAGGCGAATGACATGTGGGAACTGAGGATTACTGACGCGAGAGTCGTTTTATAGTCGACGGCCAGGGCCGGCTCCAACCGAATTTCAGTTCCAACCGAGATTCTTCCAACAATCTCCAACCATCCCGATGGTCTTGTCGAGATTCAATCAGAAACCGATCGAAAACGGTGAAACAAATTTGGATTCTGGCCGAAATAACCCGTTAAAATTGCTCGAGTCCGAAACTGTAATGAGAGATTGCGGTATTTGACAGGAACTTGATGAAATGACGGGCAGGTGTTTGCAGACCGGGTATTCAACACCGCCAAGTCTGCGCGACAGCTCAGTATTTACAGTTTGTCGCACCTAACAATACTGATCTGTTTATTTCTGAATTGGCAAAGTGACTCATGGGGCGCGGATTTTAAATTTATCCCAAGAATGCATCGGGGTAAAAAGCGTGGCAATCTAAATGCCCTTCTGCATTATCGGCCATCGATTTACCTGCGCAATAAAATTAAATTCAGAGCCACGAAATTAGAATTTTATGCAAAGTACAATCATTAAAAAAAGGTCGACACGTTGTTACGCTTGAAACAAACTGACATTAGTCAGTCTGATTTGTGCGGAGTAAATGCAAACATGGAGCACTGGGAGGGGAGATGAAGTGCGTGGGAACCAACATACCGGATAATTAGCGCTGAAAACTGTATTACGTGATATTTATTCAGCGCAAACCGTAATTTGTCTAGTATTCTCGTCCATTAGCCGGGGCGACACTCTCGGAACGGGCTGAGGCTGAGGCCTAGGCTAAGACGCACCTGCCAACCGTTCGTCATCGCGTCAGCTTTCGATATAATCTCGAAATATCCTCGTGTCAGTCATACATCGGGAGGTTTACATTATTCAAGTCGTTTATAGTGTATTTTTATTTTTTTTACTTTATGTTGGTAGTAATCAGTAGGTACTTCATACCATAACCTATAAAATTTTGACAGAATTACTTAAATGTTACAGAATATTGAAGATCAAGTTTTCCTCATCGGAAGTAGTCACATTGCTTCTTTATAAAAAGCGTTTTGTGCTATATTTTCTAATTTTAAAGTTACATTACTAATGTAACCTTAAAGGGGCACAATACACAAAAGTAAGTTGGTTTAAGGTGGGTTTCGCAGGTCTAGAAGTGAGGTTAGAATTATTGAATTTTCAATACAAGTTAATTTAAATATTACAACTTTAAGAAACATTTACTCAGTGTTACACTGTAGCCTACTTAATACCGAATGAGGAGACATACTTGAAAAATTTAGGTAATGAGCAAAATCGCTTGAAAATATTTTAATATAACATAATAAATTATGAAAAGTATATGTCATCATACCTTCATGCCAGTGGTTTGCGATTTCTACCTTTTGAAGCTTATCTGCACTGTACATTTTAAATTAACTTGGATTGAAAATTCAATAATTCTAACCTCACTTCTAGACCTGCGAAACCCACCTTAATTTAAAAGTACGTTTAATTCTAAGAAAAATAATATATGTGTTATGTTTCTACTCAGATTATTTGATGAGTTATAATAAATTTAAAACAGGCACGTGACGTCACTGGTCCCTGCTCATTGCAAAAAAAAACGTGTAAAAAATGCTCCCTTCACACAATAATTTGCCTACCTTTAAACTAAATTTTCGAAATTTTATTACGAGTATTTAGACCGTCTTTTTGTACTGAAGACCATAGTGGAACCAAAATTTTAATAATGCCTAGTTTTTTTTTTTTAATTATTATATTCTGTGAGCTACGATCACACTTAAATAACATAGAGACGGAACGCTCAGTCGGCGCTGTTGTTGTTTAATATTTAAAAAAATAACTAAACACAGTACTGAAATTCTGATTATTTTATCATCTTTGGCACACATACAATAATTTAACATTAAATAATAACTTAAAAAGATTTTTTTTGTGTATCGCGCTCCTTTAAACTGTCAGATCTAAAATGCTATTACTATCAAAATAATAGTATATTATGATATGAGTTTAATAAGAAGCAGGTTTAGGGCACGACGAGCTTGCGAGGAGTACCCCTAAAAGAGTAAGTGCCACAAAATGCCTTATAAACGAAGTATCCTACACTATTTCTTCTACTTTGCCAAATATTTTAAGCAAAAACACGAAATTTCAAAATCTAGCCAATTTCGCGGCATTTGGCAAATACATTAAAGGCAGCTATGGAAAGAAATGAATTTGAATTGCCATTATTTCAATAAATTCTGAATATCAATTTCGCTGAAGATGTTTTAGAATATACGTCCCAGAAATACGATTTTAGGCAGAAAATACAATTGGTAATTTGATAACCCACAAAATCACGCCATATTTACGAAACAAAAATTACGGCGAATTTGAAAATTGGCGCAAGGAAAACAAGATCTCAACAATCTCTGAAAATATTATGCTGGCATATTTTTAATTGCAGCGCCAAAAGCATAAATCCTCCAGTTTGTGGTGTCTTTAGTCACAATGTTTGTTACTCCTTTTCTTTAGAAATGTAGTCATAATTTGTTATAATAAAAATCTTATTCTCGCACATACCTGCACTCCTGAATTTTGAGGTTACGTTGGTATGTCTGCAAGTCTTTTGTGACGATTAAATCAAGCACAGTCAAAGAGTTTTTCCTGTTACTATTTCTATTTGATTCAATTACAACAGTCCCACTGATTGACACTGTTAGTTTAGTGTTGACAGTAATGTTAGGTTGTCACAGACACAAGTTGCCAAAATTACAAAAATAAATTACACTGTTTTTAGTGTTCTTTTTACCGCACGCTTTTTATCTAGTACGATACGCAAACGCGTGTCGTAATAATCTCAGTAATAATAATAATAATAATAATAAGTAGAAAAAATATGTTTGAACACCTTGTAACCATTCGTGGAATTAAAAATCACACTATAGGACAGTTTTGCATGAATCCGTCGTCAGTGTCCAAACTTTTCGCCGGAATAAATTTCGAAGATATGTAGCCAATATATAATTGCGAGCAAAGCTGAAATTAATTCGAATCACGTTAACGAGCAACGTAAATTAAAGGCGAGGTCCTTCATTGTGTCTGCAAATAGCGCTAGCTGCGGTCAGCAGCTGACGCTGGGATCGCCTGGCCGTTTTGATTTACGTCTTAACCTCCTTTTATAACATCAGCAGGCCAGGACGCACCGAGGGGCAAATTATCATAATAGCGCAATAATTGCGCAAGAAACTTTTTTGGCCATTTCCTGCGATCGAGAGAGTTTGAACGCGTTTCGGGCCGCCCGGACGGACGCACGGACGGACGCTTCGCTCAAAAGACTCACCTTTGCTCTGCATGAGAGTGTCCGTACTGCGCCCCCAGAGATTTATAGATGTAGGCCGAGTGACATCGCGGGGCCCGAACGCGTTTAATTATAATACTTTATTGCCCAATAAATCTAACCTTCCTCTCACGTCCCGGCTTGCCTGTGCTTTGAAGGATAGCGTTCAATTTTAGAGACCCCGGCATATTTTATGGTCGAATTATGCATTATTCCTTTCTGCATTTCGCTCGCTCGGTCGGAAAAGTCGCGCTCTTTTTCTAGTTTAAGGTCCGGGAACTGCAAAGAAATGCACAATTCTTCCGCTAAGGGGGCACCAATTTTGCCCCTTAAAATAAAAAATGTTTAGGCAACCAAAGAGGTATCCTAACTAATAAGGTTTCAAATTTACGTATTGAACAGAGAAAGAACAAAAAAAAGAGTTGCGCGTTTTCATACGCTCGTAAGTTAATAAATATTATTTATATTATGGTCTGCGGCGATAACGACGGTAAACTCAGTCGGAAAAAAAATTAGTCTATAATTTTTTGCTAATTCTTTGCCAATTTTGTGTTTTCATAGATGTACCTGCTATAATTAATCCCGTAACAGGCTGCAAAAACATTTTCAATTATGCAAAGAGTAATCTTTATCCCCATTTTTATACGCTCATAATTTGATAAATATTATTTATATTATTGTCTGCGGCGATAACGGCGGTAAAATCAGTCAATGCGATTGCTGCATTATTTACTGTTTTTTTTTTTGTAATTTTTTGTGAATAGATGCTTCAAACAATTTTTCCTACGATGCTATTCGAAATTAATATATATTGTACAATTTAGTAGGCTCGAAAATGTTTCATATCCTTACGCGTGCGAACATAGATATTTTGCATTATCAAGTGTGTATTTTTATAATTTTTTAGAGTTTTATATCCTTACGTGTGCGAATATGGTTATATCCTAACAATTTGCACTATATCAAGTGTGCATTTTAATACAAATTATTCTATCCATGCCGTCAATCAAAAAGGTACAGATTTGACAGGACATCTGTGAATAAAAGGACGAACTATTTGACTAAAATCTTGTAGGAAACAACTTTTCCCCGAAAATGTAAAATTTAGACATTTATCCAATTTGGTTTACCGAAACTATTTCTTAGGTGCTAAAGGAACATTTTTATGTAATTTGTTGACGATGTTGTGTTCGGAAAGCAATAAAAAACGCGATCAAATAATACTGTATTTCGTACCACAACTTTTAGATTTTTTTTCAAAGATATTCACCATGGTATCATAAAAAAAAACATGTCATATTATACTACTATATGTTTAGTATAAGTACCCCGAAGGAATTTCTACAATATAACTTACTTCTTGAGCTGAACTAAGTTTACTGGCACACTAAATTTTCAAAGAAATATTGTTGCCATTTTTTTGTTTCTTAAGTTATCAACTTTCTCGCAATAAAAAAAATATTTTCTTACAAGGCAATATATTCCCTATAAGTGCTGTAAAGTGCATTGCAAAATATTTCGTAACTCTAAAGATTTCAGTAAAAAACCCTCACTACTGCATTTTTGCGAGAATTGCACATTCGGAGGTTAATTTTTGAAAACTAGGCACTTCTTCACCAAAGCAAATATTATGTTTACAACTGTTGCTTCGCAAATCATATATTGATAAGTACTTTCTAAGCGATACTGAGTTTCTTAAAACTCTGGATTTTTTGAGGTTGGGTCCCCAGCCTTAATCGATCAGGAAAAATCGGTGATTTTTTTAGTTGATAATCATAAGTCACCTGACAAACTTAATTGGAACCGCGTGTTCATTGTTAGAAAGCGAGTGGTTCTCCATCATCAGCTGGAGGTCCAGGTGGAAGTGAAACACGTTATTCCCACAGCCTCCTGCCGCCCCTGATAGATAGCAACGTGATTTACCTCCCTGCTGACTCTTCAACGCTCACTCAATAAATTAGCGGCCAATGACGCGAACAAAGGCCGTCTTTGTCATGTATCGGATGATGAATTCACGCATCGACTTATTTCTTTTATTTTAATTGAGTCGGCACCGGTGTAAGTGATGACGGTGTCGGAGGCTCCCGGGGCCGGACAAATGGCTCGAGGTTAAGGGTCGGCACGCGCGAGACGTCCAAGCTCAACTCGGATCAGCTCCCGGATTCCGCATTCGCACGTCCTTATTTAACTTTTTTCGCCTATGAATTTAATCTCGTCTGCGAAAACACAATGCAAACCGGTCTGATATTGATTGGCAAGCAGGGCGTCTCTGGCCAGGACGTGCGTGTTGATGAGACGTCTCCGAGTGACAGCGCTGTCCGAGTGACGTCCCCCACTTTGCCCGTCCGACAGATCAATGCAGAGTTTAGACGTCAGGGAAACGTGTCAGTTGCATGTCACCTCGACAAAACCTTGTTTAAGATCCGATCTTCATGCTTCAGCGAAATTCGGGAAAACGGATCGTCGCCTTTAATTTTTAAAATTGGGCCGAGAAAAAACGGTCATTACACGCGCAGTCGAGGGAATTTCTTTTATTTACTTAGGGATGTCTGTCCACAGACTGGCAGTTCATTTTGTATGCAATGTTAACCGAATTGTCCGTCGAAAAAGGAACAAGCTGAACGTTTATAAATCCTCGACGAGAAAACGAAGACCGCACGCTTATCTCGAGGAAACGTCTTGTATATTAGACGACCACTATACTCTGTTTTTTAATTCCAGAAACTGTTAGAAAAATGTGAGAAAATATATTTTTTTACTTTACGACTTTATGACTTTAATTGTTTGCAACTTTAATAGAATTATTGTATTGAGATTTTTTAATTTGAAACTAAACATTCCTTCGAAGTATGTAAACATGTTTTAATAACTAAAATTTTCAACTGTTTCATTGCCTACTTGATTTTTGTTAGTAACTGTAATATAAAGTTGAATTGCTTGTAATATTAATAGAAGATTGTATTGAGATTTTTTAATTTGAAACTAAACATTCCTTCGAAGTATGTAAACATGTTTTAATAACTAAAATTTTCAACTGTTTCATTGCCTACTTGATTTTTGTTAGTAACTGTAATATAAAGTTGAATTGCTTGTAATATTAATAGAAGATTGTATTGAGATTTTTTAATTTGAAACTAAACATTTCTTCGAAGTAATTAACTAGAATACTAGAATTTTTAACTGTTTCATTGCCTACTTGATTTTTGTTAGTACCTGTAATATAAAGTTGAATTGCTTGTAACTTTAATAGAATTATTGTAATGAGATTTTTTAATTTGAAACTAAACATTTCTTCGAAGTATGTGAAAATGTTTTAATAACTAGAATTTTCAACTGTTTCGTTGCCTACTTGATTTTTGTTAGCAACTGTAATAAAAAGTTAAATTGCTTGAAACTTTAATAGAATTATTGTATTGAAATTTTTTAATTTAAAACCAAATATTCCTTCGAAGTATGTAAAAATGTTTTAATAATTAGAATTTTCAACTGTTTCATTGCCTACTTGATTTTTGTTAGTAACTGTAATATAAAATTGAATTTTTTGTAACTTTAATAGAATTATTGTATTGAGATTTTTTAATTTGAAACTAAACATTCTTTCGAAGTATGTAAAAATGTTTTAATAACTAGAATTTTCAACTGTTTCATTGCCTACTTGATTTTTGTTAGTAACTGTAATAAAAAGTTGAATTGCTTGTAATATTAATAGAAGATTGCATTGAGATTTTTTAATTTGAAACTAAACATTCCTTCGAAGTATGTAAAAATGTTTTAATAACTAGAATTTTCAACTGTTTCATTGCCTACTTGATTTGTGTTAGTAACTGTAATAAAAAGTTGAATTGCTTGTAACTTTAATAGAATTATTGTATTGAGATTTATTAATTTGAAACTAAACATTCCTCCGAAGTATGTAAACATGTTTTAATAACTAGAATATTCAACTGTTTCATTGCCTACTTGATTTTTGTTAGTAACTGTAATTAAAAGTTGAATTGCTTGTAATATTAATAGAATTATTGTATTGAGATTTTTTAATTTGAAACTAAACATTCCTTCGAAGTATGTAAAAATGTTTTAATAACTAGAATTTTCAACTGTTTCGTTGCCTACTTGATTTTTGTTAGCAACTGTAATAAAAAGTTAAATTGCTTGAAACTTTAATAGAATTATTGTATTGAAATTTTTTAATTTAAAACCAAATATTCCTTCGAAGTATGTAAAAATGTTTTAATAATTAGAATTTTCAACTGTTTCATTGCCTACTTGATTTTTGTTAGCAACTGTAATAAAAAGTTAAATTGCTTGAAACTTTAATAGAATTATTGTATTGAAATTTTTTAATTTAAAACCAAATATTCCTTCGAAGTATGTAAAAATGTTTCAATAATTAGAATTTTCAACTGTTCCATTGCCTGCTTGATTTTTATTAGTAACTGTAATAAAAAGTTAAATTGCTTGAAACTTTAATAGAATTATTGTATTGAAATTTTTTAATTTAAAACCAAATATTCCTTCGAAGTATGTAAAAATGTTTTAATAATTAGAATTTTCAACTGTTTCATTGCCTACTTGATTTTTGTTAGCAACTGTAATAAAAAGTTAAATTGCTTGAAACTTTAATAGAATTATTGTATTGAAATTTTTTAATTTAAAACCAAATATTCCTTCGAAGTATGTAAAAATGTTTTAATAATTAGAATTTTCAACTGTTTCATTGCCTACTTGATTTTTGTTAGCAACTGTAATAAAAAGTTAAATTGCTTGAAACTTTAATAGAATTATTGTATTGAAATTTTTTAATTTAAAACCAAATATTCCTTCGAAGTATGTAAAAATGTTTTAATAATTAGAATTTTCAACTGTTCCATTGCCTGCTTGATTTTTATTAGTAACTGTAATAAAAAGTTGACTTAGTACTATAAAACGCAAAACTTTTATGAGGAATAACTTTTTGGAGTAAAGTTGAAAATAATTTTTTCTCCTCTTGTCAACCCCATCCGTGGACACACTGTATATTACCTGAATTCGAATTAGATTTCTAAATAAAGATTTATATCAACCACATACTGGACTGAATCAAAAATTAATTAAAACAACAACTTAGGTAACCTATGTCACTACTATTCTAGTAGACAGCACATCATTTTAAATTATTTTAGCTAACGTAATTTTATTTTCAGGTAAGTGTATAATATAACTATTACTCCCAATAAACGAAAACAAAATTAAGTTTATTTTTTTTTTAATTTTCGTTGCCGTTTATTCACACGACAATTTTTAATTTGTCGTTATTTTACTCGTTTCCCTATATGCTTAATAAGGTTGGCGAATGCGGTTGTCGCCTAGTGACGTCATGCGCGAAAGGAACTCATTTTCGTCCGCCGGATGATCATATCTTGTACAGTTATAGTATCATGGATTAATGTAGTTCTGTCAAAGGAAGCAATGAGATTACTTCCGATGAGAAAAATTTTTTCTTCAATATTCTGTAACATTTAAATAATTCTGTCAAAATTGTCAAGGTTATGGCACTTATTACTACCAATATTTTTCGCGGCCTTCTAACCGTTTCAGGAATTAAAAAACACACCATAGACGTGCCCTGAACTTTCCTGGACAGTTATTGAAACGAATTTTAATCTGACCACCGCGCTGAATCGATTGCAGTTTGAATTCGCAAATCGCAACACTCCGACAGATTAGACGAAGAGGGTTTTCGGAGTTTGAGACAGGATCGTGAGACAGCGACAGGACAGGCACTGATGACGAGATCCTGCAGTTTCATCTGTCGCTGGCAGCTTCGTTCACGTCATTTCTCTATACACCCGGCTTTGTACAATGGTCGAAAGAATATTGGACAGCTTAACTAGCTCGACTTCGCATCAACTCGACGTCTAATATTATACACGTCCATCCGCTAATTTGTGTTTTCCATGCGAGGCAGGATAATTACCTGGGCTGCGTTCACATCGGTGACAAGTTTTATTTAGGACGGAAAAAGGACATAATTTACTGTAAACATGGCGTTGTTACTGTATTTCTTATTAACTACCATAAACGCGACTTTATTGTCCCATTAAGTTTATACGTCTTATCTGCGCCAGGTAGCGCTTTAAAAGTCTTCCGCTCGGTGAAAACACACATTTGATAAAAAACTAACAAATCAAAATGAGGAAAATCAATCGAAATTCGTGCAGCTGTATCACCGCATTCCGCTAAAATGATCTCATCATTTATTAAACCGTTGCAATCAAACAATGCTTTCGGATTGATTTACTGCGATACATTCCTACACAAATATACGATTATTATATTAACAGTTTTTTCCAGTTTATTTGAATTGAAAATCCGAAACGATTTTATCACCGACAGCTTTCATTTATGCAAATTAATTGAGAAATGTCCACAGATTCTAGCAAATTAAATTAAATAGCAACGATTCAGATACAGTAATAATTCCATGCGTAATGGTGCGTGGTCCAAATGTAACGACCGTCCCACGTACCCATTCACGTCTTTAAAACGACGGTGTGATCTGTGTCCACTGCGCTAATAGTTTTACTTTTCTTCGACAAAATGTTTATTTTATCCGATAACCAAAAAACGTTTAATAAATCATTGCCGCAAAGAGTGGATTCGTCTACAGGTGGGTGTACTATTCAGGATGTCTATGCTGCGTTAAACCTGTAATCTAATGTAATCATTATAAAAAGTGTTGATACGGGACGTTTCGGTTTTGTCGGCCGATGCTAAGCGGTTCGCTTAACATATTGCTAATTAATACTGAGCTTATTTTTAGCCTGATATTTGTTTAACACCGTATCTCAACATAAAATATTTTCAAATCTTCCACTTTTACCTCAAGAAGTTCAAACGTTTTTAAATTTCCCACACTTGTGAACGTTGCGCCATCTTTTTAGTAAAAGCTCAGTTTTCTTGAAAGTTACTGATTTCTTCACTGAACAGTAATTTTGTTTACCTAACTTCTTATTCCAAATTCAGTTTAATAATCATGGATTTTCAAGGTGCCGATGATAAATTGGAAATGCTAAAAATGCGAAAACTTGGAATTTAGAGTGGAATCACTGGCATTGTTTCAATGACAACGTTTCAGGGTGAACTTGACGATTCTTGAGACATTGCGATGATGAAATATTAGCCACTAATAAATCTTGATGTTTGTTTACGAATTTTTAACATTGCACATTTAGTGGATAAACAAAACTATGGTAATTTAAAGATGACATCAGATTTTTTTGCTGTTGTTTTCAAAAACATACAAAAAATTAAGTTATCACATAATCGATCTGATTTAAATGTTGAAATGTTATACCTACCAGTTATTTTTATTAAAATTCTCCTCAATTTCCACCTAGGGAATTAATATTCGTGCATATGTAATAGCGGCGCGCCTAAGAATTAATTTTACTGGCTTTACAACATTCTGCTACTGCCTTATTGTGTAAGGATTTTTGAAACTTCATGAAGAAAATGGGATTTTTGAAATTCACCTTTGCAAGTTAATAGAAATAATAAATATAAAATGTGTTGTCCCTTTTTAAGTAGGTTCGACTGTAGGTACGTTTAGCGATTGAAGTGAAGTGGGAATAAAGTGACAGGTAAAATGGTAATCATAAAAGAATTTCATCGAACGTTCTTCGTGCCATGAATCAACTGTAATAATTATCCCTGTTGAGAAACACGCTACATAAAAAAATGTTTTAAATTATATCAACAGCAGTCGTTTCTCTTCCAAGTCGCAGTAATAAAGTTAATGTCGAAATAATAAGTACCAAACAGAGATTCGTCAACAGTCAACAGGCTTGAGTTAAGTAATAAATAGCTCATAACTCAAATAATTATACCGTTACGAACAACTTTCTAAATCGAATGATTTATTATTATTGTTGAAAATAACGACTTTTTCTCTTTCTCAGATCTTAATTAGTTATTAATTTACAAATTGTGACACATTCTGCAACGATCAGGGAATAACAGTTTCCTAAGGTGATAATTAAACACCGGTTAGGCGTATTTGCATCGGAATCCTTGCCTTTTTTAGACGAAATTTCTCATTAGCGAAGGCAACAACGGCGGCGACACTAGAATCCCGGGCGGAATGTTCAAAAACCTGAAAAACCCATCAATGCTACACGTTGCTTTCGCATTTAGCGCGGCTCTAATAACTTAAAAGAGTCGAGGAGGGCGGGAAATCGCGAAGCTAAGAGTCATTAAATCGCATCTTAATTTTAACGTTGTTAGACATTTTTTTTTTGTTTTGAGGGCGAATTCAGGGCGGAAAGAGATTCCCACGTGCGAACATTACCTAAAGTCATAAAAAAGTCCCGAGGAGAAAAGGCGATATGTATGCCGGGCAGGATCTGCGCTCCTAAGATACAATCGCGCCACTGAAGGGGAAATACATTCGCGCGAAACAATATATTTGTTTAATGTATAGTAAATGAGCGTCTGAATATATCGAACGGGTGAATATCAACTGCCCTGTTGTAAAATGGGGCCGTTTGCCCTAGGAGTGGTAAAAACAATGAGGACACTTAACGACACCGGTCCAATAAAAAATGTCAGCTATGTGGAGAAACAAAGATAGCCGTCAGTGCGACACGCGAAAGAGACGTAGTATAAATAGCGAGATAGATCTAAAACCTTTAAGTTCAGCCATCACACGGCTTTGCTTTTAGCACCCCGCGCGACGCAGGATGACAGATTTATGTGGACAGGTTGTAGACGGTCGACACAGCATTGGCTGCTCCAAGGGCACCATGGCTTTACTTGTGTTCTTTACTCACTCCACCTGCTCGACTTGCCCTATTATAATTCTTGGCAGTGCCAGTGTCTTTCGCAGATTGTTTGTTATTACATACGTACGCTCCGCACATCTAATGTGATAAACTGCCAGGACCAGATAGTCTTCGCGTCCCTTCTTGGCTGGGTCGCCATGATGCCTCCCGACTTGCTGCGCTAACTAAACCATATTAACTCATCCTCGGGAGGAACGTCTCAAGCGACCCATAAACACTTCACAAACAGATTGACTCGTTTTCGATGCGCTCATACACGTGTGAAATTTCTTTTCATTTATTGCCAGACGTTTTTACTGCTAAAGTTCCTATTGATTGCTTTCTTGCGATTTGAAACAATCACACTCGAGATGTCTTCTACTCGTTTACGCAATAACTCTTCGCACCGGTACATCTGGTGCACAACGAAAACTACTTCTCCAACTCATATCCTATGGGTCTCTCAGACCCGAATTCGTATGCAATACAAACTGGCTCAATTCAAGATTTAGAAAAAAAAATAATGACAAAATTGAAGAGCTTTTTCATATCTACCACTTTTATTATAAACGCTTTTTTATAAATAAAACAATAATGTCCCTGGCGTTTGATCAAAGTGTTTACATTTTTGACAATGTTGATATTTCCTAGTCCATATTTAAAAATTCATAACTTAATAACGGTTAAAATTACATGAAAATTATTAGAATGAAGAATATAGAGCTTTTTCATATCCGCAACTTTTATTAAATAAACTTTTTAATAACTGAACAAATACTGCTATTGCTTCTTGATTAAAATTATTACAATTTGAAAAATGCATTTATATCCTAGGGCATATTTAAAAATTGATAACTTTAAAACGGTTCAAAATACAAGCAAAGTTATGATAACAATAATTATAAAGCTTTTTTATACCTACAACTTTTGTTAGAAACATTTTTTGGTATCTAACAAACAAAATAACATTTGACGCGGCTTTATCAACTACTGTCAGAATAGGTGACAATTTTGTTGATTTTCAAGTTTCAAGTTAAGAAATCGAGGGAAATTATGTCTGAGCTGTTTTTTGTCGCGTTAAAGCATAACGTTTTTACTGCTAAAGTTTCTATTGATTGCTTTCTTGCGATTTGAAACAATCACACTCGAGATGTCTTCTACTCGTTTACGCAATAACTCTTCGCACCGGTACATCTGGTGCACAACGAAAACTACTTCTCCAACTCATATCCTATGGGTCTCTCAGACCCGAATTCGTATGCAATACAAACTGGCTCAATTCAAGATTTAGAAAAAAAAATAATGACAAAATTGAAGAGCTTTTTCATATCTACCACTTTTATTATAAACGCTTTTTTATAAATAAAACAATAATGTCCCTGGCGTTTGATCAAAGTGTTTACATTTTTGACAATGTAGATATTTCCTAGTCCATATTTAAAAATTCATAACTTAATAACGGTTAAAATTACATGAAAATTATTAGAATGAAGAATGTAGAGCTTTTTCATATCCGCAACTTTTATTAAATAAACTTTTTAATAACTGAACAAATACTGCTATTGCTTCTTGATTAAAATTATTACAATTTGAAAAATGCATTTATATCCTAGGGCATATTTAAAAATTGATAACTTTAAAACGGTTCAAAATACAAGCAAAGTTATGATAACAATAATTATAAAGCTTTTTTATACCTACAACTTTTGTTAGAAACATTTTTTGGTATCTAACAAACAAAATAACATTTGAAGCTGCTTTATCAACTACTGTCAGAATAGGTGACAATTTTGTTGATTTTCAAGTTTCAAGTTAAGAAATCGAGGGAAATTATGTCTGAGCTGTTTTTTGTCGCGTTAAAGCATAACGTTTTTACTGCTAAAGTTCCTATTGATTGCTTTCTTGCGATTTGAAACAATCACACTCGAGATGTCTTCTACTCGTTTACGCAATAACTCTTCGCACCGGTACATCTGGTGCACAACGACTACTTTTCTAACTCATATCCTACGGGTCTCTCAGACCCGAATTCGTATGCAATACAAACTGGCTCCAATTCAAGATGTAGAAAAAAAATTAATGACAAAATTGAAGAGCTTTTTCATATCTACAACTTTTATTATAAACACTTTTTTATAAAATAATAATGTCCCTGGTGTTTGATCAAAGTGTTTACATTTTTGACAATGCAGATATTTCCTAGTGCATATTTAAAAATTTATAACTTAATAACGGTTTAAAGTACATGAAAATGATTAAAATGAAGAATGTAGAGCTTTTTCATATCCGCAACTTTTATTAAATAAACTTTTTAATAACTGAACAAATACTGCTATTGCTACTTGATTAACGTTTTTACAATTTGAAGAATGCATTTATATCCTAAAGCATATTTAAAAATTAATAACTTCAAAACGGTTCAAAATACAAGCAAAGTTATGATAACAATAATTATAAAGCTTTTTTATACCTAGAATTTTTTTTTTGGTATCTAACAAACAAAATAACATTTGACCATTTTGTTGATTTTCAAGTTTCAAGTTAAAAAATCGAGGTAAATTATGTCTGAGCTGTTTTTGTCGCGTTAAAGCATAACTAAATGTATTTTATAATTTAATGAGAATGTCAGGTTCGTTACGTTGCAATTAAAAAGATAGTTGTACGACGCACAAATTAAAGTCAAGTAGAGAAAATCACGACAAACCAATGTCTAATTACACATCTGCAGTAAGTTAGGAGAGCACCGTAAAACTGAAATAATCAGAGTGCGCGACGGTATCTCAGACAGGTGTCAGTTAATTTGGTGACAATGTGTACCATCACAAAATTAACTAACCCCAATTTCAATAACATCCGTCTGAGTTCGCACGATTTAAGATCCCCATTCATGCAGGAGAATATACCCCCGGAATTTAAAAACTTCAAAGCATGTAAATTTTATGTAATAAAGAAGCGGGAAGATTGTCTACTAATAAAAATACGAAACAGTCCTAAGTTTCATTTCGCATAGTGCTGGCAAACTGCCATTTAGAAGCGCTTTCCTGCAAGGAGATATTGAGAAAACGGTATGCTTTTAACACTTGTGTGCATTCGCATTGTGCTGAAAAGTTTTTATGTAATACATCGGACTCATTTTAAAATCTTTGACTTAATAAACACTCAATAACGCTCAACTAGTTAGGCTTCGTCCTCCTCCCGGACGGTTGTTTAGTGTAGTTTATTGTCAACAGATGCAAATGTAATTATAGTTATGGCCGCATCGCATCCATCCGAAAGCTTTCAGGTATACGATAACCGAATCTGTTTTAAAATTGCGCCAACTGGTAAGCTTATTAAGGTGTGGATCGACTCAAACCACTGTCATAAATAATATCAGCGTTCACATCAATTCCAACACTATGATTAGAATTGACTATTAACGTATGTCACGGTGTGTCACGGCTCATATTACTCGAAGACGGTTACGGGGTGCATATAAATTCCATGCAAGTTAATTGAATTTTTTTAAATCCAGCTTTCATTCCCCAACAAACATTCCTCGCGACTCAATTAAAATCCCAAATTAATTGGAAAAAAATTAAAATGTAGCTCGCTTCTTATCGGTGGGTCCTCAAGTGGAACCGTGGGGGTATTACAGAAAGAAGCTGCATCAATATCGAAATAATAGCCCGAGAAGCTTGACACTTCACTGTAGGTGGTGTGCTGCCGCTGGTAACCTTCTACGTAGGTCATCGACTATCCGCTCATAAATCGTCACTAGGTTGTTCAGCTGCTTGTCTCCTCCGCACCTTCTCAAGATTGATACCAGTGTATCATCGCGCTATTAATATGAAGAGTCGTAAAATCGAAAAAAATTCCGGTTGTGTGCAATCTTGTAATTTCGGCGGACGGGTTTGATTGAAAGACGTTCGCGAAGCAGACTTCAAAGGATCGCCCTTGAAGAGTCCCAGGTAATATGATGAGAAGGTCGCGGGCGGCCCAACTTGTCATGTTAATAATCTGACACATGCGAGACGTGACAGCCGAGTCTGATGAACGCCGGTCGAAAATAAAAAACTGAAACCACGAGACAAGTTACTTTTCGCTGCAGTTTAATGCAGAACCAGTTTTTCACGAGCTTTTGTTGCTTGATTGATTGTTTGTATTATGCAACTGTAGTTAAATTAAAAGCATTAAGGTGTACGTTAGGCACTCACAGCTGAATGATGTTGTGGTCTCACTTTGACGCGCTGTTAAGACAGATGACAGGTGTGTGTTAGTTTTCTGTCCAACGCGTACTCAAATGCGTGGGTATTGATATATAGGTACCAGGAACAGAGAGCCATCAGCATTTGTCTTGTCTTTTTGAGAAATCAGCAGTATCCGTGACATATTAATGACATTATGATAAAGAATATGAAAGTTGTCGAGGATAAACAAATCTATAAATAATAAATTCCACAGAAACTGGCTTCAACAGTCATAGATCGTAACTTAAGTTTCTTGATGTCTGCTGTCTTAGCGAACGCAGTTTTTCACGACTTATAAAACCCTTTCGTATTTGAGGGGAATTAATAACAAAAATTAAGCACTGCGTGCTTTAGAAAAAATAATCTTTAACCGATAAATCTTACTTCTTATTAAAGAACCTCACGTATCCGTACGATAATAAGAATTTCCATAAAACATGGACGAAATAAAACAATGGTACGCGTACTGTTGCGTCCCTTTTTTCATTTTTTCAGCTCTAAATACCGCGCTTTGTCTAAATGACGTAGAGATGAAAGCTTGACAAGCGGTTTATAAAGTCTGCAGAGTGACATGCTATCAGATCCGTCACTGTCTCATCTGCCATCTTTGTTCTAAGTGACAGCCAGAGTGACAGCTTTGTTCTGAAGCAGCCCGGAATTTTAATTCAACCCCGGATATTCAAATCACCATTAACTTTACCTACGCTTTTGGTTACGTCCTGTGTTTTTCATATCGAGACTTCATAATTTTTATGCCCACGACAGCCACCATAATCAACTTCGCGCAAACTGCGATCCATTCATTTTTATTCAGACACATTTCACTCTTCATTTTCATCCTCAATTATATTAATTGCAAATTAGAAACATCCGAATTGCAATTAAAAGGTTCCAATTTTGAATAATATCAACAGAAAAGTATCCTTCTAAAGTTGCAGTGACATTTAATCAAAATTTGTAATTGAATGTGACATTTCAGACAACAAACTATCTCTCTTTTTAAGTCACATTTGCCAAACCCTTCAATCTGATTTTTTTTAAGTCCAATGTTGAAATTAATTAAATCACTAAAATTCTGACAGTAGTTGATAAAATCGTTTAAAAGTACATTTCGCTTGTTAGATACAAAAAAATGTTTTCTATAAAAGTTGTAGATATGAACAAGCTCTACATTTTTTGTTGTAATATTTTTTCTGTACCTTGAGTCGTTATTAAGTTACGAATTTTTAATCATGTACTAGGACAATATGCAGTTTCAAAAAAGTTCAATCAAGTAGCAACGGCATTATTTGTTGAATTATTACAAATTTTGGTTAATAAAAGTTGTAGATACGAAAAAGCTCTACACTATTTATTGTAATAATTTTTCTGTACCTTGAACCGTTCTAAAGTTACGCATTTTTAAACATGCACTCGGAGATATTGTCACTTTAAAAAAATTAAAAAATTTGATCAAATGATAGGGACGTTGCGGTTTTAATTATAAAAAATG
Organism: Dascillus cervinus; assembly: GCA_949768715.1. Lineage (NCBI taxonomy): Eukaryota > Metazoa > Arthropoda > Insecta > Coleoptera > Dascillidae > Dascillus > Dascillus cervinus. Next base: position 28,925,491 of record OX458319.1, on the reverse strand, counting down.
ATGTTTAATAAAAGTTGTAGGTGTGAAAAAGCTCTTAAATTTTGTTCTTAAATATTTTTCGATATCTCGAGCCGTTATTAAGTTATGCATTTTTAAACACGCACCAGAGTCAAAGCAATTAATGGGATCAGATTTTATTGCGATTTTTTCGAAAGTATTGCAAATGGAACAAAGTTACAAGCCACATTTAATTAATTACGGAAACAACCTTAAGGAAACGACCCTATTTAAATTTGAAAAAAAATGGATTATCTCCCGTTAAAAGCCCATTTGGAAAGCCTTCCTTTTAAACATTCTTTGCAACAAATTGAATTATTGTTACATCCGCGTAAAATGGTGTTATTGTGGGCATTCTGTAAGTCACCCCTATCATAGCAGCGCATCCCTAAGAGCCCCTTACAGCTTTTACAAGCGGCTCAAGTGCCACTTACACGTTGCTGTGGGGTATCCAGGTAGTTAAGTGATGTGGTCGCATCTTTGTTACATCTTTCTTTCCACAGGCACAGTAATGTGAGAACTCGAAGAGAGCAACCGACGTGAAGTTACTGATTTTTTTCCTAATGGTGCATAAAAATGCTACCACATTTTTGCCGTTGATATACATACGAGAGAAAAGGCGGCCCGTCACATCAGTGACATAAATAGTGGACATTAATTAAATTATTTATTGATCGCACTGAACTTTACACTTCTACGGTGACAACTTGAGGGTTACAATCGGACAGCGGTCAAGAAATAAATGTAATAAACGGTGCATGTTCCATCAAGAACTATATTGACTTATAGTCGATATTTATGAGCAATTTAGTGTCGTTTCATGGGGCACCAATATTGGTTATCAAACCGCACGCATCATATTTCAAAATAATGGTTCCATTATTGCAGTGTCGGCGAAAAACGTGTCCTCTCCGTCATTATGTGTAGTGTCATTTAATTTTTAATTCGAAAGCGAGAATTTTTATGAACGGTGCTAACTAATGAACCGTTCAAACCGCCTTACATGAGGTGATGTATGGCGTATGTGAACATGCAGTTACAAGAACTAAGAGTTATGGTGGTCGGCAAACCACGGGAACGCATGCACTGCAGCTAGTTCACACACAATTTACTGTGGCCGACATAAATCACTCAAGTAAAGCGATTCATCAGTCTCATTGTGCACACCGACCAAAGCTTTCAAATCGAACAGCCAATATTTTACAAGTTTTTGACAACTCGGATGGCTTTTCCTCTGCGCCGTCTTTCCAACTCTCTGAAGCCGGACACCTGTGCTTTTGAAAGGGAAAAATAATTTCGCTCTAAAAAAGCGACGCGGAAAATTTGGCTGTGATCTGAATCTTGAGGTAGTTCCCGATCCGGCGGCGGTGGAGGTCCGCCCCACGCAACCCCGTTGCCCTGATTTATGTGATTCCGGAATCATGGCTCTCCTCCTAGCGCATACAGCGCGGATATTTATTTTATACATCTGTTCCCCTTGACATAATGTCCCTCTATATATCGTGTGCATGCTTTTAGAGTGAAGGTTGTTAGAAGGAAGAAGCGAGACGCGATCGCAGGGCTGGAGAGAAGGACGCCGAGCAACCTCGGATGGATGGATCGCGTTTAAGGGTGGTGGGAGTAGCCATTGAGAAAAGATATACGAGTATGAGTTTGTTGTACTGACTACTGACTGCATGAGTGTTCTTTATCGGCCCCGGGCGTTGCTCCCTCCTGAGACTCCCCTCCTTCCGATCATTCCAGATTTTACAAGAACAATAAGCAATCGCAGGTGGTGATCGAATTTTTGATGGGCGCGCATGCACGTTAACGGAGGTCCATAAATTGCAGGGCATAATCGCATCATGATATCGCTGTCCATCACCCGTTTCACCCTGTCCGCAACATCTGCTCCAAGCAATTATTTACTGGGTACTGCCGCATTTTCTGGTATTCACTTATGCGATTCCATTAATTAACAGTCCTTAAGTTAAAACTTTCAACTTTAATTGACAACCCATTTTTTGTCTCACAGAATATAAATGTAGGGTTAGTAGCTCAGCTCTCATCAAACGTTAGGTGATTACAGCAGATTAATGGGGCGATATTAAGAATCGGCTTGTCGCAGCGAACCAACTGTCGCCGGAGCTGCGCTATTCTGGGGACTTCCACGTGTTGGCTATGAATCAATCAGGCCGACTTTCCTAGCCTCCGAATTTATCCGACTTTATTCACAAGAAAACGAATCATAAAAAAATTATCGACGGAATTACGTTTCGACGGAGTTAAGTGCTGCCATTACACGCGAACGATACTCGGGGAAAGAAAAAATAAAGTGTATGGTAATCCTAAACAAATACAAGCCCACTCGTATTGTCGTATGTGTGCACTTGGGCGCGTTCCAATATATGTATTGCGGGGCATCAGCATCCAAATGATGCAATTACCACGCAAATGGCCGGCCCTTTATTGAACCTACCCTCACCTCACATTCGCTTTTACTGCTGATGCGACTCACTCTTGATACTATTGTTATGAGACGGACCTGATGCCAACCATCCCTTTTGTTGCTGTTGTTATACTTTTCAGGTGTTATCGTTTTTGATCTGCAGATTTTTATTCCGCGATAATTGACTACTCAAATTAAATAAGTTTGTTCACAACTCGATAATAATTGTGTTTGCTCGCTGAAAGTGGTTAAAAAATTTAAACACGTTGAGGTAAATTATCTTTTTAAATGGAATGCAGCCTGGTGTGAATAATACAATCCACACAATGAAGAACGCTGCCGCATCGACGACCGATGCCGTTACAAAAGACGATGTTGCGTGGGTTAGTGAGCCTCGCCGCCAAATTAATAAATACACAACCCATTATTAAAAATAAACAGGGAATAAATTCGGAAAAATTAGTTAATCAAATAATAATAACGTAATCCACCCCTTCTGTTTGGTTTGTTTGGAAATTATTAGTTAAAAGAAATTATAAAAACAAATTACAGGAAAACTTCTTCATAACTTTTTGTTTTTACAATAACTGAAGATTTATGAATACTTGCAAGAATTAATGACAATTATTAAGAAGGGATTAAAATATGACGACTTTACGACAGGTGAATAAGATTGTGTTTGTGTCCTTACTACAGAGGTTTCACTGTATTTTGTTATATTCAACAAGTCGCAATTTTCAATTTCATTAGAAGTCTTAATATTCATAAGGAAAGTTAAATTCCTAAAAATAATAAATTATTCATAATTAATACTTTCACTATATTAATTGAATTATCGACTTTCAAAATTGATTTTTTTTTTTAAATTTTAAGTTCCGATTTTAAATTAGAAGCTGAAATGGTTATTTAGCTCGACAAAGCGAGCTTTTATTAAAGAATTTGCTTTATTGGGAGCCAGCGACCTTTTATAGACATTCCTGATGGAGGTCTATTATTTTAATTATCACGACATCGATTTGATGCAAAAAAATCCTGTTATAAAATCGTGGATTAGATAATGCGCCACTTGAACTGTATTGTAAAGTTAACTGTCTTAATCGATTTAGAAAAAATTAACAAAATAAATAAATCAACCGTTAATTGGCCGGAGTTGTTGATACGGTTTTTTCTTCTTAAAATTAAATAAAAGCTACATCACAAATGATGTTGCAGTTAGAGGATTACAAGCAACCGAGCGAGCTGGCTCCAGCGGTTAGAACCATAATCAGCCACTTGCTGAGGAAGTAGATAATGACGGAACATTTCACTGCCGTATCCAAATCGAACAATGTTTGATGAAATAGAAATTTAATTCTTTATTATAAAAACAACCAATTTGTGAGAAATTATCAAAATGACTCACTCTTGCACCTGCACGTCAATCTGAATTTTGAGTTCACACAACGGTATAATTTATTCTTCTTGCAAATATACGTCCATCGAAACATAATAATTAATCGACTCGTAGAAAATATTTTCTTGCAGTTTAATTAAATTGAGGTTTTGCAACCGATACGCCGAGTAGAAAATGAACCATAACTCGGTTAATTATTCTTCCAAGTGGTGTGTCACAACCGTGGGAAGTGAGCAATCAGAAATTAACTTGATAATAAAACAAACTTTCAACTTAAAACACAAAACAGAAAGAGTTTGTGGACTGTAACTAAATTAGCGGTTTCGGTAGAAGGTAATTTTCATCATCGATTCCCATTCAGTTAACATATTCATCGTCATCGTCGCACTAAATTTTGAAATTTGTATAAATCGCAACAATTTCAACAACAACATTAAGGTCCGGGAACTGCTAAGTAATGCACAATTCTTTCCCTCAGGGGGCACCAATTTTGCCCTTAAAATAAAAAATGTTTAGGAAACCAAAGAGGTATCCTAACTAATAAGGTTTGAAACTCAAGTATTGAACAGAGAAAGAACAAAAAAAAAGAGTTGCGCGTTTTTCGTACGCTCGTAACTTGATAAATATTATTTATATTATGGTCTGCAGCGATAACGACGATAAACTCAGTCGGAAAAAAAATTAGTCTATAATTTTTTGCTAATTCTTTGCCAATTTTGTGTTTTCATAGATGTACCTGCTATAATTAATCCCGTAACAGGCTGCAAACACATTTTCAATTCTACAAAGAGTAATCTTTATCCCCATTTTTATACGCTCATAATTTGATAATAGTATATTATTACATGAGCAAGTAAAGAAGGTTTTTATCCATGAAAATGAAGTTTGCTGCACGATCCGAAGGCGAGTGCATGTAATCATTTGAGTGGATAAAAACCTTTACTTGCGAGTATAATACTATACTTTATCTACGATCATCCATACAACATAATAAAACAAATTCTTAGTTCAATATTTTTAATTTTTGAACATGACACTACGACAGTTAGTTTACATTGTCCAAAAAGAAATACATGAATATTTTTCTGCAAGCATCACAAATAAAACTTAATACAATATTTTCAGAAAAGGAAATACATAGTATTTTTCTCTGCTCGCCATTTTAAAAAAAGTTTCATAAACACATTCATATTTGTGCCGTGATTTTTGTGGTAAAATATTTTCTATTGCAGTCGTTGCGATACTGCGTACAGGACATTTCATTTTCTTCTTCCAACATTTAAACATTTTCGGTTACGAAAAATTGCTTCACAAATCACGAATTTCACTATTAATACACTTTGGTACGATTTGTTGTCAATTACTTTAGTTTTGTTTGGTTATGTTGTTGCAATTAATGCAAACTGTTACCAACGTGGCAATGTAAAATAAAAATCCCAATATTTTTAATTTTCATTGGTCGAAGTACCGATGGATAAAAATTCTGTCAATTTTACCCATGGCTGGGAACCAATAAGATGCTCTCTTTAATTTATCGATGGATAAAATGACAATTTAGAGTAGAGGTTTCACATCAATAATGTTTATATTATATAATGATCGTAGATAAATGTTATTTATATTATTGTCTGCGGCGATAACGGCGGTAAAATCAGTCATTGCGATTGCTGCATTATTTACTGATTTTTTTTTTGTAGTTTTTTGTGAATAGATGTTTCAAACAATTTTTCCTACGATGCTATTCGAAACTAATATATATATTGTACAATTTAGTAGGCTCGAAAATGTTTCATATCCTTACGCGTGCGAACATGGATATTTTGCATTATCAAGTGTGTATTTTTTATAAATTTTTAGAGTTTTATATCCTTACGTGTGTGAATATGGTTATATCCTAACAATTTGCACTATATCAAGTGTGCATTTTAATACAAATTATTCTATCCATGCCGTCAATCAATAAGGTACAGATTTGACAGGACATCTGTGAGTAAAAGGACGAACTATTTGACTAAAATCTTATGGGAAAACAACTTTTCTCCGAAAATGTAAAATTTAAACATTTATCCAATTTGGTTTACGGAAACTATTTCTTAGGTGCTAAAGGAACATTTTTATGTAATTTGTTGACGATGTTGTGTTCGGAAAGCAATAAAAAACGCGATCAAATAATACTGTATTTCGTAGCACAACTTTTAGATTCTTTTTCAAAGATATTCACCATGTTATCATAAAAAAAAAACATGTCATATTATACTACTATATGTTTAGTATAAGTACCTCGAAGGAATTTCTACAATATAACTTACTTCTTGAGCTGAACTGAGTTTACTGGCACACTAAATTTTCAAAAAAATATTGTTGCCAATTTTTTTCTTCTTAAGTTATCAACTTTCTCGCAATAAAAAAAATATTTTCTTACAAGGCAATATATTCTCTATAAGTGCTGCAAAGTGCATTGCAAAATATTTCGTAACTCTAAAGATTTCAGTAAAAAACCCTCACTACTACATTTTTGCGAGAATTGCACTTTCGGAGGTTAATTTTTGAAAACTAGGCACTTCTTCACCAAAGCAAATATATCATTAGATGCGGTAACATTATGTTTACAACTGTTGCTTCGCAAATTATATATTGATAAGTACTTTCTAAGCTAAACTGAATTTCTTAAAACTCTGCATTTTTTGAGGTTGGGTTCCCCAGCCATAAGTTGGATGAAGGGGTAAGCTGTAACGAAGGCAAGGAAATATCCGCACAAATTGTTATCTACAGCGTTGATTTAAAGGACATTATTCAATAATAATGAGTGTCACGATTTTAAATTGCAATGTGCACTGACCAGTAAAGTACATCGCGTGCTGAAAATCGAATTCAACTTTTAATATCAGTCGAATTTGACCAAGAATTAAATACAAAGCTGAATTGTTTAATTAGGTTTTTGAACTGCACACAATTTTACAATGCAGTGGAATTTTAAAAATCCCCGAATCGCTTTAATCCGAGGATGAAATTGCTTTTAATGTAGTGCTTTACATTTCCCCTTAACTGCATTTTCATTGTCCATTTTGTAGATTTTCATCAATCCGCAACAAAAATCCTCAAAATGCTGCCATCAAATTACCGTGAAAAGTCGGTTTTCTGCCAAAATTTAAAAATAAACTCGTCCAATTAATTATTATTGTGCGTCAAGAACAAGTGAAAATGATGTGAAAAAGGATACATTTTCGCTTTGAGGAAAATAAAAAAGCAAGCCCTTCCAAATGAACAAAGAGTGGCCACTTCGTCTTATTGAGTTCGTTTCATTCGCTTTAAAAACATTGGTTCACTCCACTTTTGACTATAGCCCATGCTTGTATTTAGGGGCGAAATGAGGGTAAACTGCGCGATAAAGTGGAAATCAATGTAAAAGATGTAGCTGTATAGGTACATAAAATCAGCGACTTATCGATACTTGTTCCTTTATTTCAGCGATCGGAAGTACAGCGCGAAAAATTCTCAGCAATATCGTATCGATATCTGCGTATCTGGAGCGGGTTACTGCCATTCGTCACGCTAATATTCGCAGGGAATCATGAACAACTCGTAAGATTCGTATTACCAATTTGCATGTGTGTAACAGTTGAGAAAATTGAAACGGTTGTGACGTTTCTTTTTCCCCGTTTTTACGGCCCTGATAAGAAAAGTTAATGGTCACTTACGGCCACTTAAAAAATCGCATTCGAAGCACTTGCAAACCGTTTCAAATGCGTTGCGTAACTCGTTTTAGACAAAAGAAACGGTAATGAATTTCTGCCGGTCTGCAATCTACCTGGTCCGCGCCGTCATCGTGTGACAAGGGCCCTGTCACTCCGGAGATGGATGGTCCGGAGCAGCCATTATGATGGACAATCTATCAATCATCTGTTCCTCGCCAGTCATGACTCATGACATTCATCATACCGATGCTTATTTACTAACTCGCTAAATCACAAGTTGGTTTCCTTCCCACCTATCTTCGACGAACTCTTTCTATTCCCGCGACTTCTCTTTCATGTCTCGGGTCACGTCTTTCGGATTCGTCCCTTTCTAAATGGTAAATACGTTTTGTGATATCGCAAGGTTTGAAGTTAACCCGTCAAGAGCAAGCTCCAACATTCTCATGTCAGCTTAATTATTGGAGTGTAGAAGCTACTGGACATGACTTCAATGCGACTGTCAGATGCAGCCTGGTCTTGTAAAGAATCCGCGAACGGCTGCATTCAGTCATCTTCAGTCCCGATACGCGGTTGACATCCACAGAATCGCGGATATTGATAATGGCAATTCTAAACCGTACTTAGATAACACGTGGCCGAGAATATTTCCGTGCGTTACATCAATCAAAAGTATTATTAGTAACAATGTGAATCATGGACGTTTTTCTTCAGATTGACAGTCGGTGGAGTTGGCATCTAGAACAATCAGGTACTGAGATACTGAGATGAGACCTGCAAGTCACGACGGCCCACTAAAATGAACTTATGACAAGCAATCCAAATCACTCCGCAATCACAAATCACACAGCAAGTCTGGCATTCACTTATTACCATTCGAGACGCCGACAAAGGACTATGATCCCAATTCGGTACCTACGATTTTAATGAATAATTACAATGGCAACGTTTTTTCGATTAATTATTTTCAGGAAATTTTAGATAACGGCCCTAACAGGTGTCGGTTATCAGTTCGCCTTATTTTATTCGCTATTGTGTGTTGATGTACGGTTTAACATGTGTGACACCTGCAGCACTACTAATCACTCATTGTTCTTGAGCTGCACTGTAAACAGCGGGAGGTATGTCCTTGCAATCCGCTGATTATATTGTTGCGACCGATAAAACTCGAAATTTCGTCTTGATCTCAAAACAATGATAGCGTTAATTACACACTTCAGATGGAGAGTTAAATAAATTACGGTTGTCTCTGAATCGAACTTTCTACTCTCACGTTGTGTGAACAAACAGCGTTTTTAATGACTGCATAATTTCGATAATTTTGCTGTATGCAAACAAAATGATCGACGTTTACAACTTTTCCCAAAAGATTAAAATGAGTTTTCAATTAAAATCTAAATCACTAACAATATTCATAAAAAGTGTATTGCTTTTTGATTGCATCTAATTATGTGATTATACTTGAAGAATAAATAACTACAAAATGACATAATAACCCACTTTTGGATTGTGACCCGAAGGTTGTGAACCCCAGGTTCACTGTTGGTAGGCGTTTAACAGTTTCAACACAATTCTCATTAAGTAAAAGTTTCATAACTTTTTGCATTCGGAATGATAACATGAAAGTCCCTTCTCGCGATCTTAAACTGCACATTTTAATACAATTTAATGTTATTTGCACGGTGAAACCTCACCATAATGTACATCCAGAAATCGAAAACTGTCCATTATGTAGGGGCGTCCGCATTACAGTGGATTTCATCGTTTTTGTTTTTACAATTGCTTGTACCTATTATTACGAAGGTGTGTTTATTAATTCCAGAAACGGTTGCAAAAAAATATTTTTGTTACTTCATGTTGGTAGTAGTCAGTACTTAATAGAATAACCTAAATGTTATAATGTTATAATGTTCAAGATAAAGCTGTCCTCTCATCGGAAATTTCTTTGAAAATTGCTTCCTTCAACAGAACCGTTTTTTTTTTTTAAAAAAATTTAAAGCTACATTAATAATATAACCTTAAACTGGCAGATGTAAAATGTGATTACTATCAACATAAAAAAACCAACATTTTTTCACACCTTCCAACCATTTCTGAAATTGAAAACCACATTATACAGGGTGAGTTAAGTTTTACCGCCCGTGGCAAAATAGGCCTTTAAAATAATTTATCAATTCTCATAAATTGCATGAGTAATTTTATATTATTAAGGTACACAGAAACCAAGAAAAAATCTTTTTTTTTTTAATCGGGTAAAATTTTGGCTTTCTTTCAATTACTAATTGCTCAATTTATTAGTTTTTTATGTACGAACAGTAAAATATTTTCACACAATTTAGTGTAATTGAAATAATCTTACTAATTTGGGTTCATTAAATAAAGCCATTTCCGTATTAGAGGGTATTTTATTAAATGATTTACGACATAAGCTGACCAATTCACCTAACAATGGTGTTGGTTTTGGGTACTTGGCTGATTATTTATGACAGTCATAAAGTTAAGTTAAAAAGTGCAACGTTACATTTTACAGGAGCGGAATAAAAGTCTTCGCTATTTCTTGAAAAGTTCACAACATCGTAACTAACAGCTACACGATAATTATAATCATAATAAAAAATAATTTTTGCAATATTAGATTTTAAACTTGATAAGAAAATCGTTTACCAGCTTCTAATTTTCGTTAGTATATCTGTCTACAATTTTATGTTTTAATTTTGCCGTCTGCAAAGTCAGTGTACCTATCGGTTATTGAACCTTCCCATAAAATAAATTGCTTAATTCACCCAAAGTTTAAAAACCCTGGTCACAACCCTATGTCACTTTGTGAATCAAGAAACATTCACATTCGCAACAAATCTTCCAACACTTAAACATCGTTGGTAAAAAGTGAAAATCAAAACTTTGTTTTGTGGAATAGTGAACATTTGTGTTTAGTTCAGGTATAATCATGGCATTTCAATACTCAGTCGAGGAGAAGCTTGAAATGCTTTTAATTTATGGGTAATGGGGCATCACTTTGAGCATCTTTTATAAAATAAACTTAATATTTACCTATTAAAAACTTATTTTATTTTTCTCACAAATTCCAGAATACGGGTCTGGCAACAACTAAAACGCCGTTCCCTTCAGTTTTATGGGTCGATCATCAGGTATTGTTACGTGGTAGACCGTATTATCCATTGTTGGAAAGTCATTAATAAAAGTATTTTTCGTGCTTTATGTTAAATTTGATTTAACTCAAAAAGTAATAATTTTTTAACGAATCAACTTGCAATTAACAATGCTACGAATAATTTGACGAATTTTGAAATAAAAAACCAAACATGGAAATTTTACCCGAAACTATTTGTTTTACTTTTTTGGCTTCAAATAAAAATGATTTGGAAACTTGTAGCACTAATTGAAAGTGTAAACTTCAACTGATGTAACATGTAAATTGCATACTTTTCCCTCAATCTTTAATAGGTATTATGGCCGGGGCGGTAAAACTTAACTCACCCTGCATATTCAGAATATTTAAGCGATTTTAAGACAGGTGAATTAGATTGCTTGATTTTTTATTTTTATGTCCATAAAAGAGGTTTCACTGTATCTACTTCATAAAGTAAAGAAGTTGGTAATGTGGAGTTAAAAAATAAATAAAACAAGTCTGAGTATAGGTACACTTGTTGCAACTTATATTAATGAGTCGCTGCTTCTAGCACTTTAAATCAATTACCTGTAAATAATTCAGGCCGAAATTGTTGGAGTATTGATTCGACTGTCCATTGATGTTTCATTATCTTAATAAAAATTGCAATTGGTTTTACAAATTACTGCAGCCGCAGTGTATTTTAAACGATTCATTCGGTCCGCTTCCGCGTGTCTTCATCTTTATCAGACGTGTCAGTTTTTCATGGTTGAGGGATGTCAAAGTAACTGACACTAGATGCTGTTCCTGTAATAATGTTCGCTGACAGTTGTCATTCGCCCCCAACTCCATATAATAGAGAAAAGTTTTGTTTTAGCCCGGGTATGACATCTACTCGCAATCGTATCTTGTTCCGAACAATGAGTGAGAATGACTGTTTTGTACTGAAAAGTTGCTACTTTCAGAAATAACTATTTTTGAATGTTTCATCGACGCTCCGATAAATTCGCAATTCCGCAACGAAAATCGTTAATTGTTTTATGAATCGCGATTCTGTGCATTTTCGCGACGTTGTGGATGAACACAACAAAAATTATTTAATTAAAATAATTATGCTCAAAGTAGGAAAAACGACCCTTAGGTGCATTGGTTCGCAGATGACCAAACAATTTTCTTTTTGCCATTTTATATTCAAATGTGCATCAATAAACTAGACAACGCGATTTTCTATTTCGATGATCAAAACCGGCAATTAATTAGTTTGCACAGATGTAAGTATTGACCGTTCATTTATATTTAAAAGTTAATTGAGTCAGAAAAATTGATAGAACCTTATGCAATGGCCATAAAAATTTAATGTCGTCGTAGGAAGGAAACGAATTTCCTCCGCGCCTATTAACATTAAATTGCTCGGTAATTAATCGGTGATTTATTGCATTTAAGTGACAGATTATCAGTTGATAAGTGGCAGCTAGTTAGTCACTCTTTCGTAACGAGAAAGCGAATTGCGTAAGTGTTTCATTTTTTGGTTTTAACCCCGAATGGACGTGGTTATTATTCATAAGTCACACACAAAATCGAACATTGTAGGCCAAGCAACAGGACAAAATAAATGTCATAATTTAACATAAATACTACCTGGAAACCGACTGTGCGATTTTATCAAAGAGTTAGTAGATGAATTCTGCATAATTTCCAACTCGAGAATAACAACTTTTAATTTGTTATAAACAATTCTCAACAAAAAATAGCGTTTTTTTTAAGTTTTCTTCTTGTAAAATGAAAACTAATGAAGCAATCTTAATAATATCAATAGACGAATTGTAGAGAATTAAATTACGAAGAGAATGAGAGGTCGAATGGTCCGATCGGATAATTAGAACCGGAGAAAACCAGGAAAATCCGGAAAATTCAGTGTTTTCTTAAAAAATTCACAATTCCGTTATTTTTTAATTTTGAAAATTGAAACTTTGCACAAAAATAGCTATTTATATGTATTTTATGTGTGCAAAACCCCGACCCTGTCGGGCTATCAGTTTTTACACAATCACCATTTCAATATATTTTTTCCTGATTCTATTCCTATATAATGCACTTCCCCTCAGCGACCAGTCGCCCCCCACTACCCGATCACTTTGTCGTGCTCGGCCGTTTTTACTGATATTCATAACAGTTTTTCAACTATTTTGCTGTATTTTATGGGATAACCAGAATACACGTTTTGATGCTGTGCATGTTTAGTATCCAATTCTGTTTTTAAAATTTAAATCGGACAATTGCAGGAGCAAAAATATCGCAAAAAAATAATTAAATGGAGATTGTGCAAAAACTGTTAGTTCGTCAGAGTCGGGGTTTTGCACACATAAAGTACATATAAATAGTTATTTTTGTGCAAAGTTTCAGTTTTTGAAATTAAGAAATGGCGGAATTGTGAATTTTTTAAGAAACCATTGAATTTTCCGGCTTTTCTCCGGTTCTAATTATCCGATCGGTCCATTCGACCTCTCGTTCTTTTCGCAATTTAATTCTCTATAATTTGTCTATAGACATCATTAAGATAGCTTCATTAGTTTCCATTTTACAAGCAAGAAACTAAAAAAAATGCGAGTTTTTGTTGAAAATTGTTTATAACAAATTAAAAATTATGATTCTCGAGTTTGGAAATTATGCTATTATATATGTCAAAATTTTTGTAATGAAAAAATGCTTTATTGCTTGGCCTATTGTGCGCTAATGAGTTGAAATTGGTTAAAAACGTCGGTATTGATTATGGCGAAATGACAGGTCAAGTCCAGTACAACATACGAAGACAAAGATTTATACGAGTAAGGTAGTGCTTTTGGCAAGATGGATCACTCACCCTTCATCGATCACTCAACTAAACTTGTGCAATGTTTAAGAAAAATTTTGCTACTATTCGAACTGAATACCGGGGACCATTGAAAACGGCAACAGTTGAAATTCAATGGCTCGATACTGTAAAGTTAAAATCGAAAATTGATTTGGGTAAGTCGGGGAGGTTATGAATTAATTTCGAACGTATTCAATCAAAATTGAATTGCAGCGAATGTTTTCGCAACGGTGTGAGTCTAGAGGGACAGGAAAGTTTGAAGGATGGGCAGCAAGAACGGACACTTTGCTCTTGACAATGATGGCTTATGTATTAGTGCTATCCAGTCTCTCGAGTGTCTCGCGAGGAGATGATTTCAGAAGCGATATGCAAATGGGACTTTCTTCGCCGATTTTTTCAAACAAAACACATTTTTTTACCGATGTTGTACAATAAATTTAAATGTAACATATAAGCAATTATATCCATCGCAAACAGACGGGGCACCCGAGGGCCCATCATACTGCGTCTCTTGTAAATGTTAATTCACCCCAATTTATTAATGACAGATCAAAAATATAACAGATCTCGCTTCGGGCGGAGTCTTTGTGCGCGATTCTGTATTCGCACACTGACATGCACATCATCAGTGTTCAATACGGTCTTTGAACATTTTAATAATATCTTTGAATTGTCAGTTACATGTAGCCGGAACAAAGGTAAGTAAAAATTATTAAAATCGGATTGAATATAATACAGTAGAATCCAGTTATGGCGAACCACCGGTTATAACGAACTTTATTCCACGTCCCGATATTTTCCCCAATGTAACAATGTAAAAATTAATTGGTTATAACAAACTCGGATATAACAAACTATCGGCTATAACGAACCTGAAAAAGCCGAAATTAATCAAATTTCAATCGACTATAACGAACTTTGCATTGTATATAACGCGTTATAACCTTTTAATCTGATGATGACTTGTCATTAAATGAGTGGTAGTTACAAAAATAGAAACAAAGGGAACGTGAATTTCAGCAATTGAAGGGCGCTTTGCAAGAAGTACCTTAGTCACTTCCATATTCTGTGATATTTGAGATTTGATGTTTCAATGTTCAATGATCTTTTTTACTAAAATAAGTCTTCTTTAGTAAAAAAAGATCAGTCAAAATCAAAACAATGTGATTTCCAGATCAAACAGAAATATAAATCTCAAATATCACAGAATATGAAAAGTGACTTAGGTACTTCTTGCATAGAGCCCTTCAATTAGAAAATTCAATTTTTTTCGAAAACTTAAGCGTGAATGACAATTTATTAGTTACAACAGAATATTTGGGTATTTTTGGTAGACAAAAGTGGCCAAGAAGAAGCCAATGAGGAATGAGGATGAGCCGGAAGCACCAGCATTACAGATTTTATCTACACAGGAAGCTGTGAGAAGTATTAACAACATTCGTAATTTTTTACAGTTTTACGGTGTGCCGAACTCAATTATTGAAAATCTTAGTGACGTTGAAACGTGTGTGAATACTTATAGTTTAAAAAATGCGGCAGTTCAGTCGAAAATAACAAATTTTTTCAAATAAAATTACTTGTTGCATTATGCTTTGTTTCATTTAAGTTTAGTCCTTATATTCTTAATGGTATACATATGCAAACACTCTTGCATTTATTCTTTCAATAGCGCTTATAATGAATTTCGGATATAACGAACCGATTTTGACGGTCCCTTGAGGTTCGTTGTAACCGGATTGTACTGTAAATAAAAATTAAATGCTGAAAACGGCTGGACCGATTTGGCTAATTGTTTTAGAAAAACGTTCGTACTAGTCTGAATAAGGTTTTTAGGGAAAGAAAAATTGCAAAAGAAAATATTTCGAAAACTAGAAAAATTATTCCTGGTTTGTTTCGACCTGCATTAGCAACAGATACATCGTAGAGCTATGGACATCCTATTGCGAGACATTTGTATGCTTGTAACTATTCAATGGTAAATCTGTGATGGTTTTACCAGCAATTTAAATGACTCACACTGTTATTAGGTGTGTGACAATAATTTTAGTTAATAATCGATTTCAAAACTTCCACTTTTATAGATTTTTGTGTGTTATTTTTATACAATCGAGTTCCATTGATTTTTATTTATAATACTAAACAAAACTTATTGATAAAGTGGCGAAAGAAAAAGAACATCATAAAAGCTACTGTAGTACAGGAGGGCCATAATTATCTGATATCCCTATAGCCATGGGATAAACTGTGGTATTAAACATATAAGATTATTTCAAATAAAATTACTTGTTGCATTATGCTTTGTTTCACATAAGTTTAGTCCTTATATTCTTAATGATTTTATACGTATGCATATTTATATTAGACCAATAAAGGTCTCATAAAACACTCTTGCATTTATTCTTTCAATAGCGTTTACAACGAACTTCGGATATAACGAACCGATTTTGACGGCCCCTAGAGGTTCGTTATAACCGGATTCTACTGTATTTTGTTTTTATTGCGCGCGTTTCCCGCAAGTTGGGAAAAGACGAATGTTTAAAACGTTGCAGCCGAAGCAGATGTGTGGGTGAGTTTGGAATGGTGTGGGGGGAAAGCTGTCGGTCTTAAAACTGTCACTGCTAATGGCAGATATCCATCAAGTCATTCAATCACCATCATATGACTCACCACGCAAGGTTCAACGATCAACCGCTACCGTTCGTTGTTACCACCCGCGTTCGACGATGCTTTTGTAATTTGCGATTCGAAAAAATTCGCCGAAAGAAATAAATTAACGTTATTCGTTAAATCTGTACGAATAAAGCGAAATCGGTCCTTTTTTGCGATGGTTTTCAGCGCAGATCTAAGTTTGAAATGTGGAGGCACGGAACGAAACGGGCGCAGTTCTCTCGGCATTAGTCCCGTAATAAATCTCCGAGTAAAAAACGGTGGGGTATGTTGCTGTATGCAAATAAGTCAGCCTCTCTCCTCTCCAGAGAGACTGGCCCGTGATATATGGGGCACCAAGTGTCAACTATGTGATGCATGGTAAAGAAGAGCAGCTTTAGTCGACGTCAAAGAAATGAAACTTTCGGCGAGAGAAAAACGTGCCGATAATTGTCGTCCCGCATCAGAAATTATCACCTAATTTCGAAACGTAAATTGAAAACAGTGTCAATTACTCAAGACTCCTTTCGTCTTCATCACACTTGGTTCGCCTCTCCATTCCCTGGTCTCGAAAACCAGTTGCCCGTGATAAACATCATGATTAGTGTTCCCATGACAAGCGGCAGGAAAGGCCATGCAAATTCACTGCATTTTTGTGCCGTTAATTTATTTTAAAATTTAAAATCATTGCTCTCCCCGACTGTAACTGAACTTGCGCGCGGAGTGCAATCATTTTCAATTATAGCCGGTATTTTTTCCCTTTTAATAACTACATGCAAAGATTGATATGTGACTAATGGAATGTCATATAATGATTAGCGTGGTACAGCATTTTTCGATCAATGTCGTAAATAAAATACGTCACGGATAGCTGCAGGCAGCTTTCAATAATCGCATAAATTATTGACACACGTCAATCATCATTTTATCATTTGCGAAACCGAAAATAAAATCGCCAAGTTTAAATCTCAAAACCCTTCATTTCAAATCAAATCTTGCGATTAAGTCGTTATTATAGTTCAACCACAAAATAATCCGATCAAATTTTCTTATAATTCAAAATTGTTAAAACGTTACAATCAAGTCGCGAATCCTTTACTTTTTCTTATTTTATAAATCCATTTTAGAGATTTTAACACAAACAATACATAAATAATAAATACAGTAGAATTTGGTTATATAAGGTGACCAAACGTATTCCTTTATGGAGTTTTGTACTCTTTTTTTGTGAACCGTACTCTTTTTAAAACGAGTACTCCAAAAGTACTCCTTTGCATTCTTTTGTACTCTTTTGTACTTCTAAAAATATAAGAACTTGGCATTTAACTTTGACCTTTAACCTTTAAAAAAAAGAGTTTCCATTTATTATAGCAAATAAAGGAAATGATGATTCTATGGTTAAATGTACAATCTGCAAAGGAGAATTTTCTATTGCGATTGGTGGACGAAGTGCAATAACAAAGCACATTGATACTAATAAACATAAAACATCTCTTGATGCAGCGGCTTCAACGTGTAAACTAAATACATTTTTTAAAACTGATAGTTTTGGACCAAATGAAGATTGAAATAAAAAGTATTTTAAAGAAAAATAATCACTTCTATTCTTGGTTGATGAGGTTTTCCATTTTCTTGTTTTCAAATGATTACAACAAGGGTTGGCTCTTAAGAGTCGGTTTGCCTAGGTGAAAGCATGCAATTTGCAGTGCACATTTTCATGGTTTTACCTAGGAAAACCGACTTTTAAGGCTCAACCCTTGTTGTAATCATTTGAAAACAAAAAAGTGGAAAACATTTTTACCTTAGCAAACTTTATGAAAATGTGGATCCTTACATAAGTCTGAAAAAATGGAAAAAAAAATTTTAAAAAAAATTTTAAAAATTGACCTGAGCACACTTTGTTTTTTTTGGCCAGAGAGTTATATAAAAATGAAAACTTATGTATTTGTTTTGCGAGGAACACGATGGTGCAATTAAAAATCGATCTGCTCTAAATTGACAGAGATAGAAAATTATAAATCGAGAAAATGGCCGTAGCCTAACCTAACCTAACCTAACCAAATTTTGTTTATGTTTTCGTATATCTCTTTCGGGGATATTTTAGAATTTTTACACTGTTGAGGTTATGTTGTCATTATTTACCTGTTCTAAATAAACAATTGCACTGTTAAAAAAGAAAGAAAGAAAAAAAAACCTGAGCACTTTATGAATATGTGCACTGCAATTTGCATGGTTTTACCTAGGATAACGGACTCTTAAGATTCAACGCTTATTGAAATCATTTGAAAACGAAAATTTTTACCTGAGCATACTTTATGAAAATGTGGATTCCAACATAACTCGGAAAGAAAAACAAAAAAAAAGACCTGAGCACACTTTATGACAATGTGCACTGCAATTTGCATGGTTTTACCTAGGAAAACCGACTTTTATGATTATGATTACAACAAGGGTTGACTCTTAAGAGTCGGTTTGCCTAAGTGAAAGCATGCAACTTGCAGTGTGTTTGTTTTAACGTGTTTATACATATAATTTTTGAACTAATAAATTTTGAAATTATTTAAAAAACATATAGTTGAATGGAGAAGACTCGGTGTTTTGACTCAAACCCAATCACCATATCCAATGAAAATTCATTTGTACTCCTTTTGTATAAAAAATAGTTGGTCACCTTAGGTTATAGCGAACCACCGGTTGTAACGAACTTCATTCAAATTCCCAACATTTTCCCCTATATCCATAATAATGTAAAAGTTCATCAGTTATAACAAACTTCAGATATAACGAAACGAATTTGAGGTTCGTTATATTCGAAGTCAACTGTAGGTACATAACGTGCGTCCAAAAAAACGTTGGTCAAGAAGGCCGATATTTGCAGATGGATGGTTATGGTGTGTATTGTTATTTTCTGATATACAATTTACTAATCTAAATTACAGTTGATACTTTCTGATATCCATTAAACTGAATAATAATTGAAGGGTACAGGGAAAGAGATATCAATATTTCTAAATTGCTCCGGAAAGTACCTTTAGCGTTAGGATATACCTCTTCTTGCTCTGTAATGCAAATATCAAAACAACTATAGTTCCTGACTAACTGTCTTTTTTAATTTATCCTTGGGATATGCTATAGTACTTAATTGTTGCTACAAAATGGTATAGTTAAGTATCTCTGCACCCTTAAATTGGCATTTTCTGATAAACAATTGGGTAATCTAATCTAATCTAAATTACAAGACACAAATTACAAGATTTTTTTCCATGTGGCCGCAGATTGTTTCGAACGCACGTTATATCAAGCTTCCAAATCTTTTTGTATAATATATTGGATACAAATGTATTATAAAGTCCCCAGATAAGCCATTTCCTAAGTTATATCGAAAAAGCAGTTATTGATATTATCAGTTTAAATAAAAATGAGTTATGGTGGCAATTTGATCCGAAGACCGGTCGAAAATAGTGCACACTCCGTAGGGTAAACCGATAGTTATTGGACACTTAAGAAAATAACTATCTTTGATATAATTGTTTTTGGCATAATAGGTCATTCCAAAGAATGAAATTAGCAAGATGTAATCCTCAAAGTATTAGCCTAAGAGTGGTATAATTAATTTTTATAAGATTTGTTTATGTTCAAAATTATAATGCTTTTAAACAACTATTGCACAAAAGGACAGTGATTGGACACTTTTTGCGGTTATTGGACAAGAATTTGACAGTTATTGGACACCAGTTTTATAGCTAAATTTATTTAATATTAGTTACATATTTTCACTTATGATTTCACTTTCTTTTTTGTTTTTTTGATGTTAGCTTTGTTAAGTTTAGACTCTTCCCTTTTACGTTTCCTTTCTTCTTTTTCGCGATTTAATCTATTAATTTTTTCTTGTTTTTCTCTACACATCTCCTGGAAACTCTGTGATGTTATTGCAAACGGCAGTCTTTCGATTTGCCTTTTTCCTTTTCTTTCAGGGACGTTTGGATATGGAAGATATTCTAAAAAGGAGGTCTTTTTTTCCGGTTGCAAATGATTGTTGTCTTCATTGTAGCGAGAAGTTATGGGTTTAACAATTTCTTCACAAATAGATCTAGCATCGTTATCTCCCACACTCTCTCTTTCAAAAATTTCGGTTATAGTACCATTGTTTTGTAGCACCCCTATAGAATTTTCCATTGCTTTGACTTGATCAGGTGATTCATTTGAGGTTGACGCCATCGGAATTACCCTATTTTCAATAATATGAATGTTTTCTTCTACACTATTTTTAAAGTGTTGCCATATTTTATAAAGATCCCAGAAACATTCATTCTCATTCGAGATTCCATCAATATTTTCAAATTGTTTAATTTTCTCTGGCCCTACAATTTTGGCAAAATTGCAATACGTCATAATTATTGATTCTTCTTGATTCTGTTTATCAGAACAATCTTCTGATTTACCCAAGCACTTACTGTAGTCGACGGCATTTGGATTAAAAGGATACAATCCACAACTTTTGAAACCGTTACTTATTGTTTCTGGTTTCATTGATTTATTAACCACCCGTTCCAAAAGTGGAGCAAAAGAGATTTTGTTCAAAATCTCTCCAGGATGTTCAATATGCCATTCGCTAACACATTGTTTCCAGGTTGATTTAAATGGACCGAATACTGATACGTCAGCAGGTTGTAAAATTCGTGTTGAATTAGGATACAACGCAATTAATTCAATCTGAAGTTCCTTACATATTAAACTTAGTTCATAGGTCAAATGTGTTTTATGCCCATCTACAAAGAGAATCACCGGAAAATCAATTTTGTTTTCTATCAAATGTGGGTAAAAAACATTAGAGATATATTCGGAGAAGGTTATAGCCGTCATCCAACCATTGTCGCTTCTACCTATCCCCCATTTAGGGTTGATAGCTGTCGCAATTTTTTCTGGGATTCTCTTGTAAGGGTATATAATCATAGGGCAACAATTTCTTCCACTTGCCGAAAAAGTGAACATAACTGTGATGCTTTCCTTTGAAGCACCTTTCTCAACGGTATAAACGTTTTTTGCCCCTTTGGCGGCATAAACTTTGCCAGTTTTAGGACATATTTGAAACCCGGTCTCATCACCATTGTAAACCCTCGATGGGTCCATTATAACGTCCTGCAGATTTGTTGCATTAATGTAAGTTTCTACTTCTAGAAACCATTTTCTAATATCCTTTTCTGTGACGCAAGCACTTGCATACGACACTGCTTCACTGGTTCGTTCTGCTATTTCGGGGTGTCGTTTTAAAAATGCCTGAAATGTCTGAGTAAATACGACAAATATCAGAAACGTAACACACCTACCTTTAACCACCCATCCCCAGGACGATTATTTTTAAAAGGATTCTGTCGTGGATTGTCAGTAAGAAATTTTTGGACGCTGGTTAATATGTCATATTTTTTCCTAGGAAAACCTTTTTTTGCTGAATCTAATATCCATCTACATTAATAACAAATGTTACGTATTTATTTAACAATAAATTTATTGAGTTACGTTGCTAAAGAGTTTTCTTCGTTGGTAGTTAAAACTGGAGGAGGGCCACAACTTTCTCGGTGTCCAGGGTTTTTTAATTTGAATTCAATCGTGGATCTTGGTATTCCGTATTTAATAGACACGCTCCGATAAGAATTGCCGTTTTTGACTTCTTGAACTGCGATGTCTATTAAATTTGGATCATAATCGGCTTTTTTAGGCATTTTACACTATTTAGGTTCGATTTTTAAAATTTGTATGTTCCAAATGCAATCTAACATACACAAAAAAGTTATTAATACTTAATTAGTAGTAAACACATTTTTGGTAACACAATTTGAGGCAGAACAAACTGTTCCAAAATTGAATGCATTGTGTTATTGGACAGCGTCCAATAACTATCTTGGGTAAAGTTATTTCAAAATTAAAAAGATACGAGTATACGGCTTCAAATGTGATAAGGCAAAATGCATAGAATACAAATTAATGTGAAATATAGTTATTGGACAGTTGTCCAATCACTGCCTTCATGTAAAATTTTCGAGACAGTCATTGGACACGTTGCTATTTTAACAAAAAAGTAACAATAAGCTATTATTAATTGTTATTATTAATTTTACAAACTTACCTCTTGAATACAAAATAAAACTTTTACAAAAAACACTGAAGATAAGGCCGATATTTATAAATTAAAGCATAGACTTTTCTTAACCAAACTGATTAGGAAACGTGACAAAATCGCGGGAAAGAGAATAAAAATTCCTAAGGTTACAGAAACCCGTAAAATAATCACTGAGTGTTAATATATTGAATAGAAATAGCATAGGTGTCGCTTTGACGAGTAGCAAAAAAGTTTAACCTTTTTAGAAACCCTATTTCAATAATAAAAAGGTAGCTTGTCCAATAACTAGCGATGTCCAATCATTGTCCGGTTTACCCTATGTTGTTGCGCCATAAGCACACGATCGTAATCACAACTGATGATTGAGAGACTTGCTTGCATGAGGGAGGTCACATTTTCCACATTTGCCGTAAATTCGTTTCGTCGATCAAAGAGACAGAAACAGGGTTAATCGTTTAATCTGTTTTTTTTGGGCGACGACTTATTATTGCAATGATAAATAGCGCGGACTGCAAGCGGCTTAACCGATTTTAATAAATGTTGGAAAAATGTAAACTTTCTAATCGCGGGATTACTCTTTAATTTTTATTGATTTGTGTAAATTTTTTGTTGCAGGATCGGTTTAAATATTTGAAACGGCCCCGATTATTCTCGACTAATATTTGTCTGAGTGAATAATTTATCGTAGATCAAGCCATATAATACGGCATTGCAGTAGTTTCGTTGTCAATAATGCAAGGCCGTCAATCAAGGGTTTGAAATGTTCAAAACGGCTGCATTTTGGCAAGGGATACACATGCCCAAAGTTTCACAAATGGTTCTGCTAGATTTATCTATCGCCTTTTGATTTATGGATTGATATTGTGCCGTCTCTTTGCAGGAAGGGTAGTTGGGCTACAATGGCTAAACATTCATCATGTGCCGCTGTAGTCTGCACTTTATATAGGTGCCAGTTGTCGGACATAAATATGCCACGCGATCAAACATTCCACTTGGTAAAAAAACGGGGATTGTAAAAACGTCGATGTTAATTTGTTGGCACAAGAAAGCAGATGCGGGTTTATTAAATTTTCTTTCAGTTTTATTTATCGATACTTAAAGGGGCGGTTTATAATACATATACTTTCCAGCCGCTATTTTTCTTTTCTTCCCAGATGTAGGTATTATTATTTTTCGAATGGAAGAAGAGAAATCACAACTTTTATTTAAGCTTGCCGAAAACGCGACCCTTTGTTCTATTTGCGTCAAAGCTCTTTCCAAAAAATGAATTATTAGTTAAGTAAACGAGCAATAAATCTCGATTCTTGTCAGTCATTGTGATGTGGCGTGAAGCAGGGTTCAACTGTTGCCCACAGACCTAAAAACCCTAGATTACCTGCCGATTTCACCAAACTCGATTCAATTTGCACCATTTCGCAACACCGATGGCCCCCGCAAATAAACGGCACATCAACTCACCTGAAACAAAAACACAAAATTAATTAAAAATTCACAATAAAAAAATAAATAAAATTCAGCATTCTACGACATATGGTAGATCTATTAGTGTCCTGAAAAGGGAGGCGATGAATAGCCTGCATGTATATGAAGCGTGTTGCAACAAACTGTTTGGAGAATTACCTCAAGTTCCTAACGTAACTCAGGTAGGTATAGGTAACAAAATAGAGCAAGAATTTATAAATTTCTGTGATGGTACAGTTTTACGACAACCACGCAACTACTTTTACAAACTGGAGTCACTAATTTTCTCTACAAACTTATGTGATAATTTTCATAATCAGTTGGAATAAGAATTTTTAAAATGTGAACAAAAAATCGTCTCGCAAGTCCTGCGAGGCTTACCTGTTGATAATTGGTTACTACTACCAAAGACAAAGTTACGTTATAACCGGTCACCCGTTGATTGCCTACAGATAGTTTTTAAAAAACACAAGAAGAACAACAGCACAATAAAAATTCTTTCTTCCGTTTGCGTGCCGCTTTACATGCGTAATGAAGTAAGTCGATATGAGTTTACAAAATAAAATCTGGGACTTTTTTCACTGTTTTCACTTTTATTTTTATTTGTTTAAATTATTTTGCGATACGGAAAAATTCTTTTAACTGGTATTTTCCTTGAAGAGGAGTGGAGAAAACTGAAACTTCATACATTCATTGTGAATTACAGTAAAACCTCTCCAAAATGATCACTCATTCGACCGAAAAAAGTGTGCACTATGAAGAGTTGTCCGTACTATAGTTCTTTTTTAATTAGGAGTAAAATTGAAAGAATAAATTACACTGAAATATTTCTAGCAAATTTATTTTTTGCGCCAAATTTGAATTTTAGTATTTTTACTGTTTGTACAATGGAGAAAATACCAGCTGATAATTTGTAATAGAACCAAAAAAGATGCGCTGATTCACAATGCAAAAACACAAAAATTCTAATAAGAACTGTTTTTATTACTTATGTAACACAACAGAATTTAAGTTAGAACACATTTTTGAATTAGTATCGTTTTGGCGTTCATAGACTGCTGTGGTCGTCAATTAAAAGTTCGTTAATTAGTGATAATAAATCGACAAAAGATGATTGTGCGGTGCATGTTATTCTGCTTGCATTGGTGCAAGGCAATTCAGATGCAAAAACACAAAAATTCTGATAAAAACCGTTTTTATTACTTATGGAACACAACAGAATTTAAGTTACAATACATTTTTGAAGTAGTATCGTTTTGGCGTTCATAGACTGTGGTCGTCAATTAAAAGTTCGTTAATTAGTGATAATAAATCGACAAAAGATGATTGTGCGGTGCATGTTATTCTGCTTGCATTGGTGCAAGGCAATTCAGATGCAAAAACACAAAAATTCTGATAAAAACCGTTTTTATTACTTATGGAACACAACAGAATTTAAGTTACAATACATTTTTGAAGTAGTATCGTTTTGGCGTTCATAGACTGTGGTCGTCAATTAAAAGTTCGTAAATTAGTGATAATAAATCGACAAAAGATGATTGTGCGGTGCATGTTATTCTGCTTGCATTGGTGCAAGGCAATTCAGATGCAAAAACACAAAAATTCTGATAAAAACCGTTTTTATTACTTATGGAACACAACAGAATTTAAGTTACAATACATTTTTGAAGTAGTATCGTTTTGGCGTTCATAGACTATGGTCGTCAATTAAAAGTTCGTTAATTAGTGATAATAAATCGACAAAAGATGATTGTGCGGTGCATGTTATTCTGCTTGCATTGGTGCAAGGCAATTCAGATGCAAAAACACAAAAATTCTGATAAAAACCGTTTTTATTACTTATGGAACACAACAGAATTTAAGTTACAATACATTTTTGAAGTAGTATCGTTTTGGCGTTCATAGACTATGGTCGTCAATTAAAAGTTCGTTAATTAGTGATAATAAATCGACAAAAGATGATTGTGCGGTGCATGTTATTCTGCTTGCATTGGTGCAAGGCAATTCAGATGCAAAAACACAAAAATTCTGATAAAAACCGTTTTTATTACTTATGGAACACAACAGAATTTAAGTTACAATACATTTTTGAAGTAGTATCGTTTTGGCGTTCATAGACTGTGGTCGTCAATTAAAAGTTCGTAAATTAGTGATAATAAATCGACAAAAGATGATTGTGCGGTGCATGTTATTCTGCTTGCATTGGTGCAAGGCAATTCAGATGCAAAAACACAAAAATTCTGATAAAAACCGTTTTTATTACTTATGGAACACAACAGAATTTAAGTTACAATACATTTTTGAAGTAGTATCGTTTTGGCGTTCATAGACTATGGTCGTCAATTAAAAGTTCGTTAATTAGTGATAATAAATCGACAAAAGATGATTGTGCGGTGCATGTTATTCTGCTTGCATTGGTGCAAGGCAATTCAGATGCAAAAACACAAAAATTCTGATAAAAACCGTTTTTATTACTTATGGAACACAACAGAATTTAAGTTACAATACATTTTTGAAGTAGTATCGTTTTGGCGTTCATAGACTGTGGTCGTCAATTAAAAGTTCGTAAATTAGTGATAATAAATCGACAAAAGATGATTGTGCGGTGCATGTTATTCTGCTTGCATTGGTGCAAGGCAATTCAGATGCAAAAACACAAAAATTCTGATAAAAACCGTTTTTATTACTTATGGAACACAACAGAATTTAAGTTACAATACATTTTTGAAGTAGTATCGTTTTGGCGTTCATAGACTATGGTCGTCAATTAAAAGTTCGTTAATTAGTGATAATAAATCGACAAAAGATGATTGTGCGGTGCATGTTATTCTGCTTGCATTGGTGCAAGGCAATTCAGATGCAAAAACACAAAAATTCTGATAAAAACCGTTTTTATTACTTATGGAACACAACAGAATTTAAGTTACAATACATTTTTGAAGTAGTATCGTTTTGGCGTTCATAGACTATGGTCGTCAATTAAAAGTTCGTTAATTAGTGATAATAAATCGACAAAAGATGATTGTGCGGTGCATGTTATTCTGCTTGCATTGGTGCAAGGCAATTCAGATGCAAAAACACAAAAATTCTGATAAAAACCGTTTTTATTACTTATGGAACACAACAGAATTTAAGTTACAATACATTTTTGAAGTAGTATCGTTTTGGCGTTCATAGACTGTGGTCGTCAATTAAAAGTTCGTAAATTAGTGATAATAAATCGACAAAAGATGATTGTGCGGTGCATGTTATTCTGCTTGCATTGGTGCAAGGCAATTCAGATTTCCGGTTTGTTCTATTTGTTTCTATCTTTGATCTCATTGGTGCAAAGTACTTTCAAATACAGTCCACCAAAATCGTTAAGATTCAATAGAAATAAAGCTGCTCAGACGTACAATTGAAATCATGGAGTTGAAATGTGATTTCAGAAAATTAGCTATTGTGACACTCGAATCTAATCCGGCTGTTTCGACATTATGGCGACTGCCTATTTTTCATAATTTAATCAGTGTAAAACCGGCCTTGTGGCAGCCAATCGTAGATGTACCTTTTGACGCGATATTTTTGAATCACTCCTCTGAATTAAAAAATGAATGATGGAGGGGACCATGTCTTTATTAGAGAGGTTTTGTTAACATAATTGTAAAAGGGGCCGTTCAACTATTACGTAAGGAGAAATTTAGCTATTGGTAATAGCTATTTTTTCAATTATTAGTGATATTTCATGAACAAGTGTCATTGACATTAATTTGAGTCTCTTTCTATGAAACAAACATTTTACTAGTAAATTAAGTTTTATTTATTTTAATAGACTGCAAAATATGTACAGCAGGCGCTCGGTTGTATGAACATCCATTATATGAACTATTCATTATAGTGAACAGCCTGTTTTGATCCCAAAATCTCGTCTTTCGTGAATGTACATATGTATATACAGAACAGAAAAGTGTTCACATTATCAGAAGACTTGGAGCAAAAGAAATATGTATTTTTAATTTTTGACGAAACGTTTGTCTACAAAGACAGTATATAAACACAAATAACACAATATTTTAATACACTTTAATCGTGGAAAAGCATGAATAGAAAGAACTGTGAACAATTTGATTTTATGAACACCTCTAGTTTTTATTAGTTCATACAACCGAGCCGCTACTGTATGTTCGAAATTATTTAACTGTTCTCACTCCAAAACACTTCTTTGCTGACGTAATCACCAAAAATAAGCAAAGATTTAACCCTTCCCCCTTTTCTGATGCCCCAAAATGCCGAAACAGTAAAAGAGGTTTCATTGTATAACAAAAATGTAAGAATTCAAATCTCAGTTCAATTTTGACTCGAATTCTACCTAATAGTTTTTGGTGTCTTCAACTACCTGAGTTTAGGTTGAAAGAATTTGTCGATAGTTTATGATTGTGAGAAATGTTTGAAAAAAAAGTCATTGAACTTTTTTGAAATTAGGTGCAAAGAAAATGTGTCTGATGAAAAATGAGCGGAAAGTTGCTTTGTTAAGTTAATGTAACGTCCGCGTCATACATCACAACCCATACTGGAACAGGGATGTGTTGTTAAAGAAATTGGTAGAATTTCAGATAAGGTTTTTTGCTGGTTCGTGACATTTGCTTAGTCGCAAATCTTCGGACGTCAGCAGTGCGGACAGCAGCCTGAGTGATTTATGTCGACGAGGGTAACGCACCATCCCACGGTGCGTTCCGCGCCGAACTAACGATATACGAAGTCGTTATGAATATCGAGAATTTAAAAACGAAACTAACTGTTGCGCGCCGTTTACTGCAAGTCATACAAAAAAATGGTGCAATCATAAAGATTCCGGGGCGATTCGAGCTAAAAGCCGACGTCATGTTACGTTAGGTTAGTTATTCTTATTCATTATCCTCTTAAAACCTGAAAATCCTCATTAGTGCTGGCCAAAAAACTAGTATGATCATTGATAATGTGAAGTAGCAACGCGAGCGCCGAAAGCGAGATTTCAACAGGACCGGTTTGCTCTTTACACCCAGACGAATACTAATGAAGAAGTATTAAGAAGGTCTGTGTTTACCGAAAACGTCAATTGTCACTGTTGAAAAAATGGACGCGATGGTAGGCGAAAAAAAGTAAGTGATACTGCAGTAATGCACTTGATGCACGCTCCTCCCAGATCGCATGCATTCAATACTGAATCCAATCAGTACACCCGTCAAAGTCGAAAGGGAACCAATGGCAAGAGAGTGGCTTAGCAGGATTCCGCACTTAATGTAAAAAAGTTCAGGAATCAGTGGCGTCCGAGCAGGCACGTAATCCGAAAAAGCTGCGAAACCCATATTGTATGGGTGGAAGTAATAACCTCGGATGCGCGAGACCAAAGATAACTGGTTTTCTGATGGTCGCTCGCTAACAGGTTCTCGTTTTAATCAGATTTCGTTTCACATGCAATTACTTGGTTTTGTGCTGTTTTACTTAAAAGATTATCGAGCTTGTTCTCTTCGTAAATTGTGTGATTTATGGCGGGGACGACTCCCGATTGACAAATATGTTTATTGTTTATAAAATACGCCGGCGAAGGAGTTTCACGTGCGCTCCGGAGAAAGTAATATAAAAAGGAAAAGTAAATAAAATGGTGCATGAAAACACAGTAAAATATTTTATGGCTCTACTTGTGTCGACTCAGATTCCAACCTTCAGGGTGTATTTTGTGAACAAATTTTATTGTCCTGCACACGGTTAACCATATGTCAAGTTACTCCGTACATACACACACACACACACACTCACGCGGTCGTAAAATTAACATTTGTGAAATTTCCCGATTGCAAATTTCTGACTGTTTCGTTGCGAAACAAGCACAGTCACTCACAAACCACCGATGGGTTTATAAGGACAGTTGTGTCATAAATTCAGACGTGACACATTATTAGGAGGATCGATCTTAGCAGAATTGGAAAATACCGCATTTAATGTTTCTAATTAATGTTTCGTTTTTTCATCAAGATTTATGATGATTGTCTCAGAAACACGGAACTCTAAGTTTTATTATAATATATTCATGGTCCGCCACGTCTGCACGGCGCGTTCAGGAGACTTTTTAAAAGATTCTGTGACGCCGCTTGAATAAATTAATAATACACGATAAATCAGTGCAAAGACGTCTTAAACTCCTACACCACATTTTAATGATGCGAACTTCATCCTGTCCATCTCGCCACGGTTTCTGCCTCGCCGGCGATGCCAGATGTCCCGCACAACCCGGGATATCCCGCACTTGTGGAAAATCGAATTTCTGAACAGGTGGACAATGCGAACAAAAACCATGAAATTATCACCGGCTGTAAGCGACGAATCTTTCTAACCGAGAAAGCATGAAATCCGAAATTTGCCTACAACGCAAATTTATGTCGACAGATCATTTCAATTGCCTTTTAGCAGTGGCGGCTCGTACATAAGTGCTGCAGAGCTGCAGAACTGCCAAAAAATTAACGCCAAAAAATTAACTTCGTTTGTATTTAATTTATAAAACGTAATATTGAAAAAATTGAATTTCGTCACAGAATTTTATTTTCTTAATCGCAACAACTCGCACCGAGTAACTCCATGTCTTCATGCAATCGAGAATCCAACATTCCAACAAACCAGTAAAGTTTTGTCGTGGTTTCAGCGGAGCGGACCATTCTTTTTATACTGGGCCGTTCGAGGCAGTGCACAGAACTACTTGAGACACTCCCACTATCCCCCTCGCGTCCTGCACATACCCAAACTCTTTCGCTACTTTAATGCTCTTTATGTGCTGCATTTCACGCAGTTCTGTCATACCCTAGTCACTCAAATATAATGTCGTTGATTAAATGTATTGTAAGCAACAATTGTAATGATGGCGCTTTCAACGGTCCCGAAAACACTCGAGAATTCCCGTATTTCGAACTTCGGCAGAAAATTTGCAACGTTCGCAGAAACTTATCTTCAAGTGCGTGGGTTTTAATTTTTGTCAGTTATTATTTTATGTTTTATTATCTGTGCAGTTCTGTTCCAGATTTTGGATGTTATGTTACGTGCGGTTTTTCGCTTAGTGACTTTTTCGTTGTAAATTTTGATTTTATACTTTCGTGTTCGTGTATTGTATTAGTGTTTTTTTTGACAATGGATGTTGTGAACAATTTGATTAACTTTAAGCGATTTGTGAAGTATAGTTACGAAGAAAAAATAGATTTGAAAAATAAAGGTCGACTGCTGCCGGATATTATTATTGAAACAAGCGGTATTAGTCGTGGAAAACCATATAAACGTCAGTTCAACAAAGAAATTTATGCAAGGAATAACTGGATTTGTGGCTGCAACAAGAAAAATGCTCTTTTTTGCTTTCCATGTTTGCTTTTTGGTGGAGTGACTGATTTAGTACATTTGAGTGAAAAAATAAAAAAGCATGAAAACTTCAAAAGTTATTTTCACAATTCAATGGAGTTAGCAATATTAGGAACAATTAACATCCAATCTCAGTTAAATTCGGCATATTGGAAGCACATACAGCAGCATAATGATAATGTGACTAAAAATAGATACATTCTATCAAAAAGTATAAACTGTATAAAATTTTGTGGAGCCTTTGAGTTGACATTGCGCGGAAATGATGAAACCGAGACTTCTCATTCCGGATATATTTCGTGAATTGATAAATGATAAATAAATAAGAACACGACCCTGATTATATGAGATGCAAATTGCAGTTCACCTGTTTTATTGTACCACGAGCCGCCACTGCCTTTTAGGTATTATTATTCTTTGTACCTAATTTCCAGTCTCGCCTAACTATTGTGTGTTCTTTAATTCCGGAAACTGTTAGAAGGCTGTAAAAAATATATTTTTACATAAAGCAAAAGACCATTCCTGTTTGTCAAAACAAAAATAATATACTAATTAACGAAGCTTCCTTAATCAACTTGACAATTTAGTTTCCAAGTTTGATACATTTCTCACTTAAAACAAACACATAAAGTCTGTAATTGTAGGGTTTACAGCTGTACTTAAAATTATCAAAATAACTGATTCCGTTTTACAATTATTACTACTTATTCAGGACATCCACGTTGGATGTTTTACATATTACGTGAACAAGGCGCCTATTTTTATTATACAACTTTGTGTGTTTCAACTCGATAAATTCTTCAGCAGACATCAACTAAAACTCTAGAACCGCTGTAAATTTTTCTACAATTTATTATCCCTATTGTGTAAATATTCAAAATTTCACAAGCTTTGTCGGTGCATTAGACCTTACTTTATTTTATGACCTTTGAAGTAACACAATCCGAAGGTTCTGATCCTCTAACGGTAAAAATTTGACAAAAAAGAAAGTTTATAAACTTATACAGTGAAACCGCTATATGATGAATCGAAAATTGTTCACTATGTCCGCACTAGAAGGAACTTCACCGTTTTACAATAATAACACAAATCAAAAGATCTTGTTTGTATTTAAATGGGATAACACAAATCAAAAGAACTGATTTATGTTTATTATTTATTGTTTTTAAATGGCGGCCAAGTTAGCGTGGAAATATAAATCCTTTTAACCTTATGAGACCAACTTAAAATTTGAATTTGAGAATTGGCAAAATGACACTTCTGAAATTTTGTTTCATGATGTTGAAAATGGCAGAACTCACCAGAACCACATTAATTCATCAGTTATTTGAGCTTTTTAGTACAATTATAGGAAAAAATATAAATCATTGACTGTTTAATTTAATTTTTCCAATTTTACGCATTTTATATAAAAAAAAATATATTGATCCCTGGAAATGATATTTCAAACTCACAATTAGGTGATTTGCCAAGCCATTAAAAGCACCGATATGAGAAATAGTGCGATAAAAGAAAACATCACTTTGATGTTTCGTGGACACTCTGAAACGTCGTTTTTGGTCGGTGCAACTATAAATTTGTTCCGGCAACATTATTAGGAAATCACAAAGTAGGTAAGCATTTTTTGTGCGCTGCATTTTTTAGATGGCACCTGTTGTTTCCGAAATAGATTGCCATTGTGATGTCAGTTAAGCCACGAAGGAAAAAATTAATAGTGACACTATACGTATTCATTCCGGGGATTCGGAATGAAAGAATCCCAATAAAAAACCCAAGTAATCGCAATTTCTAGAAACACAAATTTGTAATTAATTACAAGAGAACTTAAACGTTACGAAATGGGAAATTACAAGTTGTGTACCTATTTTAATTTTATCACATTTTAATAGCTGCAAATACAGTAGAATCCGGTTATAACGAACCTCAAAAGACCATCAAAATCGGTTTGTTATATCCGAAGTTCATTATAAGCGCTATTGAAAGAATAAATGCAAGAGTGTTTTATGAGACCTTTATTGGTCTAATATAAATATGCATATATATAAAACCATTAAGAATATAAGGACTAAACTTATGTGAAACAAAGCAAGTACTTTTATTTGAAAAAATTTGTTATTTTCGACTGAACTGTCGCATTGTTAAAGTATAAATTGTCCACACGTTTCAACGTCACTAAGATTTTCAATAATTGAGTTCGGCACACCATAAAACTGTAAAAAATTACGATTGTTGTTAATGCTTCTCACAGCTTCCTGTGTAGATAAAATCTGTAATGCTGGTGGTTCCGGCTCATCCTCATTCCTCATTGGCTTCTTCTTGGCCACTTTTGTCTACCAAAAATACCCAAATATTCTGTTGTAAGTAATAAATTGTCATTCATGTTTAAGTTTTCGAAAAAAATTGAATTTTTTTATTGAAGGGCTCTATGCAAGAAGTACCTAAGTCACTTTTCATATTCTGTGATATTTGAGATTTATATTTCTGTTTGATCTGGAAATCACATTGTTTTGATTTTGACTGATCTTTACTAAAGAAGACTTACTTTAGGAAAAAAATATCATTGAACATTGAAACATCAAATCTCAAATATCACGAAATATGAAAGTGACTAAGGTACTTCTTGCATAGAGCCCTTCAATTGCTGAAATTTACGTTCCCTTTGTTTCTATTTTTGTAATTACTACTCATTTAATGACAAGTCATCAGCAGATTCAAAGGTTATAACACGTTATATACAATGCAAAGTTTGTTATAGTCGATTGAAATTTTATTAATTTCGGCTCTTTCAGGTTCGTTATATCCGATAGTTCGTTATATCCGAGTTCGTTATAACCGATTAATTTTTACATCGTTACATAGGGGAAAATGTCGGGACTTGTAATAAAGTTCGTTATAACCGGTGGTTCGCTATAACCGAATTCTACTGTAATTTAAATCGACCAAAACTATATTTGGTGAGGATATTATAAAAAGAGGTAGCT
This sequence comes from Dascillus cervinus, assembly GCA_949768715.1. NCBI lineage: Eukaryota > Metazoa > Arthropoda > Insecta > Coleoptera > Dascillidae > Dascillus > Dascillus cervinus. The sequence continues at coordinate 28,891,438 of OX458319.1, read as the reverse complement.
GGTCGATCTGAAACGTCAAATTGGACAGGCCTTAATTAGATACACACATTAAAAAATGCGCGTGTTCTCTAAATTGTCTCCTCTTTAATTATGCGTTGGAATAATAACGGTAGTAGGTAGGAACATGACAGCAATACAAATAGTTAATTCAATCTATTAAAGCTCGCCGTCCAAACAGATAACCGTCCACTTTTCGCTCTTGAACGCGCCAAGGAACCGATTCTTTTAAACACAAAATCCAGCCTTAATTGCGCCAATTCAGCAAAATATTTTTATTGAAAACACTCATTTTCTTGATGTAATTTCGGTCCCGGATCGTAACCCGGAGTTACGATCTGGTAATGGGCAAGTTATTGCCACCTACAACCGGTCTTATTTTCAAATCATCCTTTCAGGAATTACTATTTAATCAATCGAACGGCACCCAAGAGTGCATCAACAGCCTCAAAATTTATTTTTAAAACACTAATAATAGAAAAGCACTTCCGACCGCTTTAGAATTAGAATAAGATTAGCCGAAAAAGACATTGAGCCGTTGATCATCAAAAGAGCCCGCAAAATTAACAAGTCTTGTCCCGGACGTTATTGCTTCCTGGCATAACCGTTCCGTTGTGGCATTGATTTCACATTTCCTTGGGAAAATAAGTCTCGAAATTGCAATTAGCAATTACGGTTTCAACGCCCAATAATTTAATTTGGCCGCGGCGACGTGGCGTGCACGTGAAGAAAATCGAGAAAATTTTATGGGATGCAGCTCGATAAATGTTAATGCCTCAATATGCAGTATATTTGCCATGGGATGATGGCGGCCAGTTCATTAGACGCAGGGGAGCGCGTGATGTTTGATGTGCAACGTGTATTCGATTCCCCTCCTTGTGATGGTTACTTCTCGGTCGCCTTTTTGATCAAACTCTTGAAACGGCGAGTGGAATTTTTAATTATCGAATTTTCTTCTTGGCGAGTGTTTCCAGTTTTAGTTTCAATGGATTTTGCGTCGAATTGATCCAACTATGACGAGTGATTGACGACAATGATGCACGCGAAGTGTGATTCATGCAGTTCGAGTGCCATAAAACCACAATACAGTATATTGTTCGGATAAAACTACGGCATTATTCCGGATTCAATTTTATTCATTACAGTTATTTTCGGGAATTTATTAAAAGAATATGAGCCGTTACAATGGGAACAAATTACTTGCTGTAATTCCGATATGTATTGATTTTCAATTTTCCAGATACTTAGCTTTAATTAAGTATACAGATCTTTTTTATTACAATAATTTATTAATGCAATAGAATCATTTTCGCCAAATGGACAGTAAATTTATTGTGAACCAACAAATTTCAATGCAGAAATGCAAAATAAGATTTACCAGAAAGAACAAATTTTTAAAATTAAGTCGTTCTTATATTTATACAAGGTGGCCATAAACATCGCTTATCATATTACCTTTGAAATCAGCCAAATGTCATACATCATTACAGTTGAAATTCCCTTTTCTCAAAAGTACTACACATTGCTACAATCGAGTCATACTTTTAGAAATTAAGTCAATAATACAATATCAACCTTCATTTATGAGTAAAACTTGGGCAAAAAGAAAATTCATGAGAGTTGGCTGTGAAATTTTTAAATGACATGTATTGTAACGTCACAAAATTCCCACTGTCCACATGAATTGCAAAACCTAAAATTTAATTTTACAAATGTTATTACAAGAATAAAATCCTGTTATAATTTATAATTTTATGTCTCTGTTTGACAAGTAGACTTGAAATTTTCATGAGCATCCCTGATGAATATGTTTAATACCACAGTTTATCCCATGGCTATAGGGATATCAGATATTTATGGCCCCCCTGTACTACAGTAGCTTTTATGATGTTCTTTTTCTTTCGCCACTTTATCAATAAATTTTGTTTAGTATTATAAATAAAAATCAATGGAACCTCGATTGTATAAAAATAACACACAAAAATCTATAAAAGTGGAAGTTTTGAAATCGATTATTAACTAAAATTATTGTCACACACCTAACAGCAGTGTGAGTCATTTAAATTGCTGGTAAAACCATCACAGATTTACCATTGAAATAGTTACAAGCATACAAATGTCTCGCAATGGGATGTCCATAGCTCTAGGATGTATCTGATGCTAATGCAGGTCGAAACAAACCAGGAATAATTTTTCTAGTTTGCCAAATATTTTCTTTTCCAATTTTTCTTTCCCTAAAAACCTTATTCAGACTACTACGAACATTTTTCTAAAACAATTAGCCAAATCGGTCCAGCCGTTCTCAGCATTTAATTTTTATTTACAGTAGAATCCGGTTATAACGAACCTCAAGGGACCGTCAAAATCGGTTCGTTATAAGCGATATTGAAAGAATAAATGCAAGAGTGTTTTATGAGACCTTTATTGGTCTAATATAAATATGCATATGTATAAAACCATTAAGAATATAAGGACCAAACTTAAGTGAAACAAAGCATAATGCAACAAGTAATTTTATTTGAAAAAATTTGTTATTTTCGACTGAACTGTCGCATTTTTAAAGTATAAATTGTCCACACTCGTTTCAACGTCACTAAGATTTTCAATAATTGAGTTCGGCACACCGTAAAACTGTAAAAAATTATGAATGTTGTTAATACTTCTCACAGCTTCCTGTATAGGTAAAATCTGTAATGCTGGTGCTTGCGGCTCATCCTCATTCCTCATTGGCTTCTTCTTGGCCACTTTTGTCTACCACAAATACCCAAATATTCTATTGTAACTAATAAATTGTCATTCATGTTTAAGTTTTCGAAAAAATTTGAATTTTCTAATTGAAGGGCTCTATGCAAGAAGTACCTAAGTCACTTTTCATATTCTGTGATATTTGAGATTTATATTTTTGTTTGATCTAGAAATCACATTGTTTTGATTTTGACTGATCTGTTTTTACTAAAGCAGACTTACTTTAGTAAAAAAGATCATTGAACATTGAAACATCAAATCTCAAATATCACAGAATTAGAAAGTGACTAAAGTACGTCTTGCATAGAGCCCTTCAATTGCTGAAATTCACGTTCCCTTCGTTTCTATTTTTGTAACTACTACTCATTTAATGACAAGTCATCATCAGATTCAAAGGTTATAACGCGTTATATACAATGCAAAGTTCGTTATAGTCGACTGAAATTTTATTAATTTCGGCTTTTTCAGGTTCGTTATATCCGATAGTTTGTTATATCCGAGTTTGTTATAACCAATTATTTTTTACATTGTTACATAGGGGAAAATGTCGGGAATGAAGTTTGTTATAACCGGTGGTTCGCTATAACCGAATTCTACTGTATATAGATTTCCTGATTAGCTAAACGTATCAGATTTTTTTCTCCATATAAAGTAACAAATGTTGCATGTAATAAATTATTGTGCCTACAGAAAACAAAAAATTAATTAAATAAAGTGGAGTAAATCAATCTGGATTAGCTTAATATTTGTAAGCTATCAACCAACTTTTTACTGAAACATTTCGGTGTCAACCAAACCATGTTTTACTCGTGTTAAATTTTATTTGTATGCATCCCATGCTAGTCAAAGTAAACTGAACCCCTCTGCTTGCGTTTGATCGCACGAATTGTCCATGTGTGAAAAACCTGATGTGGCCACAGACGACTGTTTTAACAACTGTGGCGAAATCACGTTGTTAAATTAGGCGAAATTTACTAACGTAAGACTATGAAAATTCGGCTTTCACACCAACGTGTTTAAATCTTCCACGCAATTTCGCCCGGGATAATCGTGATAGGTGAGTGATAGTGGTTTTACGACCTGCAAGTCATCATCAAAAATATTCCAGTGCGGGGGGCCATAAATACTTAATTTAGGTAAATTTAAGTTTAAAAGGCACATTTGGAGGAGCGCGTTATCTTAGTTATTATTTATCTGTTTGTTTGAAGATCACTCAAGGTGTATCATAATATTTACGTTACCTGATGAAATTAAAATTTCTTAATTGTAAATAAAGCTGTTGCGCTGACAATTGAAAAATGCAGAGAAAACTGTCGATGGTTTCCGAACTATCGACTTATGTCTCGTCCAGTGGCGATAACGGCTTGCATTCGAATATTGAAAATTGACACATTCGCTGATACGGAGTCTATAGCGGTCGTTTCAGTTGGAAGCGGCTTAAAAGACAATGCATAAATTATTTAACTACGATTGACTGGATTATGTTATAAGAGTATCGGCAAACTCATTTTTCCAATTTGTGACTGGGCATTTCGTGGATGTAATCCACAATGACAAAGGGGTCAATTTATATGTAATGTTGTAATGTGTATGCGATGTAGTACGTCACGCAATCAGTCACATGACGTGACATCGTAAATCAGTCACACCTCAGACATTACAAGGACTCGGGTTGTCCCGATAATAGAGACATGTGAGCGTAGATTGCTAATTACCATAAAAAGAACTTGTTAAAAATTCTCATCTGGAATTAATGCATCCCATCGTGTAAAATACGAGTATGTTTTGGTCGGCATTACAATACGACTGGCACTAAATATTATTTATATGATGTGAAACAGGCAACATTTTAAGCAGTTTATAGATGGCCTGCGCTATCTGCATGCTGGGCTGGTGATGTATCAAGACTCTTGATCCCAGACTGCAGGACCAATAATTTAAATACTATAATGCTGCAGTGCACTAAATTATGACCCGAAGAGTCGCTCCTCCAAACCAGTCCGGAAAGACGGGCAGCTCGCGGTATCAGGGAACGTCGTCGTTCAGTAATGTGACAGTCCGAGATGCTGGTCGGACACCTCCCGTCATTGCTTGTTTATCACGGACTCACCTTCCCACATCTGCTTAACCTACACACCAAATTGAAAAACTATTACCACCCACAACGCTCTATTTTGTTGTTGATAACACCCTTTTGTGTTGCAACAAAACAGACAAAATTCTAATTGAATATTTTCGCGTATGCAAACAGGTTTCCTCAACTTGGGCAAAGAGTGGTTGAGTGCAATTCTTCACCCGGCTAACTGCCAATTATACAAGTTTGTCTCTCGCTTGCAGCAATGTCAAGTTGATGTTTTGACGACTCAAACCTCAGTTTTGCTTATAAGTTAACCTCTTACCAACAGTGTTCTTAACGTTAAAAATCGGTCGCGGTTGACGATCCTTATCGCCTTGCAACGTACAGTGTTTTGAAACACAAGTACGTTGCACCAACAGATCAATAACACATTAACTTTATTACCTTTGCGATAAATTTCACGATTGTTGTGTTTCATTAACTCATTCGTTTTGCAAAAGAATCGCGCGAGTTATTAACCAAATTGTAAGATGCTTTTATGGGCTCGAAAATAAGAAAACTTTCCAGAGGAATTTTTACAGTGCTTCAGCAAATACTAAGAATTATAATTTTTATTGGTATTATATCCGTCTGAGCGCAATTTTAAAAAACAGATAAAGCACGATAAACTTGCTGGCAAATAAATAAATTTTCCTGGCTTGAATTATTTCCGAATAAAATGTTTACATGCACATTGAAAGTCTATGAACCGTGCTATGCATTCATAAAATATCCTTAAGCCAGTAAGTAAATAACTGTATCTTAAATTTCATTAACGATTTAGCAATTTATTTATTGCCGATTCATTTCGAAAATTTCACCATTTTTATAAGTCGAGGAATTCAAACCATCGACGATTTTAATGCGCTGATAAATAAATTTTTTAACAGCAAGTTGATCGACCGTAATTCATAGTTAAGATATTTTTCTGACACCCGCTTTATTGCAAATCATAATAAATTATAATTTTATCTTAATAGTAAATCAAACAATAGAACCCAATCGAAAAGTTCAATAAGTCATGTGATCTCAACGTTGCTGTAGTAAAATATTTGATGAATAACCAATACCAACAAACTATAAATAGTTTGTAATTTCTTTTGTAAGAAACTTGTTCCACTTTTCTTGTTTTAACAATAACTTGTGAAAAAAAATTGTGCTAAATCTAACATAAAAATAATTGCAGTGAAACCTCTCCATAATGGATGGATATTTTAAAAATACATTTGTATTTTATTGCAGCCGTATTTGTAGGGGCAAGTCGTTAATTTCCATGTTTATAGCAAGCTTGAAAAAGCGATTCTTTTGAATTATTACAGTTCCCCGAAACAAAGTTGCTGCTTTTGTAAGAATCACATCGACACCGAAAATAGGTACACTCACATAATTCTGCCTACGGATTAAAAATAATTAATGGTGTACGGATGCTTCGCGTTGACTGTTGACCCCCTAATGGCAATTTTATTTGCAAGTTTTCAAAAAACAGCAAATTTTTTATTGCCCCGCCGCGATTTGTAGCTTCGAATGACTCAATCTTCTCGTCGACTTTTAACGAAATTTAAATACAAATCTATATCTCAGAAGTTTGGAATTAAAAGCCAATTTGCAGGCTACCAATTCAAATAGAAATTTTAGTTGGCGACATTCGGCAAGTGTGTAGGCAGATACGTTTTCTAATTATCTGACATTCCTCGAGCTATTATAAGTTTAAGTTCAAGGCAATTTATTCATTTTGGCTATTTGTGCCCGTTTTTTATGACAACCAACGACGAATAAATTTGTATTTCGTTTGAAAAAGGTGGAAATTAATTAATAAGTATCGTTGCATGATCGAACTTGCCTTCTTTTCGGTTCATTTCACTCAGATTATATTAATTACTATTTGTTGTTTGCAGCGTTGGGCCATTAATAGTTTTATCTGACTTCGAATTGTGTTTAGTTATGTGCATCAAGTTTGAAAATTTAATTAAAATCATTAAATCAACTGTACTTCCTACCGAACAAAATTAATATTTATTTTAACATTGCTTTAACATCAAAAAAAAAAATTCTAAATACATTCTGAAGAGCCATTAAAAATGTTTGGTTGGTGAGATTATAAAACCATTTTAAGATTAAATTTTGCGTTATTTTATTAAATTATAGGGTATTCTGAATATATTAAAACCTTCCTAGACAATCGAAAATTAGATCATCATTTTTTAAAACAATCAACTCGACTTTTGCGCAATTAAATGAAAAAGTAACTGATCGATGCAGAGTTTGTTTTGAGATGATGTTAGCCAGCCACTGTTGCTATTGAAAATGATCACAGTACACTAAACTTTATACAGCACTTAAGTATTCCAACCGCTATAAAAACGTTTTATTACTCAATAATAACAGGTCCTTTAGCCACGATACAGTAAATGAGTAGGTTGCGTTCGTTATTGGGGTAAATAAAGGTCCTCAACTTCGTACATAATTTCACTGATTTTAATTTTTCTACTATCCTATCTTCATCGCATAACATGTGATTTATAAAATTGTAAGGCAGATCTGGGTTTAATTTTATGTCGCTCGTGATTTTAAGGCCGGTCCAGCCAATCATGCTTGATTGGTTTCTGGAAGATGGTGCAGATCTCGGCGATAAAAGAATCGGAATTGTTGACAATTTTATAACGCATTAAACGGCTTTTACTATATAATCGATATAATGCGCGCTCGGCGTAATAGCCGGGTAAAGAAATAAATACAAAACAGGATTTAGGCATCTCAGATGACAGCTGCAATAAAACTAAATGATGGTAGTCTAACGAACAGCCGCACATCCGTTGGTCCTACAGGTAATAAACAAACATAAATATGCGTTCGTATAAATAATCAGCGCGTTTGTACACAAAAATTTGTATACAACTGCTTCACTGTTAACTCCTGATAGCAGTTAAAATATTCAGGAATGAATGAACTTTTACAGGAAATTTATGCCTATTTAAATAAGCCCGTGAGAAAGATTTCGGGCCGTCTCAACTGATAACTGAAAACGCAAAAAGAAACTAGCCGGGCTAACTTTTTTAGAAATCTTTGTTAACCCCAAAACGGAGAATTTCCAGGCAACAAAAAACTTCTTTAAACAGATTAACTTGACCTTTTCGTTCGTAGCAATTGTGTCCAAGGTAACGTGCCGGCGACTTTCTTTTTTATGGGCCTAAACAAATTTGGAAATGCTGAATTATTACGGCCTCTTTACGGCCCATTTCATTCATAACACAGTATTGTCTCCCAAGGTCGATTAAATATGCCACTTTTTTCTTATAATTTACAGATTATTTTATTGTCTGAAAAATGCGACCCCGAAATTGATCGATTATTGAAATTGATTCATATTAATGGTGAAGTGATTGATAATACTTTTTTTGTCAACAATCAAGTCCAATTTTTTAAATTCTAGTACCAAACATGATTCAGTAATTTAAAAATGTCGAAACGAATCGATATTTGAAATTCCCGCCAATTTATGGTCGCACTTCTACACAAAAGAACGTTCTGTGATACTTTTTAAAATTATATTACTGTAACAATTTAGCGTTAGGATCAATGTGTTGCATAAGTATACTTTTCTCGAGAACCGTTCAACGGATATCAACCGAATTTTGCACACATTTAATTTTACGTCTTTCTGACCTATTGAATAAAGGATTCTCAAACATTTTAATTTTTTATACTCAAAAGTCGTTATTCAAAAAAAAAGAAAAAATTACATTGTAGAAATTTTTTAAGCAAGTTGCAGAAACAATTTTTTAAATTCCTCTATTCAATCGCTTCAGATATACATGTTTTACGACACAAAAAAATTCCAAGGCTCTAGCTTTATCCGTTTTGTAGAAAAATGCACCTAAGTAGAAAAAAATCAACTTTTCAGGAGAAGCGAAAAACTAACTGACGGTCTGTGTAAATCGCACGGCTTTGTTGTCTTTGCCCTCAAATTTGGAGCACTTTTAGTAATCATAGAACTCTCGGAACTCTCAGAAAATAATACAGTTATTAAATGTACAAAAATAAAAAATTGCATTTTTCCAATTTTTTCATGTCCGACCCCTGTAAATACATTTACTGCCGTTCTACCATGTAAAGTATTTGGGAAAAAACGCAAGTTGCTGCATTTCTGCCTTTTAGTGGTGGAATACTGTTTTTTTCTTGGGAATTAACTAAACTACAATTAAAATACCGGACATCAAAATACACTGATTAAAGCTAATAAATACTTTTCACAATCGGTGATAGTTAATATAATATTATTAATAATAAAGCAGTAACCATCACAGGCAGTAATTGCACGAACTTATCGAGTACTACGCTGGCTAGAAAGCAGTAGCTGAACGCTCGACTGTAGATACTGCCTTTTTACATTGTAATAGGACTCAAAATTAAAAAGGCAGTAACTGCTTTTACCTTATAAATTATTATATATATTGTATTATTGTGAGACTGTACACTGTTATACGGTGTATGATTTTGTATCTTTTCATCAATATTGTTTAACGAACAATCACTGAAACGCGCCATTTTTTGTAACTGTGACATTTCAGTTGACAGCACGGTACACTAGATTTGCGGAGCAGCACGCGGGATTATCACTTATTAATTTTTGTCCAGTGCTGATTATCATTTATTAAGCGGTCGCTAAGATAGAGAAAAATAGTGGTATAATTTGTATAAGAAAAGGTGCAAACTGAAGCACAATTGAGGACCTTGATGCAAAAAGGGGATAAGTCACAATATGAAAATTGGATTTATCGCCTTCTTGCATCAAAGACGCATTATGGGATGAGTTAAAAGTAGTTTTAACTTCATTATGACATTATAACTTGTCCCATTCGTACATCAAACGACACCTAATTTACAATACATTCAAATGGCATACATAATTCGATATTGGGACAATAATGACTTATTCCCTTTTTGCACCAAGGTCCTCAATTATTATCAGAGAAGTTATACAGCCTTCTATTTCAAAAAATAATTTTGTAACTCTGACGCTATCTAATCATTAGAAAACTTCTTTTTTGACAGACAATTTTGTATACAAAGAAAACAGTTTAAAAACAAGTTGAACAACAGCTTCAATATGTTATATACAGGGTGATTTGATTGATATGAAAGTTGTCTTTTTGTAGTGAAACAGTTTTTAATGAGTTAACGTTGATATTCGTAGAAAAAGTTAAGCACAGGTTGGCGAACAATTTAATAGTCAGTTAGGTTTAATTAAAGGCGAAGATAAGGCCTGTCCGGCTGTTTCTTGAGTGTATCGTACAGTTGTGTGGTAACAAAGAAGGCGTAAATCAATGGTCCGCCATCGAAAACGTCTCTGGTGAAATATATAGTGGCAAGATAGACGAACTTCACTAACAGCCTGTCCGTAATAATTCTTCTCAAAGATAGGCTAAACATAACCGTTACGTGACACATCCGGGCCTTTTGCCACGTTTCAATTATTTGGCGAAAATCTTTTTTATAACGCAAATAGCGGGGAGGGAATTGAAAATCTAAATCTTCATAAATGTATGTTCGTAAACTGAAGCAGTTCGCATAAAGCACGGAGATACGGAGTCGCTATAAATCGCGAATCCAGTTCGACCCGATACCGATGTAACATGGCCCGCCCGATAAACCGGCCCTGATTGACGGTCGCCGAGACACGACTTACGAACAAGTCCGCGATAAACCATCGATAAAAATAAATAAAATTTATTTTGCATCGCATTTTTTCGCTGAAAAATCAACCGCCTGAAATACCCCGCGACGTCCTGTGCTGTCCATCAGACTGGCGACCTGGGGGAAGGGTGTTGTCGCTGCCCGGGCAGACGTCTTTTGACCTGAGCATGCATTGCTTTGAGCCACAGACTGATCGATCGGCGGCACTGACGCTGACGGGAGACGGACAGCTCAGAAGTGGGATAAATGGGGGGCGGGCGGCGAGGGGAAAGGACGTCGGTAAAATGACACCACTCAAACTCATGTCGCTCTTGGGCGCCGTAACGGTCCCTCTTCTCTCTCCGCTTTCTCCTCGCAGGTGTTAAAATACTCATATTAGCAATTCTGACTTTTTTCTTAAATAAATCGCGCGGAATTTGGTGGATAAATAAGCAAGAAAAAAAATATTGGGAACAATTTGATTCTAACGTACTGCAACGGACAGCAGGACGAGTGGAGTGATTGATAGAGCAGTCGCCGCAACGGAAACACTATGTGGCGTGTATCCAATTAAATTTGTACGCATAATAGAATATACAACTTCTAATCGGTGAAAAACACGGTCAAAAATAGTATACAATTAATTCGCGAGAATGAATTTTACGATCAGGACAGAAGGCGAGTGAATTAATCGCACTATTTTTTCTACGATTTAATTTAAGACGAAATGAATATTTGTATTTTTTGGTCGACAATGTTGACATGTCAATTTAGTTGTAGTGAAAATCTAATTTCGCCGCAGGTAATTTAATGATGAGTTTGGCGAGTTTTAGAAATGCTAATGGGGCAATGAGGAGATAAGTAGATGGGTCTAATACAGCTCTAAGGCGTGGTTGCCGAAACGGGCCGATGAATGGTTGTGTAGAATGAATGGTGCACGCGTTGCTCGGTTGTACTCACGCACTCACACCACAGCTTCTATCGACCCGCGCCACGCGGTCCTCGACATGCCGCACAATCCACCAAAACACGGCGCTTTCGCCGAAAATCGACTGGGAAATGAGCTTCGCCGAACGGCGCCGACTAATTAACTAATCAAGATTAAATGTAAATTCTTACATTTCATCCGTTTTGGGCAATCCTGCTTTCTGCGAGGCATGGTCGCACCGGCAGAAGTCAGGAAAGGAGGATGGTCTCGAAACTGGTGGCGCAGAATTGTGGAAGAATTTTAAGTCACTCGGCCATCATTTACTCGCACAACCACATTTTCGCCGACACACAACACAATCGTAACACATCTTTTATCCAAATTTTTCAGTTCATTAGGCCCCCGATTACAATGTCGCCCCACTGGCACGATTTTCGTGAAGGCGCACGACCGCGGTACAATTGTTAGAAACCGAAGGAATCTTTTTATTTGAGTCCGAATTAGGGTTGTTTAAAAACGCCGCCGTTAACGATTCGAAAGTTACACAAACATCCTCTCCCACTGCAGGCTCTCCGTTGACTAAGTGACTGACAGGAACACACTACTCCCCCCCAACCGCACCGACAACCCGCGGACAACAATCGGGCAGCGCAACGCTTTCGTCAAGTTTGTGTTAGCGCCGGCGTCTTTCGTCCCGATGCTCTCTCTCTTTATCCAGACGCTCTAAAACACTCTCACGATGTCATCTCTCGTCACAGTCTCGAAGACGTCTCCCAACAACCTCTTTGCAGCACACTGAGTGCCGCGCAACCTCATGGTCACTTTGACAGGTGGGTTCGGCCTCATCGGGCGCCGCCCTCCTCAAAAACCAATTCTGGGAGGGGGAATTTGTGGCTTCTAGCCTCTCTACAGTAGCTTGATGTCAAGTCCGGTGTAGGTTTCCGTCATACATTTGTTTAATCCGTTTTTAGTTGGGTTCCAATCGAATAAACGATCAGCTCAAGGTAAGAATCGATAATGCTAATTATCACACGTCATATCGATTCGTTAGTTTAAATCTATTTTGACATTTACGGGAAAAAACAGCTAAAACGATAGATAACCTAATTTTTTTCGTTTGCGATTTAAAAAGTCGTTCCTTGCGTCCTTATCGTTTCCTGTTGGTTCAGTGTGTTGTTACAAGCCTGGTGATGTTGTGAGACGTAAATCGAGGCGATATCAAACGAATGTTGAAAATTTTCGAGCCCCTTAATCGAGACTAAGCCGTCCAGTACTTTATCTGTCGACAGACGGCAGTAGCTGTCGAGTAAAGCCCAACCCCTTATACTAATGGGGCGGAGTTTGTACCTACAACTTGTACATTTAATGCTTCATATCATTACACTACATCATAGGAAATAAACAGACAATGAAAGTCAATTGTAATCGGAATTTACAGTTCTTTCCTGGACGCTGCCGTTAAGTTTCGCTAATTTTGCGAAAATTAATTATTTTTGCTGTTAGGGCTAAAATTGACAGTCGGGCCAACAGAAAAAAAACTAATTGTACATTTTAGTCGTAATTAATGGCTCCCATTTAAATATTTATTAGACCTTAATTAATGAAAGTGGAGATCCGATGCTATAACCCGTTTTGGAACACCTCAAAATATGGTAACGTTTTTAAGATAGCGTTATCCAAAGAGTAAAACGAAAATATAAAGTCAGTTGGTGTTTAACTTCACAAAAATTTATACACTGGTGCTCAATTATTTTTATTCGACACTGAATCATCTGAAATTTGGTTTAGGTTACTTATTAATTTATTTTTAAAACATTGTGAAGGTAGTAAATAAGCGATCCCAAACATGTCACGGGCCTTTTTGTGTGATACACCCCCCAAACCGCATTTAATGTGACACAATTTTAGTACGGTTAAATCTCGTTATAATGAACTTGAATATAGTACTAAATTAGTTCTTCAGTTCAGAATTTTATTTCAAAAGATTGTAAAAATTGCATGTTATATGTATTGAATATTTAATGAATTTTGTTTTGTTGGTGTAAATAGAAAAATATTTGGAATAGTAATTATAACTGGGAGAGATGATGGCAATTTTTATCGTGGGCTGTGTTGTAATTGTTGTAATTCAAGGCAAAAAAAACATTAATTTTTGACTGGAAATGAAGTTGAAAAACAATAAATATTATTGATAATTAATTAATTGATGAAATGGAATTGATTTAATTTTTTTAATTTATTTTTTTCCGATCGACGCAACACAAATACCTCATTTTCAAGTCATTTTTTTGAAGTTCTACATCTTTTTCTATTATACATATTTCAGAAATTATGAATTATAATTCAGAAAACGCAGATTATAATTCAGATTAATTACTTAACTGTATTTCAGAAATTTGCAAAGAAATGTGAAGTACCTATCAAATCAAATTGTAATTCAAATAGTATGAGTTGTAATTCAGATAACATCAATTATGATTCAGAAAACATCAAGTGTAATTCAGAAAGTATGAATTGTAATTCAGACAGTATCAATTATTGTATCTCAGAAAACATCAATTATGATTCTGAAGACGTCAATTGTAAATCCGAAAGTGTTAATTGTAATTTAGAAAACATCAATTTTGATTCAAAAAACATCAATTCAGGAGAGGTAAATTATAATTCAAACAGTATTACTTACTTGTAATTCAGAGAACATCAATTGCAATTCAGAAAAGATAAATTGTAATTCAAATAGTATGAGTTGTAATTCAGATAACATCAATTGTGATTCAGAAAACATCAAGTGTAATTCAGAAAGTATGAATTGTAATTCAGACATTATCAATTATTGTAATTCAAAAAACATCAATTATAATTCTGAAAACGTCAATTGTAAACCCGAAAGTATTAATTGTAATTTAGATAACATCAATTTTGATTCAAAAAACATCAATTCAGGAGAGGTAAATTATAATTCAAACAGTATTACTTACTTGTAATTCAGAGAACATCAATTGCAATTCAGAAAAGATAAATTGTGATTCAAATAGTATGAGTTGTAATTCAGAGAACATCAATTGTGATTCAGAAAACATCAAGTGTAATTCAGAAAGTATGAATTGTAATTCAGACAGTATCAATTATTGTAATTCAGAAAACATCAATTTTGATTCAAAAAACATCAATTCAGGAGAGGTAAATTATAATTCAAACAGTATTACTTACTTGTAATTCAGAGTACATCAATTGCAATTCAGTAAAGATAAATTGTAATTCAAATTGTATGAGATAACATCAATTGTGATTCAGGAAACATCAAGTGTAATTCAGAAAGTATGAATTGTAATTCAGACAGTATCAATTATTGTAATTCAGAGAACACCAATTCTGATTCTGAAAACGTTAGTTGTAAATCCGAAAGTATCAATTGTAATTTAGAAAACATCAATTTTGATTCAAAAAACATCAATTCAGGAGAGGTATAGTATATTACATACCGAGGCGGAAAGTATTCCATTCCTGTCGAGAGAATTATAGTTTACCGAAAGGCGTATAATTCTCTCGACAGGAATGGTACTTTTGCCGAGGTTTGTATACTATTTTATTCACAATCAATAATTTAATAAAACAAGCAACATTATAATAATAAAAAATAATGAATAAATAATTGATTGCGTTCACCGTCTATGCAGGTGAGAAAAGTTAGTTGCTTACTCACAGGTTGGAAATGGTTTTATTTCTGACCGATTACGTCTCATTACTGACTCCTTTTTTACTATTTCTGACCGGTTGAAGTGTATTCATGAAATCGCTCACTTTCCAACCATTATGGGGTTAGAAAAGTTGTATGTTACTAACTGATTGTGAATAAAATTATAATTCAAACAGTATTACTTACTTGTAATTCAGATAACATCAATTGTAATTGAAAAAGTATTAATTGCAATTCAGAAAACGTAAATTGTAGTTCAGATTAATTAATTGTATTTCAGAAAACGTTAGTAGTGAATCGTAAGGTGTTAATTGTAGTTCGGATTTTTATAAAGAATTGTAAAGGATCAAATATTAATTTTCTAAAATAAAAAAATAAGTTATATACGGCCGAAACAGTACCTCACACCAAGCTGTATCCTCTTCTACTAAAAATGTTCGTTCGCAATTATATATTTAAGATGGATGTGGGAGAGAAATTGCAAGAGATTCTAAGATATTTTATGATAAAAAAAGGTGGTGAAATTTTGCAGATTGCTTAAAATTGAAACAACTTGAAAGATAGAATATAATTCCGTTCATTAAATTGTTAATTTTTTTAATGACGCGGCTAGACAAGTTACAAAGGTAACTAAATGTTTTCAGACATTTAAATAAATGTATCTATTTAAACCTTTTTTTGGTACTCAAGATGCGAAGATGCTTTTTAAGGATTTCAATAGATACGGCGATGAAGATAAACAGATTCAATGATAGTACAGAAGAAGGAACATAATTTGGATGGCACAACCTCGCGGCTTATAAATAACTTTTAAAACGTATCAAACCAAACGATATAAAGTTTGGAAATTTAAAAAAAACCACACTCATTTACTTCCATATTTCAGAGTCGGGCGCAAAAACATGATTATAACACTATTTTCGAACATGTTTAAAACTGTCTGCCAATTAAATTATACCGGGTGGTCATAAATCGTCCCGTCCATTGAATAAATTAGCTGAAAAGTAGGTTAATACTAATTTATGACTTGGGCCTGTCGAATGTAATTAAAACAATTTAGTTGGTATGACGAACGATTGGACAGCTGTCCTTTGGCTTCATCTTGAAGACGGAGTTTCTAAATTTAGGTATTTGTGTCAATTGTGAGTAGAATGTTTCGAATATATGAAATAGGTGGTTTAAATGGTGCAAATTAAAATTAATTTGTAAAAAATATGAATGGATGGAACAGTTAGTGGCATTGGAAAGCTGTTTTTCTGGTTTTTAGGAATAAAATCGCATCGAATGAAATTAAAATCGCGAATGCCAAGATGTAGGCGCCAGAAACTAATAATTAAATTGGTCGACTGCTACTATAAAAACGCTTACCGAAATCGATTGCTGTCGGAGGCAAGAAAAAATGATATTTTTATATGTGTAGCAGCATTAAATTATGTGCATTCTACGAGTATATAAATATAACTATAAATTAGCATAAATTTCATATAAAATTCTAAATCCAGGCCTGCCCGGTCTTGAAGAACTTGACTGGCACAAAAGGTTCGTCCGCTGTAAATCACAGCAATCTGGTAAAGTTGGGCGCAGCGGACATCGCTCGAAATCCATACGGGCTGATTTTGTTTATTGCGTCAACGTTCTGTTCCTTTACCTCATCATTTCCAGAACGTTTCTTAAAACTTAAATGCAGTACGAACGCGTCAAACGGTTGATTCAATGCAACAACGTCCGCCATGAAGTATGATGCCATCCTGCTGAAGATTCATGACCGCCGATGGTTGCCAACGCTTTTTATTATCTTTATGACGGCAGGAATTTAATTGTTTTCTTTGTCCGATCGGGCTACCAATCTTGTGGACTCGAGGTTACACACAGAGAAAAAAAGTGAAAAATTTGTTAATAACAAGGCAACTTCGTTATTTCGTTATTTGGCCCACCAAATGTTTATTTACGATTAACTGACAGTTTATTATTACGATTTCAATTAGCTTAATTTACTTCTAACACATGGTTATTTATAATAAAGTAAGCAATTATTAAAAACAAAAAATAATTTGGTAATAGTTAACACACGTTTAGTTACACCAAATAAATGTATTATTCAGTCTTAATTTGCTTTATTTTGGAGGAATAGTTGTTTATTAATAAAAAATAAATGTACAGGGTGAGTTAAGTTTTACCGCCCCGGCCATAATACCTATTAAAGATTGAGGGGAAAATATGCAATTTACATGTTATATCAGTTGAAGTTTACGCTTTCCATTAGTGCTACAAATTTTTCAAAATATTTTTATTTGAAGCCAAAAAAGTAAAACAAAGAGTTTTGGGTAAAATTTCTATGTTTGGTTTTTTATTTCAAAATTTGTCAAATTATTCGTAGCATTAATATCTGCAATTTGATTCGTAAAAAAATGATTACTTTTTGAGTTAAATCAAATTTAAGATATAGCACAAAAAATGCTTCTATTTATGACTTTCTAACAATAGCTAATGCTGTTTACCATCCTAACAATAGTTTATGATCGGCCCATCAAACTGGACGAGACAGCTTTTCAGTTGCCGATAGATCTGTATTCTTAAGTTCAGTTTAGTGACCGCCATAAATAATCTTTCAAGCACCCCTAAATCAATACCATTGTCTGGTAACTTAGTCTACTTATGTCGTAAATCATTTAAAAAAATACCTTCTAATACGGAAGTAGCTTTATTTAATAAACGCAAATTACTAAAATTATTTCAATTACACTAAATTGTGTGAAAATATTTTACTGTTCGTACATTAAAAAAACTAATAAATTGAACAATTAGTAATTGAAAAAAAGCCAAAATTTTACTTGATTAAAAAAAATAAATTTTTTCTTGGTTTCTATGTACCTTAATAATATAAAATTACTCATGCAATTTATGAGAATTGACAAATTATTTTAAAGGCCTATTTTGCCACGGGCGGTAAAACTTAACTCACCCTGTATATTAAAATCAAATAAATATTTGTTATTAATAAATATTCTCTTATAAATATTTGTTAACATTAAATATACGTTTAATAATAGTAAATAATAATACAACCAAGATTTATTAATTATTTATATCATTTTAATATAAGTTGTTTTTACTAATGAATTTCAGTTAACAATTAAATTAGCATATTAATAATAACAAATAATATGCGGGAAATATTTACTATAAACTCTTCATTATTTATTAATAAATATTTTATAAATTGGATTTTTAATAATAATCTCATATTAAACTGAAATTTTTTATTTAAAATTAATAAAAATATATAAAATACAATAAAATAAAATAAACATGAAACAAAACTTATACCTATAAATAACAAAAAAAATATTAGAGGATCATTCAATGTGAAATGTATTAGAAATGTTTGTAAAATGTCTAAATAATACAGTTGCTGTCGTTGTAGATACCTATTAATATTCTTGGTTCATGCAGGAAATAAATTTACGTCCATCGCCGATTAAATGAATATATGTGGAAAAAGTGCAACAAATATTTTTAATGTCAATAATTTGTTTACAAGTGGAAAAATTATCATCAGTCACTTCATATGCTTCAAAATCTTTATCAATACCATAACAAACAATTGTTTTATATATTAAATACATTTGTTTGTCACCAGTGTACAATACATTAACAACCTTTCCAAAAACTGGTTCACCATATACGTCCCGATTTACTTGAACGATTATACCTTTTTTTAAAATGATGGCGTGTTCCATATTATTATTTTAATGCACTTCTCAACACTACCGAATAACGCAAAGAAATGATTTGGCTGTTAATGCAAACATCCGGTTCAGTTGTAAAATAGGCATTTTTTTATCTTAGACAACTTACCTTTTCAACAAATGAGTATTTATTTTTGATAAAAATGTACAAATGTATTTTCTTTCACTAACAATGAATTAGTACCAAATAGTCATTACACATAAAAAACCTTAATTATTATACTTAATAAATTTTTGTTTGCATGAATTGAGTTGTTTTCAAATGTTGATCTCAAACAAAGTCGAAAGTAATAGATAGTTTATTTCTAAAAAATAAATTGATTTATAAGAATTGGTAGTACAATTAATTTGACAATTTAAAAACTTAAACATAAATAAATCAGCTTTTTTTACTATTAGACTGACTATTTCTTTCTGAAAATTTTACTAAAAGAAAACGTTTCGTTAATGTGTCAGCGTATATCAAGATTTTATTTTGTAATGGAATGCCGTCAGTGACGTAAATCAATCTAGTAAATGAACCAACCCATGGGTGCATCGACGGATTAATTCCCCTTGTCGCTGTCCTGTTATTTAGTTTGTCTTTTTAAAATAACATTGATTTTATTTCGCTGCACCAGTGTGCCGAAGTTGAGAAGAAAAATAAGGGAAGTTTCGTGTATCTAGCAGGGCTTAAAACAAATCGAGCGGTAGAAACTGTGGGACAGACAGCTACAGAAAGCACATTAAGGTGCGTAATGGTCGGTCGCATAAGACCTAGCGCGCAGCACTGCATCGATTAGACATAACGTCGCTAGACTGTTTCCGACCGCTACTGACACATCACCTTACCACCCCTCAACTTAGGTGCCATCAGAGTCAGGGGTGGTCATTAGATATGCCGTTTACTTGCATACAACAATGCGAACCTCCCCGGCCTCTTGGCCTGTTGGAAGACGGCCGAGAACAACAATCCCGCACGCTCAATCATCTTCAATTATAGAAAATAACTTCGCAATAATTAGCGGATGGTCGCAAGGTGATGGATTCGCCGTCCCTGCGGACCCAACCAAGTGAAACTGGCACTCTTGAACCGCAAAAACATATCTCATTCCGGTGGTATTAAAAAGATTAGTTCTTGTTTGTCATCAGTCATCCAGTTAGGTAACTTGTAGATATGATTTATTATTGCACATTGATGCCATTGCGCGAATCGAGGCATTAAACCGCACCTCGAAAAAGATAAATAGCAATCGAGTTTCGGATGTTATGTTTGTTTCGAAGAAGTTGCGCGACATTAGCATAAAATGTCAATCGCGTTCGTGTCTGTGAACATTCGCAGTCCGCCCAAAACTTGACGGCGACCGAGTAATGGGTTCAGTCTCAACTTGTTATGACATGAACCGTGCTCTGAATAATTCCGTAAATTCGAAACTGTAATACGGAGATTAAGCGCGTACGACCAGATTTTATTACAAATTCTCACATTTTTATAACCAGGAACTACACCTTTTTCATTCAGATTAGTAAACTGTATTTCAGAAAACGTCAATTGCAATTCAGATTAGCCAAAAGTTCAGATTACTAAACTGTGCTTTACAAAAAGGTCAATTGTACTTCAGGAAGCATCAATTGTAGCTCAGCAAATGTCAATTGTATTTCTGAGGTGACCAAACGTACTCCTTTAGGGAGTTTTGTGCTCCTTTGTACTTCTAAAAATATAAAAACTTGGCATTTAACTTTAACTTTTAACCTTTAAAAACAGAGTTTCCATTTATTGTAGAAAACAAAGGAAATTATGATTCTATGGTTAAATGTACAATCTGCAAAGGAGAATTTTCTATTGCGATTGGTGGACGAAGTGCAATAACAAAGCACATTGATACTAATAAACGTAAAACATTTCTTGATGCAGCGGCTTCAACGTCTAAACTAAATACATTTTTTAAAACTGATAGTTTTGGACCAAAAGAAGATTGAAATAAAAAGTATTTCAAAGAAAAATAATCACTTCTATTCTTGGTTGATGAAGTTTTCCATTTTCTTGTTTTCAAATGATTACAACAAGGGTAACTCTTAAGAGTCGGTTCGCCTAGGTGACATCATGCAACTTTTAAGATTCAACCCTTGTTGTAATCATTTGAAAACAAGAAGATGGAAATTTTTTTTACCTGAGCAAATTTTATGAAAATGTGTACTGCAATTTGCATGGTTTTACCTAGGAAAACCGACTTTTAAGATTCAACCCATGTTGTAATCATTTGAAAACAATAAAATGGAAAAAATGTTTACCTTAACACACTTTATGAAAATGTTGATCCTAACATAAGTCGAAAGAGAAAAAACAAAAGACCTGACCTGACTTTATAAAAATGTGCACTGCAATTTACATGGTTTTACCTAGGAAAACCGACTTTTAAGATTCAACCCTTGTTGTAATCATTTGAAAACAAGAAAATGGAAAAAAACTTTAACTTTATGAAACTGTGGATCCTAACATAAGTCGGAAAAAAAAGACCTGAGCACACTTGATGAAAATGTGCACTGCAATTTGCATGGTTTTACCTAGGAAAACCGACTTTTATGATTATGATTACAACAAGGGTTGACTCTTAAGAGTCGGTTTGCCTAGGTGAAAGCATGCAACTTGCAGTGTGTTTGTTTTAACGTATTTATATATATAATTTTTGAAGTAATGAATTTTGAAATTATTTAAAAAACATATAGTTGAATGGAGAACACTCAGTATTTTTATTCAAACCGAATCACCATATCCGATGAAAATTCATTTGTACTCCTTTTATATAAAAAATAGTCACCTCAGTATTTCAGAAGACCTCATCAGTAATTCAGATTAGTCAGAAAACGTTAAATAAGTCAGATTAATAAATTGTATTTCAGAAAATGTCAATCGTAGTTCAGGAAGTATCGATTGCGATTCAAATTAGTCAACGGCATTTCAGAAAACATAAATTGTATTTCAGAGAACATCAAGATTGTAATTCAAAAAATAAATGGTTGATTCTTTACATTTTTTCTAAATTACGATTGATGTTTCCTGAATTACAATATTGATGCTTTTTGAATTACAATTTACATTTTCTGAATTGCAATTGATGTTTTTTGAAATATAATTGATGTTTTCTGAATTACAATTTATAATTTTTAAACTACAATTTACCTTTTCTATAATACAATTATGTTTTCTGAAATATAAATTGATGCTTTTTGAATTACAATTTACATTTTATGAATTGCAATTGAAATTTTCTGAATTACAATTTTACAATTACAATTTATCTTTTCTATAATACAATTATCTGTTCTGAAATACAAATTGATGTTTTTTAAATTACAATTTACATTTTCTGAATTACAATTGATGTTTTCTGAATTACAATTTATAATTTTTGAACTACAATTTACCTTTTCTATAATACAATTGTTCTCTGAAATACAATTTGATGCTTTTTGAATTAGAATTTACATTTTCTGAATTGCAATTGATGTTTTCTGAATTACAATTTATAATTTTTCAATTACAATTTACCTTTTCCATAATAAAATTATGTGTTTTGAAATACAAGTTGATGTTTTGTATATTACAATTTACATTTTCTGAATTGCAATTGATATTTTCTGAATTACAATTTACAATTTTTAAATTACAATTTACCTTTTCTATAATCCATTATGTTTTCTGAAATACAAATTGATGTTTTTTAAATTACAATTGATGTTTTCTGAAATGCAATTTATACTTTTTAAATTATAATTGACTCTTTCCGATAATTGACTAATTTGAATCCCAATTTTTTTAAAATACATCTGATCGTTTCCGAAATGTAATTGTAAAACGTGTAGTTGCGTTATATTAAGATCTCCAAATGCGGGACACCTATCACCGCTTAAAACGAGGCTGTCGTCCGAATAACGAGCATTTTCATCGATCGCTCACTGGTCACAATAGCGCCCCCCGTTCCAAAGATCTTTAACATACATTTCTGCGCAATTAATTCCTCCAAGTTCATGGCATTCGGTGATTGAAAACCAACACATTTTAAGCACCGAATCTATAAATTCAGAGCAAACGAATTATGCAGTTAAGATAAATTATTGCTAATTGTGCTTGTACGTCAAAAGTTTGTAAGTATGTAGCGTGCATGAGTGCGGTAGCTCATTCGAAATACGGTGACAAGAACGTTCTATGCAGACGTGCGTCACTAATTCAGCTTAAATTTACCTATTTAACTCATTTCTTCCAGATGATCACCGATTACGACGACGACACCCACTATTGTATTAAATGCCACTCGACCATCATGGGACTGGACAATTACGTCACCCACCGTAAATCAAACTGCGGGAAATTTTTAGCCGAAGAGTTGCCAAAGTCGCCGTTACCCAGTCAGTTTTTCCCGTCCGAAGAATCGTTTACCCTCAAGGCGGACGATTTTTTCTCATCGCTGGAATTACAAAGCAGCAATAAAAAATCTCCGCACGCTCCACCAACCAGTGGAAAATTATTTAACGGAATTTTAACAAGAAGTAAAGCATCTGCAGCATTGCAAGCGAGCAGTTCCACCAAAGAAAACTATTCGCCCTCAAAATCAGGAAAAAACGCCTGGATCGGCGGACATCAGTTAAAGGACCTGGGAAATGAGGACAACCACACCAAATTAATCAAAGCAGTCGACAACCTCAGCACGAACGCGTCGCTGAAGAAAGTCGAACCCCCGATCCCTGTTTACGAAGATTCGGAAGAATCGGACGACTACGATTTTGATGAAGAAGAATCCGACGAGGACGATAATCAAAATGCCCCTCCGAAATCTTACACCGGAGGAAAATGGAAGCCGACTTCTTCTCCCATCCAGTGGAGTCGACCCTCGGTTAGCGAAGAAAGGGATTGGAACAATCCTCCCCCGACCTTCACAGGAGGGAAATGGAAGCCGGTCAAAACTTCCACGCACTCGCCACCGCCGGATCACACCAAAGGAAAGTGGAAACCGGATCTTTCCCCAGAAGACGATGCCAAGAAGCCACGGCTAAATTATGAGATTGTGACCTACGAAGAAGTTTCACAGGAGAAGGTGGAAGACGAATGGTCACCTCCTCCGTCTCACACGAAAGGAAAGTGGAAACCAGGCGAGCACAAAGACAGCAAACCTGCGAAAGACCAGTGGCTCACTGTTAGAACCCCAAACGAAAGTCGCCCCTTTCGAAAGTCGAACGGAGCAGTGCAGTACTGGTGCGGGCCTTGCAATCGCCGGTTGGCCTCAAAAGTAGTTTATGACCGTCACATAAAATCTGAACTGCATTTCAAACGGACATTGCAAGACAGAAATTTCGACGACCCCCCAAATTTGATGAACAGCCAAAGAAGTAGAACGGTTGATTACAAAGTTTTGAGCAAGGGAACCGTTGTTGATGGAAAAGTTAAAGGCAGTAACAGAAAGAAGATATTTGTTAAATGCGACGTTTGTCGGTCTCGGGTGCATTCTTTAATGATGGGGAAGCATCTAGTATCGCATTATCATTGCCGTAAAAGTGATTTAGCGCTTCCTGAAGCTAGAGAAATGGTGCTTGAAAATATACACGATATAGTTTTACAATCTCCGTATCAGTGTGGCATGTGCAGATTTTATTGCAACACTCAAGCGCACTTTTTACAACATTGGACGTCCACGGAGCACACACAAGAAAACCTCAACTACGAAGGGCTATTTTGGTGTTCTTTTTGTAAATACATAACGCACGATTCGACTGTTATGTTCGCGCATTTGAATTCTGAAGAACATGCGGAAGTAATTTCGGTAATTAATCGTTCGGTTCCAATTATTATTAAAAAGATTGCGCCGGTTACCTGCGACGCTTGTGGACAACAGTTTTTATTTAACATCCAGTTGAGGAAACATTGCGACGAAGAGAACCATCCACGCTCCTCCACTTGCTCGGATGAGTACCAAAGCAGGCACAATTGCAATAAATGTGGGGCAGCTTTTCAAAATAACGTTGGTTTGCAACGCCACCAGCAACATGTCCACCAGGAGAGCATTTACATCTGCACAGTTTGCTCGTTGAATTTCACCAGCGTTGCCGAAGCTAAAGCGCACAGAAAATCCAAAGAGCATCGATACGCCGTTTTAACTAAACGCTGCGACGATGGGTTGGAAAAAGACATTTCAAAAACTTGCGAATATTGCTCGGGGCGTTTCCAAAATCTATTGTTGCTCAAGAAGCACCTGGAAGCAGAGCATCCTCATTGCGGTTACAGGTACAGTAAACCCTCGTTAACAAGGCCGGTTTCTTATTGTTTCTTATGGAATATCGCTCGGTTAACACGAATTCTCGTTAACACGAACTTCGAACAAAATTTTGGAACCTAAAAGCTAACAATTTCGTTTAGCACGAATACAACACATGTTTTACTGTCTTACTTGCATACTAACCCCTAGAAATTTGAAACCGTTGGTTAATAATTGCGATTAATATTTTCCATCATTCTAACAAACGTTTGTAGCAGTTTCTATATAATAAACGTAATGCGTGCTACCCAGGATATATCGAAGAGTGAAGTGTATGAAGTGTATGTTGAATGTAACAGAAGAAGATAGAATAATGAGTAAGTTTCGGTTTTAAAATAGAGCGATAATTCTTTAGGTGTCAGCATTCATTCAGTAAACAGTTAAAGACGTTTTGTGGTTTAGAATGGTTCCTCCGCAATCTAAAAGGTCTCAACAGCGAATAAGTTTAAAAGCTAAGCAGGCAATTTTAGTTGAAGTTGACAAAGGCGAATTAAAAAAAACTGCTATTGCAGTGAAATTTCACATTCAAAAATCAACATTATCAACCATCACAAAACACAGAGGTTCAAGTTGACGAGGCTTTAGTTTCTGGATCTACTTCCTCTCATTCCAAGCGGCTGAGGATGGAAAAATACGAAGATGTGGAATTTGAAATTATGAAATGGTTTCAACATTTAACAGCGTCCAATCTGTCGATTTCTGGTCCCATCATTCAATGTAAGGCCAAGGAAATTGCTCTATCTTTCGGAATTCAGAATTTAGATTGTTCCGCTGGTTGGCTTTGGTGTTTTCAAAAACAACATGGTGCAGTTGCTCATCAGATGTGTGGTGAAGCAGCAAAGGTTAATGAAACATTAGTCATTGAGTGGCTATCCATTTTTGCTGCAATTAAAAATATATGCTTACCTAAAAACATATTTAACATGGATGAAACTGGTATTTACTTCAATTTATTGCCAAATCATACACTAGATTTTAAAGGTAACCGTTACCATGGAGAAGCCAAGAGCAAACAAAGAGTGACCATGGTACTTTGCTGTAATTCAGATGGATCGGAAAAATGTAAACCTTCTTCTTCTTCTTCTTCTTCTTCTTCTTCTTCTCCTCCTCCTCCTTCTTCTTCTTCTTCTACTTCAATAATGGATCCACCACAAAACGAATATCTAAAACAACTTCCGGAAGAATGGGCTGAACTTGAAGCAGTTAGACCACTATAGGTATCTCCTTTCAAGAGTTTGTATCTGTTGATGATGATCTGGCCATTTGTCTAGAAATGGCAATTGATCAAAATGAGCCATCAACATCGGGCGCCGGTTCTCAATTGTTGTCATCCGATGACAGGGACGAAGAAAATGAAGAAGTTAAGAAGCCTTCCAGAAATGAAGTTTTGGCTGCACTTTCGACAATAGAGCGACTTGCAGCAAGAACAGACGTTTCTCAACAGTTTGACACTTGTTTAGACATTGTATCTTATGAATGCACCTTAAAATTACGTCAAACCCTACGCCAAACCAACATTGAGGAGTTTATTAAGTAATGTGGTCATAAATTGTACTTATTGTGAATTATAGTACCTATTTTGTATTTTATTGTTGTAACTTTTTTTATATTACATATCACGTGACTTGTTTTTGATTTATTTTCCCATATAAACATGAGACAAAGCAAAAAAATTTAAGTAACTTAAAAACCTATAACTCGGTTAACGCGAACAAATATAATACGAACTCGGAATTTTCCGGTCTCTTCGAGTTCGTGTTAACGAGGGTTTACTGTATGTATTTCCATCCCGCTGTCAGTTTTTAATTGTGGTTTTTAGCTGTCCCCATTGTGGAAAAACTTTCACCATACCGCAAGACGTCAGCGTCCACATCCGATCGAAAGCTTGCACGTTTATCAATTCCCAGAAATCGGAATCTTGCGATAGGTGCCAATTTAAGACCGATTCCACATCGGAATTATTGTTCCACAAAGTGCTGCACGATGACGCCTTGTTGGTTTATATCGACGATCCGGAAAAACTCGTTCCACAATACAAATGCCCGATATGCCAGAAAATGTACTCGAAGGCGTCTTTACGATGCCACATTCGGATCCATACCGGCGAACGGCCGTACGTGTGTGCGATATGCAACAGCAGCTTCGTCCGAAAGAATAATTGGATTTTTCACGTGAAAAGCCACGAAAAGAAAACGAGACAGGTCAAGCCCAGGAACGAGGAACGGCCGGCACAGCGCCTGTTTTTATGTTCCACTTGCGGGGCGAATTTCAAAAAAAAGTGAGTCTTGTTTTTATTCGTTACAAGTGTTAGGTTTCACTATTTCATGTTCCGGTAGACATTTACTGTTACTATAAATATGCCCGACCCTTCACCTATATTTTACCCAAACCACAATTCTCTAATTACTGCAAATTCAACGCAAAATATGAGGCATAAATTACTGGAAAACTGCTCCCGAACCTGTCCCCGATTTACTGCCTTCATGCCTACTTATCTAGGAAAAGAATTTTTAATGTAACCTCCACCGCACAACAACCCCTGCATATAACAGCGCCGCGGGGAGAATTTGTATTTTCATGAAAGAATCTAAATTTAATTTAAGTTGCTATTTAAAAATCGAGATTTATTTTTAAAAATTTGATGTTGGCAGCTATTAAGAATACAGGGTGATGAAAAAAAGGTGCCCATGATTGATATTGGGACAATGCTTTCTGTTGAAGCATTGTGGAAATCGCAACAAAAGTGGTCCAAATAGATTCTGTTTAAAATTAAAACAGTTTGTCTAAGAGCACAACGTGGCAATACTGCACATATTTCTCTTTCTAAAGAATTACTTTCAGGTAGGCCTACTTCTTGTATCTAAGCAACCAACACTGACAGATACTGTCACTGACGTAAGACAAACAACTGTCACGTTGTCATAACTTTTTTTATTTTAAAAGAATTTAATGTAATTAAACAAGAATACACAACAAACAGATAATTAAAGGGCTGTATGCAAAAAGTCCCTAAGTGAAGTAGAGATTTTCTATTATTGGCGCTTTTTCCGATAAGAATGGATGAACTTTCGGTCGCACTTACTGATTCCCGTTTAAAAGGCCCCTAACCATGTTATTTAGTAAAAACAGATCAGTCAAGAACGAAATAATGTAATTTCCAGATCAAATTGAAACATAAAATCTCAAATATCTCAGAATAGGAAAAAGTGACTTAGAATCACTGTCGCGCTAATCCTTGTATGCTTCGTCCTGATCCAGTTTCAATCGCTTCCACAACTGCTTCCTCCAACGGTGGTGTGAGAACTTCACGAGGTCGTCTACCGTTTACAGAAATCGGCACTATTTGGCCATTTTCTCTTAATTTTTGCTCCTGTTTCTAATTACGTTAGCATCTGGATGACGTCAATGTGGATACACTCTAGCATATTCTCTAGCAGCTTTCGATGCGTTATTTATCTGTCTCACCCAAGCGGAGCAACATGTCTAGATATTCACTGAAATTGTATTCCATTTTAAGACTTTTTAGGACATTTGACTTGTATCGTTCAAATTTTACAAGAGAACTGACATTAAAAAGTGAATTATTGCTTCCAACGTTTCCTATGAGATTTGCGATGTTGCGACATTGATAAATTTTCATCGGAGCCAAGAAACCGTACTTTTGACATCGGTAATAAAGTTGGTTTCAATAGATTTTTTACACTTTTTTTTTAAAAAGCACCAAACTGCATCAAATTTAGACCCTAACAATGAAATTATTACAAAATTGTTAATCGTATAGATTTTTATTGTCTGAATAGGAAAGCTTATAACTTGGTGAAGAGACAACAAATTTTATTTTGGCTTTCAAATTCGTGTTTCGTTAGAAATCGTCTATAACATGTAGCTACTCACGGGCACCTTTATTTCATCACCCTGTATAACCTACACAATTTTGACAGAATCACGCGACTAAACTAAATGCAATGTTCTTTTCGTCGAAAGTTACTGACGAATTGGTGTAAAGTTGGAGAATGGTCGCATTAAAGAAGAATTTTGCAGTGGACTTACTAGCATAACCCTAAACTGTCAGATGTAAAATACAGCCAACATAAATTTAAAATAATAAAAATTTCATAGCCTCCTGATGATTTTTAAATAGACTGTAGGTATTTTCACAAAAAATGAAAACCGTGCACTGAATCTTGCCTTGGCATTGCAATCAAAAGGGGGAGGGCCGCTTAAAATTGCAAATCTACGATAAAGAAACGTTTAATTACGCTTCATCCTTCTAATTCTTCGGATCTAACGCGTTATCAGAAGAGATACAAAAAAAATCTACTAATAAATTACGATTTCAAATAAACGAACAAAGAAAAATCTCAATTAAACTGGCTCGATTAATTATGAGGCCGAGTTCCGGCTCAGATCACATCATGAAATGATTTACAGAATCCCGAAGCTACTCGCATAAACAGAATGATTAACTGGAATGTCAGACTAAAGAAATAAACATAATTTATTGGGACGGGAAAAACTTCAAAAACTTATCAATATAGCGGCGTTAATAACCGTTTTTAATGACTGCTCGGATGTACTTACACGTTTTATGAACCGCACGCGATCTGATATCAAAAGATTTTCATTGTGCCAATCGATGATAGAAATAGTTTGGTTTGGTGGCTTCCATAAATGATGTCACAGGTTTTTCGTCACATCCCCATGTCACAAGGTGTCACGGTGCCCCCCCCCCACGTGAGTCACTTTACAGAAGCAAAATTATTTTCATTTATAAAGAAAAATACAGTAAAACTCCTCCAACCGACCACTCGCCCTAAACGACATAATTTCTAGGAATGAAAGATTTATACGATATCAGTAATACATTGTTACTCCTTTAAAGCGACCCTCCCCTAACGCGACCGTGACCGGCAATTTACGGTTAAAGAGACCACTTTTCACTTCGTGAAAATTCTTTTAATTTTTGTCTTTGTTGATTTATGAGTTCTCACTATGAGATCGGGTTTGTAAAACTTAAACTGTAAATTATACACTGTAGAATTTATTAACGACCTTTCTCCATCAAGTGCTTGACACATGCCCTATCTTTCGGTAATAAATTTGTTAGGATTATAAATCAGTTCGACTTCAGTTCCAACTTTTTGATGCAATATTTCTGGACTCGTGTGGATATTTAAAATAGTACATACTATGAAAGCAAAAAATTCGTATCAGTTGTATGCCAATCGTTGAGAAATCGTTGTCACTGTGCTTCTGAAGTAGCTTAGAAAATGATCACTAAACGGGGTTACCATCACGAGATTTTAAATTTGGTAGCTCGCATAAATGTTATTAAAGACGGCGAAAGAGGTTTATCCCAAGCTTCTAAATACAAATGTGGCAAAATCCAAATTTAGGAGATTTTAAAAAATGCGAAAAAGAAATTGTCTCTAATTAAAAAATTTAAAAATTGTAAGCAAACTGTTTTAGAACAATATTTTGATAGTAAGCCTTAAGCATGTATATATTTATTTCTTGGTCTTAGCTATTTTTTATATCGTGAATTTTTTTTATTTGCATTAATTTTTAAACATTCTATTATTTAATATTATTGATTTGTCTTGTGTGCGTCTAAATTGACGTTTTGTATTTTTATGAAAATATAGGAGCCTTCGCGTGTCTTCATTATTGATATAATGAAACGTTTTGAACTTAATATGGTGTTTATTTTATATTAATTGAAGAAAAAGTGACCACTCCTCCAAGAGACCATTTTTTAAGGGAACCACGAGTGGTCGCTCTACAGGAATTTTACTGTACAATTAATTATAGGTTCGTTACATCAGTTGACGAATTGGTCATTTACCAATAGTTGTTAGAATTTTACTTTTTCGGACTGTCACAATTCCGCCAACTCCCTCCCCACCTAAACCTGTGAAGACACCTTTCCAAAATTTCTGGAGAAAGGATTTACGACCTAAAAACATTAAGTGTAATTGTTTTTCCATTAATAGATGGATGTAACACGCCAACATAATTCGTCCTTCCCTTAATCGTCCCTATTATAGGCACGCAGCGTGGTTTCACCGTTTCGAAAAATGCAAATCGAATAATTAGTGTTAGTGAAAGAAAGGGAACTTCGGGTGCCATATCGAATCATGCCAATCTTTAGCAGGCGGATTTTTTAAGCCGTGAGATAGAATTTATTGCATACTTTTAAGCCCCTGGCGCTCGTAAATTTGAAGAGTCTCTGCCGTAATGTATCTGGGTAAAGTCACTCTCCATGATGCATTGGAAATGGGCCCTGTTAATGTGCTTCTTTATCAGGGCTTCGATTGATTTCATGCACTCGGTCTGGCGTCGTCACTGTATAGTAAAAACCTAGCGGTTAATTAAAAAAGCGGCTAATTATAATTTCAGTCGTTAAAACCCTGACGATTGATGGGAAGAATGTTAAAAGGTGATTTCTGTATAAATAACAGCAATACAATAACTTCGTGACAGATTTATAAGCTGTAGAGGAGCCGACCGGTCCGACTTTTTTCTGTATAACTTCTCATCAAGTTGTTTTTAAATCATGAATGTTTTCGAGATAAATTCGAACGGACTGATGTGACCGCAAACAAAAATATGCTCGAAATTAAGAAAAAATAAGGTACTTACTACAAATGTTTAGCAATTAAATTGTATTTATGCGTACGTCAGTGCATATTGCATCGGCCTGGACAGAGTTATGAGTGGAATGTCCTGCCAAGTGCAAGGATCTCGGCATTTAATTTGTAAATTATGAAGCGGTTTGGCCGTACCTCTCAGTCTCCCGTTTATGTCGCATTAGTAAAAGACCGACGACCATTTATTAACGCGCTCAGTCATATACCCAGATTGGATTGGATTTGGGGAGCATTTTTGACTTGTTTACGGTCGATGCATATGTCGTAAATACTCAAATTTATTATAATTAAAATTACTAATATATTGCTTCGGGTTTCACTTCTTATTACGATTCGGGTACTTTGTGAACATTTTATACACCGTGCAATATTTTACATTTACCGCAAAACTTCCAGGGCGAAATTACACTAATTACAGTAGAATCCGGTTATAACGGCTTCGGTTATAGCGAACCACCGGTTATAACGAACTTTATTCCAAGTCCCGACATTTTCCCCTATGCAATAATGTAGAAATTAATTGGCTATAACGAACTCGGATATAACGAACTATCGAATATAACGAACCTGAAACAGTCGAAATTAATAAAATTTCAATCGACTGTAATGAACTTTGCATTGTACAGGGTGAGTTAAGTTTTACCGCCCGTGGCAAAATAAGCCTTTAAAATAATTTGTCAATTCTCATAAATTGCATGAGTAATTTTATATTATTAAGGTACATAGAAACCAAGAAAAAATCTTTTTTTCTAATCAAGTAAAATTTTGGCTTTTTTTCAATTACTAATTGTTCAATTTATTAGTTTTTTTGATGTACGAACAGTAAAATATTTTCACACAATTTAGTGTAATCGAAATAATTTTAGTAATTTGCGTTTATTAAATAAAGCTATTTACGTATTAGAAGGTATTTTTTTAAATGATTTACGACATAAGTAGACTAATTTACCAGACAATGGTATTGATGTAAGGTACTGGACTTTTTATTTATGACGGTCACTAAACTGAACTTAAGAATGCAGGTCTATCGGCAACTGAAAAGCTGTCTCGTCCAGTTTGATGGGTCGATCATAAACTATTGTTAGGATGGTAAACCGCATTGTCTATTGTTAGAAAGTCATAAATAGAAGCATTTTTTGTGCTATATCTTAAATTTGATTTAACTCAAAAAGTAATCATTTTTTTACGAATCAAATTGCAGATATTAATGCTACGAATAATTTGACAAATTTTGAAATAAAAAACCAAACATAGAAATTTTACCCAAAACTCTTTGTTTTACTTTTTTGGCTTCAAATAAAAATGATTTGGAAAACTTGTGGCACTAATCGAAAGTGTAAACTTCAACTGATGTAACATGTAAATTGCATACCTTCCCCTCAATCTATAATAGATATTATGGCCCGGGCGGTAAAACTTAACTCACGCTGTATATAACGTGTTATACCCTTTGAATTTGATGATGGCTTGTCATTAAATGAGTGATTACAAAAATAGAAACAAAGGGAACGTGAATTTCAGCAATTGAAGGGCTCTATGCAAGAAGTACCTTAGTCACTTTCATATTCTGTGATATTTGAGATTTGATGTTTAAATGTTCAATGATCTTTTTTGTACTAAAGTAAGTCTTCTTTAGTACAAACAGATCAGTCAAAATCAAAACAATGTGATTTCCAGATCAAACAGAAATATAAATCTCAAAAATTACAGAATATAAAAAGTGACTTAGGTACTTCTTGCATACAGTCCTTCAATTAGAAAATTCAAATTTTTTCGAAAACTTAAACATGAATGACAATTTATTAGTTACAACAGAATATTTGGGTATTTGTGGTAGACAAAAGTGGCCAAGAAGAAGCCAATGAGGAATGAGGATGAGCCGGAAGCACCAGCATTACAGATTTTATCTACACAGGAAGCTGTGAGAAGTATTAACAACATTTGTAATTTTTTACAGTTTTACGGTGTGCCGAACTCAATTATTGAAAATTTTAGTGACGTTGAAATGTGTGTGGACAATTTATACTTTAAAAATGCGACAGTTTAGTCGAAAATAACAATTTTTTTCAAATAAAATTACTTGTTGCATTATGCTTTGTTTCGCTTAAGTTTAGTCCGTATATTCTTAAAGGAGCACATTACACAAAAAACTTTTTTTTAAAAATTATTATTTAATGTTAAATTATTGTAGTCAGAAGTATTAAAAACTATTTGGTAAAACTCAAATGTAAACAAAAAATTGTTTTAGAAGATATTAAGACATTTAGAATTGCTTGTGACGTCACTGAGCCCAACTCACCGAAACTCCGTATCTCTCACGTGCAAAAGTTACTCGCTTCGCACAACGATCCATCTACCTAAAAATTATATTTTTAATGCTTAATTTATATGAGACTGTGTGAATGGTTTTGCCAAAGACGATAAAAGAATCAGAATTTTAATACGGTGTTTAGTTTTTTTTTTAAATATTAAATAAGACCAGCGCCCCGACTGTGCGTTTCGTTCCTATTTTATCTAATTGGGCGTAAAGTTCGGCTAAGTTTATGACTGTGCCTTTTACAATACTATAAGTGATCTGTCCATAAAAGCAATGAGGTTTGTTGCACCCTGCAGTGAACCCTCATTATCATCAGTAAAAGTTGATTACGATTTAAAGTCGTAAATGCAGAATAACTTCGAGTTATTTGCAACAATAGCCACAAGAACATCGCCGACCAGTTTTTGGATGCAGTGAACCAACGGGACATCATTTTCCTAATAGAGAAAAATCGCCGAAACGATTTGCATTTTGGTCAGAATTTTGTAAAAGGCAATCATTTCAACCAGGACAAAATGCAAGAATTTGCAATAAACATTTTTTAAAAAGTGATTTAGACTAATCGTTTGTTCTAAGAAAAATTTTTCTACCAAATTCAAAAGAACCTTGTTTAAAAAAAAGTGCTGTAACATCAGTGCATATTACCTATTGGTTCAAAAAAAAAACATATGAATTGGATCACATTTTTCGAAAGCTACAGGAAGTTGGGTTTATGACGTGATATATTTAAAACATCTTTGTCAATAACCAATTTTTGAAACAAATTATTTTGTGTAATGCATGTATTATTACCAATTAAATGTTTTACATTATCATATTCTTGACAACATATAGACTCTTCATCTGTTTATAATTTATAAGTGCAATCAACCAATTTAACAGTAAATACTGACTGATACGGAGTAACTGCTATTATCGTGTTTTCTACTAGAATACTATTGCGACCTAAACATTCAAAACATCCAAAACTCCACGATGGTCAGGCGTCTTGAAAATAATTGCTTTATGAGCTCTGTCTGGGCGGTAGAAATAACCTTTAGAAGCGCGTAAAAATGGTACAAATGACCGCGCCGTGTCATCGCATTTAATATATTTTTTTTAAAACTAGACACTATATTAAAATTTTGGTTGCACTATCGTCTTCAGTACAAAAAAACAGTCTAAGTACTCGTAACAAAATTTCGAAAACATTGTTTAAAGGTAGGTAAATGATCGTGTGAAGCGAGCAATTTTTGCCTGTATAAGATAGGCCGCTACGCACAGCTCGGCTCAGTGACGTCACGCGCCGATTTTAAATTAATTATAACTCATTAAATAATCTGAGTAGAAACAAAATACATATGTCATTTTTCTTAGAATTGAACGTACTTTTAAATTAAACGAATTTATTTTTTGTGTAATGTGCCCCTTTAATGGTTTTATACATATGCATATTTATAAAACACTCTTGCATTTATTCTTTCAATAGCGCTTATAACGAACTTCGGATATAACGAACCGATTTTGACGGTTCCTTGAGATTCGTTATAACCGGATTCTACCGTATAATTCCACTTTCAGGTCCATCCTGCAACAACATATGACCAGACACACAGGAAAATTGTACAAATGTCCCAGGACAGACTGTATATATTCGGCTCGTACTCAATCTGAATTAAAATTTCATATGGTAGCTCACAGCGACGTGAAACAGTTTCCCTGCACTCACTGCAACTACCGAGGAAAAACGAAGCAACAACTCAACAGGTAGTTATTTGTCTTGTAATAAGGGAAAGTACTAAAATGTGTATTTACACCGCAGACATAAAACAGTTCACGAGACCGACAAGAAATATAAATGTCAGCAGTGTCCGTTCGCCGCTAGATTGGCGGCCCATCTGAAGAGGCACATGCGTTTACATACTGGAACCAAGCCTTATTCTTGTGCCCACTGCAATTATCGCTGCAATAATCTTGTGAGTAAACCGGCCAAAAAAAAAAAATTAGATAAAAACGAACATTTTACAGGAAAATTTGCGAAAACATGTCCTATCCACCAACAAACATCCAGGAAAATATATTTACGAATGCAAATTTTGCATCGACGGCCAATTCCAAACGAATTTCGCCCGAGAATTAAAAATGCATCTATTAGCCGAGCACACCGAGATTTTTGAATCTGGCACAAAAGCTGCTGCTTACGTGGCCGGAATTTACGAAGCTACGTGCGATTCTTCGATGATCAACATGCCTTTAGAGGCAGACGACAGGTGAGTAATGATCGTTATCAAGCCACCTTCTTTCCAACAACTTCATTATTAAAACTGCAAAACAATCTTATCATCATGAGATAGAAAAAATGTTTTTGCTCACAACAAAGGCGTTTTTAAATTTTTTGCTTTCAAGTGTTGCTTGGGGAGTCGAATGGGAACAAGAAATCATTGAAAAAGAAATTGCGTTCGGTGCATAATGTCAATGACACAAATAAAATATTGTCTGCAGTGAAATTTCAATAATTTAGAACGATAAACACGATTGGAAACTCTGAACTATCGAATATTTGAAGACACAAATCTGACTGACAAAGTAGTTTTGCACCCTCGCAAAAATTTCCTATTTTACTACAGTAAAACTCCTCCAACCGACCACTTCTCACTTTGTGAAAATCCTTTTAATTATTGTCTTTGTTGATTTATGAGTTGTCTCCTGTCTCCCTATGAAATCGGGTTTGTAAAACTTAAAATATCAATTATACACTGTAGAATTTATTACGAACCTTTCTGCGTCAAGTGCTTGACACATGCCCTATCTTTCAGTAATAAATTTGTTACGATTATAAATCAGTTCTTCAACTTCGGTTCCAACTTCTTTATGCGATATTTGCAGACTCGTGTGGATATTTAAAATGGTGCATACTATGAAGGCAAAAAATTCGTATCAGTTGTATGCCAATCGTTGAGAAATCATTGTCATTTTGCTTCTGGAATAACTTAGAAAACGATCGCTATACGAGATTTTAAATTTTGAAGTTCGCATAAATGTTATTAAAGACAGCGAAAGAGGTTTACCGCAACGAAAACTAGCTTCTATAGCAGGGGTGGCCAACCTAAATGATCTTGCGGGCCACTTTGGAAATGCATCATAACTCCGCGGGCCACATATAAAATTATATATTCCCATATTAGATTTAGACCCACTATAGACATTTTTTTATTATTTATTATTATTATTGTGTATTATTTGTGTTTGTAAAAGTGTGATGAATCTCGCGGGCCAGACAAATGGTCAAGGCGGGCCATATGCGGCCCGCGGGCCGCGGGTTGGCAACCACTGTTCTATAGAATACAAATGTGGCAAAACCCACATTCAGGAAATTTTAAAAAACCGAAAAATAAATTGTCTCTAATTAAAAATTTTTTTAATTGTAAGGAAACTGTTTTAGAACAATATTTTGGTAGTAACCCTTAAGCATGTATATCTTTATTTCTTGGTCTTGACTATTTTTTATATCGTGAATTTTTTTATTTGCATTAATTTTTAAACATTATATTATTTAATATTATTAATTTGTCTTGTGTGCATCCAAATTGACGCTTTGTATTTTTATGAAAAAATAGGAGCCTTCGCGTGTCTTCATTATTGATAAGAAAACGTTTTAAACTTAAGGGGGCCACTTGAGAAGCAAGATTCACAAGATGGCACCACCGTAGAAAAAGGTGTCAATTTTGTAAAATGCTTTTTTCATTAACAAGCTTTTTTATATAAAAAACTAGTGGCAGATAAAAATGATAAAAAAATGATCTAGGTATAGACATAAATTTGCCATGGAAAAAGCTGAGAAAAATATTTATTCAAAAATGCCAAACTTTCAATAATATTTGAATTTTTTGTTAAAAGTAAAGAAAATCTTGCTGATCACACCCTGGAAGCATTAATCATAAGTATACTCGTACATTATCTAATCACATTTGTCAGTATTTAAGTCAAAAAGCATCGGAAAGTGTGACATTTTTGAGTAAATACTTTTCTCAGCTTTTCCATGGCAAATTTACGTCTATACCTAGATCATCTTTTTATCTTTTATATCCACCACTAGCTTGTTAATGAAAAGAACTTTTACAAAATTGACACTTTTACTACGGCGGCGCCATCTTGTGAATCTTGCTTCTCAAGTGGCCCCCTTAATATGGTGTTTATTTTATATTAATTTAAGAAAAAGTGACCACTCCTCCAAGAGACCATTTTTTAAGTGAACCACGAGTGATCGCTTTACAGGAGTTTTACTGTATTTATTTATTTATTAATTCATTTCTTTCTTTCAGTAAAAAACCCGGTGATAAAGACGAGTCTTCCAAACTGCTTCCAAGCGCAACAAATGACACCGGACATGCGATTTTACTAACGTCCGTGTCCCAAGAGACTCAAAAAGTCCAAGACGAACTCTTCGCGACGCTAATTGTGTCCAGAGACGAGGTGATCTGCGAAAATCCTTCAGACGCCTGGCATTTAGAAGGAAATTACGACGTCGAGGAATCCGGAGTGCTGGAACCGTTCCATTCGGAACAAGAATCATTTTTTCAAGATCATTTTCACTAATGTTGTAACCATTCGTTTTCAAAGTAAAATAGATTCGAAATCGGACGTGATTGAATGGGGTTGTGTCCCAAAGTCGTTTATGTGAGGTTTGCATGTCCTCTTGTGGTTTTGTAAATCTCTGTTTCGTCTTTCAGTTCATCAATCTTCGACCGCTAAAGTACACTCGTTCATTATTTTCGTTGAAATTGCCGGCTATTTTTATTTTCTGGTTTCGAGAATTTTCCTTTCCTTTGCGTCAATGAAATTGAAGTGATATTATATTTTAAATTTCGCGCCGGTTATTTTAATGTTGGCAGCTCTGTTAACCCATATGTTATCTATCAAGCTGACAGACTGTGAATTTTATCTTTGTTTACTTTTGATTACGGTCTTCATAATATTGTTTTTAACATTTTACACGTCATTCTCTGCATTTTATCGCACTGTTTACTAATAATAACTGCATTATTGCCCTAGAAAGCTTGTAATATGATTAATATATTGTAATAGTTAGGTCAGTAAGAATGTGGGTGAAACCTCAAGAAATTTTATTAGCAACTGCATTTTGGTACGTATTTACGCCATCAAAACGAAGCAAATTGTGATGAGTAAATTTTCAGGGCCAACGAAAAGGTGACAAAATATTTTGTACTTCAACACAGGAAAGGCCATGGAAGATCCACTGGGTTATCGTCGATTCTTGTGGGGACGATGGATAGCATTTTTGATACCAAACCCCCACCTTATCGAATTTTGCATCAAACACCAAATTCTGAAGTTTATTACCGTAATCATATGCATAATTTGAAACTTTCACTTGATAAAGAATGTTACAGTTGTTGCATGCTCGATGACAAGACAGGAAATATATCATGATTGGGAATGGCTTATTGAGAATGTAGCAAGCACTTTAAATTCTTTCGATAATGAAGATGATGTTACAGAATTTGTAAATTGCAAAATGGAATCATTAGTTGCGACAAGGGAAAATTACCAAGAGGTCGATGGTAAAGCGATTATTTTTCAAGTTGAAGTTTTTGTGAATTCATTGTTTTATAGATGAAGACACAAAAACTTTCAAGAGAGCGTCAGATAAATTTCAAAGGATATTTGATTTGCCAAAAGATGAAAAACTTGTAAATTATTATTCTTGTAGGTGAGAATTTGAAACTTGATTTTTTAAAACGTTTTTCAACATTTGACTTTTTAAGCTACTGGAAAGGGAAAGTGCCTCGTCAAGGTTGGTTGTACCTATCAGTAAATTTCATTAGTTTCCACGCGTACATATTGGGCTTGGACACAAAATTATGCATTCCATGGACAGAAGTGACTGAATTAAGCAAAACTAACAGTCTTGTATTTTCTGATTCAATCAGAATAAACACCAGAATGAAAGAATACCATTTCAGTATGTTTCTTAAAAAGAATGAAACTTTCACTCTTATGGAACAGCTTGCTGATTTAGCTGTTAAAAGGTACAAGATTTAGGAATATTGTTCCTCATATGTAATTTTTAAATTACAGGTTAATCGACGACAAACAATCATTTAATGAAGATAAAGACTTGTTAAACAAATTGAGGTATTAGTGAACTCAATTTATTGAGAATGTTTAATTTTTAATATTTTAGTAAAAATGTTCCTAAAAAGGTTTCATTCCTTAAACGAGATTTAGATGCGAGGGCTCATTCTGAAGCATACAGATTGATGTTTCGATTACCTATAAGTGAAAAACTCGATGGCTCAATTGATTGTACATTAATGACGCCATACAATAAGAGGCACGTAACAGGAAGGCTTTTTTTGTCACAAAATTATCTTTGTTTCGAGAGCAGGGTAGGTGTTTGGTCTTCACGCCAATTCTTTACTAATTAATTACTTACAGGTCAAATCATTAATCACTTTAATCGTTCCACTTCGAGAATTGACTGTTGTGGAGAAAATTGAGAACAATGCTTCCAATACGTCTTTGGAGAAGGCTGTTATCGTTACGACCCAAAATAATTTAAATAAAATGAATTTTTTGTTTGCTCAAATAGCAGATAGGGATTTCCTGGTTCAAAAAATTTCTGAACTTTTATCTAGGACTCAAACTCCAACCATGTGAGTAAACCATTAAAAATCACAGTAAGTTACACCCAATGAGATTGTAGATCGAATGTGTTGGCTGGAGGCGATACGGGAGATGAATCGATATCTTGGAAATGCCAACCGCCGCTAATGACAATTTTCCCCTTATCTGCAATACCGGAAGTCTCAAAACAATTACAGAATAAAGAAATGCAGTGGGAGATGCACTTTAACGAATACGGCAGGGGAATCTCAATGTACCGAACTACAGAGGCTGCAAAACTTGTACTTCAAGGCATTCCCGATAATCTCAGGATGGAAATTTGGATGTGTTTTTCAGGTGCAGCAAATGAAAAAGCTGCAAATTCCGGTTATTATCGATCACTTGTTAATCAGGCTATTAGTAAACAATCCTTGGCAAACGATGAAATTGAAAGAGATTTACACAGATCATTGCCAGAGCATCCTGCATTTCAGGATCAAATTGGAATCGATGCACTAAGAAGAATCTTGTGTGCGTATGCATTCAAAAATCCCAACATTGGATATTGCCAGGCCATGAATATTGTGGCATCTGTTTTACTAATTTATTGCTCAGAGGAAGAAGCGTTTTGGCTTCTATCTACATTGTGTGAGAATCTCCTTCCTGATTATTACAACACAAGAGTTATTGGAGCTGTTGTCGATCAGGCTGTTTTGGACAGTTTAACTTCAGAACATCTACCCACCTTGCATTCAAAATTAATAGAATTAGGGATGATGAATATGATTTCATTATCCTGGTTCCTGACAATATTTTTGTGCGTGATGCCTTACGAAAGTGCAGTAAATGTAATGGATTGTTTCTTTTACGATGGTGCAAAAGTACTGTTTCAAGTAGCTTTAATGATTTTAGAATGGAATCAAGAAAAGCTAGTTGCTTGTAGAGATGAAGGTGAAGCGATGCAATTATTTTGTGATTATTTAGCTGGAGTGTACAATGATGAAGGACGTGGTGCAGTCAGAAATAAAAGTTATGATGATCAAAAAAGAGTAAGTAAATTTAAAAGAAATAATGGCATTAATTACAATGCTTTTTGTAGAGTATATCAGTACAGACTTTAATATATGAAGCATATTCAAAATACGGGTCAATAACAACAGGAATCATTGAAAGATTAAGGTTGAAATATCGCTTAAAAGTTGTTCAAGATTTAGAGGATAATTCAGAACGTAACACAATAAGAAGTGTTATGGCTGATGATCACTTTACCTTACAAGAAGTACAGGATCTGCTAGGTGTTGTACGGCAAGAGCTGTTAAGTTTAAAGAAACAAATGCCTGATAGGCGCGATCCTTCCCAACCTCCGTATGAATATTACAAAATTGATTTCGAATACTTTAAACTTCTTTTTATTGGACTTTCTCCGTGGGGAAAGGGCGACCAAGCAGAATCTCTAGCAGCTCGAATTTTTAGAGTAATTTAGACTGTTTGTGAATGAGAACAATAATAATATATTTTTTTCAGCTATTAGATCAAAACATGGACGGTTATTTAAATTTCCGAGAACTTGTGACGGCCTTAGGACTGACATGCACAGCAGATCCCGCTCAGCGTTTAAAACTGTTATATGTGATTCATCTCCCGCCGCTTCTTTGCATGTCAGATATCGAATCACCAGTTCGTAATGAAATCGGAACGGAAATAGCTTCTGAAGCTGCTGAATTTTTCGATACCATTGAACAAACCATTGAACTTGATTCTCTCATCTCTCCTGAAGAGAACACCTCAATTACATCATCTTTCTGTTTCGAGTAAGTATTACTTACCTATAAAACTTAGCTTATTTTGTTTTTGACATTTGCCATTTTTTCTACTTTGCTATTTTTTTTTGCAACCCTTCTCTTTATCTGTTTTTGGGGCACCAGGAAATTTAGCTTTGAGACATTCATTGCGAGATGGAATCTCCTGAAAACAAATATTTTATTGAGCCAAAACAGTAGTGTATGTTTGTACTTTTTTTCTCGTATCGCAATCGGGCAAATTTCTTTCTCCCTGGTACTCTGGATCAGTCGACCTGCAGTTTTTTAATTTGGGATCACCATCTTTAGAAAATACCAAACTTTTTCTTAACGATTTGTCTTTCACCGGATGGCAGGGACATGCACCATCTACCTCTTTTTTAGTTCCGAGGCAAGGTGTCTGCTCTTCTGATGTACATTCACATTCTTTTTCTGAACAAGATTTGTCATCTTTACCTTGGAATGGTGGGCAGATGCCACAACCGTTGTTACTATAAAATCTTTTGGGAAATCTGTTAGAAACTGTAAATAAAATTTTTCTCAAGTTACAAGATTGCAAAACGATGACCAGTTTTTTACCTAATCTAAGCATTTTTGATGATAGGTACTGAGAATTTAATATAAAAGATGATTGTTACAAATTTAAATTGACATTATCAAAGAAAATGACATAATTTATCATTTGTTTTTCATAGGTCACCGTTAAATTAATTTAATTGCGAAATATTCATGGAAAGTCATGGAAATTGTAAACTACAATTGGCACATTTTGTGTAAATTATTGTTAAGCTACTTACTATTTATTGCAAACTTTTTTCTTGAAAATTTTTTCTTTCATTTTAATCCT
Source organism: Dascillus cervinus (assembly GCA_949768715.1). Classification (NCBI taxonomy): domain Eukaryota; kingdom Metazoa; phylum Arthropoda; class Insecta; order Coleoptera; family Dascillidae; genus Dascillus; species Dascillus cervinus. The sequence continues at coordinate 28,848,027 of OX458319.1, read as the reverse complement.
TCTTGTTGGATGAAACGTTGTTTCTTAACCATCTGGATCCCAGTTTGGTTTAGGACAGGGAGGAAGTTCTGATTTGCTCAATTCTGATGCGGCACAATCTTGAAGTGTGGCCTTCCACTGAAATAAAATTATTGTATTCGATTGAAAAGAAAACAATAGTTGAGACAGTTGTACCTTTGGTGGTTTTCGTTTACAGTCTGTTGGAAATCTTTTTGGTGCGTGAGGATCTTTAATGGGTCTGCATTTTTTCAAATGCATTTCTGGTTCTGGGAGAGCTTTAGGCTTAACCGATTTTTCTTGAAACGGACGACACGAACATTTTTCATATTTGTTTTTCGGGCTCTCGGTGCAGGACTTTTTCTTTTCTAATTTACATTCGAGTGCATTCACTTTATGTTCGCAAGAAGGCAGTTTACTTTTTTTTTTTTTCTACAAAAGGAGGACATTTTCCACTTTTTTTGCAGCTATAAAATCTTGGAAACGATCTATTGTAAACTGTAAAAGTTGTTTTGTACTTATAATTCAACGGAAAATATGTCAATTACCTACCAGTACTGATTAATTCTGTGCAATATTTAAACATTTCCTTTGAATTCAATTTATGAAATTTTCACTGAAAATTTTTTACTTCAAGGGCCAAAAATGACATTAATTATTGTTTTTCTCAGAACACTACATATTAATCAATTAATTTTTGTTCTAGTAAATGAATTAATATTAAAAATATTATTTTAACAGGTCACCAAAAGATTGGTCAGGAAGTACAGCGACTTCTGATGAAGCAACTTGGGCAGCCAAATGTTTAGCAAATCTTCGAAATTTGGTATTATCCAAAGACAGTAGGATTAATTTAAAATTAGTACCTAAAATGACCCAACCGCATTTTATTATGTTGTGGAAAACTGTCTTTGATATCTTCCAAACCCAACCTGATGATCAGGTAATTTGTTTAACTGCATGATTGGATTAATATAAAATAAATTGATATTTCAGGAAACTTATCATTCAATTGCCGATGTGGGAACTTTACTGTTTCAATTAGGCGACGTCGGTAAAGAATTTTTTGTCAACCGAGATGAATCTGAAGACAGTTTAGTTTCGGCTGTAACAGCTTGTAATATAAATGAACCTGCATCTTTAGATGATGTAAGTGCAAATGATATACCATTCACTCATTTAATTGTTTACAATTTTAGTCTGCTGATAAAAATGGTAATCCAAGCGCTCGAGGTAGAATCGAATGGTACATCACAGTGCAACAATTTTTAGCTTCAGTTCTAAATGCTAAACCATTTGTTGATTTTTTCTCAAAACGTTCACAGCTATCGGAGAATTTGGTACAATTTAAAAATAGAAGGTTTAATAGATTACATAGCTTAGAAGTCCCAGCTATAAAAGTTTAGTGTGATTATAATCAAATATTTGTCCATAAGTGTATATAGTCATTTTTAATTTTGACCAACTATTAATTTCTTATTAATTAGGGCTGTTACGCCTCGGCAGGTGCTAAGATATTACGGTTATTGTACAAAGTAAATTTATACAAAATTGTTATTTGTTTTTAAGCATTTTTGGGACTTTAATAAGCTACATACGACTATACGACTAGCAATTATGATATATTTGCATTAAAAATAAATAAACATAAATACAAAACTACATGCTAAAAGCTTAATGACTATCTATGAAGTACTTTTATGATACTATGTACAATTTGTGTTTCATTCATTACACTTTTAAGTGTTCATTTCGATTATATTTACACCGATTTTTAAACCAATCTCTTAACAAAATTTACCCTGGTCAATTAATGTCATTATCAGCACTCACAATCACCCAATATCGTTTGGTTTAGAGTCCACACCGGACAAATCGTCCCGTTCTTTAAAAAAACCTTTTTCAGTTTTACATTCCCTAATAGTTACCGTTTTTAAATTGACAGTCACATCTGTTATAAACACCTGGTCCGCAACTGGATTCCTGGCCAGCCAGTAATCCGATCCGGGACTTGTAAGAACCGGTACTGCTTCATTAACTGCTGTATTGTGTCCGTTAACTGGTTCCGTTTGTTCACTGTCTAACACACGAGTATTTTCACTGTTTGCGTCTGAATGTTTTTCGGTGCGAGGCGTAGCTGTCGGAACTGCTGCAGTTGTGGGACAAGGTATCGATGCAACTTCATCAATCTTCGTGCTTGAGGTTCTTCTTCCGTTAACTCTGCTCGGCTGAGTCTGAGATTGTTTACTAGGTACTGCTACTTTGACTATTTTATTTGGTGGCGGACTGGTACTGTTTGTGGAATTACTCGTGGTTATTGTAACACCGATTTTACCTGATTCCTTGGATAAAACTTCAGCTTTTCTTTTAGTCCCTCCGATGTCACGTCTACTTAATATCGGCCTGTCTTCACTGCTAGAACTGCTTGTATTGTCGGCATCCGGTACGGATGCTAATGGCGTCGAATTAGGCGCATCTAGAGATTCTTCATCAGCAGAAGCTCCCGCTCGGGTGTCTTCGTCTTCTAATTTTGTAACTGCCTCTTGTTTTGTAACCGATCTCGTGCAACGAACACTGTCATCCTGATTTTCTTCTTCACTGTTATGTTCTTCATCGGTTTCTAATTGCTCGGTTCGCCTCTCTTTTTTCTTGGGCCCCCTTTTATTTGGCGTTGCATCTGATTTTTGTGTTCGTTCAAATAATTCAATTAAGCGGCTATCTAATATGTTTTCCTCGGGTTCCCAGGTATTGTGTTTTTGGCTCCATCCCTTCCATTTAACGAGGTATTCGACAACATTTCCCTTAAAGGTTAATTGGTTTTATAATTAAATATGAAACGTCTGATTAGTTTTAAAGAGCACTTACCCGTCTAATGCGCTTTTTCATTATTCTCTCGGCAGCATAAACACGGTCGCCTAACTCCATCATTAACGCTTCAAAACAGTTAACAAAATTTAAACTAATTCAGTTTGTATACACAAACACAACCGAATACAATTACATGCTTAAATATTTACAAAACCCTACTTATTTATGTGTTTACAACGAAAAAAATTATAACTTTAAAAATTACGAGCAAATCAACAAACTTCTGAAACACACTGCTGACATTTTTACTTTAAGTGTTGCCAATATACTAGATGTAAGAGTGCTGACCACAGATAAGACAGATTGCCGTTATAACACAAATATTTGGAACCACCGACCTCGGTGACATATGATGGAAACAATTTAGCTCAGTTGCTTTGCTTATCTTTACCACAGTTTTGCACCAATATACAACTAAAATTAAACAGCGGGTTATTCAAAATTACTTTTATTTATACTTTTTTACTAACACAGATAGGCATTATGCAATTACAAACTCTGTTAATCAAATATTTCTTTAATTAACACACACATACATACACATATCGTGTAAACCATGATTATGTATATGTGATAAAAAAGAAGCAAAGGTTTGCTACTGGGCTAAATAGTTGGAATTAACTGTCATCGAGGTCGGTGTTGCCAAATATTTGAATTGAAGCGGCAATCTGTTATTTGTGGTGCTGACAGTCGTTGACAGTGAAGTGTCAGGTTATTAAAATGCCTTCAACCCACAAAAAGCAACATTTATCTAAACAATCAATTAGTGATGAAGAAATAGAAGATGACGAAATTATTCAAGACGGGGTACTATTGATTTTTAACTCAATCATTGTATTTTAATTTAACATAATTTAATTAGGAAATTCAAGCAGAATTTGAAGGAAGAAATCTTGAAGTACAAGATTTTCATGGTATAAAGCAACTGCTTAAGCAACTATTTCTAAAAGCTCACATTGATTTATCGCAGTTAACCGATTTACTAATAAATCAAAATGGAGTAGGTAGTGTGCTGAAGCAAAGCATGGATGATGATGAAGATGACGATGATGACATGACCGATACTGGTGATGTATTTGGAATAACCAGTGTAATTAATTTATCAGCCCACAAGAACACTCCATCTGTACAGCAGTTGACGACTGTGATTGTAAATTTATTCAAACAACACAGTGACAAAACCGTAGCAACTCGTGTAGAATCAATTTTGGCTTCAAGTCGAGTGGGTTTAATTATTAACGAGCGCTTCATCAATATTCCTGCAAAAATTGCTGATCCGTTATTCACTTCACTACAAAATGAATTGTCTAGGATAGTGAAAAAAGATGTTTCTTATGATTTCGATTATTATTGCATGTTCTGCAAAACTTACATGCCGAAAGGAAAAGATGGTTGGCTAAAATAGTTTATAAAATTTGTATTTTCTAAATGCTTGTGTTCCAGATGTTATATATTTAAATGCAGAGGAAGAGGTTTTTGCCAAAATGGCTGAACTTAATTTACACTATAACGTATCAGCTGATTGTGATACTGGAATCGGAGGAAAGTGGTCAGAAGGTGATGAAGAAATGATTCCGCACCGCCAGCTGTTCATTTTGAAAGGGCATAACTTTTCAAACTTTACTGACAAAATTAAAGAAATATTATTAAGTTAATGCAACAAATTGTTATAAATTTTGCTCATAAATGTACAGATGTTAAGTTATTTGTAATTTAGCAATATATATTCTGAGCAGATTATTTTATTTAATCTTGAGAACATTAATATTTCAGCAAATCGAAGAAGAGAAGAAAGGAATAAACCCATGGATTCTACAGATACAGTTTTTATTTAGTGCTGGCTATTACAGACATCGTAATAAATAAAACAAAACTTGCTTTTACATAAGAACCATCATTGAACTTATGTGTAGGCAAATGTTAAAAAACGAATATAAAAACTGAAACCAAAAAACTGTTGTGTTACTACAAAAAAATAAGTTGTTTAAAATTAAAAAACTACCTTCATCACATGCATTAGTATCGAATATTTTGTAACTAAAACAGCTCTTATAAATACATGTTATGTAATATAAATATAAATAAAATGCTTAAGTAGATATTATAAGTTTTAATTCTTTTTTTTTAATATTTTGAAATTGTTGGGAGTACTGCCTATAAGCAAAAAATGCATCTTTTAAATTGTATGATGTGTTTAGTAAAAAAGCAACAGTAGCACCCAAGAACAAAATTGAATAATAATTTATGGTTACAATGTATAAATATTTACATAAAAAAGTGCTCTGCAAATCACAATTTTCATATTACAACATACCTAAGCAGCCAAGCTTAAAAACTAAATAAAATACATACAAAAAACCAAGTAATGACTTAAAAAAAGGGAATACATTTAATTAAAAATACAATAAAAATTAAGGATACAGTTTTTTCATAATTTAACTTTAACTCCTTCAGCGCAGTTTATGACAATGTAATTCCTAAGATAAAAAGGACACACAAATTTTTGAAGTTTCATTTGCACCGCCAAATGAAACTTGAAGAAGTTAAACTAGTCCATTATGTCGAAACTTTAACAATATTATATATAAAAACAATATTAAGCAATAATGAATAGAAAATACAAAAGTATTAATATTACAGTAAAGCTGAATCTGCAGCAACATTATTTTTGCTGCAATATACTCATTCACATAAATTTCACTCCTTCATGCAACCCTGATGTAAATCAGATTCAGCCCACAAGGAAAATAAACAGAAGCCACGATTCTAATTTTCAAAATTTATGTAAATTGTTTGCAATAAAATTTGTGAAAATTAAATCAGCTACTAAATCATTCCTATTTAGGGTAAAATGTGTAGTGGTAATTGTTATAAATATTAGTATTAAATATAATATTATATCATAAAGACTCAGTCTGCAATATTAGTCTCAGGCAGTTGCGAATTATCAATTATAAGGCCCTCAATCGGAGATGGATCTTTTACTAATGTTTCTGCTCTCATTTCATTAACAGTCGTTTCCACTATTCCATTTTGTTCGCTTTTTAAAGTTTTTGTGGTCGCTTTAGTTTTACTAATTATGTGACGCGTTAGTTCAACTGGTTTTTTTGTTCCAGCCGATTTTAAAGTTGTGGTAGTCATTTTCGTTACGGTCGTTCGAGTAGTAGGAGCCTGAAGTTGCAATAGTTTTTTTTAAAACATTTCCTTTTATTAAATAGTGCTACAATTTGGATATAACATACACATCCTGGAAACTATAAGAGGACAGGGAACATTTTACTTTCCAATCGACAAGTGTATAAAAGCTAGCAGTCATAGATTGTTCATTATCCTCTTATTGATGATAATGCCGAAATTATTTGCTTAATGTAATAGCAATAGTTTCGCTTTACACTTGTTGCATCTGTGAAAGTAAGTAATAAAAAAAGTTACAACTTCAATAATAAAATTTCAAGTTCAGAAAAGCTTAACCCCTGTCACCTTTTCTACTTCTACATTTATGAAAGCATGAATTGAATCTCTTATAACTTTCTAGGATATGATACATCCAATTTGTAATACCAGTTTATTTACAAGCAAAATTTTATATTGCCATAAATATTCTCAAGTGAATCACACCATTAAGATAATGATCTCATCGAGCAGTTAAAATTCAAGGCTTACTTCAGAATAAATTGGCAATATGTAAACATTAAAAAAAAAAATTAACCAACCTTTGACTCAATTTTACGAATTGGAGGAACTGTGGTGGTAGTCGTGGTCCTTGTGGTGGTAGATCCAACAGTTCTGTTAGTTCTGGACGCTGTAATTTGCTTATTAACAGCTTCTTTGTTTTGTTTTTCAGCATCAGGTGATTTGGCAATAGTTTTAGTAAGTGGCACCCTTGGACGAGGAGGTGCAGAAGTTGGTTTTGGCTTGGAAACAGTATTAAAGGCTGCTTTTGGAGAAGTAGTTAAAGGAGATTTCGTAGTACCTGTGATCTAAAAATAAACCAAAATTAAGATAAAATTTCGTTGTTAAAAACTGTATCACCTTTGTTGTCGTCACAGTAGATGTTTTTGTAGCAGCGGTTGTGGTTTTTGATAAAAGACTTGTTGGTCTAGGTTTGGGAGCAGGTGCAGCTTTTGAAATTGGTGGTTTAATAGCTGGAGCTGTTATAGGCCTTGCGGTGGCTGGTTTCCTTTCAAGAGGTTTCACTTCACCTGTTTTAGTAGGACTTAATTTGCCATTCATGGTTCTTGCGGGAGGGGTGGCCGGTTTTGTTGTTGTAGGAGCAGAAATTGGCCTTTTAATAGGTTTGACATCTCCATTAAGTAATGGTTTCTTTTCTGTTACTTTAGACGCAGCTGGAACTCTTGGTTTTGGAGATGGTTTGGCAGTTGCAGTTGGTTTTGGAGATGCAACTGGAGCACTTGTAGTTTTGGATAAGGTAGTTGTTTTAACTGCTGGACTTTTGGGAGTAGTCGGTGTGTTTTTAAGAGAAGTCCTTGGTGCAGCTTTTGTAGGTGATGCAGCCAATTTCGTTGCAGGTTTCTTAGCAGTACCGACTGCTGTTTTTGGTTTTGTCTTTTTCTCTACAATAGCGGCTGTTGCAGTAGTAGCAACAGCAACTGCACCGATGGCCGCACCTGCTATTGCAACGGCCACTGCTGATTCATCGCTTTCTTTAGCTTCCAATGCAACTTCTGGCGAAGAAGCAGCAGGAGCTTCTTCAAAACGTTTCTCTTCTATTGCTTCCTGTGCTTCATTAGTTATCGTTTCATTCGCTTTATGTTCCTCCGAAGGAGTCGCAATTGCTTCTTCAGCAAACTCAGGTGTAATTATTTCAGACTTAATTTCAATATCAGTGGGTAAGGGACATACATCTCTTTGCACATCAAATTCCATCAAGTATCCCTGCAATTGAACTTCTGTAGGACTTAAAGGTGATGCTACCTCAGAAAGCACTGATCTCTCCAAAAATGAATTCACATCTGTTGTTGCTACAGATTCTGTTTCTATTTGATCACTTTTTGGAGATAAAATCGGACAACTTTCAAACATTTGAATGTCTTCAGCAGGAGGATTTGCAAAATCAAGAACAGGGGATGACATTTCAACATTTACATTTTCTTGAACTGCGTCAGATAATTCTTGTGCAAACCTCAAACTGGAAGTTTCAAGTACCGGTTCATCCTTAGGAATTATTTCTTCTTTGACTTCTTCCTCAACATTTTGAATTACATCATCAATTTGCTCCACTATTTTATTTTCAATAACAGAAATAGGTTCTTGCCAAACTATTTCCTCTTTAACTTCTACAATAGTGTTTAAAAATTCATTTTCAGAAATTGAAATGGGCTCATCTACAGGAATTATGTCATTTTTGACCTCTGGAATTTGTTCTACTTCAATAGGAGAAGACAAATCATCTTTAATTGAAGATGTTACCACATCATCAAGTGGAGATTCAATATCTTCATGCAATTTTTCTGAATCTGATTTACAAATTTCTGTCATATCATCAACATCTACTTCTGGTTTTGTGGGAATAGGAACTTCACTTTTTAATTCTTTGGATTCAATTGGCGCAGGCGAAATTGATGACAGTCGTTCACAAATATTATCCTGCAATTCACTGGGCTCAGGTGAAAGTGATTCCAGATAAGCAGACTTGGAAGGAGGAAGACTACACACTATTTGAGGTTCTGACAACTCAAATTGTAATAAATTTTCTGGAATGGGAGATTTAGTTGGAACTTGACAAACTAATTCTACCGGTAGTGACAATGGTTCATCAAAAGCAGGCGATTTCGATAAAGACACTTCAGAAACATTCTCCTGCTCGATTAATTGCGGTTCTGGCGATATTGGTGGCAAAATCTGGTCCACTATATTCATTAATTCTAACTCCCCATCTTCCTTTTCATTTTCAGGTGAAATTTCTCCTTCAGCTGGTCTATCTAAATCTGTTGTTTCTATTATTTCTTCCTCTTCTTTTATTGGTTTCACAAAGTCAAGGCCAGCTAATGGATCATGTTCAGGAAGATCTGTGATAGAACCGTCACAAAGTATGGAATCCTCTACAACTGGTTTTTCACAGCTATCATCAATATTGTCAGGAAGAAGTTGAACCTTATTTAAATCAAACGGATTCTCTTCATCTTTATCTTGATAAAAACTCATTGACATTGGATCTTGTTCCTTGTGTATATCTAGAGTTACTTCACTAGCAAATATATTAGAAGATGTGGTGGAATCAATAAATGAACTATCAAATCCTTCTAAAGTCTTGTTTTCCAAATAGCTAGCAGTTGATTCATCACCAAAAACAGCCTTTGTGGAGATTTCGGATTGGTCTAATACTTTTGGCGTTGAAAATGGTACTGCATTTGGTCCAAAATGAAATTCATCGCTTGGAATTGATTTTACTGGACTACTGACTGGTTGGAATTCGATTTCATCGATGCTTCTTCCATTCAAAAGGTTTTCCATAATTTCTATTGTGCTCAATTTCCTCCCCTTTGAAAATTTAAATTAACATCGATTATTTTTTAAAATGATATACTTACTTCATCTTCATTTTCATCCTTTATATTACTTGGTCTCGACCTGACCTCACATTCAAACTCCTGAGGATTAGGAACGTTAATGTCTAGATCACTAGGTGCCGAAGCACGCTTTGGCGATTGTGCAATGACAGGATCATTAATCAAATTCATTAGCGGTGGTGAAGCGATGTTCCTTGTGGGAGAAACTGGAACGAATTCGGCAGCGTTTGGATTCAACTGCGACATCGTGTCCGATGCTTCCGTTAATTCCGCGACCTCCTTGTCTAGACTTGAGGGTGGAATATTTTCCTTTTCAGCGACGTCTCCTTTAAAATAATTCCACTCGTCCTCCGATTCGTCTCCACTCTCAGCTACATTATCTAGAAATCCGCTAGCATCTTGTACTGCAACCAAAAACATTATTTCAACGGGGTTATTTGGGATAAGTGGTGTTGAAGTGTGGGTCAAGTCTCAATTTTTTGCCAAATGAAAAATACATAAACCACGCCCTTACATCCTTCGAACACGGTGGGTAAGTATAGTGAGACAGCTGTCGCTAGGGGTGGAATCGATCGGATTAGGCAAAACGGTTTAATCGCAACAGGTGGCTCATTATTGCACAATACACCGGCTGATAAGAGACATGTAGGGATGCTATTATATAGATAATAATTGCCAGTTCCCCTTCAATGAACTTACGAGTCCTTTATTGTTTTTCAACGAGCGAATAACTGCAGTTTGCATATATAAAACGATTATTTCATTGCGTAAGCGAACTGGACGTTACCAAATATGCACAAGAAAAAATAACTTTCTCAAAATAACAAGTCCCCGGGCATTCTTTTCGCACAATGCCATACTTAAAAAACGAGTGTATCATTCATTCTTTAAAAACGAGTAGTAGTTTTTGGCAACTTGTAACAATTATGCACACCATCGCCAACGAATTTAGTAGTAGGTTTATGATGCGAAAAATGTCCTTAGATTTAAAAATATACTTCTGATCGACAATTAAAAACATTAAAGGTGAGGCTCACGTAACAATAAAACTTAAGATTTATCAAAAAATTTTCGCAACAACTTCAATTTCACAAGATTGCGAAAAAACGCACGCTGACGCAGAATTACAAAGCAATCCTACTTTTTATTTTTCAATTCATCTGCATTTTACTGGGCTTGATTACCAAACTCCGTGCAAATTATAATGGCAGTTTATCATTCGAATTTGAACACATTTCATGGACGTTATCAACTTAAAATTAAAATCACGGCCTACCCTAATCGAATTTTTATTGAAGGCACGGTATTATTGAATCGAATTCATTTTCGGCTGCCATATTTTTTACAAAATAATATTCGATGCAATGGCAGCATATTTTTATATACAGGTAGGTCGTGGGTCGAAATGCAAATTTAACCGGTATCTTAATACAAAATACATCCCACTTTCGTTCCTTACTTAACGCGACTTGTTAGTGTAACCGGTCCAGATTTTTTCTCATTGAAATTCTGTTCTAATTCAAAAAGGCTGCAATCATTTCATAATCTCAAACACAAAATCACTCATGAAATTGGAATGTTTTCTTTTCGAGCGTTTATCAACATTAAAGAATTTGTAAACACTATAATTGCTGCAAGCAAAACTGCGGTTTATTATAAATGCGAAATTTGATATTAAATTTAATATAACTTTATTCGTAAAACACGTGAATCCAATGCAGATAACGTAATCAGTTACAGTTTATTGTCATGCATATTTTTACTTTAATTTAATTTTGAGAAGTCTGGAGATTAGTGCGTTAAATGATAAATATTGCAGTTCAGTGAATGATGAGGTCATAAAATATTCAAATTATCTCATTTTGACACGAATGCGAATTTAAAGTTTGCAAAATTGGTACTAAGGTGAAGTTGGGAATTTCAAATATTTGGCGTTTGGTATTACCTTCCGCGAAGATTCCATCAATGTCGATAAATCTATCTAAAAAATACAACGACGTGCTAAAAATAAACTCGCCATTATTATGACATAATTCGACCTTATCTCTTAATCTGAGTATAAAAAAAAACAATTAAAAAAATCGAATTTACAGGCGTTTAAGGCGATATGCAAAAGTATCGAGGCCAAGTTGTGTTTAAAAATGAAAGGAACCATCATGTGGTGTCGCGTGAGGCGACGCAAATGTCCAAAAAAACTTAACGAAACTATTAATACATTCAACGAAGACCAAGTAAATAAAGAAGGGATCCTACCTTATCTTTTAGGATCAATATGAAAAACTGGTGGCTTATTAAAATATCACAGTAAAATATTATGATTACACTAAATAGTAAAAAAATAGGCACTTGTAAAACGAAAGAAACAGCAACGCTAATCTCACGCACAAAGACCGGCTACTAAGAAACTGACAGGCCGGGTGGGTCGCGCCTGCGCAGGCGCCCCTCCTCCAAACAGGGACACCAGCGAGCGCTACATTCAAATTATTGAAAAATAACTTGTTATAAAACCGTGTCAAAGTAAATGGACAGTTTTGATTATCATTATTTTCCTGTTTACCAACGTGGGGTTATGAAATGAAGTTGTCAATATTTAAAATATTCAGCATTGCCAACACAATTTATTTTTTCCTCCAAGTTTATATTATATTCGGAAAACGGTATGTAACGCTAAGCAAGAAAAGTTAAAAAAATAATTCTTCCAGTAAATACAGGTTACTGTAACAGTTATTTAAGGATTGTTGACAGTATTATTCATAAAAAAACCGGATATTGCTGCATGAAATTATTAGATAAAAAACACATGTGCAAACATACTGCAAATCAATAAACGCATTTATATGATATAATTTGATATTTTTCAAGTACTTTTCTGTTTTATTTTATTTTTCATTAATAGAACTCAATTATTATTCAAGTATCGCACTCAAGTCACAACCAATAAGAATGAACAAATTTAAAAACGGAAGTGCATGAAGGAATGATGGAATGCTAATTAATAAAATCGATTACTGTAATCGCAAAATTAAAGTCATGACTCATAAGTCAGCCACATCAGTTCGTCTTTTTTATCTGAAAACTGAATTAAATGAACAGTAATTGCATAGTAGTACAGTGAAAGTGTTACGTTACGTCACACTTTAAGCGATGGCTATAAAAATCATAAATGCAAAAAATAATTGCAGTTAAAACAATACACAATTACAGGAATCTTTTTAATTGCAGGGTGGCAAAGGTGAGAGATAATTTACAGTTTGGTAAACATCCAAATAATAATAAATTTGGCACGACTGATGCGATAACTATTATTGCTGTTCAATGTTTCATTCTTTAAGGGCGAAGGAGGGTGCTGGGGTGTTTACAATACAACAATGCAGCGCCTGAAGGTCACAAACTGCGTTTACAGTTAACATCTGCTGGTCAGTCAGATTTATCTACGGGGTGCGAACGAAATCGACTTTTTCATGAAAAACTGAAATTTCGCAATGTTATCTTGATTACGTTTTTGTTTGCTGAAATTGTCACAACAAACGTGATCTCAACGTAAACAAGTCTCGCTGTGTACCTAACAAAATGCAAGCAGTGAAAACACGACATCTCGAAAGCAATACTAATTACCCCTATGCATATAAATGCATCGAAACGGAGAATAATTTATTTACTTTCGCCGTTCCTGCGGAACTCCCTCGTCGCAAAAAATCAGTCGTCTTCATGAATAGAGATGTAGGCGTCGATGAATAAATTACGGCGCAAACATAACAATCCCTATACTTGACTAGTGTTCTTCACTTTGCACGTTTTATTCGCTAATTATTTTACCAAACTTTGTCCAAATTATTTTTAAAAAATAACAGAAATTATTTAACCTCACCAACCATTGACTATCACTTAAACATAAGTGGAAAATGACTTCTAAATAATTTGAAATTAATCTTAAAATTGAAGTTTGTAATTTTGACGAAGGCTTGTTATAAAACTTTACCTTCACAGCCAAGTAACAATTATTTAAATTAATTGGCGAAATTGCTGGTTTCAACGAAGGCGAGGCATGAGAGACTAAAAAATCCAGGTTAAACGATATTTCCCCTGCAGTGGTGACGCGCGTGAAACTAAGGTGACCAAACATACTCCTTTAGGGAGTTCTGTTCGCCTTTTTTGTGAACCGTACTCCTTTTAAAGCTTGTACTCCAAAAGTACTCCTTTGCATTCTTTTGTACTCCTTTGTACTTCTAAAAATATACAAATTTGGCATTTAACTATAACCTTTAATTAATCAAATATTTCTAGTTCAAATTGTTCAGTATACATACAGCTTATTGCTGACACTTAACGCATTTTTGTATCCGCATCGATTTTCTTCAAATGTTATAGTTTGCTCATAATTTAATTAAAATCGTTTGAGCTCGTTGTGCAGAAAGCGCATTTTTTCATAGCTCGAGGGTAAAGTGCCAACAAGATATATTGCCCCAACAAAGGCACTTATTAACTGCCATAAAGTTTACCTTAAACGAGTGAAATCGTAAATTATTTCTTCGCCAAGTATTTATTTTTGAGATCTTTTGCAAATGATTTTAGTTTCGATAATTTACTTATTGTGTTGTCACGAATTTATTGATGACATAAAAATCTTATTTTATCGAAAATAATAATGCACGTCAATGATTAAATGACTAGAGTTAGAATAAAAAGGGTACAAGTAAAATTTACATTTTTTGAATATATTGGAGTTTGAAGTTATGTAACTATAAAACAATCCAGACTTTCTTTAATAAAATCTCATTTTATATTAGTTAATTAAAAGAGAATATAATTTTAATTATAAGTTTGTGTTTGGTGCAATAAATAGGCCTTTAACGAAACGTACTTATACCATAATTTTCAAAAATGCATTTATACCCTTTTTTATTCTGACCCCTTCAATTCATGCATTCAATGATTTACAACAAAGGTTTGCTTGTTAGTAAATTTCTTTAATTATGTATCTATTCACAAAATTTACCTACATAGAAGCAGAGATGAAGGTCAAATTTTATTTCTTCGTGTGAAATAGCCAAGCTGTAAAAATTCCGTTTTAACTTCAGGTACTGTTTGATTTTGCTGAAGTCAAAATTTGTTCCCGCGATTATTCACAGGTTGCATGTAACGTACTAAATTATTATAAATAATTTCATAATGCAAAATGTTCTTGTGCAAGAACTAAATGCGAGTCAATAATAACTGAAGTGTTTAATGAATATTGCAAAAAAATTCTATTAGTAGATTTGAGATCCGTATCATTTGTATCTATTCTATCAGATGCGTCGCGTCGAACCATAAAGAAATAAAATTATACCCAATTTTAGCAAGATATTAGTGGCATTCGTCTTAAGAATTTAAATCGAGAATTATTAAAAAAAATCATGCAAAAGAAAAATATTATTTCTAGAACTAATAAATTTTTATATTATTTTAAAAACATATAGTTGAATGGAGAAGACTCGGTGTTATTAAAAACCCCAATCACCTTAATCAAATGAAAATTCATTTGTACTCCTTTTGTATAAAAAAAATAGTTGGTCACCTTAGTGAAACGCAAGTTTCTGAAACCCTTCTCGTTTCGGTGATCGCTCGCTATCTACTAATAATCGGATCTCTTTCTTTCCACGAAGCCAACTAAAGAGGGATTGTAGTTTTAAGAACCTCGCCCATAAACTATTTAACCAAGTGAAAGAAAAAATGTTTACGTTAATGCCGAGGACGTTTCAACGCCACCACAAGAAGTGCCTTTATAAAAAAAGAAGAAAAATACTTGTTCTTCTTGCGCCCAACACTTATTCACTTGAGCACAAGCGGTTATTTCGAGCGAACAAAATGCAAGAGGGTTCATTAACACTTGTGCGTGATTACAAAAATAAATGTCTCCAAGACGACTCGACGAATGTCTTGAAAAATAAAAAGAAAGAAAGAAAAAGGCTCGAGGAACACGTACGAGAAGGCGTCGTAGTTTATTTTAAACTGGAACTATATTCGTTCGAACGGAATCCACCAACAATAGGAGAAATTCAAACTTTTACGTCGACATTAATAGCGAGAAATTTTAATTGCGTTTTGAACCGGTGTTTCATATGTGCATTGTGTGCAAATAGGATTTTGCTCGGGTGGACGTGAAAGGGGGTTGCAATTTAAATAATCCGCTGCATTTAATTTAAAATTGCAAGTAGAATGCGTTATTGCAGCACTGCCATTAATGTACTTTTTATCTATAATTATAAAGTTGACAAAGTGAGGATGGGCAGTTGAAAATTAATATGGCATTTCTCACGTTACAAATGCATTTTAAATACAAACGTGGTTAATCCCTTTATAAACAATACGTAACTGCACAATTACGGTGCATTTCACATCCCCATTCTCAAACAATGGATGTGAAACGACACACTTGTACGCTGCATCGTATTTACCTACTCAAAGATCTTTTCTGCAAATTTACGAATAGTGGGAGGTTACTCTATTAATTTCCAATAATGACCCCGACAATAGGACGATTATATCTTTCAGGAAAGTTATAGTGGTGGAAAATCGACGTTTGTCTGGCTGCACCGGGGACAGATTGCTAGCAACGTTGCGTTGCTGTAGTAACCGATTAATTGAAGAATACAGCCGGGAAATGAGTTTTGTGCATGCAGGAATGCAATTTGCGTGTAAATCATTAATGTGTCTCAGGTTTACCACCACGCATCAACGAAGATGGCTCTAAAAAATTACTTTTTCTATCAAATATAGTGTTCTGTGTTACGAGGGGAAATGCAAATTGCGTTCCATCATCATCAGAGGGAGAACAATTACATTTGAATATTTGAATCTGTGGCAGACAGCAATAAATTTAAAAAAACTTCATCTTTCGAATTTAAATATTCATGCGAATTTACGAGGATCCAATTAGTCGACCTGTTTCGAACCATAAACGTTAATTTTTTGAGTGCCTATTGATGTTTGGAAATATGATTTATACTGGATTTTTTTTGTGGTTTATAGATTGCACATTGGTCTCATAATGAACAACTTCCTTTTCTGATATTGTGTATGAGGAACACAGTACAGTGAAACCTCTTATTTGTCCGCCTTCTAAATAATTTAGGGTGCATTTTTATATGTACAGTAAACAAATTGCAAATAATTATTGTGAAAATAAAACCACAATTCCATAAGCGTTCATTATAGAGAAGTTGAACTGTAATCATGTTTTTGATTTCGTTAAATATGCCACATGCCCACAAATATTCTCAGTCAATGAAGTCTAGGGCAAGTGTCTGGTGCCAAGTTTATTGTGGCCATGTGTGTGAGGCTTCTTATTATTACAATATATGAGATAATTATCTCCAACTCGCGATACAAAACTAAAAAAAACTTTGCGTTATTAATAGCAGAAATTAATTTGTAACGACCTTTTTAAATTACAGCAGACTATTTCTTTTCACACACGCCATTAGGGTGAAGTTTTTGCCATGTCAGCTGCGCGATTTTTAGGGTTTCAGCAAATTTAAAATAAAATTGAATTCACCCTTGAACATTTTGTATACAAAAATTGACTTGATTCAATTCAGGCTAAAAATGTATGAAGAGAAAACACAATCCATCCTCGATTTTTGGTAATGTGTGCATTCAGAACCGTAACAGATATGTTCACAGCTATTTGAGCAAATTTTGTATAACTAGGCTTTTAATTTCCTCGGTAGATAAGTTTTTAGTGCATGCTCTAAACTACTTTTGTGATAAGGTCGCATAAAAGAACCGATTATTGTGGAATTGCCCCGTAAAAAACCTTTAGATGATTGCAACTGAAAAAATGTAAATAAAAACAATGAATTATGCTAAATTTCTAGTCAGAAGCATAACCAGGAAGTTTAGCAAATAAATAAATTTAACCATTACTGGAAATTAAAATTGAAATTAATTTTAAAACTCTGATTTAACATTTCTAATTGGAAATTTCAACATTTATATTAAAGCATAAAAATCAATTAATTTAATTTTTAAGTAAACCTTTTGACACGGAATCGATTCCACGCCACAAAGAATAAATTTAAAAAAATAAATTAAATAAAAAGTACCGACAGCTCAATGGCTCATTTGACTGACACAGATACCTGTGATTTATTAATTAAAGAAATTCGTAACAGGCAAAATAAGAATAATGTAATTAACATTTTATGATTTTGAATATTCATCAAACTCACAAACCGTAACTGCTTTTCTCAAAGGAAATTTAAATTGTATTTCTCGGAAATTTCTATCGTTGGATCCAACCAGACAGAAAAAAATCGACTGAAACAAGGCAGCAATTTTCAGCTAACGCAAACACACCCTCAAGATTTTATGACCAAGTCAACAGACATAGTTTCCTTACAAATAAGTTAAACTGTGCGTGCATCGTAAATAAAAATAATTAATCGTTTTAGGAGGAACTGGTTGTCATCAAGATTCATACGAACATTAAATCGGAATCAATTTCAACACGTAACGTTTATTCGACAAAATCGTAAAAGCAAAACGACACAAGAAATAAAAACGACGGATAATTCCGGGGTTTCGCTTGGGTAGAACCTCGAGAAAGACTGGAATTCAAAAGGCAATTGTTAAATTTATTTGAACCATGAAATGCAACAATCGCGAAGCTTTAAAAACAACTGATGATGGAAAAAAAGTTGTTTCGTTCTAACAAACCGATAACTTTAATGGATTTGCCTGTACCGTTCCTCAATTTGCAAAATCCCACGGAACCGAACGTGGTAAATACATTTCGGGGGCGCCTGAAGTGTTGATATAAAGTTCAGGAAGATCAACATTAGTTAATCTGCAATAAAAACTCACCGGAATCGGCAGGAGGTGTTGGAGTTTCTTCCCTCGTGGGTTTAAGAGGTTCGAAGTGCTCGAATTTCTGTTCACATTCTGAATCGGCTTTTTCCTCTTCCTTTTCGTCGAAAGGATTAAAGCATTCGACGGGGTTGTTATTCGCGACGCCTTCGGCTAATGCCTTCGCCGCTGCAATCGCCGGCGACAGCAGAATATCGTCGACCGTGTCTACATCTGTTTCCGGACCGAAATCGTCGTCATCCTCGTTGAATTCATCAGCGGAGCGTTTTCCATTGGCCGGCCGTTCGGTAAAGTATTCGTTAGCCGGCGATTTTTCCGTTCCGTTTTGCTTGAAACCGTCGGCCAAGTTCAACACGAAACCGTCCTTTTGAGCTAGAATTTCGTTCGAGTTGACGAAAGGGTTGTTGGCGGCGTTCGCATTGTCCAAGCCGGCGTCCATGGTCGAGCCGTTGCGGTTTGCCCAACGGGCTTCCGCAGCTATCTTGGACGGTTCACGTAGGAAGACAACGATTACAGTTATATTATCCGCCGACCCTTGCTCCTTGGATAACTGAACCAGCAGCTGACTTATCGAATCGATATCGTCTGCAACAAAAGAATACATTAAGCGGGCGAAATACGACTTTCTGGGTGTAAATTGTTTAGCATCGCCTGAGAAAGGTGCGAGAGGCAACGAGGTGTGAGTGGCAGTCGTGGCGAAAGCTCACCGGCCGTGAAGAATATCAGTTCGTCGACCTGCAGCAGTCACCGTCCGCTGCAGACGTTCTGCAGGTGGCAACCTATTCTTAAACCGATCTAATAAGCCTCCTTTAAGGGTTTTCCCCGTATAAATCACGAGGGGTGCAAATTAGATTGTGTAATAATCAATAATAAAGACCATGTCCAGCACACTATACTACCAACTGGATAGGCCTGGCTACGCTCCAATTGCTTATCCGGAGCATCGTGACCGTGATGAGAATATGCTTAGGCGACTTTGTAGGGGAAAGCTCTGCTCCATTGCATCTTAATTAATCGCAAACGTGACGGCGAGATTGGCATCTTTAAAAACCGATCCTCTTTCGATTCTATTCTCGCAAGTAATTATTAAGTTAATGCCGATCGTCTAGCCATTACTTAACTTTACAGCTCGTTAATATTAAAAGCGTTTATGGCGTTACTGAATCTATAAAATTCTAATGACAACACAACTTAAACATGTCCCCACCATAGGCCAATAGCGGATCCCCACCATAGGCCAATAGCGGACCATTTTTTAATTAATAATGTCTTCTTTACGTCAACCCCGCCAGACACAGTCAAGGACGACCCAACGGAATGTATTTTGATCAGAAAAAAATAAAATTAAAAAAATGACTTTAAAGTAAACGACAGCTTATAAATAGACGGAACCAAGTATCCTAAAAATACCCTAAGAGCAAGCGAGCATTTTCATGAATGTGTCAGCGTGAAAGATATGCGGGTCTGATTTATGTTTACATGTACCCGCGAAACTTTCATGTCGCCATCATAAAATGAGCAAAAAAATTCCGCGGCCAAAACCATTATGGGACCGAAATCCGTCACAGTTAATGGAAATAAACGCGAGACAAAGTGAACTAGTAATGAAAATCGTTGGCTAATAAAACGTTAAAATCAAAGTTTAATTAATTAAACGAAATTACAGTTTGTAATTACAGCACAACCGGAGGCTGTTCTCCATTGGAATTGCTAATTTCCAGGATTGCTGTATTGGAAATGGAACAGTTTTAAATCAGATGGGCGATTGAGCTACTGAGCTCTTAATTAAGCAAAAGAATCTTCCGATTTGTTACGCACAAACTCTGCAATTTTTTATATTAAAAAAAGTGTTTACACTGTTTCGTTTATTATAGTTTAGATCATCACTGAAAACCAAAAAAAAAAAAAAAAAAAAAATAGATTAAGCTTGGCCATGGAAAAATAAAATACCGTCAATTGCGGCCATCACAGTTTCTGACGAACATTGTATTGTTTTATTTCCATGGTTATTTTTGAACTCCCGGAATTTGCCAGTATTTTCACTTTCGCGCAGAAATAAAAATGATTCGGGATGATGGCATCATATTTGAGTTTAGGGTGTGGCGCAAACCTGTACCCAGAGGCGTGACATCCGCACTATTACAATTAATTACTGAAACTAGTTAATTAGCACTAACGGAGCAAGTACTGCTACGTGAGAAACAATGCGAGCTATTTGAAAGTGGCTTCCATTCCAAAGAATTTGCTCGACATTGCTACCGGAAACTCTAAACTAATATAAATTCGTACCTACAAGAAACTACAACATATAAATATTTTGAATAGGACATCATGCGTGTGTGATTCAACGAAAGCCAGGCCCGGGTCGAGTTTACATTATTTCATTTAATGTATTTTCTTTACATGAAACGAGGAAGGCGAATCATTTTGTGTACAATAAATTCTGAACGGCAGAAATTTAGTCATAAGCCCCTAATAGCAGTGGCACGTTTGCAGTTTCCCGTGATGTCATCGCTTAAAATGTTAGGAACGTTGACACCATGGAAACTTATGAATATGTTGACCAAATTGAGCTTTATATTCGTAAAAGTCGGATAATGATTTCGCGAGTATTTTTATGATCGCGAGGTTAAAGGTTCTCAACGATCGGTTTATCTCGAGAACAGAAAATGGAAGTCACTTTTCGATAATTGAACCGTAAAGCGATAACGATGTTTTCATGATTCGGTGCAATTTAAAAAAAATTTAAATTAATACGAGCGAGTCGTTAAAATTATCGGTCATTCTTTTCGGTTTAGAAATCAACAGGATGGAAGTTTTATCTTGAAATTAATTAAATAACGACTTCCGGAAATTGACCGACGAAATTCGACCAAAAAGCGAAAAAAACCTCTTCAACGACATCGTAAGTTTAAAAACGCAAAAATAACTACAGCAATAAATATCTAAATGTGGATATGCCCTGAAAGGTAAAGGATGTGGTTACGTCCATCCTTAGAAAACTAATCAACAAAGTACATGTTCAATCGTAATAACGTCTAGTCGGTACTTGAAGGTGCGGCCAGACGCTTCGGTGTAATTCAGATGAATTTTGAAATTAAAAATTATTCGCGGTAATGAGGAAACGGTCGTTCAATTATTGAAATGCGAAAAAAATGGAAAAAATCGTGAGGAATGTTACAGCCTGACAAATATACTTAAGTGAAACAAGCGTGCACATACAAACGTTTTCATGTACAACCACATAGGAGAACCAAGAGGGGAGGAAGAAAAAAAGTTAAAATATGCAGGATAGGATAATTTTACTCAATTTTAAGTTGTAAGCTGCATTCCTGAATTGTCGGAATGGCTCAGCATATTTTGGTTTAACTGCATTATATGCCATGGCTTAGCCATATTTAATATTACAATTAAAATTAACATTCAAAGTTGAACTCATGCTACGAATAGAATAAATATTGTTTACCATAAACTAATATTAACAAAAATTACTTCCAGTTACTGCAAATTACTTTAACCTTCAGGTTTGATTTGCTCCGTTTGAATAATAAAACTCCACCACAAATAATTAAATGAAGAAAATGCGATTTTATACCAAGTTCAAATGAATTAAAAGGGTTGAAACAACTTTTTGCATTAAACTTTTAAATGCAGGAAAGTTTCAAAGTCGACTTTACAATAAGGTTTTTTAAATGTTGCCCATAAAATGTCTTTCAACCATTTTAACAACTCCTTTGAAGTAGACATGGTTATCAAGTTGCCTTCAGTCGTGCCTCCTGAAAGGACAAAAATCGCGAAGCACGATCGGAATGTCGACAAGTTGTAACAAAAGTTTCTGTAAAAAAGTCGCTGGCACCAAAAAATGGCTCTTATTCGACGAGTATCGCCTTTTCACATTAATTTATGTTGTAGATGACTAAAACTCGTCCATAAATACAAGCATGACCCTATTAAACATATAATTAAAATGATTACAACTCCGAACAAATAACATCCATTAAAGCGTTAAAAATATAAAAAAAACATCATGTGATACACGAAATTTTCGAATAAAATTACCATGATAATTGAATTTACAATTCGATGTTAACTACCGCAAAATCAACCGACAAATCCGGCTTTACAATGAAAATAAAAACTGGAAAAATACACATACCACGGACAAAAGTGAGTGTTATCCTGAAAATCGTCTCGCAGGATCGGTCCTGCAGTAATCAGGATGAAAGATGCACTCTTGACGACTACACCAGCCACAACCGAAGCGATCGCAAACCGACTGACCGGCCGGTGGATAAAGCGAAAGCCTGCGGGTTCAGTTGAATGACTCACCGGTTGCCCGTTTATCCTGCGGCCGCACTGTTCAAAAACCAGACAGACACGCGACAAGACTACCTGATTTTAATCATATATCTTCAGTAATTAAAACTGGGAAGTCGGAGCCTCGAGGCGCAAATAAAAATCTTCAAGAAGCAAGCTATAATTTCATAATAATGTGACTTTGGCCTTGGTGAGTCACAAGAGAAGCGTTATCATGAATTAGTATTGTAATTGTTTAGACACCATGACTGCCATGAAAAACACCTGTTCATAACTGCTCGTATTAAAATTGAGTAAAGATTGATAGACCTCATGGCCCAATTACTTCCAACCCACGAGGGAAACTCGATGAAAAATTTAAATTTTATTATCATCACACGACCATCCCATAAAATACAGTCACAAAAGTAGACCTACCCCACGGTGTGTCTAGACCATAAATTGAAAGTCAGCCACGTCGACCAAGCCTTTGAGAAATACCTTTGGGGAAAAACGTGGCGAGATAAAATTTTTATTTCGCCACTAATTAATAATTTCGGTTTGTGGTTTTCCTTCCACCGAATGACTTTTGTTTTAATTGATCACAACGATACAATTTTTTGTTGTATCCTTCATACCCAGATGACTGTGTACAGTTTTCTTTTATGTGAGTCACCGAATGCAAGGCTGTGATGCAATTAGCATATCCGGAACAAGTCGACTGTATTTCAGTCACTTCCCGCAGAGCCAGTTTGGAAGTAGGAAAACTCTTACAAGTGCGCCAATAATAAAAAAATCGTATAATCACGTTAAAGTATGTCTCCCCTTTCACTCCTGTCTTAATACCTGGCGAATTTTTTTTTTCGGCCATTTTAATCGACATAGTTATATGATGAATCACGAAAAAAACTACAACCGGTACTTTCGTCTCGTTCTAACCTGTAAGTTCACTATTTATGTGCGTTTTCAACGGAAGGGTCAACAACCAAAACATACAAACGTATCTGCGTTCGAAAATCTCAAATGGAACAATTAAAATTCAGTGAACGCATTTAGTTTGTATAAAACCCAGAAAAGTCATTCATATGAGTTAACTTGTGTCATTTCAAACCAACTTTCACCAACTCTGCAAAAGAAACTCTGTAAAAACTGACTTTCATGTTTCAGTACATTCACCCTTGACCAAGAAAACTGCAAATCAGTTAGGGCAATAAAATCAGTTGCAACCTACACGAAACGCCATAAATTCTGCACAATCTGAATATTTAATAACAGATAAATCGGTAGCTCAATTAAAAAATGTTGTAAACAATACCTAGAATTAATTGAAACGAAAAGAATGAAACGGCAAGTTCCAAGCCGAAATTAGAAGCAACCGGTTCATTTAACATCAAAAACGGTAAAAGGAGTAATGAGGCATGAAGTATCAAGATGCGCATTAAAATATATTTCATATGTAAACCACATGTCGTTGGTTTCAGGCATGCAGAATGTTCTCAAGTTATTTTTACGTCAGACTTTAAAAACCATTTGTAGAATATCGAAAGCTTCAAAAGAAAGCACTTAAAACAACTTTTATTATTATTATTTTTTAAATACAGGAATCCCGGACATAAACATCGATTTTTAGAGCACCACAGAAGTGCACGGGGTAAAACTACTTGCTACCTCAAAAAGGCGATCGTGCATGAACTTTACATTGTGTTCAGTTTAAGCGACCAGTTCTCATTTTTAGCAAAAACGTGACGGTATTGTTTGACGAACCAGTTTTTTTGCCAGCGCGTTGCAACACAAAGGGGGCACTGCATGTTAAAAATAATGTTAAAAAAAAACGAGTCCCTAATAATAATAAAAAAGAACGCACCGCGATTCATCACTTGAAAAGTAAAAATCCAAGAGGAATTCGCCCACTGAAAAAAAAAGCAATCGAGACTGCATCTGATGTATCACTTATAAATTTAAAACGGGCGTGTGATGGCATTTTGCCCTCTGAAGATGTTTCTTGTGAAAAATCGAAATATCTGATGCCTCATGTGCAGTCACGAATTTTATTTTTGTTTTCAAATTGTCATATAAAGTGTATAAACACATGTCAGTTACGGGCACTTTCTACTGCAGTTCCACGTATAATTTAATTCTAACAAAACAATTTTTCACACAATTTTACAAACAATGTCAATGAGGTGTTTACAGAATTAGGTGCGGATGTCAGACAAAGCTGCAAGGCTTTTCTCTTAGAAATAATACCGAAAATAATCGCGTGCAATCCATTCAGATCCCACAGACACAATTGCTTTGCTTCATTGAGGAGGAATATCGACGATGAAATTATGTAACAGTTGTAAATGTGAAACGAAAACAATTTTGTAAGTTATAAAGTGCGTTATTAAATGTGCTAACACGGTATGAGGTCTGGCACGCAAATTTCAGTTTTCCGAATTAGTCGAATGTTATCATTAAATGGCATTCACACGAAATGCAAATTGAATTGTTGCGAAATCTACCCACGTAAGTTATTCAAATGATCGCTATTGTTTTTCAAGTTATTAACATTTATAAATGGAAACACTAATATGATTCCAAGACGACTCTCTCGCCCATTGTTAGCAATCGGATAAGTAATATTGAAAATTACTAATTTTTTATAATTAAAAAAATTACTTCTTCCTGCACATTATTTTGTTGCAGATTTGTGACTACAGCTTTTCCATTGTTTGTTGTTTTTATTTTTCAATTGATGCATTCTGAAATACAATTGACTATTTTGAATTATAATTTATTACAACTGCCTGTCCTGAAAATTTTTTGAATAACTGAATTGCAATTGACACCTGAAATAAATCTGATCGTTTTTGAAATATAGGAAAAAGTGCAGATCAACTTCTGAACAATTAAGTTTTATTTAAATTACTTATCAACTTGCAAATTTGTCTACTTCGTCACGGAAAATTCAGTATAAGGTAGGTAATAAGTTTAAAAATTTTCCTTCTAAATATTTCAATCATTTTCAAATTCAAGTCCAAACAAACCGATGTAATTATTTCTTGAGCAACACCATCTTGAATAGTAATCGCGTTTAGAAGATCTCTACCCGACACATTAGGTAGAAAACGATTACATAATTTTATTGCCACTACTTGAAGCAATGCATAAAACAATAGTTTTGCTGTTACGGGCCAACGAACCTGCACAGGAAATTGAGATAAACTTTTGGCAAAGTGCCTCCTTTTAAGTTTCTTAAAAAACTTCCAACTTCCGGTAGTATGTGCAACGTGAGAGAACATGGGTAAATTCACTTCATCTAAAAGTGAATGACGAAAGAAGCGAACGGATTTTTTTTAAATTTCACGATGGCGATCCATAACTGTCCGGTAGTAATTTCTACAAGAAATAATTTGGTGCCTCATCACAAAAGCCAAATCACATAATGGTTGAGTCATCGTGCACTTTTATGGTCAAACGACGTACTTACATTGCATACACAGTTGATGTATGCAAAAGAAAATTAAAGCCAAAATCGTGGGCGTTAAATGGAAGATGAATCAGACATTGTATTTTTTTATGTGGTCAGCACGTTATGTTGAACTGTCAGAAACAATTTAAGCGTTTTAAAAAATTATTTTTATACAAGCAAACAGACGCCAGGCGTCGACGTATAATTAATTAATTAAAAAATTAAAACTACCAGCAATAACAATAACATTAAGGATGCGACGAACGCTGGCCATAAATACACAAGCTAAACGGATGTTATCGGTAAAAAAAGCACACAACCACGTACGTATCTCCCAAGTTTTA
The DNA here is from genome assembly GCA_949768715.1 of Dascillus cervinus. NCBI lineage: Eukaryota > Metazoa > Arthropoda > Insecta > Coleoptera > Dascillidae > Dascillus > Dascillus cervinus. The sequence goes on along the minus strand of OX458319.1, from coordinate 28,821,688 downwards.
TGTAAGTAAGTCATTTCCTTCGTACTTCAGCAAAAACTCTGGCCAAATCACGTACCGCTTTTTCCTCACTGCAGATCGGTTCCTGCTTCGTTCATTCATCTTTTTTTAAAAATCACTGAACTGATTAAACACTTAAATGCATCAAAGTGGCAATTAAACAAGCATTGTGTAAGAAATATTGAGGAAATTTTCGAAACTTGTGGTTTCAGTAATTATTTCCACAACAAACCATCTGTCCATAGAAGGGCAATTTGTATCATTGTAATTTCACATTGTACAGGATATGTCGAGACACTGCACTTCCATGAGTTATATAAGATGCAACATTTTCTAATTTTAAGAATCGTTACGTTTACGCAACAATTTGATTGTAATTTTGCACTACTGAAATTATTAAATCAATTGTTGATGTTCATTAACCGTAGACAACGAAATGACTCAATGGGTATTTATTAGATGATTCAACGCTTATAAATCACCCTCGAAATTATATAATTTTAGCAGCTTTCAACACAGATGCAAAGAAAAAAAAAACTAGAAATTCTGACCACATTCCCCGTCATAATTAGTGCAGTATTAACATAATCCGCACTGATGTGGCTCTCTGATCGTCTTGCACATGCATAATAAGGGCGTATCCGTGCAATAAAAATGCATATTATGCAGTTGGACAACTTTCACGGAAGATGTTTGCCCATACTAGGAAAGAATGGCCTTTTGCTTGTAATCCATCACGATTTCATCAATTTCTTCAAATCTCGTGATACTTTTTACGAACTTGTTTTGCATGTTTTGTATGATTCATGGTTTGCTCAATAATACGGCAACGGCTTTCAAATAAAACCAATAAGCGCCACTTGCGGTCAGACATAGATTTCGGAATCAGATATTCCGCATCGTGTCAACAGTTAACTGAGGAAAATAAATAAGACGACCGAAACGTTATGCAAATTAACGAAGATAAATGCGATCCGTCAAACCGAAATTGAAATTACAGTAAAGTCTCGAAAATGAAAAAATCAACAAAACAAGCATTCTTACAAACAAACGTCTGTCTTAAATTTCGTGTATACCTGTCAAACATCTTAATCTTATGAGTATTCATTATGGAGAGGTTTCAGTGTATTTAACTAAACTTTCTTAAACAAATGCTGCAATATTGCGATTATTAACAATAGTTAATTGCAGTCGTTACTAATTAAGTGTAATGCATTTAATTTAAATAAAATTGCATGATTAAGCACACACACACACACATTAGACATGGCCGGATTATTTATAAATAAGAGTACATTCCTGAATTTTACTTGTGGGTGGCATTTAAGGTTTTGATATCAACACTTATTTTTACCTGCTTTTTAATTTGCATAAATATATTTATTTATATTCTCAATCACAACAAAACATGGATGAAAACAACTTCAGGGATTCCCATTAAAATTGTAATTTCGAGTAACTAGAATATTAACTTGTAAAATACTGAATTCGAACGACGAATTCCTCACGGTTAAATCGAGAAAAAAACTAATAACAATAAAGATTTCAAGCAGAAAATGAGGCTGGGGATTTTTTTTGTGTTAATAGCACCACTTTTAAAATTGTAAATGAGATTAATGGTGAATGATCATTGGCAATGCATCCGGTTATTAAATGTTTATCACAACCAACTCAACAAAATCGACGATGGCAGAGAAGTAGTAACTGTGGTACTACAACGAACAAAATTTCATAGAACCTTGACACAAAGTTTTTCAGAAAGTTTTTCCGTCACGAAAGTAACAGATAGTCCATGGGCGAGATATCGAACGGAATGATTCATTTCAGACACTAATACAGACCAAAAGTACTTTCGCTCCCCTAAATACAAACAAGATCGGCGATTATATTGTCCTTGCTAACTTAATGCAGTGTGACAACAAATGTATTAAAAATAAACGCAAGTTTAAAAATTTCAGGAATTTTCGTCGCTTGAATAATAAATTAATTGTCTGGTCTGGTAATAATTGCGTTAGCTGGAAGATGAAAGCTCAAGCTCGGTTATAATAGTGAAAAATTCTGTGCAACCCTCGGAGCGAATACAGGGAAGTAAAAGTGCCACGCGACTTAAGGGTCGCAGAAATACAAATTGACGGCTCAATTACTGCCCGAGTATGCTCCGTATATTTTTACATGAATTAACAGCCGTCGTTAGATCTGATGATGACTTTTCAATGAGGCGACCGGATTTATTCAGCAGAAAAATATGGAAAGTTCAATTCACGATCGGCGAACTTAATTTGCGTACAAGAAATTAAAACATTCAAAAGCCTTGAAGTTTTATGAAGCATCAAGTTCTGCATGGTTGAAAATCATAAAAACTGAATTGGATAATGACGAAAAGGAGGCAACTGGAAGTTTACACATTACAAGATGAAAAAATAATGAACGGTTTAATTCGATAATTGATTTTAAATTAATCGCACCGGCGACTCATTACTCCAATTACAAATAATTCTAAATCAACACAATTAGAGGTAATCAATTCTGCATAAATTCGTTTTTATTTCAGATTTGAATTACCTATTCGGTTTAACACGTGTGGGTTTCTAATTTTACCTTTTAGTGTCTTTTAATGAATTTATTTTTATCCGGTGTGCACTACGAGCACTTAACTCTGCTGACACAAACAACAAAAAATGTCGGCGGCTTTTCGTCAAGTCTATTGAAGATGTTATTTCGGATTGAGTTTCAAGTTTTGGATTAATTTTTAAAAAAGCCCCGGTAATGTAATATGTTTGGCTAGAATTTTCTTGCCAACAGAAGACAGGTGAGTCCACCGGCAAACCAACCGTGGAGTGCACTCGGCGAAACAGGAATTTAAAACTTACTTGAAGGTCATTTTTAGCTGCACACAACTTTATTAGATCCGTAAAATTCGTTTTGAAAATTTGCATTTCCTCCAGGACAAGGTTGGAAGATAATTGGCTGCGATTTTATCAATCAAACGTCGGCAGAATCAGGTTAAAGTAAAAGAATGGTAAAATTATGAAAAAAAAGGAAAATTGGATACGTTATACGCTTGTGACGCTCTAATTGTTAACTAAAGTAATTGTTACTAAGTGGATATGTGGCTGGAAAGGATTACATGTCGATTTCATAAATAAATTCTTTCACATCACAAAAATATTTTGAACAAAATCCCGGCAATAAAGATAAAAATTCTCGTGTTGATTACAAATTTACATTAGATTAAACGTGTAACAGTGTAAATAGCACGTACAGGTAAGTTAAGCAACATTATCAAGACATCATCTAACTTCCTCAGCGCAGGAAATCCCGAAAATTAACAGACTCATATTTCATTAATAAAATAAACGTCGAAACTTACCAAGTTAACGCAAAGTTCACAAAATCAAAAAATCCGTCACAAGAAAAATAAATGGTAAACCGATCACTTTGCAACCAAAAATTGCACTCGAGAGGAAAAAAAGGAAGTCACTGGTGTAATAATTTTGAGCCGGTGTTTCCGATGAACAGTGGATGAATGAAAGAACTCCAAGCTGCCGGAGCTTTGCCCCGCGTGCATGCGAACTTTCTCACAGTACTAAAAAGAGGTGATCCTACTGCATTCTATAACATCATAAAAAATAACGAAACAACCTAAATGATTCCGCGTTAATCTGGCGATTTTTAACGAACACGTCTGGCCAAATTAAACGCTGTTAAAAATAGAATCTGAAGGAAAATAATTTTGATGAGACCTGTTCGGTGTGCGAGCTTGAGGCCCCACTTTTAATCTGAAACAGTGGTTAAATCAAACCATCAGGACAGTCAGCAGGACTGCAATTGAATTCGTATAAAATCGATTCAACATTTGCCATCTGTCCGTTTTGTGTTAAATCGCCGACTTTCTTTTAGTACAATTGCACTAACCTGCTCAACGATTTTGATGCAAAAATACAAGATTAACGAAGTACTCTTCAAACACGACTGAATTTATTGCAGGACCTACATCACCGATAACGAAGAAGATAACAAACTAATTGAGGCAATTTGTAAAAAATGATAAAACCGTATTAATAAGAATTAATCGGGTTTTAAGCCAACATTCTTAACAAACAAAGATAAGACTTAAATTAATAAAAATTAAAAATACTTTACAATGCCAAGACACACCTACATGCCAACAGTGTTTTAAAACAATATTTTTGCACTGAAAAGCGGAGGAAGGTTTTGTAAAAGCGTGCAGAAGAATCTTACATAAATTATTAATCCGCCTTAATTATGGGTAACATGTTTCAATGATTTATTGCTTCCCGCCGATTTAAAACATTTCAATTTTAGCAAAAATTACAATCTAAAAACCAGTCGCACACAATCAACCTGTTGTGAATAACTGATCAGATTTCCGTTATAAACCATTTTTGCGCTATTGACAAAAACCGTTTATTGCTCGTTTAAAATCATCTCATTATCCATGTTAATGCATAACCCGAAGGCATTACGTGCATGTGTCTCAGCTCGGTAATTCAATTTAGAATGCGTTCACAACGTTGTTTAATATATTGACTCTTTTTTCCCCTTAATTATATCTACTATCCTAAGTCTTAAATCTGCCTTGAAACGGTTCAAAAACAATTTAATTAGGTCCATAAACCAAATAAAAAAGTGAAACGGTTAGTTATCTCTGAGACTTCATTAGAGTGGGAAAAAATCGATAATATTAGTCCGGATAAAATAAATAAATAAAGGCGTGAAAAAATCGATACCACTCCCTCTCTTGTGTTCATTTTAAATATGCACCCTACAGGCAGAATTGCATTTCTGGTCGTAGAGCCTTCCTACATAATAGGTCAGTTACCTTTCACAAGTAAAACGATATGAAAACCGCAACACCATTTGTAGTTTCCTTCTTCTCGCCTTGTTGTCCAACTAATTAATATCATAATTATTAGGATTGGAAATGAGAGAATGTGTCTGATAGTGTTCAATAGCCTGCTCTACATATTAACACTTTACATGAAACTGTCTGTGAGATATAATGAGAGTCTCCACACTAACTATAAAATCAAGTGCACAAAAATGCAAGACTCATTTATCATCACTAGTAATACTTCTAATGAGAGGTGTTTGAATACATTTTGAATACATTTTGCAAATTTTCCCATTTTACAAAAATCATCAATTTGTAATACAGTGGAATCCGCTTAATCGGACCACCGGTTAATGGGACCAGCCGCTTAATTGGACCAAATCTTACAAAACAGAAACCAATAGAGAAAATAACACGAATTTACTTCGCTTATTTGGACCAACATGCCGCTTAATCGGACCAGTGACTGTAAGATAAATATATAAAAATTGTGCTCAAATAGTATAAACTCTTAGAATCCCGGTTGATAATATGTTTGCAAATTATTGCATAGACAATATAAACATAGCATAAATTGTTAGCGTTAAATCGCCCTTGTTGCACGGGTGGTTTTCAAGACGTCCAGAAACCTTTTAATTTTATTCTTCCTTGTTTTTTTTTTGCCCATAACTAACAAGACTCTAGAGGGTCAATATTGTAAAAGGACCATCCTTTAATTTTTGGTTACTTATAAAATTTTGTCTTAGCCCTCAAAGGCTCTATTTTATATGAACTTCGGATAATTGGACCAGCCGCTTAATCGGACCAAAACGTGCTGATTCCGATGTGGTCCGATTAAGCGGAATCTACTGTATTCACAGGGCGTAGAATATTAATTTTGCGACTATTGTCTGGTTATTCAATCTGCGGAGTAATCACGCCTTGATCACGTGAACAGTACCTACGAAACCGTTGTTAAAAGGTGCTTTGATAAAAATGATTATCTGTTACGGAAATATCAATTACTTTGCGTTAGGACAATAAGTGGAGCTTAAATGTGAAATTCAAGTCGTTTGGCGACTCCATTAAGTCCGGTAAAAGTATCGATCTTATTTTCCTTTTTTTCTTCATTAGCATTATTGAAACGCAACAAATGAACTAATTAAATTATAGAAAAAGTAACTTGAAAGCGGTACTTGTGTGTTTACCCAATTACCAATATATAAAATGCAAACAAAATTATCTATTATGTGTATAAAATAATTTACTGTGAGATCAATCGAACCGTAGTTTTATGAGGTCATTAACAATCTAAAAAGCCCGAAAAAATAGATTCAACTTGACCTTCAAAAAACGGTCATGCATTTCTGGCCACGGAAATTGTGAAGACGTTGTGAAATCGGATAATGACCGGCGAAATGTAATAAAGATTTGAATACATTTTGTGAAAGAACGCATTCTTTCAAAAACAAATCTCGTCCGTCCTTCTCGCCGACTCTTGCACACTTCAATAAAAAAGAAATAGACAGGTCGGAATAGGACGTTACTATTTAACCATGTGCTCCATATAGAGTTCGTCAGACTGGTTCTAATTATGTTCTTTACAACGTTACACCATATAATTTTTTACTCGACTTATATTCATAATTATTATAACTAGACGAATCTCAGTTACTCTCAAATTCGGCGAGCAAATACGATGACAGCTTGGGGATAATAAACAGAGCCCTCGTGACATTTTGGTAACAGTTGTATCTTAATTCCTAATCACCATTAGTGATTATGCACTGCGTTTTTGAAATAGGGGTCGCAAAAGACAAACAAGAGGGTCGAATCAAATCAACCTAATTTTATACGAACAACTAATTCAAAATGGGAACTTACGAAACGGTGCTTTTGCTCCATTTGTGTGATATCATTTGAAGGGTGAATAAAAATATCTGTAGTTAGCAAGTAATGAGCACGGTAGCTCCGGGTTTTCAACCCCATGCAACATGCTTTCCGTAATAGTTATTTAATCTTCTTTTCGTGGCTAAAATATTCTGTTCAAAATAGAAAGGCAGATGCGGTTGGATGTGACACTAAAAATGAACATTAATGTTTTTCAATTAAAGAACTGCCAAATACAAAACAGTAGACATGCAAAGGTAATACAGAATTTTAAAGGCACTTATTTGGCAAGATAAGTTTTATTTCAAATAGTTAATCATTTTTCAATAAGCTGTAATGGGCATCATTTCCCACATCAAAAGTATATTTATGAACCTAACTGCAGAGTGTATTTCACCGATATTGCGGAATTAAATAAAGTTATAGCCCAAACTCCAAAACTGATTTATTAGAATAGATTTTTGGAGTCCCCTACCTAATTTCGAACTAAGACAAACAGATAAAAGTGCAATAGCATGCAACCGCAATCGAAATAAAAGCAGAGTATTAGATTCATTCACGCACGACTGTCCCTTATTCATTGCTCAATTTTATGACTCCGTTTCCCTGGGGCGCTTGTTTCTTCGTACCGAGGCACGCACTTTATTTTATCAACACAGAAAGACTTGAATTAATCCAAGAAACGGTATCAGAATGTTACCACACAGCAACAATTTATATTGATTTTTGTAGACGATATCGTTCTTGTATTTATGACAACAAGATGAACGATCTTCTTGGAGATAACAAGATAAGACAATGGTGTTAAATGATAAATGAATATGTGAGAAATTCCTGCTCGATGTGGGCGATAGGAAGAGTATGGGAATGAGTCGACCAATTTTTAATTCGGTGTTGTATGAAGAGTAATTAAAAATATCGTTACTGAATTTTTTATCAGTCTGGTATGAATCTTGCAATTAGAATCTAGGATAATTATCAACCTATTTGTTACCGATGGTAGGTATTTCATTGCACGATCGGCATCGGTGCGCACTGCCGTATATCCACTAGGTATGTAAATGCCATCATTATTTAGAAAAAGTATATGCATCATAACAGTAATAAATAAAAATCATGCAGAATTAATATAAGCTATAAATAACATTCGTTATCAATTTTTTAAATCTACTTTTCAGTTAGTAGCAATTAACGTTAAGTTAAATTATTATTTAAATTTCAATACAATTTCATCGTTTTTCTACTTTTTCATTTCAGATACGGATTGCAAGTCGTTCAAGTTATACAACATTTACATCTTAATTGTTAAACAAAAATAACAAGTAATTCAACTTCGTTTGACTTGTTCAGTGACGCATGTTTCACAACTAGTTATTATCAAAGGTCGCTATCTAATTTCCTTTAAAAGTTCACTTTCATTAATCGTATTAAAGGAGAGGTAATAAAATAATAAAGCTGAAAAAAAATTTGCAATCCAGAAACTTTTAATAAAAGTAACAGCAACCGATAAGTGCATTCCACACTGACATTGGAAAAGTGTTATTAATATTATTCAACAATAAAAGCTGGAATTTATATATAAATATGATAACCAACACCTCATTACAAGAATAAGAAGTTTTAAGACAGTATTGCTAACATGACATAAAATATACCTGTTATTTTAACGACTTCATTGTTAGCGGTTTAATGCCAACAGTAATACCGGAATTCACAAATAATAAAAGTGACGATATAGAACGCCGAGACAAATCGCAATCGTAAATATTATAAGGATTTCCTCTGCACTGCAACTGGTTTTCACGCAAATCTTTTACATGGGTTTGAAATCAAAAAAGCTGCTTTTCGGAGAGCTATCAAAGTACCTAAACTTATTAAATGTGAAAACAAAGACCACTAAAATTTGTTCTTATAATGTTGCTTGCGGCCGTTTTTTTTTAATTTGGTAACAACTAGCCGCACAATCAGTCTTCGAGTTTTCAGTGTAGGTAACGTTTAATCTAAAATAAAAAAATGACTCCATCACGATTGCACAAGAGGAAACTCGACTGCATTTAGATGAACTCAGATTGTGTTGCGCTTTGTATTTTATTAACTGTCACGAAAAAAGTATGTACGTGCCATTAATTTTAAACGACTGTAGAAAATTAAGTAACCCGATTGTGACTCATTTTTATAATTTATTTCAGTCGAATCTTATTTAGTGGTTTTTCTATAACGATTAGGCTTCCAGTTCACACCTGCCAATAAAATATTAATAACGTGTATTGAGAAATAATAAAATTTGCCTCTTCATCATATTATTATGTCGTTAAGGCAGTAGTAATATTGCCTAACGAGTTTATTAAATCAATTTAATTTTCGGAATTAACAATAACAAGATCAATTTGTTCAAATAAGAAACCACTTTTAACGGTGAACTTTTTGAGAAAAACAACACATTTTTACAATCTCAACAGACGCGACGATTTTTTTTAAATTACCTTCCATAATTTTTTTAATCTAATCTAAATACTTAAAGGGATTTAAAAAGATGAAAGTTACATCATTTGAAATAATTCTTGTAAAATAAAAATTAATTCATTAAAACTTCACCTAAAGTACTACTTTTAATCAATTTAAAATATTACACATTTGCATATCAGATCAAAACCATAATTAATAAACTTGTTAAGAATAACAAATTTAAATTCTTAATTCGCGATGGTGGAATGAAATAATATTCATGTTTTTGCAAGATTCGTTCGTTGTACTAACATCAACATATTTTTAGTGCAGATAAGTGCACACATTGCAGCTTTAAAACATAAACTGTGAAATGATTTTATCACAAAACACGGCTATAAAGCATCAAACCACTCCTGCCTCAATAATCGTCAACTTTATTATTGCGGCGATTCATAACTTACTTTATCATTTGCGCAAGTAAAAAGTTCAAAACATGACTCATATGCATTAAGTGCGGTTAATCTGCGGCTAAAGCGTGAAGAATAGCGTGGACATTTCGCAAATGCATAAATTTCTCTAACACTCTGCTAAGCCCAGAAAGCGTGGCACTAATTTATCACAACTTAGGTGAAATGTGGGATCTGCATCGATGTAAGCATAATGTTTCGCACACAAAAAACAACACGTGTACTCCCTTGTTCGTAATTTATGGTTGGCGTGATGACGGAAAACTTATTACATGTTACACATAAAAAAAAGGAAACATTACATGACGGATATCCCACATATAATTTTAGACAAATACAGGTAGCCCTCAATTTACGCCGGCTCAATTTACGCCGATTCACAATAACGCCGCTGTGGAATTCACTGTTTCGCCGTGTACATAATTGTGTAATTCACCGATTCTTCCTATGTTAGACTGATTTTCGTTTCAGTGTTGAGCCGCGACGTTGTGGATTCTTTTTTCCAAAAAATGTAAGAGATCCGAAATTTTAAAATTTTATTTGTTTTTCTTAATATTTTTTAATAAAAACATTTCACTTCATTTTATCTTAAAATACATTTTAAAAATTAAATTTATAATACACCTATCCCCCGATTTGCACGATACTTTTTTACACGATTTCGCTTTTAAAAAAAATGAATATTTCAGATGAGTACATAATTTCTACAATAATTTTTTAACTCCGTTCACTTGGTTATACATATTGGTGATTCCCCGTTTTTTATGCACAATAAAACTTCCTACGTATTCACGTAAATTACTGCAGTAAATTTGTGCCAGTAGAAAAGTGTACATCATTGTGTTTTTATTAATCAGAATTTTTTAAACTTCATATTTACTGGTTAGCGATAAACAATTATTTTTTGTAGCATTTTTACAATTTTTTTCGCAATACAATTTTAAACAATAGCAGTTTTTAATAGAACATGAAGAGATCTTTCAAATGAGGTATCACAAGCCCCTACTTCCTATTTAAAAATTTGGGGGTTGAAACTGTCACTCGAAGGGAGTTGAGGTTAGGGATGAAATTTTTACTTTGCAGGATATCATGTCATAAACGGGATTTTTTATAAATATGCACAATAATTGAGATACCGAATTTATTCCATTTGACTGGTTCGCACTGCATATTTATTATTTTATGAATGAACTGTTTTAATTTTTCAAAATATCTTATTAAAAAAAATTACGTTAAATAAATGACGTCGTTTTCGATTTACACGGTTTTGCCTATAAAAAAACAATCTTCCGTGTAAATCGGGGGATAGGTGTATATGTATTTTGCATTATATTGTATTAATAAATAAAATGATATGCTTCTTTTTCACTTATGTAGAACCTAACCCTATAAATAACTGTAAACATGGGTTCTTTTTACGCCGATTCGATTTGCGCCGGCTTTTGTAAGAACGGAACTACGGCGTAAACCGAGGGCTACCTGTACTCAAATTCAGAGTGTAATGAAATTTATGTTGCATCAATCGAATTAAAAGTTTCAGTAAAGAAAATCAATATTTAATCAAATCAATAAAGCAATGATTTGTGCTTTACGCTCCCGGATGAAATGATGATTTAATAAAATTAATTTCTATTAAGAATGATAGATCGCCATATGCCAGGCCTTAAATTTTGTTATTTGACATTCCAAACTCACTAACCGTGATGAAATAAATGATTCTGAGGTCGTTGTCGCCGTAGATAGTTTTACCCTGCATACGAGGGTGAAGTTTAAAAAAATTACTTGCAACCACGCCTTTCTAAATGTAAATTTACACAATTTTTCAAACGTTTCAAATTATTTAGTTAACGCTGGTAATTTATTCACACGTTAAATTCTGCAGGGAGGTATTAATTAATTAAAATGATGAACAAACAATGACTGGCACGCCGGCAAGAGCATCATTTTTGTTTGCTTTCAACGAGTGAATAAATCGTGACCAATCCCACTGTAATTTAAAAATATTACCGTCTCCAGAAAGCATTCGTCTACATTTAAGTAATAAATGAAGTAAAGTTGCTGCAATTCGTTTCTTTTTCGAAGTTGATGTTAATAAATTAATGTTAAAATCGTTGTCGATAATAACGTAACGAAATTTAAAAAAGAACTAAAAAAATGATGAATTACGATCCGGGCAAAACAATATTTTTATTTGCGTCTTTTAGTTTGTGGAACCGTAACTGTATCAAATTTGACAGAAAAATTGGTAATAATTCGTCTTTCAATTTGCGTAAAAATTTGTCTGGGAAACAGATCAATAGCGTCTGGAGCAGCTTCACGTTTTCCAATTTGATTTATGCAAGAGTAAATAAAAATTTGTGATATTATAAACATCTGCAATGGGTTGTTACATTCAATGAACAGAAAATAAGATAAATCAATTATTAATTCACACAATACATTTTATAAATGCTATAATAATTCAATCTTATTTAAAAGTGTACTATTTCTTTTCGGGTAATTTGTACTTACTTGAGTCGGTTTTCAAATTTAACTGTGAATCACACATTATTCAAAGAAATTATCACCAGTTTTGAATAAAATTTAAGTTATAATTAGTGGAGCAAATTTAATTTGTTAAATTAATGAAATAATTTTTTTAATAGAATAAAGTACTAACCAGAATTTGCTGATAAGGCGTTATAAACAGTCCTTGCTGCAGCCTCCTCACTGAGAAAATCCCACAGCCCATCACAGGCAATAATTATAAAATCTTCATCGCCCCTCAAGGAAATTTCACGAATATCAGGAACTGCTGTTACAAAAGGTTTGTAAACAGAATCACCGATTGCTCTGGAAACAGCCAACTGTCCCATCACTCTCCAAGTGCCCCAATACACAACAAAACCCCCCAACTGCTCAATTCTAAATTTTTCATCCTACAAAAACAGGCTGTTATTACACATAAAACAAGAAAATAAAGTATGACTTACAGCTCTACCAGGTTTGTGAGGTTGAACAGACTGAAAAATTCTTCCTTGACTGACCAAAAGTGCTTGTGAATCTCCAACCCATGCAACATATAAAGTCTGTTCTTTAGGTCTCAGCAAAATGCACACTGCTGTAGTTCCACCACTGTAATTCTTCAAAGAAAACCGTAATTACTGTATTCAATCTTTTTGAAATTATCTACCTCAACTCTGCATTTATCCAAAAACAATGTGTCAGTTCTAATAAAGGCATCGTATAAGGCCTGTTGTGGGTTTGAAGTGAAATGCTCACTTTCAGCAAGAAACTGGTGTAAATGTGCAGCACTATAAGCAGCAGCATCATGGCCAGCATGACCATCAAATATTGCATAATAACTGGACGGAGTTGCTTCCTAAAATAATGCTTTACCTTTTACATTTCAAAAAAATATTTCAAAGTTACCTGTATATTAAACATTGTGTTTAAATCGTGCACTATTACATGACGATCTTCCATACGTCTTCTTGCATTTCTACTGGCGTATGCTGTAACAGCATGATGAGGAGGACCAGGTGCAGGCAGAGAACATAACTTGCTGTTATCTAAATATCTGAGGCATATGTCATTTGTCTTTGCCATTACAGTTTGCATTAGCTTCAATGGTTCATAAGCTGTGAACAGTAAACAATGCTGTCATTAAATCACAAATGCAGTATGGTCGTAAGTCACCTTCTTGACAAGTGGCAAGTTTTACTGTGGAGTGGTGCATACAAAAGCAATTATTACAAATTCATTAAAGCAAATGATTCATAAAAATTTCAAACAGATAAGAGATTAACTTATTTACTTTTGCATTCAATGTTTTTATGATTTCCATAAGAAATGACAAACTGCTTACATAAAAACTATTTACTTACCATCATCAGCTGGATTAAATCCGCAAGCGATAGGGTGCTTTTTACAAGACTTTCTTATTTCCTCAATTACTATTTTAATCAAAGGGGCAATCAAGCTTTCAGGGCATTGTCTGCAACAAAAAATAAATCACTTAAGTTTACAATCCAATAAATTAAATCAAAAATAACACCCACATACAAGGAATTAAATTTCATTGAGAATTTTACTTTATTTTTTAAGAGTTATAGTTCATTTTCCTGGTTGCAAACGCAGTGGTTAGGATACTATGTTCTATAATGCGACAATTACAGCACAGCTTATTTTTAATTTAATTTCTTATTTTAAATTTCGAATCATTCTTTAAACAGAGCGTTAATAATAAGTTTTTTAATGGATCAAGGATTACACAATGTTATTTATGAAATAAACTTAACAAAACGATTAAGTTTTTGTCAAATAAATGTAGATATTTAAGAACAAAACCAGAAATTAAAAGTTGCACAAGGTAAACGATTGAAATAAAAACAGAAAATGGTTACAAAATTTTATTAAAAAGCGAAATCCATGTTCAACATATTGTAGTGATAATTTATTTCCAAATGTCTTTAGAACTAATATAAACTATATCATACTGCGCAGGTATGTCTTTACTAATACTGTTACAGTGAAAATAATACATAAGGTTGAATTTAACATCAAAGTAAGATAAATGGTGATTGCAACAAATAATTAATGTAAATCGCATGAGATGATTTTATTTCATTGAAAATAAGAACCCCTTGTGTTTCTTAATCAGTTTTCCCTATAGCAATTCAGTGACGAACCCGCCCTCGCGTTATATCAATTTAAAAAAGGAAAAACACACGGGGGCCCAAAAAGTACTTCCTACTTAAGGCAGGCGCACTCAAGCCTTCCCACCCACATATTTTTATAAACCCCGTTATCATTCTCTCGATTATTCATATACCGTACAATTTATTAAGCCGAATTTTCAGTAATGGCGGAAACTGGTCAAAATATGAAATCCAATTGTTGCTAATGAAGTGTTCACGAAAGCAATTTAATATGTTCTTGATTACATCTCTGAGCTCGGGGTTCGGTTCATTCCACGACGCAACTGCATCACAATAATAAATAAACTCATTTATCGCTACGTTTGGATTTCGCATGACCAATTCGCATAGTCCTCGAAACCCGAATTCTTTTTCATCGCAGTCTCTAACATTACGCATTGCTTGACAACAGGGTCTCAATATCAACGGAATGTGAGGAACCACCAAATCTGGGCACACCAATGCAACGGTGCACAACGAAATGGACACCGTTTGGTACATGGTCTTTGTTCCCACACATGTTTCCATTATTTCCAAGAAATGACGTAAGATTTCTGGTATGAAAGGTTCTATATTGGTCCCCATTCCAATGCAAAGTTTTCCAATGACCCAAGCTGCGTTGTTACAAGCACCATCGAAACGTTTGTCTAAATTTTCAATTACAATAGGGATGTAATCATAAACAGTTGGATACAAATGTTCAAAACAAAGTTTGATCAACTCCCCATAAAGAGCCAGTGCTGGTTGTCTCACATGAACGAAGTCATCTTGCATGGTGTAATACATTTGTTGCACCAAGTTGCTGTTAGTGACAAATTTTACAAAGAATGTTTTGAGACCAGTAGCCAAACCGACCAACATGTCATGTGCAATGCACATTGGTTCTTTATCAGGAGGTTCACATTCCTCTGGTTTTTCAGCATGATATTGTGACGCACTGACAGTTTCATTAATAATTACAAGGCAGCGATTGTAAATGATTTCTGTGTATGGCAAAATCCCCGTTTCAATAGCAATTGCAACATTAGACAAACATTCCATCAATGCCAAAAACTGCTCGTCATAATAATCAATATTACGAAATTTAATCATCAAAGGCGGTAAAAGTAAATCAATGAATTCCGGTTTGTTTAAATGATTACCAGCAACTGCTGCTAAAACTCCCACGGCATCGTACAATAACAAAAAACTACGATATCTATACTTATCGAAACCTGACACAAAAGCTTTTAATATTAACTCAATGTAAGGCAATATCTTGTAACGAGCTTCTTCTTGAAGTATGCAAAACGCAGACAGAGCAGCTCTTTGCACGCGCTTATTTGAATCCAGGAAGCGTTCCAACAAGGCCGTCATGACGGGAAGAAAAAACGTTTCATCTGGTTGTTCCAATATCCAGACCATGTAACGACTCAATGTCCAACAAGTAATAACGCGAATTATAGACTGCGAATCATTTAAGCAGCCGCACAAAAAGTTGATCAAATCGGGTAAAAATTGACGTAATCCGTTCAGGCAACCATCACCAATGGCTCCCAAGGCCAGAATTCCCGATTCCTTCGTCAATAAGTCTTTGTTGTTTAAAGTTTGATTGAGCAGTGATATAAATGATGGCAGCAATTCATCTTGAAATTTCAAAGCCAGGCCATCTAACGATGCCGCACTGCATTTTCTGAGTGTCCAACCTACGTACGGTTCACCGATGGCGTCTGCTTGGTCATAATTTTCACCATCAAAACTATCTGTGTCATCGGAATTGCCACTAACGTGCCCCGAATTTGGATGAATATCGCTGGTTTTATCTTCGACATGTTCATCGGTGTTTACATAATCTTTCAAAGCAGTCAATTCATAATTGGAATATTTCATATTTTTTAACAAAACTGGTAGCAGTCTGTCAATGTAGGAAATTAGCAAATCTCTGCATGTAGGCAATTTTGATAAGGCCAGCCAAAATTCAGAAGCCTGCAAGGCAATTTCGCCGTCTTCACTTGCACTTTTCAGCAATAAATACTCTACGACATTGTGCATATGCGGTAAAATTGCTGTATCTTTGTTATCGATGAAAATCACAAACGCTTGACAAATCAATTTTTGTACATCAGTATCAGAATCATTGGCCACTAGAAACAGACTCTCCAAGTAAATGGTTGAATCGAAATTCCCGTTCTGAAGTTTATGTATATCCTGCATAACCTGATTGAGCAGTTTAATGGAATCTTTTCGCACCGACAGACGGGTGCTGGTTACCAATTTAATAAATTTTAAAAACAGCATGCTCATTAAATCGTTAATTTCCTGCACGTCATTGTTCCTTTTCATTAAATACTCCTCGCAAATTTTAAAAAGAGCAGATAAAGCTGTTTCGCTCAGCTGATCATCGGGTGAATCCAATAAATTGCTCAGATGTGGCAACAGATCGGGCCAACTTGCGATATCACCTTTTATAACCAGGGCTCCAATTAATGTGGTGATACTTGTGCGAACTTCACGCGATGAATCTTTCAGTAAACGTAAACATTCATGTCGCATCAGATGAACGGCATGCTGTGACATTTTATCGTAAGTTGAGCTGACATTATTCTTCAGGATGATGCCGCTAAGGGCACGAATGTGTTCTTCAAACAAATCTGATTTACCAAGTATATACAGAAGATAGTTTACAAAATCAGGAAAATTTTGCATAAACACAATTTTTTCTTGGACTCTTTTTTGTATTTCGCTGTCCGGTATCAACGAGTCTCTGAGGACTTCTAATATTGATAACAATGCATCGTTTGCAGGAGACCAGTTATCTTCGTCCATACTGCATTCAATCATGCCAAAAATATATGCGAATTTAAGGCAGAACTTTGAGGTTATATTCCAATTGGAAAATTTCTTGAAAAAGGTTTCGAGTGCTTTCACACAAATGTTTTAATGACACTGGCGTTTCGAAAATAACGTCATCGAACGCAACATCCAAAATTAACGGAAAAAAACCTGTGAGTAAGATATATTGATGGATTCACGTACATACACAAAAGCACTGCGCTGGCGCGACATGTGGATGTCATTCAAATTCGGTATTTGAGATTATGCCGATTAAGCGGAAATTGCGGAATATGACAACAAAAAAAAAAATGACGCATCTGATTTTAATTAGCGTATGCATAATGGGTTGCCTACAGTTTCTGGCAAAAATGCATTGAAATAAAAATTACATCACGTTATGCTATTGCGTCGTTACGAGTTCCTTCCGTTTACAATACCACTTCCTTGCGGTTAAAAACGTTTGTCCTTCTTAAAGGCGTTCAGTAAAAAATACAGTATTTTTAATGAATGAGCTCATTAATTGTTCTTGTAATTTTGCTGTTATTTTTCTACCTACGCATTAATTACTATTACGTGCACACTTTTTGAACACAATTGCTTTTATGGATGAGCAAGTACATAACGGGACAAAACCACTAGGATACTTTTGTATTTCATCCATATTTGAACAGTTAATTTGTATTTATTACTAATAACATGAATTCTGAAGGGGGGCGTATGGCTAAAATAAAAAAAGTTAATTATCATACAATAAAGTTTTGAAAGATGTTATCCCACCACCGCTTTGTTTTGCTTTCATTCCGAATTTGACATTGGCATAAACCGCATCTTGTGTGCCGTAATTTTAAAGAAAACATCAAAAAGGGGGTACGTGTGTTCATTTAAAACTTACTTTTGTGTTAAATACTGGGTGGTCCAATCTATGACTCCACCGACAACCTCAGTGTTTACCAATTTGTAACTGGCCAATTTAACAGGTAGCTGGTCATTCGGATTCACTGTTTGAGCAAACTCTTCGAAAAATCGGCGATAATTAGTCAAATAGTCGTCTTTATTCGCCATGGTTCACAGAAACTTTTTATCACAGGTTATTATTAAATGTTGAACACTTATTTACACAGTTTCGTTGTTTACAAAAAATCGCTGATATGTATATTTGTACTATGGTTAAAAATTATTATCTCTGTGATAACAGTTTTTATCAGACCCGCGACGTTCAGCATTTATTCATACATTAGACATTTTACAAACATTTAGTGAATCATCCTCACCCAAGCGAATTGAGCAATGTAGGAATATCTGGAGGAAAAACATTGACGTCAGGTGGTACCAACATAACTGCTGCGACTGCCAAATTTTAAATTACCTAATTTTTAAATGTACTACATTAAATTACAAAAAGAATTTGAACTGTTATTCGGTTGTTCCATTAAAATTTCACCTTTCAATTCTTTGGCTTTTAGATTCAAATAAGTGGCTTCATATTGTTTTTGTAGATATTCTGGGAGTGGTTTGCACCAATCTTCAGGTGGTGAGGACCTTTTTTGCCAAACGTCATTGCCATAATGACCTCTTAACCTTTCCATTCGTCTGCTAGTTTCACTTTTTATTACTTCAGCCTGTGCAAAATAACCTTTTCAAAAGAGCAACAATTTTATAATTGAATACCCACCGCTGCTTTGCTATCATTGGAATTGTGCCATTTAACACAGCTATTGAAATCATGTTTCCATTGTGAACAATCAAGTAGTTTACCATAAATAAAATGTTGATTGAATCGGGCTTTTATACTAGTACAATCGCTATATTCTTCAGAATAAAATTCACATGGTTTAATCTAAAATCTTTCAACGATAAATGAAATGAGCTTTTAATTATAATACTTGTACCATCCATTCATTTTGCGGTATAAATTCTTGTGGATTTTCAACAGTTTCACTGTTATCCGGCATTTTCCTTTTACAGCAAATTACGTAAAATAATCCAGAAATTTGAGGTTATATGTCACTTTATAGCTGTTACTTAGGCAACTAACATTACATCTGAATTTAAATTTTTGGTGATCTCGATTGTAGATACAATATAATTAATCAGCCAAGTATCAGCACAAGTTTCTTTATCTTGAAAGAATGACGAATTGATTTTTCTTAGATCCTAAGTTTGCACTGATTTTGTAAAACATGGTTCAAATGGTTGGAAAATATCAACATGAAAAAAATGAAAACCTCGATGATTACTTTAAAGCTTGTGGTAAGAAACAAAATGTTCATTTCTTTCTCTCGTTAACATTGATTCTAGGTGTTCCATACATTCCGCGTAAAATGATGTTATCCACAAGCCCGCAACTAGAAATTGCCACTGATGAGGACGGTAATTGGACAATTACCACATCTTCCCTATTGCGAACGGCAGTGTTGAACTTTAAACTTGGAGAAGAGTATGAAGAAAACATGCCAGGAGGTGTTATAATAAAGGTAATTGATGTAAATAGAAGCAAACTTAACACTTTTAATAAACTTTTTTAGAGTACAACCACTCTGGAACATGATAAACTTTTAACAGTGTCGGTTTCTCCAGACAATTCTAAAGTTACTCGAACTTATCAATTTATCGACTCTACCTGCATCATTGTAAGGTTAAATACTGCAATTACGCAAAATTATAATCATTATATTTTAGACACTGAAACACGAAAAGAGTGGGATAGAAGCAAAACGGTTTTTCAAAAGAATGTAAAGATATTTCTTTTCATATGCTACAATTTATATAGGTAATGGAATGTATCAATCAATATTTTTTAATGTGCTGAAAAATAATTAAATAAAGCAAGTTGCTGAAATTGCTTATATTTGACCATTTAATTTAAGTCGAACAATTTTAAAACTAAAATTAAATCTTAAATATACAAAACATTTTAAAATAAACTTGAATTTAAATAAAAGTATTATGAATACAGCATAATATTATTGTTCGATAAGTCTACTTCTTGGATACCTAAGAAATTTTTTCTTGAAACAAAATTATTTACCTGAAAATGCCATGGAAGTTGAAAACAACACCGTTTGCTTATTCTTTTTCTTCTTCTTTCTGCCACCAGCATTATCTACAAATATTAATATATGTTACAATCGTTCCACAATTAGAACCTTTACTCACTTTCATTTTCAGCATCTTTAATAGAAGCCTTTTCAAGGGCAAGAGCTATGTAATCACTAAAACTTTGGTTAAACGACGGTACAGAACCATAGCCCTCATTTTCAGCTTCACTTTCAGTTGGGCTAACTTTTCTCATTGCAGACTTGGGGGCTGCTGCACTAGATGAAGTCGATGCAATATTACAGTCTCCAGGCCATGATATAGTACGTGGTTTACTGCATACCTGTAAATAATGAAAAATCCTCCCTTTACTAACATAAAATTAAATGAAAATAAAAATTGTTGGTTACCTTGGCAAATGAAACAGTGGATCCTTCAGACTTGTTGCTCAAACTGCTTGCCATCAGGTGATCATGAGCTTGATTTGAGGGATAAGGCGACAGACTTCTTTCATGATTAACATCTGGCCCTGGATATCCATCAGGAGTAAACTCAGGAAATTGATGTAATGATTCAATGTGAATATTGGCGTTTGGGAATTTCCCCATTTTACGGTTTTCTTCTTCAGTTATGCGTTTTTCACGTCTTTTTTCATCACGAGCTCTTCGTTGACGGTGCTTTCGTCTTTTTTCAATTTGTTCTGTAAAAAAATAATGTAGTACAGGGGACTGACTTCAACAAATATAAACATTTGGTGAAGTTAATTATCCTGACTGTTATTATAGCACAAAATTTATAGGAATCACAATTTATATGCAATTTCTTAC
Organism: Dascillus cervinus; assembly: GCA_949768715.1. Lineage (NCBI taxonomy): Eukaryota > Metazoa > Arthropoda > Insecta > Coleoptera > Dascillidae > Dascillus > Dascillus cervinus. The sequence continues at coordinate 28,800,696 of OX458319.1, read as the reverse complement.
TCATCTTATGCAAATGATATATTTGTTCTAATACAAAAACAATTGAAAACTAGATTACCTTGAAAATGATTTAGGGTCTCTTTTGATACAACAGGCTCCTTTAATTGCACTTCTGCCACTTCAAATTGGCAAGTAACAGGTAAATGTTGAAGATAACGTAATTTTTTTCTCAATTCTTCAGTCATCGATCCCCCTTCCTTTTCGATAATTCGGCCCAAAAGTGTACGTGGACACAATTCCAACGAGCCATAAGTGTCAACCAACATATGTATGTTAAGAGCATGTAGGTAGATATGTTGTCCGTCGGATGCTGTAAATACATAATTGCATTACCTGCCACAACTTATTACTGTACTGTAAATTTACGTAACATGTGGATATAAAGTTATAATATCCACCAAAAAACCCGTAAACTTTATTAATTTTCCAAAGGTTAAATTTCACAAAGCTTATGAAAAGACACAGCAGCGTGCACTCAACACTTTGGGATATAACTTGAAATTGGTCTCACCTTGATAAAAATAAAAATACTTTGATAGTTTCGTTTGAGTTGCTTGAGAAATGTCTAAATCTTCAACTGCAATATTTCCATTTGATTCTCCTACACTATCACTCTCACTCCTATCTCCAAGAGCAACAGTTGATGCATCAAATTCAGTGATCACATTGGAATCACTTCCCTCCTTCCGATCATCAAACAAAGAATTTTGACGTTCATCCAATAAATTTAAAGCTTGTTCATAAAAACACTTTTCAGGGGCATTTTCTTCTAAAGCAAGTTGTGTTTCCAACTCATCTCGTTCTCGTTTTACAATTGATAGAGCATCACATTTATCAGCAAGTAACAATTTCGAATATATATCATTAGTGTCAGCTTGGTACATTTTAAATAAAACCTCTTCATCGGCAATATCATGATCGATTGGATATGCAATCAGTGAACCGCGAGCTCGTTTCATTAATTTGAATGTAATTTTTTCATTTACATTAAAAGCTGAATGTTGCACAGCCACTACACTTTTAAGATCTTTTTTGTGCACTGCATCGAAACATATTGGACAATTGCGTGAGGTTGTATCTGAAAGTGCGAGGTAGTGAAGCAAACATGACCAACAATAAATGTGTCCACAACGAGTTATTTTGGCAGCCACAGGTGGATACAGACATATTGGACAAGATGGAAATTCCATCACTTGCACATTCTAAAATTAACAAAAAGCAACAGTTAATAATTACATAACATAATTTGCTACACAATAAAACTGGTAATAATTACACAGATGGTACGTGAAATTTAAAATTTCTAAATAAAACTGTAAAAGAGAAAATGCAAGTAAATTTGATCTTTTTGAAACTTATACATCGTTTTATCACAACCAAATTATGCATTCAAATGTCACTCACCACTTGTTCAATTAAATTCCAATCAACAAGAGTATCTGGATTATTCATATAGGCCCGATAATCTCCAGAAGCCTTCACAATGAACTGACAACTGTAATTTTTACATACAAATTTCAGTAATCTTTACTTTCATTGTAATCTTACTTGGCCTGTAAAAATTGTTCCTTGTTATATCTGTGCTTATGCACAGAAGACCAACGATAATTGCCTTTCACCACATTTGTATGGGTTTCTCGGGGGGCATAATGGAAATTAAGTAAGTGGTTAAGACTTTGTTTCTTACTGCCTTGTACGAAAACTGATCCCAGCTCTGCCTCTTGAATTTCTACCCCGGTGTCCTCCTTTCCACCCACAGCGCCCGAGTAATTGTACCCTCGGGGTCGAGGGCGTTTATCCAGTGCCTTGTTGCGCTGTGGAATAGGTTTGCGAGAATTTTCATTTTTGGCAGAACAAACACCACCTGTAGCTTCTCTGCGACGTCCATTTCGAGGCCACAGTCTGCCCACAGTACCATCTGCAAGTATTTATAGAAACGACAAGCGCCATATTTATGACCTTCAAGTACCTTGACTTTTTTTTGAATCAGTTCCAAGACCCTTTGATGAGGGTTGAACTGAACGATTTCCTTTCTTGTCCATTATATTCTCCTCCAGTTTTTACAACAAATTTTGAGATAATAGCACCTCCGTGCGGAGTGGCTACGAGCGTTTTCAGACCCTTCATTTTAACAAGCCATGTTTATTAAAATTCAAACAGGAAAATAACGTCGACACTACAACACTTTGATTTTCTAATGCCAAATAGGTGATTAAAGGAAGTCGATGGGAAAACTTTGGGAGTAAGGTACTCCCTTATCGTCGGAAACGACGAATTTTGAGTTGAAGAACAAACACGTCTCGTCGCAGTAATGGCGACGGGAATAGAAAAAAAAAGACGTTTGCACAACCACGCAGTGACAATTATCAGAACTTCCGCATACTTTGATACCGCTTTTTTTTTTAAATTAAGCAATTTATTAAACTTTCTTTTAACAAAATATACGAATCTATAATAAATTACAAAAAAAAAACAGATTATAAAACTTCTACATTGCATCAAAATGAAATCTATGTGATTCTTGCAGGCGCTCCTTTTTATCTTCTTGTCGCTCTTTCCAATGCAGAACGCCTATTATAATCGTAATCAAACCACAAACCCCTGTCAGTGCAGCTACGGATGTCAGAATAACTTTGCTCGGTGTCACAAACAGCTGAGCTTTCCATTTCATAGGTTCATCTGGTGGCCAAGGAATCACCACCATTTGTGAATTTGGTATTATTTGAGTCCATTCCCGTGAATGGTTAGACAAACCTACTATTAAAGTATCAACAAAATTTGGGGTACGTCCCAACCCAAATATCGTATATGGTAAATTAAGGCTGAAGTGTGCTGATTGAGGAAGTTGTGCAGAGATCGCATGTCGACTGTTTCCTTCTTGCGTTGTTGTTCTGTATGATATGCTCGGGCCAGGCAAGTTAGTACCTAAAAACATGATTTTACAAATACATGGTTTTAAAGTTTAAAGGAACACAATACACAAAAAATAAGTTGGTTTAATTTAAAAGTACGTTTAATTCTAAGAAAAATGGTATACCGTGCGTTTTTTTTTAACTGTTGCCATAGAGAATTGCATGGTAAAAATTGTACCCTGTGTTAACTTTTGTTCTGATGAAAACATTTAAACCATTTTTGGAACAAACTTGGAAGATTCTTTAAACTATCGAATAGATTACAATTCAATATCCTAAACTGTCAAAAATGTTTTGAAAAAAATATTTTTATAAAAGCGTTTTCTTGCCACTATCATTTCTAGTCTTAATATCGATACCTTTTTTCCAAAGTATCGTAAGTGACATTTTGAGCGAAATTAAGATTTTGCATTATATCGTAAATATCGGACTAAATGCTTGTTCTGGAAGAGTAATATACCCATCAGTTTATTCTTTATGGTGATAAGAACACAATAAACCTATCGTAAGTACCAAGATAGTCACATGCAATGACTTTGTGGACAAGAAAGTTGTCTCCTGCAAAATTTGACAGATGTGGCTTACGATACTTTGGTAAAAACGTATCGATATCTTCTAAAACATTTTTTATTTTTACATTGGATTTTTACCAAATAGTTTTTAATAGTTCCGACTACAATAATTTAACATTAAATAACTTAAAAAGATTTTTTTTGTGTATCGTGCTCCTTTATTATTTTCTGCTTACCGTAAGTTCTCCTCTTTTTTCCTATTCTTCCTTCAATCATCTTTTTGTCTTCATTAGTTAAACCAGTTAACACCATAATTTTTATAAAGTTGGCATCATAATCCAAACTATTTTTGAAGGCAGCAACTTTATTACTTGTTCCATTACTCTGAACCAGAATTACATCCAGAATTCCGTCTTGATAGAAATCAAAGAACACTGCCATGGATGTGCTATTTCTAAATGGATTTAATGCATCCCACCTAACCAGATAAGTGCGATTAAACTGGCCACAACTCGACACACATTGCACATTTTCAAGTAAGAAAGCCTGAGTTTGTAAATCTTTTTCACGTTCCAATGTGGCCAAAATATCAGGATATCCGTCCATGTTAAAGTCACCACTTCTTAACGTTATTACATCTGTGTATTTAGTGCCTCCTACCAATGCAAATTTCCATAAGTTGTTTTCATTATCTTTAAAATTTACTTCAAGATTATTCCACCGGTCATGGGAATATACCAATAATTTGCTATCTTTACATTCTTTGTCATAACAAACAGGAGTTACTAAATCTATATGTCCTCTTAATTCAACATCAATAAACAATGACTGGCCAATTCTTGTGGCAGTGTCTGGATGTTTGATGATGTGATCAAAGGTAAAACCTCTATCCTCGCTGCCATACCAAACTTCAAAATTTGATTTTGTTGTAATAAATAAATCAGCATTGTAATCTTCATTCAAATCTGAAATAAACAATTTCTTAAGAAGACCACAACCCAACAATATTCAAATTTACCTAGAAATGCATGAGCATGTGGTATGCTCAGTTCTGTATGCATTTCACTTTTCATCGGAATTTTTTTAAACTGGCCTCTGGTTGTATTGAACACCCAAAACATTCTAGAATTGTTATCGTCAACCCCAAATAAGTCTATCACCATGTCTTGGTTATAATCTAGAGCTAGTGGTTGCCCTCGCAATCTTAAAATCGGTTCATTCTCATGAGAACAGTTTAAATGGTCTCCACTACCCCACATAATATGAACGGATGTTAACGATACTGAATCGTCATCTTTTCCTTTTACAACAGTCGTAACAAGTACATCCATAAAAGCATCGCCATCAAAATCACCAGGAACAACGCTCGTAATGTGATTCTTAAACGTGCACCGTAAAGAATGTGGTGTTCTCACACGAAGTATTGGCTCTTCTTCGTGGGCTAATAATATTTCGACGGTCTTTTGATTGTCTCGTAGGACAAATACATCCGTTAATTCGTCGGAATTAAAATCGCCAAATGCAGCTGGAAGGCCATCAGTTGTCGAGCCAAAAATTAACTTTGTAATATCACTGCACTGTGTTGACTTCAATAAAACTAATAAATATAATATTGTAGTTCTTAAATCACGCACAACCATCGTGAATTTTTATAATTACGGCTTGTAAACAGTACAAATTGATAATATTAAGGAAACACCATTGTATTGACGTTTTTGACAGAACGATCTGAACGACATCTATCTGCGAATGGATCAAGTACTTTAAGCGCGGGGTAATTGAAATTCAAAAATGTTTAAAATTTTACTATAAGAAAATATAAATTCATTGCCATCCAGAAAGAAAAACTAAGCTCATTTAAATTAATAATTATTAAAAAACACTTGATCGAAATTTTATTTTTTGGAAAAACAATTTAATTAGTGTGATATAATGTTAATTTCAGGTTTTTTTTTTCTTTTCTTGTTTGAAATTTTCATTTATGAAAACCACGAGTTAATTACTATTATAGCAATTTTTATCTAAGAACATCAATTTTTTTAGACATTCCTTCCTGCTATGTAATTCATAAAAATTCCAACATCAAAAGGATACTTTAACTTAAATAAGTGTAACCATGAAACGAGTAATTAAAAAAGGTAATGGGACAGAATAAAAAACATTTTAAAATTCTATTAGGTTTATTAGGAGGTAGCTTTATTATTTTAATCCAGAATTTTGCACTTTACTGCAAGATTTTTTATTTTTTACACATTTTTCTGAATTAGATTTATTTGTTCTTTCATGCGATTTTTAATCAACAATTCTAACAACTCTTCATATTTTGATTGTTTTCGTTTACAACTTGTATGATGTCATTAATCTTGATTTCTTTTTATTTTAAAGTGAATTACTAAAAAATATTTAATGTTTATTGTATGTTCAGCTCAATCTTCAATAATAATATTTGAAGCAAAAAAAATCGCCATTATCTTGGTATGACGTTAGATTAAGAAAAAAATTGTAAAAATAAAATATGTAATTTAATTGCAACATTGAAAAATTTTCTTCTTGATAGACTTCACGAAGTTGCTCGAAATAAACAACTTCATGCAATTAACTAGTTAAATTTTAGATAAGCATGAAAGTCATAAAGTGGAAGATAAGGATTGTCGATGTGTTCAGCTTGTATTAAGGGGTGAAAACGGTTCAGGTCAAAGGTTAAAGTTATTTCCAACCGACACTAGACCGTGGAACGTTTTTTATGACCTGACCGAAAAAAAAAACCATTCGGAATACAGAAAATAGTTTAATTAAGCCATACATTGTAACATTCAGTAATTATAAATTAATACAAAATTTTGTTATAAGAAATTAAATGAATTTTTGCGTGCTGGTTGACTTGTGATACAATAATTTCTGACCTTTTTCACTGAAATTGTAAAATAACCTTAGATACCATCACTGTGATAAATTAGTTCAGAGAAAAGATTTTATAGCTAATTTAAATAAATTAAAACTGCAGCGTTTTCACGACGAAAACCACAAATCAGACGAAATCTAGGAATTCTCGCGTGACGTCAGGGTCCTTGCGACTTTCGTGATATCAGAAACAATGTAAACTAATTTGCATGTGCACTGTTGACGTCAAATTTTCGAACGTTTTATATTAAATCTAGATGAAGCATTGGATTTTTGGCTTACAAAAAAACTAAAACTGTTTTATGAAGTAGCTTAAGATTTTATACCGGATATAATAGCGTTATTTAATTTGGTAGGTACTTCAGATGGAATTTTATACACCGATTGCAATTTGCATAGTAAATTTGATTGAAATGGACGTTTTGTGATAGTAAAGCTGTTTATTTGAACGCACAATAGAAGGTGTATTAGTACATCATAATTAATAACCAGCTACCAAGTTAAACTAGATCGGATCGATGATTTAAATTGTAGGCGTGCAGATGTATCTGAATAATACAATAATCAGTACGGAATTATTCGTGCGAATTGCAAATCAGAGCTACTGTTAAATGCAACCCAAAATGCCCGTTTCAAACTATGCTTTTACAGAACCGTTTAATAATTAAAAACAGATTCCTGGATCGTTAGTTGATAAATATTTAGTCGCCTTAAATTAATAATAAAAATTATCGATACTTCCAGATAGCAGTAATTGGGCGCTACTATTCGACATATAAATTGAATTTTTTATGTGATTTTATTTTAGCTTTTATTTGATAGGTAAATATTGAATTTATTTAACACTTTTTGTGTAAATTTACTGTTCAGTAAATGTGGTGCCATTGTTGTATCCTTATGTTTATCTAATCGTCCTTTTCCTGCAATCAAAAATGCCATCATTTTGTTTAATTTTACCGCCTTACCTGTTCAGGAGTGGTATTATTTCCAGATGAAAATCTCTCTGCCTGTTTTATATTTGTTCCTGAAGTTGATGTGATGAAACAGTTTCTCTGTGAACAACCAATTTCATTTACAGTATAAGTTTTCACAATTAATCCAACAGAATTAAAACTCAAAAAGGGCAAAGCTTTCACTTGAAGGTATTTTTCCCGAGTTTGTAAGAGTGATATATTTAAATTTACTACTTTCATAAAAAGGTGCATTAATTAGATTCGGAATTCGAATACGAAATAGTAAGATAAATTGCATCATAAAATGTAACTGTGCCAATCAAAACCCGACAGGGGATTCGTACCAGCTTCTGATTCGTTCTCTTTTGCGCAGCATCCCTTCAACATGAGATCCCTTCTTTAGCTACGCACAAGACCAATAAAAATGAGCGTATCCTATCGAGCAATATGTAAATATCAAATGGTCGATGTTTATGGCTGCTTTCAAAATCCGCTTCCGAATTCAGTTATTCAAGCATGCCATCATCATCATCTCAAGAACCGTTTAAAATTCTGGCCCCTAGACAGGTTCAGATCAAATGATAAGCAAATGGGTGGATACTATAAACATAATTAGCATTATTTCATTCTAAATGCATTAGTTAAATTGTTGTGGAATCGGTAAAGTGATTTCAGAGGTCGACCTGCGAAGCGCTTTTTAAACAACATATTTGTAACTGTTTACCAATTTATTAAATGGTGAAAGTAAGCATTTTCATTATCATGTTTACTTGTTGACTTGACTAAACATAAATGACCCAGAGAGCCCTAAGTGTTGGCCTCTGACCCTATAAGTCAATGTATTTTAATTCGATATCAGTTTCATTAATGTTAACGTCTGCTTAGTAGGTCACATGTTTGTTATACAGTGGCCACCTTTGCAACCTTAATTGCGTAAACGATCGCTTTAATATTCTGCAATTTTATAATCGGAGATTTTAATTATCGTCGTTGCTAAATGCATTCTACACAACTTCAACTCAATTTAAATTTAGAATCGAAACTTTTATGGACAAACAACGTCCGATAAAAATATCGAAGCACTCCATCTTTGTCACTTATTGCTGACATGCTTATTTTGATCGGAGAATTATTCATTTCAAACGTAAAAAATCTTGGCATAATTTGAAGTTAATTACAGTTACTGGGTTTCATTTTTGATTCTCAATAATCAAAACTAAGGTGCGAGCAAATTTTATTAATTAATTAATTAATTGTTAATCAGTTTCGATATTAATTCTTAATGTTACAGGTAAAATTATGCTGACGATTTACCACACCCATTTCTTTTTCATTATTCAGAAGCGCCGTGTGTCATTATTATTGATTTTTGCTATTGACGGGTGTATAAATATTTGGCAAGCGTAGGATCTGGTTTTTAATGAAGATGGAAGTCCAGCAGAATCGAAATATTTCAGTTAAAGGGTCAATCAACATTCCACGTGGACTATGCGGAAAATAAATTCTTCATTGCCAAACCATTTTCCACAAGCTTAATTATCATTACATTCTAGTGCTAATAACTGCAATATTTTTTAAATAACTCCACATTGTAGAACGCTTTCCCTGGTTAATCGTGAAATTGTTACTTTTTTAATATAATTTCGAAATTTGCTGAAATTTCACTTTTACAATATTTCGTTATTTTTAATTCTTATGTATTAATTCAATTACCTGTAGGAAGATGACAAGTTCTGTCCTAATTAGCTGACGAATGTGGCCCAAAATAAGAAGAATGACCGGTTGTAGTCCATTGTGATTAGTATGTTAGTAGAACAGGGAAAATAAATTTACTACCAAAAATGCCCCGGGCAATGTAATATGCAATTACATCGGCATATGGCTCGCAAAATTTAAATAAGTCTGTAAAGTTATCTACAATTGAGGCATCTATATGTATAGCGTGTTGCGGTACGATGTCCATATGTTATAACCGTAAATATTCAAAATTGTTTATTACAGTGTTAAATGTCTTGAGGCTAGCAGAGACAGATTGGTGTGTGCAATGAACTCGGGCATTTATTTATTTATTTTATTAAATGTTAGGATACTAAAAATTTACCAATTAAGAACAAGTTTCAAAGTATTGACCGTTTACAAGAATTAAAAAAGCACCACCCAATCCAACGAACGTGATATCCATTCAATCATAATGCACACAATGTTGGTAAAAATAAACTGAATTCATGAATAGTTTAATTCATAATTTATGTAACATTGAAGTCAAATTTTCTAAGTGTGACTTTAATAGTCACAAATGCTCATAAACTGAAATAGATTTAAATAGTTTTTGTGTATTCTGGACTAGTATATTATATTATATCGGATCAGTTACTTGGAGGTTATTTTTATAGTTTGTAATGCACGAAGGTGTATAATTTTATGGTAAAATATACCTATATTAGTTGGTATTCCATATCATTCAATCGTTTCCTCAGAAAGTAATTACATTTTTAGCATTCTTGTTTATAATTTACATTTAATTTGTGCGCAGAACTTAATAAGCACCGTTGAAGATATTATCAATTATTTTAATAAAAGGGCAAATACGAAGACAAACCATAAATTATGTTTTTTATTAATCACCAATTTGTGGTAAAGATCACAATTAGTCCAATAGTTTGCCTTTCATGTATCACATCACGTGCACATTCTTAAAACTCAAGAATAACCAATTCTTTAATTTGACAAGAAGAATGAACATTCTTAAAATGATAGAAATGATAGTGGCAAGAAAACGCTTATAAAAATATTTTTTTCAAAACTTTTTCAACAGTTTAGGATATTGAATTGTAATCTATTCGATATTTTAAAGAATCTTCTAACTTTGTTCCAAAAATGGTTTAAATATTTTCATCAGAACAAAAGTTAACCAGGGGTACAATTTTACTATGCTATGCTATGCTATGCTATGATAATACAGTAGAATCCGCTTATAGCGAGGAAGCACGGGAGTTTGAAATTAGCTCGTTATAAGAGGATTTCGTTAAAAGCGGATTATTATGTAAAGACATTTTTTATTGAAAATATTATTTGTTTACATAAATTAGTAAAATGCGTGTACGTTACAGTTGTTTCATATATAAATTTAGGCGTAGGGGAGAGGGTGGTACATTCGGCCATGGGGTACATTCGTCTATCCTATCCTGCACCGCCCTCATTTGATTTTACCGCTTACTTTTAGCGTAATTATGCTGGTGATGTATTTTTATTGTCCATGCAAAGTGTCGCCAGTTGTTTGTGCGGTTCTTTGTTTTTCAAGAAATAATAATAGATTTCCTTTATAAAAGGTAAGTTTTTTTGACTACTGTACAAGTTCATGATTTTGAACTTTGTGAAGTAATGTACAGCATGCAGTACTTCCCCATGAATGACGTCAATAAGAAATCTAACCTAAAGTCTTGTCGGTTTTTTTAAATGCAATTTTAATCTGTTCAAATGTCATGTGGGGTAGATTCGGCTGAAGTGTATGGGGTACATTCAGCCAGATAGCCGAAAGTGCCCCATCAATGGAATAAAACATACATATAGGTACCTATTATTGTATTTCTATGTTATTTTATTCTGATATTATATTTATTATATATGTATAATTTAATCGGATGCCACGTACACATGTTTGCAAAACCAATCGGCGAGATATAGACGAGAATAATATGAAGGAAGCGATTATTATTTGTCTAAGAAAAATTCTGAGTGTTCATGAAGCTGCAAGGCGGTATGGAGTGAAAAGGTCGACGTTGCAGTCCAGAATAAAAACCCTGCTAAAGAAAAGAAAAGTAGAGGAAGTCTTAGCTACCATCGACAGAGATTTTGGAAATAAAGGCAGCGATAAAGAGAATAAATACCGTAGTAAATACACTGTTGAATAAATTTTCACATCTCAGGAAAGGGAGCTCGTTACATATATATCATCCAATCTGAATTACGGGTTGTCATATAAGCAAGTACGAAAATTGGCTTACGAGTTTTCACAAATGTTACCAGTTTGTGTGACACCAATCAATTGGAAAAGAAGTGAGTTGGCAGGTAAGTTATTATTTTGGCTTCTGTCCACACTCATAAGAATTTACCAAATTGATTAAACCGTAGGAATTGAATGGCTTAAAGGCTTCATGTCTAGAAACAAACAGTTGTCTTTAAGAAAACCTGAGAATACCAGCCTGAACAGGGCCATGGCATTCAATAAAGACAGAGTGGAGGAATTTTTTTCCAATTATGCCACAGTCTTAGATAGGAGCAAATATATAATTTGGTAGAGACTGGCATATAAACTGTGATGAAACCAGTAAAAGTTGTCTCCACACGTGGAAAAAACAGGTTGGACAGGTAGCTTCGGCCGAACGAGGAGAATTGGTTACCTTTGTTGGTATAATCAGCGCCACTGGGGGAACCATTCCACCTGTTTTTGTTTATCTCCGCATAAGAAATGTGAGTAACTTTTTGAGGAAACCAGCGACAAAGACAATTTTGAATGAAAGCTCAAGTGATTCAAACAGGTTGATAGAACTCGTTGACACCTCTGATAGTGAAACTTTTTCGCTCAGTTCGAATGAATTACGTTCTCTTACTATATATTTTGTATTGGTCAATTTGCCACAAAGGTAACCACTTGCTACTATATTCGGCACATTTTGAAGAACATAGACGATTTAGAATATGAAATCAAGTTCTTGCGACGAAAAAATAAATCAAACATTTATATATCCTCAAGTAGAAGATATCAGCAGTGTAAATAAAAGTGATGTCATCGCATTGTTGCTGCAAGGAAGTAAACTGTCAACAGCCAGGACATCTTTCTTGTACACTTTTAATTACAATTTTGAAGGACTTGATGTTCGTTAGATATTTCTGCTGCTTTTTTTGTCAGTTTGTTTCGTTATTTGTATTATTGTAATAATTACTATACTTTGTATTTTTCATTTCACTTTTGTTCAATAAAAATATTTGATTTACATCTGTATAGCAATGAATTTGAACTGGATGAATGTACCCCACCCGATGGCCGAAACTACCTCACCGGTGGGGTACTTTCGCCCATTTGCAGGTGTTTTTTCTAAATTCTATAAAAAATATATACGTTAAGATATAAGAGTTGAAACCTTGCGAGAAACCTAGACAAATGTGGAAATTAACTTTTGAAAATATAATTTTTTTAATCAGTTACTGATTTTTAGAATTATGTAATTTAATGAGATAAGTAGCCGAATGTACCACCCTCTCCCCTACTTATTAACCGAAATAGTCTGTAATAGTCTGTTTCGTCAATTAAATTTTCCAAATTTGCCAAAAAATGAAAAAAATGTTCCGCACCATTTAAAGTAGTTTCGGCTTCAAAAAAACTCTTCAATTTTGCCAGGCACTTTCTAGCTTCCGTAGGCGAAATCTTTTCTAGCAAAAAGGCCGGTTCATCATCATCAGATTTAGCAATTTCAGTTTGAGTTTGATTGTATTTTTGGTACGCATTCTCAACGATGTCAACCTCGGTTGGGATTTCACTAGTACATACAAAATTGTCAACCGTCACATACTCCTGAAAGTTGACTTTTTCAGTTTTTAATGAGATACAAAGTTCACTTTGCCAATTTTCAGCTGGGCCAACTTCTCCTATAAATCCAGAATGTTTGAAACAATTTTTTATTGTGGTTTGCGTAATACTTTTCCAAGCTCGGTCTACAAATCGAATGGCGTCTAGAAGTGTTACCCGATCCTCTTTTTCCATTTCAATGCCATCTATCAAATGCAACACAAGCACTTTTCGAAAATGAAACTTAAGGAAGTTTATAATTCCTTGGTCCATGGGCTGCAGTATTGAAATCGTGTTGGGAGGTAGAAATGCCAATTTGATATTTCTTTACGTTTAATTTACCGGAGGTTGACATGATAATTCTTCGGTAACCTTAGTGAAACTGATTATTTACCGCCTGAAGCCTGATTAGTTGGAATCAGCACATTTCTAAGTAAACCATTATCAATATTAGCCAAAGGTATATATTTAGATCTCGCTATATCAGGATTTTTTTATATAAAATTTCAGTACAACCGACGTTATAACCGGAGTCTCGTTATAACCGATCTCGTAATATACGGACATTTTTAACCGCGTTTGCATAGTAAATCAAATTTTTCTATGTGTATTGCTCGTTATAAGCGGTGTCTCGTTATATCCGGTATTCGTTACAAGCGGATTCTACTGTAGTTAAAAAAACGCACTGTATATCAAATGGCAATTTGTCTGGGTAATAAAATTTGGAAACAAATCACTGACGCAGAATCTTTTACGATATTATTCAGTGTCAATTCTATCGATACACGAGTCTGCATACATTAACATAAATGTTTCTCTAGTAATGTACTTTCATGTCCTACATTGTGTACTAATGGCAATATTAGTTGATGTAGTAAACAAATCACAACGAAACTATATTTACTAGTGCCGTTTCGTGTAGGTACGCACTGAAAGTGGATAAAGAATTTTGAAATGCACAATTTAGAAACGTGCCTTAAAATAAAGAGACAACAAAAGCAGAGATAATTACTGTAACAACGTGAGTGGCGTCTAGGAATGATTTATGTGAGGTTGTTTATGTGAAACTTTACGTTAATCAATTATTTATAAGTTAATAATTCGCGCGTCTAACATCACACAATAGCAAAATGATTGTACGATTTATCATAGCAAAGACAACTAACTGCATAATTACACCATATATCTTAAGATCTAGAAAGGACAATGACATATTAACATAAGTAGAGTTTGCATAATCGAAACGGAATTTTTCTTCTTTCAATTCCTCAAGCTGTAAAGATAAATGGTCGCTACAAGAAGTCAGTTTCAAGCAATTAATCTCCCTTTTGCAATGAAAATCGGTAGGAATAATATTGCACGAAACTAAAGACCTGGCAACTTCACAGATTGGTGTGGAGAGGGTTAGAAACAATCAATAAGTAGTTACATTGTGTTGGGCATTTGCATATCGTGGGTCAGCAGCCACTAATGGCGGTCGACATGCTATCCGTCCGCACGAGACCGTCTAAAACACTAAAAAGTCGCCCTTTTCATAACAATTTATTGCCTCATCAGTATGCAAATGTAATTAGCGCGTTTATAATTGGAACCTTAAAATCCAACACAATTCTCTTCCACTGCGTAAAAATTTGGGCGTAATCGCATCTAATGAACCGAGATGAAACGAAACCGTGAAGCCACACACCTAGTTGCAATATTTTGTCTCGGCCGTGTTATGGTTGGAAATTTGCCAAGACGCCTCGCTTAGTGGCGTCGCAAAGCGTCTCTGTCACCGAGCTAAGTATGGACGCCCTCTTTAAATACCTTCTATTTCATAGGTGGCTCGTTAAAATTTCTTTTGCTGAAGCATCTTATCTATTATTGTATCTGGCGACATTTTTTCCTCCCAATTTACAATTTCGCCCTTAAAACCTCCGAGAAACAAAACTAAACATTTCGGTTGCTGCAAGAAATATCAACTTCCCTTAAGCGGGCTACACACCTTCCGATATATCTCTCCGGTTAACCCTTGTCGAATACGGGCTACCGGATACAGAAGCGCATCCACACGATTACGATTTTTTTTGTCAGTTCTGTGTAAAAGCGAGGGCGTCAACACACGGCAGTAGCATTATTATTATCTGTGAAAAAGCGCCCTACACGCAAAGTAAAACGTAAACAGTGGTGTAAAAATTGGTTAAAAGAAAGAGAGCGGTATTCGCATGTAAATTTGATGCAGCGATTAAGATTTGCGCCGAAAGATTGGCACAATCAATGAATTCTTCGATACACTCACGGTTACTTTTGCGATTTTCCATCGGACTTGCACTATTAACGTCGTTGATACTAACGCTGTCACAGAAACTTGTAAAATACGCACAGTTCACCGTTTCCACTGTATTTTTAAGGGTCCATTCCATCACTTTCGAAAAAGCGAAATCTGAGTGATAACGGAGTTTTTAAACTACCCTAGCAATTTAAACAGTTAACACCCATTCGATTTTTTTCAAAGGCCATTGAATACCACTTTTCAAAAAAGTGAAATCTCGGTGATTATTTTATTCTACTAACATTGTGCTATTTCAAAAATAAATACGGTATTATACCGATAATTCTGATATAAATTCATGTTGGTCGAAATAGTTCAATTACTTACTATTTAGCCAAGAAGTTATTTACATAGGTACCTATTTTAATTTTGCTTATTGTTAGTTCTTCATTCGTAAAATAATCTACTCAAATACCATTCAAATTTTGATTCTTTTTTATTACTTACATTACATTCAATCGTACAAATTTAACAATAAAAGCATTTCAGCTGCGTGTTGTATTTTTAATACATACAACTAGTTATTATGATTTAATCAATTTAATTTAGTGAAGGTACGGGAGCGTATTGTAGCGATCCATTCAGGGGAACCCCACAGTACCGAGTGCTATTATATGAAGGTACTAGGTCTTCCTCGAGGAATTTAAACACCTCTAAAAAAAAAAAAAACACTTTACAGATTTGCGTTGTCGAGACCTATTCAGGATTTTTTGCCTGTATTGTAAAAATGCCGCCTTTGAAAAAACGAAATTTCGGTGACAATTGATAAATGAGCAATTTAGGGGTTACTGGAAAAAGTGATTTCGGTCCCTCATAATATGTTAAAAGGAAAGAATTAAAGATCATTCACCATGTCGTGTTTTTTAAGGGTTAATTTATTGCAGGGTGACTTTCGAAAAAACTAAATCTCGATGACACAATGTCAATTGTCAATGATAAACAACTATTTTAGAGGAAACTCGAGAAAGCGACTTTCAATTTCTGTGAAGGGCTCATTTATTGTGACTGGAAAAAACGAAATCTCAATGATAATAATGTTGTTAAAATACACAAACAATTGAAACGGAAAGTGGCTTTGACCCTTCATAAAATGTTGAAGAAAAGAATATTTTTCAGTTTCGGAAACGTACAACCAATTTATTAAAGAAACGAGACTTGCGGTGCGAGAGACCTTGTCTCTGCGGCAAATTTAAAAAAAAACTACCGGATTGTTTTCCTATATGTATACGGTCCGATATGCCTGTACGGTTTTATTTATCGAATGAAAATATCTATTTGCTCAGGCGGCCGAAGCATCCCGTTTTATCATCCACACGTTCCGGTATACCAGCACAGGCGCACCGGAGAGGCAGAACGGAAAGATATACCGGAAGGTGTATAGCCCGCTTTAGATATGCAAGAGAAACCGATCGAATTAATTCAGCAGCCGATTACTTGATTGCTAATTAGTCTGCCGAATCGTGTGCCAAGTCGCTGTCGCCATTGATACAATTTAACTGACAATGAGACCACTTTCTTTTCAAAAAATCTCAACAGTTGCAAGTAATTGTCAACGAAAAAGAACAATTTTCGAGTTATGTAAATTATGCAAATGGGAGTGCAGGTTGCAATCAAATTAAAGTGTATTAAACGCTGAAGAAATCGGTAATAACCATTGAAGTACATTTTTTGAGCCTCGGGCATTTCGAAAATAAAATTTAATTTACAGTTAGATATCCAGAACCTGTTACGCGCAATAAATTTCAAGTAATTGCGAGTTTTCAAGAATTACCACCAGTACAGTTACCAATTTCCACTTTACTCTTTAATAAATTCATCAAAGTTAATAACAATTAATATTCGCACTCTTCCTCGTCTCCGATGCCTCCACCATCATCGCCGCCTTCGCCATCGCGAAACAAATCATCTAATCCACGAAGTAAATAAGGGTCGTCCGTTAGAAGTCTATCTCTGACGTATTGTCTGCGCTCTTCGACGGTTAGCAAACTCCTTCTGAACGAATTTCCTAATATTAATCGATTCAGGTAATAAAGACAGTAGTGCGGGGCTGCCATTGCACCGACTATGATGAAGAACGTCGGAAGGATTTCGTACCACATCTTAAAAATCAAATCTTTCTGTTATTTAAAATACAAGAAACATCATAAAGCCTTGTGATTCATTTAAGATATGTATATTTATAAACAAAGTCGTAATTGATGTGCCAGTGAGGGTAATTCGTTATGTCCCAGAGAGTCGACTACTATTTATACACGGGAGACGCGAATAAGTGGAAAAACCTGTGACACTTCTTTCATATTACTATTCACACTAATTTAAGATCATTTGTGCAATTTGCACTATTTTTTTCGAGACGCGACGATATGTTATGCAAAACGATTCGTCATTTGTGTATACAGTCTAATTTAAAAATCACAAAGAAAAAAAACGTTACAAATTCATTAGACATTACCATGCGAGACGAGGCTAAAGAAAAATATTCATTGTACATTTAAATTTCCAGACAACTTTCTCGATGATATCGATTTGTCTTGTGGATAAGTTGCGACCACATTTCCTCATTGTTTATGGCGCACACCTTGGTTATACAAGGGAGGTTCAATTGTCGTTAGTACTGCAAACAAACAACCTGTTATGAAGAAGATTAATTATCGAAATGCCACCAAGACAGTTACGACTACAATTTATTAATGGCAACATTTACTTCCAGAGTTTTCTGATCTTTATGCCCAATTTGTTGCATCAAGCGTTCATTATTTAAATGCCTTGACAGAACAATGGCAATTTTCGATAGAAAAATTGCAAATAACGTTTAGTTGTACAGTGAAACTTCTCCACGCTCAATTTATATACAGTGCGGACGCGTGGGTTGAAACAAATTCATTTAAAATTCATGGGTTTGGTTTTTGGAAAAACGCTCGGACACGTCGATTTTTGTTTTTAAAACTGCTTCTTTTTTATATTTATAATTTTACGATCGTCTTTTGTTTTCGCACTATGACGTCATAAATATTTTTTTTAAATTGTACCCCATATTTTTGTTTGCGAATTTGGATGCAGCACATTTTTTTGAGTGCGGAAATGTCAAAATCGTATGACCTTGAAGAGGAAAGTTTTCGAAATAATCAGTCCTAAAGTTTAGAAAATGTATGGTAAAATTATTAGAGTAGACCAATAATAATATCATCAAAGAAGCGCTATGCCATTTTGTGGCAAAAATTAAGTACTATCCCATGCCCCAAGCTTAAATTAAAGAAAACAGTTAGTCAGGAGATATAGTTAGTTCTGATATTTACATTACAGAGCAAAAAGGGTATGTCAGAGTGCTAAAAGTGGTCTTCTGAACAATTTAGAAATATTACTCCCTTCCCCCTGTACCCTTCAAATATATAAATTAGAGTGGGTGCCCATGCTAGAAAGGTTTTGTTAACATACAAATAATTCCACTAAACGAGGTTCCACTGTACTACGAATAGTGCAATAAAAATCCCTGATTTTACTTTGGTTACAATAAATTTGTTGGCGCGATTTTCTAGGAAACTAACGAAAAAGTGTTGATATTCTAATAACTTCCTGCCATTAAGGGCGTAATGCTGCAGTAAGTTTGTAAGCGTTTCGTGTAGGAAATATTGTGCAGTAACCATTGTATATAATCGAGTGAAGTAAACAGTAATTTGTTAATTAAAGATGAATTGAAGTTCCGAGATCAAGAAAACATGTTTCTATAAAAAAATTCTATTTAATAATAATGTTTAAAAAATGCCTTATGTTTATCATGTATTTTAAGGCGCTACGTTTGTCTTTTATGGCAAATACGACCGCTCGGTACCTTCACGCATATTTAACCATTAAATATAAATTTTTTGCACATCACTCAGATGAGCCGTTTTGACGTAATATGGATAACATGAACTTATGTTTTTAAATACACATTGCCTAAATTTCAGGCGTTTAAAAACATAATAATAAAATTATCGCAGGGTAACATGCCAGATGTACCGGATGCAAAGTGGCGCGCCAATTTCGGAGAACGTACACTGTAAAATCCAGATGGCGCTTGGAGCAAAAGGAGTTACCGAGTTAATTACAATGCTTCATCTGGGGTTGGTGTTATTATCGGACAAAAAACTGGTAAAGTGTTGTTTTTAGGTGTCCGAAATAAATATTGTTGTGTATGTTCTCGTTCCAAAACACGAAACACTGAACCGCCAAACCATATCTGTTTTAAGAACTGGAACAAGGCGTCTACAGGAATGGAATCTGATATTCTTGTTGAAGGTTTTATGAGAAGCATTGAAATGCATAATTTAAAATACGGGTATTTGATTGGAGATGGTGATAGTAGTGTTACAAAAAAATTGATGGAAGCTCGTCCCTATGGTACCCGAATAATTCAAAAAATTGAATGCTGCAATCATTTGCTGCGGAACTTCTGTACAAAGCTTCGAGAGCTTTCTCAGCGAAGAATAAGTTCCAAAAAAGTGATAGTTCCAATAACGCAGAGAAATTGCCTTAATAATAGAATTAAGCGGTTAAGGAATGGTGTCCAAGGTGCCATTAAATATGCTAATTCTTTGGAATTATCACATAGCCAAAAAATTACGCAGCTTCGCAATGATATTCGAAATGGACCTAATCACGTTTTTGGGGAACACGATGACTGCTCGTCTTACTTCTGCACTGATCTTAAAGTTAATGAAGAGTGGATTTCAGAAATGAAGGTATCTGGCCTCTATCAAGATGTCATGGCAATCGTTGATAGAGTTGCGAGAAATGCAGAAAGTTTGTTGATAAACATGGACAATAATGCAGCGGAGTGTTACAATTCTATTTTGGCAAAATTCGTTGGCGGCAAAAGAATTAATTTCAGTGGAAGGGGCTCGATATCAAACTCGATGCGAAGCTGCTTCAATTTCTTTCAATTTGGAACCTGGTGAATTACCGCGGGTTATTCATAAAAGAGCTGTGCACTCCAGTCCAGGGAAACACACTCAACGCTTTATGAATAGTTTGAAAAGGGTAAGAACTTGGAAAAGATGCAGACAGGAATTATTTCCAGATGTAAAAAAGAAAAAAAGGGAGCCCATAACACCTGCCGACAGTGATTATGGTGCCACAGAAAGTGAAATTGTTGTAATGTTAACTAAAGAGCAGTACGATATAAAAGAACAAGAAATGTTAGCGTTGATTAAAAAATCGGATTCTGAACGAGACGAATTACAACATACCACGATAGGTCAAAGTACCAATTTATTATGGCGACAGGAGCGTTCCATACGGTTGACTGCGTCCAATTTTGCAGCAATATGCAAAATGCGAAAAACTACACATTGCGCAAATTTGGTAAAGCGTCTTTTGTATGATAAATTTTTCGGGACTGCAGCAACACGTTGGGGACAGGAACACGAATTTGTTGCTCTAAGAGAGTTGGAGAAAACACATGGAATTCGTGTACGCGAATGTGGTATGTTTATTGACAGTGAATTTAATTTCTTAGCAGCTTCGCCGGATGGTGTAATAGATGACGATGGGATTGTCGAAATAAAATGTCCCTCAACAGCCGCATCGTCTTCACCAACGGAAGCCATTCGAGAAAAGAAAATTAAATTTTCGGAGATAATAAATGGTGAAATAACATTAAAAACTAAAGACAGTTACTATTTCCAAGTACAGGGCCAGCTACATGTAACAAATAGAAAGTATTGCTTGTTTGTTATATGGACACCATTTGGACTAAGCGTACAAAAAATCGTCAGGGACGATATTTTCTGGCGTGCGAACATGCAGAATCAGTTGGTGACTTTCTTTTCCAAATCCTTTCTACCTGAATTGGTTGATCCGCAGTATCCGAAGAAAATGCCAATTCGTGATTTGCGTCAAAATGAAGATGCAACAGGAATTCAGAATAGGCAGTAGAACGACCGATGCAAAACACCTCAAATTATGCGTATGATTTTTCAATATATTGCAATTATACCCAGATATTTTTAAAATAAGCAATATCGTCCTTACGAATTACATTTTTATTGTTGTAAACCTATTTTTTACTTTTAAAATGTAAAATTCGAGATGAGAACGATTTTTAGAGTTTTAATCACCCGATTTTGGTTCTTGAAATTTGTTTTAATTATTTTGACCGTCTTGGCGACTCGTTTAGGGGTGCCTTTCTTTTAAGTCCCATACCCAATTTTCTGTGCACCAGTCTGGAGATGTCGGATGCGAGTTAACAGCCGACTTCTGCCCAATTTATGAGGGTCAGTGTAACTTAATAGATTAGCGTATAGGTAAAAATGTAATTCGTAAGGACGACATTGCTTATTTTAAGAATATCTGGGTATAATTGCAGTATATTGAAAAATCATACGCATAATTTGAGGTGTTTTTTCAAGAAAGATTTTTCCTTTACCTAAGACACGGGAAAATATATAGGCGGGGTAGTTACTCGATACAATTTAATTTTTTAATAATTTTATTTATTACCAAAATATGGGGTCGTAGAAGAATGAATAATTGTTACGACGTAATGTCCTTATGCCTTGTAAATCATTTTTTTCAAAATTAATTCACTAAACTGCTGACGTTAACAATTTCAATATCGCGAGAGATAAACTGTGACATTGACATTGACGCGACGTTTTTCGGTTCTTATATTTAGAGGGATGAACTTGAAGAAATTTAATTTGAGGTACAAACAGGTACTAACGAAGTACAAACGAAATCTTTCAAGTCCGGTGCTAGCGTGAAGTTGGCACCGGATCACGTTTTTAGCGAATATCTGCGAAACTGTGGATTCAATTGAAAAATTATTGAGGGTACAAACGGGTACAAACGAAGTACAAAAGATTGGTGTAAATTTCATCGTTTGTACCTCCACATCAGGTGTCAACTTCACGGACCCGGAAATTATTACTTCTATATTTCTGGAGGATATTTTATTTTTTATTTCTGCAGAAAATAGAAATAAAATAGTATTTCTTCGAACTACTTTATTCGCGCGGACTCTTTCTTTTCGGACAGAAAGAAAATTTTTTGTATTCTTTTATTTCTGCGGACGTTTTGATTTGCGCGGAATCTTTTATTTTGAACATTATTTTTTTAAAATTTTTGCGGAAATAAATTTCACATCGTGGCCCAGACGGTGCTTCATAACAAACACCATCATTTTTGTTAATTTAAAAAATGCTAAATCGACGAAACAGCTGTCCGAACGATAAGAAAGCCTTTCCGAATAACAGTGTGGTGTCATGTTTCAGCTCGAGTAAAATAAACAATTCGCATATAGAATAAATAAATCTCCATCCCATAATCGTTAAATGATAATTTCTACAAACACGTCAACCATGGCTTGCATCACACGTCAGATGCAGTACCGTAAATGACAACGGCGATTTTATATCTCACTCAGAACTTTATTGTTCTTGTCGTCGAAAACTTTTCAGTAGCCAGCATTACGCCCTTAACCCATAATTGGCGAGGACCAATTTTGTTACAAGGAAAGGTGGAGTCTCTCAAATCCAATTTTTTCTCTCATATCCATTACCAGAAAGTACTATAATTAGCAAGTCTTTAACAAAATAAACGAGAGATTTTTATTGCATTTGTAATATAAAATTACCGTTTAACAAATAAGTTTCACTAAGGTGAAGAGTCCATTCACGAGACACTTTTAGCGATGCAGCAATGACAAAAGATAACGGATTTTGCGTTAACACAGGCAATGTTTTTTATAACGAGTCATATTCAAGTCCTATAAACCTATTAAAATTATGGACAAAAGTACCGTCATAATATTCCTAAGAAGCACATCCGTTCGCTCAATTAAGTGCAACTTAATGTTAAAGTCGGTACAGTCTTTACAAAGTTCGTTGATTTAATTTCTTAATTTATTTTAATCAAATCACTGAAAAATATTTGGTTTTGAGGTTCTCGTTACAATTGATTAGTAAGTCACTTTAATTAAGTATGTTTGCTGGAACCACTTCAATCCATTAGAATCATCAGCAGGAAATTTGTTGATTCAAAATTAAGTGTGGTTGCTTGAAAAATCTATTCAAAATACTGGCTGCGCGCCCGACCATTTCGCAACGATGAATGATGTGGTCGCAAACTACCCAATTTACGCAGCAGTTTACAATTTCCGAATCGTAACAATGGATTTCGTATTTAAAACAAAATTCGACCGTAAATTTTAACGTATTTTTCTAACGCATTTTATTGATGGCAGTTCAGAAACATACCGTTTTGACAGAATTTAATCGCTTTGGCACTGACACGGATGTAACGGTCGATTTAAATCTGCAGGGCTCGTTCACGATGACTATAATATTTCCCCAGCTATTCTTGTATTTAACTGTTGACTGGTTATTCTCTTTTCGATGAATGAGGTTGCTTTATTTTTGTGATAACTACTCAAGTTTGAAAACGATGAAAATGTTAATTAGGCTTCTTGAAAACGCTGTCAGCAAACCCTGCTGATTTAAATCGACCATTATGAAAGTATCACTGTCAAAAACGTTCAAATTTATGTAGACATTGCTTTTTAAACTTAGCAGATTAGCCTCAATAAAATCGATTTATGTTAGTGGCGTTGTGGCTATTAATTTTAGATTTTTGTTGCTAAATTAATAATAACCAAGTGTTGCTGTCAACTCTCAATTGAAATTCAAGACAACAAATTTAATTTCGGGGGAGTTTATCTCTGTAAAATGTCTTGGCGGTAATTTTGACTAAGACATTGTTTTTGGTGGAGATTTGTTTGCAGTGAGAAAAGTGCAGCAAACTTGAACTTTCCTTGTATTTCCAGGTTTGCGTGTTGAAATTTAATCTTTGCATGATATTAAACCGCATATTGTTATTACTGTTATTATTATATTGACAGTGACAAATGATGTAAAATAATCGTATTAAAACCAATTATCCGCGTATAGCAATTAAGAAAATGATCTTAAATTATCATATAAAACTTTTTACCTTTTCACAAATTTGACGTCTGGTTTGTGGTTAGAGGTTGTCAAAACAAATGTCAAAAAATTGCAACAGGACAAATGAAGGTACTGCTAGCTACGATTAAATTGAATCAATTAGGGAGTGATTTTTTTATTTGAAATTCGAATGGATTTGGTTTTGAATAGTTTTGTATAATTGCAAAATAATGTGATTTTCAAGGTTTTGTTGTTGCAAACGGGGAGGTCACTCCGGGCGTTTTGTTTTCGGTGAATATTTTTTTTCAGGTAAAAAAGGTTGTCACCGCGACTGCATTTTTATAAACGATTTCCTGACATTGTATTACAAAAAATATATCCGGTCGTAACTTAACCCCGGATTGACCCGTGAATAAATAAGAATAATGAATACGCTTTCAAAAAACCCGTGCGCCGTTAGCTAAAAAATTTTGAATAATTTTTAGAAAAATAATCAGCATAACACACACGAATTAAAAGTTGATTTAATGAAAGCACCTGCAAGGAACACATTTGCAATTCAACAGTTTTTTGTAATATTGCAGAATTAATACCCAATTACGGGAATTAGTAAAAGACCCCCAGTGTATATCACAACAAGATGACTATCAAAGGCGTGGTCTCATTATTCTATCATCAAATGGGCACGGAATTACTCACAGGGGTTGAAGACTGCGAATCTAAAACACCAGTTTCGCATTCTTTTCCGAATTTATTAAAATGTTGGATGAATTACTAGTTTGGGTAATAATTAGGTGCCTGGTTGTATAAAAAAAATAAAATCAGCTTTGGTTGTTAGATTCCAGTTCTCACAAAAATTGTTTTGGAACTCCTGGGATCGCTAACATGCGGGTTTGCCCTTAATTGGATACATCCATTTAATTATCAACCCCCAGACCGCCATAAGTCAGTCCGACTCGACGTAAAAAGGAATATTTCTAACCGAACCCTTCCATTGCAAAAATGCGAAATAAGCGATTTCTCTTTGTGTTTCTTTTATTTCATGTTCTCTCGTAATAAAACCCCTTGTTCGACAAATTTATGGTGGAATTGGAGACTATGAATTCTTTGTTCGGCCGGATATGACATTTTACTAATATACACACACGCTAGGGAAAACGCAATTGACCTCGATATTTTTGGTTGAAAAAATACGTTTCTTAATTGGATTAATTTTAATTCTGAAATTATATTACAAGGCGTGCAAAAACGTCCAGGCGTTGATGTACGAGAAACATACAAGGTTGCTCAAAACCGGCGGAAGCGAATCGATAGAATTTAAACATTCGAGTCGGGGGGTGTGATACGTTTCACTCAGCATTTCGTGAAAAAAAAATTATTACGTGTGGGATCGGTCCAACATCGCGACACACTATAACCACCCCGGGTATTTCTCATTTACCACTTGTTGAAACATATGTCTCGACTTAAGAGCAGGCATTCTTCATTCTAGACGACATCTGTTATGGTGTTAGAAACGAAACTTTTATACATTCCAACTGCGCTTACGCATCACGGTTTTTTGTGCGCAATTATGTAAAATTTGCAACATTTAAGCGGCTCACTGTTGGTGTAACCCATTTTGGTACCACTTGGATAATTTTTAAATTTACAATGCAACTCTTTTATGCCCCAGCACTCGCTTTAATTAAATTTTTGTACGTATCGCATCAATCAATCTTGTATTTTGATGGGCTACTGCTTATTTTTAACAAATCAATAATTTTATTTTCACTATAATCGCAGATAAGATCTTCATATCATTGATTAATTATCTCTCAAGTATTTTTGGGAACAGCTAACAAACTTGCTCTAGATTTTATTGCGATGCAATCGACGAACCAAATTGAAATCATAAATAAATTTTAAGTCTTTTTAATTGCATTTATTTAAATATTAAAAAATATCGACAATTTAACAACACCTTGTGATAATTACAGTTCGGAAGGGTAAACTGGTTGTAGCAATAAAATTTGCAATATAGTTGATCTTGTTTAATTTCTTTCTTTTTACATAACCAGATACAACGATCATCGATTATGGAAACAGGATTTTCTTCCGTTATGTCTTTTTGTTTCGTTCACGGCGTCGCATTATAAACATGTTGTAATAGGCAAGGTACAGGTAATTGACTTTATAGATAAGCATTGTGTTACAAAAATCATAACTGAACTTATAATCAAAACACAGTTGAACCTCTTTTAGTGAACACCTCCACTACAAAACTTCTCTATAATGGACAATGAACATAATGCGTTCAAAAATTAAAATCAGGTAACCCTTCTAGTGTGGCCACAAAAAAATGAGCGAAACAAACACAATCTTGTTCACCTGTCCTAAAAGAACTTACAATTTTCGTGTAAATCATTTTAATAACAGTCTTTCATTCTTGCAAGTAGCCATTTCAAAATAATTTAGAGTGTATTTTTTGTCAAGGAAATATACAGTGCGTTTTTTAAACTGTTGCCATAGGGAATTGCATGTTAAAAATTATACCTCGTGTTAACTTTTGTTTTGATGAAAATATTTAAGCCATTTTTGGAAAAAAGTTGGAAAATTCTTTAAACTATCGAATAGATTACAATTCAATATCCGAAACTGTCGAAAAAGTTTTGAAAAAAATATTTTTGAAAAGCGTTTTCTTGCCACTATCATTTCTATCATTTTAAGAATGTTCATTCTTCTTGTCAAATTTAAGAATTGGTTATTCTTGAGTTTTAAGAATTTTCACTCTTGTCAAATTTAAGAATTGGTCATTCTTGAGTTTTAAGAATGTTCATTCTTCTTTTCAAATTTAAGAATTCGTCATTCTTGATTTCAGAAATGTTTAGTTAGAAATGATAGGCTGCAATGTCAGTTGACTTTTGTCACTTTGTTTTAAAAAATAAATAGCGAAAGCTCCTCGAGGCTATGATTACATTAGCTTTTGGAAAACAGTACATACAAACATTTATTTGTAAAAAAAACAAACCGTAGAAACCACAAATGACTCAACAAATTAACAAAAATTATCAGAAATTATCATATATACCAAATTAAATCGAGATTATCGATAATCGCATGAGTTGGGACCACTCGAAGAGGAGTGAAATTATTTGACATGTTGAGTGCATCAATTCATGCGATTATCAATAATCACGATTGCACGAATTGTATTCGTCAGATTATATCACGAATGAACAATTTAATACTTTTTCGGACAAAATATAATTCCGAGAGTCGTAAAACTCGGTAAATTGAGCTCATATATATTTGTGAGACTTTACAGTGTTACACGGTTTATGATTTTGTATCTTTTCATCAATATTGTTTAACGAACAATTACCGAAACGCGGCATTTTTTGTAATTGTGACATTTCAGTGGACAGCACGGTACACTACATTTGCGGAGCAGCACGCGGGATAATCACTTATTAATCACATTCTAGTCAATATGGCACACTAGATTTGCGGAGCAGCACGAAGGATTATCACTTATGAATCTTTCTCCAGTGCTGATTATCATTTATTAAGCGGTCGCTAGGATAGGGAAAAATAGCACTATGAGTGCTATAATCAAAAGAATTGTTCAAAGTGTTTTCCTTCGACTGCGAGACAATGTCCAAAGCGATCTTGAAAATTTCTTCGAGTGCTTTTTAAAGTTCGCCCTTAGGTCCTCCACAGCTAAAACAGTTTAAAAAAAACGCACTGCGCTATGAAGTTTGGCGCCCGTTCTACATCATGAAAAAAAGTTTTAAAAACGTCATTTTGACAACCTTAGCAATTTAACAACTTATTTCATAGTTGTACCAATAAATACAATAATAAATTCTATTAATTTGTGTTATTATTATAAGTCCCTTCTAGTCGACACTTTCCGGTCTCAGAGTCCACTATGGAAAGGTTTCACTGTAACTAAAAAATTATTCTATTCGATTGGTAAATACATGCACAATGATTATTGACTGCTTGTTCTATTCTAATATAAATACAATACTAGAAAAATTGAACCAAGAAAAGTCGGTGGCGGTAGTAAAAAATTCCACGCACTTGTATCTACTGTTAATAACCGAGAAGAGAAGACCGCTTAATAAACGGTTATTAAGTGTGTTATATTAGGATTTATTGTTATTGTGGAAGAGGGACCTTTTTATGTAGACTTTTGTGCGTGCATTGTCAAGCTGATGTAGTTAACAAAAAGGAACCCTGTAATTTTTTCAGATTAACTTCTAAGAAAATATTCAATTTGGGAAATGAAAATCTCAAGCAGTTGCAAATTGAAACGAAGAAAATGAAAGAGTACACACTAACGCACAAAGGTATTTTTTAACACTCCTCGTGCGTGGCTCTTTGCAACCTTAATCAATACCACAATTTATTGATTGCTTGAAAATAACCGAGGGGTTTCTTCAATATTTGCAAATATTTTTTTCTGATAAAATAACCCGATAAAAATAAACAGGCGTGAATATCGGTGTATGTCTGCAAATAACGTCAAGATAAACCATAAGACGTTTTGCATTGCAATAAAACCCAGCACTTTCTCGCACTTGGCCTTAGATATCATCGACAGGATAACGAATGACGGACGATTGTGCGATTTTTGAACCTGCGCCAGTGGCGTAACATCCTCTCAAATTGGCGTGCAAGAATGCCTTTGATTGCCTTAATTTTTCGTTGGAAACGTGCACGAAATGATGAGATGTTTAACGCGGTTGTGGCAGAATAATAATAATCTCAAACTGTAAAGTTGAAAAGACGAAAACGAATCCTACGAATAAAGCTCACAGTGCGACGACGTCTCGCAGTTATTTTCCAACCGCATTCTTTCAGTTATTTTTAAATTTAAATGCGCGCACCACAGTGCTGTAGCATAGGTATGTCACAAATTAAAGAAACCGAACTTTAATTCCAAAATTCATAAAAAATTGATCTGCTAAGTGATTAAAAGAACGTCGTGGCTGGACGTTTTCGGAGAAATTATGGCCACGTTGAACCAGATTTTGGAATTAATTAAGCATTAAACAAAAAATCCCAGTTCGATTAAAATGTAAGCAACTGTGAAACTAACAGCTAAAAATTGGCTCGGAGAATGTAAATTTCGATTCATAAAAATAAGCTTTTTGAAAAAGCAGTGAGACATTTTTAAATTTAGTTTGGCAGTTCAATGAACCTTCAGGTGATTTGAGCCGATTTAATTTAAAAATAAATCGGACATAAATTCAAACTCCATGTCATTGTTTAGCAAGACAATATTTAGAAGTGTTTATTAGGAGGTGTTAAATTTATTTCAGCACAAGCTGAAGATCAACAAATGTAATTTGGCATCTGATGTGAAAAGAAACGCAAGTGGGAGCGACGTGGCGCTTTTAAAATTATGTTTCAGTTTTCCTTTTTTCAGTAGGTGGTGGATTTATAGTAAAATATCGTAGCTAAAATAACATGTATACGTTCTAGTTTCCTAAACGTAGTTTGAATATAAATAAATCTGCACTGCCGATAATAAAATTTAAATAAAGCTTCATCTTCCGTTTTAATGTCTATCCTTGTGATACTTCTGTAAACGAAATAAAAATTATTGGCGCGTTTAAAGGATGCTGTTTTCAACGCTAATTTCTAAATATCACAAGAATTTGTTATTCTAGTCATTATCACCCATTCGATTTGTTTCGATTTAACGAAACGTTTCACAACTTTAAAACTCTACCCCATTTCTCTTCGTTAATAATCTTTAATAAAAAAGTAAAAATTAAGGAAAGAAACGGAGAATGTTGCTTGAAAAACACCTTGCCTTTCAGAGTATAACCGGCTTCTTTCACTTATTAGTTGATAATATTTCTACATCGAAACGTTTACAACTTTTTGAACATTATTTCTTGTTACCCAACATGCAATTAAATTGTTTAATAAGTTTCATGGTATGTTGTTTGGTGTTTACAATAAATTGTAAAGGAAATGTGGTTGAATGACCATTGATAACGCATACCTTGACGACATTAAAAATATGCATCGGTGTGCGTTGTAATATTTCACACTGTAAATGGAAGAATAATTTTTGCATTGTGTCTTAAAAGGAACTCTTGTTTCACATTCCACGAACTCATTATTGGCCAACAGAAATCTTTGATTAAACAGTCTACTGATTGTACATTCTTTCCAAGTACAAAATGTCGAAAATATTAATAATCAAATTTGTGAAAATCCACGTTGAACAATGGAAATTTTCAACTCAGATTTCGTTACAAAAATAAACATGTCACAGTAATTATCAAATCACAAGCTTTAACTAATTATGGTCGTTTGTTGTGTTTTTCACAGTAGTATCTATGTGTTTTCCAGTCGTTTATCTCAGAAACGATTTGGCCTATAAATTAATTTAATGGAAAAAAAAATCCTTTTTTAAAAATTTACAATGTTTGAATTGTCAGCAAAATTTGATCCACTTTCACGTCGTTACTTTAAAATTAGAAAAGTTATACAACTTCGAAATGCAGTATTTGTGTGTCAAGGATGTATTTAAAAAAATCAGCAATAAATGTCCAGAATTAGCAGAGCTTAATTGTATCATTTTGTTTAAAAACCGTTGTCGATTTATAACGTTTGTAGACTTTACAAACAAACATTTCTTTCGAATTTAATATTCGGCGGTGTACTAGCGTTTTATTGTGTTCTTTTATACACAGCTTGTGACAGTATAATCTCAGGTAGGTTGAGATCCCATTAGGAACCTGTTCACGGTGACATGCAAGTTGTTCAATCTCCAACTCACATTCACTTAGAGAACTCACTTTTGAACATAACGTGCAATCTGATAAGTGGACGTAATCTTCGTCCAACAGACGAAATCTCATAGAAAAATCATTAATAAAATCGGTTTTGCCAAACAACATCGTCATAACAGCAGGTGGATCTAAGGACAAACACGAAATTCACAGTAAAACTGAAATATGTGTCAAGATGTATAAATATGCATAACCTTTGGTATTCGGAACCTTTGTTCGAGGACTAATGAAGTTGAAATATTTAATTAATTTTAGCCCTGACTCGTTCGCGTTCTGCAAGATCGGTGTACCACACAACAAAAGATTATGTTATTAGAAACCAGTCATGAAATGCATCGTTTTTCATCTAAAATAAATCTCGAAACAGGTCTGTTTATGTTTCAAACGCAGTAGTTATAAAGATTAAATATTGATATATTCAATCTTAGCGCTAGTTGAATGACTGTCCTTGCTGATAATATTACAAGTCGACAATGTATAGGTGTGTCTGTACGCTCGATAAAACCGATACAGAATTTATATTCCTTATTGTTTGCTCGATTTTTACAATACGTTGCAGTAGCTGGGAAGTAAAAGCTTTCAAACGCCAATCAAATCGCCACTAAACTTAAATTTTTTCAAACTAGATGCCTTTACACATTCGAATTCAATGGCGATAACATAAATGCAATTTAATCACGATTGCCAGACGCACTAACTCAATATTATATAGAAAGTTATTATGTAAGATTTACGAGTCATTAGTGAATTGCATCTATTTAAAATTTAATTGCATTAATTGTCACAACTAATTTCTTTAAAAACAGTAAGTGTGTTGTACTTTTTTATTGCTTGCAGCAGTAGTTGGGTTTATGAGTTGTGTTACATTTTATGATTTTATGAATTCCTATCGCACGGTTGCCGACCAGGGGTTAGAAAGAAGAACGTTATGTAGGCAAAACACTCGACGTTATTCAAACAGTACAATCAACCAGTGTATTTGTGTTAAACAAAGATTAATTCAATTTTTTATTGCAAGAAACCGTTAATTTAATTTGGATAATTTCGCTGGTTAGGTCTCGAATTGATGACGTATATTATCGTCACGTTTTATATTATTCGTCAGGAAACATGCTTTCACGCATTCGGTTATCGCAAATGTAGCAAATTACCTGGTCACAATCATTGTATAAAGATAAGTTAAGTTCGTTTTAGCACTTGAAGGCTGAATTGCTTAATTTTTGTAATCATAACGACCTTTTGAATTATGATCCGCCTTGCGTTCAAGCCATAAACGAAACGATTATTGGAGGGTTGGAGTTTGGTCAATACGATTCAGATTTTTTTTTATTACATGATCGTTAACATTGCCGGTATAGGATAAGAAAAACGTACATATTTTAAGGCACGTGGGGGCTGTTAATGAGCTTTTTTGCGAAATTCAGTCGTTTCCTGTCACCCAGTTCGATTTTTTTATCATTGTTTTTGCGGTTGTAAACCAGTAATACAATCTAATAATAGCAACTGTACGATTATTAAATAGTTACATTCGCAAATTATTTGGTGAATTTTTAAATTTGTACTTTCAGTGATTAACAATTTTAATGGTTAATAAATGCAACCAAACTTTTCCTGAAAGCAATTACTTTAAAATTTTGGTTGTTTCAATTGCCTTTTAATGGACGAATGATAACAATAAACAATAACAAAGAAATAATTGACGACCTTAGATGAATAGAAATTATTGTTGCGTTATGTGATTACAAAGACCCTATTTTTTTCAAGTCCCTTCTCGTTGTACCATTAAATTATCGTGTCATAAAGGTTGACTATTAAGTTATTATGTTAAACAAGGCGAATCAGCATAAAAATCATTAAGTACTAAAGCACAAAGCGGTTAATCAAACTATTGTTGTCGGTTGAAAGAAACGTGTGCTCGCCAGGGACCTTTCGAAACCCTTTTGTAAAATGCACAAATCATTCTCACATTGCTCGCATCTTCCTTATAAGACTGGTTTCTGAATAATTTAGTGCACGTAGGCAGATGCGTTCAAGTGCACTTGTAAGGACTGCATTTTGTGGTTAATGTTAATGTTTAAAAAAGCGCGCGCATTAAATGCGATGTAGCCGTAACTGGCCAAGGTTTTACGATTGAAATTAAAACAGAAATGATTTACATAACGCCAATTTCGGAAGGTGGGTACAGCGGGAGCTGTCGTTCTCCAAATCTGCAGCGTGGTTACAAGTTCTAAACAATGCACACCTAGATAAGCAACGTTAATATAAATTAAATAAAGCAAACATTTACTTACCTTGAAAATTGAGTTAAAAAAATACAAAGTACGGAGACTGTTGAAAGCGTTGTGATATACGGTTTAATTATTTTAATTCAATTTTATTTCAAAATACAGCTGAATAATATTTTTATTTATCGCCGGTACAATCATATGAATTTAATTGGAATTTCCGAGTTTGCAACGAGTGACAGATATTTAGGTCAAAGACTGAAAAGTACGGCTTGTCCAACTTATGAAACATGTGGGTACAGTGTTCCCCATTTTAGTCCACTTAACATTTATTATCTCATCATACAGCTCCTTATCAAATATATTTTTAGATTTGTACATCATCACGAGCACAAAGTGGCGCATAAAACGAAAAATATGTCCATTTATCGTACACAATTTGTATATTTAGATAATCAGAATTATTGATAAAACTTTCATCATTACAGTCACACCCTTTCTTACAGAAAGACGGCGCCAAATTGCGGGATTTCAAATCTGTACATAAAAACGCCCTTTTTCAGTGATATCTACCCACTAATCACTAATCAATTTTATTTCCTCATAAGTTATGGACGAAAATTCGATTTTAAATTTCTGCTTGAGCTTTCAGGTGTTTACAGATGTACCCACACACATTTTGAATGTTTCAAAATATTTTGACATTAAATCGTGCACAACAGGAATAGTAAACTAGTCAAGTTTTTATAAATACACCAATCTATTTGTTTAACCAGATAATTAAGACTATTTTTTGTCTACAAATTTTGTGGGATGAATTAAAATTTGATTAATTTCGACTACACTAAACATGTTTTTTAAGAATACAATGAAGAATGTTCCACAACTGTTAACTGTATGCAAACTTTCGACCAGATTGATTCAATCGTTGGAATTGTAGGCGCGACATGCTTTCCCACATACAAACAAACAGCTTCTATCTAACAAAAATTAATATCAATTTTTGGTACGGTTGTGATATTATTTTCAATAGGTGCGGCTGTGCAAAGGTCTCCCCTAACTAACGAGATGATACCAATAATTTCAGTTGAATATTTCATTAATAATTTTAAAGGTCGCCGCCTAATTGCAAAGTAAATATTTGTAACTGACCGCACCAAAAACTTTACATATCTGCAAATTACCAAGAACAAATTTGTTTGAAATTACGAGTGACTCACGATGCGAAAATAACACCGATTTTCCAAGAAGGATTTATTGTTAAGATGATTAAAGCAGACTGCACTTGCAAGGTTTCGCGATTGGATTTAAAGTCGACATGAAAGCAATCTTATCTCCAAAAAATGTTAAGATAAGTTGAATGCAAAAAAGAATGTGCATAAATAAATATGTTGGTAATTAATGGAGAGACGTCCCCTGGGTGCACATCTGGCGCAGGCAGGGGTTCTACTGGACTCATCGCCACCCACTGGAACAGACAGGCGTGAGTGGGTCCACCGGCTTGGCCCGGACCGGTTACATTACTCGGTCTCTGCACCGAGGCCCACTCCCTGCATGCCTTGTATATTACACTATAAATAGTTCGTTATCTGCTCCGTAAATTGCTTTTACACGGTTAAGATTTCTTTTCGTTACAAGCGTTCGTTGTTCGCGAATCACCTAGTCGCCTTTTTGATGATAAGTCGAGAGCAGAAGTGAAGCATTTCGCCCTTTTTTATTTACGGGAAATGTCCACACATGTGATATCTTACCGGATACAGACACATATTTGTAAGTGATATCGGAACATGTGGTTGTGCGACTTGATACAGTATGAAACTGTACCTAATATTTGACTTGAGTATTCACAAACATTTATAACGCGCAGGGAGGACCGAGCTTTCGTCCCTTGCGACAAGAAGAAATTGCTATCATTATCACGTTTCCGGACAGAGTAAAAACAAGTGTAG
Organism: Dascillus cervinus; assembly: GCA_949768715.1. Taxonomy (NCBI): domain Eukaryota; kingdom Metazoa; phylum Arthropoda; class Insecta; order Coleoptera; family Dascillidae; genus Dascillus; species Dascillus cervinus. The sequence continues at coordinate 28,765,646 of OX458319.1, read as the reverse complement.
GAAAACATTTTTACACAGACACCAACCACACCAGATAATCGCGCGGTTATTTTTGTCATCCGAAGATTAGGACAAGTGACGAGGGTCACTGAAAAATTTAGCAAGAGATAATTCGTTTGCGTCTTCGGAAAAAAACTCATGTGCTAATGTCGCACTCCTGACCTCAGCATCATTTATTGAAAATTGTTGCAATCGGAGTCCGGACGACATCTTTACCTGACAGTATTAGAAATCCACATGTAATCTAATGCTGCCCGGTAAGATGTGAACAGTCCTCCAGTTTGGCGTTCCTGGAAGTTTGCAAGTTCAACTTTACAATTGTTGATCCAGGGATAAAATGTTTCGATGTATTAAACACGCACACAACATGTTCAACAAGTTGAACAAGATGGCCACTATTAACATATGCCGGTGTTGAAAAGTTAACTGTTGTAAATAAATAAAGCTTCGAAATTTTAATGTTCCTGGTTTTAATACCAGTGTTCGCATTTATCTCAACAAAAATAATAATAAAACCGCGCGTTATAAATTATTATTAAATTTAATTGCGCTGCATTAAAATAATTATGGTATCTATTATAAATTATGACAAGAAGACAGGTGCAACTAATTGCGGCTGCATATTTTTGCCAAATAAGCGAATGGACGTTCGAACCTCTCCCATAATAACAAATCATGCGTGATCCGACTAAAAAATGCGTCTCGAAGGATTACCAGCATCACGATTCCGTTAAAAATACTAGTTTTTAATATAAATCAATCGCGGACGTACACTTGTTGGCCAGTACAAGAGCAGGTCTTTTAAGTTTCTCTCATAGACAGCAGCATACATTATAACAGAGTTTACGTAACGTCACCGGCTTGCTAACCCAACAGGTTTCGAGACAAATTCACCTCGCGAGCTCTGTTTCTCGTATGTGCGTTTAATGGTTCTTAAATCACACTAATAAACTACGGATTTTATTGGTTCGTTTTCTGCTATTTGTTTACCGCTTAAAACCTCTGAAATTAGAGTTATGTAAATTAAGGTGCAGCGTTTCAAAAATTGCCAGTTGATAACTGTAATGGATTTACTGTTTCTATTTTTTTCAGTGTTATCTAGAACAGTGGCAGTTGATAAGTAAATTTAGGCCATTTGCGACAAACAAGTGGAATGAGTTGAAACTGCAAGGTAAAGTTTTTGCAAAAATATTGTCTTAACCTTCAGCCTAACTAATTAAGAATAGAATTTCATCATCAGTTGAAGGAGAAAAAAATACTCGTGCAAATATGTACAAGTGAAAGTAGTAATTTGAGAAAATTAAAATTAACGGCCAACAATTTGATAATATAATACTTCATCTCGTTCTAAAAGTAACAATAATTTTCATTAAATAGCAATACAGTCAACCCTCTGTAACTGTAAGTTGAAGTTCTCTTTACGTCGAACAATTCTTTAACTTGAGCTTTCCTCAACTCGAAAAAAATATAGCTGCCATGTTGTGGAGAGTTGACTGTATTTTAGCAATTATAAAATTTATATGTAAATGCACCGATTTAAAAATGAGTTGCGTCAAAAATTGTTGCTTAATTGAATTAAATGAATCGCTAATTATTTATTAGGAAACGTGAAATATTCATACCTAAAACAATTCAACAGACCTTCAAAACTTTGACGAATCACGCTTTCGTTTCTCCAAATTTCGATATTAATCGGCCGGACGGCAAATTTGAACAATAACCAATTGCTCACATAATCAAATAAATTAAAAGACAATCGCCAATAAAATCTAAAAATAAATCAGCGCTTCGCCGTTCATTTAAAAATAAAAGAAACAAGCTGCAGGCGAAAGAGAAAAACATATTGGCAGGTCTGAATTTAAAAATAAGTCGGAATTGGCATTAGACAAAAATCACTTACATAAGTCGTGAATGCACCACGGAAAGTGAAGACGTAACTCGTAAAAAATACAGTCACCAAAATTTTATGCGAACTTAGTGAAAGTGTTAAATTACATAAATGGTAATTGTGACACACTTCAACGAATTAATAACAACCAAATGCATGAAAAAGAATGGGGAAAAGCAACTGAAAATTGTTTTAGAGAACCGACCAGCACAATCACAACTGAACTGTTAACTGCCAGTTTTTCGGCGTTTCAAGAACCAGCTATATCATTAGCGCCGGCGCACGTACAAAGTGGGGGGAAATATCTTATATATGCAGAAGGGGGGCGAAATTCTGACTAAAGGACAATGTCCACCAGATAGCGATTATTTATTTTAAAAACGTTAAATTAAAGCCACCAAAAATTTCCGTTGCTTACCAAAGGGTAAAAATCAATCTCAAAAATCCGCGCAATTTCATACACTTCAGAAGTAAATAGAGCATGCAATGAATATTTTTCTGCTCGATCGGTTCCTTCGAGGCCGCTTTATCGCATATTGGCGCCAAAAATGACAGTGGGTGTTGATTTGAACGAAGCAGTGCAGTCGAGGCGTCCGTTTCAAATTTAAAACGGCGCGATGCGATCAGCAAAATCAATGTTGGTTGATGACATTGACACGGATACACCTTTATTTATCCGCGATATGTTAAGGCATTTGATTTAATTTTCCTTAGTGCCTTATTTATAATAAATATGCGAGGTTACAAGGAACAAACAAAATCGTGTTTGTTTGCGGCCATAATTTCTAATAAGATTTTCTTTTTCGTTCGTGAGTTGTGAGAAGGTACGTGATTGCGTTATAAAATAAAATTAATTTTTTCCTAACTGTTTATACTTATACGCAAAGAAGGGAAACAAATCGCGTGACTGGGAGAAAACTGAACTCTTGAACTTCTCAGCTACCTACCAATAAAATACTAATTTCCTCGAATTAACTCCAAATAGTTTTTGAAGTACATTAAAATTTTGTATAACTTTCGGTCTGATTGAAACCATTGTGCAATTTGATGCACTTTCTAACAAACTTTAAAATAGCCGCAATAATCCACAGACTTTTCGAAACTTAATTTATGACTTTTTCACTATTACAAAACTACGAATTTATGAATTATTTTAATGGACACGTTTTCAGCAATTGGAGAACTAAAACCTCGTCTCAAATATCAATATAATGAATTAAGTAAAAAAATTTTAACTTACTAATAACAGAAGATATTAAAAAAATTCAGTGGAAATATTTCAACGCCCATTGTACTTACAAATATGGATGATGTGAGACAATATTGAAAGAAACAAACAACTATTTGAGTCAGTAGCTCAATATGAACGATGGTTCAACTTTATAAAGCCAGTTCGTACATGATTCACCCATTTAAATAGGAAAACTTTACCAATTCTAACATATGGTTGTTTATATAAATTAAATGTTAAATAAGGCATTCTTATTGAACATCCAAAGTACAAGTACAAACTACGTTTGGATATGAAGTCAATCACCATCTTAACGATTGCAGATAAGAGATAATGGTCTCGGTGATTCAAATTTCCAAGAACTTGACCACTGGTTCAATTAAAGCATTATTTAAATACTGAAGACATTAAAAACGATAATTAATTTTTAAATGCCTTTTAGAAATGTAATGGCTATTATTGTAAATGGTAAAAACTATCAAATAATTTGCTTTATGAAATACAGTCAAACTCCTCTATAGTGACCTCCTCTATAACGATTTTTTCTCTGTAGTGATGTTTTTGTTTGGAACGTGCATTTTTGCACGTTTTGCATATAAAAATACCTCTATATTATGATGTTAAGCCTCTATATGTATAGTGATTATTCTTAGAAGAATTTCTTGCAAATTCCTTACTTATGGGAATTTTCATTTTTAAAAATACTGCTGTGCAGTCAACTCTGGACAGATTTTTTCAATAAGTATGTTATGTAAGTATTCAATTACCGATAACGAAAATCTGTATTGTTTATTAATAAACAAATAAATAAAATAAATAATAATAAATTAAATAAATAAATAAATAAACAAATATTTTTTTAAACATAATAAATTTTAATTTTTTGTTTCGTTTTGCATATCGATTGGTTTTTAAAGTGACTGCCAAAACTGTAAAATTATACGTGAATTCTCTATAGTGATGTTTTTTCATGGCTTTTCGAACATCACTATAGAGGAGTTCGACTGTAGTTGTATGCAGTTTTAAAGGTTTTTATCATATTTTTTTTCGACCTATAGAACATGTGCCAGCCACATCGTACATTTGCCATTATCACACGCCGTTGGGAAAATAATATAACATAAATTTGAATTTTTTATCTAACCAAGAATACATTACTACAATTCCTACAATGAGTTGATAAAGGGTTTTCGTTAAAAAAACATTAAGATTCTACGACTTTTTGAAATGCAGATTATGAAATCACGTATGAGTCTTTAAGAATTCAAAAACGTTACGTTGTCATGAATATTTCATTTGAATACATTAAAAACGAAAGTGATAAATAAGCAATTAAATGTAACAAAACCCCATTTTTTCCACTAATCTGCCTGCAGTGTATAATTGCTGGATCTTTGTAAATATTTTCTCAACAATTTCCAACTACTAATTACAAAACCATTGGAATGAATTACGACAAGATTATGCTGTGTAATGATAAAACACATAAAAATGTTTCGCGGAGGTCGTTGTTAGTTGCCAGGAAAGTGAAACACTCGTAGCTATAAATTTTACAACTTTTTCCCGTGGCAATAATCATATTGATTTTCTTGCCTGCATTGTGACTCTGGGCTTTAATCGATTACTTACGTTTCCCGTTTGTTAAAACACTAATTTTGATTAAACGCGCATACGTGCGATTAAAAGTAACATACTGCAACAATTAAAGTGATTTTTTCGCCGGAGATTTACGACCTTTTTAAACAAATATTTATTTCCATTATTTTAAATCGGTAAAGTCAACATAAATGCTGAACAATTCGAAATTCAAAACGTCGTCTTGAATACTTATGCACACAACTGCAAGTCGTGGTCGGAAAATAAATTACACCTTTTTACTTAACCATTGCACTCACCTTTACAAAAAATTGTTTGTAAATTAAAACAAGAACTGAAATAACCGAAAGAGGTTCACATCGCGTTAGAGCCACGTGTCTGGAGATTAGCAAAACCACATACGTGTGTTATTAACGATATTACAAAGTAAACTAACGGGTTGAAAGTACGCACAGATTCGCTTGCACGTTTCACTTCATGAATCGTTTAAGACCACTTGACTTGAGTTAAGTCGTTTAGACAAGTCGGCAAGATTAGGCAATTTGCAGTTTATAACCTTGGAACTGCATGAAAATACTATAAAATACTAGACGGCACCCACAAAAAAAGTTTCAAATGTATGAAGTTTTAATGTGTTCCTTGAAGCTATAATTTTGGCTTAGCAACGCATCTCTAACACTATAAAAAAGTCGATTCTTGTTAAGTCTATAAAAATTATTTTATTATAAACAGTTCAAGTACAGGTAACCCTCGATTTGCGCCGGCTCAATTTACGCCGATTCACAATAACGCCGCTGTGCAATTCACCGTTTCGCCGTGTACATAATTGGGTAATTCACCGATTCTCCCTATGTTAGACTGATTTTCGTTTCAGTGTTAAGCCGCGACGTTGTGGATTCTTTTTTCCAAAAAATGTAAGAGATCCAAAACTTAATATTGTTAATAAAAACATTTCACTTCATTTTATCTTAAAATGCATTTTAAAAATTAAATTTATAATACACCTATCCCCCGATTTACACGATACTTTTTTACACGATTTCGCTTTTACACGGTTTTCAAAATAACGAATTCAAAATAAAATGGTAAAAATGAATATTTCAGATGAGTACATATTTCTACAATCATTTTTTAACTCCGTTCACTTGGTTATACATATTGGTGATTTCCCGTTTTTTATGCACAATAAAACTTCCTAAGTATTCACGAAAATTACTGTAGTAAATTTGTGCCAGTAGAAAAGTCTACATCAGTGTTTTTACTAATCAGAATTTTTTTAACTTCATATTTACTGGTTAGAGATAAACAATTATTTTTTGTAGCATTTTTACATTTTTTTCGCAATAAAATTTTAAACCATAGCAGTTTTTAATTAAGCATAAAGAGACCTTTTAAATGAGATATCACAAACCCCTACTTCCTATTTAAAAAATTGGGGGTTGAAACTGTCACTCGAAGGGAGTTGAGGTTAGGGATGAAATTTTTACTTTGCAGGATATCATGTCATAAACGGGATTTTTTATAAATATGCACAATAATTGAGATACTGAATTTATTCCATTTGACTGGTTCGCACTGTATATTTGTTATTTTATGAATGAACTGTTATTTTAATTTTTCAAAATATCTTATTATGCACATTTTACGTTGTTTTCGATTTGCACAGTTTTGCCTATAAAAATTTAAAATTCCGTTGTACGCGGTTTTTTGAGGAACTAATCTTCCGTGTAAATCGGGGGATAGGTGTGTATGTATTTTGCATTGTATTAATAAACAAAATTATTTGCTTGTTTTTTACTTATGTAGAACCTAAGCCTATACATCACTGTAAATATGGGTTCTTTTTACGCCGATTCGATTTGCGCCGGCTTTTGTAAGAACGAAACTGCGGCGTAAACCGAGGGCTACCTGTATTGACATCAGGCCGTTGCAGGTGACTCAAAATATTCATATTTCGGAGAGAGCTCGCCACTTTCTTATTATGTAAGTTGCAGGTGAATTGAGACAATTGATTAAAAAAAGTTTTCTTAACCAATTTGGTAGAAAAACACAACGAAAATCGTCGATTGAATTTTGCTCAAGAAATAACATATCACTAGCAATTAAATTGTAAGAGTCGGAATGTTATGCAACTGCTCTTTCTAAATTCATCCTTTCTAAATTGTGGCTTTAATAAACAATCCGAAGAAGAATTTCCTGACCAATATTATGCGATTATTTGTTTTAAATTAATGTTTTATTTCGTGAGGTAGCATAACTATTTTTTGTTAGTTAACACGAACGTTTAAATGCATTGTCAAAATGATTTGATCATTAATAATCGTTGGTTGCGTTGAAAAAAACTGTTATTTGGTAACCATTTTTTAGAATATTTCTTGTCTCGCCTCCATCTTTCTACGGGTCATTCTTGTAATCTGTTTAAACTTCCGAGGACGTGTACAGGGTGAGTTAAGTTTTACCGCCCCGGCCATAATACCTATTAAAGATTGAGAGGAAAGTATGCAATTTACATGTTACATCAGTTGAAGTTTATACTTTCGATTAGTGATACAAGTTTTCCAAATTTTTATTTGAAGCCAAAAAAGTAAAACAAAGAGTTTCGGGTAAAATTTCCATGTTTGATTTTTTATTTCAAAATTTGTCAAATTATTCGTAGCATTGTTAATTGCAATTTGATTCGTTAAAAAATTATTACTTTTTGAGTTAAATCAAATTTAACATAAAGCACAAAAAATGCTTTTATTTATGACTTTCCAACAATGGATAATACGGTCTACCACGTAACAATACCTGATGATCGACCCATAAAACTGAAGGGAACGGAGTTTTAGTTGTTGCCAGACCCATATTCTGGAATTTGTGAGAAAAACAAAATAAGTTTTTAATAGGTAAATATTAAGTTTATTTTATAAAAGTTGCTCAAAGTGATGCCTCATTACCCATAAATTAAAATCATTTCAAGCTTCTCCTCGACTGAGTATTGAAATGGCATGCTTATACTTGAACTAAACACAAATGTTCACTATTCCACAAAACAAAGTTTTAATTTTCACTTTTTACCAACGATGTTTAAGTGTTGGAAGATTTGTTGCGAATGTGAATGTTTCTTTATTCACAAGGTGACCTAGGGTTGTGACCAAGGTTTTTAAACTTTGAGTAAATTAAGCAATTTATTTTATGGAAAGGTTCAATAACCGATAGGTATATTGACTTTGCAGACGGCAAAATTAAAACACAAAATTGTAGACAGATATACTAACGAAAATTAGAAGCTGGTAAGCGATTTTCTTTCAAGTTTAAAATCTAATATTGCAAAAATTATTTTTTATTATGATTATAATTACCGTGTAGCTGTTAGTTACGATGTTGTGAACTTTTAAAGAAATAGCGAAGACCCTTATTCCAGTCCTGTAAAATGGAACGTTGCACTTTTTAACTTAACTTTATGACTGTCATAAATAATCAGCCAAGTACCCAAAACCAATACCATTGTTAGGTGAATTGGTCAGCTTATGTTGTAAATCATTTTAAAAAATACCCTCTAATACGGAAATGGCTTTATTTAATGAACCCAAATTAGTAAAATTATTTCAATTACACCAAATTGTATGAAAATATTTTACTGTTCGTACATAAAAAAAACTAATAAATTGAGCAATTAGTAATTGAAAGAAAGCCAAAATTTTACCTGATTAAAAAAAAAGATTTTTTCTTGGTTTCTATGTGAGGAGCTAACATCCAAAAAGCATTTTGTCACAGTAATCAGAATGTTGGGAAATCAAGAAAAACTGTTTAACGAAAAATGAAAAAGGCTAGTATTTGGATTTTTCGGGGTTTGAATTTTATTGGTCCAAATATGTTAATTTAGTACCCCACAAAAATATTTTGTTGTGAAAAATTAAAAAAAAAAACGAAATTTAGTTTTGGACAAAATGCTTTTTGAATGAATATTGTGGACAAAACATGGTTTGAATGAAACGTTTGTGGTTGGAATGAAATGAACAAACAATATTACTTTCAAAGTAATCGTATGTAATCTCGTTTGTCCAAATTTTTCTCCTAGTAAGGATAAAAAAAATTGTGCACACAGGAACCCTTTTAATACTGGTCTGCACAGGAAAAAAATATTTAACGTTGAATTCGTGCTGCCCACCTACTTTTTGTTTTTTGTTTGTAGCTACTGGTCTAGGTCTTCTTCACTTTACTACTTTTATTTCGAGTAGACCTGCAATCAAATTGTCTTGTCTAATTTTGTTTGATTTTAAGAAAAAAATATGTTGGAAAGTTTTAACGTCGTCTGGTTTTACATTTACACAAGAAAACTGCTTTGTATTGTGTTTGCAGGGTTTTAAAATTAGCGGTTTAGAGGATGTAGAATATATCAAATTCTTTTTTTGGATTTTTAACCCACTACTTTTTTTGCGTTTTCTCGTTCCGCAGTTCGATTGTCTAACACTCGTCCCACTTCCATCATCAAATACAGTGACATTATTCATAATCACAATAACACTATTCACTCATATACTAATTAATAACCTAACTTAAGCGAGTTTAAACAATATCATAACAATCATCACGGGATATGCGCGCGCATGTCCGTATTCTCCAATCTGATTGGTCGTGTGGACAAAATTTGTTTTGAACAAGACTCAGCAACGGACTAAATTCGTTTTGAATGAAACCCTACTTTTAGCAGTCCTATTTTAGTAGGATAAAATCTTTTATGGAAGGAAATTAGTATCTCATTATGTTGATTTAAACCTGCTACATAAGGGGGAACAAAAATCTCCATTTTAATTTTTTTGTGACAAAATTCTTTTTGAATGTTAGCTCCTCATGTACCTTAATAATATAATATTACTCATGCAATTTATGAGAATTGACAAATTATTTTAAAGGCCTATTTTGTCACGGGTGGTAAAACTTAACTCACCCTGTACATCTCTATAAACGTCCTCGAGCATCCTCTATAATTTTAAAAAATTGCTTCTAGTTTCATTTTCCGTTACGGATATTTTTTAACAGTTAAACATTCCAAACTAGACACCGTAAGTTTAATAGCTTTTTATTTAAATTTTAATTTTGACCATATTTAACGCAGATTAAGCAATTAGAACAAATGTAGGTATTAATTAGACCATTCATGGTTTGAAAAACTTTAGTTTGGCCTAGTTCAATTAGATAATGGTCAAAAATAACCATTATGAAATTACAAAATTCTTACTACATTTCAATTACCATATAACTATCTATATAAACACTGATGTTTACTCGCTAATAGTTTTTTTACTATCTGGTTGATGTAACTTTATAATAAAACGAGCAATTGCCGCAAGTACCTACAAGCTAAATTTATTGCATTTAAACATTGCATGAACTTGCTATAGGATTTTGCAAACGATACGCCTTGAGCAGTTGTCTTTGACTTTAATTAGTTGCTTAAAATATCGTCGAAATAAATATTTACACACCTACAGGTGACTGGAGGTATAAATTTGAAAGAAAATAAGAATGTCCTTATTACAAACAAAAACCTCAGTAACATTACAGTAAATTATTAACTCAAGAATGTGTTGAAAATATCGATATCGTTAAATGAGGTATTTATTGGTTTGTAAAGTTGTGGAAACTTTGATGGCGTCTCTCAAAGAAATTACCTTATTAACCTTTCGTGCAACGCAAAAGAATATGTTAAACATGACAAAGTTATAATATTGGTGTACTTTCAAACCATTTCCAAAACGAATAAAATTCACGATTAGGCGGTCACTTACCGATTACATGTACTTGCCAGATGATTCATCACTTTTTGTGTAATGTGTAGTGACCATAAAAAATAAACATGAAATGAACTGAATGAAAACGATTTCTTCGGCAGTTTTTTATTAGTACACATCTGAATACATCAAAACTTTTTAAATTCATTTTATAACTAACAATAAGTAAATTTTACAACAACCTGCTTTTATTTTGGTCTTGAAGATTTACTTGCAACATAATTAATTAATTTTCTCTTTCTTTTTGTTCATTTCTAATCGGGTATTTTTAGAGTAGCTCCGGGGCCCCTTCGTTTTTACATTTAACTGTACTTACAAACGGGCCAATTAGTCTCTAAATTTGAAGCAACTTGGTTGATGCTCCACTTAACAGAACACCAACGCCTTAATTAATTAAATGGAATGCAAAAATTTAGTTGTTTTTTCAATCAAAATTCTTGTGTGATCAAGAATTTTCAGTTGCAACTAGGAAATCATTAATCACGATGACCAAATCATCAGAACGAAACAGATCATGAAGTTTCGTAGGTATTAAATTAGCAATCGTTAATAAAACAACTTGAAAAGATAATTTAATAAGCGCTGGCAACCATAATTTTATTTTGAAAAATGCACGATAACTTATGAGAATAATCGCGACCTCGGAATAAATCTTTCAAAATTTTTTTACGAGATAACCTTGGCTCGGCACAGACCAACAAATTTCAAAAATGCGCCAAATCGTCGCGAATGCAATTAATTTTATTTGGAAGGTCGGCGATCTAAAAAGAAAAACGAAAATATAACGAAAAGTACTTCTGGGAATTAAAAAAAAAATAGATAATGATTTTTGATAATAACATGAAATGACTAGCAAATCGTACAACAGCCTGTGATTATTTACTTGCCTTACATTAATCATTTTGGATCATTCTGAAGACTGATGGAAATTAAACGACTTGCTCCTCACACGCGGTTTTCTTCAATTCGCCTCGGGTCTGGATTTTTTACCAACTGGGTTCATTTCATGAAAGACTAATAAGCGATTATTGGATTGTTATAGAAATCTTAATAACAAATTCCTAATAATATTTATGTTGTTCCAATCAGCTCTCACAGCAGTGGCGGCTCGTACATAAGGGCTGTTTTAATTTATAAAACGTAATATTGAAAAAATTTAATTTCGTCACAGAATTTTATTTTCTTAATCGCAACAACTCGCACCATCTTGTAACTCCACGTCTTCATGCAATCAAGGATCCAACATTCCAACAAACCAGTTAAGTTTTGTCGTGTTTTCAGCGGAGCGGACCATTGTTTTTATACTGGGCCATTCGAGGCAGTGCGCAGAACTGCTTGAGACACCCCCACTATCCCCCTCGCGTCCTGCACATACCCAAACTCTTTCGCTAGTTTAATGCTCTTTATGTGCTGCATTTCACGCAGTTCTGTCATACCCTAGTAACTCAAATATAATGTCCTTGATTAAATGTTTTGTAAGCAACAATTGTATGATGGCGCTTTCAACGGTTCCGAAAACAATCGAGAATTCCAGTATTTCGAATTTCGACAGAAAATTTGCAAGGTTCGCAGAAACTTATCTTCAAGTGCGTGGATTTTAATTTTCGTCAGTTATTATTTTATGTTTTATTGTCTGTGCAGTTCTGTTACAGATTTCGGATGTTATGTTACGTGCGGTTTTTCGCTTTGTGGCTTTGTCGTTGTAAACTTTGATTTTATACTTTCGTGTTCGTGTATTGTATTAGTGCTTTTTGACAATGGATGTTGGGTACAATTTGATTAGCTTTAAGCGATTTGTGAAGTATAATTACGAAAAAAAATAGATTTGAAAAATAAAGGTCGACCGCTGCCGGACATTATTATTGAAACAAGCGGCATTAGTCGTGGAAAACCATATAAACGTCAGTTCAACAAAGAAATTTATGTAAGGAATAACTGGATTTGTGGCTGCAACAAGAAAAATGCTCTTTTTTGCTTCCCATGTTTGCTTTTTGGTGGAGATAAAGCATGGACACAGGTAGGAGTGACTGATTTAGTACACTTAAGTGGAAAAATAAAAAAAGCATGAAAACTCCAAAAGTCATCTTCACATTTCAATGGAGTTTGCAATATTAGTAACAATCAACATCCAATCTCAGTTAAATTCGACATATTGGAAACACTTACAGCAACATAATTATAATGTGACAAAAAATAGATACATTCTATCAAAAATTATAAACTTTATAAAATTGTGTGGAGCCTTTGAGTTGGCATTGATAAATGAGAAATAAATAAAAACACGACCCTGATCTGGGCCGGATTTAGACTTGATAAGGCCCTAAGCTATTTGAGATATGGGGCCCTTTATAAGTTCAGATATTATATGTCAGTGCCAAATATGAAGTGGGGGCTCTAAGCTATAGCTTGTGTAGCTTATACGTGAATCCTACACTGACCCTGATTATAAGAGATGCAAATTGCAGAGCACCTGTTTTATTGTACCACGAGCCGCCACTGTATGTAAAGTAATTATTATAATACATCTCGGCGCCAAGCTAACTAATTACGTTATTGTAACGAAGCAGTAATTAAAATTATTCAGTAAATTAAAGAGGTAGTTCAAAGAATTTTAAAAATGATCGTTTGAAATTTCTGATTTTATAAAAACAGTAAAGAATAATTCCGCATATTTAATGAATCTGATAAAATGGCAAGCATAAATAACACAAGTCGGTTATTACAGCTTGGACAATCAATAGCCAACGAAGCGTGGGCTCGGAGTAATAGGGAATAATACTTGAAAATTATGATGCAGGTACCCTGTAATTTCCTTTCTTGGATATGCATATGCAGTAATAAACTAGAATACTAAAAAAATTGGTTCGCTGTAATCTTCATATGGGTGTAATGCGAGATGTAGAGCGAAGAAGCGGTACAGTAGTCGCAAGTAGTAGAACAGGCTATACTTACATGGGAGGATGGGAGTTAATCATAGTAATTTAAAAAAGTCGTTTAACAACGGAAGTTATTTTAGACCGGTGCAAAAAAGCCACGCTACGATAGTAACATTAAAATATTTTTCACAAATTTCTTCAACGCGCCTCAGAACCCACCCGCAAACCAAATTACAATAAAAAAAAATTGTGGCTTCTGCTTGAAGGGTTTTAAGAATCAGTTAAAGGGCTACGTGTGCAGCTTATTGACCCCAACGTTGAATGGGTCAAAGAACCTTTAAAATTCAGCTTTACCACCAAATTGCAAGATCTTAAAACAAAAGGCCCGATTAGTTTTTTTGAGATAGTCAAACGCCAATAGATGTAAGATCCACGCGTTCTTCAGTGATCGTGACTTAATATTTAAAAACTAGTGAGATGAAGTTGAGTTCAGTGACATCCTTGGCAAGTCTGTACAGAAGGAAGGTCGTACAAGGTCAATCCGCGGAACCAACGGTGTCGCGGAGTGCGTGTTAACGGCGACACACCCAAGTCTGCGTCGCGTGAGACGCGGCGATGCTTACCTGACCCGCACCTGTGAACGGCTTCTATTATAACAGCTAGAGATTTTGCACTATTCCACTGATGGTTTAGTGGGTTCTAATTATATTAACTGTTATCTCGGACATTCTTGATGGAAAATTCAGAAATTTCCTGCGACCTCATACTTGAAAATTGCCAAAATAAAAAAACAAGAAATCGGATCGTTTCATTCGATACCGTTACCGATACAAGACAGAAGGGACGAGATACGAATCGTGCTCCGCCTCGGGGCAATAATATTCTGCCAATGCTCTCTTGTGACTTGACAAAAAAAAGTTATTGGCGAAGTAATAAAAAAGTGCAATAATAAGAAAGTCTCAATCAAAATTAATACAAAAAAGAGAAGAAAGGTGATGTTTTAGATTGCATCCTTTTACAAGACTTAGAAACGATAATTTGGTAATTGGTTTGGTTCTTAATTTCAATAAATGCGAACTTTTCTTCCTTAATAATATTTCGGAATTAGACAAGTCTTCAATTTTAGAGAGATTCGAATTATTAGCTCCTTGTATTCACGTTTGTAATATTGAAGACCTTTTTATTCTTGGTTGTCCTATTTTCGATGCAGCAATTCCTCCATTCATTTCTAAAAAAATTAGTGTTTTGAATTGGATAATATTGTTATTTCTTTCTTTGGAAAAAATTTTGAATATTAAATTTACAATAAGATCTTAGACTCGAAGCCAAATTACCAATCCGTTTTGGTGGATTAGGTATAAGGTCTATAATTGATATTTCCTCGCCTGCCTTTTTGTCTTCTATATTTTCTAATTCTGAACTTATTGTCCATTCTACCTTCTAGTTTTTCTAATTTTGAAATTACATCCCTTAACGAGGCTGTTGATTATTGGAAGGAAATTTCTAATTCGTCTTTACTTCCAAAAGAGCTTTCTATTCAAAGAAATTGGGATTTACCTATCTGTGAGAAAATATTTCAAAATTTATTATCTTCCTCAAATATCACACAAAAAGCTATCTTAGCTGGATTTGAACTTGAATCTGGAGCTTGGCTTGAAGCTCTTCCATCTTGTAAATTAGGTACTCTTTTAGAAAAAAACTTTTTACAAATTGCAATTTCACTTAGATTGGGCATCAATTTCTGTCATCCTCATATCTGCTCGTGCGGTTCTTCTGTATACTCGTTGGGTCATCATGGTTTATCGTGCATTAAAAGTGCTGGTAGACTCTCTCGTCACAGCTGTATTAATGACATTATTAAACGTGCTTTCTCTTCTGCCAACATCCCTTGTATCCTTGAACCTAATGGTATTCTGAGGGATGATGGCAAACGTCCAGATGGTATTACAGTTATTCCATGGAAAGTAGGTAAATTTTAGTTTGGGATTTTACTTGTACGGATACATTTGCCCCTTCACATTTGACTGATTCTTCATTATCTGCAAGATCTGCTGCACACTTGGTAGAAAATCTTAAGAAAAAAAAATATAAGGCAACTTCTGATGATTATTTTTTCGTCTCCTTCGCTGTGGAAACTTTGGGTCCTTCGAGTGCTGATTCCCTTTCTCTCCTTGAAGATTTGGGGAGGCGTATTGTTCAAACAACGGGAATTCCTCAAGCCAAAACATATTTGAAGCAACGAATAAGTTTGGCTATACAGAGAGGCAACGTTGCTAGTGTTCTTGGCACAGCCCCGCTTTCTTCTTCTCTTAATGAGTTATTTTATTTATTCTAGTTATTACTTATGTTATGTTATTTTACTTTGTTATATACATGTTAAGTTGAATTGTTAAGTTCAATTTAAAAGAAACTTTTCTGGAATTGGTTCAAAATAAAAACTATCAAGTACAGTGACAAAAAAAGTTCTATTTCTATTTGAAAGCTATTTTTTTTAAATCACCAAACTTACATTTCAGCAGAGCGTTCCTCCTTCATTGGCCCATAAGAGATGAAAATAATAGGGTGGCAAATCGGTCGCCACCCATTTTAGTAAATCAACAGTTTAAGGACGAATCTTTCTCTCATAGCCTTGCGTATAATTAGATATTCAAAATAAATATGTGAATACAGTTATCTAATAAATAACGAATAAAAAATCTCGGAGAAATCAGGAAAGCCGTCCGATAAATAAACTGCCTACCTTTATGATTACATTAGACACGCCGGTTTTTTCAACACAAATTTCGATGCAATAATCACTGGTGTTTAACGGCATGTGCTGTACAGCATTCAGGTCACGTTTTTAAAATTCATTTTAAATGGTAACTGTGAAAAAATGTATTGCAACTTTTTAGTTGAATTAAAATGGATTTACAAAAGTGTTAATTTGTTGGTGAATTTTCAGTAAAGCTCTAAAAACGATTATATTTCGTTAGCCGATCCTAAACAAGGCGTTGTACATACATCGATCCGCACATTCTGAGGGAGTGGTTGTAAAATCCCCTGGAAACAGCCCCCAACGCCTTTCCTGCCACCTCTTTTACCTTGCTACTACATACAAGCAAAAATACCATAGAAATTCTATCTTCGAATCTTAAATGGGGCAAATTAAATTTTTCCGAGCAATAAGTCTGAATTGGAAATGAATCAAAATATAGTTTAATGTAAACTTATAAGGGTAGATAATGTTATCAGAAGAGGAGACCTTTAGTCATAAGTTGAACCTTACAAATAAATAACTTTACTTAACGATATGTTTAGGTTATCAATGTTAAAGGTCAGATAAATAAATTTGATCTTGTTTTTAAAATTAGAAAATTTCTTCGTATTTATCATCATGAATATATAAAAATTGATTTTTATTCTTTATTATTTCAAAACTCTGCTACATTTATTAACAACAACTTTAAAAATAACCAATTTAATTAAGGCAGTTATATAACTTATGGCGATTACAAATGAAACGTTTAAAATCAGAAATAGTACCTTAATTTATTAATTTAGTTACCACATGACGTCAGGTTTTGATTATAACGTAAAAGCTCGTATCACTCTTATGTAGGCACATTTTAACTTGACTAATTACACATAGGTAACGCAGTCAAATTTAAATCGAATAAAAATAAATTTATTGTCAAGATTCAAATAAATTAAGATTAATATTGCTTCATTACGACATTAACAGTAATTTTAAAATAAAACCTTTATTAATGCTAAACAGCTATTTAAAAACAATTTTTCAAGTTTAAAATTGTTTTTATTCTTTGCGACAAATTTATAGATTTTAATAAAACCTCCAAATTAGAATACCAATAAACAGTATATCTGAAGCACGTCCTCGTTAAAAGATTTTAACCAGTTTAGCTTCTTGTTGCGTATATCAGAGGTTCTCAAACAATTTATGTGCCAAATCAATAAAACATTGAATGGGGAAAAATTAGTTCAACATTTTTATATCATCGGTATAAAACGTCTTTTTGTAAAAAAAAACCATCCATAAGTTAAATATCTTATGTAAGAAATACTACTGTTTCAGTTAAAAGATAGAACGGAAAAAAGGAGTTATTTTATTTCTTAAATTCACTAGATATAATACCGAAGTATTTATTGCGTCTGAAAGATAAAAGTTTTCAAATGGCTATAAATTTTTTAGAACCTTGAGTCGCGCCCTACAATGCGGTAGGATTGTTTTAAGTTTCTTAACTGAACACAACATTCAGATTTAAAACGATTTCGAAAAGTAATTGGGAGCATTCAATACATCAATCGCAAATCGATTTGAAACGATTGTGTCGCATTGAATGTACTTTTAATTCTGTTATCTGTCATATGGTAGCAAAATGGTATCAATCAGCAGCTTTTTACTTGGGATTTGGAATTTGTGGTTCAGAGTAAAACAGAAAACTACAGTTAAATTGATAAAAGTGTTTATTAGTCACAATAATAGATAACAACAGTTAACAACTGCACTCCATATAAATAAAATGTTTCTTAAATTAACAATAGGAACAGGTACAAAGAGGTAATAACATAAAATCATGAAAACTAGAAACTTCAACATAATATAAAAGATTTATATCAAAATAGCAAGATTAAGATTTTCTTTTTATCCTCTTTCTCATATTTTTATTGGAATGATCAGGAGCATCTAATTAACACAATTTAAACAATTAATAACAACTTATATAATAGTTAAGTACATATACGCTCAAGTAACTTAATTTAAAACTTTTTAACAAAGAGAGTGCAGTAACCATTGCATTTAGGTTTTTCTTTAAGTGAACATGTACATTTACATAATATACATGTATGTATATATAATGTATAACAATTTGAAATATTTGATATTATGAGTAAGTAAATAGTTTATAGGTACTGTGCAGCTACTACTAATATATAAATACTTGAATTATTCTCTTTTATTAAATTGCATTGAAAGTTTAAAGATTTCAATTAATTTTTACAGAGAGAATAATTCTTCAAATATATAGGCAAGTTACCATTTTTAAAATACAGTGAACATTCTTCGCAATATATATATATATATATATATATATCCACCAATTTTAGTCAAATAATTTCGTTATAAAGCACTTTCACTGTATTGAACAAATCTCTTATTACAAGCTATTATAACAGAACGGAATAAATGTTTTTCGTTTTAACTGGATGTGTATGTCAGAACGAAAGTATGCCCTAATTCAAAATAGTTTTCTTTTATGAATATATACGTATAATATATTTCTACATTTATTTATTTATTTTTTTTGGTGTTGTCTTGCTAACTTAATGCATATCCAATTGCATCTCAGATTTTTAGATCGATTTTTGATTTAAAATAATTTTCTAAACTTCTCAGAAACAATTTTCTCTCGTTTCCATATAACGATTCGTAAAAATATTTTTTCTTGTTTTTAAGCTATGCATAGAACTATGTAATATACTAAAAATCAGCCTTTCTTAAAAAAATTCTCGTTTTTAGAACACACCGCACCAAAAAAAAAACTGCAGAAGATTTGTGCAAGTCTCTGCTAGCTTTGGAAATCCGTCTGCGATTTTTTTATGATGTTATGAATACGTGAACGTTTACAGTAAACTACCTGTGCTGTTTTAACTACTTTTTTAAAGATTGTTGAAGGATGTGATTGTATCTCATAGGTTTTTGTTTAGTCAAGTCTAATCTATCAAGAAGTGTAGCAACTTTTATGCATCTATTAGTTAATATTTTGTGAAAGAAAAATGCTTTAGGCCTTTTTTAGGCAAAGCAATATTATATTCTAATACGTTATATGTAAATTTCGATGATAATATAATTTGCAAAAGCAATACTTATATAGTATAAAATTCAGCACTTGGCTGTTTTTTTTTATCATGTCATGCACTCATTTACATATTGGACAGAATATTTTGATTCAAAAATATTTTAAGATCTGATATATTTATAATAATCGACTAAGCCTATATATTCATATTATATGAATCTTTTTTTTCTTCAATAATTTGGCCTAACTAATTTTTTGCAACGTACTAATGCAATTTCTACTATGACGCAGATTAAATTTAAAAATGGTAAGCTTTAAATAACATTTAAATCTTTACAGTAATACTTACAGGAGTAATGTACCTTTTCCAAAGAAAAATCTTACAGCCTACAAGTTTTATTTAAAGAATAAAATTTTAAAACATTTAACAGCGCTATATACAAGGAGGGATGTATTAAAGATTATCATATTTTTAAAAATACTTCTAGATAATAAAAATAATCCCGTCCGGCAGGTACATATGAAAAATTCAAAGAAACTTTTACTATATTCCTTCCACCTAATTGACAATATCAATTACAAAAATATACAAAATCAGAGGAAAAAACAAATTTACACGTCTACAAACAAAGAGGAATAATACACATCTAAATCTTTTTTGTGCAATTATTTAATGGTATTTTTTATTTCTTTGAGCACCAATACTTATATATTTCTATAATTCATCCTGTGCAATACACAAACAGATTTCATTAATATGCAACATTCTGTACAGTACAAGGAAGCCTGGTTAACTCTTTCACTTGCCCATTATTACGTATTACAGTTTTAATATTACATTGTGAATATGTTTCTATACTACAATGATATGTATGAGCAGAACTATGTGTGTATCTATAGATTAAGATTGTAAGTGAAGAACTAACAAGAACCAATCAGTTCGCGAAAATTCACGAAAACAGTGAAACTCCATTAAAAGTTTGTGTATTGCTTTTAAATATGTACTTTAAGTTTCTATTTTAATGATTTTAAACGATTCAAACCATTTCCATAATAAGGTTTTGTAATGGCAGTGAAAAATAGCTTAAAGTAAATCAACAGTTTTTGTTTTCTCGAATTATCGCCAAATTTTAGTAACGATTTTCTTACATAAGTATGAAAGTGTGATTTGAAATTAGCCTATAGACTAGTATATATTAACCAGAAATTTTTCGTGTTTTATGTGAAATTTTTTGGAATAATTTTAAGTAAACTTGGCAATAAAAAATATCAACATCACAACCAGAAAGTTCAGTAAATCGGACGACACTTTAAAAGGGTTATTGTTAACAACTTTTGATTGACAACTATTTGTACAAAAGTGTACAGCAAAAGTGCTTTGTAAAACTATTCATATGAAACGAAATTGACTGCTAAATTCAACGTTACAACGAAAATTTAAATAATTTATTTCATACAGCAACACTTTGACAAATACACAATTTATTGGAAAACTTTTATTTTATTACTTACTTTGCTTTTTGTAATTTAACCAGTTAATAATTATGATATTTATGTGTTATTCTAAAGCTTTGACCCTCTAGTATCAAACGTCCTATTTATTTTGTCTGCACACTGCAATTTGATAAGAAAATTTTTCTGCAATATTTTAAAAATAAAATTGCAACATAAATGAATAATTATTCCAAAAAAATTCACCACTATATCAAACTACAATCACAGCTCTGTATAAACTGACCAGAAATTGTAAGGTCATACATCTAAACATCTCACTTTTGTTGTCGATCCTTGCATTTTTTTTAACAATAAATGCAGTAAAATTTTAATCGGTATTAAAAAACAGCCAAATTAGACACCGTTTATTTTATGTGTAGTATAAGAGAGAAACCGTGAATTATATAAGTATTTTATAATACAAATAAAAAATTGTTAATCCATTAAGTGCTTAATTTACAGAATTTTTAGCCATTTCATGACTCAGTTAAGTACATTTTCTCAATTATTCCTTAATACAATTTATTTTTTTTATGTATTGCACATATTATTTCTTGACGTCCTTATTTGAATTTGATGTATCTGTATCTTTGTTATTATATCTGAAGTCATATAATTAATAATTCTAATTAAAAAAGTAAAATATGGTCAACATTTCTGTACATACTTGTTATTTAGGCCGGTGGATGTGGAACTGGCCCCTTGAGACACTGACCTTTGGTGGACATCCATTGACAGGCCCGCCTGCCTCTCTCTTTCTGCTCGTTCTCTCTGTAATCTATATGCACAAATACACAATAATTGACAAATACTGGTTAGCTAAAATTATCATGTTTTGGAACTAGTATTCACTCACCGTTGTTCCAAACTTTTCATTCCAAACACTAGGAATGCAATAACAAAAGGGGAAAAAACCGGTATCACTATTGTTACACATTTACAAATTTACAAATTTTAAAAACTTCTCAAATTAAAATTTCTTCAACATAATGTACGTAAGTGTAAATGTCCAATCAACAATTTATCATTTTTTAGGCGTGTCTATTGTACTTACTTGTTTTTTGATTGCCTCATAAATTGTTGAATCTTTCTGGCTGCTTGATGTTGACGTCTTTGAGAATAAGTTCTTCTGCAACACGATTAAAAATTATCATACAATAATTGTCAATGAGTTGCAATACACACTTTAATCCAGATGCTGGAGTTCCTTCTCTGCTCCCTTTTCCTCCTTGATCTTTGTAATTTCGGTAATAATTTTGGATCGACACTGCCGCCTCTTGACTCTTTTTAAACCTTTTATGTTCACAATAAGATCGATATCCGTTTTGGATCACCATTGCAGCATGGGTCATTTGCTTGAAATAAGCATATTGCTTGTAACGTCTATAATAATTTTGAATTAAAATTGCAGCAGCTCTCTCCTTATCTTGTTCTTGTTGGCGACCCTTGTAAGATCTGTAAGCTTTCTGAATGATTTTAGCCGCTTCATAAAGTTCTCGTTGCTCTCGATCTGAAAATAAACAAGTTACCGAATTTATCTCAACTAAAAAATTAAATTACCAGATAATGTCAGATTGGAAAAATCCTTTTCAAACATACTGCTAGATGCTTGAAAAAATTCACAAAAATCTGCCGTCGTTGGCGGCGGCGACGGAGAATCTAATGTAAAAGAACAAGGCGATTGAAGACAACTCGAGGATGCTGGACTTAAGCTTGAGCAAGGTGTACTAACATCATAGTATCTAAAAAATCAGAAAAATAAGTAACACAAGACACTTTTCGAGCAGGTAAACATGGTAAACATGGGTTTACCTGTAGTTATGATCTGAAAATTCAAAATTAAATTCTGAATTTTCAAATGATGATGTTGATTGATCTAATAATGGCTCCATAAATACATCAGAAAGGGCATCACTTGATGACAACGTTTCTGGAGGACCTGGACTGTTATCTAACATCATTTCTTCACTTTCATTCTGTAATTTTTAAAATAAAAAATATGTAAAATTTCAAGTAATCATATTATTTTGCACACAATTATATCTGAGTGACCAACAAGTAAATTCGCATAACCATTTAATCAATGACACCCTTCCTTCAAAATACCTACCTGTTTATGTTTGTTTACTAGATTTTGAATTAGTTACCTTCTGTTCACTCAATCATGTACATTAATTGGTTTAATTAGTTTTCGCCATTGAAATGTTTGTATAGCATAAATAGAATTCAGTAAACATAAACTTAGCTGCTCCATGTCTGACAAACGTTACAATTAGGTCATTTACATAACTAGTAACAGATTAATGACATATCAGTAACGGAACTAATAAATTATGAATAATAAGGTCTTGACTAAAACTAGATTAATTATTACATTTTTTGATTTCATTAAATGTGTGTGTTGTGAAATGTAAGTTATAGAAATTCCATGCAATAAATATTTCATTTATTAAGATTTCTTTACCTTTATGCGATCAGGCATTGCAGCAATAATTTGTTCTGCAAGAGTTAATACCCGTGCATCTTGTTCCCCTATTAAAAAAAGAGAACAATTAATAAAGATCTAGAAATAAAAAAACGTTACAGTCGTGACAAATAGCAACCACCTAGCGAACAATGAATAGCAACATTTACATAACAATGAATGAATGTTAGGACGATTTAAGGTAAATTTAATAACTTTGGCGAAATTTTTGTACTTAAAAAAGAATTGGCGAAATTAATGCAAAAATTTTCAATAAAATACAAAAATGCTTGTTGTTAAAGTTACTCCTTAAACTTTCCTAAACTTTAATAAGTATAATATCTATAGTTTATTTAGTAATAATTATGCTGTATACTAGATTAAAATGAAATTAGTAATAATTATTTATGATTTTAAGTAGTTATGAAACGTTAACTATACAAAATCTGCTTCTCTTTTTAAAAAGTGTTGTAAGTTCCTAAACTAAAATGAAATACATGCAATGAAATACCATTGAATAAAAAATTAATAAAAATGAAACAGAACGTTAAGTACTAATAGGGAGTAGAAAGACTAAAAAGAAATCTGGTTAAAACATTATTCAGAGTGGTACATATTAATTTAAATAAAGTTTCAGCTATCTATTCTCGAAAATAAAATTTAATATTCTTAATCATAATTGATGCAAACAATGTTTATAACATCAGTCTGTTAGCAATTCAAGAAACTTTAATATATTTAGTATTGTCATCAACTATGTCTAAGACAATCATTAGTACATTTTTAAGTATCATATGAATTAGGATTATAAATTCTTAGATACATGTAGATAATATATAGAATGCGATCACAATTTAATAATCACATTGAAGCCGAATTCATGAGATACCACATAAACAATTAGTGCATTATGAACTCTATGACTAAAATTGTTAATAAAAATAAAAATAAAACTCAGTAAATAACAACTAGATAAAAAAACAACATGAAACAGCAAATACAGCCAGATGCAACAGTGATTATAACAACACCGACATACAACAGTTAAAAAAAGTTAAATTTATATTTATTAGAGTGACAGCATTTTAGAGGCGCACACTGACCTACGCAACTGTTGCGGGTGTCAGATTCATCGTCAGACACAGCTTCCACATCTATGAGGGGGCTATTGCTGCGGGGCCCACTGCCCACTTCGCCTACGTATCAAAATATCAAAACCAAAACAATAAGTAAGCGCAACATAAAAATTATCATAGAACTTATTTAAAACATTTCCCTTTTGAGATTTTCATTTTAAATGTGTATTTTTTATATATTCTCATGGTAATTAATTATACTTATTGTTAGTTATATCTATAGTTTATTTTATGTAAACGATAAATAAAATATTGAAAAGAACAATCAATAAAATCAAATTAAAAAAAATATATACACAACTATGAATACCCAACTTACAAAATCATGCAGAAATTTAGAAAACAAATTACGTGTTTTATTTAAGCAAATTAAAACTTACCTGCTAAAAAACATATAAAATATGTGTAAGGCCAAGATATTTAAATAACACAAAATACGCAAATACTTATGAAAAAGTTGATAATTGTTGAGAAAAATTGAGGAGCTTACATAGAGCAAAATCCATTTTTCTGTTTGATGGTGTGTCCGATGTTTCACTATCGAAAGAATTTTCTTGATTTGAAAGGGGCGAATTCAGAGGCAAAGACATGCTTCTATCAAATCTGGAAATGGAAAATTGATTTTAAATACAATTTAATTGATTAATTGCAAATTACCTGGACAATTTTGCATTGGAAGTTCTAATACTTTTGGAACGAAGTGACGATAAACTATCTGTTGAATGACCACCAGACATATTAATTCCACTGTCAACAGAAGGACGTTTAACCAATCTCTGTCCGTAGTTTACATTTCGGCCGTGCAGTGTTTCAGGTAATAATGGGCCAGCAATCGAACTTAGCATTTTGTTTGAACCAGTTATGCTGTTAAATTCTGATAGGGGACTGTTAGAGTCATAATCCATATTTAGCGATTTATACCTTTGAGATTCGCTTCTGCAAAAATAACCACATTCAAATCACAACAGATAATTCGATTAATCTCACCTTGTAATTACACCTGGCCTCAAAAACACTCCATCATGAGATTTAGTTGTAGAAGCAATCGATGCTAATGATGTGACCGAACTTGCTGGTGATATGGCTGTGGGTGAAGAATTTATGTGATCATTTGATATATTATTAGTGTGAAGCATCATATTGGCTTGATCTCTTCTAGCTTCCAATTTTTCCAGTTCTTTTACCAATTCTGCATGATTGAATGATTTTGCACATTCAATGCATGATTGCAACAATGAATTTTTAATATTTAAAGCGGTATGATTCCATTTATACAACATAACTGCAGTTTCTATGTGACCCTTAGCGCAAGCCCACATCTGCAAAAAGAAACGTTTACATCACACCAACGGTTATTTCAATCTTTTATTACCAAAGGAGTAAATCCGTCTTCATCTTGACTCAACGCGTCCACTTCAGTTTCGAGCAATAACGAAGAATTTTCTGCTCTCCAATGCAACAGAGCGCAAACTAATCTCGAGTACCCAAGAGAAGCAGCTAAATGTAACAGTGTCATGCCTTTGTGACTAGTGAACCATGACACGCTCAATTCTTCTCCGTGCCTCCACAATCTTGATGTCATGGATTGACAGTAGGAAACGAGTCTATCTTCGAAATTTGATTGCGTGAACAGAGCCGTATCTTCGACTTGATCGTCGCAAGGTTCTTGTTTGATTTGCAGACGATCGTCCATGGCTTCAAGTCTTTGCAGAAGAGTAAATTTTAACAAATTGTCATTAGAACGTTCTACTTTGGGTTCCGGGGCAAACACTTGTTCCTCCCTTGGGGGCAATTTGTATTCAAATATCACAGAGTTGGATATCACATGGCCATCACAAGCTACCTGCAATGTTGCTAAACCCGCCTCGTGTGCTGCAGCAATGTAAATTGTGTAAAGATCAAAAAGATACAAATGATTATTGTATAACCATAGATATAGTGTGTTTACAACTACACGCTTTAAATAGTTTACAACAGGCTCTTAGTACACAATGAAAATTCAAGGAGTGGCGTGTGCCTGTAAATCGTAAATTTGCTTACCTGCAGATCTTTATGTAAACCTACACAGGGTTGGTAGTAGGGAAATTTTCACATTTAAACAATTATTTTACCAAAATTTGACGCAGTTAAAAGCTTTCTACGTTCTTCAACTTTGACTACTCATATTTTAAATTACAAATTGTATCGGAAACTTTAGACCACTTGTTATATTATGCACGAAAAATATAGTAATACGCCCCTTAACGGAGTTGTCTAGTCTCGGCACGTGCAGTCCATTACATTTACCTAATCCATTTAGGTCCGGTTGTAAAATATTTAAAGCGTGTACAGGTAGCCCTCGGTTTACGCCGCAGTTTCGTTCTTACAAAAGCCGGCGCAAATCGAATCGGCGTAAAAAGAACCCATATTTACAGTGATGTATAGGCTTAGGTTCTACATAAGTAAAAAACAAGCAAATAATTTCCCCCGATCCCCCCGATTTACACGGAAGATTAGTTCCTCAAAAAAACGCGTACAACGGAATTTTAAATTTTTATAGGCAAAACTGTGTAAATCGAAAACAACGTAAAATGTGCATAATTCAGTCGTTTATTTAACGTAATTTTTTTTATTAAGATATTTTGAAAAATTAAAATAACAGTTCATTCATAAAATAACAAATATACAGTGCGAACCAGTCAAATGGAATAAATTCAGTATCTCAATTATTGTGCATATTTATAAAAAATCCCGTTTGACATAATATCCTGCAAAGTAAAAATTTCATTCCTAACCTCAACTCCCTTCGAGTGACAGTTTCAACCCCCAAATTTTTAAATAGGAAGTAGGGGCTTGTGATATCTCATTTGAAAGGTCTCTTTATGCTCTATTAAAAACTGCTATGGTATAAAATTTTATTGCGAAAAAAATTGTAAAAATGCTATAAAAAATAATTGTTTATCTGTAACCAGTAAATATGAAGTTAAAAAAATTCTGATTAGTAAAAACACAATGATGTACACTTTTCTACTAGCACAAATTTACTGCAGTAATTTACGTGAATACGTAGGAAGTTTTATTGTGCATAAAGAGCGGGGAATCACCAATATGTATAACCAAGTGAACGGAGTTAAAAAATGATTGTAGAAATATGTACTCATCTGAAATATTCATTTTTACCATTTTATTTTGAATTCGTTATTTTGAAAACCGCGTAAAAGCGAAATCGTGTAAAAAAGTATCGTGTAAATCGGGGGATAGGTGTATTATAAATTTAATTTTAAAAATGTATTTTAAGATAAAATGAAGTGAAATGTTTTTATTAAAAATATTAAGAAAAACAAATGAAATTTCAAAGTTTTGGATCTCTTACATTTTTTGGGAAAAAGAATCCACAACGTCGCGGCTCAACACTGAAACGAAAATCAGTCGAAACGGTGAATTGCACAGCGGCGTTATTGTGAATCGGCGTAAATTGAGCCGGCGCAAATCGAGGGCTACCTGTATTTGTAAGCACACTATATCTATGGCCGTTCTATACATGATTACATACCCGGACAGTAACAGCGCAATACACCACTTTGAACGAGAGTCGTCGGCACGGGGAATGTATCAAAAAGGACCGTGTACGGTCCCGGTGAATGCCACGGTCCGGTCACCAAAACTTTCACGCCGCCTTCGGGATAGGCCCATTCCGGAGAATAATCCGTAATCTTGGCGGTCCCCTCCATAGTAATTTGTATATGCGCCGGCACCACGTACGATTTTTCGCCTTTAACGGACGGATGCATGTCTAGGAGTCCTGCGTCGGTATTTCCGAGACTTTCCAAATCGGGAAATTCGCCTAACATATCAAAAGCGTCTAAATTCACGAAAACATCGTCGTCTACTACATTCGTTGGTGACACTACGTCGCAACTTTCGATGAAATCCATAGGATTAATTTCTGCTGTTAAGGCGCCGGCTCGTTCGTGGACGCGACTTTGTTTATTGGACATTAAACTATTTCTACTGTTTACTTCTGAACTGCGGCCCTGGGGCCCTTCTAATTCTGTTGAACACAGCGGCATATTGGCAGATAAGGTTTTCTGTATATCTTCTTGGGATAAATCGAGAGTCTCATTGAAGAAACCACCGATGGAAGACGCATCACTTTTATTCACTAACGACCCACTAGAATCGGTTCCGAGAAGAACTACAGTGTCGTTGCAAAACGACTGGTGCTTAAAATCCACTACGTCGTCGTTGCTCGTATCCATGTGTTTGGATGGCGTCGGAGGAGCACTCGCCATGGTCACTTCAGTTTGCTGATTGTTCATGGCCGCTTTATCTCGACGATTGTACGAAATAGCATCGAAAACTGATTGTCTTAAGTTATCGTTGGACATCATCTTTGACTCTCTCAAAATGCGCGCGGTTGAATCGCCGCCAGCATCTTGCCCCATGGATTGGTAACAAGACGCGGCGGCATTAGTCTCCATCGCCTCTTGCTTCAAAACCATCGGGGTGCTTTTCAGATGTCTGTCTGATTTTGATTGGGTTCTGGTGTTATTGCACACGAAATTTGCTACAGAAACCGGAGAAACGAACGATTGATGCATGGATGCGTTCGTGGAGGTGTTCGAGTTGCTGTTCAGAATCAACAATCCACCGCCGCCCTGTATTTGCGACAAACTAAGCACTAAAGGCGGCGTGTTACCGGAATTAGCCGAATTTTGATTAAGGGCTGCGTTTCTGGAATCGCGCGTGTAAATTCTCGGTGAATGATTGCTGGAGAGAAGCATCCCCCCCGGACCGGTCGTCGATGTCACCTGATTGTTATCGTTATTGCCGGTCGGTCGGGAATTCGAACTGGATGAAGGAAGTACGGAATTGGAGGAATCATTTTTAGCGGCGGTTATCCGTCGCATCGGGTGCGAACAAGTTTTACCGTCGGCGCAAGTCGAATCTGGACAGCCGCATTCTAATTGCTTTACCAGAGCGGTCTGACGCGCGACGCGTTGCTTTTCCATTAATTGACTAACTATTGCTTCTACTGTTTCAGCGGTCTGAAAAGTTTTCAAACTTTTAAAATTTTGAACTTTTCGGGATTTAATCGAATGGTGTACCGATATCTCTAATTCGTTGTTAAGATCTGGTTCATCTTCGCTAAAAAACATCGGCTTTAATTGCGATATTAATTCTTCTTTAGTCCATTCTTTTTTATCGGCCCAGAGGGACAGGCTCGGAGTTATGACCGCTAATTTGTTGTCATCGGGGTACGGTACGTTTAAGTAATGCACTAACACTATATCAGGATTCTGAAAATAAGCGATCGTGAAGGAGATTAGCGAAAAGATTAAATCTGTAGATTTCACCTGAAGCAGCCAATAGCATCTTCGGTGGAAGGTGGGCAGGATCGCGGAATGAACGTAACAGCCGTAGATGCACTGAAATCAAGCGAATAAAAGACCTGAAATCGCCATCCAAATAAGAATGTATTTACGATATTAAAAGAGATTATTAGTCCGTGCGGCAAGTATTATTCGCGTTCTTCCCAACAATGGAATCTAATATAACACACATGGAGCTTCGGTAATAAGGCAGTTTAAATTCATACAGCTTGAGCTCGGCCTCGAGTTTGATTAAATAACAGTGTCATGTCACGCGCCAGACAAAAAAGCACATCAAGCCCGGTAGTACGAATCTCAAATTTAATCTAAAAATGTATCACGATACATTATATTCATACAATTTTTTCTTTTAATATTTCAAATGGCGCATGACTTCCAAGTGAGAAGGTGATGAATTACTTTCATTAAAACACTACTTATCCTATTAGGCTTTTTCAGGGATTTAACGAGCTCGGGATAACACCAGCTGGAAGAGCTATTTTTAATTTATCATTTATTAAATGTATCAAAATTTGCTGTGACGCCCTGCAAATTATATCTTAACGATCACATTAATTACATTTTCATTTCAGGTCTAACATTGTTTACTTACATACGGAAATACTGTGTTTAATTGACGACAAATAAAACAGTTGTGATTTATTATCAAGATAAAATCAAGTAATTCCCAAAAATAAACCAGGCTACACATAATGCAAATTAAATCATGAAAGATGTAAAGCAAAGTAATTTAATGAGAAAAATGTTTATATTGAATAATATATTATGGAAATTTAATTAAATATGCCATCTGATAGTGAAAGTTGACCTCTACACGAATATAAGGTCATTTCATTTCAAACTTAGGCCTAATGCATTATATTATTAAAAGTGTAGGTTTTCAGGAGTTATAAAACGAAACGTCGAATCCATTTCCGTCGACCGTATTAAATCATTCGCCCGGATAATGAAAAGTGCATATTTCTTTTCGATACATCATAAATAATATCAGATGTGCGGATATATGTCACGAAAAGGCAACAGCCAAAATAAGAATAGGATAATTGTAGAGTCTCACAATTTATCATCAGATATAAACAAGTTTAAAAAGCCGCGACAGTTTAATTAGACAATATTTTATGCTATTTTAAACGTTAGAGCAATGAAACGGTTTAAAGGCGCTGAAACTAATTAAAATTTATGAACTGGTACAGGCTGTTCGATTCAAGCACGGAAAAAATCGCTCCGTGTATTGCAACTCGCGAAAACAATTTCAATTTCAAAATTGATTGACGAAAAGTTGTGCATTTTAACCTTTCAGCGAATTGAATTGACGACGCCGAAAATGGCCCGTCGTAAATCAGACAGATTTTTGGTCGCCCCCGCGAGATAATTAGAGATATAGGGGACGAGGTGGAAAAATCCACGAAAAACCGCCGGGAAGCTCATCTAAGAAGCGTAAAAATGTTTATGGTTTTTTAAGCCGCATTTAATGTCGTCAAATGAATTACCCAGGTGTAATTTATCTTTTTAAAGGCGGTCTGCTCGGGAAACACTTGAATTAAACATTAGGTTGCACACCGACGCAATACTTTACACAAGATTCGCACCTGAAAAATGCATAATTCAATTAAATCTCGGAAATTATTTACGGCCGGATTGATACCGGCGGCTTTAGTATCCCCCCGCCTTAATCAAATCAGCACGATAAAAAAAAATGCAAAGACAGTCGGATGAAATAGGTTTTTTCAAAATGGACACAATCTTTTATTGCGGTTTTAATTTGTGAAAGGTTTTATTTATAAAAGGGTTCCATTAAAGGCGAATCCGACGCTTGTGTCAAAGACTTAACGAGGACATGTGGCGCAATATGCTAACGTTTCATTATCGTTTAGTTTTATGCATTTTTTAAAATTTGTTCAACTGCAGAAAATGTTCAGAGCACTTATTTCGCCCGTGGCTATGCAGTTGCCGTTTTAATTTATTAACCCGCTGAAGTTTAGTTCGAGCGTAAATTTCAACGGAAAATATTTTCATACCTCGGTGCCTTGAACTTTTAATTTCATGTGGTCTTCTCTTGTGGTTTTCCCATCTTTTCGCTTCTTCCAACAGTAACCGTCTCGGCGATATCTGACCTTCTTTCGACTGTATAGCAGCATGGATCCGCTTTTCGGCCTGAAAGCAGCGTCAACCGTTACTTAAACAAACCAATAAAATTAACACAAAAATTGAATTGAGAAATTATTTGCCCCTACGATGTTCAGCATGCAATTTCGAGGCGTTTAATTCCATTCTTTGCCTCCTCTAAACCCGAACACCTCTCTACACATTTGCAGCTAGTTCTCAAGCCTCTTACATTCTCCATTTCGAGCACCTTTTCAGCACCACATTTAACCACCGTATTTTTATCTTTATCACCTTCAATTACAACGTATCTACGTTTCAGTATTGATTTTGCACATCGCAACAGATTTAAAAAGAGTCATTTGAATGAATTTAAATTAAATAAATTACCAACTCAAAGA
The DNA here is from genome assembly GCA_949768715.1 of Dascillus cervinus. Classification (NCBI taxonomy): domain Eukaryota; kingdom Metazoa; phylum Arthropoda; class Insecta; order Coleoptera; family Dascillidae; genus Dascillus; species Dascillus cervinus. The sequence goes on along the minus strand of OX458319.1, from coordinate 28,733,507 downwards.
ACAAATAACGATTTTAATTGTTCGTGCATCAGTCACGATCCGACCCAGCGTATGCAAATTCAATTAGGCACGGGCCACTTCGGGGTGCAAGTAAAATTGAATACTTTATTGTTTATATTTTTTTCAAGCTTGTACAGGGTGAGTTAAGTTTTACCGCCCGTGGCAAAATAGGCCTTTAAAATAATTTGTCAATTCTCATAAATTGCATGAGTAATTTTATATTATTAAAGTACATAGAAACCAAGAAAAAATCTTTTTTTTTTAATCAGGTAAAATTTTGGCTTTCTTTCAATTACTAATTGCTCAATTTATTTGTTTTTTTATGTACGAACAGTAAAATATTTTCACACAATTTAGTGTAATTGAAATAATTTTACTAATTTGGGTTCATTAAATGAAGCCGTTTCCGTATTAGAGGGTATTTTTTTAAATGATTTACGACATAAGCTGACCAATTCACCTAATAATGGTATTGGTTTTGGGTACTTGGCTGATTATTTATGATAGTTATAAAGTTAAGTTAAAAAGTGCAACGTTACATTTCACAGGACCGGAATAAGGGTCTTCGCTATTTCTTTAAAAGTTCACAACATTGTAACTAACAGCTACACGATAATTATAATCATAATAAAAAATAATTTTTGCAATATTAGATTTTAAACTTGATAAGAAAATCGTTTACCAGCTTCTAATTTTCATTAGTATATCTGTCTACAATTTTGTGTTTTAATTTTGCCGTCTGCAAAGTCAATATACCTATCGGTTATTGAACCTTCCCATAAAATAAATTGCTTAATTTACCCAAAGTTTAAAAACCCTGGTCACAACCCTAGGTCACTTTGTGAATAAAGAAACATTCACATTCGCAACAAATCTTCCAACACTTAAACATCGTTGGTAAAAAGTGAAAATTAAAACTTTGTTTTGTGGAATAGTGAACATTTGTGTTTAGTTCGGGTATAATCATGCCATTTCAATACTCAGTCGAGGAGAAGCTTGAAATGCTTTTAATTTATGGGTAATGGGGCATCACTTTGAGCATCTTTTATAAAATAAACTTAATATTTACCTATTAAAAACTTATTTTATTTTTCTCACAATTTCCAGAATACGGGTCTGGCAACAACTAAAACGCCGTTCCCTTCAGTTTTATGGGTCGATCATCAGGTATTGTTACGTGGTAGACCGTATTATCCATTGTTGGAAAGTCATAAATAAAAGTACTTTTCGTGCTTTATGTTAAATTTGATTTAACTCAAAAAGTAATAATTTTTTAACGAATCAAATTGCAATTAACAATGCTACGAATAATTTGACAAATTTTGAAATAAAAAACCAAACATGGAAATTTTACCCGAAACTCTTTGTTTTACTTTTTTGGCTTGAAATAAAAATCATTTGGAAAGCTTGTAGCACTAATCGAAAGTGTAAACTTCAACTGATGTAACATGTAAATTGCATACCTTCCCCTCAATCTTTAATAGGTATTATGGCCGGGGCGGTAAAACTTAACTCACCCTGTATAGTGACGGACATTTTAAAACCAACAATCGGATAAGTGAAAATGAAAAATGGGCAAGTATTTTTGAATAATAATTTTTTTTTATCCAATGTATAAATATTCATTGCAAACATAACTTTCACATAAGAAATTTAAAGCCGGTTGATTTACATATCAGTCTGCACCATTGTAATTTGTTCGACGATGTTAACGTCACATCATGCAGTTAATGAACTCGTTTCTACAACAAAGTTTTTTGTTAAATTAAATTTCTTTAAATGAAACTTTATACATACGTTTAGGATAGTTTTAAAGTTTTAATGATCTAATTAGTTAGTAGATAGCACATAAAAGAGAGTCATATAACAAAATCAACGAAGCAGCACTGAATTTTTTTTTTATATGAAAGCAATAGTTTAATAAGTAAAACACCTTCGTGAAACACGACCATTATTAAAGATAAAAACTTATTGTGCTAATTAAAATGCTGCAAGTCTAATTAGCTTTGCGAAACTGCGCTGTATGGTAATAAAGCACGTAACAGAACTTTTGTGCAGATCATTACAACAAAAACCAAAAACTTTGCAAACTGAAATGTCACAAAAGTTTCACAAGAGAAGTAGTGTAATTAAGATGCGAAAAATTCCAACACTTTTTTAATCCAATTTAATTATTTCACATCTTCAGAATATTTTTCCTTTATTGCATCTGCTGTTAACGGTGGCGTTACTTCCGTTCGTTGTGAAATTAGCAAGTATGAGATGCCATTCTCGTTTGATCTTCAATTCTAGAGTTTTTGCATAAAGTCTCATCCGCCAAAGAAAATGTTTTTGAAATGGTCGCCTAAAAGGCCCATTTCCATTAGCATCTCATTATTAAAAGTTTCCGTAATTACATTATCTTCTTATAAATTATTCGTGCCATAAGAGGCTAAAGAAATAAACAGCCCCGCAACAATGGTTGCCGACTAAAAATTAATTAAATTCACGATTAATTTATTTTTTAATATAAGTTCGGCCGTAATTTTTTTTCTAAATTAAACGATTAAAAAGCAAGTTCGAAAAGTTCGCAAAGTAAAATTGTTTTAATTTTGAATACCTCGTTCCGTTTAAGTCGATTTTAATTTTCCTGTCGGAATAAAATGGAAAAATTTTTGTGTTATAATATCTGTTCCGTTATTATGGTGAGCGTTGAACAAGCCATAGTTGTAGATAGATCCTCTTAAGTTTCCTAACATAACCATCAAACTCGGACATGGCCTTTCAGGCCGGTTAAGTGTCCGCATAAAATGAAAGCGGTCCGTCCGCAATTACACAACTATATTGTCTGCATAAAACTGATATTAAATTTGTGATAAAATTTCTCGACGTTGCTCATCGTCTTTGTTTTAAGAAGGGCACTTTTCATATGCACAACGTGAAGAAAACTGTATTACGAATACAACATTATTTCGCTTGCAATTTTAACAGTTATTACCTCACATTTAATTATCGTGCAATTGAAATTTTACAGCATCAATATAACAATTTCTTTTGCCTGTATTATTGTACGTTTTACAAGTTAATTTGTTTGTTTGAATTGCACAAATTGGGTACAGAATGAAAAATAAACACGAAACGAATCGAATATTTGTTTATATGATGTGTTACACAAACAGTTTCAAACGAACGTATTTATTTTGTTTAATAACTTGATACAACGCCGCACAATGCAGCTTCAATTTTACCCCCGAAAACTTGCTCAATTGCCGGTTAGATTTTTCCTAAGCGAAACGTTGCTTCGTTTATCCGTTTCACTAATAAAAACATTTATATTCACCGTTGTTGGCTTTGTTTTAATTCATTTATGCCCCCAAAGAACGCGAACGGTATTACATCTAACAATGCATTTAAATTGTAATTACAAGTTGATCGCAATTAAAATCGAAAAGCGTTACCCCTAAATCCCGGAAAAGTTTAATGCAGACGCCGACGAAACCGAAACCGACACCGCTAACTGAACGCGAATGATTTATTTTAATCAGATAACGCAAAAATTTATCAATCAAGCAGCAAATAAATTTCGGGATATTTTCAGGACTATAAAAATGGCGGAGGCGCCGAGCTGGTCGCTTTATTATTCCCGCGACAATGTCCGGTATAAGAAACAGTGGAAACAGTGGAAACTGCGTGTAAACTATAAATTTCGGCATTTACGATGCGAATAGTAAATTTTTTGTATCGAGAATTTAATGGCCCAATTACTTTTTCAAAATACACATTTCATTATTGAATTTCTTTCGAAGGTCGGACGAACAGGACTGCAGCGTTTGATCACTTTTTCATTAAAAAGTATATTCGCGTGACTGTAGAAATAATGATGTTTCCAATTTTCTGTGAAACATTTAACCCTCCATAACGATCGAAGATAATTGTAAATAACACTTTTTTAATAGATTTTAGATTGTTGCCATTTTTTTAATGGACTGACAAAATATTTTGGTTATACTGCTTCTTGTTGTTTATATTGCTCGTCAAATAAACTAAAAGATTTTTCAGTGACCCTAAATAGGGGCAAAAAGTAGGAGAAATTTAAAATAAACATAAGAAAAAAATTGTCAAATTTCATTTGCACCAAACTGAAGCCGAATATTGCAATTCATTTTGTAAACGAGATGTGCAGTAATAAAAAAAATTTCACCTGATCTTGACTTCCTTGCTTTGCCATTCTGTATGCCGATCGAAGCTGATGAGAATAGCAGCGATCTCCTGTAACAAGAAGGATAAAACTTTATTAAAAAGATTATTTGTTACAAGAAAAGCGAAAATAAATAGCTTACCAAGGGGAAACAAAAAGTTGGAATCGAAAAATTTATTCAAAACAGATTGGAGGGATTAATTAATTAAGAGGGAAGATTTCTTTTCGCGAGCGAACATCTTCGACATGATAAATTTTATCAGAAGAAAGATACACGCCATCAAGATTCCCTGAACGAGAGCTACAAAAAAAGAGGAAACTTATCCATAATTAATGCCTAAACAGGATTCTACAAGGATAATGAAGGCAGATAAAAAAGGGAAACATAACGTCTCAAAAGAAAGAACCAAACTTTTTATACATCTGTTTTATAACGTCTCTCAACATATTAAAACAACAAAAAACTTTCCGGTTTTTATTTTCTCTTGTTTGTTCTCATATGGCATTTTCCGTCCACATCTTTAAACGCACATTTAACAATCCAACGAAATCAAATTAACGGAAAAGTTTGGCGCATTACACAAAAATTTAACAGCGACAAAAAAAAATCAGAGAGACACTTTAATGGAAAAGCTAATATCAAATGAAACAAAAAGGCATGCATGCAACGGATTTGACGGACAGTATCGCGTGTGGAAAGTTGCTTAATGAACAAGGGTTCGTCCGCGACACTGCGTTAATCTACGACAAATTTAAAATTATGAAAACCGAATTTATTTCATTTTGGAAAATTCGCGTGGAGAAACGCAAGTCAAAATATGGGGATAAAATGTGAGAAGCATATTTTTCCGACGCCTCCCGGTCTACTCGGCTAGAGCCTGTTACTTCGGTTCTTATTTATTAGGCCTGTGCACCGGAAAAATTGTATAAAGGAATAAGTGAAAAGATTATATGACTACCAGTTTGTTCCCTATTCTGCGGCCAAGGACGTGCGTTGTAATAAAAAGGAAACAAATAAAAACCCACAAGTAAAACATTTTCTTCAAAATATGGCGATTATTAAAAGCATTTTTGTGCGTACATTCCAAACAGATAATTAGGGGCATTCCGTATCCACTAATGTCTGGAGAAATTGACCTTGCAATTAAACTTAATGCGTTTACCCAATCACCTTGATTCTGTCCGGTAAAGAAGAAGAAAAAGTGATCAGTTTTATATAAAAAACATTAATTTGTAATTGGAATTAGTCTATACTCAGACTCGATATAAAAATTATGTGACAGGTGTGTTGGTTGGGTGTTGTCATTACTACACACACCTTTTTAAACACATTTATAAATACACACCCTGTACTTTACGAAAATTAAAATTATTAATTTCGATCGTATTGTACTAATTGACTGCATATTGGTAAACTGAATTTACAATACAAAGAAATGTTCAGCTGTTAATGTTTTATTTATTTCAAGAGATGTAACTTGTTCGAAAAGTGTAAAAAATTTGCGGAATTTTTCATTAAATTGTTTTCTTTACCTTGCGTTACATATCTGGTACGTTCGAAACTTTAAATTTAAAAAGAACCGTTTCACTCGAACGTTTTCAGCGAGCTTTTGTCAAAGAGTGATAAATCCAAGCAAGATCAAGTGCAATTATTAAAGCACCGTTCAAATCGTTTTAAAGTTGGCTCAGAATTGATTTTTTGGATAATTAAAATTTAAAATTTATGAAAGACTCAATTTAAAGTTCCGGGCGATAAAAATTCGAGATGGCGCTAGTGATTTTTAAGTTTTGAACTTTTTAATTCTTTGATCCGAGAAGTAAAATCGGGGGCGAGTGAAGTGGCCGAAGCTTAATTCGCAAAGATACATTAAAAGGAAAATGAGTTTTATGATAACAACAGCGCGGCAACGGAACTTATCACAACCTAAATACAGAAGTTTACAATAAATTTGAATTGCAAAATTGTTATCAAATGTAAAGTAAAACTGGTACATATTAATTGCGAAATAAGGAAATGTTGACATTGTTTTTTTGCTGCAGTTGAAAATTGTAATTAATTACAGCATGATGCATTTAAGTTACGGTAATTATGACGTTTGCAGTCGATAAACGCGGCGAACTGGCGAAATAAAAGTTTGCATCACAGTGTGTTTACAAAACGACACTTTCAGCTTAGAGAAGAGTTGCGTGCGTGTAAAAAGTAATAAGAATAATTCATTTTACTATGGTTTGTACCCCCCCGAGTGCGTGTGGTAGCGTGTGTGGGTCACCAGTAACTTCAATAAATCACAATGGCAACGCTTGTGTTTTAATTAAAAGAGAAGAAGTGTGATTGGTTGGGCAATTTAGAGAAATAATTATCGCAGTACTATTTAGAACTTTAATTGTATGCGAAGGAAATTTACGGAATCCTAAAATTTACCAAATCTTGTGTTTATTGTTTTCTTTCTAAAATTATCTTTAAGGTCCGGGAACTGCTAAGTAATGCACAATTCTTCCGCTCAGGGGACACCAATTTTGCCCCTTAAAATAAAAAATGTTTAGGCAACCAAAGAGGTATCCTAACTAATAAGGTTTGAAACTTAAGTATTGAACAGAGAAAGAACAAAAAAAAAGAGTTGCGCGTTTTTCATACGCTCGTAACTTGATAAATATTATTTATATTATAGTGTGCGGCGATAACGACGGTAAACTCAGCCGGAAAAAAAATTAGGCTATAATTTTTTGCTAATTCTTTGCCAATTTTGTGTTTTCATAGATGTACCTGCTATAATGAATCCCGTAACAGGCTGCAAACACATTTTCAATTATGCAAAGAGTAATCTTTATCCCCATTTTTATACGCTAATAATTTGATAAATATTATTTGTATTATTGTCTGCGACGATAACGGCGGTAAAATCAGTCAATGCGATTGCTGCATTATTTACTGTTTCTTTTTTGTAATTTTTTGTGAATAGATGCTTCAAACAATTTTTCCTACGATGCTATTCGAAACTAATATATATTGTACAATTTAGTAGGCTCGAAAATGTTTCATATCCTTACGCGTGCGAACATGGATATTTTGCATTATCAAGTGTGTATTTTTAAAATTTTTTAGAGTTTTATATCCTTACGTGTGCGAATATGGTTATATCTTAACAATTTGCACTATATCAAGTGTGCATTTTAATACAAATTATTCTATCCATGTCGTCAATCAAAAAGGTACAGATTTGACAGGACATCTGTGAGTAAAAAGACGAACTATTTGACTAAAATCTTATGGGAAAACAACTTTTCCCCGAAAATGTAAAATTTAGACATTTATCCAATTTGGTTTACGGAAACTATTTCTTAGGTGCTAAAAGAACATTTTTATGTAATTTGTTGACGATGTTGTGTTCGGAAAGCAATAAAAAACGCGATCAAATAATACTGTATTTCGTACCACAACTTTTAGATTTTTTTTTCAAAGATATTCACCATGTTATAAAAAAAACATGTCATATTAAACTACCATATGTTTAGTATAAGTACCCCGAAGGAATTTCTACAATATAACTTACTTCTTGAGCTGAACTGAGTTTACTGGCACACTAAATTTTCAAAAAAATATTGTTGCCATTTTTTTTCTTCTTAAGTTATCAACTTTCTCGCAATAAAAAAAAATTTTCTTACAAGGCAATATATTCTCTATAAGTGCTGTAAAGTGCATTGCAAAATATTTCGTAACTCTAAAGATTTCAGTAAAAAACCCTGACTACTACATTTTTGCGAGAATTGCACTTTCGGAGGTTAATTTTTGAAAACTTCTTCACCAAAGCAAATATATCATTAGATGCGGTAACATTATGTTTGCAACTGTTGCTTCGCAAATTATATATTGATAAGTACTTTCGAAGCGATACTGAGTTTCTTAAAACTCTGCATTTTTTTAGGTTGGGTTCCGCAGCCTTAACATCGTTTGTCGCCTCGCATAACCGGAAAAATACAAATTGAGTGTTTTTACATTTATAAAATCGACGACTATAAACGAATCGTTTTAAATTTCCAAGCCATTTATTAATTTACTTCGTGACACATACATCTACATTATTGCAATCGATTTAACGGGGGAAATAAAATCACAAAATGTACAAGCGGAATTAATTCGTCCAAAAGAGGCGAAATACACACAAAACGTCCTTTGCAATGGTAAACCCTTTATTTTATACGTTACTGGAGTGGACGTTTCAAAAAACAATTTTTTTTCGACATATTATTAACAAGGGTTGTTCTGTACAAATCACTGAAACATCAAAAGCCTAGCGCCGTAATTCCGTAAATGAAAAAAAGCTCTTGTTAATGTCACAACGAAATTAAACGTTGAGAATATTGTAAACCAGTATGATATTATGCAGAATGAATACAAATGCCGCATCCTCCACTCAAAAAAAAAAAAAAAAAAATTCAGAAACGCCTTATGACAATTCTTAGCTATTTTAAGTCGGTTTCAGAATCTTAAATTAATTAAAAATTAAACAATTTATGACAGGCGGCCAATTAATACGATCATTTTATGTCCACTCTGTAGAATAAAATATACTAGAAAATGTAATTTCGATAATTCACAATTTGTTCCGATGTTACAATCCTTAAAAAGAAAAAGTTCTTCTGAATCAATAATTCACATTTTCCGAGATTTAAATTCAACTACAAGCGTTGGAAAACATTGAATTAGTCACTGCTCGTTCATTTTATAAGGGAATCCAGTTTTAAATCGAAGTTTTCCGGGCCAACTGTATAAATTCACTTTCAAAATTTAATACTTTTAAACGAGGACGTCGAAACTTTTAATAAAACTCGCCGGAATGTTACTTAAGAAAGTTGTTTCAAATTGCGTGCGCTGAATGTTAAATCGCCGCGCGAAAATTCATTTTTTCAAGAACAACAGCGGGGCAAAAAAATGCACGAAAAAGATTACAGTGAATAATAATAACCAAAACACAACCAAGTCAATCACACGAGGTAAACATTAATTTGAGTAAATTCCGGCGATTTTGATTATGCAAATCTCACATTTTAAACACATTTAAAGGTATTCTCATTTAACATCGAGCCCTCGATTATTTTCGAAGCTCAGCACGTAGCGTTACTTGGAAAAATAAATCTGTTATTTTCACCTTAAGCGTTTTCCACTTCCGCGAGCTTCACTAATGCAAATGAAATTCAACTCTTCACTTACAATCGCATTACTAATGTTCGAGTCTGAAGCGTCTCTCATAACGCTGAAGTAAACATCGGCTAACTACTCAATACAATATTTGTGGTTGATTCGATAATGATGGTACTCAGTCGGTGTTACGTTGAATTCGAGGTACCAATTTATATTATCTACAAGTTCAGTGCGCATGAGAATCACACTGAATCTCAAACTGAATTAATTTAGATGAAAATGTTACTTATAGCATTAAGCAAGCAAGAAATATGAATCGTGCAATTGAATTGTAACCGTTTCAACCGTAAAATTAATTAAAATTGTTATTATGATTTTTTCGGTGGAAGCGAGTTTGTCGTTTAAAATGTCGTTCACAATAAATGAATCCGGGCGACCCTAGCGGTTAGGGTTGCGGTCCTCTGTGGCGCGGCACATTTCCGTTCTAAATTTTGAAAAAATATTGCGCATAAATTATGCTTCAGTCATTACGCCGAAAAATTGCGTTCGACATTAGCGGCTTCGAAAGAGGATTTGTAACGGTCCCCCGAGGTCTCCGTATAAGCTTCATTGAATGCCCACAAAAGAATAATTCAGACCGTTTAATAATTAAAGCGAAAAGAATAAATTTTCTTAAAAACGAGAGACAAATCTCACACGAACAAAGGGCAACAAGAAAACAAAGCTCAAGATAATTGAAAAAGGAAACAAACCGTACGGCATTCGAAATGATTTAGTGGCCTGCAGTTATTGCATTCGGTTGAACAAGAGGGAAGAGCTTTAATTGATAAATACGCGCACGTGAGAAAAATGCAATTCTATAATTTCGTCTCCTTTTGTTTTCGATTTCGTAAAACCGAGCCTCGCTCCAGAACGGTGTATTTACTGCACCGATTAACAGGCGGAAAAAAATAGGGCGAAAGAACGTTAAGGGTGGCAATTACTGTAACCATTGAATTTCCTCTTTTCGGTTAACTACTTTTGATCTTTTTTTCCACGTGTGCTGTACAAAGCGGACGCCAATCAGAGCTTTAAATCCCGGACGGGGCAATGATTGTTGATTGCGACACCCCCGAGACCTGACATCCGGCTATTTTGTACCGACGCTTATTTATTTATCTGCAGATTTTTCCAGACAACAAAAAAACGTCGTCAAAACTGCAGTAAATAATTCCGCTTGCAACGGGCAAATTAAATGGAATCGGTCCATTGAAAATGGGAATTTCTTGTCTGATGTTTTTAACTAAGGTGACCAACTATTTTTTATACACAAATGAATTTTCATTGGATATGGTGATTCGGTTTCAATAAAAACACTGAGTCCTCTCCATTCAACCATATGTTTTTTAAATAATTTCAAAATTCATTAGTTCAAAAATTATGTGTATAAACACGTTAAAACAAACACACTGCAAGTTGCATGCTTCCACCTAGGTAAACCGACTCTTAAGAGTGAACCCTTGTAATCATAATCATAAAAGTCTGTTTTCCTAGGTAAAACCATGCAAATTGCAGTACACATTTTGATAAAGTGTGCTCAGGCCAATGTTTTTTTTTCGACTATGTTACAATCCACATTTTCATAAAGTTAATTTTTTTTCCATTTTCTTGTTTTCAAATGATTACAACAAAGGTTGAATCTTAAAAGTCGGTTTTCCTAGGTAAAACCATGCAAATTGTAGTGTACATTTTCATAAAGTGTGGTCAGGTCAATTTTTTTTCTTTTTTTTTCTTTTTTTTCGACTTATGTTAGGATCCACATTTTCATAAAGTTAAAAACTTTTTCCATTTTCTTGTTTTCAAATGATTACAACAAGGGTTGAATCCTAAAAGTCGGTTTTCCTAGGTAAATCCATGCAAATTGCAGTGTACATTTTCATAAAGTGTGGTCAGGTCAATTTTTTTTCTTTTTTTTTCTTTTTTTTCGACTTATGTTAGGATCCACATTTTCATAAAGTTAAAAACTTTTTCCATTTTCTTGTTTTCAAATGATTACAACAAGGGTTGAATCCTAAAAGTCGGTTTTCCTAGGTAAAACCATGCAAATTGCAGTGTACATTTTCATAAAGTGTGGTCAGGTCAATTTTTTTTCTTTTTTTCTTCTTTTTTTCGACTTACGTTAGGATCCACATTTTCATAAAGTTAAAAACTTTTTCCATTTTCTTGTTTTCAAATGATTACAACAAGGGTTGAATCCTAAAAGTCGGTTTTCCTAGGTAAATCCATGCAAATTGCAGTGTACATTTTCATAAAGTGTGGTCAGGTCAATTTTTTTTCTTTTTTTTTCTTTTCTTTCGACTTATGTTAGGATCCACATTTTCATAAAGTTAAAAACTTTTTCCATTTTCTTGTTTTCAAATGATTACAACAAGGGTTGAATCCTAAAAGTCGGTTTTCCTAGGTAAATCCATGCAAATTGCAGTGTACATTTTCATAAAGTGTGGTCAGGTCAATTTTTTTTCTTTTTTTTTCTTTTTTTTCGACTTATGTTAGGATCCACATTTTCATAAAGTTAAAAACTTTTTCCATTTTCTTGTTTTCAAATGATTACAACAAGGGTTGAATCCTAAAAGTCGGTTTTGCTAGGTAAAACCATGCAAATTGCAGTACACATTTTCATAAAGTGTGCTCAGGTCAATATTTTTTCGATTATGTTACAATCCACATTTTCATAAAGTTAATTTTTTTTCCATTTTCTTGTTTTCTAATGATTACAACAAGGGTTGAATCGTAAAAGTTGGTTTTCCTAGGTAAAACCATGCAAATTGCAGTACACATTTTCATAAAGTGTGCTCAGGTCAATATTTTTTCTTTTTTTTTCTTTTTTTTCGACTTATGTTAGGATCCACATTTTCATAAAGTTAAAAACTTTTTCCATTTTCTTGTTTTCAAATGATTACAACAAGGGTTGAATCCTAAAAGTCGGTTTTCCTAGGTAAATCCATGCAAATTGCAGTGTACATTTTCATAAAGTGTGGTCAGGTCAATTTTTTTTCTTTTTTTTTCTTTTTTTTCGACTTATGTTAGGATCCACATTTTCATAAAGTTAAAAACTTTTTCCATTTTCTTGTTTTCAAATGATTACAACAAGGGTTGAATCCTAAAAGTCGGTTTTGCTAGGTAAAACCATGCAAATTGCAGTACACATTTTCATAAAGTGTGCTCAGGTCAATATTTTTTCGATTATGTTACAATCCACATTTTCATAAAGTTAATTTTTTTTCCATTTTCTTGTTTTCTAATGATTACAACAAGGGTTGAATCGTAAAAGTTGGTTTTCCTAGGTAAAACCATGCAAATTGCAGTACACATTTTCATAAAGTGTGCTCAGGTCAATATTTTTTCTTTTTTTTTCTTTTTTTTCGACTTATGTTAGGATCCACATTTTCATAAAGTTAAAAACTTTTTCCATTTTCTTGTTTTCAAATGATTACAACAAGGGTTGAATCCTAAAAGTCGGTTTTCCTAGGTAAAACCATGCAAATTGCAGTGTACATTTTCATAAAGTGTGGTCAGGTCAATTTTTTTTCTTTTTTTTTCTTTTTTTTCGACTTATGTTAGGATCCACATTTTCATAAAGTTAAAAACTTTTTCCATTTTCTTGTTTTCAAATGATTACAACAAGGGTTGAATCCTAAAAGTCGGTTTTCCTAGGTAAAACCATGCAAATTGCAGTGTACATTTTCATAAAGTGTGGTCAGGTCAATTTTTTTTCTTTTTTTTTTCTTTTTTTTCGACTTATGTTAGGATCCACATTTTCATAAAGTTAAAAACTTTTTCCATTTTCTTGTTTTCAAATGATTACAACAAGGGTTGAATCCTAAAAGTCGGTTTTCCTAGGTAAATCCATGCAAATTGCAGTGTACATTTTCATAAAGTGTGGTCAGGTCAATTTTTTTTCTTTTTTTTTCTTTTTTTTCGACTTATGTTAGGATCCACATTTTCATAAAGTTAAAAACTTTTTCCATTTTCTTGTTTTCAAATGATTACAACAAGGGTTGAATCCTAAAAGTCGGTTTTGCTAGGTAAAACCATGCAAATTGCAGTACACATTTTCATAAAGTGTGCTCAGGTCAATATTTTTTCGATTATGTTACAATCCACATTTTCATAAAGTTAATTTTTTTTCCATTTTCTTGTTTTCTAATGATTACAACAAGGGTTGAATCGTAAAAGTTGGTTTTCCTAGGTAAAACCATGCAAATTGCAGTACACATTTTCATAAAGTGTGCTCAGGTCAATATTTTTTCTTTTTTTTTCTTTTTTTTCGACTTATGTTAGGATCCACATTTTCATAAAGTTAAAAACTTTTTCCATTTTCTTGTTTTCAAATGATTACAACAAGGGTTGAATCCTAAAAGTCGGTTTTCCTAGGTAAAACCATGCAAATTGCAGTGTACATTTTCATAAAGTGTGGTCAGGTCAATTTTTTTTCTTTTTTTTTCTTTTTTTTCGACTTATGTTAGGATCCACATTTTCATAAAGTTAAAAACTTTTTCCATTTTCTTGTTTTCAAATGATTACAACAAGGGTTGAATCCTAAAAGTCGGTTTTGCTAGGTAAAACCATGCAAATTGCAGTACACATTTTCATAAAGTGTGCTCAGGTCAATATTTTTTCGATTATGTTACAATCCACATTTTCATAAAGTTAATTTTTTTTCCATTTTCTTGTTTTCTAATGATTACAACAAGGGTTGAATCGTAAAAGTTGGTTTTCCTAGGTAAAACCATGCAAATTGCAGTACACATTTTCATAAAGTGTGCTCAGGTCAATATTTTTTCTTTTTTTTTCTTTTTTTTCGACTTATGTTAGGATCCACATTTTCATAAAGTTAAAAACTTTTTCCATTTTCTTGTTTTCAAATGATTACAACAAGGGTTGAATCCTAAAAGTCGGTTTTCCTAGGTAAAACCATGCAAATTGCAGTGTACATTTTCATAAAGTGTGGTCAGGTCAATTTTTTTTCTTTTTTTTTCTTTTTTTTCGACTTATGTTAGGATCCACATTTTCATAAAGTTAAAAACTTTTTCCATTTTCTTGTTTTCAAATGATTACAACAAGGGTTGAATCCTAAAAGTCGGTTTTGCTAGGTAAAACCATGCAAATTGCAGTACACATTTTCATAAAGTGTGCTCAGGTCAATATTTTTTCGATTATGTTACAATCCACATTTTCATAAAGTTAATTGTTTTTCCATTTTCTTGTTTTCTAATGATTACAACAAGGGTTGAATCGTAAGTTGGTTTCCCTAGGTAAAACCATGCAAATTGCAGTGCACATTTTCATAAAGTCTGCTCAGGTCATTTTTTTTTCATTTTTTTTTTTGCGACTTATGTTAGGATCCACATTTGCATAAACTGTGCTGAGGTAAAAAAAATTTCCATTTTCTTGTTTTCAAATGATTACAACAAGGGTTGAATCTTAAGAGTTGCATGATTTCACTTAGGCAAA